>OZ007589.1:189755502-191185002 GCA_963931845.1 Maratus michaelseni | reverse complement strand
TTGAACTAAATTTTAGAATACTGTGTAGTATACATGCAAACATATCTGGAGAAAACAATTAGACTACTTTTTGGAATAGAGAAGGTAATTGCTAAAATTGGATTTTTTAATGTGCTATATGTTTTCTAAACTGTTTACTTACATATTTTCTTTCACCTTATTTAACGATTAAGTTTCGTCACAGTTTTCCAGATGTGTTGGAAAGTGTTTCATAATCTATGCTTGACGCATGATTTTTCATTCTTGTTTGCTATTCTACAGTTTGTTTATCTGCACTTTGATTCATTTTTTCGTTATCTTTTTTAATTTGAACTATAACTAATTAAGATAGCATAGAGCCCCAATTAGTCCGGATTAATGAGTGTTTACTGTTATTACGACAAAAAATCAATGGGAATGACATTTTACGTGCAAGGGAAAAAAGTATAAATGTGACAAGCGATAATGACATATTCGGACGGTTGAAAAAACATCCATTCGTAATGTTTTTAATTTCTTCATCTTTTAATTTTTTTTTTTTAAACTTTATTTTTTCGGATCTCATCATTTTATGTTTAAAAAAGAGCATTTTAAAAATGGCAGATTTTTAGCCGCAATTATAGAAGGTTTCGTAAAATAACTTTAAAATATATTATAATTCGGGATTCATTTTGTATGCAATATTGCTCATGATTGTATGCTATTTAATAAGTGCTGTAAGCAATAAGTTGTTGTAAGCAATAAGAACTATCCAATTTTCTATTATAAGCACAATGTAAAAATTTCGGAAGCTTATTAGAAATAGTAAAATTTAACGAACTATCTTAAAAAAAAATAAATCCCTGAGCACACAACCTCGCGGCGTACATAAGACGAAAAAAAATCAGAGCATCCGGGTTCGAGTCCCGGCCTGGATATTTTTCACTCTGTCGGTTATACGCTTTGAAAAATTCATGTGTTTAATATTCAATAGTGGCGTAATTTCACTGATGAAAATTAATTAAATTATATATATGACTTCATATTTTAAAGAAAAAATGCGCTGGCATTCACAAACTCAAGCGTGTATAACTTTTAGCGTGTATAACACATCGTTCTACGTTTTTGAGTTACAAAGCTTTGAGAGAAAGTTCTATCTACTATATATATTAAATGAAAATGAAAATATCAATCCGTGTTTGTGCTTATAACTCACGTTCTTCAAATCGGATTTTTATTGGACTTCCATTTTCAGTTAGGCAATTTTTGGAGGAAGATTTTAGTGTATAATACATCGTTCTACTTAGCTTAGTTACAGAGCTATCGGATCTATAATTAGGTCAACCCGATTATTCATTCTGAAAGCTTATTTTACGGTATGCGAAACGCATTTTTATGGGAGTTGCATTGTCAGTTAGGTTATTTCGGAGGGGTGGGGAGGGGAGGTTTTAGTGTATAACACACCGTTCTACCTTGCTTAGTTATAGAGCTATGGGGAGAAAGTTCTATAATTAAGTGAACCTGATTTTGAAAATTAGCTCTTTTAAAAAGCTCTACTGAACGAATTTTGATGGAATTGCAATTATTAGTTATATAAAATATGCAAGGCGAAAAAAAATATATATACGTAAAATTTGCATTTCGAATTGCAAAACTTTCATTGACGTGAGAGGAATCACGAGCAAAAGCTAGTAAATGTATAAAATTACCTTCGAAGACAGCCATATTCAACCTTTTTTTTCTCGCGGGCCACAAATATATATTTGTGATGTTGGGCGGGCCGCACGAATTAACACAGTTATAAAAGAGTAAAAAAAAAATGAGTAATTAAAATAGTAAGATAACATAAGTAGTATAATAAGCAATATAACAAAGTTAATATTATCAGTAGGACTGAACGTTTGGAATGTTACCAAAGAATTTTAATACTATTTCTAAACAACAAACATGAGGTAGATTTTTATTGCAAATGTTGTAGAAATATGCAGCAATGTTTGTTCTTTGAAAATAGTGATGTAAAATTTTCGGTACCATTTTATTCCGCGACAAACGTTCAATTTTAAAAAGAAATGTTAGCTATATAGTAAGTATAAAACATAATAACAATGCAGAATTTAAAAATTCTTAAGAAAAAATGCCAGAATATTTTCTCTAATAATTTCTTTAATCTTTTGCCCAATGCATTTTTTTAAAATTATAAATTGTAGAAGTATATGGTGCAAATTTAATTAATTTGGAATAATGTTTGATTCGTGTTGAAGATTAGGACATGCTTACATCACTGTAGCTTAAATAGGACTACATGTAAAAAGAACTTCTGACTAAGAAAATGTCATTTAAGATGTTTTAATATTATTTTAAATTAATTATATATAAAAGGACATACGTATTTTATCTTCCCATGAAAAAAAAAAAAGAAACAATACTGGATGTCTTAAATACTTACTATACATTTAATTTTATAATTTCGGATTAATGAACTAATGATTTTGAACCAAACCAAATAATGAACCCATTAATGATTATATGTCTCTGGCCGCACATAAAAGGCCGCTGGCCCACATGCGGCCCGCGGGCCGCAGGTTGAGTAAGGCTGTTCGAAGATGTCGTTTTTATTGAAATAATTATTATGGAATCCGAAAGAAATGAAAGTTGATAAGCATCATTTGTCTTCCCACCGCCTTATACATTGAAAATAATAACTTTATTTTGCTATATTTATAATTATAAACATATACATATATAGTTCTAGAAAAAATTACGAGCCGTCATCAGCGTATATCTAGATGAATAACACCCTTATCTTTATTATACACAAAGATAATGTGGCCCCTAGGTGCACATTTAGCTCTAATGCTTCAGTATGTCTCTGATAACTACTATCATAAGGGCTACCTAAAAATCGGCCTCTTTTCTTAACCACAAGAGCATAGGAAAAATTCAAAATTTCTTTCTGCAAAAGAAATTATGACAAACATATACGAAGAATTATCTCGAAGTTTAAATTGAGCTGCAAACTGTGAAATGATTTTCACAGATTAATAAAACAACTGTAATCCTCTGCAAATTACGAAGTTACACATTATAATTAATTTTCGTAGAATAATGAATAGCTTTGAAATGCAACTTTTTGTTCTTAATAATAATAGAATATACTTTAAATCTTAACGATATGCAGCTTGTTGGAAAAAAGAGACGGTCATAAATAAATAATATATAAATTTCAAATACTGAACATTTCTAAATGTAATTTGATATACGTGGAATGATTTTTTAATCACATTTACACAGGAAAAAATTTCAGAAATAAACATTTTATTAAATGATAAAATAGAATAACATATAAGAAAATTTTGTACGTTTTATTGTTATAGAAAATTGTAAATTTTCAGCCTAGCATCAGCAACATGGTAAAACACTACCGATTGAAAACTACAGAGACCGATTCTAGACTTTAGTATGCCTCAGACTCCGCAAACTTTACTGCGATATGACAACTTGTTGTATTTTTATGATTTTTAAAAATGTGTCTAGACTTGTGGGAAACTTTTGGTACACAAATCGATTTTTTTTTCGCAAGTATTTAAAATGCACCTTTTACACATATCGCCAGGACTGTTATAAAACTTACAAAAATCTCTTTGTTCTAAAAAAAAAAAATTAACTGCTGCCATAAATGAATTTTTGTGACCTTTTCACTTTCTCGTGTTATATTACAAAAACTATTGCATATACACTGCAAAAAAAAAAAAAAAAGTTGATTTTATAGTATAATACTGGCTGCTAGTACTATACTGTAAAATCAACACTTTTTAGTGTATAAACACGAAAACCAGTAATTTTATAGAGAAATGTATGATTAACACGCTGAAGCGGACAGTTTTTAAATCTAAGAATTATTTTAAGCGCTATTTGATGTTAAAATTGGTCAAGATAGTTCAGTTACACAAGCTTCATAGGATCAAAAACCATGCATAGCAATTTAACCGTTTTTTGCAGGTGAGATTGACTTGACTAGATTGTGGTGTGCAATGATCCTTTTTTAAATTTGTCTGACTTTTTAAGTTTTTTTTCGATTTTTTATCAAAAATGCCATTATCTGAATGGAGATTTAGTTCATAGTTCGAAATAGCCCTACTGTTACCAGAATTTAAAAAGACCAAATAATAATATTTACAAACACTTTTCAATTGAAAAATATATTAACACGTGAATATTAAAAAATAAAGAAAACTTTAAAATAATTAAATTATTACGTGCGAAAAGCATTTAAGTGTAAAAATTACGCCCTATTTAAAATGTCATATTTAAAATGATTTTCTTACAGCGTCGTTATAAAAGTCCGAGAAGCAGTGACACTTTTTACCTAACTATTTTCTGCAAGGTGATTTTCGAATGTGTAATTGATCTTATTTAATCAATCATGAAGACAGACTGCGATGGATGCGACTTTGATAATCGACAAATCCTTCAGTCAAAGGGAAATGAATGGCAACCCGATTATAGAAGATCGCCAATGGTCGTGATAATATCATTCAATCTTTCGTAATCGGGGAATCTTTTAGAAACAGGGCAAATTAGTGTGTTTTTAGAGCTTGCGGGATTTAGACAAGGGTTGTCGAGCGTAGTTCTCCGTAGCTCGAAGGAGGTAGAGCCCCCAACATATTAAAGATATTAACAAAGACTTAGAGTTTATTGCGAAGAAAATAATGATTTATTTTCAGATTAGTTGGGTATTATGTTCAATTTTTAGTGCTAATGTACTGAAAATATTAGGATTTTCGAAGTCTTAAAAAAAATCGTTTAATATTATTTCGTACTTTTAGTTAAAATCTGGAATAATCAGGTAAAATTGGCGGAATCATACCTAATGTATGTAGAATAAAAGCAATTTTAATAAAAATATCACAAGTTTAGTTAAAAAGCAACTCAACAGACATAATATAAAAAAATAAAGAAATTGATAATGTGGTTCGAAAAAAAAAAAAAAAAAATATATATATATATTCTAGCAACTGTTTTTTTGTTCTTGTTCATTTTATTAAGTCAATAAATGTGTTCTCCCTTCTCCCTTGTGAATACAAATAGCGAAATCTGTTAATATAAATTTTGCTGTGATGCAAAAATGTCATTATTTTAAATATTTATAATAGTTGCCAGAAAAGTTGCTGTCATTATTCAAAATACATAAATAAATAAAGATGCTTTTTTATTTTATTTCATTTTATAAAATTTGTTAGAAAAGAGATTTGGAGAAAATGTAATCTATTTTTCTATTTTATTAACAAAAAAAAAAAAAAAAAACTTTTTAAAGAACAATTTAAATTTTTACTATCTTTTTTGTTCTTCCATTAAAAATGTGAATATTTATGAGCTTCAAAATAAAGGGGAAAAAAAAGCAAGGTTAGGGATGCTATGAGACGAAAAATTTTTTCTAACACATTTAATATTCTATACGTTATTATATTAACCAGTACGCTTTAAAAAGAATATGTAATTCAAGTAGACTATTTATAAAATAGTCAAAATATCTGATAATAAATAATTCAAAAGATAGGCAAAACTTTTGGTTGTTGAAACATTTAATCTATATTAGAGTCCTGCGTGGGTCGGGTATATCCGACCCGAACCCAATAATTCTAATTAGAGTCATCCCGAATGCCAACCCGAACTTGACGCATTTAAATACGCAACTGAAGTGTCAGAAAATTAAAGCATATTTTATAAAATATGGTATAATATACAATTATGGATATATAAGCAGTCTATAATTATATCTCTAATACCAATTTTAGCTTTTTTTGTATAAAAAAACATATAATACTCATTAACATTCAAATATATAGTTTTTTTTTTTCATTTGAAAAATATTCGAGACATTCTTTTGAAAAATCGGATCAAAACGGCCATGACCTGAACCCGAAAAAGTCAAAACCCAACCACCGAAACCGAGCCAAATCCGATCCGCAACGGAAAAAAAAAAAAAAAAAAAAAAAAAATAGCGCAAACCCGACCGGAAACGATCCGCGGATCGAGTCGGGTTCAGGTAAAATCGGGTTACTCGATTCTATACCGGACTCCAATCTATATTAATAAAAAATGTTTTTGTCTGTCTGTTTGTTTGCTGACGATGGTTAGGGAAATTTATCGCATGCAGAGGTCTGCAAATTTGGTTCAGGATAGACAGAGACAGGTCCAAATCAATCTGAGACTTATACTTTGTATTTTAGATTAGATTTTATAATTTAATTTTACATGTGATTTTTAGCGTTTTTTTTCGCATTTTGTGGCGATATTTTGAAATTAGTAAAAGGATTGAATCTGGTTTCAGTCTTTTAGCGCTATATGGTAAATTTTGTCCTCTTTTCAATAAAACTTATTCGGTGATCGCACAGCAATTCTTGAATTTGACGTGACTTCTTAAAGGACTCTCCTAGAGGTCATTTGATGCTCTAGTTTCAGGGAATTAGCTAATACATGTCTGATACCAATATCATTTAGTAATGAAGCTAGACCGAAATTAGTCTAATGTATAGGAGATAGTAGGGTCAAATCGGGTACACAGTTTTCTCGCTGATGGGTGTTGCCCTGTGGACAGCACCCATCCTCTACATCCCTTAGCGTCCCCTAGCAGTGTGCCATCGGCTTTTGAAGTGAGTTAATCTTTGTGTCCGTTCAGTGCTATTGGAAAGAAATTCCCCTCAAAAGTTTTAATTTTCCGTCGTCTTTTCTGCTTTTCAAACAAATCCAGCCTAACGGATCGATGTACGCAAGTAAACCATTTTGTTTTCTATAGCTTTCACACGATATCTGGATGCCAAGTAGAAGTGTGTGCGTCCAGCTATCTAGGAGAACGAACATGTTCATTTTTGGTCGTCTGTTGGGACAAAACCGGTACATATGGTTTTCATTGAATTCTGCACTGAATTGTTTCTTTACTCAACAGGTGGTCGAAAATTGATACAATATTCAGTCTGCAAAGAGTGGGCACATGAGCAGTGCAGCGGATACGAGAAGTAAAAGCTGAGAAAGCCAATACATGAGAACAATAGAAATAGCTTGAAAACCTGAAAAAACAGCTACTGACATTGAAAAGGTATATATGTTTTAAAGTTTGATCTAAAATTTATTACAATAAAGCTTTTTGTTACTGGAAGTGTCCCGGTTTTACCCTACGACTAGAATTCAGAGCTGTTTCAGATGATCCTAGAAAACGCCAGGGAGGAATTTTTTTTGTGGCAACAGGTGTGGTTTTTCAATAGCCCACATATCCCCAAACACTTTTATTGGGTGCTTCGATTTTTCCGCTCTTCTAGACTTTTTTCAACAAAAGAAAACCGTCAGATACCCGGTCTTACCCTAATTTCCTTTATATGTATAACTTATGATAATATATAAGGAATAATGGACAACTCGGGAGCACGAAATTTGTCTGCTATTCGAAGGTGTCCGTTATTCAGAGTTAAAAATGTACAAATACAGTGACCTCTTCCTTATACGACTTTCAGGGGCCCTGAGAAAAAAGGTAACTGAGAGAGTCGTATAAGTGAGAGACCGCCTTATTATACTAGTTTCAAATTTTATATGCATTAATTATTTTACCTATATTAAAACGATAGGTTTTGAGTACTAAAAACTTTTAACAAAATTTATAAAAAAATATAAAAAAATAAAACATAAAATATATTTTTAAAAGTTCACAAAATAGTTCACTCACCACTTTGTTTATTTTGAAGATTAACAGACCAGATTTTCTCAAAAAATGAATTGATAATAGTTTGTCTCTGTCCTCGACGAAAAGAGAAAATGTCTTCTTCTACGTCTAATAAAGCTTTTAAGCTATTTTGGGGATAATCATTTTGGTAGACATAATGCTTTAATGTATTTAAAGCGGCACTTGCTTCTGAAAAATTTACAACAGCAGGAACATTGTTCTCATCTTCGTCATCCTCCTCGCTCACGTCTTCATTATTGATATCCTCAAAGATTCCTCATTGAAGGATTCCCATACGCTCTCACAATCGGGTTCATTTTTGGACCTAGCAGTTTAGTCTTGTGAGAAACCACATTTCCTAAAACATTTCTTAACTGTCTGCGATGTCACATTTTCCCATGAAGATGCTGTAAGATGCATAGCATCTAAAATGGAAATTTATTTAGCTTCCATTTAGTTTTCCCGATCAAAAATAAAACTACAAATCAAACTCCATTTGTAGTTTATTTGAAATTCTTTATAATACCTAAATCTAATAGCTTTAATCTGTTTGTAGAATTTGCTGGCAAAAATCGAACTTTAATTTGTTGCAGAAATGGTCGATCTTTTACACCTGGATGTGATGGACATTGATCCAGGAAAGTGCATTTTGCAAGAAGCCTGATTTCTCACTCAGTACTATACAGAGACATGATCTGCAGGTGGTCATTTAGCTTTTGTTAATTGGTTTTATTAAATGATAGGCACAAGAAAATTCCATACAACCACCTTCCCGCCGAATTACATATTATAGCGGGGTCATCATGATTTTAGATATGCTTAGGTGGGGTACTTCTAAAACAAAAAGTTGGGAATCACTGTTTTAATAAAATAAACGAAATAGTAGGTATAGGATATATTGAAATGAATAAATAGTTTTCTGATGCACGTGTAAGGATTTATTTTAGTTATAAATTAAATGTTTTTTTTTACAATCGAAAACCTTTATTCGAATTACTTTTGAATTATTCCATTATGAGTCCTTGTAAATATTTAAGGCTGTTATTAAAATTTTATTCACAGATTTATCTTTTTTTTTTTTTTTTTTTTTTTTTTAAAAGAAAAAGGGTAGTGATAATCTGATGACGAATGAAATATGAAATAATCTAAGACATACAAATCTCCACATTATATTCAAGATTGCTCTTCCTTTCCTTTTTTTTTTCTTTATTGCACAACCAATAAATATGTATCATTTCCTAAGAAATGAATGGAAGTGGGGATAATATAATTTTAAACTATTCCCTTAATAAATTATTTCATTTTTATCCGAGTCTGTCGTAGAAAATTTTGTAAAGTGAAATAAAATGAATAGCGTATCTGTCTATCTATTTATTTATTTGATTCAGTAAAATAGAATTTATACAAATTGAGTTCGAGATTTGTATTTCTTGAAAAGTAGAGATTTTGAGATTCCATAGAAAAGAACATAAAAAAGAATTGAAATAATTTTACTATGCTTAAACTATATTTGTTAAACTGATTTTTATTTAAATCTATCGCATTTTTACCAACATTTATTATGCGTTTATATATATATATATATATATAAGGCTATGTGGATTAATTTAAAATGAATTATTATTATTATTATAGTTTTAAAAATATATAGAGTTACTCTCAATTTCGACCAAAATTTAGAAATAACTTTGGGAAATCGCTTTAAAAGGTACATCCTATACCAAAATACAGTAAAACCCCTGAAAAGCGGACATCTTGGGGGGACAGAACTTGTCCACTATTCGGTTGGTTGGTTGGTTATTTGTTACGGCCGATTACCTGCGCTAGGGATATAGGCCGGCAGGGGAATTGCCTTCCGTGGGGGGTCTTTCTAACCCGCGTATTTAAGCAAGGTTCGAAGAAAACTATGGAAAACTCCAAACGGTTAGGTCTACGAGCGCGACAAGGGTTTGAACCTAGCACCTCCCGTCTACCAGCTTTGAGAGCAGAACCTCTCAGCCACTGATGGGGCTGTCCACTATTCGGAAGTGTCCGTTTTTGAGACGTAAAAATATACAATATGTGCGTTGGGGATTCAAATATAGAGGTGTTCACGAATCGTGAGTGTCCGTTATGGAGGTTTTACTGTACTTCAATTCAAACTTGTTGTCTTTCATTTTTTTGTTATTATTTCTGTAATTCTAAAAAAAAAAAAAAAAAAAAAAAAAAGAAGAAGTAAATGTGTTATGTAAGTTAAATAACCATAATTCTAAAAATACACCATGCATCAATTTTATGAGAGTTTTTTCTTTACTAAAAGTTCATTACAGTTCAATGAATCATGCAAAAGCTGATTTATGGAAAATGCACTAGTTACATATCAAATATATTACAGCTTCTTTGATAAAATATTTACTTATTAACCATACATTAGATGAAAGTATATTACTAAAAGTATGTTACAGCTAAGTTAATTGCACTTTTGATTCTTTACTTTAAGTAGATCATATAGCTGTATAAATTAAAGATTAAATGCTCTTCTAAAATCTGAAAGTACACCGCATTTATATAAGACTAGCGGCCCGTCTCGGCTTTGCACGGGTGACAATGTAATTTTTTTATTACATTCGTTTTCCTGAATTTCGCGCTCCAACCAAAAACTGTTGCTGAGATATGGCGAAATGACCTAAAACTTTCGAATCCCCTTTTAACCACCTTCGAGAGGGGGGAGGGATTTCTAAATTCACTGAAATACGTGTTTAATCATTTGTTTAGTAGATTTGTTCTCCTGAATTTCGCGCACCTACATAAAACAGCTGCTGAGATATGGCGAAATGTCATAAAATTTTCGAAACCACCCCTTTTAAAACCCTTCGGGGGGATTTCTAAAATCACAGAAATGCGTGTTTATCCATTTTTAGTAGATGTGTTTTCCTGAATTTCACGCTCCTACTTAAATCCGCTGCTGAGATATGGCGAAATGACCCGAAACTTTTGAATACCCCTTTAGCCACCATCTGGGGGGAGATTCCAAAATCGCCGAAATACGTGTTTAACCAATTCTTTAGTAGATTTGTTTTAATTAATTTCGCCCTCCTACATAAAAGCTGAGATATGGCGAAATGACCTAAAAAATTTGACCCCCCTCCATTTAACCAATTTCCGCGCATGCGCGGTAGCGTATTACTGCTTGCGCGGCAGCGTATTACTGCTTATTTTACTGTTTAATACTGTTAATTTTACGGTATAATACTGGCAGCTGGGGTGCCAGTTTTATACTGTAAAATCAACAATAATTTTTTTGCAGTGTATAAACACATCTTTGCTTTTACATCAAGAAGAGTTTTGTTGTTATACTTGCGTAATTTATCTCAGTGTGAAAGTGTTGTTTTGGTCAAAAATTTTATATGGTCTGCATTTTTATCTTGACAGAATCTCTTAAAACGGCACGCTCAAAGAGGTCGTTAGCTCTGATATATTTTATAATAGATTTTACTGCCTCATTTAAAAACATGTAGAATATTTTTGGACAATAAGGTCTCTCTATGAATAAGAAGCCTTTCTGGATTCTCATCTTTATTAGTTTTATAGTAGCCATCTTTCTTTCTTTCATAACTTTATTCTCATTTAGAGAGTTTTCCCTTCCTTATTATCACCAATTGCTCGCTGCGTATATTCCGATTTTTTAACTTAAAAATGTATATATTGTAATACATATTTATGTACTTTGTATGGGGCTCGCAGGATAACCGTATAAAATTTACTGTTAAGTAATATTTTTCTGCTATTTTTCATTTTGTGATTTACTAATTTTACAAAGTTGCTAGTACTTACAAGGAAGGTCTTCTTAAAGCGCATACTCAGAATATTTAAAAAAAAAAAAAAAAAAAAAAAAAAAACTAATGAAACTATTTATGTAAGTTATAAAAGATCAGTCAAATTTAGCTGCTGAATTCCAGTAGAACATCTGTAAAAGAATAAAATACTTTCGAGTATTTGGCGCAAAAGACACGATTTGGCTAGCAACATTTTTTCCTCGCCAAATGCAAGCGATTTTAATGCATTTGGAAATTGCATTTTAAATGAGTTTTAAATGCGCACTACTTAATGAATTCCAACTTAAACGATGAAATAGTTTATTATTACTGCTATAAGTTTATATAATATATATAAGTTGAATGTTGCTGTAGTTATTTAATTTTACACGGTTTCACAGGCTAGATAAGTTTTAAGTGTATTTTAAAAGTAACTGCCTGATTAAGAATGCTTTCGTTATAAAATATTGAATAAGTCGTTGTTTCCATGGCAACAATACTGTTCTCTTGTATCCAACACTAATAATATCAAAGCCGACAGTCCTCAGAATAGGACCTTAATTTTAAGCTTGAAGTAATTTTAATCAATTTACGTTTTGTTCTAAACCGCATAATACGATCTTTAAATTTCATTAAATATGCATATAAAAGTATAGGACAAAACTGTATTTATAAAAGTGTATTCATTTAAGATAAACTTACTTAAACTATTTCCGTATGAGGAGTAGAAATAGTTTTTCGTTAAAGAATATTTATCATAAGATATTTGGTATAATTAATTTCAATCAATAAACCAACAACTAAAATAAAATTATATCTTATCTAAGCAAACCTTTTTACGTTTGCATGTAATCAGTGCTAAAAATGTTAATAAATTAATAAATATAATTACCTAATTAATGAATGTTCAAAAACTAAAATTAATTTAACCTTTTTTATCTGTTTTCACGAGTTTAGTAACAATGCGTTATTTACAGATTGATTGATTATACTTTATTTATACTACAAAGAAATAACACATTAATCGATTAAATATATCGTGATGGATGCGTGAGTTATGTTGAGTTCAAGATTAAATTAACGATTTCTCATTTTCCCAAAATTCGTTGTCATTGATTTTTCATTTTCACATTTACTGTTAATTTTGATTATTCATAAAAATCGTTTGATAAGTTTAAATCGGACTTTTTAAGGTAATACAGTATTTAACATTAATTTAATTTACTAATATTTCCCTTTTAATCGTGCATTTAAAACTGTAAAATGTAATTTTTATCGTAAGAATAAAATTGCATTGAAGCTTACTTTTCTTCGATAATAAAAAAAATGCAGAATAGCAACGCCACCTATTGGGAGATGTTCACCAAAAACTAATCAGCACCAATTCAGGGACTAACTGAATATAAAGTTTTATTAAATTTTGTGCATTAGTTCTTGAGATAAGAGTGTCCACAAAATTTTTGTCACATACAGACAGACAGTCAGACTCACAGACTGACATTTTCTAAAAATGGTCAAATCGTGTTCAGGACCTTCTAAAACGTATAAATCCGTCGAAAACCGGAAGTCGAAAATGTTCATGAATCCAATACTTTCTTCTTTTAAGAAAGAAGAAAGTAAAAATCTTTGTCTATAAATAGTTATAGCATTATAACGGGGAAGTCCCACAATTACAAAAATTTGGTACAAAGATAATGCAAGAAACGCTCGAGAATACTCCGAAGAATTTCTTTTAAATTCTTGTATACGTTTAATACTGCTTCTAGTTATTGCAGGTATAATGGTATATTCCATTTTGGTATTTTTAAAATTTCCGAGTGTCATAAAACACATGGCATTGCAATAAATCCAACATGGCGTCAAAATGAAAAGTAAAATTCTCTTCTACAGAGATTTGTATCTAATGAAATTTCTTCTTGATATGATACATAATGAATATATATTTAAACGTTAAAAGAATAAAAAGAGAAAATATAGATCGCATTTCACATTTGTTTAAGTTGAAACAAATTTGAAAATGAAATGAAATTGCTCGCCCCTCCCTTACATCCGCCATTTGGAAAGTTGAAAAGAAATTCAATTTAAGAAGATGAAATGAAAATCCAAAAGAAAATTTAACTTAGAATTCAGATGCAAAATTCATTTACATTTCAAAATCATTTGCAGCAGATTATGTAAAAGTGCGATTTGTCTTATCCAATAGGATTTAACATTTGGCGATGCAAATTTTTGACATTATTTATAAATACATATTAGTAGAAAGATTTAGACTATAAAATAAGGCATACGAAAGTTCTTATTACGGAAAGATGAAGTTAGATTGTTCCGCTTTCATTTAGCATGCAATGGAATGTAAATCATTTCGCAAATTTCAAAAATGGAAGTTTTGAATATTTTTTTTATACAGATGAAAGACTAGAGTCGGTAAGCATATAAAAAAGATTTTTCGACATTCATGTAACTTTTAAAATATATCATATTTTTTTTTTTAACTTAACAGTAAGCAATTAAAAATATTTAAAAATTCTAAGAATAAAACATATATAATTGGTATTGAAAATGATAATATAAATTGATGTAACAGTAAAATAATTTATATCACTACATAGAAATATAATTTATTCATTGATATTGTAGAAAAATAATATAAAAAGGTAAAAATATATACTAATAACCTTTACTGATCTTATAAACGATATTTTTTCAGGTATGAGCGAATTGAGGTTCCAATTTTATTTTAATGTTTTATAAACCACTAGCATAAAATATATCACAATCAAAACTGCGCCTTCGTTCGCTTTGTTATAAAACAAATAGATAATATGTGTAAAAAATTACAAAATGTAAAAAATAACCAAGTTTGGCCATCAAAGAATGTTCTGTTTAACAACTGCTGTAAGCCTAATAAATTATATAATTATGTTATATATTTAAATTATAAATCATATTATATATTTTTTAATAAATTAAATAAATCGTCATAGAAATAAACAATTAAAAAAATACAATAAAAAATTAGAGGTAACTTTTATGTTCACCGCTGAAAGCGGCAACTTTCATAGTCTTATCAACCCTAGTCCTTTAAATTACTTCGGATTAATTAATTTTTTTTTTCTGGGCTAAAATTTTTCGTAACAGTCCAGTGTGGTTCTATATTTTATTTTACTGTGGTAATGTTTATAGCATTTTAAGGTCTTTCCAGTTGATTTTTTCCGGTCTTTTTTTTTTTAAATTAGTTAATCATCTTGTTTGTAAGTATTTCTCTGTTGAACAATGCATGTTGCTTTTATGACACCATTTTGTATATGAAAGAATTAAAATAACTTATTTTTTAAATATGCGTTTTATTTTTTCCTTTTGCGCAGAATGGCACAATGTCAGTAAATAAAAAATAAATAAAACAATGAAATAAAATAAAATAATCAGAAGTGAAAATAAAATTGATGTCAAATAAACACAAAAGAGGAAAATATATTCTTCTCTGCGTATAGCAAAGAGCTCAAACTTTTCAAACTGCCATGCGGGTGGACATAAAGAAACCTTCTTGAAATTTTTACGGGAATTTTTATCTCCCTGATGGCAACTTAGAATAAGTGCTTTTGAAAATAAGACTTCTTTATACAATTCCAAGAAGTACATTTTTTATTTATTTCTTAAGTGGGCAAGGCAGGAAGTGAGCTGGTTGGCAGTTTCGTGAAAAGAGTTATCTATGAGATAATAATAGCATATTATTGAACTTAGACACATTTCCCTTGTAGTAACGTTATAAGATGCAAGCATTATAGATATATGAGAATAATGTTGCTGTGTATTGTATGTGTAACTATGTTGTATTCTTGATGTTGTCTCTTTTACGTCAAATGAAATTAGCACTACTTCATCACAGATAATTTTAACAACGGTACTTCATTTTCACTTTGTGGGAAAAACCTTAGGTAATGTAGGGAAAAACTTGGTATTTTTTTTTAAACTCAGAGCATTTAAAAAAAAAAAGAATTACCCAAAACAGTGCAGAAGAAAAAGTATTATTTTGTAGGCCTCATATAGTTATTCCAGCGTTTATTCCTAAAAATTAGTTTACAACTACGGTTAAAACTTAAAATTATCAATGAAGAAAATTTAATTCATAATAATATAGCATTAACATATCAGTTCTCTGGGGGAAAAATGTTTAGAAATCTATGAAAGTCTGATAAAATGTTTGTTTGTTTTCATAAACGTTAGAGGATTAAATATATCTATTTAATATATAAAATATATTTTTTTCTTTAATGTAGGATATTTTAAAATAATTTTATTTTATTAAAGCGCGCCTATTCAACGAATAAAAACTATTAGTTGATATTCTTTTTTTTTTTTTTTTTTTTTTTTTGTATATTTTCATTCACATAAAATGATATTAACTTCAAATAGAATTTTTAAGTGAAGTCATAATTTTAAAGTACATTAGAATCCCGATTATCCGAATCCCGGTTATCCGAAAATCGGCTTAACCGAAAGACCTTAAATCTCTTTTTTTTTCTTTTAAATATGAAAAATTTTATTTTTAAACAAGAATGCTGTTTATGAAATAAATAAACAGCGTCAGCTTACTTATTTAAACTATTGCGTAATTGCAGGCATTTTATTGCATAGCCACATGCAACAATTAATTTCTTTACAAAATATGCTGTAATTTTTTTTTTTTTTTTAACTTCGTATTGCTTGAATACTGCCTTAACACGCCACCCTTTAAACAACAACAGATCTGACCGTGTTGCACCTTCCTGCTCTTCAATATATTGAGGTGTCTACATCAAATTTTTCAACTCGTTGAGTTCTTCATGCTTTTAAAAACCCGTTTGTATTTTAAAATATTACTCATCGTAAATAAAGTTTGGTGGAAATTAAAACACGTGTAAACAGGAAGAGGAAATCGAATAGAATACGGACTCGTGCAGCACCTGCAATCACTAACGCTTTACCCGACTGTGGGGAAGTGAGAAGGGTGAGTAGTTTCATCTAGTAAGAATAAAATTAGGAAGCCTCCCGGTTATCCGAAAATTCTTATGGAACCCCGGTTAACCGAAAATCCTTTGGTCCCATGCTTTACGGATAACCGGGGTTTTACTGTACATCGAAAGAAGCAATAACTAGTCGTTGGGAGCCACCGTAATACTTACCCATCATGGATATGCATAATGTAAAATATTAAAATAAAAATGTGTAAACTACTTATAAAATGCATTGCAATTCAAATAAAATCGTGGCTTGATGACGTCACAAACTTTAAAGGCTCGATTACGGAATTGCTTGAAAGAAACATCCTTATAACTCCAAAAATAATAATCCTATTAACTAGCAGTTTATTGCATCTGATTAAGCGTCAAATTTCCAATTAAAATATATCTTTGAAGTGAAATTTGGATGAAATATAGGGTCATGAAAAATCGAAGAGTGTGGAAAATAGGATTACAAATATCTCGGCAACTAATTATCCGATCGACTTCATGCTGTATGCAAAATTTGTTTTTTTTTATTGTATTTTATATTCATTTCTTAAAATAACCAATTTCGAAAATTTTTATATACCTTTTATCAGAACGAATATTTCGAGAGTCTGAAAAAAATAGTTCCGGTTAATCGAGGTTATTGAAATGAAATAGGCTTCTTTCCATTATTACATACTAAGTACATACCAGATTGCAAGTCTCTATCTCAATTTTTTCGGGAGATAGAGCGTTTACAGACACACAGACGGACGGCAATTTTTTTTTTTCTAAAAATATGTTTTTCGGAATCTCCAGTGTCTGAAACGTGTAAATCCGTCAAATTTTTTTTTTTCGACTTTCAAAACGATTACAAGACTTACCCTATACTACGTATGATGGGTAAGTAATAATACGTCTTAACTTGTTTCGAAAAGCTTCGACTTAAGCTATGTCTTGATCTAAAGCTGTAATTTTAATTAAATCGTTATATTTTTTTAATTTAACTGAATTATCATATATTACAATATGTTGTTTAAGCACATCTTTTTTTTTTTTTTTTTTTTTTTTTTTTTTAAATTACAACTGTTATTGGCTTCAAATTTGTTAATTTTTAACACCAGAGTATTGCCTTTTAGGATCTAAAATGTTTACAGTACATTAATAAAACACGCTTGCATTAATATTTTATAAATAATAGGTTTTTTTTAATACGTTAAAGACCATAATATAATTCTTTCTGTCTCTCTCTGTCTCTCTTTTTTTTTTTAAATCATTCATTTAAAGGTAATCTTAAAGTACTCATATTTACAAGACTTATTCCAAATTTCGTTTTTGTACACTTTAATGTTTTTTTTTTATTTATTATTGCTTCAAAAAGCAAATCTATTAAATCTTTTATTTGTTGAATAAAGTACTGTAACTTGGAATAGAGTCCTTCACGGGTCGGGTTTATCCGACCCGAACCCGAAATTTATGCTTAAAGTCAACACAACCCGAGCCCGACCAAAAAATTTCGTTAAAGCGAAACTCGATCCGAACCCGAAATATTCAAACCCGAATCTGTATCAAACCCGAAATATCCAAACTCTAACCCAAGTGAAAGAAAATTATTCCATTTTGCAATACAGTAACGAAAAAATAGTCTACAATTTATATCTCTAATATCAATTTTACCTTTTATTGTATAAAAATGAACACATACACACTCGTTAATATTCTAATATATACATTTTTTTTCATTTGAAAAATTTTCAGGACTTTTGTAAATTCGGGTCAACCCGAAAAAGTCAAAACCTAACCCGAAACCAACCTTAAAGAGTCAAAACCTAACCAGAAACCGACCCGACCCGACCCGATACAGGACACTAACTTGGGGTTACTTGGAACTTGGATCCAGGAGAAAGCTACTTGGACCCAAATAAAAAAAAAATGTTTTAAATCAGTTCTGGTAAGTGCTGTTACCTGCAGATTATTGATGAATCGCATCAATATACTCTCAACGCAGTAGATCCAAGACTGATTAAAAACACTTTTTTTTTTTTGTGTGTGTGTTTGGGTCCAAGTTACTCCAATTTACGGTATTACATTTTTCATTTTGTACAATGCACACTTCTTTACAATCCATTTTATTTTCGTTTTTTAAAATTATACTTTAAAGAAACTGGGTGATACAACCCGGGCTTCTCGGTTATAGAATATAGGTAAAACCATGAAAAAAAAAAAAAAAAAAACTCTAATAGATTTTTTACTTTAATGTATATTTTTTAGATTGACCACTAACAACATCAAAAAGCATGAAAAATACCAGTTATGTATTCAAATAAAGTTTCGAAATTTATTAAAATAGATATTTTCGTATTAGCTGCATGCCAGGAGTTAAAAAAAACCCATAGAAATCGCCAAAGATACACAGAAAAAAATAAAACCCAATTTGGGTCAAAAGATTCTTAGGTTTTTTTTTTTTTTTTTTAATGGTTATTTAACAGTGCCCAAAATGGATACACAGCGGTAATCAAAACAGACATGACCCAATTTGGGCACATACCTAAGAATCTTTCTACCCAAATTGGGTTTTATTTTTTTTTCTGTGTATTTATATTAGCCTTTTTGATTCTGATAATTTCAATAGTTTAAACACGTAGTTCGATTACATGTTGCTGAGATATACCCAGCAAGTTTAGCAGTTCTGTGCTGCCCCCGGGTTCATGGGAAAAAGGAATTTCTTTTGTTACAAATTTTACTATTTCTCGCAAAAATATAAGGAATAGCATAGTAGTTCCATTTGACTAAAGATCAAACGAGTTCCGCTCAAGGTGTTTGGGGCGACAGCTGGCTTAGTGTATCCTATTGACCAAGAAAGGTATAAGAATAAAGGAATGAAAAGACGCTGGGAGATATGCAACTGCTGCGCACGGGTGGTCATTTAGGGTTTTAAAAGGTAGGGTATTTTCTGTAAAGAAAAGGAATTCGAATGCACAACTTCACGTAAATTGAATAAGTACGTCCAGTAAGTTTTGTGTTCTATTGACCAGAAAAGGTATAGAGAATAAAAGAGGTGAAAGGCGTTCAGAGACTTGCAGCTGGATGAAATAGTGATGCCTCTAGAAATAAGCTTTTCTATAAGATCAAAGAAACCGTCAAAGTTATGACTTTAACACCTGATATCTTGGCCAGAGAAGGGGGAAGTATTTAATGTATCCAAAATTATGGTAATGTAAAGCGAAATATGTTTATAGGAAAATCCAGTAAAATGCTGTCTTGAAATGGGGGTCAGGATGAGAAAAAAGGATTGGACGACGAGATTTAGGGGAGAAAAAAGGGTGTAAGGATTACTAAATAGTTAAGTAAGAAAAAGGAGATGACCAGGGGCAAAAGGGGAATTGCGGATAGAGAAAAAGGTTCTCAGAAAGATGATCTTGGAGTAGTGTCCTCAGGGTATTTGTAACCCGTGATTTTTAGGTGAAAAATATAAGTTTTTTTTGTTGTGTGAAACCGCCAATCGCCAATATCAGGAATTGGATTTTGGACCCCCTAGATGATGATGATGTCTACCAGATGTATAAGGGGTAAGCAGGCTTTTAATTCCGAGCAAATTTCTGCATTATATTTAATTACTTAAACTGATATTAATTACGCGATGAGGCATTCTCGGTGGTAAATATATTATTAAAACATACGGTCGAGTTTACTGTTAAGTACGTTAAACTATGCATAATGATTTACACTTATGTATTTAAATATGTTAATCTTTTAAAATAAATTCAATTTAATCAATTTCAGTTTGCTTTATTTAAATGTTTCTTTCTTGTATATTAGATCTCGAGTATGCTCCTGAATCTGGGATCACTTTACGTGAGACATACGGCCTAATTAGTTTCAATGTAATTTAAATATATGAATTCAATATAAGATGAGGAAAACAGAAGGAGCGTACCCGAGCAATGGTTCCCGTGACAGTGTGCTTTAAGCACTATTTATTTAATAATTTGCAAACTGAAATTTTCTTTAAACTTAGCAAATTAAATAAAGTAAAATAAAATTTAAATACGTAACTCCCTTTTCACAAACTAATGGAAATTGTAAAAATAAAAGGGTTCAATGAATAATGAAAATAAATAGATAAAATAAAATAAATAAATTAAGGATTTGTAATTTTAAGAGAATTTATATAAAAAAAAAAAAAAAAAAAAAAAAATTGAAGAATGCCATCTGTACTTGATGCTGTACGTTATTTTACTTCATTCAAGCAATGATTCTACACGCTTTATAAGTAATTTAATAAAGGAGTAATAATAGTGATATACATACTCTAAGAGTTCATGCATACAATTTCAAGCAATGGTTCAAATACATTATAATGGTGTATGTTACTTATAAAGAATTGATGTATATTTTATTCCTGAAGTATTCTTTAAAATACGCAAAATACATATATGTCATGAAAAGAACATAAGATGTTTACAGGAAAAGAACTGATTGTTAAGAATTATTTCATACTTAATAACATTTAAGATCATTTATTATTAATTCTTACCAAATTTTATTCGGAAATAACTATATTTTGAAATATTTTCTTCTATATTTAAACATATTACAAATTTCTTTTTTTTTTTTCTTCCGAAAATTGAAATTTGGAAAATATTTATTACCTAATAACATTTATTATTTACTATTAAGAAAAGAAACAAATTATTGAGATATAACTATATTATGAAATACTTTTCCTTTTATAAATTTTCTTTCTTTTCTACACTTTGAAAAGTTGGGAAATTATTTATTACCTAATAACATTTGAAACATTTATTATTTACTATTAAGAAAAGAAGGAAAAGTTATTGGGATATAACTATATTATGAAATACTTTTCCTTTTATAAATTTTCTTTCTTTTCTACACTTTGAAAAGTTGGGAAATTATTTATTACCTAATAACATTTGAAACATTTATTATTTCCTATTAAGAAAACGTGAACATTTGATTGAAACATAACTATATTGTAAAATATTTTCTTTTTATATAAATTTTCTTTCTTTTCTGCACTTTGAAAATTTGGAGAAATTATTTATTGCATAATAACATTTGAAACATTTATTATTTACTATTAAGGAAGCGTAAAAATTTATTGAGACATAACTGTATTGTAAAATATTTTCCTTTTGATAAATTTCTTTATTTCTGCACTTTGAAAATTTGGGAAAATTATTTATTACTTAATGATATTTGAAACATTTATTATTACTTATTAAGAAAATCTGAAAAATTTATTGTGAAATAACTATATTTTGAAATATTTTATTTTATATTTGAAATATATCAATATAAATTTCTTTCTTTACTGAATTTTAAGAATTTGAAAAAATATTTATATTTTAATAATATTTAAAAACATTTATATTTTATTACTAAGAAAATTTGAAAATCTTACTGAGAAATAACTGCCTTTTAAATTAACTTTTTTTTGCATTTAAATATGTCATTATAAATTTTCTTTTCCTTTTCTGAATTTTGGAATTCGGAAAATATTTCTTACAATGAAAACGTGAAAATTTTCTTGAAAAATAATTATATTTTACAATATCTTCTTTTTATATTTAAATATATTGCATTATAATATTCTTTTTTCTTCAATTTATACCTTTGAACGTTGGAAGTTAGAAAAACATTTATTATCTAATGACATTTGTAAACATTCTTATTTATCTTCAAGAAAACGTGAAAATTTTGTGATAATAATAACAAATAAATTAAATTAAAAATAAATTATATAAAATAATTTTTTTATAAAATATAACTTTGTGAATAATGTACATTTAAATACGTCTTTATTTTATTATCAATTTATTTGACCTTGTACTTTTCTAAGCGTCATAGAGTTTGTTTTGTTTTATAATTTTCTTATAATATGCATCAGAAAGTATAATCTATTATGATACGTAAGTGAGAAAATAATCAATATTAATTTTAATTAATTTTAGAAATTACTGTCTTATTACAACTTTCTTATTACATTATATGAATTTTAAAGATGATTTCACGATGAATTAATTTATAAACTTTTACTTATACGAAAGATGGAAATTTTTTTTAAATAATCAGTATCTGGTTCCATATTTGTGTATTTGATTAATCATTTACTAGTTCGATGACTACTAATGAGATATATTTTTTTAATTATGATATTTTCCTGATTACAATACCATGATAATTATTTTATTTTCTCCACGTTTTATCTCTACTCTTAGTCTTTTATTTATATTCTGAGATATTACTACTGATATTACTTGATATTATTACTATTATTAGATTATTATTATACGATTATTGCAGATCAAGTAAAATTTTCCTGCGTTATTAATGCTATATTCTAATTGCAACGAATTTTAAGATATACTACTATCGTATTTTCTGGAATTTTAAGTAATTATAAAAATGTGTCTAACCGACAAAAATAAAGAAGACTCGGAGGCCCTTATTCGAAAAATTGCAGGATTTCAAAACGTAATTACACAATTCGATAACCTTTCATCGATAACGCCGAAATTTTTCGTAGAAAATTTAGAAAATATTACTGAATTGACTAAATGTACAAAACCCGAGAAATTACTAATAATGAGGTCGCGAATTCGTGGAGACGCACTAACTAATATAATCCATTCACCTGATTTGAATAGCGAGAAAGATTATGACGAATTTAAAAAGAAATTCTTGTCATATTTTGATACTCAATATAGTCTAAGTGCTAGACAAAAACAGTTTTCGAACTGTAAGATGCTTCCGAATGAGCAAGTTAAGACTTATGCAGCCAAAGTCAGTCTTGCAACGGAAAATTTTTTCAATTCTCCGGATTTAACAAATGATGCTATTAAAACAATTTTTGAACAAACGAAATTAGCAAAATTTATCGACGGTTTGCACGGAACATTCAAACAATCGGTAATATTAAAAGACCCTAAAACGTTCCAAAACGCAGTGGATTTTGCACAATTGTTGCAATCTAATGAAATAAATGCTGTTGATTCACCCGTCGAACAAATTGTAAATAATATGTCTACGACTACGAATACGAATAACAGTGAGATTAAAAACATTCTTGAAGCCCACGCCTTGAACACTCAGGAAATGATAAATGCTTTGAGTAAAGAAGTTGAAAGCTTAAAATTACAAACAAGGCAAGACCCGCCTCGAGCATATACCAATTATTCCGCTCGTCCTTCTTTTCAACGCGGTTCAGCATATCCACGCTATACACAAAATAGAAATTTCACTCAAAGAAATGTCCCCACCTGCAGAATATGTCACAAGTCACACTTTACTTCCGACTGTTTTTGCAATCCGGCTAACAGGGACAATTTTAGAGGCAGAAATAATGGGTATAGAAGGAATGACCGAGCCTCTTATTCCTCACACAATAACAATAGAGGACGGCGTCCAAATTAACACCGTGAATATCGAGATAGTAAAACCTCGGGAAACTATTAAAGGGAACCCTCCCTCTCAATAGCCCTGGGCGAGTAGGTTCCCTGACCCACAAGAATCTTTTTAAAGGGCAGAAGAAAGCTTTTATTGAAAAGGTAAATACGCAAATGATACAGTATAATTCTTTAAAGAATGAACGAAAAAATACTTTGCCGGTAGTTAATTTAAAATTAGCGGGAATTTTAGTCAAGTCTTTGATCGACACGGGTGCATCGGCCACTCTTTTAGATAATAGAATTTTTCAACAAATAAAACATGACGACAGAGTTAAAAAATTAAAAATCGACGCTCAAATTACATCGGTGACAGGAGGAAACTTAGAGATCACAAACTGCGTTTCATTACCCATCAACATTGGTAATAAACATTATCAGCATAAGATTTATATCGTTAACAATCCCTTATCCGATTATTACGATGCAATAATTGGTTACGATTTTTTAAAATAAAAAAAATTTACCATCTGTTTTAACACAGACACAATTAAATCAGAAAGTGCTGTTATTAACATACACGACGCACTAACAAACGGAGAAGTTAATCAGACAACTTATGCATATCTTCCGAAGAATGTTATTTTAAAAGCTGGTGAATCTAGAAATATTGAATTATCATTAAACAAAACTATAAAGAAGGGGGATTCAATTAAAATTTTTTCAAACTTAAAAAATCAAAACATTAAATTTGTTAATAATGTATGCCCGGTTACTACTGAAAGACAGATAACAGTAAATATATCTAATCTTTCCGATTCTCCCATTCCCATTAATAAAAATACGAAAATCGGGACAATTAGCAGTAATTTCGATACAAGAAATATAGAAGTAATTCGGCAACTCAGGAAAAATGAATTAAAACCCTCTGATTTTAATTTAGAACATTTAGACGAAGTAACGAAAAATAAATTACTAGATTTACTTATGGAATTTGCTGATATATTTAGTAAGCGCTTGTATACTATAGGTAGAACTGAAGCAATACAGCCCAACCTACATGTTGACGATGATAAATTACCATCAATTAAGCCTTACCGTATACCAGAAGCGCTGCAAAACGAAGTGAATCGCCAGTTATCGGAATTAGAAGCTGCAAATATTATCGAACGTTCCAACTCACATATTAGTTCTCCACTTATTTTAATAAAAAAGAAAACTCCAACGGGTGACCCTCTAAAACAAAAATGGCGACTTGTAGTGGATTATCGCAAATTAAACGCGCACGTAAAATACCCCAGGCATAGACTACCAATAATACAACATTTGTTAGACAGGTTAAAAAGAAAAATAATGTTTACAACCCTTGATTTAAGTAGTTCGTTCTGGCAAATACCGTTAAAAGTTAAAGATCGTGACTATACAACATTTAGCAGCCCTAAAGGGAATTTTCGTTATGTAACTACCCCTCAGGGCTTAAATGCTTCAGCAGAGGTATTCGCAGATTTAGCGGATCAAATACTGGCCCCATTATCAGATCTTGAAATTTCTAATTACATTGATGATTTTGCCATGGGATCGAACGGAGTAGACGAAATGCTCCACAAATTGAGATTACTCTTTGAAAGATTCCGGTTATTTGGAATTACAATCAACCCGGAAAAATGTTCTTTTATGTTACCCGAAATTAACTTCCTGGGACATAAATTAAACGCAGAAGGCATAAGACCGATAGAAGAAAATATAATCAAAATACGAGATTTTCCGCCACCGAATACGGTTAAAAAAATACGACGTTTTGTTGGTCTTGTTTCTTATTACAGAAAATTCATTAAAAATTTTTCGCAGTTATCCGCCCCACTCACTGACCTCACAAAAAAAAACGCACGTTTCCGCTGGACGAAAGAAGCACAAACCTCATTTGATATACTTAAAGAATGTCTTTCACGACCGCCTATACTAATTCACCCTGATTATGAGAAACAATTTGTTTTATCAGCGGACGCGTCGGACAATGTTTTGGGAGGAATGCTAGGGCAAACGGACAAAAACGGAATAATCCGCCCAATTGCCTACTTTTCAAAGAAACTTAACCCAACACAAAAGAGATATACTATCTTAGAAAAAGAACTTATGTCTATTGTTTGTTGTGTTTCTACTTTTAAACATTACCTGTACGGAAGACATTTTCTTATACGTTGCGATAACAAAAGTTTAACCGAAATGTCTAAATTAGAATGTCCGGGGAATCGAGTCGCCAGATGGTTCACGTTCCTCGCTGATTATAATTACACCTTCGAACATATATCTTCATCAGAAAATATTGTCGCTGATATACTCTCGCGTGATTATTTTGATAATTCAGTAATAGAAACAAAAACTGTTACCCTACCTAAGTACGCTAATGCCAATACACACGAAACAAAACCGAAAGAAAACATAAAAACTTTAGCAAGTACAAGCACCGATAATGTTAAACACGTAAATACAATGAATTGCGGCGGCGAAACTCAAACCAACACAGATCAGTTTATTGAAAATGGCACAGGCTTAGAGAACCTAGGAAATTCGTGTTTTATGAATTTTGTACTGCAATGTCTTATGTATTTGTCTCCATTGACAGATTATTTATCACATGACATTATAAATTGTGAAAATACAAAATTTTGTATGATATGTTCATTAAAGAGACATCTAACTTCAGTTGTTAAAAACATAGGGAAGGTTATTCAACCACTAGAATTATACGAAAATTTAACCAAAATCAGTACACAGTTTCGAATGAATAAACAATCGGATGCACAGGAATTTCTTCTTCAGGTTATCTGTATGTTAGAAAATGTTGCTAAAAATCATACGAATGAAACTTTGAACATTACCAGCATTAATAATCCAATTACATCTTTATTTGGAGGTAATTTTCAGAGTGAGATAAAATGTTTATATTGTAATAAGAAAAGCATTACTTTTGAATTATTTAAGAATATTTCTTTAGCTATTACACAAGAAATTGATTCACTTGAAAATTCGTTACAACGTTTTACGAACGTAGAATATTTATCAGATAATTATCGCTGTGTTAATTGTAAACTAACTGGTAAAGCAAATAAAGTTACGTCTATTTCAAAAAATCCCAAAATATTAACGATTCATTTCAATAGATTCAAATTTTCGAATTCGCAAACAAATAAAATAACAACATTTGTACCTTATCCTGAGAAATTAAATATTCGACCTTACATGACTAGTAAGAAGAGTGATAAGCCACTATGGTATTCTCTCAATGCAGTTATTGTTCACGACAGTGAAATAACGGAAAACGGACATTACTATTGTTATAATAAGGATAAATACGGCGATTGGTATATATTGGATGATGAAAAAGTCGAAAAAGTAACGATAGAAGACGTTCTTAATAAGCAAGCGTACATTCTTTTTTATGTAGACATGGAAAATAATACAAAAACTTATAAATCGGAACTATTCAACGTAAATGCCATTCAAATCGACCTTCCCACGATTGAAGATATTAAATTAGCCCAGGGCGAAGATAAAAAACTTTCATTAATTATTTCAACGTTGAGAAATCCATCTAAAGGTGATTCTCAAAATTTTACCGATTATTTCATACGTGATGGCTTACTGTTACATAAAGCTTCAATACCACGAATTCGGAAATCCACAAAAGTAGAACAAATAGTTGTTCCAGATAAATTTAAACCACATATTCTAACTGCAAACCATTTGGCGCATTTCGGAGTTCTAAAAACTTATCATGCTATACGTGAAAAATACTTTTGGCAACATATGTATTCCGATACAAAACACTTTGTTAATTCTTGTAAACAGTGTGCCGCATTTAGGTCACCAAATAAGTTATTTCCTGTTCCATTAGAACGACACTATCTCCCATCAAGAGTTAACGAATTCATTAGCGGTGATTACATTGGGCCTTTCCACAAAACTGATAAAGGAAACCAATATATCCTAACATTCATAGATCATTTTTCTAAATTTATTAAACTTTATGCTGTACCGAACACTACAACACGTTACACCGCTGACTGCGTCTTAGAATACATTTGTACTTATGGAATTCCCACGAGATATCTCACTGATAACGCCTCGTGCTTTACATCCGAAGTATTTAAGTACTTATGTGAGAAATTTAGCGTAACTAAATTAACTACATCACCTCAACATCCATCTGGAAATGGATCGGCGGAGGCAATAAACAAAAATATAAAAAAATCACTCGCAATTTTTGCTGAAGAGACATCACAATGGGACGATTTTATCGACTACTACGCCTTAATATATAACAATACGGTACATTCCGCAACTAACGAAAAACCGGCGTTTATACAATTGGGATTCGAACCGATTTTACCGACAGATATACTTAATGAAAGACGCCCAGTTGAACATGTATCACATGCAGATTTCGTAGCTAAAAAAGCATCTCAATTAAATTACGTAAATCGAAAAGTTAAAGAAAATATCTTGAAGGCAACCACTAAACAGGAAAATTACCAACATCAATTTTCTAGGTACCGTAAATTTTCTCCTGGTGATTTAGTATTTTTAAATAATAGAAGCACGGACAGGAATAAATTAACGACTAAACGGCGTTTAAACGTTGGTCCCTATGAAGTAAAAAAGGCTCACAATAAAGTCGATTTTACAATCATAGACCCATCGAATCCTTCGGCTCGAAGTACAAAGGTCCATGCACAAAGACTTATTCCTTTCACTGCAAGAAAACCAGAACTGGACTTATTCCATTCTTTAGTGCAAAAACAGCATTGTGAAATACCCCCACAAAATAAAAAGACACATGCTATCTTTGACGACACCCCAGACATAGAAATCTTATGGCCTGCCCCAAGCACAATTAATGCTGAACCACAACACAACGCAGGTGAAGAAATCGTATCATATTCACCCTCAGGTGAAACACTTACAGAAGACAACAATGATGACAGTATGAATAGCATTTCCCAGGTACCAGATACCACTCTCGCTTCAGGCGATGATAGCAATGAAACTATTATATACGATCCAGTAAGGGATGCCACGCACACTTCCCAAACATATCCTTATGACTTGAGACAAATACAGCCCCGCTATGACCCTCAGCGTTTTCTTCAATGGGCCTTAGACATCACGAAATAGTGACTAACTTTCCATCCTTATTGTTAAGCATTTGTTACTATACGTGTTAAGAAAGAGAAAAAGAGAGAGAGAGAGAATGAGGCCTACAATTTTCCTTTTACTTTTCTGAGTTAAGAAATGTTAAGATAGTATTTTATTCGAACGTAGGGGACAAACATTAAAATGTACATATTCGAGCGTTTATCACTACTATGTGATTTGAAATTTGGTTTTATTTTAATGTAATTTTTTTTAGCTAACTATAATCGAGGAGTTATATTTATCATGTAATTCATCATATGATTCTGGATCTTTATTTAATACTTTTTCGTTATTTATCTATAATTTAGCAAAATTATTTTATTTATGAACTATGCCACGATACTCCTTAAGGCATTATATTTCTTACATTTGTACATATTCTAGTGTATCATTTTAGAGTTTGAATCTAAATTTCATTATTTACTGCATTAATCACTTTGCTATCAATTTTGGAATTATACTTTATTTACAGTTAAGGTATAATACTCATTTAGCGCATAGTACTTATCATGTATAAACGTTCAATGTACTTACTTATTTATATTAATTTACAATCCAAATGTACGTTTTATATTACTGAGGAAATTAGCTAATTGACTAATTTTTTTTATTCATGTCTTGAATTTAGTTACTGTACGTCAAAATAAATTCATTATGTTATCTCGTACAGACATATGTACATATTTTAGTATTATTTTAGACTTATTGTATTTTATTCAAGTGATTTAATTAAGTAATTCATTATAGTTTTGAGAATTGCATTTGAATATTAGGAAACATATGATACTTATCTTATACATTATATTATTTCATACCGACATTGTGTGTATGAATTTTACTATAGTATGTTACAAGTTCAATTTTAAGATTCTAATGTATTAATTAGCTAATTAACTACTAATTTTGGAATTTAGTAATGAGACAAGGCGGAGTTTTATTGTGAGTAAACCCTATCGAGAGAAGTATTTCTTATTTAGGCAAACTATACGTTATGTAACAGTCTTATCACATATAGAAAGAATTTTGATAACTTATTAAGTGTACATAGAGTAATTTTTTTTCCTACTTTATTCTAGGATTGTCTACCTTCACTCTCAATTTTATTATATTATACTAATTAAGTACATCGATTCTCATAAATTTGAACCGGCTCAAGAGCGACTTATAGTAAATTTGTTTATAATAATAATATTAATAATAGTAATAAATAAATAAATTAATTAATTAATTAATAATAAAAAAAAAATAAATAAATAAAAATCTATACAGTTAAACCTTACTTGTTTTAAAAATTTTTTTTTGTTTATATTTATAAACATTGACCATACTTATTTAATGTTTTTCATTATTGCAGTTGTAACATATATCAAGTTACATACATACAACTGCATGTTAATCAATTTCAAACAATTCCGTTAAATAACTAATCATAATCTTAGAATATTTCAAATCGTTTGTTGTTATTTATCCTTGCAAAATGGCCAATTGCAGGGGTAAAAATTTGTTAGAACGTTAGATTTATTGACGGATTATGTATTGTACTATTAATAACTACATTACTTAAAGTATACATTATTTTAGTTATGAATTAATTTCTGCACATATTTCATTTCCTTTAACGTTATCTCCAGATCAAAGCGGGTTTTTTTTTCTTACTTTCCTTATAATGAATTAAACTTTACAGGTTCACATATTTATACATTCCAATTTCTTTTCCCACAACACAGAATCATTGCTTGAATGAAAGGAATTTTCCTTAATGTTACTTTTACCTTTTCTTACTAATTAAATAAATAAAAAAAAAAAAAAAAAAAAAAAAAAAAAAATAGATAAGATATTATTTAAAAAAATATAATTTGCAATTAAAATTGTTATTGTTCTGCATAACTGTTTGTCTTTTGCTCGGAAATATTAAATTAAGAGCCTGTTTATTTCAATTTACAGCTCTACTTATCTGCATAATATTGGAAGTAGCCACTCCGTCGCGTCAGCGACATAAGTCTGGACTACAATGCCACTTTTCTAACGAGTTTGTGTGTGGAAAAATCCCTAAAAACATTTGGAATAAATTAGACATACCGCCCAATGCATGCCAATTTCATGACTGTAGTCATTGTTTAACTATCAATAAAACTTTCATAATTAAGAAAGACTATCAACTAACAATACCCACTACATATATTCTCCGCAGCTCACGGGATGTTATTGATGCTACATCCACTGCCTACAATTGTTTCACGAAAGATAGAAAATTCTGCGAATGTGACGAAAAGAATTGTCAGGGTACCTCTGATTTCTGCAAGTTGCGCCCCTGCACCAATAACAGCGATTGCTTCTGCGACATGACTTTTGAAAAAATAGATCTTTTAGCTGTTTTGCCAGACGATATTATCTCTAATCCTGACATCATCATTTTAGAAACCTGCTACTTTGATAAACGTCACATTCCCAATTCAAATAAATTCCGCCGTCATCTATTAGAAGGAGAAAAAGCTACATTTTCGCAAAGAAACTTGTCCTTTACATTTGAGGACCCTTTACTTCATCTTCCTGATGCAGGAAAAGTGATTTTACGTAGCGAAGACTTTGAACACGTCGTGAATGTTCCTTTAGATAACATTATACATATACCATTTGAACTACTCGCCTACAAAACCGACTTACAGGTTACATACATCCATCCCAGCGGCAAAGTGGTCACAGGACTTGTACATGTGATGGGCAAAACAGTCTGCCAATTACGACATTGCCTCCTGTGTTATGATGTTATAAAACATTTTAAGTGCTATCCACCTCTCGTTCAATACGTTATGTATGTGTTGATCGTCATTCTCATCGTCATTATGTTATGGTGTGTAAAACTTATTTTTAAAAGTTTCAAATTCATTATATATGCATTCCTAACGATAATGTATGGATTAGGTCGACTATTGAAAATTATAGCTCGTTGCTCTCTGCTTTTGGGGGCTTTTATAGGATCTACATTTCGAGAAATCACACATAATTGTTATGCAGCCCTTGAACGAAATGCATTTCAACGGGCCAACATTTATACCTTACCACTTGTTCTGCTCATGTGCACTTGCATTTTCACGACAATTTCAGCCGACTGCAGTGTAAATACAATTATAAAGTCTGACCTAAAGTCATGTGAGATCCTCAATGATGGAACGAAGAATTGCCAAATCTTCACCACTGCTGAAATAACATTGCAATCTATTTCAGCCGAAAATTGTTTATGGTTTTCGGACGAACATGAAAACCATTTGTTCACCCTAAAAATTAAATTAGATGCCATTGTGTGCTCTTTCACAAAAGAACGGTTGTACTTCACATTCCCCGTTACCACTAAACAAATTAGTCAGATATCGTGTATTTTCAACAAATTCTGTGGTCGTGGTACACATTGCAGTAAACGATCTATAGGAAAGGGAGGCATAAACTTCGAAGCAGAAACTCCCGAAAGCCGACAATTTCCAGGATTTTCTGCATGTGTCAGTGGAGACAGTGGCAACGGCTGCTTTATTTTAACTCGTCCGAGTTGTAACTTTCATAGAGTGTGGTATGAACCGGACCTGTTGAACAGTTTCGAAGTCTCAAAATTAACAGGCCATACATGCCAATATAAAATCTCTGTAACACAGGTTGAAAATAACACAATTTCGCGATTATTGATATCTGATTCAGCGTACACGCCAAATGGAATTAAGATTTCCATACTCGGCGCCTATGATCAACCGCAGCTACATTTGACGGAAAAACTAATCCAACGAGTTGGAAAACCTGAGGAAGCCTTTTTAGCACCTGCCTGTGAACGCAATATTCCTCAACCCAATATGATAGGAGCTATACAGGCGAATACATCTTACACCACAGATTTTATCTTTGCACCACAACTCACCACGTGTGATTATTTTGAGGATAATCTAAGATGTATTACAGCACCTGACAGCATTGAACGCCTTCGAGCATCCCAGGAATACGCTTTACCCCTACAAAAGCATATTCATTTTTTTAACATTGAAGAAGAAAAATTACGATCCACTCAATTAATGTCTTCGGCCGTGCGTGTTCAACTGCATTTTCGAAATTATAAAATCGCACTGCAGACATCCACTATATGTCCACAATTGAATGGCGAAAGCATTGCTACGACAGGGTGCTATAATTGTCCTATTTTGGCTCGTCTTACATTTAAGGCACACAGTTCCTGCCAACCTGGTATTGTGACAGTACAATTACAGCAAATTTCTCTCCATACGAAAGCTGTATATCTACAGTTAGATGCAACAACCCACACAGTTAAATTCCAGGCTGAAGAAAAATGTGCTGCCGAAAAAATTTGCCTGAAATCTGCTGCGTTAATACAATGCCACTCCTTTAGATACTGTCTAGATGAGCCGTCGGTGGAATTGTTACAACTTAACACTAATTATACTCGAACTGTGAGTTCTGTAACAGCATCCAATATGTGGGACTGGTTGAATATACCTGATTTGAACTCTTCGATTTTCCTTTTGAAACTGATTGGCTCGGCTTTATTTATTGTATGCTTACTCATAACAACCCTAGCTACTCTCATAACATGCTGTTGCAAAGCACGCTAAAAACGACTGAAGTTTTATTAACAAAATTATGCTTGTTAGCTAAGCAGGAAATAATTCTTCTTTATTTGAATCTTCTAACCTTATATACATATGCAATTGGATAGGAAAATTTATTCATTTTATGCTTTCATTATTATCAATGTTCTTTGAGTTTACATATTATTAGAAGTTTTGATTTCTAATTGTAGGCACTTGTGGCCTGTTGTTTATAATTTTTTTTAAAAATTTTCTCATTATTTCCTGATTAGTATAGTTATCTTATGTTATTTGTATAAGTTGTGTGAAATTTCATGTTATACTATTAATATCGTGTTAACTTTGTTTTGTATCACATTGTGGGAATGCCTCATCACAGTTCAGCGTAACTCATCTCATTTTTCTTTTTTTTTTCCTTTTTTTTCTTTTCGGGGTTTTTTGCATATTGCTGAGATATACCCAGCAAGTTTAGCAGTTCTGTGCTGCCCCCGGGTTCATGGGAAAAAGGAATTTCTTTTGTTACAAATTTTACTATTTCTCGCAAAAATATAAGGAATAGCATAGTAGTTCCATTTGACTAAAGATCAAACGAGTTCCGCTCAAGGTGTTTGGGGCGACAGCTGGCTTAGTGTATCCTATTGGCCAAGAAAGGTATAAGAATAAAGGAATGAAAAGACGCTGGGAGATATGCAACTGCTGCGCACGGGTGGTCATTTAGGGTTTTAAAAGGTAGGGTATTTTCTGTAAAGAAAAGGAATTCGAATGCACAACTTCACGTAAATTGAATAAGTACGTCCAGTAAGTTTTGTGTTCTATTGACCAGAAAAGGTATAGAGAATAAAAGAGGTGAAAGGCGTTCAGAGACTTGCAGCTGGATGAAATAGTGATGCCTCTAGAAATAAGCTTTTCTATAAGATCAAAGAAACCGTCAAAGTTATGACTTTAACACCTGATATCTTGGCCAGAGAAGGGGGAAGTATTTAATGTATCCAAAATTATGGTAATGTAAAGCGAAATATGTTTATAGGAAAATCCAGTAAAATGCTGTCTTGAAATGGGGGTCAGGATGAGAAAAAAGGATTGGACGACGAGATTTAGGGGAGAAAAAAGGGTGTAAGGATTACTAAATAGTTAAGTAAGAAAAAGGAGATGACCAGGGGCAAAAGGGGAATTGCGGATAGAGAAAAAGGTTCTCAGAAAGATGATCTTGGAGTAGTGTCCTCAGGGTATTTGTAACCCGTGATTTTTAGGTGAAAAATATAAGTTTTTTTTGTTGTGTGAAACCGCCAATCGCCAATATCAGGAATTGGATTTTGGACCCCCTAGATGATGATGATGTCTACCAGATGTATAAGGGGTAAGCAGGCTTTTAATTCCGAGCAAATTTCTGCATTATATTTAATTACTTAAACTGATATTAATTACGCGATGAGGCATTCTCGGTGGTAAATATATTATTAAAACATACGGTCGAGTTTACTGTTAAGTACGTTAAACTATGCATAATGATTTACACTTATGTATTTAAATATGTTAATCTTTTAAAATAAATTCAATTTAATCAATTTCAGTTTGCTTTATTTAAATGTTTCTTTCTTGTATATTAGATCTCGAGTATGCTCCTGAATCTGGGATCACTTTACGTGAGACATACGGCCTAATTAGTTTCAATGTAATTTAAATATATGAATTCAATATAAGATGAGGAAAACAGAAGGAGCGTACCCGAGCAATGTCTGATGTATTAATTTCGTTATGGAATATTAGCCGGAAACAAATGTTGATCTGTTTATATTGTTTTCAGTGCAAAAGGGTTAATCTTTTGTAATCAGGCTGCACGCTATAAAGATAGATTTTTTAAAAAATATGCTTGAAAATTAATTTGCAAACTATAAAAAATCATTAAATTGAGATGCAGTTTTCAAACAAATTGCATTTGAAAGAACATTTTTTTTCTTAATCGACGGTGTAAAAATGTAAATTGTGCGATGTTTAGAAGTTTAAAAAATTGCAGTAAATAATAATAAAAAAAGTTATTGCTCAGGTGTTGCCACAGTCAATATGATGCCAGCGTTTCTCACGGGCATGTTTTTGTTTTATAATATAGAAGTAAACAGTTATATTTTTTATTTTACTGGACACAGCATTCTCTCATATGCTGAAATTCCTTGTTTAAACAGAACTTTCTTTCATTTGTAATCTGTCAGCCAATAAGAACAGAGTTATCTTTCTATGAATCTACTATTTTCGGAGCACTTTTAAAGCATACATCAACATAAAACACGCAAGCGTGAGTATTTGATGAATAATATTTTAATTAACCGTTTTTGACTCAACAACTCCGATTTGAAAAATACTTACTAAGATGTTAGAATACGTCATTTTAAACATGTAAAACAACAAAAAAAAAAAAAAAAAAAAAAAAAAAAAAAAAAAAAAAAACATTGACTAAAAGGTGATTTTTTCACATCTGCAATAAACAGAAAATTACATTCTTCTCATAAATACTGTCAATTTTCTAATCGAAAATTGTGAAGTATACGCTGCAAAAAAAAAGTGTTGATTTTACAGTATAATACTGGCACCCCAGCTGCCAGTATTATACCGTAAAATTAACAGTAATAAACAATAAAATAAGCAGTAATACGCAGCCGCGCATACTGTAAAATCAACACTTTTTTTTTTTTTTTTTTCAGTGTATACGAACTTATCTCTTTGTAAAAAAATCTATTTTTGAACGTCTCCAGTTTTTTTAATTTCACAAAATTTACGAAGTTTATTTTTCCAATAACGATGGGAAACTGCTCAAATAATAAATAAAACTTTGGCAATTGATGGCAATATGAACAATACAATTAACTCAGTATCACCATCTGTTGAGAATTCTATGAACAGTTTACATTAACTGTTGTGTTGGAATATAGCAGCATCAAATAAAATCGTCTTTTAAAGCCCACTAAGTACCATTGACTTTTGTGTATGTTGCAGATATGCAACGAGGTGATACAAAGGGTTAATATGTTCAAGAACTTAATAGTTCTTTCTTCCCTAAAAAATATTTCATTCTGGAAGTAATATTAAAACCACTCAGTTAGATCACTCATTCCAAATTTTATTTTCGTGCTTTTAAAGTTTATTCCCTTTTCACGAAATAGTCATTGTTTCATTTATCGAATAAAGGATTGCATTTTTCATTCTAAAGATTGCAGAGCATTTTTATATGTTGTAACACCTCATTTTCGTATATTCTATTTTTACGCATTTTAAAATTATATATATGTTACATTATTAATAATAACCGGTTATTATTACTGGATTAATCATATTGACCGTAATATATATATATATATATATATATATATATATATATATATATATATATATATATATATATATATATATATATATATATATATATATATATATAAATGTAAATTAAATAAATAGTTATGTTTTTAATTTCATTGAACAGAGTATTTTCTCACATGTTGCAATACCATTTCAAGCTTAATTTTGTTTTGATTAGAAGTTTGGATGTAATTAATGACCAAGAATCCCTTATCATAGATACTATGATAAGGAGGTCTTGTTAATGACATTGTCATTTTTTAGTGCAATAGTGTCATTTCTTTGGCTCTGCTATTTTTGGAGTACTTCTGTAACATACACAAGCTTACAACACGTGTAAGTGAATATTTAACCAGAGGGGAACCGGTTCTGAAAGTGAAAGTACCCTTATATAAAAAAACTGGAGTCGAAATCGAAAAAGTAAAAACTAACAACGTTAGAGATCGACGTCAGCTATCCTATGCAAAAAAAAAAAAAAAATCTTTTAAAAATATTAAGGTGCGAGCGAGAAATCGCGCAAGAACCTTCCCATAGACTTAACATTAGCTTGGGCGTTTTTTCGCGTGACTGATGTAGGCTCTTAATAACCGTTTCAGCCTCCATTCCCATTGAAATGCATTAACCCGCAGTAACCCCAAATGAACCACTAATCGAATTTTCTCGAACATGTGACCTAGCTCAATGGTCTTCACGTACCCCAAAACGGCAGGATACAAAATATAGTTAAAATCGTTAGAGCCGTTTTTTAGATAAAATTTGTATATGTTCATACCAAGATTTGTTCGTATTATAATATATGATAAGTAATTTTTTTATTAGTACAATGTTAAAAAAAATTAATATGTTTATTTTTTATAGTAATTAATTTAAAAATTATCTTAAAGTACTCAAATGTATGACTTATTACAAATTTCACTTTTGTTCATTTTAATTTTTTTCTATTAAGAAACTAAAACATTTATTATTTCATTGATCATTTTGTTCAATGCTGTAGAATGCAATACATCTTCATATACCGCAACATATCGTTTTTGCAAAACCCATTTTTCTGCTTTTATACTAAGAAAATGCTTGAAAAAAATTCGCAGAATACTTCATACGAAGGTATATTTAAAAAAAATCTTACTTATGTGACTCATCCTAAGCTACTTTTTTCTTTCTTCCTTTTTAAAGAAAAAAAATCGTAAATAAGCAGATACGAAAAGAAATTTTTTTTTCTCTTTTTCAGAAGCAATTTACAGAGAAGGATTTTTTACCTTCGACGTTAAAGTAAGTTTTATGATACATGATATGATGTTAATTCGGATATGTCTGCTCGTCCTTAGACTTCCGAAAAAAATTGCGATGAAGATTGTAAAGCGTTTAATATTTTAATCATTAAATATGCGCAAATATTACAAGCCTACAGTTTTATACTATAAAAAAAGATGCCCGGAACATTCTTACTGAGAATTTTATTCATCAGTATAATTTTATTTATATTACTGATAAAATTACAAGAGCAATTTAAATCAGAAACTTAAAAAAAAAAAAAAAAAAAAAAAAAAAAACCTATCCTAAAAGGATAGTACATAGGGTCCACCAAAATTAACATCCTACGTCCCTCCTCTCACCTCCTTTTTATCTCGGAAATGCGTTGCAATTTTGGAAATACGTGTTCAAATAAATCAAGGTGAATCTCATCTGATTAAAATATTTTGGTGTTGGAGAGGACAGGAGACAACTGGGGATTAAATTTTGAATTTCAAATGGGAAGGGGAGCTGGCAACATTGCTGGTACATCGCTGGAAGGATTCCTTCAAGACAAACAATTTAATTAAAAAGATCGATACTTTCTTAATTTCATGTAAAAGTGAATATTTTTAACTTAACCCAAAAGATGCTCAAACTAACTGTCTTCCACTTTTTGTTATAGTTACAGAGCCACCACTGCAGAAATTTTTTCCGGACTACCTTAAATACTGCTGGAGCGATATTATTACAGCCTTTCATTATTCGCTGCCTCAACTCTTCGATGAAATTCAGTGAGGGAAGAGAGAGTGTGTGTGTGAGAGAGAGAGAGAGAGGGGGCAAAAATGCAGGGTTACCTGAATTTTAACTAGAATTTACCGTCCAAATTAGACGGAAATTTAGAGGTAGGAAGGGCAGAGGCCCAAGGTGCTTAAAAGGAAAAATCATGAATGTGAGATAAAAATTAAGGGGGAAGAGAGGGGGAAAATAAAAAGTGGGGACAAAAGCCCCCTAAATCTCGGAAGCTATGACCGCTAGTGAAACACTACTACCTAATGGTCTTATATTAGTGGGGTCCAATGAAGGTTTATTTTAGTGATAAAATATATATAAGGAATGAAGGGGGGAGGGGGGGGAATAATTCAGAAATGAATAGGGCCGTCTTTTCTTGCTGAAAGGAGCCAAGATACACAGGGGGAAATAGCGGGGAAGGGAGAATGAATCCCGAGAAGAAAAATGGGGGGGGGGGTGGAGGTGCAAACTGGAAAACACGCAGAAATGCTGAAAATGTCTAATTTGAGTTCGTGAGTGGAGAGGAGCCACTATAAGACCCATCATAATAATATCACCACTAGGCCAGAAAAATGTGATTACCTCATATTATAGCACAGTACTCAGTGCCCAAAATACTTATTAATACTGACTCACCCCAGTTCACCCGTGATTAGATCCGATCGGATATCGGATAAGAATAGCAATTGAACGATTGCGCCGATTGGAGTCTTCGAAAAACACTTGACACAAGCGAAAAAAAACGAAAAGTCCATACATTCGAGAAACACGGTAAAAACACCTAGAAATCGCCCAACACAAGATTAGGTGTTGAAAAAAAAATTCTCAGCATTTTGAGACCAATTTTGTTGGTACAAGGAAGTATGACAGAGCATATTGCACCGATGTAATCAAGCATTAATTATCCGGAGGTAACATCTCCAGTTTCAAAATGGGAGATTCAGTGTTCGAATCCAGCTGATTCGATTGTGTCAGAAATTTATCTGAATCTGCGGTATTCTATAAAATGTTTGGAAAGTCGAGTGACGTCACTTGAGGTATACGCTAGTGAAGATAGTAGGGTCCCCAACTCTAGGTTTGTTTGGATAGATTTCCGTTAAAAATATAATTATACAAATTTGAGGGTGTACGCTGCTCAAGGTAGTGGGGCTCCCAATATTAAATTCCTCCCGCAGAAAAATGTTTGAATTCCACAGTTTTTAAGGTATATTTAAAGTTTCTATCCTGACCCGGACAGGTTAGCTAGTAATAATAATAATAATAATAATAATAGCAAGTTATTGTACGTTGATATAGAGTACTTAATTAAAAGATGAAACATATATCGAAGGACTTTTTCATATTCATTATTATTATTTTTTAACGGAAGCCAAACGAAATATTCCAAAAATTACTCAAAATTTCCATACACCCTATTATAAAACAAAACTTTATTTTCCATTAGCTGTTACATTTGCAAATAATTTAAATAATTGCAACATTTGAATATTGTAAATTTCCAATTTTATGTACATTTTGTAAATACTAAGCCAATTTTTCACGAATTATTTAGAAATAAACCTTGTTGAGTTAACTATGAACGATCCTGTAGAAATCATATTTATATTTTTAAACCGAAATAAAATGTATTATTTTTAGTTAGGACACATCTACAACTTCTATATATGAAAAAATAAGGAACATCTACAACTGCATAGTTCTTTTTTAATACTTTATTTTTTTTAACTCTCCAACACAATCACGTTTAAATTAAAAAATAATAATCAAAACATTTTGTAATAAGAGTTACATTTACACAGAACCTCTCACAATGAATAATCCATCAACACTTCCTGCAATCACGTCGCAGACGCACAGATAGCACTAGAATAATTAGCTCATTGTTGCTCTATTCTTTTATCATTACAACTTCGTACAAAGAGTGCTAACAAATCGTACTCGGCAAATAATGAGTGCCCGTTTTGTGTTTCATTTCCGTTCGATCTCGCTTTTAAACGTCCACATTCGTCAAAGACATCCTTTTTTTCTTCGAACACAAATCATAATTTCAGATATGAAATCAGTTCTTGAGTCTGCAGGGATTTTTTTTTTTTTTTTACTCGGACTTAACAAAGCAGACTAATGCAATAGACACTGTGGCACCCATCGACCCCTGGAAAGTTTGGCAAATGACCAAAACACGAGCTTCTACAAATCTAACCATTTATAATACTTATATAGTTACGACTATTTAAAATTATTTCAGTAAAATTTTGTACAGATGATTATGTGTAATATATAACTGCAAAAAATAAATTTTAAAGTAGAAAATTTCATAAAAGTTATGTGTGTTCCTGAAAAAAAAAAGAAAGAAAGAAAGAAAAGAAAAAAGACAAAAATAAGCATTTATAAAGATACTGGGAAAAATTAAGGAATACATGATACAGGGTGGCCATAATTAAATTCACGTGGTTGAAAGGGCTCTACAAGTAAAACTACTTGGAATATTTTTAAAAGCGTTTGTATTTATACTATTTAGAGTATGCAGAAACGAGTTGTGAAATAAAAATGATTAGTTTGAAATTTTATCGATAGAGGGCGCTTAAATGCTTGAGATGTTTTCTTAGCAAATATTAACAAAAATAATTCATTTTACATCAATATCGTTTGAGACGACGATATTCTTTCAAATCAGCGCTGTAATTACTACCATTTTGATAAAAACACTTTATTAACAAAGCGCGTTTTTTTTCTTTTGCTAAAATTTTAACACTCATAAGGTTTTTCATAGCTAAAACCTTAAGCTGGGCTAACCTTAAGTCAACCTTAAGTAATCTTAACCCATTCGGGACCATGGATGCATATATGCACCCTCAAAAAGAGCATACAGAGTTTGTGTTAGGCACCAGTAAAAAATAAAAGTAATATTTGCTTTCTCTAATTAGAGCCTTTTTGTGATAGTTTAAGTAAAGGTAGCATTTTTTTTAAAAAGTGGGGCCAACCGAATAAAATTTGTGTAAAAGCCGCCGGTCCCGAAGGGGTTAAGTCATGTGAAATTTGCTGTAAAAAGTTTTAACATTTACCTGGTAGGAAGTTCTTCCTTTTTCATTTTTTTAATGATATATATATATTTTTAATGATATATTTCTCCATCTGTCGGAAATTGTTTAAATTATTTTTTTTTTATTGTAGAATTTGTTTCCGCATGCTCTAAACAGTATATATACCAAATCGTTTAAAAATATTCCTAGCTTAACTTGCAAAGTTCTTCAAACACGTGCACTTTAATTATGGCCACCCTGTATAACAAATCTCATCATTTTAATTTTTTTATGCTCTACCACTTTTTATTAAAAGTAATTCTTTAAAATCATTAAAAAATTCTAGTAGTTTCATAACTACAGTTACACTTTTCCCAATGTTTCATCTATTAGTAAGACACTTATCGCTGCGTAAAGACTGCACAGAAACCCCTCAAAGCTGCTAACAATCTTTTTAGCACTTATTTAGCCCAGAGATAATATACTTGATTAATTGCCAATATTGCTGGATATTGCCAATAATAAGAAGTCTGAAAAAAAAATTGATTCGCAAAAATACAAACTTTATACTCTTCAATATTTTCCCAGCATTTTTGAGAAATTAAAACACAGCCTTAAACGTTCTAATATATGCTTAATAGCCAAGCCCTCTCCGAAATTAAAGGATATCATTTGCACTAAAATGGGCCCAATTGATTTTGAAAATTATTCCGAAGTATATGCGATACCATTTATTAAAGCTGACGGATTAAAGAATTACTATATTGGCATGACTAGCAGGAAATTTTCTTATAGAAAAAGAAGATCACATACTAGCTGATATAATAAAAAATCACAGCTGGTATAATATAAAAATCACAGCTCTTGCAAAATTATATCAAGAAGAAACCATCCCAATAAATTTCAGTGAAATTAAGATAATTTCCCCCTCCAATCTATATCCATCCATTATAGGAGAAACCATAAAACCAGATTGTAACACGTAAAAGTTCAATATCTAACGATGCAGCATCATTTAACTTACCCAAATTATGGGTTGAATTAATCCATGTTTACGAATATATAAATGAAAATACAAGTAAAAATAAAATAAAGTAACGTGCGTAATCTGAGAGAGTACGTGGAAAATTGAAGGATGGCATTTTATACATTACGATCAAGGAAGACCTTGATCGTAAATTAGCTTTGAGTTCAGATATCATGACCCATGACCAAAATGATTCACTAATCAAATTTTCTCAAACATGTGACCAAGCCCAATTGTCTCCTCGAGCCCGAAACACGTAGGATATAAAATTTAGTCAAAATAGTCTGACCTGTTCTTTAGATAAAATTAGCTTGACCCGCAATGACACAAAAATGACCCACTAATCGGATTTTCTCGGACATGTGACCTAGCCCAATGATTTTCTCGTGCCCGAAACTCGTAGGATACAAAATTTAATCAAAATCGTTAGAGCCGTTTTTTAGATAAAATTAAATTGACCCGCGTCGACCCAAAAATGACCCACTAATCGAAATTTCTCGAACATGTGACCCAGACTCATGCCCGAACATGGTAGGATACAAAATTTAGTCAAAATAGTTTGAAGCATTTTTTAGATGCAATTAGCTTGACCCTGACCCATGATGACCTAAAATGACCCACTAATGGAATTTTCTCGTATATGTGACCTAGTCCAATGGTTTTCTGGTGCCCCAAAACGGTAGGTATAAAATTTCGTCAAAATCGTTAGAGCCGTTTTTAAGATGAAATTTGCATATATAACCACACACACACACACACAAGATTTGCTCGTATTACAATATATGATAGATTGTTCGAATGTAGTTCTTATTTGTTTTGACAATGGCTTTGGTGGAGCTGAAACATGTAAGCAGTTTATTAAAACCTTTTTTACTATTTTCATAGCTTTTATTTAACAATTAATGTCTTTTCTTTTAGAAATTAATGAAATATAAAAGATGTTATGTAAAATATAAGTAGATTTGCTGTTACTTGCGTGGCGGCTCCAAAGGCTTAAAATGTAATCATGTAATCTTGCTGTAATCATGTAATCAAAGCTTAACCCTTTGAGGGTTAGGCTAGTGTTTGTCCGTTATTAGAAGTCATGTTAAAATTTCTGTAGACAAAAAAAAAAAAAAAAAAAAAAAATTCGAACCTTATATAGAACGAGGGGATATGAAAGGTGTTATAGCATCAAACTATGATTAAAAAGAAAAAAAAAAAATATATATCCTGGGATTTACGAGCATACTTGTGAAAATATAGGAAAAGCCTCAAACGCTGAAAGGGTTTTAATCATATAATCATGCTAACTTCAGTAACGGATTGAGAAATAACAAAATATTTAAATTTAGCAAAAATAAATAAATACATAAATAAATATTTTAAAGGGAAAATCATTTATAATCATAGCAATAATATCCTGCGACATTTCAGCAATCAAAGTAATGCATTTAAGAATTTCAGAATACAATATAATAGATAAATAAGTATAAAAGTAAAAATAATATTTTAAGCACTTTTTTTTATAAGCATTCAATTTTTATCTTAAAAATAATGCCTAATTTTATGACTGCAAATCATTTTGTTCTAAAAAACATTTCGTTACAATACGTTAAATTTGGTGTGTGTCCCGATTATCTAAAATTCGCCGCTTTGATTTATGTTTGAGGCAAACTATGAATTTATTACAAAAAATATAATTTTTGCTGTTTCTTTTTTAAGATATTACAATAGGAAAGAAAAAAAAAAATTAATTATCTAGTTTGAATTTCTAATTCTTCTTTCTTTTAAATTTTAGCTAATATCAAACTAACATTTAATTTCTGAGTATATTTAAATCTTCTGAAATACATTAATGGAAGATCCATAATTATTGTAATAAACTTTGAAAACGGTTTTGTTTTCTCGTCAATAGTTTTTACAACGATAAATGCTTTAATCCTATAAACCTGCGCATGAAAATGATAATAAGAGTGAAGAAACTTTGAAAATTAGAGACGCATTTTTTATTACATTAATTTTTTTAATAAAAATCCGATGTTGTAAATTTTTTAGGTCGAAAGTAAACAAAACATACATTCTGATTTTAGTTAACTATCTTGGATTAAGGAGTACATTGGGTTTAAAGCTATCGCAGAATAGCGTTACGAAATGTCGGATATTACTTTCGCTCGTTGACGGTACTCAAACTGGAAAAGTATATTTACAGTAAAGTTGCGTGAAGTTTAGCTCATGAAAATGCAAATTAGAGCTCAAAATTTAAGAATTTTTCAACATATATTTTTAAAATTGAGAACCTTTTAATATACTTTTTCTCAGCAAAAAATTTGATTCGAGTTAAACAACAAAATCTCCTTTATTGGAAAAGGAAGGAGCTAAAATACTTAAAACACATTTTTTGTACAACATATGATGATATTTGGAAACACATTCATACATTGCATCAACATCTTAAGGCAATCTGAGGCAACAACCCTTCGATTACAGTTTTTCTGGCATAATCCCAAGAAAAGGAAATCGGGATAATAGAGTGGAAAAAAATGAATTAAGGAAATGGAATGTTATCTCGTCGTTTGTCAGATTTTTCCGACAAGCACCATCTTGCTGACATGCGTTTGTCTGTGGTGTTTTGTCTCTTATTCAAGTTTTTTTAATGTTAAATTTATTTCGAACACAAAAGGGACTGTTTTGAAAAGAATAATATCGAACGAAATTTTTTTCAGTGAAAGGAGATTGATTTCTTTTCACTTCAAAATTACAATTACATTTTTATAGAGAAATAACTTTGTGTAATATAAGAAAATGTCGTTTATAAACATAAAAAAAATACTGAACCAAGCGTGACAAAAAATTAATATTCGTTACAAGCATTATAAATTTTCTGGTAAGAATATTTTTATAAACAGAACTGTCGCTTAACTATGCTATATACCTATTTGTGGGTGCTACCAATTTTTCTTTTTTTTTTTTTTTCTTAAAAATCCACTTAAACATTAAGTTGTCATTTAAACAATTATTAAGAACAGTTACGAAATACATAATGGGATTTTAATTAAAAAAAATTGTCGCATAACTTTTGAGAAATCTATTACTATAGTTTCCAACCAATGGAAGCGCAACAATGAAAAAATCGACTTTTGAAAACGTGATTTTTTTTAATTAACCGACAATTTAATACGGAATCAATTTTTTTGTTATGCATTTTTGTTACTATTACTTTTGAATGGTTACCTTCGCATTACCAAATCGTAGATTTCTGCGGTTAAATAAGGAGAAAATTATTATTCAAAATGGTGGTAAATAGAAAACGTAAAAGTTGGCAGCTATGTAAACACGAGTACACTCGTGAGCGATCAACAATGTGTTAATAGATTCATTCCGTATGTTGCGTATCTGCGACATGATCATATAAAGAATTAAAATAAAAACATATCTATAATACACAGGTTCATCTATAGATAACCTTTGGTCTTTTGCCTTGGCTCCTGGGATTGGAAGAGTTAAAAAGATTTGCTTTTCATTGTTTTAATGGAATTATCAGAGTGATTTTTCCCGCAATCTAGCATTTCTCTTCGTAAAGGTACACAGTTTTTAAGAAGTTTTCATTGCATTTGAAGTTTCAAAAATAAAACATACATTTACTACTAGCGTCACGCAGATGTGACAAATACGCAGATTCTTTTATCTGATTCTTAGGGCAAAAATATGTGACATGTTTTCTTTATATCAATTGCTAGCACCAAATTGTGTCGTAAAAATAGAAATAAAATCTAGTCACTTACAGATAAGGAAATTATCGAGATTTCATGGTAGCAAAACGAAAACCTTTTGATATGATGATGGTCATCTCTTAAAATTAGTTTCTACTTGTAAGTTTTCTTAGGCTTCCATTGATTTTAAGTTCTAACAAGTAGGTATTCAGTAAGCAAGCAATACCAAAATCTTCAAGCTCTTTTGACGTAAAAATTTTACTTGATGATTAGTAATCAAAATTATAGTATTATAATAATATATAATAGTATAATAATATATAATAATATATATAATAGTATAATAATATATAATAATATATAATACTATAATAATATGTAATAATATAATAATATATAATAATATAATAATATATAATAGTATGTAATGATATAATAAATTAGACTATTTACAGGAACATCAAAATGGGTATATGGCGGTCACCTAAGGAAATTTCATTCGTACAACCTAAATTAGAAGTTATTGTTTTCAGATCACAGGGAAGTCGTTAATTTTTTTTAGGTAGCTTTCAATACAAAAAAGTATAAAGCTACCTATTGCAGCCGTTCGGAGGAAAGCAGTTCCGGAAAATTTCGATATATTTTCACCGATCATGACCCCCAGACCCCAAAACCACCCCACTCAAATGTTGATTTATATATATAGATATATCCATATATATATATATATATATATATATATATATATATATATATATATATATATATATATATATATATATAACCATAAATGAAACATGATCATAACACCAACTTAAACAATGAAATAATAATTAAGTATGAAATAATTAGTTGACAATGAAAGATTCCTCAACACACTTAATATGGAAACAAAAACATATTAAAAGAATAAGAAATTAAATAAAAATTGAATAAAAATTGAATAAATGGAATTAAATGAATGAAATGAAATGAAATTTGTGGAATTTAGACAGAATTATCAAGTCCCAAATGCCTAAATACCACAAATAAAATGAAATGAGATGTTTCATCATCATATTAGCCATACATTGCTAAAAAATATGATTTTGGGACTACATCTCATAAACAATGAAGCAAACCAGTGATATAGAAAAAAAAATATTATTATAGGTCGGTTGGGTGGGTAGACGTTGGATTGAGGAGGTGTGTGGCGGAGTTGTATGGAAAAATACGCATGGTTAATTTATATTATTAATATAAAAAAATGGGGGCATTTTGATTTACACAATTGTTTGATAATACACATTTTATAATGGACTGTGATGTGATATTTCTATATGTATATTAATTTAGTTAGATTTACTTATTCATTATTTAATTAATTTAAATGAATTTATATTCATTAATATTAAGAATGTATTTGATCTAATGATTTGGATTAATACCTATGGTGGACAATATCATATTTACTTCTAATAGAATGTTTACTTTTATACAGTGTTAATATAATATGTTTTCATTTTATTAAGTGTTTATATTTTATTTAACTTTGTATGAAGGAACATTATTTGTGACTAATTCATTTCAATATTTAATCAATATTAATTTTAAATTATTTGTATCTTAATTCAAATATTTAGTATTTTATTTTAATTTAATTTAATTGATGTTGCATTTTTGGTACAGTTATTTAATCGTTTTTCTCATTTAAAGGTACATATATTTTTATGTTGTTTTAATTATTAATTTTTCCATCTTACTACTTATTTATAACATAGAATTATTCATTTATACATCCATTACTTCTATGTAATTCAATATTCTATTTATTAATTAATTTCATTTATTTATTATTTAACTAATGACTATCATTAAGATAGTAATTTGGTTTAATTATTAAACAATAATTTCCATCCATTACTTTCTATTCAGATTATATTCACTTTTACCAATAGATGGCAGCACTATTTTAAGTTGCTTTAATAATTAATTTTTCCAGCTTAATACTTATTTATAACATAGAATTATTCATTAATACATCCATTATTTTAATATAATTCAATATTCTATTTATTAATTAATTTCTTTTATTTATTATTTAACTAATTGGTATCATTTAAGATAGTAATTTGGTTTAATTATTAAACATTAATTTCCATCCAATACTTTCGATTCAGATTATATTCACTTTTACCAATAGATGGCAGCACTAATGTTCCTGTTTACTTTACAATCCATAATATTCTAACATTATTTCTGGCATCATTGTAAAGCAATTTATATTTCTAAAATTGGCAACATGTATTGATTTTATACTTACTGACTCTATTAAATGTTTTCTCTGTAAATTATAAGTATGGCTTCTTTCCTTTTTAATATTGTATTTTATTTTTCATTTTATCACTGGTTTGCTTCATTGTTTATGAGATGTAGTCCCAAAATCATATTTTTTAGCAATGTATGGCTAATATGATGATGAAACATCTCATTTCATTTTATTTGTGGTATTTAGGAATTTGGGACTTGATAATTCTGTCTAAATTCCACAAATTTCATTTCATTTCATTCATTTAATTCCATTTATTCAATTTTTATTCAATTTTTATTTAATTTCTTATTCTTTTAATATGTTTTTGTTTCCATATTAAGTGTGTTGGGGAATCTTTCATTGTCAACTAATTATTTCATACTTAATTATTATTTCATTGTTTAAGTTGGTGTTATGATAATGTTTCATTTATGGTTATATATTAGCATTCAAATTATTATGCTGCACATCGTATATATATATTTTAAATATATATATATATATATATATATATATATATATATATATATATAATTATAATATCTTTGAATTTCAAAAAAACATATCAAGTTCTTGTAACATTCTAATTAAATCTCCAAAGAGATAATTAATAATAATGTGTAGACAGAATACCACATAGTTAATAATATATATCTGACCTATGTCATACGATAACGCTCGTATTTATAAATCAATTTTGATGAAACTAATTGTGTGTATTAAGCTAACCGATGTCTCGACCGAGTTCGTTGGCCAGCTTGGTCCGCCATTTTGTTTCAAGATGGCGGCCATTTTAAAATTTAAAACTAAAATAAATATACAAAAAAGTTAAAAATTCAAATTTATTTTTTAATTAGGTGTTAGGCCTTGATACAAGGATTCCAGAGCATTTTTTGGTTTACCTCTATCTTAAAAAATGGCTGAGATAGAGCAGTTTGAAATTGTAGGGTGGCTGACATTTTGAAACAAAACAGCACATTAACGCGATTACTCGCAAATTATTTTCTTTCATTGTTGTAATAATTTTCCCAATCATACGCATAAAACTATGTATTCATATCCGTTAGCGCCAAAATTGGCGACATTGGCGACAAAATTGGCAAAATTGACGACATTTGGCGAAATATCGCCAAATTTGACGACCAAAATAAGTCTTCATAAATGAAGCCAATTTGGCTATTGCTCAATAATTTGGCGAATTTCTTATTCAAATTCAGTATTAACGAATCTTTTGTAAACGTTTCTTTGCATTTTTACTTGCTGTTTTCGTGTAACATTAGCTAAAATTTTAAAACGAAGATATAGGAAAGCTACCTTTTCCTCCCAGTACAGGCCGGAAGGAATTTTTGCACTTGATCTTGATAGTAATAGCATTAAAATATTTTAAACTTTTACATGTTATTATTGAAATATTGTTTTTCAAAATTGAATCTTTTGCCGTCGTTACCCTTAGCTTGGGGTAAATGCGGTTAGTATGTAAACTTTTTGAAAATGAATATCTTGGGAAAAATGACAAAAATCGCGGTTTTTGTTTTTTCGTTGTATTTATTTCAGTACTGTAACAATGGGGGTTACTACGTTAGAACAAATATTGCTAAATATATTTATATACATATACATACATAAAAATACATTATAAAATTACACTTCTGTGAAGAAATTGATTTTCACCGTTTAATGATTAACAAATATTACGATTATCTTACAGTTTTATCTGGACATTGTATGTTCTTTTCTGTTTATTTTTCTTATTTTCGTGATTTTTTTTTCTATCAGTGCGCATCAGAAAACAAATTCACGTATGTCATCCGCCCGACTGAAGTATTCAGTTTTAGTAATTTACAACAGTGGATAAAGCCTCTACACTGCAAAAAAAGTGTTGATTTTAAAGTATAATACTGACATCCCAGCTACCAGTGGCGTAGCGTCAGGGGGGGGGGGGGGGCACGATCATTTTACTACCAGTATAATTATATACTACATTTAGCCTTATTTAATCTTTGGACGGTATGAATTAAATAAGGCCAAATATAGTATATAAAAATACTGGTAGTAAAGTGGTCCGTGCCCCCCTTGACGCTACGCCTCTGCCAGCTACCAGTATTATACCGTAAAATTAACAGTAATAAACAGTAAAATAAGCAGTAATACGCTGCCGCACATGCGCGGTAGCCTATTACTACTTATTTTACTGTTTATTACTGTTAATTTTACGGTATAATACTAGCAGCTGGGGTGCCATGATTATACTGTAAAATCAACACTTTTTTTGCAGTGTATATTATAAGCAGGAATACTTCCGCTGGTTACACAGAGATTGCATTGAATGAATCTTCCACATTAATTACATATACCAAATGTAACATGTATTTTAAAATTATTTATTTATTAAGGTTAAGTAGAGCGGAATTGATATTTCGCTATGAAATATCTCTAAAACATATAACATACCGTACATCGGTAAATCGAGATAATTTATATATAACAAATCCGAACACCCAGAGATAGTATACATCATGATTAATTGCTAAAAGGTGTTATCAAATAAAAAACATATAAACAGTAAAGAAAAAGTTTTAATAAACTGACTACACGTTTCGGCTTCTAAGAGAGAACGTGAAAAAAGTGAATGATGACGCTTTAAATCATTGCACTATAGATCCTGAAACTTATCGTCTTGAAAAAGGCTACGGTCAAGTCGAAACATGTAGACTGTTTATTAAAACTTTTTTTTTACTGTTTTGGTAGTTCTTGTTTAACAACTTAAAAAAAAAATAATGAAGAAATAATTTATTTCAGAACTAAACGTTTTTTTCACTTTGACGATGATCTATCGTATGTTCGCCATTAACGCTAATATCTTCGCGTTTAAATATTGTAAAATTCTAATTTTTACCCCAGGAAATAGAACAAAAAATGTACTTTTAAATATTTTAACTTAATTTGCTCTTTTTATTTTGAGGATTTTTAAAAATAATTTTTAATTATGTAATTTGTAATCTATTAACACAGGACGTAACAAAAAGCATTTGTTTGTTAGAGAAATACAAAGTAACATTTCTAGTATCATCAAAATAAATATACAAAACTTAGGAGAAATTGCCAATGTTATCATAACTTGCAATTTTTTCTTTTTCATTACTTGCCCATTTTTATTTTGTAAATGCTATATCTTGATTGTGAATTGCATCGATATATTAAGTTTTTGAGTTGAAATTCTTAGAGCTTTGACAATTTTTGAACTTAGTATGATAAGTACTATTTATAATATCAAATTAAACAAAAATTCTTTCGAAACTAGAAACTATTCATGGTCAATTAACGATGAAAACTCTATTCTTACAAACGCCTATAGACACAAATGCATCCCACCCATAACTTTTACTATTCTATTGATTACTTCCAAATTCTGGCATCAAACATTAATTCGAATCTTTCCAAATGAACGGTTTATTGGAGAAAAATAACATATTATTGGCAACGTGTATCAGAGAAAACAAATTCACATACGTCATCCGGCTGGCTGAAGCAATATTCAGATTTATTAATTTACTCCAGTGACTTCATGGATAAAGCCTCTATTTTTAGCAGGAACACTTCCGCTATAATTATTCAGGGATTGCACTAAGTGGATCTTCCAGATAAGCTACATTTTATGAATATTTAAATTCGAACAACATTTCAGCTGACGCTCTTAACAAATATTTTAAAATTTTATCTATTTATTTACTTTTTCGTAAAAGAATAATTAATTTCACGTGTATTTAATTTTCTGATAAAACTGTAATTGTAAAAAGTTATTTATAATTAGCAGATAAATAATATAGCATATAGGTTATAATTAGCATAGTGTCAGGTAAATTTTAGTTATTGAACATTTCGGCTAGTTAGTACGAAACTAGTTAGTTACGGCTAGCTTTCAAACGAAATTATACAATAACCTCTTCCGAGGTACCCGCGATTCAGAAAAGTGTTCTTTATCTTTAAAAACCTCAGAAACTAAAGTTTTCCAAAATCTGATTTTCGGAAACGTTTTCAAGTAGTTTTTATAGTGTATTAATCAGTTTTTTAACCGGGAATATATAGGTTTTTCGGATGCTATCCATTCTCAAGTAAACATTTTCCTGTTCAAGAAACATGTTTTATACAGAGGTTTCCAAATATAAAGAATGCATTTCAGAATCGTGGGTAACTTGGAAGAGTTATTGTATATTTTCGTATACAAGAAACATTTTTTTTTTTACAGTCTAGTTTCGGTAATTTGTACTATTTTGTTCCGTCAGGGATTGCATTAAGTTGCTCTTTTTATGACTATTTAAACATTTACACATTCCTAAACTCAAAATGTTTATCAATGTTTTTGTATTTTCCGACAAAAGGTAATTAAATAATCCGGTATTGAGTTTTCTGATAAAACTATAATTGATAAACGTTATTTAGAATTACATTTTGAAATTTAATTAAGAAAATTTTATTTTACTCTGATTTTGAAAGAAATAGTAAAATTTAATTTTCACAAGTGATTTAAAGTAATTAAATAGCAAGAGAAATCGGAACTAAGAATATTTCGTCAGAAGAGACTCCGACCACCTGAACCGTTTGTTAAGTAAATCTTTAATTTTCCTTTTTACATTGATGCGTTTAAAATTTATCTTAAATGGGTGTTCAAGAGGGAGGGTGAGGGGAGAGCCTCCCTGACGAAAAATATTGTTTCAATTCCCCTTTTTCTAAAATTCTGGTAGAAATTAATTTTTGAATATTTTATATATTTTTACTTGTTAAATTTCTGCATTGGTTTTATTTAATATGTTTTAAAAATTACTCTGCATAGGGAGGGGAGGGAGTTGTTTTGACAAAAAATTATAAGTAAAGTTTATTTCATTTTTATATTATCTATTTTAAAAAACACGGTCAAGGTTGTGGACCACAGGTATATAGATACGTATATATCTATTTCAAAATCTTGTCCCACCTTGGATTTTGTTCTGCCTGCGTCCATGTTAGCTAACTTTGTTTGCGACTGATGATGCATATAATATGGCTACAAATTTTAATAATGTTATGCCTTAATACATATAACAAAATTGATTTTGTTTAAATTAAATATAATGCTTGGTGCTGTGTTTAAAAATGACGATAAAAATGGTCTATCGCATACGATTTTCGCATAATTTTGACTATTATGATATGTTACCGACGTTACAATCTGCTTATTGCAATTACAAAGTCTAATTTAAACTTATTGGGGAAAAAATGTTGCTTTAACAAACAATTCTGTTAACCCACAAAATTAAATGTGTGCAGCGTTTACACGTTCCATTACAAAAGAAAAATAGTTCACCTATTTTTGAGTGAAACTCGCCGATGAGGATAGACTATAAGGCTCTACACAAAGTTTGTTATGTTCGTGTATAGGATTTAATGATGTGCTCCAAAGGAAGAAGAAGAAAAAAAGCATTCAGATTTCTTATCCCATTGGTATGGAAAAGGCTTAAATTTCTCACTGATGACAGTCTTTTTTGCTCATGCGATATTAGTGGTTATATAAATCTAAACTCAAAAAAGTTTTTTATACAGGGTGATTTTTTTTAAAGTTGTGAAAGTAAAACACTATAACAAAAGAACCACTGATCCAAATGACCTGAAATTTCACCAGTATGCTCCCAAAGCAGTGGGAATTTTTTAGGCGTAATTAAAAAAAAAAAAAAAAAAAAAAAAAAAAAAAAAAAAAAAAAAAACACTTAAAATTGGATTGACAGATGGCGTTGTAACTTAACAGAAACAAAGAATATCATCAGTGGGAGGAAAACAATTGACTCTACTTTGATTAAAATAAAACTTTATTACGCATATCAAAAACATATAGAATGCAGTAATTGCGAACACTTTCGCAGAAACAGAACAAAATAAAAATATGGAGTAAAGCATTTGTACGCGCGAAAGTCAACTGCGAAATTAACGCAAGTGATTTTCAGTGTGCTGTCCACAGTTTTCAGCTACGAGTTGGAAACGTGAAACCGCATGTCCCACAACAGAGCAAAGATTATCCGGCTGGATGCTGTGGATCTGGTGCACAATACGTGCCTTCAGGTCAGCTAAGTTCGTAACGTCATCACAATACACAGTATTCTTTAGGTACCCTCAGAATCAGAAATCGCAGTGTGTGAGTGCTTCACCTTTTTTATCGCCACTGTGCGTGTGTCGTGCGCAAGCTTGTCTCCCGACTTTACTGCATATACAGCGCCATCTGTCGGTGGGATTTTAAGTTTTTTTTAACCACGCCTAAAAAATACCCATTGCTTTGGGAACATACTGGTGAAATTTCAGGTCATTTGGATCAGTGGTTCTTTAGTTATAGGGTTTTACTTTCACAACTTTAAAAAAAATCACCCTGTATATCCAAATCTTCCATCAGATTTCCGATTTGTTCCACAAAGGATCAGGGTCCATAAGCCGTTTTTTTGGCCCATGAAACAAGACTAAAATAAAATTTGATTTTGTTATACTGACTTAATTATTTCACTTTTTAATATTAGAAGGTTTATCCTGTACGATTTCAACAATATGTTTTGCATTTTGTTCGGATTTATATAACTTACACAAGTTCAAAGTTCGTATTATTCGTAATTTTTGATGAAAAATACTCAATTTTGCCTAATTTTGCCTCAATTTTTAAGATATTTTTTAATATTTTACTATGAGCGCAGCTTTGCAACACTTTTATTTTTACATATATTGTACAATTTGATGTATTTTATAATATATGTAAAGAAGAAAGTGTTGCCCGATTGCGCTCATATAAATAATTGAGGTAATTGCGTATTTTTCATCAAAAACTACAAATAATACGAACTTTGAGCTTGTATAAGTCATATAAATCCAAAAAATATTGTTGAAATCATACAGGATAAACCTTCTAATATTAAAAAGTGAAATAATTAAGTCAGTATAAGAAAATCGAGTTTAGTCTTATTTCATGGGCCAAAAACACGGCTTATGGACCCTGATCCTTTCTCACTTTTTTTTAACAAGGCATTTTTGAAAAATCATCGTAATTTGATTCCGATAATGCTGCTGATGCTGATGAGGGTTTACAGTGTAATATAGACGATGGTGGCCGTCAACTCTTCAATCAATCCGTGCATTTGATTTAATCCGAGATTTAGGCTTATCGAAGGGATCTGTTGAAATTTTAGGTTCCAGACAAGAAGAAAAAAAATGTTGCTCCTGAAACATCTACTACTTTGGATATAGCCAGAGAACATGAGTTTATTTCTTACTTTCCCGCAGTGGGTTCCCAACGTTGGGCGTACACCCCACCAGGTGGGAAATTTGACATTTTAGGAGGGGCAGTTTCAGTTTTGTTACTAACCCATTTGCTGTCTTTTTTTTGGAAAAGTTATGTGGTGAACCAAAAATAAAAGTAAAACATACAAAATAAAAAAAAATAAAAGTAATAAAATATAAGGTCTTTTAAAAATTTCAAAATCGAATCAAAACTAAAATTATTATATGAACAGTATATAAAAAAGTTTTGACGCTCTTTCTTATATTATAAAATTTCTGCATCTTTCCTGGTTACTTACATTTTTTTCTGTATTTAAAAAAATTTCGCAACTCTTTCCACTATTTATTGAGACTTGTATTCCTATTTGCTCTGCTATATGTTATATGAAGAAATTTTACACGTGAAACTACTTAAGGGTATATCTAAAACAGGCTGTCTTCAATAAATTTAACTAAAAAAATATTTGAAATTTCTAAGTGAGGTATTGCCAACTTTATAAAATTAATAAATCTCAAATGAGCATCAGAAAAATAAATATATAAACTGTAGATTTCCAGGGATCTATTGCAGGCCTCTTACACAATAAATAAATATACATCATGGCATATATATTTAAAATTTTAAAATAGGATAATACACGGCAGTCAATTAACTATAATGGGGAAGGGAATTAACAGAGAAATGTGTTATGATGGGGAAAACTGGCTGCTTAAAATTGATAAAGATGGGAATCCTGAAATGCTTCTTGTGCATCGTGCTATCAACAGAGAGAAAATTTAGTGTCCAAAACTTTTCCACCAACTTTTTACGTGCTATTAAAATGAATTATAAAATGTGTCAATGTTATCAATTTTAATGCCAAATACGAAAGTCTCTTCAAGATATTTTGTGAAGATAAAAATGCAGACTACATCACTGAGGTAATTTGGTAGGGAATAACAAATTCACTTGTTTGATAAGCTGACAAATATGAAATGACTAACCCGCTCGCTAATGTTAATCCTATGGAAGAAATATTTTAAGATATCTCGTTCGTATTTCAATATTTTTAAATGATTTTTCTGCATTGGATAGCTGAGGTCAATCTCCATGCAATGCAGGCCTTTTTTTACTTTTTCGATTTTTATTAATTTTTTTTTTTTTTTTTTTAAATTGAGGATACTTTCACTTTCGAAACCGGTTCCGACAGTGAAAGTATCTTAATAAAAAAAATAAATAAAAAAAAAACTTTAATAAAAATCGAAAAAGTATAAAAAGGCCTGTATTGCACAGAGATTGACTTCAGCTATCCAATGCAAAAAAAAAAAGTCATTAACAAAAATATTGCAATGCGAACGATATCTTAAAATATTTCTCCCATAGGATTAACATTAGCGAAGGGGTGTTTTCGCCTGAATGAAGTAGCATTGTTGGGGATCCTCTATGTGAAAATATATAATTTTTTTTAATTGAAGGAGATATATGTTACAGAGTAGGGGAGGGGCGGGGGCATTGATATTTTGTTGATACTTCGGTGGGGCGTGGCCAATAAAATGTTGAAAGCTACTGTATCTAGAGGATAAATACTTTATTGATGCGCAAGTGTGACGTAAAATAAAGCTCAGGAATGGAGGAGACATTTTATTAATTGTACTAAATGAAGTCTTAAAGCTGTTCTGCTACATAATAGGAGCAAACATGTCATTATACTTATTGCACCAGACTCAGTGAAATATATGATTGTCGATTACTGCTGGATATTTAATCACGAAAATACGGTAATAGGTAACAGAGAAATAAAAAACGTTGCTTTATTTGTCAATGAAAAAGGCAATATAAGATCTTTTAATAAAAAAATAAATAATGAAAAAATAAACAGAATTTAAATCCATTTTAATGCATTTTATATGTTTACATATGTTTATTCATAAATTTTCAAATAAAATTGATCTGTTTTATTTATTTGCCATTATTTAGTCAACAGACTATACACATCAATGTAACACATGCAGGGCCCGATTACCGATGGGGTACACTTCCACCAGTAAAATTTAATAGAAATTTTTGTCTTCTTAAAACGCCCCTATTCATGCAAAATTACTGCCATGAATAAGGATAAAATTTCTATTCTTTTTTACTGGTGGAAGTGTGCCCCGTTGGCAATCAGGCCCTGAACACATGCTGACGCCAGAGGTTATTTTTGGAACAAGCACCCCAAAAATGTATCGAATCAGTATAGTTTTAAAAACATTTTCGCGAACGTAATTTTCTGTTATTAACAATAACTTTTGTTCGAATTCAGCTTTTATGTCTCATATGTCTTTATTTACATTTCTTTAAAATCCTAATTTTCTAAATTTATTCTGTGAATTTCATAATTAATAACAGAATAATTAAAAATGATTTATTTTACTGAAATGAATTCATATCATTTTTACTTTTCTTTACTCTAACCATTATAATATACCTCATTAAATTCAATATTACGATTAAATGTAATTAAATAAAAAAATTTCAAAGAATATTTTTTTAAAAGTTTGTTGTAGTTTATCCTCTTAGAATTCAAAAGAATTTCTTTCAAATAAAGTATCAATGTTACACATCAAAATGGTTTTCTAAAATTTTAGTTCCTTTTCTTTTTTTCTTTTGCAATTGATTAAGAATTTAATTTTAAGTTTCAAAAGAATAATTTGAAAGGACTGTTATCAGAAAAGAAATTCTTAATTAATCGTGTTTTTATGAATAAATGTTAAAATATCTGTGTAGGAATTATATTAATTAGTCATCTCTTTTAAAATGAAAAACGCAACTTGAAGATAATTTCTTAAATACTTACTTTTAATACTAATTATTATTTTTTAACTTGTAATAAATGTTTTTCTTTTCATCTATAAATCATCTAAAGTGGTTTACATTACGATCTAATTTGTTTAAGCATCTTCGGATTTGTTTAAGTGTCAGTCCTGCATCGGGTTAAGTAATCCAATTTTATCCGATCCCGAGCTGATCCGCGATTTGGGTTGGAGTGGCTCTAATTTATTTCGTTGCGGCTTGAATTTGGATTGGTTTTTGACTCTTGCGATTTTTGAAAAATCGGTTTGACCCATTTTTTTTTAAAAACAACCCAGAATATTTTATTCAGATGGAAAGACTGAATTTGAAATCTAATTGAATAAAATTTTGTTGTGTTTTTGTCGGTCAACATAATCATTTTGTCGGGCTTGACATGAAATGAAATATTCGGGTTTGTGTTGGGTAAAACCCGACCTGAGCTTCAGATGCATGCAATCAGTTCAAGAGAGTATTTTTGTGCTGTCGTAATTTGAATAAATTATGCTTGTAACACAAGATTTATTAATCAGCGCTCGTTTTTAGTAAGCAAGCTATTATTGATAATCCTTTTCATATAGCCACTACATTAATTAACATTGGATATTGAACTTTACAATTTTTTATTTTTTATTTACAAGTTTCTGACTTATTTTCATGCAGTAAATGAATAGTGTCCAAACATATAAATTTTGCCCCTCCCCATTTTTAACACCTTCCAACATATTTGAAAAGTGTTTATGAATTCGGTTAGTCTGTCTGCCGCTTTCTGTGTGTCTACTGTCTGTCCCTGATCTAACTCACGTAAATATATTAAAATTGTCATGCAATTAATATATGTTATTGACGTTTACTAATGGTACAGTCACCTCTCACTTATACGCGACGTTCAGAAATTACTTTTTCATACCACTATTTTATTATAGTAAAATTCAATTTATAAATTCTGCGATTTAATAAGGCGAAAATTACCTTAAAAAAACTGGTGCCGAAAAATAATTTCAGCGTATCCGTATAAGTGAGAGGTCACTGTATGTTTGGTGTTGAAAATGAAGTGTGTGTCATTTATTTTAGGGATATTCAAAAGAATTTGATTACATTGCGGTATATGGAGAAAAATCGTTTACGGTGTATTTTAATGATGTTACGCTATTTCAAAGGTATTGAAATTGATATTTATCACTGAGGTACATTACAAGATGCTTACTATAAGGTAAAGCCAGGAGAGATGGCGCAGTCGGAGAGATTTGCGCACATAGAGGTTCGGGGGGAAGGAGTAGAGTGAGCGCGCAGCGACTCCAGGTAGTTGTACAACAGGAGTAGTGGAGTGTCTACTTGAAAGTGCACGTTGATTGTTACAAAACATTGCTATTTTGTTTTGTTTTCCCAAAATAAGTGCTTGAATTTTCATAGCTATTCATCAGAATTTCTATACAATGTCAGTAGTACAAAATATTTTAAATTTAAACTATTTCTCATAAGCTACTAATCTAGACTAACAATGCGAACATCAACGGATCGTTTTAGTAGCGGCCATGTTTATATAAAAAGCCGCGCAATCTCTCCTAACAAAATTGGAGAGTTTGCGCATTTGATACTTAGGAAAGGTGTGGCGCATTGTTCCCATTAGTTTCCATGCTAGGAGAGATTACGCAGCTTATTGGTGAATTTGCATAAAAAAACGAAAAATTAAAATGGACTAATTTTAAGTTAAACGTGTTATCAAGTAACTTAATGCTATTTTGTAATCGTATCTGGACTTGCTTTTTCTGATTCTTTAATCATTAGGTTGAAATATTCACTCCTAATACAATAATAATATTTATTCACAAAAACCTTACAACAGTGTCATTTAAGTGTAATTATTATTGTTAACAATTTAACTGTAGTTATTTATTAGCAACAATCTCTCCTACCCATGTGCGCAATCACACCAACCCAGTAAGGACAGATTGCGAAAAATAACTTTCTTGGTTTTATTACAACTGTTCTATTAAATTACAACATAACAACAAAATAGCAATGGAAGTGCATAAAAAAACAAATGAAGTCAAAATTATTCATAGATAGTTTAGCAAAAAATTAATATTTAGATTTTTTATTGTTATTCTTTTGAATTGTGCTCAGACTCTCCTAGCTTTACCTTATCATATGACGTGCATAGCATTCATCGTTTCTTTACAGGGACACACAAAATAATTCAGTTACAGTGCGGTTTAATACGAACAATAATTGCTGGATGTGCGTTTTCAGTTGCAGTACGCATTTTTAAATTTTACTAATTTTTTGCATATTACATGGTGTTTATAAATTCTATAGATCTTATGCAGGGATGCACGAAAGATCTGGAATTTGTTGACGGAAATTGATGAGAAGGCATTTTCAACTGTGCTATATACGTTTCCTATAACTGAACTAAATTTTAGCATACTATGTAGCAGATATGCAAACCATAGATCATATGCAGGGCTGCACAAAAGAATCCGGACATAATTCCGATTATTGATGGTAATTTCTGAAACTGGGTTTTCAAATATGTTATGCGGTTTCCAAATTTTTTACTTAGATAACATATTTCACCTTATTAAATGGCGAAGTTTTGTTACAGTATTCTGAATGTTTTATGGAAAGTGTTTCATAATGTATGCTTGACGCATGATTTTTCGTTCTTGTTTTTTCAAGCATTCGAATGATGCACAATAATGCACAGGTTTGTTAAAATATTTCAACATTTTGTCGTATTTTTAACACCGCAAATGCAGGCTATTTGGTGCATTTTGATGCTATTTAATACTAAGTAATCTATTACAAATTTTCTTTAAAGAGTCATACGACTGTTAAATCTTCAACTTTTTTTTTTTTTTGAAAAATATAAATGAAAGAACAGCATTTTTTGGGCAGTTAAAGAAAAGCGTAAGATAATTTCTCTAATTGCGCTAATTACGATTAAAAATGCATCATATATTCGAAAACAATGATTAAATATATATTTTAAGGTAATTTAAATAAAATAAATTTTTAATTGTCTCTTTTTAAATTGGACATTCACATATTTTTTAAATTGCACACAAGATATTTTTTTAATTCTTTATTGTTTACATAAAAATTTCACAAATTAAAGAAATACATCTATATTTTAAGACTGCACTTAAAATATACGATTTGTTAATTTAAAATCTGATTTGTTTACTGTTTGATCCACAAAACATTTATTCATAGATAAACTGTATTATTATTATTATTATTATTATTATTATTATTATTATTATTATTATTTTGAAAAAAAAATGAAATACTTTCAACTGTATTTTAGAAATAAATTTTGTTCAAATATATAGGAATTTACGTTCAAAATGTGCTTCAATTTTATTAATGTGAAATACATCTATTTAATAATTCAAAACTGTAAATGTTTATTAAATTACAAGAAAATTGTAAATGCTTATTTAATTATAAGATAACCGTAAATGCTTATTTAATCATAAAAATAATTTTGAAAGGTTATTTTAAATGTAATAAAATAATTAAAGCTATTTAAGTATCACATATTTTTAGTAGGACATTTGTTAAAGCTTTTTTGAAATAAATTCATGGATTTTTTGCTCGCATGACCTTACTGTAAGACGGTGCGCCGTTTTTATTTCAAACTGAGACTAGTACCGGGTTTTAATTGTAGTGACACATGAAAATGCCTTTTGGCATGAATATGTTGTTAAAAACTGATTTAAAATTTTCATTTATTTTTCATTCAACAATATGTTTTCACTTTTTATAGAGAGTCAAAAATTTTTAAAAATACCTTTTTTGGAATTAAATAATAATGTCTATTAACATTTTCAATGCCTGCTATTAATTTAAAATTTCAAAAGTGAAATTTGGATTTTTGTTTTATTATTAATAAAGCATAAAACATGCAAATAATGTCGAGGTTTTTCTGCAAACTACCAAAATCTTCTCTCGAATCACCGGTTGCCGACCATTGTTTTTCAGAACAAGCTTTCAAAGATATCAGATGCCAAAAATTATCCCCCCATTTTTGCATTTTCTCTCAATTTTAACAGTCGTATGACTTCATTGCATCACGAATACAGATTATTGTTGTAATAGAACATACAACAGATTTAGTTTACAATGTATTTTGTTAATACTCAAGCTAAAGTAATCTATTATAATTTTTCTTTACGATAATTATATCAAAATGCTACTTTTATTTCTAGGAATACTTGTGGGTGGTCCAATATATATATATATATATATATATATATGGGTGTTTAACGTAACCATCTTATCTTGGGAAGTGATTAAAAAAATAAAAATAAAGTGAATGAAAAGCTTTTATCTTTAGCAGATAGTCTGAAAACTAAACAAAGACGGATCAAATCACTAATTGAAGCGGCCCTTCCTTACACATGAAGCTGCAGAGTAATATTTTTCTTGAATATAACTAATTAAACGAAAGCGCCAGAAAACGTAGAGAGCCACTCAAACCTTAGTTAACTTTTTTATAAAAATATAAAACAAAGAATGTCACGAAAATTAATTATCATTTACATAAAATTGTATTCAACACGATTTATCTTTACTGCATAAGCACTTTCCCTTCACTTTATTTTATCTCATTTTATTTTATTTTTTCATTCTGATGAATTTTTATATTTTATTAAAAGCTGGAGAAGATAAAGTTACCACTTTTGTTAAAGAAAGTTTTCTAAATGTTGAACACAGTATTGATTTCCATACACACCCTGTTTTAGGTAGTGTTTAAAGATAGATTTTGTGATTAATGGTGAAGGAATACAAGACATTTTTTATTTCCCGTTTATTTATTTGTATTTCCTTTATTATGTGGTATTCTAACAGCTATCAACAACAATTAAAATTCCTTATCATTTCTCGGAAAATGATTGCTTATTTGAAACAATAGTATCTTAACTCTAAGACCAAGTCTTAAGGGGCTACTTCACTCACGCGAGAACATCTCCTCGCTAATGTTAATCCCATGGGAAAGTTTTTTGAAATATCTCGTTTGCATTTCAGTATTTTTAAATGATTTTCTTTTTCTTTTTGCATTGGATAACTGGGGTCGAGCTCTACAAAGGCCGTTTTTTACTGTTTCGATTTTGTTTGCAATTACAGTATGATAATAATGAAATGTTTTATTAGACATTTTTGGTGAGTGACATTTCATGTATTATCTCGTAATTGACATTCAAAATACAAATTGAAAAAAATAGAATGAAATTACTCTTTATTAAGGTCTTTTGTAAATATGAATAAAAAAGATCAATTTTAATAAGTATATTATGCGTAATATTTAATGGTTCAATTACACGAATTAAAAGTTACATTAAGTCTCTTCCATATCTTAATTTTTTTATTAATTGTCCACTGCTTTAAGTATATATGAAACGAATGAACCGTTTCTGCACTTTTTAAAAGATAATATAGTAATATATATAAAAGCTTCTTCTATTTTTACGATTTATGTATATCATAAAAAGCAGTACTTTTTTATGCCCAGATTAATTTAAATAGATAAAAGTAAAAAAAAAAAAAAAAAAAAAAAAAAAAAAAAAGCAATTGCTTCTATTTTTCAATAGCAAAATACAAGATCTAACTGCAATTCACTTAATATTTTATTTCACATAATAAAGACTTTTAAAAAAGTTAAATGGGATAAAAGATTTAATTGGGTATGAAACTGCTCTTTTGTAAATTGGCTCTAAGCTTTATTCTTTTATCAATCTTAAATCGAGCGGTACAACAATCACTGTAAAAGGAAAGCTATTTGGAGTTTTTCTTGTTCTTATGTGCTATTTCGAGAAAAATCGAGAAGCAGAGTAAGATAAGTTTAAATTAAAATTATGGTGTTAAAACGTTAAGGAAAACAGGTTTTAAAATACTGCGTTAAACTTGCTTTGAATTTAATTAGATAATACATTTTCTGTTGGAATGTGGGATAGTTTAAAAGAAATGAAACAAAAGAGCGATGAAATAAAACCAAAACAATGCAAGAGGATTAAAAGATTAACTAATTCTTCTTTTTAGTTTAGATGGGTTTTTCTATAGAAGTGTTTAATTGAAACATATTTAACGGCTATTTTTTCAGAACACGCATATGAAATTTATACGGTACGTTAGAATCACCATACTCTACAGACTGTTTTGTTCTTTCTCTCCATTTCTCTTTTTGTTTTCCCACGAAAAAGTTCTCCTTGAGTATTTATACATGTGTATGAATTTTCTCTTTTTTGAAGCATTGCAGTAAAATGATTTCGTCATTTTATTTTTCCAGAATTAAAAATGCACAATTTGAAGTAATATTAACAAAACATTCCTTTGTTTTATTTACATTACTTCAGAAAATAAATACGGATGAAATGTAGAAAAAAAAAATATATTTGATTTTAACTAAATCTTAAGATTTTTTTTTATATGCACGTCATCATATGGAGTTCATTAGGTTTTTTTTTAAATGTTTTGTTAATCCTACATCGACTACAAAATTAAATGCACACCAGCACAAAATATTGCAATTATTTTTTTAATACAACTTTTATTTAACTGTCCTCTTTCAGTAAAACTCTTCTATGTAGTTTATTTTCCATTTTAGTGTGTTTGTAACGCTCGAACTATACGCACTCCATCATATTTTCTCTCCTTTTCTTTTTTTTTCTTTCAAGAGAGCTGACAAGCTGAGTAAATTAGACTTTACCAGTAGAGAAGAATGTTTACAGAGTTTGTTGCCGACAAGGCATCTGAGCTAAGCCGTAATGTTAAATTAACCGAGTTATTTTGTAAATAGTAACATGTAAATATTAAATTTATTAGTCAATGAAGAAGTTATCAAGTTTTAATTTGTAACTAAAATAGTTTCCACCCCGGATTCTAAATAATATGTCACAAGAAGTGGCTCCCCAATGTTGGGCCCGAATAGAAGCAAGATATGAAGATAAGTATTATTTTTAAATTGTGTTAAACTGTTTTAATAAGAAAATTTAGATACTAAAGTACAAAAAGTATTTCTTTTGATTCATCCGGAATCTGACGATTTTTGAAAATTGTATTTGATTCGTCCAGAATCGAAATATTTTGGAATTATTCTTTTCAATCTGAATGATATTTTTCTTGGAATTGAAATACGAAAAATCGTCTGCAGCTTCAAGTATTTTAGTATCTGAATTAAATGAAGATATTCATAAGAGTATATCTAATAATTATTATTGAAAAATAAAAATCGTTTGCTTTATTTTATACATTTGTATAGTTGCACTGAGCTATATTATTATTGAAGTTATTATTATAAATGAGTGCTTGGCATTATTTTATTTATTATATGAAGAATTGATTTAAATTATTTGCAAATAATGTTTGATATTATTGTGTAGAAAAAAAAGGCAAATAGTTGGTGTCATTGTATTGAGTTTTGAAAGATATTGTATGTTATTTATGTTCCATATGTTATGAAAAATTACATAAAAGTAAATTATTTTGCTGAGAGTTATTCGTAACACAAATTAAGTTTGAAGTTAGCTAAAACATAATTAATTCAAATGATGGCGTTTCTTTCTAAGGGTAAGAAAACTGATTTAATCACTTTGGTTTCAGAGTTAAAAGTACAAATAAGTAGCGATGATAAAGTCCTCGAATTACGTGATAAAATTGTAAATAGTGAGGCATTTAAAGATAACATAGATTTTGTACAGGGAATTTTAGAAAATATCGTAGAAGAAAGAAAGACTCTTGAGGAAGAGAAGCGTTTAGCCGAAGAAAGAGAATTTGAGCTACAGAAGCTCAGGTTAGAAGCAGGAACAAGAGATGTTGTTGCAAATACAAGCAACCCTATAGAAACTTCTTCAATCCGCGTTGACTTGAAAACTCAGGGGAAACCTTTTTCTTTAATTGATCAGCAATAATTAATTGTATTTGATTCGTCCAGAATCGAAATATTTTGGAATTATTCTTTTCAATCTGAATGATATTTTTCTTGGAATTGAAATACGAAAAATCGTCTGCAGCTTCAAGTATTTTAGTATCTGAATTAAATGAAGATATTCATAAGAGTATATCTAATAATTATTATTGAAAAATAAAAATCGTTTGCTTTATTTTATACATTTGTATAGTTGCACTGAGCTATATTATTATTGAAGTTATTATTATAAATGAGTGCTTGGCATTATTTTATTTATTATATGAAGAATTGATTTAAATTATTTGCAAATAATGTTTGATATTATTGTGTAGAAAAAAAAGGCAAATAGTTGGTGTCATTGTATTGAGTTTTGAAAGATATTGTATGTTATTTATGTTCCATATGTTATGAAAAATTACATAAAAGTAAATTATTTTGCTGAGAGTTATTCGTAACACAAATTAAGTTTGAAGTTAGCTAAAACATAATTAATTCAAATGATGGCGTTTCTTTCTAAGGGTAAGAAAACTGATTTAATCACTTTGGTTTCAGAGTTAAAAGTACAAATAAGTAGCGATGATAAAGTCCTCGAATTACGTGATAAAATTGTAAATAGTGAGGCATTTAAAGATAACATAGATTTTGTACAGGGAATTTTAGAAAATATCGTAGAAGAAAGAAAGACTCTTGAGGAAGAGAAGCGTTTAGCCGAAGAAAGAGAATTTGAGCTACAGAAGCTCAGGTTAGAAGCAGGAACAAGAGATGTTGTTGCAAATACAAGCAACCCTATAGAAACTTCTTCAATCCGCGTTGACTTGAAAAAGGTTTTACCCGATTTCAATCCTGAAAAGGATGATATGAATTTATTTTTAATAACTTTTGAGAGGCAAATGAAACTTTTAAAGGTTTCTAAAGAACTGTGGATTACGTATTTAATTGGAGTCCTTCCAAATGAAATCGGTAAATTAATAGCGCATGAACCGGAAGAAAAATTTGAGGATTATTCTTATATTAAAGATATATTGTTGCAGAGGTTCAAGTTAACTGCTGAAAAGTTTACAGTTTTATTTAATCGACATTCAAAGCGAACTGATATTAGCTGGAAAGAATATTACTTTGAAATTAGAAGCTATTTTGAGGGATGGCTATCCGAATTAAATATAAATTCCTTTGAAAAACTATCGGAATTAATTATTGCTGATCAATTAAAGAAAAAGGTTTCCCCTGAGTGCAAAGAACATTATTTAGACCAATGGGAGAATTTAACAGATCCTGTTGAATTAGCTGAAAAGTTAGATTTATATGATAATTTGAGGTCACACAAAGTAGAAATAAAGAGATCAAATAAAATCAGTGAAGTCGGGAATTCTAATCGCTTTGAAAAAACGCCTTTAGATTTTAAAAGAAATGAGTTTGGTAAATTTGGCAATCAAAATGAGTCCAAGAGAAATAAAATTAATTATCCTTCAAATTTAAATCGGCCAATATTAAGTTGCTATGGATGTGGAAACCAGGGAGTTATTAAATCCAAGTGTCCAACTTGTTCTCCGAAAAATGTATCGGCGCACTTTCAATCTCTAGAATTTCGTACATGTAATATGCAAACATCACCAACATTATTGGTAAAAATAAGTATAAATGGTCTCTCTGGCACAGCTTGTGCTGACACTGGCGCAACACTTTGCGTTGCGAGTGAAGTTTAGTATTCTTTATTAAAAGACCAAGGTGTGAAGTTTGAAAAAACTCAAATGATCGTAGTCTTAGCGAATGGGCTACAAAACACTACTGAAGTTTATAAAACAGAAGTTCAGGTTAAAATTGAAGGACGCGATGTTAAAACAACACTTTATGCTCTGCCGAATGCCAAAAATAATCGTACAATTTTGGGAATCGATTTTTTACGCAAAGCAAAAATTGTTTTGGATGTAGTAAATCAAGAATGGTTCTTTGCTGATAGATGCAGGTGGAAGTATAGATTCGCCGAAGATACATATAGACCTCCCAGTAAATTAGCAATAAAAACCGTTGAATTAGACACTGTTTTTCTTAGAGAAGATGAAGGTAGACATCTCACTTCAGAGCAACGAGTTAGGTTGAATGAACTGCTTGGAAAATTTACAAGTAGCTTCCAACTAGGGGAAGAGGCAACACCTAAAGTTAAACATTATATTGATACTGGATCAAATCCTCCTGTAGCAGTACCCCCTTACCGCATGTCACCTGCAAAAAAGGAAATTTTCCGTAAAGAATTAGATGAATTACTCTCTAAAGGTATAATAGAAGAGTGCGAATCTCCTTATGCCTCGCCTGTAGTATTGGTCCCAAAACCAAATGGAAAAATTCGCCTTTGCGTCGATTATCGAAAATTAAATGCCATCACAAAGACGGATAATTACCCATTACCGCGGGTAGATGATTTGCTCCATGAAGCTAAACATACACCTTATATGACCACTATTGACCTGAAGTCTGGATACCACCAAATTGAAGTAAATGCTGCTGATAGAGACAAAACTGCATTTGTTTGTCCATTCGGAACCGCTAATTCATCTAAATCCTCTTCCGAAGAAGATAAAAAACTTTTTATTGGTAGAATAAGCAGAGATACTAATCAGAAGGATCTTAAGGAGTATTTTTCCAAATTTGGTGAGGTGACAGAAGTTAATATCAAAACAGATCCAACTAGTGGACGATCTCGAGGTTTTGCTTTTGTTGCTTTTGGAGGTAGAGATTCAGTGGATTCTGTTTTACGTAGTGGTCCTCATACAATTAAACGAAAACAAATTGAAGCTAAAAGAGTCAAAGTTAGACCTGGCATTAAAAAAATTTTTGTTTGTGGTATTGAATCTGATATGACTGAAGCCGACATTCGTAATTATTTTGAACATTACGGAAAGGTTGAAAGTGTTGAACTTCCATTTGACTTGGTGAAAAACCAAAGGAGGCAGTTTTGTTTTGTTACCTTTGAAGATGAAATGACAGTAGACCAAGTATGTAAGCAACCTAAACAAAAGATAGGCAATAAAGAATGTGATGTGAAAAAAGCAACTACAAAACCTGATCCTAGGTTAGCTTGTGGTGGTGCTATGGGTGCTCGAGGAAGAGGCAGACGAATTTACGAAATATTTACGAAAGGTTAAAAAAACACGAGAACAATAGAGGTATTTAGTCACCAGAAAGCATCCCGAAGGAATCCACACAGGAAATGCACACTGCATCTGAGGGACCAGTAATGTAGTGTGAGGGGAAGAGTGCAACGCTCGAACTATACGCACTCCATCATATTTTCTCTCCTTTTCTTTTTTTTCTTTCAAAAGAACTGACAAGCTGAGTAAATTAGACTTTACCAGTAGAGAAGAATGTTTACAGAGTTTGTTGCCGACAAGGCATCTGAGCTAAGCCGTAATGTTAAATTAACTGAGTTATTTTGTAAATAGTAACATGTAAATACGTTGTAAATATTAAATTTATTAGTCAATGAAGAAGTTATCAAGTTTTAATTTGTAACTAAAATAGTTCCCCCCCCCCCCCCGATTCTAAATAATATGTCACATGTTTATTTTTTCTTGTGTTGTGATACTTATTGATACTGTTTTTTACATCATAAGAAAAGTGTTAAAATGCTACAAGCCTCTTAAACACTTTAGTTCTTTCCATGCTGAGAAAAGCACTTTTATATTAAAATAACGGGAAAATGTTTGTTGATATTCTTATTACACAAATTCTTAAATCACGAAATGAAGCAAAACGAAAACAAACAGAATAAACACATATTTTAAAAACAAATAGAATAAAAAAATAAACAAACAGAATATTTTAAACACCAAGAAGTAGAAAATATAAATAAAAAATAAAGAGTGTAATAATATATTACACTCTTTATTATTATTACACTCTTTATATTATTACACTCTTTATATTATTACACTCTTTATATTATTACACTCTTTATTTTTTATTTATATTTTCTACTTCTTGGGGTTTAAAATATTTCATCGTTGCAGTTTCATAATCAGTTGGCATATTTTAGCGAGAGTGGTTTCACGCTTAATTAACTCCATTTTTATTGTAACTCACAAACAATTGTAATCATAAAGTATATTCGGCGATTTATCATCTGCTATCAGCTAATGGATAAGGTCTTATAATTAACTTATTAATTTATAATTAAGTTCTAAAAGTATTAAAATGTTATATTGTCATCGGAAACATACTTGTGTAACAATATAATAAATTATAACACCTTGTAATAATATATTACTTTTAAATGCTAAAAAGTGTAAATTAACAACATAATACAAATTAAAATAAAATAATAAACAACCTAATAAAAGTTATTTTAATTTGTATTATGTTGTTAATTTACACCTTTTAGCATTTAAAAGAAACATACCTGTGCATAAATAATTTTTACAATTCTAGCATATCAAGAAGTGATTGAAAAATCGATTGAAAAATTCCATGTTTATATGTATGCACCAAGTTAAGTTAAATAAAAGAGTGAAAACAGCAACAACAACAACAACTTAATAAGTATTATTTAGAGTTAATTATAAAAGTTTCTGAATGGGAATGAGAGTAAAGTGAAACAGCGTTTCACAGCATCTTACACAGCAACGAATATTCCAGTATTTCGGTTTCTATGAAAATCATCCCTAAAAGTAGTACTTCCTTGGCAATATAAATTAAATAGATGGATGCCTAATAAAACCCTCTTTGGACACGTTTAATATTTAATGCTAAAAATTCCCACTTCTCAATTTCTTATATATATATTTTTTTGTATTCGTTAAGCAAACTAGCTTTTTGACAAGCGAGTAATAAATAAATATAAAATAATTAAATAAACAAACAAAAATTGTGTAAAAAATCATCAAATTTTTATATGATGTAAAGTTGTGGCTCTATTTTTGCTGAATATTGTGATTTTGGCTAACTATTGTCAATAAAATATTGCACTAAATTGAAGTTTTTATATATTGCCAATATTGGCAAGAAAAAAATCCTATATTTCTGCGATATTGATATTTCATTGTAAATATTTCCAACACAAAACCAATATTTAATCAATATTGGCATTACATTGGAAATATTAAAAATTAATTCAATGCTGGTGTAATATTCGGCCAATATTGGTTTTCTGCTTGGGATATTTTACACAGTCAGAAAACGACCTCCCGTGTAGAGTTTTGTATCGAGCTGTGTAACCAGATTTTGCAGAGCGTCAACTCGACCTGCGGTTCGGTTCGGTTCAGGTAAGGTTGACGCTAGATTACTTCGTTGTGGTTTGGGTTCGGGTCGGGTTGACTTTAATTGTTTAAGGCTCGGGTCCGTTTTGGGTTGAGATTTGACTCTTGCGGGTCGAGTTCGGATTGACCCGGTTTTTCAAAAAAGTCTAGAATAGTTTTCAGATGAAAAAAAAGTATATATCTTTGAACACTAATGCGTATACAGGGTATCCCAAAAACATTGACCTCAATTTTTATTCTTAAATATTGATCATAGACAGATATAATAAATTGCAAAGTTTCGTTAAAAATGGTACAGAATTTTATGAAATCGATTAAAATTTTCAGGGGATTAAATTTGAAGAAATACAAAATTAATTTTTTTATACAGTCCTCGTACAAATTTTTTTTTTCAATGAGTAAAATGTGCCCCATACACTAATAAGGTCATGTACAAAATTTCAGCATCTTTATCATAAAATGTCGCAGAGATATGTTTAAACAAAGTTGGAGAAGGGTTAATCATAACTTAAAATCTAAATGTTTACAGCTAGAATGCAGATGACGCGACGCAAAAATGCATAATAAGCAAATAAAATATGGCTCTTATCTTTAGTTTTATTTACAAATTTACAAAACTATGTTTCCTGAAAAATACCTTAAAATTTTACATGATGAATTACAGAATAAAACTAGGAAATGGCTCAGTCAAAGAACATTAAAACAGCTCAGAGAAATGCAGCTCTGTACTGGCATGGATGGTGTTGCGGCCAGCTCCATCTGTTTCACTCCGCAGTGACTCTTGAATTTGAACTGAAACTTTTCCTTCGTTAATTGAACTGAAGTGAACTCAAAACTTTAGAATGTTTTGTTTTTTCGAAGAACGAAAACGGAAATATGTAGCAGTGGGCTCTGCCTCCGTGGCCGAGTGGTTAAGGCACCACGCCACTAATCGCTTGCGAGTGTAGGAGGTTGTGGGTTCAATTCCCACTGGTTCCATTGCACACACACTTTGTGTAGAACCCCCAGGTTGTGTCTCTTGTGTTGTCATGTTTCCTTGTACTATCTCGTCAAGATGTATGTAATTTTAGAATTCATGTATATGTTTCTGTGAATAATAAATAAATGTATATGGATCATTCGAGACGACAGCCTTGTAGCTATAGGTCTCAAAGCCCACCTCCCTTCAAAGTTACAAAGTATGTAGCAGTAGCAGTGTCGTTTCTGTTTGTAAGAAAGTGAAATATGTTAAAAGAGTTAATATTTGAAATGATACCTGTTTTTTAATGTAACTATAAGTTCGCGCGTGTAAATAATTTGCTGTTTGTTTAGTCAGGATGTGTAATTAAAATACGAAAGTTATCTTCTGTGCATCTATCGTCATTCCGGCGGAGATTGTCTATTATATATTTTTAATTTAAGTTTCCACAGATGGAAAACATTTTGAACAAGCTTTGTAATCTTTGCATAAAGTTATTATTTATACACAGTTTAGATACTTTTTTACCAATAAATAGCACAATTATTATTTGTTTATAAAACATTGTTTTGTTTCCTAATTTGTGTACGACCATTGAACGCGATCATCCGACAAGATTTTTCCCCTTTGCGAACTCATAGCCAAGCATGGAAAAGTTGTTTAAATCGGTATTTATGTATTTTCATACCTCCGCAACTTTTTATGATAAAATGCTGACATTTTGTCATGCCTTATTAGTGCATACGGCCTATTTTACTCATTGGGAATTTTTTTGTACGGAGGCCATATAAAAATTTAAATTTTGCATTTCTTCAAATTTAATCCCCTGAAAATTTTAATCGATTTCACATGTCTATGATCAGTATTTAAGGAATAAAAGCCGAGATCAATGTATTTGTTATACCCTGTGTTTTGATAATAGAGATATAATTGTATTAAAATGCGGATTAACGTTCTTCCATTTAGGGTTCGGTTCGGGTTCGAGTTTAAGTATTTCGGGTTAAATATTTTTTTTTGTTAGGTTCGAGTGGGGGTTTTGGGATTGTCTTTAAACATAATTTTGGGCTTCGGGTTCGGTATAGCCCAAGCCGCGCAGAACTCTACTCCATTGCTTTGAAGCTAAAATTCTAACCATGTGTTATTTACTGAAAAAAAAAAATCCTACGTCGAGTTCTATCCTCCCTTTCTAAAGTTTGCTTTCTTAGTTTTGAAACACTCTGTATGTATAGCTATCGTGAAGTATATCTGAAATACAAATTTTCAGAAAAGTAATTAACTTAAAAGGCATACAGATCCTGTTCAAAGATTTTTAAATATGAAAGACTGAAAAGAATTGTTTCTAAATTAATGCAAGATAAGCAACATTAGAACATTGAATTAAGTGCTGTTGGATGCATATCCTTTTAAGATTTTATTTTATTAGAACTAAGACTCTGTTCTAAGTTAAAAGATAAAATATGCATTAAAGCTCCTTCTTTTCATTCAACACTCGTATACAACTTCGCACATCATCAAGCACAACTCATTAAGTACAACTTCGTGTACTTAAATCAACAGACCTTCCATTAATTTATCGTCACTATTCGTCTGTGATAAATCATATGTGTGTTATAGATGGAGGAAGATTAAATGCAAGTTAAAATTTCATTACATTATTTTACAATTAAGACTTTATTTGCGCAATTAATTAAAGGGAAAAAACTGTCTTATCGTTAGCTGTTATTTACGCACCACAGCTGTTAAGATTAATAAATACTTTTTAATTTTCAAATAACCTTCATTCTGAATCTTCCACACACATACTCCCTTTTTTATATGTCTACAAACATCATAGAATGTTCATACATAAACATTCTGACAGTCACAAGCAGATACAGAATCTAATTAAAAAAATATCAAAGCTAAAGACAGATTAAAGATAAATTTTATTTAATGCAAACTGCATCAAATAAATTTGTCATTATTTTTACAAGCTACACTTTTTGATTACGAATGAGGAGGCATTTGATTTGCCAGAAATCCCATACAGTTCCTACTCCAGTAGAATATGTATGCTTTACGTTTAATATAGCACCGACACATAGCACAGCATAGATATTTTAGCCCAATTTAGGCGTACAAAAGTCGATTTTCGACAATTTTGGGCATTACCCGGGGATTTATCTTACTTTTGTAGAAAAATTATAGTTTCTACTTTATAAATTCGTTAAAAGCATTCCCTGAAACGCTTTATTTTCCAAGATAGGGTTAATTTCACATAGTAATGCAATTTACGCATTTTAGCAGAATATTTCTTTTTCGTTTAAATTAGCAGTAGTTTATTTTAAGACTTTCAAACGTCAATATAACATCGACATATGTTTTTTAAAATCATGTAGCAACAAAATTTATTGCAGTAATTTATTGCTGTTAAAGAAAAGTTGAAAATTTTATAGACGTTAACTTACGAAAATTATTCAGATGAACAAATAAAATAAATAAAACATAAAATTTCACATTTGTTTTTAAACAAAGATGGATCTTTGTACGCAAGCAAAAAATGTTTATGAAAAAAAAAACTAACTAATTACAAGGCTACTAATTACCTTGCAAATCACGATTCCTAGAAGTGCATCAAGAACGAAGTGGTCAAGCAAACCATTTCAGGAATTATGACACAAAAATCATATATTTGTAAATTAATTATTTCACTCAAAAGAGTTAAAAGTTATTTCACAGTTAAGTCAAAAAGTTATTTCACCCTAATTTCACTTTAAGATCTTTTCGACAAACAAAGTGATTATAACTTCCTATCTGGACGTCATTTATTTCATTAGATGCCTCTAGGTTTGCCATGGCACTCATTTCATTTCAAGAACAGAATAAAGGCGCCTTATGGGAAACCTACAAAATTGGAATTATCTCATTCACTTTAATGTAACATATTTTTGTTTTGACGATTTTTTTAAAACTCATCATGGCTTGACAGGATAAAAATTTGGCGTTAAAACTGAAAGTGCTGGTCACACACTTCGATTGTAACTCAGCTGCTAAGAGATTGTACAAGGAAAATGGGCGAGGGCTATCCTTCGCTTTGCTTTACTTATATTTTCCATCTTCAACTAAGTTGTCATGAACAATAAAAATTTCGTTGGATTATTTTACTGACTTTGGATTTTTACTTACCCATCATACGTAGTATAGGGTAAGTTTTGTAATCGTTTTGAAAATGGAAATTTTTTTTTGACGGATTTACACGTTTCAGACACTGGAGATTCCGAAAAACATATTAAAAAAAAAAAAAATTGCTGCCCGTCTGTCTGTGTGTATGTGTGTGTGTCTGTAAACGCTCTATCTCCCGAACAAATTGAGATACAGACTTGAAATTTGGTATGTACTTAGTATGCAATAATGGGAAGAAGCTTATTGAATTTCAGTAACCTCGATTATCTGGAACTATTTTTTTCGGACTCTCGAAATATTCGTTCTGATAAAAGGTATATAAAAATTTTCGAAATTGTTTATTTTAAGGAATGAATATAAAAGACAATAAAAAAACATAAATTTTGCATAAAGAATGAAGTTGATCGGATAATTAGTTGCCGAGATATTTGCAATTATATTTTCCATACTTTTCGATTTTTCATGACCCTGTATTTCATTTAAATTTCAATTCAAAGATATATTTTAATTGAAAATGAGACGCTTAATTCGACGCAGTAAACCGTTAGTTAATAGGATCATCAATTTTGGAGTTATAAGGATGTTTCTTTTACGCAATTCAGTAATAGAGCATTTAAAGTTTATGACGTCATCAAGCCAGGATTTTATTCCAATTGCAATGCATTTTATAAATAGTTTACAGATGTTTTATTTTCATATTTTATATTATACATATCCATGATGGGTAAGCATTACGGTGGCCCCCAACCACTAGTTTTAGTATCTACTCATATCAATCTCTATGTACAGGAAATGGATTTGTGGTTTTGCATTAAAATTATTAAAACGCAAAGTCATTATATTTTGGAAATATCTCTAAAAAATTCTGTATCACGACTATTTTTGTAAAATAAGACAAGCCCCACCAATAATTTCACTTCATAGGAATTGACTGTCAGAAACAAACGAAGAAGGAAAATAGAGGAATTGTGTAGCAAGACAGATACGGAAAAGTGACTTAAGCTGCTCAGTTAAAATGCAGAAGTGAGAGATGCTATATAATGCTTCCAAAATGCTTAAGGAAGTTATCACTTCTCCAAAGTGTACAATGTACGAAAAAATACAAGAAAGCATATACTTGATTGCTCATCAAAAAGAGAAAAATCAGTTAACCTTAATACAGGCACTACATGTTTGTTAAATTAGGTCTTCCCACAATGCAGTATGAAATGTAAAGAACCACTGCTAAAAAATTGTAGTCGAATTCGGTTAATACGAGAAACAAGGGAATTATAAAAGTCCTCGTATTAACCGTTACTCGTAATACCTTTTAAAGATAATAAAAATCCTTGAAAAACGTACATAATTAAACTAATTACTACTGTTAATTGCTCTGATTATCCCAATGCTAAAATTAATATAAAATAGTCAGTTTTATCTTTGTGAGTGTAATTTATTTAGGCGGGGATTTTCTTTAGACAAAATCACAGTACTGAAATAAAAGCCTTTAAAGAACTATAGTAATTCCAAAGGACATGAACTATGTACAGTATGAAACTGATCACTTCCCTTTTTCTCGGAAAAACTCGGCTAACATTGCAATAGTCAATGAAATTTTCGAGCTATTGATTTCACATATCCTTCTCATTTTAACAGTGCAATAACAGACATGATCAGGCTGGTTAATATGGACCAGAGTCAAGATTTAAAGAAAGAAACAAATATAGGTTTTCTTCTATGCTCCTTACTTCCCATGGTTCAGTTGTAAATCTTACAAAAATGCGTTATTTGAAACATCCTTATCCATCCCTTTTTTCTTTCACTTATCCATGACATCCCTTTGCATTTTCTTAGGTGGAGGATCTCCTTTAAATCTGAAATTCTGATAAAATACTACAAATGACAGACAGTTTGTAATGTAGAAATATTATCGATGAGAGAAAATATTGTTCGGTAAGAAAGGGATAGGGATTTATTTCCCAATTCTACCCTAATTTTCGCCGAAAATCGCATTGAAATTAACAGATATTTTGTTCGTATTGGCCATGATCCTGCTTTTGTTGTTCGTAAAAAACTTAATATCGCTTAAATGATGAACCATTCTTAACGTGCAAATTGCTCGTTTTAACCATATTCATATTAAACGAGTGCGACTGTATATATTTGTTACAATGTAGTACAAAAGGCTAAAATATTGCTACCCCAGGTAAAGAATCATACTGTATTAATAATATTTGTGCTTCAATTAATTTGCAAAGTTTATTAGGTTGTAAAATTTTCTTTTTCTTAATGCATTTAAAAGAGTTTGCGAAAACTAAGGGAAGATTAAAAGAATTACTTTAGAAGTGGGGGGTGTGACGGTTCACAAAAAATCGAGACAAACAAAATTTTAGAGTAAAATTGAATCTGATGTAACATTTTGAAACGTTCTTTTCAGCCATTTAAATCAGTTTGTAGCGGGACTCACAAATGAACTCTGGCAGAATCCCGCTTCGTCTTAGCCTTAATGTCATCCCGTAAGAATATATATATTTTAAAGTGTCTACTGACATAACGAATGCAGACGCCCATTATGTACGGAATTAAATATATTTTTTCTTCAAAAAACAAGAACTTTAGAAGACAACTACTTTTCTTTGTAAATGAGAAGTATATATTTATATTACTACGTATTACTAAATGCACAAATGTAAATGAAAAGCTAAGAATCGTCGTGCACACAAGTTGTACTATTGGTAGCATTGAAATTTCTTCATAAAAATAATTTGTCAGGGTCAAATATGATATTACATTAACATGAATTAATGCTAAACAAACTTGAAAACATACGTATACCAAAGAAAATTGAATTCTATATAGATAAGATGTAGTCACAAAATCAAAATAATCCTCAACAATTTTAAAACATGTATAAATACCATGAAATTAGAAATATTTTGGGAGCATTATGAAAAACTTAAAATTTCGAATCTGCAGGATAATTGTAAATGCACTTATAATATCAATGACATTTTTCATTTACACAAATCGTGTAATGAATCAGGACCTTTTTCAAATTTCCTATCGTATTAAAATAGTTTACAATACTCAGTGGCGTAGCTACATGTTCAGCGCCCTGGAGCAAGTACAATCGGATCACCCCCTTCTCTACGAGAAAAGGTTGACCAAAATTTGTTTTCAGATTTAAAACATATATAATGCAGTAAAACATCCTGCCATAAATGAAAATTTTTCATGATGCTGATAGAAGGAATGCCATACAACTATATCTGCTAAGACAGAAACATGTCTAAAACGGAATTTCTCCCAGTCCTTTGCGATTCCGTCTTAATAGACTTCATTGTACTTATTTCAAATTAATACAAATTTTTTGCTATAAAACACAACCTGTAAAGCTGTGCACATGCAAATGCCCTCATTTGTGCTTTTAAACGTTCTTTACAATTTTTATTACTTCAGAGACATAAAACAATAGATTTATAATGTATATTATCTTAAATAAAAATTTTGATAAGTCAAGTTCAAGGAATGCTATAGTTTCATTTATCTAATTTTTAGCTGAAACAAAATCGGAAAGCATTGAAAAAATATTCCGTTTTAGACAGGTTTTCTTATTAGTAAGTATAATCACACGGGGTAAGTATAATCACGAAAAATTTCTGTAAAAGACAGGATTCCGCTTTCACAGGTTTTACTGTATGTTTTATATATTTAAAAAAATGGCAAATGTAAAAAAAAAATATTTATACAAATAATTTCGTTCCTTTGTAATTTTGCGCCCTTATTATTCTCGCGCCTGGAGCAATGTGCTCCAACTGCTCCACGGTAGCTACGCCAATGAATACAATTACTACTGCAGAACAAGATTTTTGCACCCCTGAAATCTGTGGGCTCTGTGCAAGTGCCGCGTGTGCCCTGACTGTAATAGGGCACCGTATCATTCATTCTGAATCTTGGTTTCAAAATAAAGAGGTATTGTAATATTACATTTTTATTGATTCAAATAAATAATTTTTAATTTTAAAATCTTGCAATTTGAAAGAGTAAAATACATATAAATCTTATTTCCAGTACCGTAAATACAGTGAATTGATATTAGATCGTGTAATGAATCAGGACATTTTTTTAATTTCTTATCGCATTAAAATGTTTTACAATACAATTACTACTGCAGAATAAGATCTAATACTATTAGATAATCTATTACAGTAAACAAATAATCTTGGCTGCCTAAATCGGTCAAATACTCTATGATGTGGGTAAGACCGAAGTGTCTTATTTCTCATTTCCCTCATTTATCGAGAATAATCTCTACATAACAATAAAACACAAAATTTTCAATGTGGGTCGATTCTACTTGAGACAACCAATAAAATAATCTTAGCAATTATTTATTTCTTTTTATCTTTATTTCTTTTCTATTACTTTTTCTTTATTTTTTATGTTTTAAACTATGGTTAAGAGCGATATTTTCAACGATTCAATTAAGCGTAAAATAATTTAAAATAAAATAGAATTTTTGGAAAATAAGTTCTTAAGCGAGAAAGTCATAAAATCAGGAATGCTATTCTCTATACTTAGACAGATGATAATTTTAGGAGGTTGGGGGGGGGGGGGGCGCTTTTACATGCGCTATTTTTCATCTCTATCATTCTTGTTTCATTCATCTTTTACTGTTTCTGTTTGGATGATTGTTTACGGAATAAAGCTTCCACAATGCAATCGAGTTAGTTTCCTGGGAGACTATAAGAGCTTCTATTAAAAGCTTTTTGCGCATACGTACACTTGGGAATATCAACATTATCACTATATCCTTTGACTCAGTATACTTTACCTTCTTTAGGAATCTACGGATAGGATTGCGGTTTCTCAGCTTGAAGTGATACATTATTAAAAGCTTCCAAGCTATATTTCAGATTACTTTTTCTCCTTTATGGGTGATTTTTTTTCTTTTTTAATCTTGTTTGAAAGCTTTTAGATAGGCAGCAAAACAGGCAAAAAAAAAATCTTTATAGTATATTTTATAAATTATATTATATCATTATTCTTATTATATACAAGGTGGCTATAATTAACTGCCAGTACTCAGCGTGTTTTTGCGATCTACTTGCGAGAATGGAACCCAATTTTGTAGGGTGATTAAACAAGACGGGGGACGAAGGATTCTTCGAAAAAATTAGTTTCAAAAGTCATCGCTAGGGAATATGTGGCGGTGTTTTTTGGCCGAACAGCGCCACATATCCTTCTAGAGGCTATTCACGTCACCACAAAGAATCTGCTAGAAATCGCAGGACCATAAAAGATTTGCAGTTAAATCAAGCAATCGTAGAATACGCAAAAAACAACACGCAAACTAGCGTTCGCGCAGGTTCAAACTCGCGAAGAACAAATGAGTGTTAGTTATGTAAAATTAATAGCGGATGGGGGACAGCTTAATGCAACAATGTTGAAGAAGTGCCAGCGAAATAAAGGAAAGGAGAAGGGAATCTCGTAGGGATTTCTTTAAACTTGGTTTGAAGCAAGGGGGAAAAAAGCTTTTGCATTTGTACTAGCGCCACCTATCGAAAATATTTTTTTGTAAATTGTCACAAAACAGAATAAAAACAATGTTTACTTCGTGAAAGAAATTCTCATAGGAACTGTGTAAGTAGTGAGTTCTCTGCTACAAAGCACACAGGTTATGATTGGGAAGAATCTGGATATTTCTGATTGTTCGAATGCACAGAACTCATTCAAGCAGCGGCTAGTAACATATATATGTACGCTTCGCGTACATATATAAAAAAAAAACACTTGGAAAAAAAAAACTTGGATGCATGAAACTCGCTGTGCAGCATCCTCTAGAATGCATGAAATTCATTCAAGCAGCGGTTAGGTTAGTAACTTATATATATGTACGCTTTGCGTACATTAACCGATAAAAAACCCTCAGGATGCATGAAATTCGCTGTGCAGCAGTCTCTAGAATGCATGAAATCCATTCAAGCTGCGGTCAGTAATGTGCGCACAAAAACCGGCTTACAACAATCTCTAAAATGCATAAAATACATCTTATCAAATAAAATTAACAAAAATGCACTTACCTTTCTCATCTTTCGTTTTTTTAAAAAATATTTCACAGGACATTAATATGTTCTTCTATGACATACGATAAAACGTCAAACCATTAAACTTCACAAAACACATTCCACAAACGTAATTCAACAAATCCGACTATACGACACACAATAAACCAACCCACAGACAATAGAACCCTAAGGAAACGAACATCAACAAAACAACGTTCCGAAGTCTGCTAGGGATTTTTTTATTTTTTCCCATATCGTTATACTACACTCGGCAGTCGAACTTTTAACATTATTGCATTAAGCAGTCCCTACCGCTGGTTGTAAAATTGCATTTTTTTTTTTTTAAATAAATTTTTCGAAAATTCTGGTGTGAATTCAACATTACAGAAACACAATTACTTGCTACTGAAAGGGTTAAAGCACCAATTTATTTGTATTTTCTGATTTAGATTTTTGGAAAAATCATTAAAATTACACACTTTAGCTATTTTAAATGATATGATGATTGTTATTGTATTGATATATCTACATATTGATAAAGTGATTTAAGTGCGATTCTACAAAGTAAAAGCTTTCTCTATGCTGAAATTATTTCAAAATATAATCAAAATATAATAAAAATTAATTTCTTCCTTTTTTTTTTTAATAATTATTAGCTATAAAAAGTAGACATTTTATATATATATTTTTTTCTGTATGGTATCATTTTCAAGTTTAAACACAACTAAATGTTTCTTAATGTTTCTTTTAAAATATAAATATTAACATCAATATTCGATAAAATGTATAAAAATAGGCTTTTTTTCTTCTTTTTTTTTTTTTTTTTTTTTTTTTTTGTACGATTAACATTTTGTTTATTTTTACACTTGCTGTTTAACTTAATTTGGTTCGCGTGTGTAAAGACGAAATTTTGTAATCGATTTTCTACTCGCATACTGATGTGCTTGAGATCTAGAAATTATGTACAGTTGTATGTTCCCGATGACAATACAATTTTCTTATATTTTCCGAACTTGATTATCAATAAATAGATTAATTTTAATTAAATTTTGATAATACGTTGAGAAAACTATTTAGAAATTCTAGATAGTTTAAAATATTTTTCAGGCATAATTTTTTTTTAAATATATTACTACGTGACTTAGCAATAAATATTTGTTTGTTATAATAATGTAAAGTAACATTTGCAGTAATATAAAAATGCTTTTTTTTTTTCTATTTCCACATCCTAAAAAGAAACTGAACTAAGATTAAGCTTTTTTATAACAATCCATTAATTGTTAACCTTTAATACATTGGTGTCCAGAAATTAAGGGGCAGTGACCATTTTCAGACGTTTCGTCGAATATCTACTGAAACTCGTGAGGAAATGCCCGATATGCCCTTGAACTTTGAGGATGTAAAGAATATGTTTGACTTCATGTTTTTCAGTGAAGATTTTGTCGCGAGGACAATTAGGGGGGTTTATTATAGTAATTTTAATAATAAAATAATATTTTCGATCATCCAAGTAAAAGAAAATGTTAAAAAGGGTCTGTCACTGTAGTAAATGACGATGTAGGTCCTGTTCAACATTTGGGTGCATTTGTGTAAGCATAGTACGTATATTCGTGAAAATGTTAACGTTTCTGTGAAAAATTCAAAAGTTTTTTTTTTTTTTTTTTTTTTTTTTTATAGCATGCGGAGTTTTAACCGAATAACACCGCTTTCCAAAAACTTGACAAAAAATCGCAGAAATAGTATACTGTAATTAAAATATTAATATATTGAATATTTGATGATATATGGGTATTTGTATGAAATAAATTTTAACTGCGCATGCGCGAACTACAGAAATTTTTTTTGTCATGATTTGATAGTCAATGCTATAAGGCAACTTATAAAAAAAAGACCAGTGAAATATCGTGGAAACTCAAACAGTTACAGCAATAATTGATAAATTGAGGAGGAAATCTCATAGGATTATATGGGATTTCCTCCTCAATTTATCAATTATTGCTGCATAAATTTATCAATTATTGCTGTTTAAAACTATTTATACACGCTTTTATTTAACTTAACTTTGTTCATGCACCGTAAAGTTGGAAGTTCGTAATTGAATTTTAACTCACTGCCTGATGTGTTACAGTTCCAGAAATTATATATAGTTTTGTATTTCTGATGACGATACAATATTTTAATATTTTCAGAACTCAGTTATCAAGTAATTGATTAACTTTAATTACATTTTGATAATAGGTTGAGAAAACAATTTACAAATGCTAGATAACTATCTACAAATAATTTTCAGGCATGAAGTTTTAAAAATCTATTACTACGTGACTCAACAATAAATATTTTTTTGTTGAAAAAATGCAAAGTGACATTTACAGTAATGTAGATATATTTTCTTTCCTATTGCCCTAACTTAAAAAAAATTAACAATTTTTTTATATCAATCCATGAACTTTGAACCTTTAATATAGCACGTTTTTTTACATGGAGATGCGAGTCATACCAAAAAATAAAAAAAGCGTGTTTTTTTTTTTCAATATTTTTACTTTTATTATACAATTAATCTAATAATTATATTTTGTTAGAAAAAAAATAACCACAATGGCCGGTAAATTTTGTATGCAAAGATAAATCGGTTACTCTGAGTACTGCTAATTTTACAGTGAAATGACAGTCGAGACGTAACTTTTCAGATAATCATAACATTGATAATTATCCAGTTAAATGAGTCTGTTAAATATATTAAGATTAATATTATTGTTTCCATAAAAATAGGACTTATATGAATAAAAATCATGAGTTTCCCAAAGCCTCTACGAACAGAGCAAACAATAATGTGGTGAAGAAAGAAGGAGTACATGATGAAGTTTATGAGATATTTTATGTCTCTGATATAAGAAGAAATAAATCTTGTGTATTTATCATCTTATTCTGAAAAAATTATAACTTCAGTAACTAAAACAATGAAAACGTTAAAGAATTTAATGTCCGTTTGAATCTTTCAAGCAAACAAACTGTTTTCCAGTAAGCAGATTCATAAATATTTTAGTAAAAAAAAAAAAAGTACAGTAAAAGCTCAATTTCTACGAAATCGGATAAATGTAATATATTTTCTGACATTTCATTGATTGCTGTCAAATTAATTAACAGTTATTATAATTAGTGTAAACTATTATATTTAGAAACTGAAACTGCCACGGTACGATTTCTGTTAATTTTACTCTTTCAGTTCTGGCGTCAAATCTATTGGACATAATATATATTCTTTAATTATAATTTAGTTACATTATCTTATTTAACCTATTGTTCATAAGAACATAGTAACTGGTACAATAATATACTTCGCAGAACATTACTAATGAATTTCAGAAATTTCTGTGTATGTGTTAAGTATTTCTGTGAATTTGAATTGAAGTTTTGTAATAAGTTTTATATAGTATGCTAACTTGGAATTAATCATTTGCATTGCTGGTAACATGAGTTCGCCAATGGTTGCTTATGTAAATATTTTTCTTATGCCTATTATACTATGACATCTCAAACAGATTGTATGAAATGAGACTATGAAAATTGTAGTTTGTTATTTGGTTCAAATGACATAATCTGTAAACTTGTATATAACAACTGTAAGTGAATTACAACAATATTGGATTATTTAAAAATTCAACGAATGTTTGGGGATCTTTCACATATGCTATTCTTTTTCAATACCAAAGTTTGGGTCTGCAACAAGATCTTTTAGAGGGTTTTTTTTTTTTTTCTGAGCACAGTTTTTTTTGTTTGTGTCTATGTGGTAATTGCAATATATTATACTCCACTTGGGAAAATAAAATTAATAGTGTGTATATTAAATTCTAAGTGTACGTTCACAGTTTCCCGATCAACATTTTGATCAACCATTGTGGGCGCATATGTCTATTGTGGTCCGAGCCTGTTACAGGGTTTTGCTAGCCTCTGGGCAGATGAAAAGAAAAAAAAAGGACCTTCTACTAGAAAAGTACAGGGACTATCACTTGTATCAAATGCCAATTAATCGAAACGGTAATTTTTAAGAACTAAATATTTGAGAACAAAACGAAAATCATAACATGGCTTTCTTTTTGTATTGGAGTCCTAATTAATTATTAATTATTAATTGCTCACTTTGAAACAAATTCTGGTTTACAAACATTAAAATTGCTGTGTAATCAAACTTCGATTAAAATAATCCTTGGAAACGATTCCCATTTTTACACCTTTTTATCCAACTTTCTCTGACGAAATTTGAATTTAGTGATGCATTTCTATATTGTTCTTATACTGTAATCATCAAAAATCTTTCTTCTATATAATATATTAATTTAAATAGTGCAATTACACACCTTCAATTGGGAGGATGAATTATGGTGCATTTCTTGGAATTTAACGTGAAGTTACAGCGATCACTTTTAGAAAAAGAAAATGCATACAGAAACAGAATCCCCCGTTGGGTACTCAAAATAATTAGATCAGCATATGTAAATACAGGATATTCCGGAATACCACGTAAAAATTTTAAGGGTTGTAGACCCCCTCCTTCCTCACCCCCCCCCTCCCCCCATAAAAAAACAATTTCTGTATTGGAAACTATTTACTCCGTCAAAAATGCAGGGTATCTCACTTTAATTAGAAAGCGGATTTTTATTCATTACTTTAACAATATTGAAGGTTATTTTAATGAAATTTACAAGAGACGCTTTCTGTGAAACGCGATGACATTATGAATAAATGCTTGAAGTATATAATAATTTGGTCAGCGACACCATGTGTAATATAAACTACATTTTGAAATATAGTGAGCATAGTTCAACGTTGTTTTAATATGGATAGTGGCCCTTTCCACCACTTTGTAATGCTGTTACATTTTAATGAAATAAAGGTAAGTTGAAAATTTCTTTAAAATATCTTTATTACTTTTAAAGTAACGAAGAAAAATATGGATTCGGATTGTAGTGAGACGCCCTGTATTTTTGACTTAATAAATGGATTGAGCCTCTAGTTTACAATACTTTACTACACAAAAATTATTTGTTGTAATGTGCTCTGCAACCCCACCAAATTTATGAATGGAGTTCAGGGACACTAGGTATTTTAATTATCTTTAATATCAAATTTTGTACATATCATATCTGGAAAGGTAGACAAATTTGAAAACACTGAATTTATATGGCTTTTAATTTCTTAAAAAATAATCTTGTTAATGAAGTAAAGCTGATAATGAATTTTAAATGAAGTATAAATTATTATTCATATAAATAAATATCTTGCATAATGTAACGCGTTTGATTTAAATAATATTGATAATAAAGTATAAACTGTTAATGAAGTATAACTGATAATGAAGTATAACTGATAATGAATTAATTATAAATGAATTATACATTGTTATCCTTATAAAGAAATATATCGCATAACGTAACGCGTTTGATTTAAATAATCTTGATAATGAAGTATAACTGATAATGAATTATAATTGAAGTATAAATTATTATTCTTATAAATAAGTATCTTGCATAATGTAACGCGTTTGATTTAAATAATATTGATATCGAAGTATAAACTGTTAATGAAGTACAGGGTGGTTAAAATTAAACTGACGGTACTCAGAGGCTTATAACTCCGGCTCTACTGATCGGATTCGAATGAAACTTCAAATATATGTTATGCAGATCATGCAGCCAAGGTTTTTGTAAAAAAAAAAATAGTTTGAAATTTTACTACCAGATGGCGCTGTATGGCTAAAACCATATGCAAATGAGTAGCTAATGTAATTTCGCTATAAAAGCGATACACATGGTTCAAAGAAATCATACGTCCGCAGTGAACATGCAGATGAAGAAGAAAGAATGCACATTAATCGAAAACTTTTTTATCAGAATGAGAGCAATGCTTCGGCAGCACTCCGTGCTCATCGGCGGATGAAAAATGTCTGTAAATGAAGTTAGAGACACGATTCGTAAGTTTGAAGAAACTGGTCCTTTGGATGTTGCACCGGAAGTGGACGACGAGCAACTGAGTCGGCGACTGTGGAGGAAATGGGGACGCTGATATCTATCCCCAGTATATCTGCCCCCATACGTCATTTTTCCGTCTAAGCAGTAGGGGATACATATCCAGCTTTTGAGCATTTCACTTTCTTCGAGAGTCGGATATCCGACCCCAGTATATCTGCCCCCATATCAGAAGGGGACATATATCCAAAACCAGACCATGTTACTTTCGTCGAGACCTGGATATCCATCCCCAGTATATCTGCCCCCATACGTCATCTTCTTGACGTTACAGCAGAAGGGGATAGATATCCAGTTTTTGAGCATTTTCACTCTCGTCGAGTGTTGGATATCCGACCCCTGTATATGCATCCCCGTACGTCATCTTGACGTCATAGCAGAAGGGGACATATATCAAGGGGTCACATATCCGATGCTTGGACCTTTTACTTTTGAGGAGAGCATTGGATAACCGACCCTTGGATATCTTCCCCCATACGTCATTTTGACGTCAGAGCAAAGGGGATACATATCAAGAGTCGCCTGATATCTATCCCCAGTATATCTGCCCCCATACGTGATTTTTACGTCACAGCAGAAGGGGATACATATCCAGGTTCACTTTCTTCGAGAGTCGGATATCCGACCCCAGTATATCTGCCCCCATATCAGAAGGGGCCATATATCAAAAACTAGTTCGTGTTACTTTCGTCGAGACCTGGATAACCGTCCCCTGTATATCTGCCCCCGTACTTCATCTTGACGTCATAGCAGAAGGGGACATATATCACGGGGTAACATATCCGATGCTTGGACCTTTTACTTTTGAGGGGAGCATTGGATATCCGACCCCTGGATATCTGCCCCCATACGTCATCTTAAAGCCACAGCAGAGGGGACACATATCCAGTGCTAGAATATTTTCACGCTCGTCGAGAGTTGGATATCCGACCCCTGTATATGTATCCCCTTTTACGTACAGTTTTTATTTTGGCCGTGAACTAATATACGTCCTTATTTATCTAGAAATCCGTAGACGTCATTCAGATTATAACACACCAATTAGATACATATATATATACATAATTGAAACAATATAAATATTGTTTGAATTATGTATTGTTATGTTTAATAACATTACATAATTTAATTTTGTTATATATAATATATGTATTAGGTTTCAATGTATTGAATACAATATATCTATTGAAATTTGTAATGTAAAAAGTATTTTTTTTAAATCATTTTTTCCTTTTCTAAAAACGAGTTATAGTTAGATGGCTAGAAATTATTTTCAAATGAAAAAGTATATATATTATTGCTGATTTTCCATCTGTGCCTAATTCCTGTTGATAGCAAATACGAACAAAACAATAATGAAAAATAATGTCGATTGCACAGATTATAAAACACCTTCCAACTATTTTTACTTATTACATTTATCCACTATCATAGTTTTTCGAAATATATTCTGTACTTTCATACAATGTTAAAGATTAAATAACTTTCTTTGAATTTGTTCGAGAAAAACATGATCAAAATATACTTCAAATAAATTCTGCCACTAGACCGTAATGTGTCCGAATTCTTTTGTGTACCTCGTGTAAAAACTATAAATGCTAGATATAGCATTTTTTCTTATAAGGAACTTGCTGTATAGCATTTCTTACGACCCTTTTCAAATCAAATGGATGTGCTTACTGACACATTTCTGAAATCATTTTTGTCCAGAAACGCATGAAATTGGCAGGTGTTGTTATTCAGAAACTATGTAATTAAAAGACGTTTTCCCTTTTTTTGGTAAAGACAGAAGAACTTTCTTGAACTGCTGTCAAATTCGGCTTTTAAACCGAATTCCCTACACGAAAGCGCGAGAAAGGGGAAATGCTTGTCACGTGAAAACAATCGCTTATCACTCGATAGGTAATTTATTTACCAAACGCTATTCAAATGCAAATCCCTTCAATAATCAGTCTTGCCAATTTTATACATTTAAATTTAAATATCAGTTAGAAAATGTCTCAGAAAGTTCCTCATTGTTGAGCAAGGAATTTGAAAACTACCTTAATGACATATATGAATTTTGTGGTTTTTATTTGTCAATATTTTCCCGAAAGTTAGAGCACGAACGGACAGACAGTCAAAACAAAATTATAAAGACATGCCTCACACATAAATTATTACACCCTTTCCAACACGACGAACATATACATTAAGCTACAGTTTACGCTATATCTTTTTATTACATTTTACGCTATATACTTTCTTGAAATGGCCTCAGAAACTGCGTGGTCCGGCGACTACCAGGGACACGAAAAACTAAAGTGTATGAAATTCACTAACTATTAAGTGAAAATTTAAGGTTGTTCTCAAATTCCCTCCTGAACAACTTGAAACTTTCTGACTACTTTTTCTAACACATTTTTAAACCTAAACGCATAAAATTTGCAAGCCTGACTATAAAAACGATGGAAATTGGATTGAGTATTACATTTGTGATAAATAAATTATTTATCAAGTTACAAATGATTGTTGTCACGTGACGACCACCTTTTCCCCTTTCCCTCGCTGCCGCGTCCGGAAATTCGATTCAAAACGCCAACTTTCAAAGTATATTCTGCAAGAAATTTCTGTCTTTACCAAAAAAGGTAAAACATTATTCGATTACATAGTTTCTGTACTCATAAAAAAAAGTCATTTGTTCTTTAAAAAATTAGTGATTTTTTTAAAATAAATATTTCTGTAAATCCCTTAGTCAAATCAAAACTTATAATTTTCATATCAAATGTGAAAAAAGTATTCAAAAATGTCATTCCGGCCTGCACCGGGAGGAAAAGGTAGCTTCCATATTCCATGGAATTTCAAACAGCTTACATCGCAGCCGTTTTTTAAGATAAAGCCAAAACAAAATATGCTCCGGAATCCTTGTATCATGCATCCTTGTATCTAACAGTTCACGGAAACAACTTTTTAAATTTATAATTTTATTTTACATATTTTAGAACATCTTTTTACATTTTTTAACTGGCCTCCACTTTGAAACTAGATGGCGCATGATGCTAGCCAACGAACTCGGTCGAAACTTTGTTATGTTCTGTACACATGATCAGTCGCATTCGTATCGGTTCATAAATACGAGAGTTATAGCATAACAAAAATCAGGTTGTTTCAAAATGTCATCCTCCCTAGAATTTCAAACTGCCATATCTCAGCCGCTTTTTTTTTAAGATAAAACCAAAACCAAAACTGATCCGTAATCCTTGTATCACAATCTAACACTTAACGGAAACAGTTTTTCAAATTTATAATTTTTTGTTCATCTTTTTGAGTTTTTAATAAATTTAAAAAAATTAACTGGCCGCCATTTTGAAACAAGATGGTGGATGAAGCTGACCAACGAACTCGGTTGAGACCTTGGTATGTCCTATACACATACTCAGTCACAACCAAATAGGTTCATAAATAAGAGAGTTACAGCATGACAAATATCAGATATTTATATCTATATCTATATCTATATATCTATACTAATAAAAGAAAGTTTCGCTCTGTGTGTGTGTGTGTGTGTGTGTTTGTCTGCGATGGCTAGCAAAATCTAGCCCACCTAGAAGTCTGAAAATTTAGGTGTGTATAGCCCAAGGTCTGGCCATGTGTACCTGAGTCTCAGAATTTTAATATTTTGATAATTACCCATCATATTAATTATATTCTCATTAAACATCGCATCAAAAATGCCATCTTTTTAATCAAAATGGCTAAAGAAAAGAATTGCTGTTGGGATTTGCAAGCGGAAATGAATGAATTCGAAATTATTTTAATAATTAGCGAATTTTAAGAAAACTAATTAAGATATCAATTTGAAAATTTCTGATCATATGTAGAAAAAAAATCTGCATCCGACTATGCGATTTTTGAAAAATTCGGCCGGTATTTTTTCTTAATTTATGCAAAAAACTGCCAAAAATCTGTTAAGGCCTTGCTCTGATTTGCTCAAAACAAATTCCATTTAAGAAATTTAACATTTTTAACTTCTCCCGTATCGTTTTATAAATGTTATATATAGAGAATACCGGAAATTTCAAATAACGATTTTCGTAAATATGAAATTTATGTTCCTAATAAAAATACACAACCCGTATTTACTTGATGCATACCAACAAACAAAGTAAATGAATTGTTGTTGAGCACTTGATCAAGCGCCCCCTGGCGGGAAACCTTACAAACTTTTTTCTCTAACAGTGCTTTGTTATCACGGTTCTACGGGCCCGATCACGACGGGCTATGGTTAATTCGACTTTTCGATCGCGTTACAGACTTTAGTTTTACCTTCCACCGCCAGGGGCCCATAATTTTCACGAGTTCTATGGGCCCGATTTCGACGGTAATTGGTTCATCCAACTCCCTTGATACAACAGGTACCCGTGTCGGATGTTCGAATCTAACAAATGGCGTACCCTGGTGTTAGAAAGTGGAACTAAATGATTTTGCAGGCGTGCACGTCACGCCTACTATATGGTACCGGAGGCAGCGGGGACACGTGTGGGAGTTTCGTTCGGAAGGTGGTTTATTTGAACAGAGTGTCTCCCCTGGCGAGAGACTCCCCTGTGAAAGGTGGAACTAAAAGACTTTGCAGCGCATGCGCTTCATGCCTACTATACGGTGCCGCAGGCAGCGGAAACACGTGTCGGAGGTTCGTTTAGATGAGAATGCGCATCCTGTCGGCGGTAGGTGGAAATAGAGGATTTTCCGTCATGTGCGCAGCACTTTTAAATAAATGATTTCCCGAACGGCTGCAATAGGTAGCTTTTTGTATTGAAAGCTACCTAAAATATTTTAGAAGATAGAATATTTTAGTAATTTTCATTAAAGAATTTACATTTAAAAGGGAATACATATATAAATTTATATTTCAAGAAAAAAAATATTATAATAAATAAATGATTATAGATATAAGATATATACGTATATATCGTATATGTGATATTATTTATCTCTCTTTCTATACATGTATATCTGATATTATAGGACAAAGCGATTTTATATATATCACTCTATTTTGTATATGCATATACCTTTGTATAATAGGTGTGTGATATTTATTTCAAAATAATTAATAATTATTTTGAAATAAATATCACACACCTATTACACAAAGGTATATACAAATGTAGAGTGATATATATAAAATCGCTTTGTCCTATAATATCAGACATGCATATATATAAAGAGAGATAAATAAAATCGCTTTGCCTTATAATATCAGACATGCGATATACATTATATATATATATATATATATATATATATATATATATAGAGAGAGAGAGAGAGAGAGAAAGAGAGAGATAAAAAATTCGCTTTGACCTATAAAATCATATATGCGATATACACGCATATATATAGAGAGAGATAAACAAAATCGCTTTGCCCTATAATATCTGACATGCAAATATATAGAGAGATATAAATAAAACCGCTTTGTCTTAAAATAAAAGTTATTTTCCAAAAAATCAAAGTGTGAAGCATAGTTGATTTAATGAAATTAGCCTACCTCTTCTTTAAATACTCTTTCGAAGGTACGCAATCATGATTCAGTGGTTAAGATAAAAAAAAAAAAACATTGAGTCATGATTAGATTTTGCTAGGGTTATAACCACGTAATCACTTTCAATTTATATTCTCACTACTATTTAAAACTGAAAAGCTTAAACTAATATCCAGTGATAGCAGCATTGAAAAATCCTACAAATTTCGGTACATGTGTCAAAGCATTGTGTACTAAAGAGGAATTCCTATTCGAAACACATTTTTTTTTGTATAGAACTAGTTTTTTTCCTGATTAAAAAAATTTAAAAGGGAATCTATTTCGTGAAAGAAGTATTCTTCGAGAATAAAAGATTATTTCACAATGTGTCTGAAATTTTTTATAATGAAACTTTATAATTATTTTGATTCCGTTATAAATTCTCTAAAACCTAATTTCATTCTTTAAAAAGTATTCTTTGAGGTGTTTTTAGAAGAAAAAATATTTATGAATGATACAACACGAGTCGAAAAAAGTGTGATTGTAATAGATAGTATTTATAAGAAAGTGAGAAAGTATCAGGGCACGGACAGCCCAATAGTTAGCGTATCAATAATAAAATAATAAATTCAAGCTCAAGTTCGCGGGCTCAAAACCGACGCAAACGAATGAAACTAAAAAGTCCTTATGAATAAGACATGTTGGCTTTCTGATTTTAAAAGTAATATAATTTTCCAGCGTACGCGCAATCACATCGATTTCAAGATCTTTAAATTTTTCTAACTTTGTTATAAAATGATGACCATCATAATTTTTCAAGTTATGGAATAAAACAGGGATTGTTTTACATTGCTTATAGTTCAAGTTACATTCCACATGTGTAGCTCCTCTGTATACACCTTACAGGTGATTATGGTCACGTGTGCGTTTCTAACCTAATACTTTTTTACAAATTGAACACGGATCATATACAATTTTTAGTTTCGCAAACGTTTTATCGCATGAGTTATTGGCGAATCCTTAACAAAAAATTTGAATTTTATAATTATAGGTTATGTACATGGTTGAAAAATTATAAATTAGTATAGGTGATTGGTTATGAAATAAAATATGAATTTTATAATTATAGGTTATGTACATGGTTGAAAAATTATAAATTAGTATAGGTGATTGGTTATGAAATAAAATTTGTGATTAGCGAATTAATTTATTATAATTTTAGATAGTCACGTGACATACATTTAAAAAAATCCATATGTGTTATGGTAATGATAAGCTACGACTGCCGAAGGCAGTCTAGTTCACAGCGGATTCCGGGCTCTGGTTAGCCCATACGAGGTCACGAACAAGAAAGGCCGGTTTACCCGGACACCTCCAAGGTGGTGCTCTTCGGCCTGGGGAAAGACGGGGGCCGAATCCTACCTGCGCCTCTCACCCTAATCCAAATGAGTGAAGTTCAGCGGACGCTGCGACTTGCGGTGGAGCCCAAGTACAGGACACCACCACACGACACTTGGGCGGACGCAGAGACGATCCGACGGCTTCGTTGCCAGAACCTCATAAGAGGATCCGGATTGTAGGCCATTGCCGAAATGCCCCACGACCCATTATTGTAACCACGCCTTCCGATTATCAAATCCTAGGGAAGGAGGAAGCGACTAGTTCATCGGACGTGGCGAGCAGAAGGTACTTCTTGCCAACCCGGGGCTTCGAAGAAAGTTAGTCCCTGACGCACAGACACGCCTTGGTTAAGGTTGTCTCCCACTAGAATAGCTTCCCGCGAGACAGAACCCCATAGGCGAAACTAGGACGTGGTCAAGCGACCCCATTCGAGGAGATCATACCCATATTTATATAACTACGACATTCATGCACAACTACATATATATAACTACGACATAAATGCACTACTACATATATACACTACTGCATGCAAAACATAACACAACACATAGAGATAAGGAAATCATACCTACCTGTTTACCTTACCTGTGGGTTCTCGAGTAGGACTCTTAACCCACTAATTATGCACCATGACCTCCAGCGCCACAAATGCCGCGGGCTGGTTGATTTGCATTTAAACGTGGTCGGCGACCATGAAGAGCATTTGCGCTTCGGCCTGCCCTTCGACGACCCACATTGCGGTCCAGTGTCCGAACAAGGAGGTCTGGACTATGAGCCTCACTCCCTTGCGGCAATAACCGTCCAGACATAACTCACGCAGCGTTCGAGTCCGGAAGTCACGAGGATAGAATGTTTCTCTCTCGGACCGCCAGAAGTTGCACTCGTACAGACAGTGTCTGACTGTGCTGACGCGCGTTCCGAAGAAATATACTCAGATGTTTCCGAAGAGGCGTTTCTGAAAGTCGCCGAAGGCGCCATGTCCCGTAAGGGCCTGGTTCACATAGAATTCTCCCTGCAGTTTGCGAGTGCGGACCCGCGGGAAAACCTCATACGTCGCTCGACCGTGCTCAGAATCGGTCCATCTTTCTTGCCAAGATGCTACGGCCCGACCCAGAAGAATTTTCTTGGCCTGGCGGCGCGTTTTCCTGATCTCCACGTCGACAGTTTGTCGTGTCGTGGTTGCCTTGGCCAACGCATCCGCACGTTCATTGTATACGTGACCGACGTGAGCACGAACCCAGAGAAGATGAGGCTCGACTCCAGTTTGCTTCACCAATTCCTTAATCTCAACAATTGCCTTGTGTTTTGGCACCAGGCTATTAAGCGCTTGGCGCACCGATCTCGAGTCTGAGTACAGATCGAGCTCACTGAGACCTCGCAGATGGGCGTCTGTTATTGCTTCTTTGATCGCGTGGACCTCCGCCACAAATACTTCTGCACCATTCGTGAGATAAAACTGACTCTCTCGTTCGATCCGGCCCTCGACAACAGCAAGGAACGCACACCCAACGGTCTCGCTCATTTGCTTGGATCCGTCCGTGTAGTAGAACACGTCGTCTTTGGGGTGAGGTCTTAAGTCCATGGGATCTACCGAAGGTCGTCTCTGTTGAGAGTTGCCTTCCAAAGCTCGACAGTTCCGGGGTTTAGCCCAGTGCCGTCAATGCTTGCGTTCCAACGGACCAGAGACTTGAAGTCTCGGTCCAGCTCTGCACGTAGGTCGAGAGGCAAAACCCCTGCCAACACGTTTAGAGCATCCGTCGAAACCGTCTTGTAACACTTGGTAACGCACAGCAGTAGACCCCGCTGCGCGCTTAGTGACCGATTTTTCAACACTACTTTACCGTTGTAGCAGACTAGTGCGTAGAGCATCTTGCGGAGGTGCGGCTTGATTCCGCAGCTCACTGCAGTAAGTCGGTTCATCTTGTGAAGTACTTTGAACGTCTTTTCCTGAACCTGGTCCAGGTGGGGCATCCAACTAAGATGGCAGTCAATCGTAACCCCCAAGTACTGTATGTTCCATCGATGTGCTACCTTGTGGCCTGCCATACGGATGGGCGTCGATGGCTGGTACTTGAAAGGTGCCCTTGGGAGGAACGATTGAGTGGCAGCACTTGGCGTCACTAAAAGTGAGGACGAAATCCATCGCCCAGCTAAGGATCTTCAATAGAACCGGTCTGAGCACGGTCGCGAACCTCATGACCGCCTTTTGACGTGGTACCACAAAGACGTCATCAGCGAAGGCCTGGACAGCCCACTTCTCGTCAATTGGAACTGGCAAGCGATCCAACTCGTCCAAAAGGACGTTTGTTACAACCAGCCAGAGAGTCGGGCCGAGACACGACCCCTGAGGAACGCCTACGTTGTAGTAGTGCTCCCGTCGTGGAGGATAATCGAAACCAGGTTTAGTTGTCGATCATCCCCAGGAGATACGGCTCAACGCCGTAGTCCTTCAAGCATTGAAGGACAGCGGCTCGCCGTACGCTGTTGAAAGCGCTCTTGATGTCTCACGTAAGCAGAAATGTGTTAGCTTCACTTCTCTTTGATTCGGCTATGTAGTTCAACACCTTTCGTAGCGCCTCTACGGTACTGACATTCTTGCGAAAGCCGTACTGATGCGGGTGGATCTTACCTTGGTCTCTAGATAGAGCGCCAATCTTGCTGCGCACAACTTGTCTAGGACCTTCCCGAGGGTCGGGAGTAAACAAATCGGACGGTAGGAATCTGGGTCGCTCGGTTCCTTGCCGGATTTGACAAAGTAAAGAGCAACCGCCCGCTTCCAAGTCCGCGGGAAACAAGACTTCCTCAAACAGTGGTTATACAAGGCCAGTAACCATTGAGGATGGAACTGGAGGACCTTACGGGCGATCTCTAAACTGATTCTGTCGTGGCCGGGTGCTTTGTTAGGCGGCAGCGATTCGACTGCAAGCTCCAGCTCTTCCAACGTGAACCAGTCCGGTTCGCCGGTCCTAATGATTTCGACCCGCGAGGTTTCGGCAGCCTGTAGGAAATGGTGTCTAGCAAGTGCATCCTGAGATTTCTCCCAGGTGGAGACCTCCTCACCGGAGGGAAGGACCAGCAAAACGGGCGCCTCCCGTCTCGACTTGCCCTTTACCACATCAACTACTTGGCCTGGCCTATCCGTGACAGGTCCTTCGGAAATAAATTTCCTGGACCAGGCACGTTTTGTGCGCAGGATCGACTTCTTGTATTCTGCTCGCTTACGCTTAAAGAGGGCGCTAAGTGTCGCTCTCCGAGTCGGCTCCAGATTATTCTGGTAGAACCGCCTCAGCGTGCGCAAACGAGATCTGAGGCTGGTCAACGCAGTTGTCCATCAACATGCACCCTTGCGACGAACAAGCTTTCGGCGTTTGTGCTTCTGACACAGCTTCACCAAAGTTGACATCAAGTGTTCAACACCCTCCTCCGGGGTGGCGAAATCGTACCATCTCAGATCCGCTGTCTGCAGATCACGGAGGAACTCATCCAAGACTAAGTCCCTTGGGAACCAACGTCTGTTGGTTCCTCTAGGTTGACCTCAGCCTGCCTTCATAGGTCCATAGCATGAGACGGTGGTCACTGAGTGTTTCGCTGTCGGAGATCCTCCAATCCGCAATGCGACTGGCGCAGAAGTGGGCCAGAAGGACGTCGATCCAGCCTTTCCCTTGAAGGCCAAGGAATGTGGGAGGACCGTCCGGGTCGTTAACGATTTCAAGGTTTGCGTTCGAGGTGAAGGCAATCAGAGATCGCCCTCTGGGATCCGTGGGTCGCTGCCCCAAATCGTGGTCTTTGTATTGAAGTCTCCAACCAGAACGACGTTGTCATTCGGGTATTGCATCAACAGCATATCCAACGGTTCAAGAATGAGGTTGATATCTTCAGAAGAGGCACAGCAACACGTTATTACCAGTACCCAACTGCTCGGCCACTTGCAGCGAATGGCCACCACATCCGGGTGTCTCAAGACCGTGCAGAAGGACACTCGCTTGCTCACCCAGAAGGCCGCCCGAAAAAGGTTACCCGCCGAGTGAACTTGCGCGTAGTCCCTAGGCGTACCGGTGACGGAGCCCTCGCCGACGTATGGTTCATTGAGTGAAACGATATCTGTCTCTTGCGACAGAGTATCCTGAGCCAGTTGGTTTGCGGCCGCCATAGCATGGTGGCAATTAAGATGTGCGAAAGTCGGGTTTATCCCCATGATGACGCTGTTCTTAATTGTTCGACCTCCAACTTGTGGATTTGACACTCATTAGAACCTGCGGCATGACTGGTCGACAATTGTTTGCCGTTTGGTCTTCGTTCGTTCCTGGTTCTGCAGTTCGGGCAGCAGAGCGCGTCCGCACTACATTCCGAGGTTGTGTGATCTGAGACGCCGTACCTCCCACACAGGGACACATTTCGGCACACCTTCTGTGTGAGGCCGTACTTCCAGCAACAATAGCAAATCAGAGGCCTCTGATTTCGCCAGAAGTCCACCTGTCACCAACACACACTCAATTTGCGAACCCGCTCCACACGCTCATATGAACTCTCATCAATCGCTATTACGTGATTACGACCGCGTTTCCCTGTGAACGAAGTTCTGAGTTCAAGGGAAGCCCCTTGAAGAATCTAATTCTGCTCCAGGATCGCAGGAATCACGTCGGCATTGGATAGATCCGAGTCCACACCGAAGACAATGATAAACGGGGTGCGTCGACGCGGTCTCGAAATCGATTGATCGCTCACTAGTTCCGTCTTCCCTATTTCGGCCTCCAGCCTCTCGAGATCTGCGGTGCTGTCTGTTATAATGACAATGCCTCCACCTGAGATATCCCGCACACCTCTGATTCTGATTTGGGCCTTGATAGGGTCGATTTCGCTAGTTACTTTTGTCCGAATGAAATTGGAGGAAACGTCAGAGTGTGTGGCCGGTGTTTTCGGCCGCACTATGAGGGCTAGTTCCTCTTTAGGTTTGGCTTTGGCTTTTGGCCTCTGCTTCCCCTTCTGGGCGGATTCCTTTGGATGGGGATTCGCACCTTTTGGGAGTCCCGTCCGATCCATCTCCCACTGTTTTTTCCTTGCATTCCTGGACACAACTTTGGACCAAGAGCCGTCCTCATCAGCCATTAATCCACCTAGCTGGGTTTCTGGAAGATCATCTACGGAAGACGCGTCCGAATCATGAGATTGGACTTCGCTCTTCCTCGAATCTTTCTTACTTCCTTCACGATCGTCCTTAGAGCTCTAAGAGTTTTTCTTTTTCCTCTTTTTACGCAGCTTGCCAGCGCTCTTGGTCACTTTCCGTTTAATCCCCAGCTGAGGATCGTCGGGTGACCCGTCTTTGCGAGGCTTCACCTTGTTTCGAGAGGATGGATCAGAACGATTACGTCGCTCACTAGCACTCTGGGTTGCTTTCTGTTTACTCCCCTGCTGAGGAACTTCGGAACCTCGACCCGTCTCCGTGAAGTTTCGCTTTGTGTGTGCTTCAGACATGGGACGTGCCTGTCTTGGACCTCTCCGTCTGCACCAGAAACTTACGTTTTTGTTTTTCCGTATTTTGATTCGGGTACGATTTACCGTCCGCTACGTCCGAATCTCCAGAAGGATTACGCTTAGTCTCTGGAGTTAGGCCATCCTTGTGACCCTTCTTTCCTGAAATGTACTCGTGGGGCTTTGCTTCAGTCTGATTACCGTTATACTCGGCTGCCGTCGACTCCCCCCGCGCACAATGTTATGTGTTATGATAAAAGAAAGAACATATATCTTAAAGTCTGTATGAAAATAACTAAAAGTATGGATGCGTTTCTGTGGGTGGAAGTCTTTATATTATTAAAGATTTAACTTAAAATGCAATACTTTGTGTTTTCCTTTTTCCCTACCCCTACATAAAGAAAAATAACTTTAAAAAATATATTACTACTAACTTACAATATATCTACTTACCTCGAGTGCACCCTACAACTAGGTCGTATACTTGCTTTGGAAGAAATTAATTGAAATGTGTTCTTATCAGTGAATCTTATCTAGAGTGTTATCGCGATCAGTGATATCGTCAAATCACGTGATGTTACTAATCTACCACGTGGTGGAAAATCCCTGACGTTAGAGACCATGTGACATACAGTCACTATGTATTATAAAAACAAATAATTTAAATTGTATTTTGTTTTAAAAATCAATTAGACGAAACATGCTCATTTCAATTATACCTATACATTATGTTTACTACCATACCCCTTATAAATGACGTCACAGTATCCCATGGTCTTGCGATTTAGCCGAACACGTTACCGTTCACTCCTTTTAAGACAAGTGCCACAGAAGTTCAAATTTGGGTCAAGTCCAGTACATCATGGTTGAAATTTTAGGTAAGAAACGTTTATATATAAGTTTTAATATGGTAAAAATGTATTTTAAACATTTAAAACATTTTTTTAAATAATAGACAAACTAAATCGTAGAATACATATTTTATAAAAACAAAGTCAAAAGGTTTGTCAGACAAGTTATTTATTTATCCTATTCATTAATCGAAAGAAATTTTTAAGCCAGAATACTAAAAACCCAATTTAGTATAATTTTTCTATACTTTACTATACAAGTTACAAAAAACATAAACGTGGAAATTAGTAAGCATTTTATTTAATTTTAAAACTATGGTGAATTCTACAGATATTCGATAAAATACCGTTAAACGATCAAAGTAATTGTATACCAAAGTACTTTCCAAGCCTTATTATAGATAATGACCGAATTTTTTGTGAAGGACTTTTTATTCAAACAGGGGACTCCTGCGATTTTTTGTCAAGGGGTCTTTTTATTCAAATAGGGCACGTATCCCATTATTTTGTGAAAGGCCCCTATAGTGTAATGTCGGTCCTCACTTCGAATGGGGAAAAAAGGGGGGGAGGTTAATTTACTGATTTTATGAAAAGTTTCCGTAACGTGAATTCATTGGATTTTTGTGAAGGACCCTAGGCCATTTATTCAAAAGGAGATCTCTCCAATTTTTGTGAAGGGGTTAATATCTATAACTTTTTCCAGTTTCTTTCGAAGCGTCCCTGTAACTTTTAACTATTTTAATTAACTAATGCACTATATGGTAAAATTATATTTTATTTACATATCATTTCGATAATTGTGGAAGATGATTCATAAACTATACCGATACGCATCATTTTTCGTTTTTGTTTACTTTCATACTTACTATTTTATGTTAACATTTGAATTCTTCGTACCTTTTTTTTTACCTTTCATATCCATTTTCACCTCTCCAAACGTAAATTTAAACATTCGAAAGTAAAATCTAACTTGCACTAGATAGTAAAGTTATATTATTTACTTATTTCACATAAAATTCCGATTGCATTTGGAAAGTGTTTCATATACTATACTATGACGCATTTTTCGTTCTTATTTATTTATTGTTACTTACTATTATGCATTAACGTTAAAATTCTTCGTATACTTTTTGTGGGCACTCTGTATTTTTCGAAGTGCGTATTGTTAGCCTAAATTATATCGAAGGGCTATCGGGGGAAAAAAAGGGGGGGAGCTATTAAATTTAGTGCAGCATAATTCTTATGGGGGCCCTGTATTTTTAGCATAATGTGTATCGAATTCATTTAATTAAAACCCACCTCTTACCCCAAAAATTTTTAAGACCAATCAACTTTTAATTATTATTTTTAATTTATTTCTTAATTACTATTTTTAATTAATTTTTAAATACTATTTTTCATTCACTTCCACCATACTTCTACATACTCTAATACTCAAAGTGCATATTCTAGTTGAGAAAAAATAATCTCGCTTAAATTCTTAAGTTCCTTCATTAACATATCTCTTAATGAGTAATTTTAATTAGCATTTTTAATTTATTTTTAAATACTATTTTGCATTCACTTCTACTACATACTCTAATATTCATACTGCATACTCTTGTTTTAAAAAAAAATTTGCTTCGAAAATTTCTAAGTCCCTCAATTAAAATTAAAATTAAATAAATTTCTATTTCGCTAAAATGAATACGTTGAAACTCGCATCGTATTCTAGTAGCTATTTCTCCGCGAAAAATAAATGCTTCGAATTTTTCTAAGTCCCCCAATTAAAATTAATTTTAAAAAAATCCGTAATAATCCCCTCGTCTTATAGTTGACGCCCCGATCCCCCGCCGCACAGATCCCCGATCCACCACCGCACATATCCCCGATCCCTGATCCCCAGATCCCCCGCCGCACAGCTCCACAGCAGCCCTACTAACCTATGATTAATATGAAATTGTTAGTGATAGAAACTTGAAATTTTACATGTCTCTTACTTCAAAGACATAAATGCATCCACAGAAAAGTTTTTAAAAATTCAGAATTTTTAAACTGTGCAGGAACAAAATACATTCTAAAATTGCGATTTCTGCGATATAGTTGTAATAGAAGCTTGAAATTTGGCACGGCGATTACATTTAAGATGTAAATTCTCTTCAAAAACGGTTTCAAAAAATTCGAAATTTCAAACAAAACATGAAATGAGCGAAAAACCTTCAATATATACTCTAAATTAGCATTTATTTGGAATTAATTTTAGTTTTTCTCATTCATTTAAGTCTCATGTTCGTCTAATGCAGTATAAGAATGAAGTTTGCTCAAAATGTGACTTAATTAGTAATTTTTGAATTATCTGTGGCAATAAAATTTCCTAATGAAAATCGACACACAAATACCACTTCACAATTACTTCAACAATTACGCGATCAAAGCCACATGTTTTAATAGTATATGATAATGCTTTAAAATCAATGGAAGTGCAAATAAATTAATTGTGAGCCACGTGTAATGATATGTAAGAGTTCCTGTTCTGATAAACTTGACTTACTAAATACATGTCCAGACATCCATAATCGTCCTCCTACTTTAATATATAGGGTATCTAACTATAAGTTGAAAGCTGATTATTTACCACCTAGATTTTTAGAATTACCCACTGTGAGTTGGTCCACAGAAATTTCCTCTCTGTCTAAATTCCGTCCGAATCATATAGCAGCTACATAAGTAAGTCACTATTGTTCGACCGTCGAGTCAGCAGATACGAAACATTTTCGGGGAGAGGGGGCGGAGACTAAGATAGCAAAACTCGACCATTTCGTTTCGCAATCTATGGACACTTAAAAATATATATATTATATCGGTTGACGACGGGTGGATGGAAGGGGAAAAGGACACCTAACCGCTCCCCCGCTCAATCCGCCTTCTATAAAAACTGGCATAGTTTTAAATTTTCATTCTCCAATTTCGCATTCAGTGAGGTTACTGGTATATGCGCATGACTCAAGCAGAATTATTTTTTATCCGGGTTGTTTTAGCTAAGCACATATATACTATACTCTGGTCTCCATTGAACACTTTACGTATAGAATTTATACTCATTTTACAAGGCTAAACAAACAAACAAGCGTAAAAAAAGGTATAGCGTAAAATGTAGCTTAATGTATATGTTCGTCGTGTTGGAAAGTGTGTAATAATCTATGTGTGAGGCATGACTTTATGATTTTTTTTGACTATCTGTCCGTTCGTGCTCTAACTTTCGGGAAAATATTGACAAATAAAAACCACAAAATTTATATACGTCAATACGTCATTAAGGTAGCTTTCAAATTCCTTGCTCAACAGTGTGGAACTTTCTGAGACATTTTCTAACTCATATTTAAATTTAAAGGTATAAAATTGGCAAGCCTGATTATTGAAGGGATTTGCAATTGAATAGCGTTTGGCAAATAAATTACCTATCGAGTGATAAGCAATTGTTTTCACGTGACAAGTATTTCCCCTTTCTCGCGCTTCCGTGTAGGGAATTCGGTTTAAACGCCAACTTTGACAGCATTTCAAGAAAGTTCTTCTGTCTGTACCAAAAAAAGGGAAAACGTCTTTTGATTACGTAGTTTCTGAATAACAACACCTGCCAATTTCATGCGTTTCTGGACAAAAATGATTTCAGAAATATGTCAGTAAGTACATCCCTTTGATTTGAGAAGGGCAGTAAGAAATACTATACAGTATGTTCCTTTTAAAAAAAATGCTATATCTGGCATTTATAGTTTTTACATGGGATACACAAAAGAATTTGGATACATTACGGTCTAGTGGCAGAATTTATTTGAAGTACATTTTGATCATGTTTTTCTCGAACAAATTCAAATAAATTTACTTAATCTTTAGTATTTAATGAAAGTACAGAATATATTTCGAAAAACTGAAGGTGGATAAATGCAATAAGTAAAAATAGTTGGAAAGTGTTTTATAATCTGTGCAATCGACATTATTTTTCGTTATTGTTTTGTTCGTATGTGCTATCAATAGGAATTAGGCACAGATGGAAAATCAGCAATAATATATATAGTTTTTCATTTGAAAATAATTACCAGCCATCTTACTATAACTTATTTTAAAATGGGAAAAAATGATTAAAAAAAATACTTTTTACATTACAAATTTGAATAGATATATTGTATTCAATACATTGAAACATAATACATATATTATATATAACAAAATTCAATTAAGTATTGTTATTAAACATAACAATACATAATTCAAACAATATTTATATTATTTCAATTATGTATATATATGTATCTAATTGGTGTGTTATAATCTGAATGACGTCTACGGATTTCTGTAAAACGGGATACATATACAGGGGTCGGATATCCAACTCTCGACGAGCGTGAAAATGTTCTAGCACTGGATATGTGTCCCCTCTGCTGTGGCATCAAGATGACGTATGGGGGCGGATATACGGGGGTCGGATATCCAATGCTCTACTCAAAAGTAAAACGTCCAAGCATCGGATATGTTACCCCTTGATATATGTCCCCTTCTGTTATGACGTCAAGATGACGTACGGAGGCATACAGGGGACGGTTATCCAGGTCTCGACGAAAGTAACACGAACTAGTTTTTGATATATGGCCCCTTCTGATATGGGGGCAGATATACTGGGGTCGGATATCCGACTCTCGAAGAAAGTGAACCTGGATATGTATCCCCTTCTGCTGTGACGTATGGGGGCAGATATACTGGGGATAGATATCAGCGTCCCCACATATCAAGGGGGTACATATCCACTGCTAGGACATTCTACTTTTGAAGAGAGCATTGGATATCCGTCCCCTGTATATCTGTCCCCATACGTCATCTTGGCGTCACAGCAGAGGGGATACCAGGCTGAATCATACCGCCATTTAATAACCCAGCGGACCAAAACCAAGCTAAAATCGGTTAGCTTACCGTACTATAAGAGTATAATAGTATAATAGTGGACGGCGAGTGACAGTAACAGGGACGGCAAACACCTGCTCAGGCGGTTTCCTAATGCTGAGTTAGGTTGCAATATGGCGGTTATTTTGGGCAACATAATGGATATGCGTCAGCTCCCCTTACAGGAGCCTTACACATATCCAGTGCTAGAACATTTTCACGCTCGTCGAGAGTTGGATATCCGACCCCTGTATATATATCCCCTTTTACGTACAGTTTTTATTTTTGCCGTGAACTTAACGTACTTATATGTACTTATTTATCTAGAAATCTGTAGACGTTACGAGGATCATAATACACCAATATATACATATATATACATAATTGAAACAATATAAATACTGTTTCAATTATGTATTGTTATATTTATAACAATACATAATTGAATTTTGTTACATATATGTATTATGTTTCAATGTATTGAATACAATATATCTATTGAAATTTGTAATATTAAAAGTATTTTTTTAAATCATTTTTTCCAATTTTAAAATGAGTTATAGTTAGATGGCTAGAGATTATTTTCAAATGAAAAAATATATATATTATTGCTGATTTTCCATCTGTGCCTAATTCCTGTTGATAGCACACACGAACAAAATAATAACGAAAAATAATGTCGATTGCATAGATTGTAAAACACTTTCCAACTATTTTTACTTATTGCATTTATCCACCTTCAGTTTTTTTAAATATATTTTGTACTTTCATGTAATGCTAAAGATTAAATAAATTTCTTTGAATTTGTTCTAGAAAAACATGATCAAAATGTACTTCAAATAAATTCTGTCACTAGACCGTAAAGTGTCCGAATTCTTTTGTGTACCCCGTGTAAAAACTATAAATGATAGATATAGCATTTTTTTTTAATAAGGAACATGCTGAATAGTTTTTGTTACGACCCTTCTCAAGTCAAAGGAATGTGCTTACTGACACATTTCTGAAATCATTTTTGTCCAGAAACGCATGAAATTGGCAGGTGTTGTTATTCAGAAACTATGTAATCAAAAGACGTTTTTCATTTTTTTGGAAATGGTAAAGACAGAAGAACTTTCTTGAAATGCTTCTAAAGTCGGCGTTTTAAACCGAATTCCCTACGTGGAAGCGCGAGAAAGGGGAAATACTTGTCACGTGACAACAATCACTTATCACTCGATAGGTAATTTATTTGCCAAACGCTATTCGATTGCAAATCCCTGAAATAATCAGGCTTGCCAATTTTATACCTTTAAATTTAAATATGAGTTAGAAAATGTCTCAGAAAGTTCCACATTGTTGAGCAAGGAATTTGAAAACTATCTTAATGACATATATAAATTTTGTGGGTTTTATTTGTTAATATTTTCCCGAAAGTTAGAGTACGAACGGACAGACAGTAAAAAAAATCATAAAGTCATGCCTCACGCATAGATTACTTATTACACATTTTCCAACACGACGAACATTAAGCTACATTTTACGCTATATATTTTTTTTACCTTCATTTTAGGCTATATACTTTCTTGAAATGGCCTCAGAAACTGCGTGGTTCGGCGACTTCCCGGGACATGAAAAATTAAGGTGTGTGAAATTCACTAACTATTAAGTGAAAACTTTAGGTTGTTGTCAAATTCCGTCCTGAACAAATCTTTACAAAATGGAATTTTGTCTTAAATGAAAAAATTACACGGTTCCAACAAAAATAATACTAACAATTATACCTGCTAAGACATAAACCTGCGTATAAAGGGGAATCTTTTCTGTAATTTTGATTCCGTTTTCACAGGTTATAATGAATAAGTATTTGACAAAGGTGATTACGATACGTATTTCAATATTATATATTTTATGATTACATATTATAAATTTTAAAATAAGTCTGTTATTCGAAACTTAATAAAATTATCTTTATAAATTTAGTTTGCATTTTAGTTACGGAATAAGACCAACCTTTCTGACTACTTTTCCTAACACATTTTAAAACGTAAACGCATAAAATTTCTAAGCCTGGCTATAAAAACTATTTGAAATTGAATTGAGCATTCCATTTGTAATAAATAAATTATTTACCAAGTTACAAATGATTATTGTCACGTGACGACCACTTTTTCCCCCTTCCCTCGCTGCCGCGTCTGGAAATTCGATTCAAAACGCCAACTTTGAAAGTATATTCTGAAAGAAATTTTTGTCTTTACCAAAAAAGGTAAACCGTCATTCGATTACATAGTTTCTGTATAAAAACATCTGTCAATTTCCTGTGTTTCCGAACAAAAATGAATTGAAAAATGTGTCAGAAAATAGCTCTTTTGTAATTGAGATCAATCTTCATAGTTTTTTCTTTTTCTTTTGAGTCATACATAATTTTGAAATTAACGTTAAGTTCAGGAAAGTATCTAGACATATCAATCTATAAATACCACGAAACTGCTCTTGATAGTACACGGAAATATTTACGGTATTGAAATTCATTGTTATGCCTACAATAATTGCCTACAATCATTGCCGCTTATTTGAATCAGGACCACCCCCTCTGATTGAATCAGATTCCGCTTTACAAACATGGTTAATTTTAAAAGGTTGTTATTAAACTTTGATCGAATACTTTCCCTAAAATAATTTACTCAAAGGTATTTTGAAATTTTACATTATACATGTTTGACAATCCCGTTTCCGACACATTTGCAAACAAAACTAGTCGTTGGGGGCCACCGTAATACTTACCCATCATGGATATGTATAATGTAAAATATTAAAATAAAAATGTGTAAACTACTTATTTTATAAGTAGTTTACACCGAAAAAAATAGTTCCGGTTAATCGAGGTTATTGAAATGAAATAGGCTTCTTCCTATTATTACATACTAAGTACATACCAAATTGTAAGTCTCTATCTCAATTTTTTGGGGAGATAGAGCGTTTACAGACACACACACAGACACACAGACGGACGGCAAAATTTTTTTTTCTAAAAATATGTTTTTCGGAATCTCCAGTGTCTGAAACGTGTAAATCCGTCAAAAAAAATTTTCGATTTTCAAAACGATTACAAGACTTACCCTATACTACGTATGATGGGTAAGTAAAATGAAAATTTCAGCTAAGTTTAATAAGGTACAGAATTAAGAAACGCGTTCCTCTCTCAATAGATGTGATGCATCTTTGATTATAATCAGTTGCTACTTGATGACTTACTTTTCATAATTTCGTATCCCAAAAACTGCTTTGAAAAACCCATTTCGACAGTGTTCATAGGAATATAATTTTTTCAAATATTCATGTCATACTTTATATTTCACATACAAAAATTGTTAAAATGTATAAAAATCACAATATGTTTGGGATGGTTAATTCTAACGCTACAGAATATTCAACGCGAAAAAAAATAAGTATCACAGATAGGCGATATGAATAAAAATCAGTTTACCAATTACAGTGGTAAACTTTACATATGTATAATGCCTAAATTCTTGACTGAATAGCTTTTAGTTTGACATCCAAAGTTAAAATTTGACCTAGATTCAAAATATGAAGCGAAATCGTATTTTAGTATTGGAAATTTAAAATCCTTTTACTATTTCAATATGGAGACGGCTCCCTCAAACTTATTTTTTAATATACTTTTAAGAAAGATTTATTTTCGCAATTGAATTGCTATTTTCGTTTTTCTCCGATAAAAACGCAAGTGGGAAGGGTTCTGTTTTGCTTTTTCTTTTCTTTTCTTTTCTTAACTAATTGTATACATACGACGCATAATGTTTAACAACATACTTTGTAACAAATATTAAGTTAATAAAAAAAAATAAGGATTAGGGAAAATAAAAGAAACAGAACAGAAAAAGCATAAATGTAACGTAAGTATCATGTACCATCAATTTAGAAAAAAAAAATCCCAATTAGGCAATTACTGAAACTTACTGTCTGATGAAACGACAATGAATAATGAGGCATGAGTATAAGGGATGAACATTTTTGGCTTAAGGCATATGCATGGCTGCCGGCGATCTTTGAAACTAAAACCATAGTCCTTTCAAGAATACAGGAAGTTCCGGTCTATTTGTAACATGAATGATCAATTATTTAACATCTTTTAGCCTTCTCGGTGGGGTGTTTCCTGTGGTTCTGTTGAAAACATTCTAAACTACATTTCTAGGAAATGCTTTTCCGCTTGTAAAGATTAAAAAAAAAAAAAAGAGTAAGTTCAGATTTGAAACATTATAAAATTTCTAAACTTGTTCCATACAGACCGGGCCCCCTTTGCTCCCGGACCCCCATGTGCCCCCCCCCCCTCTCACCGGCCTTGCCGGCTGGCCTTCTCAATGATGGAACAGTGGCGCACCAGAGAACTAATTCACACCGCTAAATTTAAATAGTATTCTTCGTCTTCGTAGAATTTCTGAGACTTTTAACGGAAAGAATACTATTAAAATTTAGTGGCGACAATCGCCCAAATGGTGCGCCCACTGTTCCATGACTGCCTTCTCCTTAAGGTAGTTCTGAAATGACCTGCTCAACAACACGAAAATTTCCGACACATTTTCTGACTTATTTTTAAGCGCAAAGGTATAAAATTGGCAGGCCTGATTATTGAAGTGATTTGAAATCGAAATGAGTTTTCCATTTTTTTTTATAAATATCCTTATATATTATTTCTCCTGTCAACATCCCTTTTACTCAGAAAATATGAAACGCAGAACAACGAATGAGATACCATATGAAAGGTTTTAGAACCGGCTTCTGACATAGCCCGCTTAACAATTCGTTAAAACATGTTTTTGATTAAAATTTGATGAAATTAAAAAATTAAATCGGCATTGTTTTCATGAAAGAAATGAAAGGTATTCCTGAAATTTTTGTTGCCAAAAAAATAAAATACCACATTATATGATCATAGCAATTATTATAAAAAACACCGCACGGGTTTATTTTATACTTATGACTAAAAAGCGAAATTGAAATTGAAATGTTTAGATTTCTATTTCTAAGTCCCATGGTTTTTCCGAAGCGGATGACGTCATCCTCTAATGCAGTCAAAATACGATTGCTAATTTTTTTTTTTTCTCGCGCGTGCCTTTAGCAATCTTGGATCAGTTTTTAGTCTAACTTTTATGGAATAAATTGATATTCTGGCTTGACTAACAACTAAATGTTGTTTGCAGATATTTTTATCCTTGCTTTTTCTTTAGAAGTTTAAACCTGCATCTAATAATTATTACATATTTATAAAAAATGATACTTCTCTATTATCCCGTCGACCACTTCTCATAACAAAAAACTATCGCCAAATAAACGGGTGAACGTTGCCATTGGAATATCAAAAAATAAATAAAATATAAGAATTTAAGTATACAATTGTTATTTTAATTAATAAAATAACTACTAAATCAGTAAAACATAATAAAAAATACACGCAAATGTCGAATGTAATACCACTAGATGACGTAACAAACACGCATAATGATTCTGACATCAAGTAAATGGGACTGCATTTATGAAAAGCGGTCGACGGGTTAATAGAGAAGTACCTAAAAAATATTAGATTTCAGTGCGAAATCTTCGCACGGGCCCTCTGGTATTACTTACTTTACTTTCTTATTGAGTTATATGCGATTCGTATCACGTGACGACACGTTTTCCCCCTTTTTCGTGCTGCAGCGTCGGCAATTTTCAAAAAGCCAACTTTGACAGTATTTTCTGAGAGATTTTCTGCCTTTACCAAAAAAATTAAAACTTTTTCGATTGCAAAGTTTCTGAATAAGAACACTTGCCAATTTCATGAGTCCCCAACAAAAATGAATTAAAAAATATGTCATAAAGAGGACTGTACTGGCCCACCGGACAACGAGGCAAATGCCCGGTTCGCCTCTCATCGATTTTTTGTTTTCTTTTTAGAAGCATACTTTCAAAATAATGTATTCTAAAGGACAAACAAAATAATTTTTTTTTTTATTTTACAATTTAAAATAATATCCTGGGCTAGATTTTTGTTGTCAGCGCCTCTACAAATGATAATTCCTCAGAAAACTAACTTAAGTATTAATCACATTTTTAGCATATTTTTTGCCTCTAAGTATCTGTCGCCTCGGATTGTTGCCAAAAATTTTAGTGTTTCTACATATTGGGAATGTGCAAACGACGAAAGAGGATGGTGTTAGTTCAAAGAAAACAAATGCCCCACCAGTGGCTGAGAGGTTCCGCTCTCGAAGCTGGTAGACGGGAGGTGCTGGGTTCGATCCCAATCGCGCCCGTCGGTCTAATCGTTCGGAGTTTTCGTGGTTTTCTTCGAGCCGTGGATTTATCCATGCGTAAATACGGGTTAGGTTCCCTTAGAAAGACCCCCACGAAGGGCACTTCCCCCGGGCCTATATCCCATGTGTAGATAATTGGCCGTCAATAATCAACCCAACTCAAAGAAAACAAAATTTCATTTCTAGTTGACCCATTGACACGAGGCGGCTTTAGCAGTCATGGCGCCCTGGTACAACATTTTTTTACTGCATCTACGTATATATCTTCTAAGAAAACTGTTAAGTATTAATGATGCATTTAGTGTATTTTCTGCTATTAAGAATTTGGCGCCTCGAATGGCTGTACGGTATTTTGGAACTTCTGCCTAGTGTGCTAATGTAAATGATGAAACAGGATTTAATATCAGTTAAAATAATAAGAATAATAATAATAGTTATAATTTTAATTGGACCCATTGACAAAGATGTTTGTGGTGGTTATGGCATTCTGTGCAAATTTTTCTTCACCGTCTCTACGAATGAGATTTTAGAAAGAAACTAGTAATATAAAGTTTTAATCACTTATTTTGCATATTTTCCGCCAAGTATTTTATGATCTGTGTAATTGCCTGATATTTTGGTATATCTGCATTTTGTGCAAGTACAAATTACGAAAATTATGTACAAATTACGGCTGGACCGTATTTTTCCGTTCCCAGAAATCATATTAAAATGGCTATAGACAATTTTTTTTTTTTTTAACATAATTATGTTTTGAAAAGTATACTGAGTGAAGCATCAAACCGCAGTTGAAAAAAATATATATCCTGGTAATTAAAAGCATTCTTATGAAAATACCGGAAAAGCCCCAGACGCTCATAAGGTTCAAATGTTTGTATATTTATTGTCTGTGTACAAATTCTGCAGATTATATACAGAACTGCACAAAAGATCTCCAGCATATTTCTGTTCAAACAGAAATTGCTCAAGGGAAATTATCAACTGTGTGATATGTATTTCCTAGCATATACTATGTAGTATATATACAAATCTATGGATCATATACAGGGTTGCACAAAACAAATCGAATTTTTTCCGATTATTGATTGTAATTCCTGAAATTTGGTTTCAAATGTACAATGCGTTTTCCACATTGTTTACTTAGACATCTTTCACCTTATTATGGAAAAATTTGGGTATTTTGGAGACGAAATAAGCAAAATGCTTTGAACTTTGTGTATATCTGTAATTTTGTAAATGTTTACTCAATAAAAACATTTTTTATTAATAAAAAAATATAACACTTAGTATTAATAAAAAGTTAAAAATACCTCCTGAAAAGGAAACTCTCAAAATTATAAAGGAAACTAAAGTATTTTGTTTATGTTAAATTATTTGCATTTTGATATTTTTTTATATTAGAAAAATCGTTCATTTACAATCCTTTATACGCTATATGTAAAAGTAAAAATGAATTATATTTTTTATAGTTAGAAAGTGTCAATTCATAGAAATTACCAGAGTTATAACATTAAAAATTCTAATCTGATTTTCAAAAGATAGTAAATATGCTATCATGCGCGAAAATTACGCAATTTTCGCGCAATGGAATTATTCTATTTGTTTATATTTTTTAGTGTACTTTTTCGGGGTAGGGGGAAGGAGGCACTCTCTGATAATGAGTTCTAGTTAGGCACCGATCACTTTGCTATGAGAATAATTGCATTTGGATAATTTCTAAGGACGAATGATTAAAATTCTCTATCTCTCTCTCTCTCTCACACACATTGAAAAAAAAAATCTCTTATGCGACCATGTTTGAAGTACATCTGGGGGTAAATTAAGCTTTTTTTGTTGATCTTTATATCCTGGCATATCAAACTTACAACCTTAGTACTGCAGACAATCCATTATTTATAAAGGATTAATTAGTAAACCAATATTACACCTATCATATCCTGTGTATTTTTACACTTAATTACATGAACAAGCTTCGTAAATTACAGTAGAAAATGCAATATCTATATATGTGTGTGTCTATAGTCTGTAGAATTTATGATTTTTGAAATTTATTTCCTTATTTCTTGTTTTATTACTGAAAGCCATTTCATTTGATCAGTACATTAATCCAAGTTACATTTGTATGCATATGCACATTACTGCAAGTTTACATACTTACTGGGACATATAATAAAATGAGGGGAACTTCAAGAGACTACTAGTCTTAGGTAATTGGATGGTATTTTCTTTTCAATACTTTTTATGTTGTTAAGTAATGTTAAAAGCAAATTTTAAACACGGCAAGTATTAAGTATACAATATTACATAAGTTTAATATGTTTATTATTATTATTATTATTATTATTATTATTATTATGTTAATATATGTGCATTGTGCATTTACGAATATAAATAAATAAACAGAAGGTATCTTTTTTGTGCCAATTTGTAAACGGAAAAAATAAAAAATAATCATGACAGAACCCAGTTTTATGTTATATTAGGTACATATCTGATTGTAAAATAGAAATGAAAAGTATGCATTTTTCGCAACTTCAAGATGTAAGAAATATCTCTTACTGTATTACATCCCCCCCCCCCCTCATCACATTTATGAGTAAGGGGTCGAAATATTACCTCCAAACTACTTCATTCTGGATAAATAGTTACTATTTTTAGAAACTATTTTACATTTTAAATATTTACATGTTTAAATAAAATGTACAATCAGTCTTTCGAAACACGATCACTTTCTGTTTACATCAATAATTTTAAGAAAAATTAATAATTGCACGTAATTTGTTTTATTCTTTCAAATATGTATACATATGTATACATTTTAATAAAAAAAAATATTAAATTTGTATTAAAGAAAATATATATTATAACAGTCCTGATTTTATCATTAAAGAAAGGATAAAGTGTTTTGAAGGGAATATTAAACGAAACCCTTTGTGCGATATTCGATCACACTTTCCCACTTTTTTTTTTTTTTTTTTTTTTTTTTACTTTTTCCGTAATCAAATCTGATGCAGTCTTATAAGCATTCGAATACCTAAAATGTCTGAATAACGATAGCAAAAATCTGTCACAAAGCAGCCAGTTTGGATTTCTACTTTAAATAACGAGTTTTAAAACAAACCTTCTCTCCCTCATCAGAAAAAGCTTCAAGAGTTCAGACTAGATTGAAAAAGCAATTTTAAATCATTGGTATGTTTCTTTAAAAAATATTAAAATTAATAAGATGAACGAACTGACCTCACAAAAATTTTCAAATGCATTGTTTTCTTCAATGTTAACGGTTAGCTTACGGCAAAATATTTCTTACATATCGCTTGATTATGGGAGAAAATGGCCATTTTAACTCCCCCTCTACTTAATGATCAGTCACCACAGGTTATGTGAGTAGAGCTCAATCGTTTAAACACATATGGTTGATAATGATTATTTTACCACAAAGCTTTTGCTTTGTGGTAAAATCTCTAAAGTTTAAATATTCATAAAAAAATTGTTTAATAACTTTTTGTAAAAATGTTTTAGTGTTTGTAAGTTAGCTTTATCAGGGTCATTTTGTAATTTAGTAATAATTGTAAGATTTTTAAAAATTAAACATTATCTATTCTTAATATTTCATTTTAAATGCAAAATAATTTTTTTAATCCACTTAAAAATAATTCATGCATGAGAGATGAGAGAGTTAACTTTAGTGTGTGTGAATAAATTTTCAAATTTACTATCCGAAAGTCCGTCAAGCATAATAAAGTAAAATGTTGAAAAATAAGTTAGATTAGAAGATAATTTTATATTGTTTATTAGAAACTTTTAAAGTTTAAGTTATATGCTGTTATATATCTATGCCGTGCAATGTTATCTATCTATACTGATAAAAGAAAGATTTACAATTACTTCAACAATTACGCGATCAAAACTACGGGTTTTGATAGTATATGATAATGCTGTAAAATCAATAGATGTGCAAATAAATTAATTGTGAGCCACGTGTAATGATATGTAAGAGTTCCTGTTCTGATAAACTTGACTTACTAAATACATGTCCAGACATCCATAATCGTCCTCCTACTTTAATATATAGGGTATCTAACTATAAGTTGAAAGCTGATATTTTACCACTTAGATTTTCAGAATGACACACTGTGTGTTGATCCGCAGAAATTTCTTCTCGGTCTAAATTTCGTCCGAATCATATAGCCGCTACATAAGGCACTATTGTTCGACCGCCGAGTCAGCAGATACAGAACATTTTCGGGGAGGGGAGTGCAGGGGCAGAGACTAAAATAGCAAAACTCGACCATTTCGTTTCGCAATCTACGGACACTTAAAATATATAGATACATCGGTTGACGACGAATGGGGGGAAAGGGGAAAAGGATACCTAACCACTCCCCCGCTCAATCCGCCTTTGATAAAAACTGGCATAGTTTTAAATTTTCATTCTCCAATTTCGCGTTCAATGAGGTTTCTGGTATATGCATCATGACTCGAGCAGAAATAATTTTTATCCGGGTTGTTTGAGCTAAGCCAGGGGTCGAAAAACTACTTTTTTATTGTAGCGAACTACAACTACAACTACTTTGTCGAAAATGTAGTTAACTACAACTACATGTTTTAAAAAGTAGCGGCTACAAACTACTTTTCAAAAGTAGTCACTACTTCGCTACTTTAAAATTTTGTCAAAGTGTTCAATTTACACTAGAGATTGAAGACACAGGTTAAATAATAAAGTGACCCCTCGTTATATCGCGTCTGCCAGGATACAATTAAATAAATGGGACATAATAGAGGGCATTAAAAAATTAAGAAAGATACCATACAAGGAAATGTTTTGTGTTCATCTCGAAAACGTTAGTTTATACATACTTAACAGAGAGATATTATAATCTAGAAAATTACAAAAAAAAAAAAAAAAAAAAAAAACCTAAATGCAAACAATAAATAAATCTGTAAATGGAGCAATTCCGAATAAGAAATCCGGCGTTAAAACATGAAGAAATCTTAAGAAGTAAATAGACAAGTGTTGCCAACAAGAAAATTAATTCTTTTGCTGGGTTAGTACTTGATTTCAGCAGCAAGTGCCAATGGAAAAATCTATGACTTCATGCGATGTGTTAACTATACACTGAAGCTGAGATTTACCACTGCGATTAGGAAATTTTTGAGCAGAACAAATTCTGCACAAAAGAAGCGAGTTTCGACCACGTGATTTGCAGAATGGCACTTTTTTTCCTCCAGAAGTAGCATTAAAAGTAGCGTCGGTTCTCACTACAAACTACTGATTTTTTACATCGCGCTACGCGCTACACTACATTGTTCAAAATCTAGTGCGCTACACTACAAACTTCTGTAAAAAGTAGCGACTACAGTAGTTTCGCTACTTCCGACCCCTGAGATAAGCACATATATAAAACACTCTGATCTCCATTGAACACTTTACGTATAGAATTTATACTCATTTTACAAGGCGAAACAAACAAACAAGCGTAAAAAATATATAACATAAAATGTATATGTTCGTCGTGTTGGAAAGTGTGTAATAAATAATCTATGCGTGAGGCATGACTTTATGATTTTTTTTACTGTTTATCCGTTCGTGCTCTAACTTTCGGGAAAATACTGACAAATAAAACCCATAAAAATTTATATATGTCATTAAGGTAGTTTTCAAATTACTTGCTCAACAATGTGGAACTTCCTGAGACATTTTCTAACTCATATTTAAATTTAAATGTATAAAATTGGCAAGCCTGTTTATTGAAGAGATTTGCAATCGGATAGCGCTTGGCAAATGAATTACCTATCGAGTGATAAGTGATTGTTGTCACGTGACAAGTATTTCCCCTTACTCGCGCTTCCACGTAGGGAATTCGGTTTAAAACACCGACTTTAAAAGCATTTCAAGAAAGTTCTTCTGTCTTTACCATTTCCAAAAAAAAAAAAAAAAATTAAAAACGTCTTTTGATTACATAGTTTCTGAATAACAACATCTGCCAATTTCATGCGTTTCTGGACAAAAATGATTTCAGAAATGTGTCAGTTAGCACATCCCTTTGACTTGAGAAGGGTCGTAAGAAATGCTACTCAGCATGTTCCTTATTAAAAAAAAATGCTATATCTAGCATTTATAGTTTTTACACGGGGTACACAAAAGAATTCGGACACATTACGGTCTAGTGGCAGAATTTATTTGAAGTACATTTTGATCATGTTTTTCTCGAACAAATTCAAAGAAATTTATTTAATCTTTAGCATTACATGAAAGTACAGAATATATTTCGAAAAACTGAAGGTTGATAAATGCAATAAGTAAAAATAGTTGGAAAGTGTTTTACAATCTATGCAATCGACATTATTTTTCGTTATTGTTTTTTTCGTATGTGCTATCAACAGGAATTAGGTATAGATGAAAATTCAGCAATAATATATATAATTTTTCATTTGAAAATAATTTCTAGCCATCTAACTATAACTCATTTTAAAATTGGAAAAAATGATATAAAAAAATACTTTTAATATTACAAATTTCAATAGATATATTGTATTCAATACATTGAAACATAATACATATATTATATATAACAAAATTCAATTATGTATTGTTATTAAATATAACAATACATAATTGAAACAATATTTATATTGTTCAATTATGTATATATATGTATATATTGGTGTGTTATGATCCGCGTGTCGTCTACAGATTTCTAGATAAATAAGTACATATAAGTACGTTAAGTTCACGGCAAAAATAAAAACTGTACGTTAAAGGGGATACATATACAGGGGTCGGATATCCATACTCTCGACGAGCGTGAAAATGTTCTAGCACTGGATATGTGTAAGGCTCCTGTAAGGGGAGCTGACGCATATCCATCATGTTGCCCAAAATAACCGCCATATTGCAACCTAGCTCGCATTAGGAAACCGCCTGAGCAGGTGTTTGCCGTCTCTGTTACTGTCACTCGCCGTCCACTAGTACGGTAAGCTAACCGATTTTAGCTTGGTTTTTGGTCCGCTGGGTTATTAAATGGCGGTATAATTCAGCCTGGTGTCCCCTCTGCTGTGACGCCAAGATGACGTATGGGGGCAGATATACAGGGGACGGATATCCACTGCTCTCTTCAAAAGTAGAATGTCCTAGCAGTGGATATGTACCCCCTTGATATGTATCCCCTTTGCTCTGACGTCAAAATAACGTATGGGGAAGATATCCAGGGGTCGGATATCTTATGCTCTCCTCAAAAGTAAAAGGTCCAAGCATCGGATATGTGACCCCTTGATATATGTCCCCTTCTGCTATGACGTCAAGATGACGTACGGGGATGCATATACAGGGGTCGGATATCCAACTTTCGACGAACGTGAAAATGTTGTAGCACTGGATAAGTGTCCCCTCTGCTGTGACGTGAAGATGACGTATGGGGGTAGATATACTGGGGACGGATATCCAGGTCTCGACGAAAGTAAAATGGTCTGGTTTTGGATATATGTCCCCTTCTGATACAGGGGCAGATATACTGGGGTCGGATATCCGACTCTCGAAGAAAGTGAACTGCTGAAAAGCTGGATATGTATCCCCTACTGCTTAGACGGAAAAATGACGTATGGGGGCAGATATACTGGGGATAGATATCAGGCGACTCGGAGGAAATTGCATTCAGAGCCGTTTCATCAGGTTCAATGAAGCAGCATTCAGAGCCATTTGAGCATTGCTCTCATTTTGATAATAAAGTTTTCGATCAATGCGTGTTCTTTCTTGTTCATCGGCATGTTCACTGCGGACGAATGATTTCTTTGAACCATACGTATCGCTTTTATAGCGAAATTACATTAGCTACTCATTTGCATATGGTTTCAGCAATACAGCGCCATCTGATAGCGAGATTTTAAACTATTTTTTTTTTTTTACGAAAAGCTTGGCCGCATGATCTACATAACATATATTTGAAGTTTCATTCGGATCCGATCCGTAGAACCGGAGTTATGAGCCTTTGAGTACCGTCAGTTTAATTTTAACCACCATGTATAACTCATAATGAAGTATAACTGATAATGAATTATAAATGAATTATACATTGTTATCCTTATAAAGAAATATATCTTATAACGTAACGCGTTTGATTTAAATAATCTTGATAATGATGTATAACTGATAATGAATTATAAATGAATTATAAATGAATTGTTATCCTTATAAAGAAATATATCGCATAACGTAACGCGTTTGATTTAAACAATCTTGATAATGAAGTATAACTGATAATGAATTATAAATGTATAAATTATTATTCTTATAAATAAGTATCTTGCATAATGTAACGCGTTTGATTTAAATAATATTGATAACGAAGTATAAACTGATAATGAAGTATAACGATAATAAAGTATTACTGATAATGAATTATAAATGAATTATACATTGTTATCCTTATAAAGAAATATATCGCATAACGTAACGCGTTTGATTTAAATAATCTTGATAATGAAGTATAACTGATAATGAATTATAAATGAAGTATAAATTGTTAATGAAGTATAACTGATAATGAATTATAAATGAAGTATAAATTGGTATCCTTATAAAGAAATATCTCTCATAATGTAACGCGTTTGATTTAAATAATCTTGATAAGTGAAGTATAAATTGTTAATGAAGTATAACTTATAATGGAGTGTAACTGATAATGAATTTTAAATAAAGTATAAATTGTTATCCTTATAAAGAAATAACTATCAAGAAATAACGCGTTTGATTTAAATTATCAGGTAAATTAAGAACATTTAAATAAAACTTCTATTGGATTTTTTTTTTTTTTTTTTTTTAATTTGGCACATTAGAAAAAAAATTAGAATTTAGTAGAAATAACTACTTATATAAGTGGTAAAAGTTACATATATTTCATTCAGCATTTAATTTCCCACTAAAGATATAGACTCTACAATTTATTCAAATATGTGGTATAAAATGCGTTTTGTAAAGCGAAGTAAATGCATAGTCTTTCCGATTAAAAAATCCCCTTAATCTAATTCATTTGAAAAGAAAAAACGCAATCGGGAATCTCTAAGAATATATAATTTAAGAAGCGGAAAAAGAAAAGATTATTTGACATAGGGGTTAATTTTCCACATAAGGGTATAGAGTTCAATTCACTCAAATAATATAAATTATGCTTTGGAATATATGTCACGAAAAAGGTGTTATAATAACATCGTTCAGCCGAAATGTTTAAATTTAATTCATTTAAAAATAAACTAGAATATGTTTTTTTAAATGTGAGGTGGGGTGGTTGGGGGGGGGGAGGGTTTGAGACAAGACCATTTCACATTATAATATATATATATATATATATATATATATATTTTTTTTTTTTTTTTTTTTTTTTGGCTGAAGATATCGGCATTACAATTTACTTAGAATAAATTGCATTTTAAAATATGTCTCACAAAAAATTTAATAATATTGTCTTAGGGTTGGAAGAAATGCAGAAAACCCGATTTAATCTATTTTAAATGAACAACAAGTAATATAATATTTTTTTAAAGTCAATTCCTACTTTTTAATCATAAATATATAAAATAAACCCGTGCAGCATTAATTTCCCCCGTTATCTTTATTGAACATTATTTTATAATCATCATTGCGGTATTTTATTTCTGTGGCATCACTAATTTGAGATAAATCTTTCATTTCATTTATAAAAACAATGGGAGGAATTTTTTTCTCAGATTTAAAACTAAAATTAATTAATTAAATTTAATTAATGAATTAATATTTGAAAAAACTGTATTAACATAAAGTGTCATCCACTACAAGTTAAAAAAAATTTATTTGAACTTCAGTGGATGAATAGAAAATATTTTATTAACGATTGAAAATTTGAACATGATATATATTATATATAAAGTGTGAGCTAATAGTAGGAATTTAAAAATCGGCAAATTTAAAAAGTATCTGCGTTTATAGGAATGGTGAATTTTGAAAACAGCAACAATATGCATTTTTGTTTTTGCGTTAAAATTTATTGTTAAAATTATATTGCCATATATTTTGCAGAAAGTGTATTTTTATTCTTCTTATAAGGGTAAGTATTGAAAATAACATATCATAATATATGTATTTTGAATACATTTTTCTCAAAACAAATTTTTCACAGCCTGTACACTTTAAAAACGTTCCATGCGTTTTAATTTTTGTTCACAGCTCTCAACATCATTGATGCACAATCTTGACAGAAAAAAACAAGAAATATGCAAGAAATCAGAGGAATCCTATTTGGAATGTTGGCTTATTAAGGTCCTGAAATTAGAATAAAGTATATTAACACTCGAATTTTTAATGAAAACTGAGTTTCATCTCTGTGTTTGTCTTTCTTTTTTAACACTTTCCAACATAGTTGAAAAGTGTTTATGACTTCAGTTTGTCTGTCTGCCATATGACTATGATATGACTCTTCTAAATATTGTTGGATTGCCATGTAATTGATATATGTTATTGAGGTTTATTATGTCATGTTTGGTATTAAAAAAGGAGTGTGTAGCATTTATAGTTCATTTACAGGGACACTAAAAAAAACAAACATACCATTCTATGGGGGGGGGGGGATCGTTTGCGGTGTAATTTAATGATGCTATACACTATTTCAAACATAATGAAATTGATGTGCATTTCGGAGGTGCACTAAAACATGAATTCTGTAAAATATGGGGTGTATTCATCATTCATTTACAGGGTCAGACAAAAGAATTCGGTTACATCATCATATATTCTAATACGAGCAAATCTTGTGTGTGCGTGTGTGTGGTTATGCAAATTTAATCTTAAAAACGGCTCTATTGATTTTGACGAAATTTTATATCCTGCCGTTTTGGGGCACCAGAAAACCATTGACACATGTTCGAGAAAATTTGATTAGTGCACCCAGAAAAAGGAACTGATTAAAACAACAAAACATGTTTTGTTGAGTACATTTTGGTTGTTTCAAGCAAAATTTTTAGTTGAAGTAAAAAGTTGGTTTTGTTGCGTTTGACAAAAAAATACTGTTAGCACTCTTACAAAATTTTAACAAAATTTCATCAATTTTACTTGAATTAACAAAATCTGTTTTTTTAATTTGACCATAATTTTATAATTTGTAATTCCAGCAAAATTTTGTTGCTTTTACAGAATTTAAATTGTTGTATAGTAGCCATAACTCTCTCACGTAACTTGGTTTATTTGATTTATATAGTTGTATAATTAAAGGATTAACATAATTTTTGGATAGTTAAAATTTTTTTAATTGGGACGGACCAAAGTAGTTTTGAAAATACCCGTATCCCATTCATTACTTTTTTCTATTTTTACAAGAAGAAAGTATTGGAGTCATGAAAATGTTCAACTTCTGGTTTTCGACGGATTTTAGAAGGTCCTGAACACGATTTAACTGTTTTTAGAAAATGACTGTCTATGACTGTCTGTATGTATGTGAAAAAAATTTTGAGGGCACTCTATTTCAAGAACTAATGCACAGAATTTAATAAAACTTTATATTCAGTTACTTCCTGATATAAATTGGCGCTCATTAGTTTTTGGCGTAAATCACGCAACAGGTGGCGCTGCTATGTTGCAATTTTCGCGATTTTCGCAATAGATTCGGGATTTCTCAAGAACTAATACACTGATTTACATCAAAATACAGATTAAGTTAGACCTTGATATAAATAGAAGCTGATTACGTTTTGGTATAAATAGCCCAACAGGTGGCGCTGCTATGTTATTTTTTTAATGATTTTCACTATAACTAAATCTCAAGCACGGATTAATTTTAAAATCATTTTCAGCAGTGGCTTATGCTTGTAATTCTTAAATAATAACCAGTGAATTTTTATCCTGCTTTTTTTCAAGCGTAAACCGATAGAGTGAAAAATGTCCCAAGCCGGGAATCGTACCCGGGTCCTCAGAATAGCACTTTGAGGCCCCAGCATACGGCAACACAGTTAATTTTTAATTAATTTTATGCAATGAATTACGTCTGTAATCCTTGAATAATAACCAGTGAATTTTTATCCTGCTTTTTACAGGCTTTTTACACTGATGAAAATGAATTAAAAATTAACTATATGTTGCCGTATGCTGGGCTTTTTATTTTTGTCTCATGTTTGCCGGAGAAATTTGCATGCTCATGCAGGGCATGTTTACCGAATAGTCCCGGGAAGCCCGTGCTTACCCAAAGAAATACAAAGGTGCCCCCAAATCTACTTTTCAGAACAACTTTTTACAAAAAAATAAAAATAAAAATAAAAAAAATAAAATAAATAAAATAAAATAAAATAATCAGGGTAAAAAATGTATTTTTTCCTTACGAAATTTTTATCTAAAGAAGCTCGCTCTTTCTAAATTGTTGTTTACTCGAAATTTTGATGGTAAAATTTAAAAATTATTGCAGCATACCAAAAATGGATTCAGTAAATAACAAAACAATTGGTAGAGGGGGGGGGGCAGAGTAACGTCAGGCTTCCCCTATTTTTATGTCTTAAGCCGAACATGTGCTCATGATGACATTTCCATCTTCTGCTACGGTTGCAGCCGGTCCGACATATATAAGAGTGAGAAATTTCTAGTTTGGATATCGTTCCTTCTGGCTCAGTGGTTAGAGTCTCAGATCGTTATTCTGAGGACCCGGTTTCGATTCCCTGCTTAGGGCATTCTTCAATCTGTAGGTTTACGCTTGAAAAAAAGCAGGATAAAAAGTCACATGTTATTGTTCAAGGATTACATTCGTAATTCACTGCTGAAAATGAATTAAAAATTACCTAAAAAAATAGTTAAGTTCAGATTGGTTCTAATACAAAAATAATTTTAAAGTAAATATTATAATTGTTTATGTAACAAAAGCCTTTTGTTGTTAAAACAAAGAAAATTCTTAAAATTACACAAAAGAATTGTTCTTTAAACAAAAGTGTTTGTTGCCGAAACTGAAAAGAACTCTTAAAGTAACAGATAATTATATTTATTTTGAGAAAACTTTCAACAAAAGAATTTTGTTAATTCAAGTATAATTGAACCTTTTTACTTGAATTAACAGAACATTTTTTTGCTGACGATACAAATTTTTTTGTTGCAATTGAAAAAAAAAAAAAAAAAAAAAAAATCAACAATATTTTTGTTGTTGATTCAAACAAATTTTCCATTGACCCATATTTAAACGGAAAGTTTTGTTGTGCCAACCAAATTTTTGTTGATTCAACAAAACTTTTCTCTGGGTGTGGGTCATTTTTGGTCATCATGTGTCAGGGTCAAGCTAATTGTATCTAAAAAACGGTTCAAACAATTTTGACTAAATTTTGTATCCTACCATTTTCGGGCGCGAGAAGATTATTGGGTGGGGTCACATGTTCGAGAACTTTCAATTAGTGGGTCATTTTTGGGTCAACGCGGGTCAAGATAATTTTATCTAAAAAACGGCTCTAACGATTTTGATTAAATATTGTATTCTACGAGTTTCGGGCACGAGAAAATCACTGGGCTAGGTCACATGTCCGAGAAAATTCGATTTGTGGGTAATTATTGGGTCACTTGTGGGTCAAGCTAATTTTATCTAAAAAACGGCTCAGACTATTTCGACTAAATTTTGCATCCTATGGTTTTCGGGCACGAGAAGATTGTTGGGATCACATGTTAGAGAAAAATCGATTAGAGAGTCACTATGGGTCAAGCTAATTTTATCTTAAAAACGGATCAGAGGATTTGAATTAAATTTAGTATCCTACAGTTTTAGGGAACGAGAAGACTACTGGGCTGGGTCACATGTTCAAGGAAATTCGATTAGTGGGTTATTTTGGTCATGGGTCATTATGGGTCAAGCTATTTTTATCTTATAAACGGCTCAGACGATTTGAACTAAATTCTGTATCCAACAGTTTTAGGGAACGAGAAAACTATTGGGCTAGGTCACATGTTCGAGAAATTTCGATTAGTGGGTCATTTTGGTCATGGGTCATGATATTTGAACTCAACGCTAATTTTGACCGAGCATAGCTCGGTCTTCTCTTCTCGTAATGGCCTATGAGGGGAAAAATTGTTTGCAGCATATTTTAATGATGTTACACTATTTTAACTTAATGAAAATATAGATTGTTGAGGTGCATTCAAGATGCTTACTCTAGAATATGACGTGTATAACAGTTATCGTTCATTTACAGGTACACACAAAAGAATTCGATTACAGTACTGTTTGTGAACAATAAATTCTGGAACTGTGTTTTTAATTGTGGTAAAGCGCTTCTAAGTTTAATTAATTTTTTGCAAACTATGTGGTGTGTATAACTTCTATAGATTATATAGAGTACTATACAAAATAATTCGTAGTACTACTGAATATGCTCGTAAATTGCTTAAGTGTGTTTTTTAATTGAGCTAAGCATTTTCCAGCTGAACTATATTTAGTATATACTAAGATATGCTTGTAGAATATAAATTAATTAATATACAGGGCTACGCAAAGAGCTGGATACATTGCCGTTTGTGGATTGTAAGTTCTCAACGTACGTTTTCAATTGTGTTAAAGGTTTTTTTCCTGAATTAATTTTTAGTTTAATGTCAGGCCTGTATAAACACATCTGTAGATGTGCAAATTATTCGATTGTATTTTCTTGTATTAGTGGAAATTGCTGAATGGGGATTTTCGAGTTTGTTATGCGTTTTGTAACTAAGATATTTTAACACACTATGTAGTGTATATACAGATCAGTAGATCATGTACAGGGATGCTTAAAATAATTCGAGTACCTTTATGGTTATAGACTGTAAATGCTGAAATCTGATTTTCAAATACATTATGCGTTTTCTAATTTCTTTACTTAGCTAGCTTCTTTCGCTATATTAAGTGGTGAAATTCCGTAGTATTCTGGAAGTGCTTGAAAGTGTTTTAAAATGTATGCTTGACGCGTAACTTTTCTTTCTTGTTTAAATGACTGCCAGTCGGATGAAGAAATAGAATGCACAAATTTTCTGTTGTATGTATCAAAACTGTCCCTTAGCTATATTGAGAACTTTGAGCAAAAATTAAAACGCATGGAACATTTTAATGATGTAAAGACTGCGAAAAATTGTTTTAACAAAAGTCATTTGAAACACATTATGATGAGTTATTTCCATTACATACCTTTAAGCGTATTATGAAAATACACTTTCTTCCACGTATATGGCAATATATTGATATTTTTAAAATTTTGGCAGTAAAAATTCTAACAATAATAATTTTAACACAAAAGCAAAATTTGTATTTTTGCCCTTTTCAAAATGTTTATTTATGTAAATGTTGAATCATAAGTTAAAACATATCGGTATCAGAGCGTTCATGAAAGCATATATTTTCACGTAGAAATAAAGGACTAAATTCAGTAAGACTGTGAAAGTGGCTTTTACTAATAGTGAGCATAGAAGTTAATTAAAAAAAATATGTATTAGGCTTTTTAAAATTATATCTATTCAATATTATAGAGGATACCCACTAAAGTTCTGTGCACCTCCATTAACCCATTAATGCCTAGCGGTACCATATGGTACCGGAATAGCTGCCAATCAATTTGCTGTTTGAGTACCAATATTTTTAAAGAGAAATATTTGCTTTATTTAATGACAGAAATTCCGCGATAAAATGTGACCAAAGTTGGTTTTCTGAAAATTGGGTACGAGATGCAAGAATAAAGTCATCTACACAATTTTAGAGCGTTCTCAATTTAGTATGAAATGATGTCTTTCATGTAAAATTAACTTTATTAGAAGCCTGAAATGCAACTTTTTTTAAAACATCCAATCACCATTTAAAGTACTCCACTAATTCATACCGAAGTTTGGCATTATAAGGCAGAAGCACATTTACTAATAAATCTAACACTTGCAAGCAAAATACAGTTTATTTTAAAAAGAAAATCAAGTAGGCTCAGTGTGTCCATCAATGGCAGCAATCCATCATGTATTCTGCAAGTGTTCCGACCGTGGACACAGGACACATTGAATATACTTAACTTGATTTTCTAATTATAATAAACTGCACGTTACTAGCATGTTTTAGTTTTATTAGTAAATGTGCTTCTGCCTTATAATGCCAAAATTCTGAATGCATTTAGAGGCATATTTCAGCTGATGATAGAATATGAAAAAGTTTCATTTCAAAGCTTCTAACAAAGTTACTTTTACAAGTAAGACATCATTTCATACTAAATCGAGGATGGTGTTCAACTTTGTAATTGATCTTTTTCTTTTATTGTTTTCGAGATAGGACCGCTAACGCTGCCTATTGCCGCTAGATAGCGTTGAAATTATCGCCGTAACGTTCATGATTGAAGCTGTCATTGTTCTGTTATATAAATAACAAATTCTCTACTTTAAACAGATGTTGAGCGGCATGAAAATCACAAAACATTGTCAGGAAGGAGTAGATTAATATTTATTTCTATATAACGAGAGATTTTTAAATGACAAAATCTTGAAACAATTTAAAAATATTATTAACAATTTTCTACTGCGTGATTTTGGTATCGGGGCAGGCTCTGATGACACAAAATTTTTTGGATTTGGGCTCCGTCAGAACTATCTACACTGCAAAAAAAATGTTGATTTTACAGTATAATATACTAGCACCCCAGCTGCCAGTATTATATCGTAAAATTAACAGTAATAAACAGTAAAATAAGCAGTAATATGCTACCACGCAATGCCAGTATTATACTGTAAAATCCACACTTTTTTTTTTGCAGTGTATAGAATGAGTACTCAGTAAGCAGAATTAAATTAATAATGTATTATTTACATTCCTTTCTGTTTAAAGTAGTAATCTTATTTGCGCTTTTAAAAATGAAAAACAACGGATCCTTTAAATTTTGCATAGTTTAAAAGTCGAAATGTCTGTTGGTTTTGAACGTAGAAGTCTCATATGGAGGAATTTTGCACAAATACTTATAAACTATTACATGAAACATGAATTATGTTTGTTTAGCTTTTAAACTCAGATACATTTTATATGATGGGAGTATTTTTGTCATATGGCTTAATTTTAAATTCAACAGTTTAATTAGCAGTTGTCTACTCCTTCAGCTGAAAACCTGCACAAAACATCATTACTAAATGAACAGGAATATATATTTAGAAATTATAGAAATTGGATAAAAATGCAGCATTACCATGTAAATAAATACACTTTTTTCTTTTATTTATTTACTTATTTTAAATGTGAAATAATATTAATTTTTCGTGTCTCACACATTTTTTTTCATTTTTTGAGAAAAAACTTCAAAGCAAATTCTCCAAAGTTCCTGAAAATATTAACTCTTGTAATTAATTTTTTTAAATACAAATATTTAAATTTAAAAATAATGAAACATTTATACGTAGGTTTCGATTTTTACCCCAAATCTTTACGAAAAATTATCCACCAAGATTCGCACAAAATTTTCAATGTATGACATAAAACAGGAGAAAATGTCATGAAATAAAAAAATAAGATAATATTTAATCCATGGTGATATCTTTATCCCTTTTCAGTTTTTTAAATTATTTTCTCTAATCATAGCTCACGTTTATCTAAAGATCATATTTAAATGAGCAGGAATATTTAAGCAGAAACTGTAACTGAAAGGATAAAAATGCCGCAATATCATCTAAAAACACACACGTATATTTTTAAATATGAAACAATAATAATTTTATCTGTATTATACAAAAATTAAAACATTTAGTTCATTATGAATAAAATAATCATTATCTCTTTTTCAATTTTTAATTTTTTATCTAAACATACACCGATATTATCTAACGATCATCAATCAATGAACATGAATACATAAGGATAAATTCTAACAGAAAGGATAAAAAAGTGTCGATACCATGTAAAATCAAACGCATATGTTTTTTTCTAAATATGAAATAACTATAATAATTTTTTATCCTTGTAATTAATGAATGTTTTAAAATAGCAACGAAACCTTATTATTTCGAAATTTTTATTTCTATCATCAATCTTCAAGGGAAAAAAAAAAGTCTATTGTGCGAATAAAAGCAGGAAAAAACTTCATGAAGAGACGGAAATGTAGGAAAATATATTTATTGCAGAATATTCTGGTTAACCCTTTTGAGTCCGATTTTTTTCTTTTAATTTTACTGCAAAATTATTTTTAGTTAAAAAAAATATTAAAAGTAAGTTATCCAAATGACAAAAATGAAGGCTTACTGAAATTTAATAAATGTATCATTTACTGAAATTTAACGAATATAGTTATTTTGAACACTATTAAGAGAGTTCTCAAATCCAAACTTCCTACTTTCTGACACATTTTTAAATTAATTTTTGTTTGCAAACGCATAAAATTGGCAGGTGCTCTTATTAAGAAATTTTGTAATTGAACTGTTTTAATGTTTTTCGGTAAAGGCAAAAGGTTTTTTCAGAGCATGTTGTCAAAATTGGTATTTTGAACTGAATTTCTGAATAGGAGGTACTTGGACAGTGCAGGAAAGACAAAAAAAAAGCTGCCGTTCTGAGACAATAATAGTTTATGACTCCAGATTTACCGGAAAATGAAAAAACACTGTTCGTTTACAAAACACTTCAATAATCATGCCTGCAAATATTATGCTTTTATGTTTAAAAATGATTCAGAAAATATGTCAGAAAGTTTCGCGTTGTTGAGCGGGAAAAAAATACTTGTTTGAGAACCGCCTTAATATGACAATAGCTTATGGAAGAATTTTTAAAGACGTTTGGAAAATGTCTTGTTAGAACAGGATTAATAGGCAAAGCAACTTTCCAGTATTTTTTCCTTTTTATCATAAATGATTGGTTCGGACAAATAAAGCTCTATTTTTAAATTTAAAGAATACATGGAAATTGAGATCTAAAAGTCTTAGGACCAGTGTACAGACCCTTAACGCGAACTTTTTATTTTTTATTTTATTACTAAATATTAAAACATATGTAAAGTGATATTAGTAAATATTAAAACATATGCTATCATTACTACATGTATATAATAACAAAAGTAATTGTTAAGACAAAATAATAGTAAACGTAAAGACATGTCCCATTTTTAGGACACTATAACCCGGAAAAGTTAAGAGACGGTTTCGGCGATCCTCCCCGATCGTGAAATCCTCTGTTAACCTATAGGAAAATTTTAAATGGGGACTACTCATTTCCTATTATAGTTTTCAATATACGGTTTTCACCATCACAAAACAAACACCAATGCCGGCGTATGCACCATTGCACAATAGCGCTGTGGTGACAGTTTTTATTTGAAACTTTTTTACATGTTTGATAATGTGGGACGTTTTTAATGGAACTTTTAACCATGTTTTTAAATAATGTCTGTGTGTAAATTGGTAATATGGAGAATAAATAGTATATATAAACAATTTTTTTTTTCGTCATTTGGACCAATAAAACGAATTTCTCACCTGACAAACATGGTAATCCCAGTAGGTTCCATGGCTCTGGCGATTCCTTTCCATGATTTGGAAATATTAAAAAGTTGGCGGGCCGTGAGCGGTAACCGTGGGTCAGGTGCCGGCGGTGTAGGCGGATCCTCGAGGGGTGCATCCGGAGGGGCCTCCACCGTTTTTTTCTGGAGGCCCGTGAGCGCCTTGCTTAGATTGCCACCCATCGCACTCTGAAGTCTCGCGCCCGTCTGTCGCTCACTCAAGAGATGCAGATGAGAAGAGGGAGGATGGATGAGAAGTGAGGGCGCAGGCGCACAGAGGGGAATGAGTCTGAAAAGTTCGAAGAAAATATCAACTGGAAGTAAACACAGCCACTTATTTTGCATCCACGATTGATTATATTAAATGTTACGGGGTTTCTAAAGTCACAGTATCGACATAAAAATAAAACGACATCTCGTTTGAAAAATAAAAATATATGTCCTGTCAAATGTTGTTGTTAACTATCCCTAAACTATCTTAAAAGAAGAAGAAAAAATCGGAGTAGAAAAATATATTTCAATGAACATTTTTGGGTTATTATTATTATTATTATTATTATTATTATTATTATTTTGAAAATTTAATTAATAATAAGAGCCGAACTGAAAGTTCTTTTTGTTTCTCTAAATAAAATATTTTAACGTTAAACGAATAAAACAAAAATTATTAATATGTGTTAAGATTTGAACAATGCAAATGGATACTTCCTTACGAGAGATTCTCGTGTTTCTCGTGTATTATTATTATTATTATTATTACTATTATTATTATTATTATTATTATTATTATTATTATTATTTTAATATTCTTAAAATGTGATTATTTAAATAGAAATATTTTTTTTCAGATTTATACACAAACATTTATTGCTGAAAACTGTATAAATATTTTTACAAACTCGTTGCAATTAATGTTTATTTCACTCCTTTCTAGATATTTTCGTTTGAATTACTTCAATGAGCAATTTAGTAGTAATCTATTATCATCATCTTTCAAACAAAAACATGTCTTTATTCGCATATATTGGTCCAATATAATATAATCATCATTCACCCTCAAACTTGCTATACACAAGCGGATTTATTTTTCATCGTCTTTCTTATTTGGCAAATACGCTATAATCACTATGCAAAGACGAAATAACTTACTAGTTTGCTTTGTGATGACTTATTGACGCTTTAGTCAAATTTTCTGACATATGTCACAGATGTATGTGACAATATTACAAATATTTTATGATGAATGATGTCTGAAACTTAAAAAAAAAAAAAAATAACACAAATGATTTCATTATTTATTTCTATACTTTACTCTTTAAATCTTTTTTTCTTGTCACGTAAACTTCCTGTTTAAATCAAGCTAAACCTATTATTCCAGTGAAGATTTTATTATCTAACTAAAACCAACAAATATTACTCTTGTAAATACGAGGGTGGATCAATTATAAAATAGACCTTTTCATTAGATTTTTAAAAAAATATTATTTGCCAAAATTATACCAATGTTATTTTTCTAGCTAGTTTTTTTTTTTTTTTAACATCTACACACTTTCTTCAACATATTGAGAGCTTTTTTTTTTTTTTTTTTTTTTTTTTTTTTTTGTATAATAAAAAGATTTAGAATGTCTATGTATCATTAATACTCAAAAATTCTTTGACTTCATTATTTGATGAAAATCTTGTTCTTCCTAACTCTTTTTTAAGGGGATCCAAATAAATGTTAGTCAGAAGATGATAAGTTTGGACTATAAAGAAGGTAATCAGGTGATTTGCAGTGAAATTTCTGTTTCGTTACACCAGCTGTGTGGGGTATTGTATTGTCCTGGAAAAGAGGAACATTTGGAACGGAATGGAATGGGACGTCTTTAGGACCGATGTGTAGCATTTATCTTTTCCAAAAATTAACATTATATGAACGCTTTTTCATGAAGAAAATTGACGTACAAAATACTTCATAAATCCTAAAAATTATAAGTGAGAACTTAAAAGTTTTTGTTTCAGTGGAGCAGTTTAACATTTTGTGGGTATTCCACACTGGGTCGTTTTGTTTCAAATACTTCATAAAACCTTCTTTAAACAGCTTGTGTCATTTACATAATTGAAACATCGATAAGGTGTCATTTCCAAATTATACATTCAATCCGTGCCAAATTTCAACAGGTTTGACATTTTAATTTGTAGAAAATTTTGTAATTATGCTTTGTGCAATCGCATTAGGTACTTTGAGTGTGTGTTTTATAATACTAGCGACTAAATAAATTAATGTATGAAGAATAAATTAATGCAAAACAATTTTTAGACCATCAACAACTTATCAGAATTACCAGGACAACAAATATAAAACATTTATATTGATATTAAAATATCCTTTTTATTTGATCTCGTAGATCATATCAATGCAAAGTGCCTAACTGTTTATGAAGAAAAACACCAATTATATATATATATTTCCACTTTTATCTAGGAATGTAAGAAAAAAGTCTGACGTAGAGAACAAAAGACCAGAAAGTGTATATTTCCAAGACTATTATAGTACTGAAAAAAGGAAAAAAAAAAAAAAAAAGCCGTAACTTCTGAGTTTACACAAAGAAACTTAATTTTTTACAAAGTAACTTAAGGTGCTTGTTTGTATGGTTTGAATTATACGTATATCTTCTATTTTTTTCTTTTGATTTTTAAAATAAGGTACACAAAGTGTAAAAGTGTTATGGCGTTTGTATTGTCTCTTTCATGTTCTAGAATAACTTTTGTGAATGTACAGAAACATTTCAGTCGTAAAATAAACAAAACACATATTATTTTCCACAGCACAGCCAAATTATATTCATCAAAAACTGGCACAAAATAGTGACAAAAAGAAAAAGAAAAACAAATATGACTGTTATTTGAGATACTTTAAAACAATGTCGTATTATATGCCATATTTGCCGAAACGTCAAGTGAAGGCTTGCTGTATAGAAATTAAAAGTTTTTTTTGGTGTCTGTTTGTGTGTTCGTCTGTCAGTGTGTATGTGCCACGATAACTGTCGCAAAAAGCATCCAGTTAGCTCGATATTTGGTAGATATGTTGATGAAGTACCCGGAATTAGCTGTATAGTTTTTGATTTATTCGTTTTGATTCATTCGTGAAATAAATATGGAGCATTTTCTTTCCTGTCTTAATGCTTTCCATGGAAATCAGGTAATTTAAAACTTTTGCCATTTATTAAAAGGAAAGTAGCACATTTGCATAATTGGTTTAAATTTTACATTTTGGGTACTTAATTATTTTACATTGCAAGGTCTTAAATAAATCAAATCTGTTTGAATTTTTCTCAATAATTTTCTCGGGCGTTCGTAATTAATTATCTGTATAATTTTTGTTGGAATTTTATGCATATATTCGAAAAATGTAAAACATTTTACTTTATCATTTACATTTTTTAAATGATACGTATTTCTTTTTTTTTTCCCCTTTTGATTTAACAGTTGCCTAGAAACTGCATTTCATAGAATATCAGAAAGAAAAAAAAATACAATCGGGCTATTAGAGAGAGTTAACTAGAATCACTGGTGGCCAGGTTTTTTGGTTGTAAGCGCTCGGGACTCCGTTGGATGTTTTTTAACATCTTAAAATGGTTTTAATGTTTTAGAACCTTTTTATTTTTACACCTATTTTAGTAATTACACAAATTGTGATCCATTTTAATGGTTTCATATTTTAATCGATACACAAAGGTGAATTTTGTTCCAATCGTAGAATATTTTTCTACATATTAAATTGAATGTTTATATTAAAAATCACGCCTAATTTTATGACTGAATTCATTTTTGTCTAAAAAATGTCCGTTACAATACACGAATTTGAAGTGGACCCCGATTATGGAAAATTCACCGCATTTATTTATGCTCATTAGAAAGCGCAAGCTAATTAACTTATTAAAAATCTTTCATTTTTGTTCAGTTTATTTTTAAGATAAGTATTTGTATATTACTGCACATGTTACATTATTGTAACAAACAGATATTTTTAATTGATTCACGTATTAAAAGAAGTATTTTTTTTTAAATTTTTGCTCAATTTCTTTTTAAGATTCGGCAACAGGAAAGATAAAAAGCATATAAAACTATCTATTCAGGATTTCTAAGTTGTTTTCTCAACATATATTCATAATTTAATTAATATTATTCTATTAATAGATAATTAAGTTTTGAAAATATGAAAAAAATTGCATTGTCATTGGAAACACAATTTCTTGAATAACATATCAGAATGCGGTTGAAAATAAATTACAAAATTCCACCTCTACATATATGAACCAAGTTAAGTTAAATAAAACCGTGTAAGAAAGGAAGAAAATATCACTAAAATAACTGGCCAGACTAAGTCAGAACTCTACATGAGTAATATTGAATGTCTCATTATTCAGCTCTCGCTCCAGTGCTAATTATTTTCGTATTTATTCTGCTCCCCACTGCTCCATCTTGGGAACATGCCTTTTTGGTTCTGTTACTCACTGTTGGTTGCAAAATAGTTACAGAACATTCCACATGCGGTTGCAATCTAAAATTGTTTAAAACATTTACCAACCGTCACCTTATCAATATTCTCTTAATGTTTACTTATAAATTGTCTTTTTTTTTGTTGGTCTGTTTACTGTAAAGTCTTTTATACTAATTATCTCATGACATTCTAATAAGTGGCATTTAAAAGAAAAAATGTACTTTAAAATAATCTGTTTCTAATTTACAACAGCATATCCAAAGAGCTCTAAAATCCTATTTACTTTTTTAGCATCTAAATTAGAAAAAAAAACTGGTATGTTGCGGCCATCACAAAATTTCTTCTATATAAATCAAAACAATTAAATGGTTTAAAGAAAATCGATTTAGCAAATCGTTTTTTTACGCAATGTATTCCCATATTCAGGATGCTTATAAGCGTGGAATTTCGTTGAATTCTGTGCATTTAAACTGGTGATATAAGCATCGCATATTTCAAACAAATCATCGAATTTCGACACCCCTACTTAGATGACCGCAACCCAAAACTGAATGCCAATCTTTCCTAACATGAGGATTCTAAATTTGATCTTTCGTTGAATTCTGAGCACATAAACTGGAGCATCACATAAGTAGGAAAAATCATAGATTTTCGGCACTCCCTTTTAGGAGATTTTGCCCCAAAACTTATCAGTACCAGTTCACATAAGGATAAAGCTTCATATGAAATTTCACCCTTTTCTACGCCGTTGTTCGTGAATTAGAATGCCCAAAAAATTTCTGTCACAGACAGGCAGACAGGTAAACACACAGACTCACGGACAGACATTTTTTTAAAAAACAGTCAAATAGTGTTCAGGACCTTCAAAGACGTATAAATCCGTAGAAAACCGGAACTCAATCTTTTTTTAGGAATCCAATATTTTCGTCTTGTATAGATAAAACAACAACAAAACAAACAAAACAAATTCTAGTGTTTAGATGAACTTAAGCACGATCTGCAGAATTTTTTATTTTCGGTCTGGATTTAGAGTGATGTGAAATTAGATCATTTAATTCTTCGTTAGACAGCACCTCAAAATTCGAAAAAATTAATTTTTTTTTGTAATAAAAATCTTTAACCACTTTATAAATTAGTACAGACATAGTCATAATTGGAATTAGTGTTTAAACACTTTTACTTACGAAAACTTTTGCAAACAACTTTTTAGAACTTCTAGAATGAAAGAAGAACAAGTTTTATTTTTATTTTCATTAAAGGTTGTAATGAAATAATGGCACGTTTCTTTCTGCTGCGGTCGCTTATAATAAAATTCATCAAACAAATTTGCTAGTACAATTGAGGCAAATGCATTTCATTCTATTATCTTTATAACCGGAAGTTATGTAATGCAGTTAAAAAATAAACAACCGAATAGAATATTTCAGATGTAAGCCACGTAGAACCAATAATTTCATTTGCATAAAAAAATAAGAATATATTTTAAATTGAATTAAATATTTCCCAATATTACTCAATTTTTTTAAATTGAATTGGCTGTTCTTTTGTTATAAAAGAGTATGTTTACAGTATGTGTTTTTTTTATAATAATAATAATAATAATAACAATAATAGACATATAAATTATTTTCCTCTATTATTTGCTTTATTTATAAATGATTTCAAGTGATGTAATGCAATGAATGCGAATAAAATTGTGTAATCTTTAAAGCTTTTGATTAATTTATTAAATATTTTGTATTTTTTTAACAATAAAAGTATTTATTGTTAAAATAAAATAAGTACTTTAAAATGGCTGATTATGTCTTTCATTTCTGCTTTAATATGAACGTAATTTATCCAATTACATGTGTTATTAAAATTTTTAAGTTAAATAATTATTTTCTATTTTGAACTATAATTAAGAATAATATATAAAAGAATTATTTTAATGTTTTTCAGTTTAAAATCGAAAAAAAAAAATGTAATAACGAGAAAAAATTATCTTTTAAAAAACAAACAAAACGAAACAAAAAACAATGCATAATATTAATATGAATATCAACTATTTTGTTTTATTAATCCAAATTTTTTAAGGAAAATCGTTTAGTAAAAATAATTAGTTATGGCCCTATAAATATGCAGAAGAATTTTCAGAATTATGCGACAATTTATTAAGATTACGCGGGAAATATTCAGAAGACTACAAGAACAACTACACGAAGAAAAAAAGAGCAGGGGGTGTGGTAGTGTGAGCTAATCTTCAGAAATTCTTTATTAGCTTACTTGTTATGGCTAGTGACCAATATATATATATATATATATATATATATATATATATATATATATATATATATATATATATAAATTATAATAGGACGGTTGGGTGGGAAGATGTTGGATTGAGGAGGTGTGTGGCGGAGTTGTATGGAAAAACGCATGGTTAATTTATATTAAAAAAAGGGGGGGATTTTGATTTACACACACGTTTGATATTACACATCTTATAATGGACTGTGATGTGATATTTTTATATGTATATTAATTTAGTTATATTTAGATATTCATTATTTAATTAATTTAAATGAATTTATATTCATTAATATTAAGAATGTTTTTGATCTAATGCATTTAGATTAATGCCTACGGTAGACAATATCATATTAACTTATAAGATGATGTATACTTTTCTAAAGTGTTAAAATAATTCATGTTTTAATTTTTATTAAACGTTCTATCCTTACCACTTATATCACGAATATTTAATTTTTAACTTTGTATGAAGAAACATTATATGTTACTAATTAATTTCAATATTTAATTAATATTAATTTTAAATCCTTTGTATCTTAATTCAAATATTTAGTATTTTAATTTAATTTAATTTATGTGATGTTGCATTTTTGGCACTGCTATTTAATAGTTGCTATGTCATTTCATGGTACATATATTTTTATGTTGCTTTAATTATTAATTTTTCCATCTTACATCTTATTTTTAACATAGAATTATTCATTAATACATCCATTACTTTAATGTAATTGGATATTCTATTTATTATTTATTAATTAATTAAATTAATTTATTATTTAACTAATTGCTATCATCTTTAGATAGTATTTGGTTTAATTTTTAAATATTAATTTTCATCCAATGCTATTTTTATTCAGCGTATATTCACTTTTTACCTTAATAGATGGCCGCACCATGGTTTCTGTTGCTTTACAATATTATTCATATTATTCTAACACCTATTCTGGCAACATGGTAAATCATTTTCTAAAACTAAATTTGGCAACATGTAATGATTTTTTGCAATTCATTCCCCCTGTTTGGTTGTGTTCATGTGTGGTTCATGTGCTGCACAGGTATCTTTTTTAATCCAAATGGATTATGTACTTTATGACTCTATTTCAAGTTTTATCTGTATATTATAGGTATGGTTTCTTTCCTTTTTAATAATTTATTTTTTATTTTTTCACAGGTTTGATTCATTGTTTATGAGCGGTAGTCACAAAATCATATTCTTTAGCAATGTTATGGCTAATATGATGATGAAACCACTCATTTTATTTGTGGTATTTAGGCATTTGGAACTTGATAATTCTGTTTAAATTCCACGCATTTTATTTCATTCATTCAATTTCATTTATTCAATTTTTAATTTAATTTCTTCTTCTTTTAAATAAGTTTTTGGTATCTATATTCAGTGTGTTGGGGAATACTTTCATTGTCAACTAATTATTACATACTTAATCATTATTTCATAGTTTAAGTTGGTGTTATGGTAATGTTTCATTTATGGTTATATATATATATATATATATATAAACATATATATATATATATATATATATATCACTAACAGAATATATTAGTATTACTAACAGAATGTATTAGTAATAAATATTTTCTTGATTATTAACAAAGAGAAAATTGCGTGCATAAGTTTTATTTTTATTTTCATAAAAGGATGTAATGAAATAATGGCACATTTCTTTATGCAACTGTCGCTTATAAAAAAAAATTTATCAAACAAATTTGGACTATTGCAATTAAGGTAAATGCATTTCATTTCATTATCTTAACAGTCGTAAGTTATGTAATGCAGTTTAAAAACAAACAAACGAATGGAATATTAAGATAGCTTCAAAATAGCTGGTTTCAGATATTTATGAATTTAATAAGGTATTAAAGGCAAATTATTTCTGAAAAAAGTCTTAGTAATTCAAAAACTTCTTAATAAACCTTTTGAAAGTTCTTGCGCATTTCTTATTTTTATGGTGTTATTATCTCTTCTTTCATTTATTTGTGTACTAGCTAACCCACCCGGCGTTGCCCAGGCCCGTGATAATAAATTAAAATAAACCTCAAGTTTGTATGATTTTATATCTTTAATCCGATTTTGTATAAAATTATTTTTTTTAAAATGACATTTAAAACGATAATGCTTATTTATTCATCAACAAAGTAGTGTAATTATAATTCATATACTTACTCATTGACAAAATTTAAAAATTCATTTACTTTAAAATAATTTATGTTCCATTAAACTATTACTTAAAATTTATTAACATTTTGCATGTGCTCCCTGGTGGTGGAAAGTGGAACTAAACTCTCTTAGGCGATCGAACTCAAGTCGAATGAGCCAAATTCCGTCGTAATCGGGCTCATAGAACGCGAGATAAGAATGCGCCCCCCTGGCGGTAGAAAGTGGAATTGTCGCTATTTTATAAATATTTGGCCATAACATGACATTGCTCTCTTACAGTCTACAGAATTAAGTAATACCGAGAATATTTATCTAGCTTTTCGTTTAGGGAAACCTCTCTAAAACTGTCTCGGAATTCCAAAAGTTTAATGTTCAAAAAACAAATAAAATGTGGTGAAATGCACAATTTCTTGCAGTTCGAAATTGTTGACACAGGTGCGAATATTCCTATAGAAAAGTTGGATCCTTCTAAAGTGAGAGAATTCCTTACTAAAAAATTTTACGCAGGTGCAGGGTTCCACGTTACATTCAGCTAATTCTCTCGAAGCTTTTGGGGCTAAGATGAGAAAAATAAACGAAATTCTTAAGGGGGTTGGTCGGTCAGATCTAAAATTCCCCTAGCTAATGTCAAGCATATGTGAGTGGGATGCGTTCTTGTTTTTTAAATATCTCTTCAGGAAATTAATATTTTTGGCTTCTTTTTTTTCTGTGTCCTCTTTTTGAAGGATGTCTCTTTTTTCTTTAGTTGTCAAAATATTTCTAAAATATATGCTTAATTTAATATTTTATATGTTAAAATCGTACGAGCTATGAGTAAGATTTTAAAACTTCAGATAAAACTAATTTAATTTATTTTAGAAAAAAAAAAAAAAAAAAAAAAGGCATCCTTTAAGAAAAGTACGCAGAAAAAAGAAGTATAAAATATTAATTTTTTCATGAGATCAATGGCGTACCCAGGGTTATGCCTTGGGAGGGGCTAGATTTTTAGATGTTTGTACAGACTGGACTTGGACCATTTTTATTTCATTAGACTCAGGCTTGGGCTTCATTATTTCTAAACTCCATCAAATTGGCAGTTTTTTCTAGAGTGTTATTTTACATTTGTTAACGGAATCTGTAGAAATTTTATTTAGGTTTAATAAATACAAGAAAAATATTTTTTTAAGATCGTATATACATTCCTTTATAGAGCTTCAAAACTGCGATATTTTTAATATTTTTCTTTTCTTCTAAACTATGTTCAATTTTTTGTTTATGTTATCATTAATATTGGAATTTCGTATACAATATTTTGCGAACATATAATCGGAAAAATGATGCACTTTGAAATAATTGTATAAATATGTATACAATATTATTTTTTAAATAATTTTTAAATTGCAGATATGTTGGTTAAAAAATATAGGATTAAAAAAAAATGAGAAAGGATTGATTTGAATTCAGGATTGATTTTACTGATTTTTGCTCGGACCAAACTTTCAGCTTTTACACTGGGCCGGTGTCAGGCAAAGATAGCTTTCCTCTGGGCCGAGCCAGCCGGCCCGGTATCTGAAATTTTTGGACCATGTAGACTACTATATTTAAATGAAACTCGTGAGCAGACGATCAATGATCAGCCGACATTCAATTAAAATTAAGCAAAATCAAACAATTTGTAAAACAGTTTGAAGGAAAAAAATTATTAACTTGTATCTGATAATTTAAACAGAAACAGAAATCAATTAAAGCTAATAGATAATATATTTACTCCATAAAATTACTCAACCAGTCATATTATGTCAGTTCTGAATATGAGAAAGACTAAATTTGACATATAAATTTTATTTTTTCTGTAACATGTTAAATGTTAAAAAAAAATTATTTAGCATATATTAAATATGTTCATGTATTTTATTTAAAAAGAACGTTTTAAAATATATTAAGAAACTTAAATTGTTGTCTGCCTCAGGGTTTTGGATCGGCTTCAGCCCCCTTAGGCCCGTGGCCGCTTATTGGGTCCCGTGGGTGCGCCCCAGCATGAGATGTTTTAAAAATAAGAGCAAACTCGTTCTGCATTGATTCTGATGAACGCACCAATGATAAAGACAAGCATGTTTTACATATTCTTGCAATTCCAGAAATTACAGAATGTCTAGAATGAAGAAAATGTCTACGGTCCAATCGATAACAATTTTTCAGGCCGTCGTGCAGTACCTTACAAATATGGAGATTGATTTCAACAAAGTATCAAGTTCAAGTCACTATGGAATAAGAGGGGAGAGGTGGATTTACATGTTTCTCACATTACATAAAAAAAAAAAAAAAAAAAAAAATACCCGGAGATAGGACGGATTGAAGGCTATTAAAGTTAACTTTTAGAATTAAACACGAAGGAAAGATGCCGGGAGAAAAAAAATCATGGGATTAAAAATATGCGGAAAAGTCTCATGTAATCAAAAATCATGCGGAATTTTTAAGATTACGCTGAGAATTATAGAAAATTCGGAATTCCGCATTTTAGAATAATTTTTAGGGTCGTAGTTATGATACATATTATATCATAATTATCTTAGTTTATCGTAGAAAGAATTATGCTGATTTTAAAATCCTCGAAGGAGAAAAATGTGAAATAAAACGCAGCAAGTAATATTTTTAATCGACATAAAAATGACTATCAATTTACTATTATTTTTAATTTACCTTAAAATATATTGCAAATTTATCTATTTTTATTGACCTTTATTAGATTTGTTGTTTTTATTTTGACAAGAGCAAACAATTCACAGAGCAAACGCTTCAAAATACTGTTGGTTTCAGATAATAATTTTTTTTTTTTTTTACATTTCTATGTTGTTTATATGAGTTTAAAAATAGCCAATGACTCTTAATAAGATGAAATAACCTCTATATTTCCTTTTTTATTTCTCCAAAATTCGTAGAAATTAGTTATTCTTTAAAATAAAATGAAAAAAAAAAGATTACTTTTAGTAAGATAAAACAATTTTTTATATCTCTACATTTATTTTTTACATCTATCATTTCAAATAATTTATTTATTATTTAACTACCTAAAATATATTTCCTAATGAGATCGTGAACATTTTAAAAAGCACTCTTAACATACACAGAAACTTTTTGGATCCAAATAACAGTAATATCTGTCGAAATAACGAGACAGAGAAATGAGTTATGAATAAAAGTCTAAGATTAAATATTTTCCTGTTATTTATATAAAGAATAATTCCAAATTAAAGTCTGATTAATGCTTAAAGTGATATAAACATAACACGAAATGTTTAAACATACCTTTTAATGTAGATTACATATGTTTCATTCGCTCTATCTGCAACATCTTCAGATCTAAATGATAAATAAAATATATTTTCCCTTAGTTTTTTGAAAATGGTAAACATAAACCACGAGATCGCATGTCCAAGGCAAGCAGGTGCTTAAATTGGCCAAACTGAAAAACGTGAAAATTATTATTTATTTTTATTTTTATTGCTGTAGATCATCTGTAGATCATCGCGTGTCAAATTTTAGGTAATTCAAAAGAAGCGGCTTCGTTGCAAATGTTATCTTTTCGCAAATATATTTCTGTTGATTCACGGATAATAGATGGGAAATAAGCTTTTGATTGAAAAATTATTGTACTATTCTTGAAATCAATCTGCAACGGCTCCTTTCAATATTGTCTAGCTAAGGCAGTAGTTCTTCTGTCATATTTTATATCTGCCATAAGTTCTTTCATTTTTGTTTTAAATTTTCTGTTTGTCATTCCTATGTAGTATTGTACTGTTCCATCTGCCTTGGTGAATGGGATTTCATAAACACCGGAAAGTTGATCAGGTTCTATTGGATCTGTTTTTCTACATGCTATGTTTTTTAAATTTTGTGGAAGGTTTTGCAATAAGGCAGATATTAAAAATTTTCTTAAGTTCATATTTTAATCTTTCATTCTATTGATTCTATTATATTATTTGTAAGAATAATTCCGTTTTTTTTTTTTTTTTTTTTTTTACTTTCTTTGAAAATTATGCAATGTATTTATCTTTTGCATCAGTATTTTCTCTAATTTTCTGTGCGAGTTAAATTGGTGATAAACAAAAAGTTATATATATATATATATATATACTTTGTTTCTTTAAATATATATATATATAGTGGTATTTAGGCATTTGGGACTTGATAATTCTGTCTAAATTCCACAAATTTAATTTAATTTCATTCATTTAATTCCATTTTTATTTAATTTCTTATTCTTTTAATATGTTTTTGTTTCCATATTAAGTGTGTTGGGGAATCTTTCATTGTCAACTAATTATTTCATACTTAATTATTATTTCATTGTTTAAGTTGGTGTTATGATAATGTTTCATTTATGGTTATATATATATATATATATATATATATATATATATATATATACTTATCGTTTTTCTGGTGTTTTTGTTTCCAAATTTTATTTTACATTTTCTTAATGCAAATATTGTTTTATTTCATTTGCTAATGGGCAATGAGAAATAAATATGTAACTTATATTATTAGTGTTGATGAATATTAATTTATACATTTTAAACAAAATTATCATAATAGTCCGAACTGATTGCCATGTAATAATAAGAATCTTCCTAAAATCACATATTAGCAAGTAAGTTACGATTCAGCAGCCTTATGTTTCACAATCATTAGCGTAACGTAACTGAAATTACTTCCATTGACTTTTACCACCATGAAATTGCTATCATTTAATTGAAATTTACTTCTTGAAGTTTGATAAAATGAAGTAACACTTTTCTGACGTCATTAGTTTCAAATAAATTACGATGAAACCAGTCAATAATATTATTGTCTAAAGCGGTAAACTTGTCTATAAAGATAATTTCTACGGTCCCTATTTCCTATTGATCTCGTGTATAACAAATTTGTCTGTAACAATTATTCGTTTTAATGTGAACCTGTCTTATTTTCAGCAATTAAAAATGATATTCTTCGACCTTTTGTCTTTAGTAATCCAATATTAGAAAACTTTTCCGATAATGGTAGCATTTCAGTACAGTTAATTCTACATTGTATTTTTTCTTTGATTTATATTTGAAAAGGTAATCTTTTCTATATAGAATTTTATTTATTTACATCTGTTCTACCCAGGATAGTGGAAAAGAGCAGCGCTCATGGGCTCAAGCTATTCCCATTCACATGAAATTTTTAATTTCTTCTACCTTTACAAGAAAAAAAGTATTAGATTCATGAAAATTTTCGACTTCCAGTTTTTGACGGATTTATACCTTTTAGAAAGTCCTGAACACGATTTGACTGTTTTTAGAAAATGTATGTCTGTGGGTCTGTCTCTATGTGACAAAAATTTTGTGGGCGCTCTATCTGAAGAACTAATAAACGGAATTTAATAAAACTTTAGATTCAGTTATACCTTGATATAAATTGGTGCTGATTAGCTTTTGGTGTAAATCGCCCAACAGGTGGCGCTGCTATGCTACATTTTTCACGAGTATCACGATAGTTATATCTCAAGAACTAATGCACAGAATTTCATCAAACTTCAGATTCTGTTAGACCTTAACATAAATAGATGGTGATTATGCTTTGATGTAAATAGCCCAACAGGTGGCGCTGATATGATACTTTTTTCATGATTTCCGAAATAGCACAATCTCAAGAACTAATGCACGATTTTTTTTTTTTATCAAACTTCAGATTCAGTTAGACGTTGACATAAGTTGTTGCTGATTAGGTTTTTGGTGTAAATCGTTCAACAGGTGGCGCTGCTATGCTGCATGATTTACACGGTTTTAGTGATGGTCATATCTCAAGAACTATTGCACGGAGGTTCACCAAACTTTAGATTCAGTTAGACCTTGATATATGTTAGTGCTTATTAGGTTTTGGTGCATGTGAAACCTGTATGAGATAGAAGAAAGTTTTGGGATTAGCACATCCGACTAGTTTCTTTCTTAAACTGCACATGAGATCTTCCGAAGACTATTATATTTTCTATTGCTGTCTGAAAAAACAACTCTGTACATAAAAAAAGTGTAATATATGTCAATTTCATTTCTACCTTATATATTTGCACTCTGGAAAAGAAGTCAAATTGTTTCTTAATTTGGAAAAATATATTATAACCACGAATGAAAATAATGCAGTAACCTCTTCCGAGTTACCCACTATTCCGGAAAGCGTCCGTTATCTTTAGAGATCTCAGGAACCAATATATATTCGAGACTTAAAGAAGAAGTTATAAAAACTAAGTTTCTTTTGCTGTTATTGATTTTCGGAAACGTTTTCGAGTATGTTTTATAGTGCATTAATCAGTTTTCTTAACCTAGAATAAGTGTTTTTCGGATGCTATCAATTCTCATGTAAACATTTTCATATTCAACAAACATGTTTTACAGACAAACATGATAAATTAACAGCATTAACATTATCATTAAAACTAATATTATTTCGGTACTCTTAGATGTATAAATTCAATTACGCAGCTGGAAATTTTTAATTGAGAAGTTATAGCATCTTAAAATTCGGTAATGTGGTTTGAGAAAACTGATTAATGCACTATAAAAACCACTCGGAAACCTTTCCGAAAATCAATGGCAGTAAAATAAAGTTTATTTTTATAAATGCTCTTTTAAATCTGGAAAACATATGGGTTTCTAAAGCTTTTAATTTACTTTACGGAATCGTGAAGAGGTTATTATATATCTTCATTCCTGATTATATTATATTTTCGTAGATTAGGAAACATTTGTCTTTTTTTACGGTTTAGCGTATTTTTCCATCGATCCATATTTGAAAAAACACGTTAGCTATAAAGAATTTTGGTTATTTACACCTGTTCTACGCAGGAGCGTTGGAAAGAGAGGAGCCCATGGGCTCAAGCCAAACAGTTTTATTTTTAGGTGCGTTCGTAATTATATAAATACGTAGCATATATAGTCGTCGTCTGGTCCGTCTGTCTGCATATAACAGCGCAAAAACTACCCAACCGAATGGTTTGAAATTTAATATATATTATCGTTGCAGAATTTTGTCGAGCCATTTCAAATTTTATGAAAATCGAATCAAAACTTAAAAAGATATCAATAAAAGCTTTCTTCGTCTTATTAAATCGTATGATACGTAATTAACTCAATGAGATACCATGACAGCTAACGATTCTAGGTCGCCATGGTGATTACGTCCTATTTAAGATAGAGTCATATTATTTCCGTATTACTGTATTTAAAAACCAAATTTGTATACTAAAATTGTTTAATTATATTAATCACATAATCTGCTGACATTTTATTAGATAGATGTTTCCGGAGAAATAGATATTAAATGGAAAAATAGCCTAAATATGAATTTCAAGTTCTGAAATTTTCAAAGCTAGGCTTAAATTTTCCTTTGGAATTTTTAGTAAATGTCAACAAAAGATAAAATGTTTCCAACTTAAAATGTACTTATTTTATTACGGAAATTAATCATATAATAACAGACGATATAATTAATTTTTTCAGTGAAATAATAACGATGATTTTTTTTTTTACATTGTCTTGTATTGAATATTTCCGCATAGTATAATTTTAATGTTACAGAATTGTAATTAATTGTTTCTAAAAGTGTACTGAAACTTAATTTCATAAAATAAAATTAATATCTATAACATGAAAATCTGCACATAAAATAAATTTTGTATTCATGCATTTCTCCATAAGAGTGCAGCAGCTATTGCACCAAGATCTGAATATTTATAAAACTAGTTATAGTATGAACGCACCTCATTTTTCACGTTTGACGTACAATTTCCAATTTGTTTTAAAATATAGACCTGCTTTGAGTTTTAAACTCAAATGAGATTTTCTGGAGATTTTTATATTTTCTATTGATCTCTGATAAAACATCTCTGTACATTAAGAAGCTCAATAACTGTTGATTACATTTCCGATTACTATATCTGCAGGTCAAGAAACACAGCCGTAGCTCTGGATGTTGCATATGTATGTTGAACTCATTTTATTTATTATTTGGAACTTTTAACATGCGGTTTTAAATCTTTTATATCGGTATTACTGCAAGTAAAATTTCAAGTTGTTTTAAAATATTTAACTCTTATGAATAGCAACGGGAAAAAATATTTACATGTTTTGATACTCTAAGACTATTTTTGTTCCCTGGGTATTTTTTTTTTTAATATCAAATACTTTTTTTTATACAGTTTGTTTTCCTGATCCCCCCCCCCCCTCCCCCGTTGTCTCAATGATTTGGTAATCTTAATTTTCTAGAATTCAGTAATTTAAATCTTCTACCTAAAATAATTAAAATATTGGTTTTGTGATAATGACTTTAACAATTAATTTGAAAGGTTAATTATTCCTATTATATATTATGTCTATCGTCAACCTCCTTTATTCTATGCATTTAGAAAACACTCAACAATAAATGAGGTATCACTGGAAAGGTTTTTGAACTGGCTTCTGACATAGTAGACTCATATTTCGTTAAAACATGTTTTTTGATTAAAAATTGCAGTTAATTAAAAATTAAATCAGCATTGTTTTCATAAATGAAATGAGAGTTTTTTCTCAAATCAATGTTGCCTCAAAAATAAAATTCCGCATTATATCATGCTCGACAATGATTATGAAAAAAATAAATAGTACAACAAACATAAAATGTTATGCCTGCGCACGGTTTTTTTTTATATTTATGATTAAAAGCAAAATTGAAATTGAAATGATTAGAAGAAAATGACATCATCTATCAATCGAAGCAGTGGTATTTCAAGTGTAGCCTAAAAAGTATGCTTTACTATATTGGATTAAAATATTTTATATGTATTTAATTCATTTTTCTTTGCGCATATTTTTCTCAAAGTGAATGACGTCATCCTCTAAAGCAGTTAAAATACGATTGTTAATTCTTTTCTCAGGTGTACCTTTTGCTATCTTCTATCAGTTTTTGCTGTGACTTTCATAAAATAAATGAGATGATATTCTGGCTTGACTAATATTGTTTACGGATATTTTCATCCTTAATTTTTCTTTAGAAGTTTAAAAAAGCATATAAAAATATTAGATATTGCTAAAAAATACTAGACTGCAGTGCGAAATCCTCGCATGGGTCCACTGGTAAATATATATGTCGTAGGCTAGTTGGGAAATCCGGCTCTTTGCAAAGAGCCTAGGCTGTTTACAAAGAGCAGGTCTAATTGGAGAATCATCTCCCTTTTTCCAATCAGCCTGCTATTTTTCAGGCCTATTGCAAAGAGCCTAGACAGCGTTAGGCTACTTGGAATATGGTCATTTATTTCTCAATCAGCCTGAGCGTTAGGTTAATTGAAAAATGGCCATGCCTATTGATAAAATGACCAGTTCTTTGTCAATATGTGGTGGTGTACCATTCTCGAACCTGAAAATTCCATTCGAAGTCGACCCGAACCCGACAGAAAAAATCCATCGAACCGTAACCCGATCCTAAAAGGACAAAATAAATTTCTTCGAGTCGCAACCCGACAGGAACCAGAAAACTGAAGTTAACGTGAAACCCGAGCAGAACCCGACAAAAAAATCCATCGAACCGTACCAGGCTTTCGTCGATAATCCGTCCGAAAACAATCGGCCAAATCCGAAACCGACGAAAACCGAGTCAATTATATCTATATGAATCTATGTAAATCCAATTAGTTCGTTCTAAACACTCCAAAATACGTATCAAAAACAGAGAAATATATAGAGAATAAGTATAGCGTTTAATACTAAAAACAATAAGAAATTAATATAGTGTTCTTAGCGTATGTTATCAAGATACTGTATCTGGGGTCACTTCCCTTTTTAGTCTTTTGGCAGTAGGTCTAGCTTCAGAGTCAGAGGACCTATGTCGCTCAAAAAAGCTGCCCAAAGTGGTCTGTTTCTGTCGCCTCTTTAAGATTTGCCTAAAATGAGGCAAGACATTATTATTAAACAAGTTGCTTACAAGAAACTTTCTTTGGTTTCATGATGAAGCACTCGCAATCAATAAAAAAAGCACAAAAATACACAGGAAATAAATGAAATCCGATGCAACCGACGACGAAGACTGAAACAAATTTTTCACGGAAAAAATCGAGGAAAACCAAAACCGACGATAACCGAAGTCAACGAAAAGCGAGGTATTACTGTATTATTGATTATTGACGATTGTAATTGCGGAATTTATTTTGAAATGACTACTTGAGCCCCTTAATTTTTTAGTTCTTACACCACTACAGAGTATACACATTAAATACTTTTTCAGAAGTAAATTTAACAAGTTTAAAGAAAATTCTTTCGTCGAACGAGTGGTTACACCTTAATTATTTGTAAAACTTAATTTCCCCATATCTTTTAAACAGTTTTACAATGAAAATACATAGCTCAAGGTAAAAAATGTATTCCGATGTGAATGACATTTTCCTTACATTTAAAGCACTAACTGGAAGGAAATGACATTTTTGATGGTTTTCAAAAATGTCGGAGTGAAAGTAAAATATAATTAATGGTTATCGAAGGTGTTTTAATTCGCATTGAAAAATCATGCTATTTCAAAAAGTGACTCCTTTTCTAAAATTTATGTATGTTTATATTAATTGAAAAAAAAAATATATATTCAAGAATATTTTACTTCTTCAGCAGTAATATCCAAATTGAGCTCTTCTTTATATTACTTCTTAAAAAAAAAAGGCATTTATAAGCATATTATGTTAATATTGTATGTACCATGCAAAGGAGTATAAAGGCACATTTTTAACTTTACTATTTTCATATTTTAATCTAAACGGTGTAAGAAATTATCCTTCTATTTGATTCTGCTGATTAGTGCATATGAAACAACTTCTTTAACTCTTTATGCCTCAAATTATGAATCAAGAAATTGTTCTACCTCAATAATAATCTTCCATGTTGTCTGACGATATATTAGAAATTTTTTATAATTTTTATAATTTATAAAATATAAATTTTTATAATTTTTATAAATTTATATAATTTATATAATTTAAAAATTGTAATTTATATAGTTCTAATAAATTTACATAATTTATGAAATATAATTTATATAGTCCTAATAAATTTATATAATTTATAAAACATATAATTTACATAATTTTAATAAATTTATATAATTTATATAATTTATAAAATGTAATTTTTATAATTTCCTATAAAAACAATGGAAATAAATTTAAAATTATCTTATCTGTAAATGGAAAGGTTTTGTAGTTGCAAATTTCTCGTATAACATTTTTAAATAAGAGAAAATCTACACCTATGTAAATGGTTGAGGTAAAAAAAAAACACTTTAAAAAATATTTAGCTTCGGTGTTTTGTTGTGCTTTCTAAATGTGATCGAGCCAGGTATTTTGTATGAAAAGTAAAATCTACTTTTATTAATAGACGAATTAAATAAATTTTATATTAAATATTTTAAGCGTATTTAAGTACCGCCGGAGTATAAAGGGTTAAAGTCTACTTGAAATATGTTTATTCGATATAAAGTTTTGAAAATTTTCCAAAGCAGGAAAATCGCAAATGTGGAATTTTAAATGAAGTACGAATGAAGTCTAAGTTTCGAAGGGAATTTTAGTTTTGAATGATTGAAAATTTTACTCTTCTATTGAAGGAATGACAATTGATTTGTCATGTGCATTAATACACAAATTCCAGTTGTGCTTAACAAAATTAGTCACGAAAATCTGACATTAATGATTTAGATTAATAAGACATTTATTTATTCATTTATTTATTTATATTTTACTTTGCTTTTTCTGAAAAAAAAATATATAATTGTTTTTAGGAAAATTTAAATATTTTTAATGGTTACGAAACTTGATATTAGTTTACAACTATTCAACAAAATTGTTATATAAAAAAGCTCTTTTATGAAACAAATGTCTCAGAGAAAATAAACACAGTCCTCGGGAAATAAAAATGGAATAATAAAAAATAAATATAAGCGAAACTGTTATTTTTCATAAACCATCATCATCCTTTTGAAAAAAAATAAAAATAATTCTTTTTTCATAAAAAAACTACTATACATTGTCATTATTTCTTTTAAGTTTAAAACAAATTACTTTTAAAATACTTTTCCTTTTTCGTAAAATATCTTTAACTGACGGTAGCAAAAATATTAATCTAGATGGGTGATCCTCATAGAAACATACAAAATGAAGTTACATAATACTTATTAAAAAAGGAAATATGTTATAATGGAAATGTGATATGGTATAAGCGTCCAATACATGTATATAATTAAATAAGAAAAATATAAATTTTTCATAAAAATGATGCGTCTACAGAGCCCGAGAAATCATGTCCGTGAACCATCACGTCACAATAGAGGCGCCATCTATGTTAGATATAAAAACTAAATGAATTAACCTACAAATATATGCCTGTTCTTAAAATCCTAAATAAGAAATAGAAAATTTAATTAAAAATTAAAACAGATTGATCATCATTTTGGGCAGTAATAAATTTATTTACTTGCTAATCATTTTTTTTAAAAGTCCGTTATTGAGTCCCCCAGTTTTTGTTGAGTACTTCTTTTAGGAACGTATGGAATTTATCTAATTTGTCCAAAGCACGGGAAGAATCCTCTTGTTCCATAACGAAACGTTGTACAGTTTTCAATGCTACGGTAGATTCATTTAATGACACTTAACTTTTCCGTCCTGTGTCGATTTCTTCATGCTCTTCTTACACTTGTGTCTGATGTTGTCATGTTTTTTTTTTTTTTCAGCTAGCACAGCATTTATTTCTTCGTTTGACGTCACACCCGAAGTCAGCATATTAACCATTATAACATTTATGCAAATTTACTCGGAAAAACAAGAATTTTTTGACTCCAGATAATTTTATGACTATATTTAAATCTTATTAGTCATCCGTTAGAACATGTGAAATTGCTCTCACCGAGAGTACCAGCAAAAGCCCGTGCTTTCTCTGCAAAACTGCAACAGGTAAAAAAATGTTCTTGCTTCTTGCTTCTTTTATTCACAGCAAGAGAGCAATTTCAATTTCTTCATTCTTTCCTGTACACACTCGTTTTCTTACTGGTTCAAATTGACTCACAGCATAAGGCGCTTCAACCTTTTCACGACTTTTTAAAATCGTAGAGAATGTGCTGTTGGGTATCCCATACATTGGTGCAATTTCTGATTTTTTTAGCACTTTATCGCTGACTTCGTTTAAAATGTTTTGCTTGGTTTCTGAAGATGAGCTTGCTGCTTTCGACTTTTATTTCACAGAATTCTACAGAACAACTGCCAACAGAGTTTCAATTATGTAAGTCAGGCGTAAAGTAGGGATTGTCAGGTATTTTACCCGAAAATAGAGGATTTCGGAAATCCGGTTTATGGTTTATGTCACTATCAATACAGTCAAACAAGTAATAGAACAATCACTTTTAAAGAAGAAATTCCTTCACTCAAACTTTCATTGTGACCGATGATCTGTAGTTGATATGGCTAGTGTGGGAAAACTTTCGCATATCAGAAGACAAAGAAAAGCACGGATTAGTCAGGAATTCGATAGTACACTATTTTCTGAAACCCATTTCCACTTTAGGTCTTTTTCAAAACATGAGAAAAATTCCATTTTTAAAAAGAAGATGTGGCATATAAATTTGAAATATTGAAACCTTTGGATAAGGAATCATGTTTGGACTTGGGAGCAAAAAAAAAAAAAAAAAAAAATGCGTTAAGCGGGATTTTCCGAAATTTCATTTTGTGTTAAACGAATTAATTAACATTGATTTTCAGATTGATCTGACGGGACCTTAGTATTATTTCGTGTTAAGCGAAATTTCGCGTTAAGCGATTTCGTGTTAACGAGGTTCGACTGTATTACCATAGTGGGAATTTTGAAAAATATTTTACTATTCTAGAAGAATCACTCTTTAAAGAGGGTTTAATCGAATTAGCAGAAAATAATTCTGGAAATAAGCAATTCGAAATGTAATATAACAAAGTACTCGGTATTCAAGACAAGTAAGTTCTTGGACTTAAATCTGAATGCTTCTATAATGCTTCTAGCAAGCTCAATTTGCAGCAATCAAGTTATTATTACAGTTAATTATCAATAAAAACAATTAACTAATAATAAAAAGTTAATGAAATCAAATTTTACAAAAATAAAAGTTATTACTTTTGTTAAACACGATAGACGAAATAAGAATAGACAGTGCAGAAACAATACAATAGCTTGAACATCATGAGGCAGACTCAAAGCTATAAATCTTGAAAGACAGAATCAGATAAATTACTTTGAGATAAATACAGTGCTTTAGAAGCACAAAGTTAATGTTATGTTCTGGGCGCCAATGACCAAATCTATGACACTAAGACGTAGAGAACAAACATGACTCTAAGGGAAAAAGCCTCATTCTTTTTATTCTTAGAACTATAAATATGTATGAATGGATTGAAAAATACCTAGTTTATTTAGTTAAAATATAGTAATTCTCACGTATGATAAAGATGATCTTTACTCAGTCAGGGTCAGGAGATTAAAGAATTGCGAAATTATCAGGAGATTCATCATTTATATATAAATACATACATTTATGTATATAAATTTATATATATATATACCGGATGTCCGAAAAGGAAGGCGCCTTTTTAAATTAAAATAATTTGAAGATAGTTAACAATAGAAATGCCCCGTTTGTTGCATCTTTATTAGAAAAGCAATAAATTTTAACCGTATGATTTTTAAATTAGTTTAACATTTCACCAATAGGTGGCGATGTAAACTGAATAAACTAAATAAAAACATTTCCAAAATATCTGCCAATTGTAGCAATTTCATGACGTAGTCTTGGAGACCGCTGACCAGGCCCCTACCTACCGGGATTCGACCCAGTTTGACGGGTTTGAGTGCCTGGAGAGTAGGGCGAAATTCGCTTGATCGCCTCATGGGGCGATCCACAATGACAAGTACCCAGGTCGGCTGACCAATAAAGTCCGGATTTTACTGGGTTGATCACTCCTAGGTTTTAGTATTCTAAGATCTGTTGCCGCACGCCACATACTCGTTATGATAGTTGGAATGGGACTGGACAATTTAGTGTCGAAACTATGGTACTCAGCTTAGCTTGAAAAAGGGGGGAGAATTTTGAAGGAAGACAATGACGTCTTCTTATGACTTCACGTAGACATGTAAGACATGACGTAGTCTTATAACAAAACTAGGCGTTAGCTGTGAATCAGGGAAATCCTCACATGCCTTACTGATGTAATGTTCCGAATTCACTAAACTTTGTGGGTTTTGTATGTAAACTTTGTTTTTTAAGTGTCCCCAGAAGAAATCGCAAGGATTCAAATCCGGCGAGTCCAAGAAATTCAAGTTCTTTCAGCTTACCAGCGCCACCTATTGACGGAACTTTAAACTAATTTTGAAGTTGTATGGTTAAAAATTTATTGCTTTCCTATGATTGCCATCCTAATCCCGAAGATGTAACAAACGGGGTATTTCTATCGTTAACCGTTTTTACATTATTTAATTTTTGAAAAAGTTCCTCCTTTTTGGAACACCCAATATATATATCTGTATATATATGCCTAACAATCAATTTTATTTTTACTATCTTATTATAATAAATACTTTTTACATTCCAATAAAATGGTTCACTCCTTTTTATTATTATCATGAAAAACGTAGTGAATTATTCTGCAGTATGATTTCATGAGAGATAAAAATGAATTATATATATATATATATATATATGCTGAATAGACTGCGAAAAAGCGTCTCTCAAAATTGAAGGGAGGATGTATTTGAAATCTTTAATAAGAATTTCGACCTCGCTTTGTTGTCTACTGCATATCTTGCATATTCCTTGTCAGTATTCACGGCTCTATCCAGGACAAATAAAGAAATATTAGTTCGCTTTCTCCTTCATTTTCTTATCTGTCTGAGTTTGATAAAGATAATTTCGCTGCGTGACGTTTCTCTAAAAAATTGATATAGGAATGAATAAGTAAAAGAAATCTCAAATGAAAATAACTATACCATACTTTATTATGTTGACAGAAAACCACCGTAAAAGTAAATATGATTATAAACAAATATAACCTGCCATATTAGCAAATTTTATTTAACGCCAGAGTGGTTTAGATAAATAAGTACTTTTGAATTTTTAAATTATTTTTATTTTAAATTTTCTTCAAAATCCTTTATTTGTAGGTGCCTCCGCTTCTAAAGGTTTCATGATTTAAGGAACAATGATTGAGGTTGGATGTTAATATATCTATCATTGTCAGTCCTTGATATTTCAGTTATATGATTTTAACTTGCGTCACAAATGCTATATCTATTACTTTATATTCAATAAGAGTATAAAGATATCCAACATACTAAAACCTTTCTCGAAAAACTACCTAACGGTACAAGCTCTTTTCAAATTCGTCCAGTAGAATAAGATATTTTGTGAGTTATGTCCTTTTATATGTTTGGGATTCAATACATACAATAGGTATAACAAGCATTTTATTTAAATACATATAAAAGTAATAAAAAATAATGAGAAATCTCCCATAATCCTATCATATTACAACAATCGTTATAATAATGGTTTTTTTTCTCATGGCTTTTATCATAAATTATGGGAGATTTTTCCAGCTATTGAAAGTGAAAAGCAACTGTATAACGTAAAAAAAAAAAAAAAGGTTGGGGAGGGGGAAACTAAGAAGCTAGAACTTTCCAGAATATCATTCATTATTATTATTATTATTATTATTATTATTATTATTATTATTATTATTATTACTATTATTTTATGTGATAGCTTATAAGTCTAGAATATATTCCCACAAACGATTTTTTTAAAATTTGAATTATTACAAAAGTTAAGTGACAAATATACCTCTGTATGCTAATAGAGCAAACTTTCAACTTTAAGCGCATTTTTCCAAAAACGACATCTTTTTACTTGGCCGCTTGGATTACCACTCGACCGATTTCATTTAAATTTCAATACAAACTCATAGAATTGAATTCTCTATGGTGCTACGTAGGATTTTTTTGACACTTTTATTTTTTAATTTTTTGCAAGCATTCTAAGGTTATTTTTATGAGGCAAAATTGAAAATTTTTTTGGCGTGAGTGAAAATTCTGCCGTTTTTACAAATAGTTAATTAAAAAAAAAAAAAAAAAAAAAAAATCCACTACACCATAGCCAATACTTTAAAATATTAGTTGAATTTAAGTGATTTCTTTTAAATTGTGGTGTTTCAGCAATGCTTGGTGCAAGTGGTCAGCTGACGCTGCATTTTCAGGATACCCTTATTTACATGGATGCTAAGGATGGAGTATGATTTCTTTTGTTTAATAAAAAATTACGAAACATTCTCCTAACATAATATATTGCAAACCTCCCCAATAGTTTAAGTTGTCATTGAAACCCACAAAATTTTCCTAAAGTATGACCTTCTTTTCGGCTTTCAAACTGACGTTGTCCGCTTAACCCATTTGTTACAAAAATCATTTTTTGAAATTCTTTGCATTTTAAAAATACAGCTCTTTCCTTTGTCATCAATTATTAATGCCTGATGTCATAATTGACATTTATTGCCGAATTATTGGTTATTTTTTGCTTGACAGGAAAAACTTGCCAGAGGGAAGCAGCACAGTCAAATGACGTGAAATCAAATGGGACAACGCTACATCTAATAAATAAAACTTTATGTAGAAAACAAAAATTAAATGCAATAGTGAATAGCTGCAAATAAATAGCAAAAATGATTGCTGTTGGTTTTACATGTTATTCTATGTATCTGACATAGCCTTTTGCATAAAACAGGTTTCGTATGGTTTCATGGATTTTGGCACCCCACCCCCTTCCCTCCTTCGCAAAGTAAATTTACAAAGAGACTTTTACTGAGTTTCTAATGGCCGACTTATTTTAAAATTAAAGATATGTAATAAGAAAATACGTAATACTGAACTATGTGATCAGCCTTGTCAAATATATGTTCGATAAAACCTATGAAACCGGGGTCGGAAGGAACAGGAAAAATTAAGTTTTATATAGATTTCCCTCTTAGCATGTATAATAGTTGATATTCTTTCTGTTGGGACCATGTAATTTATTCATTTAGGACAAGATTTCGTTTATAGACAGATTTCATTTTCACATACTTGACTGTAGTTGTAGTATTACATTACAATTGAGCAGGCGTTTAAAGTCATAATAGTGATATGAGTCACAATAGTTTAAGAAGGAAAAATCAGGATTTTCTGTAGGTAATAACAATGAATTTCAATACCGTAAAATACCTTTGCGTGCTATCTACAGCCAGTTTCATAGAACTATCACTTATACCGCTCTTCCTAATAATATACTGATATGTCTAAATGCTTCCCTGAACCTAGCGCTAATTTTCAAAAGTATAATAGTGACTTAGAGCAACAACAACAACAAAAAAAACTATTGAACTTTTAATAAGTACTATTTTATTTTGTGAATTTTCCATAACTTAGTGTTCAGTGTCACGGGCAATCGCCTTAACTCGCCTCCTCTAAGCGTCGAATCTGCATGTAAAAAAAAAATAATTGTAGTGATAAAAAATATTTTTAAAATTGCGTATTTTCCACCCTTTAGTTTTCAGTGTCCCGGACAGTCACCCGATTTCGCCAATCTTTTTATCTAACTTGTCAATTTTAATACACTTGGTTCAGTTTTTCTTTTGGATTTTCCAGCTTACCCAAATTTTAGATGTGTATGTATATATATATATATATCTATATTCATTTGGCGACCCTTCCGCTTTCCGTTCTAGATCCCCTCTTGATAGTAGCTTTTACTATACGGCGAGATTTTATTGGACTTATGTTATAGTTGCAGTTGTTTTGTGGTTGGTAGAAAAGTATCATTACATGGATAGGATAAACAATATCGCAATAACGAGATGTTTATGCAAATTAATTTTAAAACAAAACACACACGTTCATAACGGAATCTTGATATAGTGTAATGCTTTCAAATTACGCTGTAAAATCAATGAGACAATGGGGCTTCAGAAGGGCAGGCCCTGCTTGAAAAATAAAAGTATTGTTTTATCTCAAAAATTACAAAAATAAGCAGTTCTAGACTATCATTGCGTGAATTCTGGTTTAGTCTGAGAATCCTTAAAATTTAGTTATCATAAAACTTCGTAAAATCTTAAAGTGCAGAAAAACTAATATAAAAGAAATGCAATTTGGAATTGTAGACTTTTAAATATAAAGTGGATTATAAAATATAGATATAGTTTTCACAGCTGAGGTAGAAATCCGTAAGCTATAGATTTATTAGTAACTACACTGAAAAAAAATGGGTACTCAAAATTGAGTAAAAAGTACTCAATTTTGAATACGTTACATACTCAAAATAGCTCCGATCCAAATGTACTCAAAATTGAGATACACATGTACTCCTTTTTGATCCCATGGATGTATTCAAATATGAAGTGTTATGTACTCATTTTTGATCCCCACTGCAAAAAAAAAAATTCTGAAAAAAAAATGGAAATTGTACTGGCAATCGAGACGGCCAGTACTAGTTCCGTATTTTAACGAAAAAAAAATTCCGTAAATTCCAGGAAATTTTCCGTGATTTCTGAAATTTCCGTTTTATAACAGATATCTTCCGTATTTTTTAGTTAAAATAAAATTTATACGATAAAAAAAAAAGTTACTTCGCGAGGACAACCTTATAAGAGATACATACATTTCTGCTCATTTTTTTCATTCCTGCGTGAGTTTATAGTAATTAACCAACCCTTGCCATGAGCGGAATCGAATCCGTGATCTCCTGTATACTAACCTGACGACTTAGACCAACGCGCCATGAGTGGTCACGCCTCCTTCTCAAATGTTGTTAGTTATTTTATGATGCAAAAACTTGAGGTTTCATCTGTAGATGGAATTTTTCAGTTCCAATGTTTTTAATATTTTCTTTTCATAATTTTCAATATTTTGCTGTATTATTTGGTGCCTTATAACAGATAAATTTCAATTTATTATGTATTATATCGTAAAACATTGTATTAAGAATGCTGATTGCTTCTTTTTGCAATAGTACCAACATTTTCTTTATTCGAACATATATTTTTAAAAAATTATTTGCCTAATTATCTATTTATCAATTCCAATACAATTATCTTAATCAGACGTGTTTATTACATGCTATTGAAGTATTTTTTTTAATGTCTTATTTTAAAAAAATTATGTAAATAAAAATTTTATAATAAATTAAATTATTATATTTCAGCTATGCTGAGAGCTTTTGCGTACGGTTCTGTTAAACTAAATAGTTAAAAAAATGATTTTTAGAGACAAATTTGAAATTAATGACCTCGGGATAGGTAGGTTTAAATGTGGACTTATTGATTTTTAATTTAAATTAAATTAGTTTAATTTATAAAAATATAAGCTAACGAAATAAATTAAAAATGTTATAAAGTTAAAACCTTCATTTTTATAAAAGTAAAGAAAAAATATTAACTAATTTTATAAATTTAAGGAAAAAATTATAACTTTGTAAAATTATAATTTATAAAATAATAAATTTTAGCGTAATTCATAAATTTGTAAGCCAAATCAGTTTAGTTTAATACCAATTTGCATAGCTATAATTTGCAAAGATATTATGTTATGAAACTTTTAAATAACACAATATTGCCTCATGTTAAAAAAGTTAAAATAAATTTTAAAAGAATTAGTGGAAAAAAATCATAATTTTGAAGTACTAACAAGAAAAATAAAGAAGTAGATGTGTAAAATGTGAGAAAAAAAAAGAGTAGTAAATGTGTGGTAGTGGATCCACTTTGATGAAAATCCCGAACAACCAGATCCACTTTTCATTTCTCTTATTCTTCGTTTTTCCTTCAAATAATAGCTTTTTAGGCTCCGAAATTTCGTCATTAGACACTCTTAAATATACAAGTATGTTGGGTTTGATCATATGTTCATTTTTGATCCAAAAATACTTATTTCGAAATGAGTACATGAACTTACTCATTTTTGAGAATACATATGTTCATTTTTGATCCAAAAATACTCATTTCGATATGAGTACATGGACTTACTCATTTTTGAGTATTTAATTTTTTTCAGTGTAGCTGACCCGCCCGGCGTTGTCCGGGCCCGTGATAAAACCTTAAATAAACCCGAAATTTCTATTATTTTATATCTTTAACCCGATTTTGTATGAATTTATGTTTTTAATGACAAAATCGTGAAATCATAAGAAAACATTTTCTTGTTTTTTTTCACGTAGGTACGTTTCATAGTTAAAAAAAAAATCTTGTTGTCCGAACTCTTTGAAATTTTTATCGGTTATAAGTATAACATTTTTACAACCCGTGTAAAAATTACTTCAGAAATATTGTTATCTGGTTGTAAAATAAATATGCTTTCTTTTCGCTTTTTTTTTTGTTTTTCCCGTCGAGTCCGTTAACATAAAGAAAAATAGTATTCGTCGTCCGAACTCTCTGAAATTTTAGTCATTTTTAAATATAGCTGTTTCCAAGTCCTCTATAAAATTATGTGAAAATATATGCATATTAAATAGTGAAAACGTTACCCGAAGCCGAGCGTGGCCGCGCAGAAACATGCCGTTATTATGGGTTTTCGCCGAAAATTTCTCTGATTTTATTAAAAAGAAAATATTTTTTTTCTCGTCCTAACGTTTCGAAATTGTTGTAGGTGATGTAAATCTGGTCTATATACCGAGATGATCTAAAAAGATTGTGTTGAACGTTTAGTAACTTTTAGCGTAAGAAAAGAAATCGTCTCGTGAGGCGCGAAATGACCTGAGTTCGCCGGTGTTTTTGAAAGGGTTAAAATTTGTATTTTTTAAAACTAATTATACTGTCTATTAGAAGAAGGTTTTGGTTTTAAGAGCATATGTTTGGTTTGTCTGTGTCTCTAAAATTGCGCTCTTGAGGGCGTTGCCGTAAAGAAAAAACATTCACCTTAAAAAACGACCCTTTTTCAAAAATGTTTTTCAAAGGGTTAACATAATTTTTTTGTCGAATTGATTGTAGTATTTGAGACATAAGAGTGCGATCTTTCCGAATATGTTTTTCGTTTTTAAATAGACCAAACGGTTTAGTCGATAGAAGTTAAAACAGAATTGCGAAATAACGCAGCCTTCATTTAAATGGTTCTTCGTTCTCGGGTTCTGGGCATGCGCGAGTGCTGAAAACTGGCTCGCAAAGAAAGAGATGAGTTATCGATAAGTTTTTAATTGATATTTTGGCTAATTATTAAAATATTAAAAATCTGAGACTCAAGTGCATCAGGAGAGGCCTTGGACTATCCTCGCCTAAATTTTCAGACTTCTAGGTGCGCTAGAGTTGGCTAGCCATCGCAGACCGACAGACACGCAGACACACACACACACAAAGCGAAACTTTCTTTTATTAGTATAGATAATAATAATGAATAATTAATTAAATCGCAAGTTATATATGTGTAATAACTCATCCATATATGATGGCACGAAACTCATTAGAATAAAGAATTATTAAAATTTTATGTGAAAACATTTTTATGCTTTACAAACCAAACTTCTATATTAAGTATATCTCCTACGAGACAAGGCAATAGAAATGTTTAATGTCCTCTGTACAATTGATCAAGTGTTGGGCAATTGATAAAAGTATAATCAAAAGTGGGATAAGATAAAGATCAGCGAATGTATATGAATGCTGGTTCTAAAATTATATAGGTCGTAACCAAATAACACATGCATAGAAAGCCAGTATCACGTCCAAGAGAACTTGGAGGCTAAGTTGGAATTTAGGTTTGTGTAGCGTATTAGAATGCTATTCATTTTTCAATTTTCTTGATCTTTATCCATAATATATTTTTTAATTGATATCTTTTTTTCCTAAGTGAAGCTAGCAATTAAAATCGTAGCTCGTTTAGCAGTCACACCTATTTTCTTTTTATAAGAAAAATATTCAAAAATAAAATAGCTAAAGTAAAATTTAAATATCTATAAATAAGTAAGACTAGCAAAACCCGTGGCTTTGCTCGTGTAATTGTTGAAATATGCCAAGTGTATTCGTATGCCTATTTTCATTAGAGGAAATTTTACTGCCACAGATAATTAAAAAAATACTAAGCCACAATTTGTGTAAACTTCATTCTTATACTGCATTAGGCAAACATGAGACTTAAATGAATGAGGAAAACTAAAATTATTTCTAAATAAATGGTTATTTAGAATGTATTTTGAAGTTTTTCCACTCATTTCATTTTTCATTTGAAATTAGGAATTTTTTGAAACCGTTCATAGCGAGAAATGTAATGGTCAAGCCAAATTCCAAGCTTCTAGTTATCCAAGCTTCTATAATAACTATATACCAGAAATAGAAATTTTAGAACGTATTTTGTTCCTGCACACATTAAAAATTCTAAATTTTTAAAAACTGTTCTGTGGAGTAATTTAGAGTAATTCCGGGAGAGATGTCACGTACTTTTTTGAATTTGTGTATCAAATCCCATGATGCACATAAACTAAAAAAAAATCATGCTGTGCTATTTATTGTTAAATCACTAATCATAAATGTGTACTTCAACCAAAAAAATTAAATTAATTAATATAAAAAAAATAGTCAAACAAATATTCATATCTGGACTATGATTAACTACGTAAAAAAAAAAAAAAAAAAAAAAAAAAAAAAGAGTACATTGAAACGTATCAGTACGTTCAAATCAATATTAGTCCGCCTACTTTGTTCACTACTAAAATTATCTACGTATCTCATTTTGTACGGTACAGACGTAGCACATCTCAGTTGCTTGCCCTCGAAAAGGAAAATGGCGTAACCATACATACAGTACTCTATACAGACGCTACACCTAGTTTTGAATTCGAAATTATGCATGCATTTAATAATTAGCATGTAAAAAGCATTTAAGCATAACGTGTTTAAAAGTTCGGATAGTGAAATCATGCGCTTACCTCAAAATAAGGATTGTACAGTTACAAATAAACATCGAAATGGGATTCACACTATACACTCGTTAAAGTGATCTCCTTGCTCACGTATACTGTGCGTCTGACTGTCATCTATCGATAATTACAAGAGATACAAGGGATGCGGCATTTATCCTGGATGCGGCGACTCTCCCGGAGTTACTCTATGTCTCTGAAATAAGAGCCATGTAAAACATGTCAAATTTCTATCCCTAACAATATCAGATAAATCATAGTTTAGAAGTTTTTTAGTATGCTTTCTGTTCATTTCACCATTTTAAATTTCGATTTTTTTAGAAATCGTTTTTAGCTTGCACTTTTATTGTAAAAATAACCACCATGCCAATTTTCAAGCTTCTAGCTCAGCAGCATCACGCAAAAATCGTAATTTTACAACGGTTTTTGCTTCTGCACACTTTAAAATTTCGAATTTTGTAAAAACTGTTCTGTGCAAGCAGTTACGTCTTAAACCTAACAAACATGTCAAATTTTAAGTTTCTATCTCTAACATTTCTGAATAAACCGCAACTAAGAACGTTTTTATCTCATTTCATACCTTTAAATTTCGAATTTTTAATCAACTATTTATACTGTGTATCTGTATTTTATAAGTAACCTTATGCAAAATTTCAAGATTCTAACCCGAATAAATCCAACTAAATCGTAATTTGGAACGTTTTGACTCATTTCATCCTTAAAATTTCAAATTTTTCAGAAACCGTTCTTAGCGAACATTGACATTTTAAATGTAATCATCATGTCAAATTCCAAGCTTCTGCACCAACTGTGTCGCATAAATTGCAATTTTAGAACTTTTTCGCTCTTGCACCTTTTTAAATTTTGAATTTTCAGAAAAGTGTTCTGAGCCAGCATTTACATATCTAGAGTAACAGCCACGCCAAATTGCAATATTCTACGGTTAACTGTTCCAAATTTATTGTAATTTGGAACGTTTTTATAATATTTTCCGCTCATTTCACCCTTTTAAATTTCGAAAAAAAAAAAAAAAAAGCTCTTAGTGAGCATTTACATCTTAAAAGTAACCACTATGCCAAATTCCAATCTTCTATACCAACTGTGTCACATAAATCACAATTTTAAAGCATTTTTTACTCCTGCACCCTTTTAACTTTTGAATTTTTAGAAAACTGTTCTAAGCAAGCATTTGCATCGTAAATGTAGCAGCCATGTCAAATTTGAAGTTTCTCTCCTTAACAATTCCATAGAAAGAAATCATAATTTAGAACCTATTCAGAACACTTTCCGCTTATTTCGCCCTTTTAAATTTCAATTTTTTTAGAAACCATTCTTAGAGCGCATTTTTATCTTAAATGTAAAAGCCATGCTAAATTTCAAGTTTCTAGTCCTTTCAAGTATCGCAAAAATCGTAATTTAGAAAGTTTTTTACTCCTACACCCTTTTAAATTTCGAAAAAAAAAAACAGTGTTGTGTGTCCATTTGCGTCTTAAAAGTAACAGTCATGTCAAATTTCAAGTTTCTATCCTTAACAATTCCATAGAAATGATAATTTAGAAGTTTTTAAAACGCCTATCCCTCATTTCAATCTTTTAAATTTCGATTTTTTTTTTAGAAAACATTCTTAGAGTGCATTTTCATCTTAAATGTAAAAGCCATGCTAAATTTCAAGTTTCTAGTCCTTTCAAGTATCACAAAAATCGTAATTTAGAAAGTTTTTTACTTCTACACCCTTTTAAATTTCGATTGAAAAAAAAACATTGTTGTGTTTAGAAAATGTGTGTTAGAAGTTAGTGTGTTAAAAGTGTTGTTCATTTGCGTCTTAAAAGTAGCAGTCATGTCAAATTTCAAGTTTCTATCCTTAACAATTCCATAGAAATAATAATTTAGAACGTTTTTAAAACGCCTTCCCCTCATTTCAATCTTTTAAATTTCGATTTTGTTCAGAAGTTGTTCTTATCGAGCATTTATGTATTATAAGAGAGCCATGCCAAATTTCAAGTTTCTAGCCCTTTCATAATTTAAAAAAAATCGTAATTTAGAACGTTTTTGTCTCTTGCACCCTTTTAAATAAATAAAACAAAATCAGTGTTGTGAGTGCGTTTGCGTCTTTAAAGTAAGCAGTCATGTCAAATTTCAAGTTTCTATCCTTAACAATTCTACAGAAATCAGAATTTAGTACGTTAGTATAGATGACAAGCATAAAATGATAATATCAAATACAAAATTCCACTGTGTCGTGTGCACTGTTTTCAGCGTTGCAAATGATGAATGATCTATGATGGCGATGAATTACACATATTTCACGGCTTTTTCGCTACAATGCAATGGATATTGCTGTGGGAATGAAAGCATAGATTACAACAGTCGATAGTCAAAAACTTTTCTCACATATTAACTTTGCAAGTAACTTCATTCTCTACATTTGAGCAATCGATGTAATTATTCAAATTGTTCTTCGAGTTCGAACTCTTACGATAATTGGAACGTACGTTAATCTTTGGTTTCACGATCCTGGTGATTATTCTTTTACTTTAAAGAATGAACTATTAAGACAATCCAGGCAAATTTTATCAGAATTCGTTTAACTAAAGTAAAGAACATGGTTGGAAACTAGTGTTGCCAGATATACGAGTGAAAGTCATTAAGTACAAGTCACAAAAGATAATTAAATAATAACTTACAATGATGTTCACTTCAAAACTATTTTTATTTCTCAACATATTCTCTACCAATATTTATGCACTTATATCACCGTTTTATCAGTGCCCCAACACCAGCTGTATACAATTCTTTGGATTGCTGTCTCAGCCACATTAGGACTTCAAGTTGAACCTTTTCATCATCTATGAACATCATCTTGCTTCCAAGATGGTTTTTTAGTGGACTAAACAGATGAAAATCGCTTGGGGCTAAGTCGAAGCTATATGGTGAATGTTGAAGAAGATGATGTTCACAGATGATGAAAAAGTTCAACTTGAAGTCATAATGTGGCTGAGACAGCAACCCAAAGAATTGTATGCAGCTCTGGTGTTGGGGCACTGATAGAACGGTGATATAAGTGCATAAATATTGGTGGAGAATAAGTTGAGAAATAAAAATAGTTTTGAAGTGAATATCATTGTAAGTTATTATTTAATTATCTTTTGTGACTTACTTAATGACTTTCCCTCCTATAAAGTATCAAATAGCAAGACAGGCAGATTAAAAAAAGCGGAACGACAACTTCTCGTTCGGGACGATATAACACATACTAAATATAACGCAGTTTTTGTTGTATATTAAATGTATGTGATTTAATACAACTTTTAACGGATACAGTTGAAAGTTAGTAACGAAAACATTGATGTTCTCAGTAATTATTGGCAATTACTATTTATACTATTACTACTATTACTATTACTATTATTACTATTTATTACTATTTATTACTATTTATTCATAAATGAAACTTAAAGCAACATAACTTTTGTAAATATTACCGTATAGTTAAAACAGTAAAAATTCAAACTCTTTATTTAAAACATTGGCAAGTTTTTCTACTATTTAACAATATTATGATAAATTAAAATCAAGAACACTATTTTGAACAATAAAATGTGAATTTTACCATTTCAGTTTCACTTAACTATAAACCAGACTTTACGCCTCATTTGAAAATACAGCCTTAATCAATAAATCTGTCATTAAAGTCAAAATGTCACCCTACCCTAAAGCCTGAAAATTAAAATTAATTAAAAATCAAATATTCTTGCTTACAATTGCTAGGCATTTACATTCTTTTAAACATTAGGCTTTGAATGAATAAAAAATCATGGTACACGATACATGAAATATAAAGTATTCAGATTATTATGAAAAACGGACTTTTTTGTTGTCTGATGCAGTGATCTGCGTGACAGATTGTGGAACCTTTGAAAAGCGGGACACTTGACAAAACTATATAGAATGGTTAAGAGTAGAAATGTTCAAGTTAGTTTTTTGTCTATTTTTAGAGACAAATACCTATTGTTTACATTTGTTGAAAAAAAGCATGACTATGACAAATAATAGGATATTTTTATTATAGAGGATTCCTCAATTTAAATATACATTTATTAAGTCTTAGTTGAATCCGAAGGAAAAATTCTTCAAAGGGGCGATTTTACCTAAGCGACTGAATGTTTACTTCTTTCATCTGTTGAAAGAGCGTTGTTTTATGTATTACATGTAATGTGTATATTGCAAATTATTGCATGTAAATATGAACGTGTATTGTGTGCATTGTTTAGATATATGTAAATCTCACATCATATTGTTTAAGTTATGTTTTGTTTATAGTAAGACTAAATATTCATTATCAGAATTATAATACAATAATTTGTGTAAAGGAAAATAATTTGTATTTTCAGTAATTCATCGTATTTAACATGTTTTGTTAAAATTAGTTTATTGAAAAAGGTCTTAAAACATATTATCTGGATGAACTATTTAATTTTCACGAAGATAAATGACTTGTCTTTTATCACACAGCGCGGAAAATAAAGCTTGAAAGTTTTTCTTTATTTCCTGTAAGATAAATTATTCACAGTTTGTTTATTTAAAACAGTTTTTTACCCTCATAAGATTGCACTTATATACGTTATACATTATTAAGAGTAAGGAATCAGACAATTAAAAAAAATTACAATGGTGTGAATTTTCCTATTCCAAACTTTTTTTCTTTTGTTGCTGGGAAATATGCTCAACGGAAGAAGTGGTTAGTTTGATTAATTATATTAGATTTTACTAAGTTTTTGTTTTCATTAAGTCAATTATAAAATATTTCCGACAAACTTTTTCAATTGTTTAAAATTACAATGGAGAAGAAAAGTATTAATTGAATGTTAATTAAACAAGCTTTATTTTTCTAAACTGGTGATGAAAAATTTTCAAGTCAGGATGAGTAATTTGAAAACTTATGAGATAACAACTTGACATCTTTTCGTAGAATTCTTTCTGAGTTTTAATTTGCATTTAATGAATCCTAATTAATCATCAGCGCATAATTGGCAGTCAACAACTTTATCTCAAAATCTACTTCTCTGGTGCATACAGAGGTTATTAAACATAAATAAAAAATGAAATGATTAATGCAAATTTTATTAAAAAAAAAAAAAAAAAAAAAAAAAGCTATATAACAAATATAATTCAAGGGATCTGCGGAAAGCTTTTTAACAGTTCTTTCCTCCTAAAACCAGTTCGAAGCTTTATTGTGTTTTGATTTATGAATCATTTTAATTAGCGTTTTTATATTCGGATGAATTTGACATTTAATTTAAAAAATCACACACACACATATTAATTTACACGGACAAAAACACTTTTACATTTAGGCGTGACAAACATTTTTCTGTTGTTGTTAGTTCTACTACTGTTAAAAAAAAAAAAAAAAAAAAAAAAAAAAAAAAAAAATATATATATATATATATATATATATATATATGCCATATTATGCCATATATTATGCCATATATATATATATATATGGCAATGTTAAATAAAATGCAATAAATATACGAGATTTAAATAAATGTTATTTTGAGAATGATTTTATATATAATTTACTTTTTAAAATCTTATAATTAGTCCCATTTCTTTTTTAATTTATACAGCAGCTAGTTTATGTACAGTGTCATGTGTTTATAGTCCAAGCGGCGACTGATAAAAAAAACCCTACCCTGTTAAAAATTTGCAGCAAACTGTCCAGTCATTTGACCGTTTTTATAGAAAATGGTTAGATAACCTTAATTTAACTATATTCTAACCCTAATATGGGCAATAATATGGTCAGATTAGAGTTACATTACGGTTATGTAACAGTTTTCTTTAAAAACGGTCAAATGACTGGACAGTTTGCTGCAAACTTTTAACAGTGTAGTTCATTTATTAAAAGCCGAAATTTTCAAAAAGATAGTATTTATCATGGGAAAGCAAAAGTGATACAGTTGCTTAGTCAAAGCGGTTATACAGAAGAGACATTTGATCACTTCCGGTGTGAATTTCCATCATTTACTTAATTCCTTAATAAAAAGATGAAATCAATGCTAAAATCAAGATCTTCCAATTATCTGTTAAAAAGCATAGGGTTGCCCGCTAAAATCTGGGTACGACCAAGTGGCACTCTCCACTCTCCAAAAATTAGGGCTATTTTTGGACACATTCTTAGTTCATTAAGTAAACGATGAAACTAATGCTAAAATGCAGAGATTACTTGTATCTATTGAAATATATAGGGTTGCCTGGTGAAATCTCAGTGCAAATAGTGGCAATCTTCCAAAATTAGAGTGTATTTTGGGCACCTAAGTAGTCCATTGATTTAAAGCTGACATCAACGAAAACAAGTAGGGTTTAAAATTCTCTACTAAAATGTATAGGGTTGCCTAGTGAAATCGCGATGCAAATAGTGGCAACCCTCTAAAATTTAGGTCTATTTTGGGAGACCCAAATTTACTTTATTAAATAAAAGATGAAACCAGAACTAAAAGGAAGATCTTACAATTATCTTTAAAAAAAACAAAAAACATAGGGTTACCTGTTAAAAGCATTATACAATCAGTGGCAAACCACGCAACAAGTGACAAAAGTTCAAAATTTAGGTTTATTTTTATTTTTGGATACTACCCTTAGTTCATTAATTAAAAGATGAAACCAATGCTAAAATGTAGAGCTTATTTATCGCTATTGAAATATATAGGGTACTTAGGAAAGTGATGGTGCAACAAGTAGCAACCCTCCAAAATTGAAGCGTATTTTTACACCTACATAGTTCATTAATTAGAAGCTAAAAAAAAAAAACGCTTACACATCGTAGGGCTTAAAAGTCTTTACTAAAGTATAACGGTTGCCTAGTTAAATCGCACTGCAACTGGTGGCAACCTCCAAAAATTTAGGACTGTTTTCGGACACTTGCATAGTTCTTTAAGTAAAAGATGAAACCTTGCTGAAATGAAGATTTTTCAATTATCTAATAAAAAAAACATAGGGTTACTGCTTAAATCTGGGTATAACCAGTGGCAAACCTCCAGAAATATAAAAAAAAATAGCCCTATTTTGTTCCGAGTTGCCACCGGTTGTATTAGCCAGGTTTTAGCAGGCAACCCTATGTTCTTTAACAGAGAATTCTAAGATCTTCATTTCGACAATGGTTTCATCTTTTAATTAATGAACTAAGTAAGCGATGTCTGTTCTCTGTACCCGCTTTGACAAAGGCAACCCTATTACTTTTGCTTTGCCATGGTATATATATATATATATATATATATATATATATATATATATATATATATATATATATATATATGTTAGCTTTTTACGAAGATGATTTAATATTTCACGAGAAAATGACAGTTGGTTACAGATGATGAATTATTGCAGTCGCTATCAAGAATCATGCAAGAAGGTTAGGCAATGATGGAACACCATGCGAATTTCTCCAATAATATGCAGCCAATTTCCAGATAAATTGTTTATTAACGAACAGGAGCGATGCCAGTAACAGTTCCCACAGGATCAAGGTGTAATCATATAGCCCTCAGGCCTGACGTTAACTCACTATATTATTTAATGATCTTAAAATGCTGTTAGAAATTCTAAGTCACCGAACACCAGATAACGCTTTGATCAGTACTTCCGAACATGACAAATATCTGCTCTCCAAATGCCTGCACGCGAGTTTTGTTAACTGCGCGTAAAGTTACTGAAACGACGTAACGTATGCACGAACCAATGAGTGAGAGACGAAATTAAGCTAAGCGAATGAGGTGCGATGGAGAAGATTTAACAAGAAATATTCCCGATCGCAGCTGCGCATTGATTTTGACGTGAAAAATACCCAGTGCGCGAAGCGAAGCATGGAATAAAAAAAAAATCTTTTTAAAAAAACATGCGAAATGACAACAAGCGTCTCTCAGAATATTATAGATTGGGCAGTTGATAAAAGTTACGAATGAACTTAAAGTTTTGGATTAAGATTTGGAATAAGATAATTATTAATATACGTGTTATTACTTTTAAAAGGACATTAAATAGGAATAAATATTATTGAGAATTAAGGAAAAAATGACTATGTCAGAATTTAGATTAATTTAAAGGAATATTGCGAAATAAAAATTTTTATGTAATATATATATATATATATATATATATATATATATATATATATATATATATATATATATATATATATGATATCTTATTTGAAATTTTCAACTTTTAATAAATGGTCTACGGTTTTTTTTTCTTTCAAGCAGTCGTATCTTGAACTATTATTTATTTATTTATTGAAATGCACATTACAGACGAATCCATTTACAGTGTTGCAAGAACATCATAAGAAAAAAAAACATATATATAAACACATATCATATACACAAATACATCACATACAACTCGAATACAAACACAAATTAAAAGATTAAAAGTTCAGAACATTTATCTTTGAAGGCAGAAAAGGACATATTAAAAATATCAAGATGCACAGACTGTCTTTTCTGACAGTCATCTTTTCTGTCAGAAAAGATTGACAGAATATTTTCTGTCAATTAATATTACAGAAAATATTAATTGAATGTAAATTAAGCAAGCTGTATTTTCTAAATTCATATTGAAAAATGAAGTCAAGATGATTAATTTGACAAGTTCTCGAAAAACAACTTGACATCTTTTCAGGGAATTCTTTCCGAGTTGTCATTTTAATTCGATCAATCATAATTAATCATCAGCGAATAATTGGTAGTCAACAACTTAATCCCACACAGCTACTCACTCCTCTGTTGCGTGGCGAAGTTATTAAAAAGAAATTAAAAATTAAATGTTTAACACAAATGTTATTGCTCTGAAAAATTTTAAGGCATAACTAAGGGAGTATTTCTAGGGTAATGCGAAAAGTTAAAAAAAAAATTTATTAAATATTTTGTAAAATTTATATAAAGAGAAAATATATATGTAAAGAGAAATTATGTATATAAAAAGAAATTATATATAGAAAATATAAAGAGGAATTATATATAGAAAATGTAAAGAGAAATTATATATATAAAGAGAAATTGTATATAGAAAATATAAAGAGAAATTATATATATATAAAGAGAAATTATATTTAGAAAATATAAAGAGAAATTATATATATATATAAAGGTAAATTATATATAGAAAATATAAAGAGAAATTATATATATATAAACATAATGTTGTACTTTTCGATTTTAGCTAATCAACGTAAACTCATATTGAAAGGGACTGGTTTAATCAATAAGTTTATTTGATCAAAACGGTTTTTATATAAAATTATACTTATATTTTATACATTGTACTAACGGGTCAGAATATTTAATAAGAATATCACATTTGTATAAATTTTCCTATTCCAAATATTTTTGTCTTTCAGTGAAAGAAACGGTTTTCTTAATTAATTGCATTAGCATTCATTAAACTTTTGTTTCCTTTAAGTTGATTATTAAATATTTTCAACAAACATCTTTATTTTTTTTTAAATTAACATTGAAGAAGGAAAATATTAATTGAATGTAAATTAAGCAAGCTGTATTTTCTAAATTCATATTGAAAAATGAAGTCAAGATGATTAATTTGACAAGTTCTCGAAAAACAACTTGACATCTTTTCAGGGAATTCTTTCCGAGTTGTCATTTTAATTCGATCAATCATAATTAATCATCAGCGAATAATTGGTAGTCAACAACTTAATCCCACACAGCTACTCACTCCTCTGTTGCGTGGCGAAGTTATTAAAAAGAAATTAAAAATTAAATGTTTAACACAAATGTTATTGCTCTGAAAAATTTTAAGGCATAACTAAGGGAGTATTTCTAGGGTAATGCGAAAAGTTAAAAAAAAAATTTATTAAATATTTTGTAAAATTTATATAAAGAGAAAATATATATGTAAAGAGAAATTATGTATATAAAAAGAAATTATATATAGAAAATATAAAGAGGAATTATATATAGAAAATGTAAAGAGAAATTATATATATAAAGAGAAATTGTATATAGAAAATATAAAGAGAAATTATATATATATAAAGAGAAATTATATTTAGAAAATATAAAGAGAAATTATATATATATATAAAGGTAAATTATATATAGAAAATATAAAGAGAAATTATATATATATAAACATAATGTTGTACTTTTCGATTTTAGCTAATCAACGTAAACTCATATTGAAAGGGACTGGTTTAATCAATAAGTTTATTTGATCAAAACGGTTTTTATATAAAATTATACTTATATTTTATACATTGTACTAACGGGTCAGAATATTTAATAAGAATATCACATTTGTATAAATTTTCCTATTCCAAATATTTTTGTCTTTCAGTGAAAGAAACGGTTTTCTTAATTAATTGCATTAGCATTCATTAAACTTTTGTTTCCTTTAAGTTGATTATTAAATATTTTCAACAAACATCTTTATTTTTTTTTAAATTAACATTGAAGAAGGAAAATATTAATTGAATGTAAATTAAGCAAGCTGTATTTTCTAAATTCATATTGAAAAATGAAGTCAAGATGATTAATTTGACAAGTTCTCGAAAAACAACTTGACATCTTTTCAGGGAATTCTTTCCGAGTTGTCATTTTAATTCGATCAATCATAATTAATCATCAGCGAATAATTGGTAGTCAACAACTTAATCCCACACAGCTACTCACTCCTCTGTTGCGTGGCGAAGTTATTAAAAAGAAATTAAAAATTAAATGTTTAACACAAATGTTATTGCTCTGAAAAATTTTAAGGCATAACTAAGGAAGTATTTCTAGGGTAATGCGAAAAGTTAAAAAAAAAAAAAATTATTAAATATTTTGTAAAATTTATATAAAGAGAAAATATATATGTAAAGAGAAATTATGTATATAAAAAGAAATTATATATAGAAAATATAAAGAGGAATTATATATAGAAAATGTAAAGAGAAATTATATATATAAAGAGAAATTGTATATAGAAAATATAAAGAGAAATTATATATATATAAAGAGAAATTATATTTAGAAAATATAAAGAGAAATTATATATATATATAAAGGTAAATTATATATAGAAAATATAAAGAGAAATTATATATATATAAACATAATGTTGTACTTTTCGATTTTAGCTAATCAACGTAAACTCATATTGAAAGGGACTGGTTTAATCAATAAGTTTATTTGATCAAAACGGTTTTTATATAAAATTATACTTATATTTTATACATTGTACTAACGGGTCAGAATATTTAATTAGAATATCACATTTGTATAAATTTTCCTATTCCAAATATTTTTGTCTTTCAGTGAAAGAAACGGTTTTCTTAATTAATTGCATTAGCATTCATTAAACTTTTGTTTCCTTTAAGTTGATTATTAAATATTTTCGACAAACATCTTTAATTTTTTTTTAAATTAACATTGAAGAAGGAAAATATTAATTGAATGTAAATTAAGCAAGCTGTATTTTCTAAATTCATATTGAAAAATGAAGTCAAGATGATTAATTTGACAAGTTCTCGAAAAACAACTTGACATCTTTTCAGGGAATTCTTTCCGAGTTGTCATTTTAATTCGATCAATCATAATTAATCATCAGCGAATAATTGGTAGTCAACAACTTAATCCCACACAGCTACTCACTCCTCTGTTGCGTGGCGAAGTTATTAAAAAGAAATTAAAAATTAAATGTTTAACACAAATGTTATTGCTCTGAAAAATTTTAAGGCATAACTAAGGGAGTATTTCTAGGGTAATGCGAAAAGTTAAAAAAAAAAAATTCTTCGTAAAACCAGTTTGATGTTTTATTGTATTTTGATTTATATTATTTTATTTACCGTTTTCAGATTCGGAGGAATTGGGCATTTAATTAAGAAAATCTTATGTATTATATATAATCAAGTTTTAATAATTTGCAGGACAAAAATGCTTTTACATATAGGCGCAATAAATATTTTTCTACTGTTGTAAGATCTACCACTGTAAAAAATATGGTAACGTGAAATAAAATGCAAACAAATATCTGAGGTTTAAAGAAATATTGTGCTGTCCTCTAAAAAAAACCCAGTGTGAAATGTTTCCTAAAAAAAACCCACCCTAGTATTTTATCAAATATTTCACTGATGTCAATTGTTTGGTTTTGCCCTGTTTCTATACACCATTTGCAACAGTAAAAACATTTGATAATGCCTAAGGAGTGTTTATTTAGTTTTAAAAGAATTTATTCTGATAATGCAGAATTTTGGCAAAACATGAGCTTCATTTTCACATATTTGCTTGTTATAATACGTTATCTTAGAATGATGTACATCAATTTTGAAATGTTTTTATGTTAAACCATTAAAATGTGAATAAAATGTTACATTTCTAGCTGATTATGTCATCTAGGGCTCGCGTGGCAACCTTTGAAAATGGAGCTAAAAAAACCCATGCTGGAATAAAAAAAAAAACCCAAATTCGTTTTTAAATAAATAAATGATAAAATATACAAATTTTTGTTAAAAAGACATTTTTTTTTAAGGAACATAATTAAATTATGCAAATTTAATGCATATTGAAGGCACTTCTATGGAATTTTTTTTTTTAGTATGTCATAAAAAAATCCATGTTTGCAAAAATAAAACCCATGAATCTTTTTTACACACAGATACCCTTCACTTGTATTTTACACATTATTTTAATGTTTTCAAACTTTTATTTATTTATTTTATTCTCTCTTTTAATTTGTTAGTGCAAAATATTTTACTTAAGGTAGGAATAACTAATATAGATACATAGATGCTAATTTGTACTATTTCTCTTCTAAGCATACAGATGAACTGTAAGTTTGTGCAGTTTTGTGCAAAACACAGTAAGTGAATTGTAAAATATCATTTTGTCTTTCGTATAAAAGGCAAAACTTGAAACCAGTTAAAAGTGGTCAAATTTGCTTCAACCACTCAAAAATAATTGAAACTCTTTTAAAAAATCATTTGAAATTTTTGGATTTCATAATGCACCTGGTGAATTGTTGAGCAAACTCTTCAGCAATAAAGATAATTTTCAAAGTTTGATCTGTGTTAGCCTTAATACAGAAAAAGTTGTTACTTGATAAGTAACGCATGTTGTATTAAATTTATTTTAATCAAATGAATTTTAATCTTTTTTTCTAAATCAAAATGAGTCTTAATTACTGATGATCAAAACAAATTTTGACTAGGAAAGTTAAAACTGTCATTTTCCTTGTTTAAACCAATACAACCCTGGGTAAAACGAAGACTAATAATATTAGGTAAAACGCAAAATTGGAAAAATTCATTAGTGGCCAGTGGCAGCAGTTTTATAAGTGGCCACTAACTTTAAACTAGTAGCCACTTTTTTATTTAAAAGTGTTAAACAGTACCCGTAAAAAAAAAATTATTAGTATTAATCTAACATTAAATAGCCCAAATAAATATGTTAATATAAACATATTGCAACCAGCAAAAGTAGAATCCTTGATAAAATGCAAGAAAATTTTACTCTCTCCTTGTGGGAAAAGTGCATTAAGGTGGCCGCTGACAGACGTAATTAGATATTAAAGGGAATGGAAATTTATTTGGTGCCAAATATGGGTTAAAGGTTCAGATATGATATTATGACTTGATACTTGCAGTCCCTAGGGTTACTGCATCAATGGTAGGAAAAAGTGAAAGCATTTAAAACTGCACATGCAAAAATGTTGAAGAAATGTGATTAGTAAAATAAGATTTTGTGTGGCCATGTTGGCAGATGTTCTGGAAACAGCACCAATCCATTCCCTTTATTACCTAAGTACTCAATATTTTTTAATATCAATTAGATAATTTTTTTTTCTAGATTGACACTGATCAATTTAATAAAACACAAACTACAGCTCGTACAAGATGTAAGGAAAGAATAAAGATAAGTGTTTCAGTTATTACACAAAAAGAAATAGATGAAGTGTCAAAATCACACGAATCTCCAAGCACTTAACAGAATTGTAATCACTCTTCACTGCATAAAAGATATTCAAAAACAAGCATTGAGAATGAAAGTACTACTACTAGTGAAGATGGCAGTCAGGAAAGTAATAAATCTTTATGGAGCTCAGATTTATCAGATGCAGATCTGCATAATACAGAAGAGGCCACAATTTTGAACACCGCAAGTGATACTACCGATAATGAAGACAATGATTTACTCTGTTCTGTACAAGAAGCTGAGAAGTTACAATGTGGCCAGTAGGTGATTATTAAATAAGATGATTTAAAGTTTCATGTTATTATTACTGAAAAAGTAAATGATGATCGTCGAATAAATTGCTTAATGCCACCAAAAATTAAGACTACTGAAGTTTGAACCTAATGACCATATTATTCAGAACAAAAGAAACCTAAATGTGGCTATTACTGATGCTTCTCCATTAATAAACTCTCGAAGATTTTACAAATGCTATTTAATAATTTTCTTCTTAAATTTACTGAAGATGTATGCAAAGAAATGTGAAAAGTCTGGAGCGAATTCGCAAATAATTATATTTTGCATTTTGCATTTTGCATTTGAAATTCCTTCAATTTACAAAAATAATGAAATATTAAATATTTTTTTGCAGAATTGTGGTTTAAAAATAAATAATAATGGAAAAAAATATTTTGCTGTAAAATAATTTTATTTCCAAGTATTTTTACATGTGGTTTTTTTTTAGGTAACATGGGTTTTTTGGAGGAAAAAGTGGGTTTTTTTTTCAATTTCTTGCTTAATTGGCTGTCATTTTGTAACATATTGATAGAATGAAAAATTCTCAGCATTAAAATGTTAGTCAGAACAAGCTGTGAAAATATAGCTATGTTTAATTTTTTTGTATTCCTTATTAGACTTTATATAAAGATAAATTCAAAAAATGGGGTTTTTTTAAAGGACAGCACAATATCAGTTTGAGAATATTTTAATATATAATTTACTTTTTTAAATTTTATGATTCCTCACATTTTAATTTCCTTTCTAGTTGTATATATTTGCTATAGTTTGTTCAATGTTATGTGTTTAGGAATAGAAACATAATGTCACCTTTTTCGATTTGACTAATCAATCCAAACTCATATTGAAAGTAACTTGTATAAATAACAAGTTTATTTGTTCAAAAAGGTCCTTTTATATAAAATTATACTTATATTTTACTAGCTGACCCGCCCGGCATCGCCCGGTCCCGTGATAATAACCTCAAAAAACCTCAAATTTGTATGACTTTATATCTTTAACATGATTTTGTAAGAATTTATACTTTAAACGAAAATCTTTTCAAACGAACCTCCTATCGGTGGCCCTGAAATATTTTTATTTTTTAAAACCAAATCTGTCATTTTAAAATAAAATGTACGCTCTTTAACTGATGTTTCATACTTTTCCAAATTTCGACTCCCATCCCCCCCCCCCCCCCACCAAAAAAAAAAAAAAAAAAAAAAAAATGCGGAATTTTAAAGTGTGCGGATTTTTTTTTCTCTTATCGAGTCAATTAATATTTTAAAAAAAGTTCGTAATGTCCAAACTCTTTGAAATTTTTATAATAGTTTGAATGTTTCGATATTTTTATGTCTGATGTAAATAGAGTGTACGAAGAACGTGTAAAAACATTGTTTTAAAATACCAACATTTAGCTACTATTAGCGTAGAGAAAAAATGATTCCGGGAGGCGCAATGTGACGTCCAGTCGCGATTATTTTTTTAAAGGGTTAATATTCGTAATTTTGAAAATGAATTGCACAGTCGTAGAGAAGAGAGTATCTGTATTAAGTGGGTATTTTTCGTTCTTCGTATCTCTAAAATTTAACACGATGCGAACTTCAAAAAAAAAAAAAAAAGGGGGGGGGGGTTAACACGGTAAAATCGCACAAGGGTTAAAATTTGTCATTTTTTTATGCGGCGTTCGAAAGTAAAAAGTTTGAAATTTAAAAATATGTTTTTAGTTTGTACGTATTTTGAACGGTTCGGACGATACGCATTTAGAAAGACGGAGCGAAAAAAAAAGCCCCTCGGCCTTTTCTTTCCTCTCTGCTGGGAGATTTTCGGAATGGCTTAATTTCGCAAGCGCGCACACGCAAAATAATGTTTTTTTGATAAATTTTCCTTATTGGTTTTTAATTAATATCTCTGTTAAAATAAAAAAAAATAAAAAACTAAGCATTAGGTGCATCAGGGCCTGTCTCAGACTTTTCTCATCAAAAATCTTCAGACCTCTACGTGCGGTAGATTTTGCTAGCTATCGCAGACACACACACACACACACAAACATCTTTCTTTTATAAGTATAGATGCATTAAAAGAAAGAACGGGTCAAACAAAATTTTGAATAAGAATGGAACAATTATGTGCCTTTTCTCGATACAAACTTTTTTGTCTCGCATTGAAAGAAACTATTTGCTTAATTAATTACATTAGCATTCCCAAAACTTTTGTTCCATTTATAATTTAATTTTATATTTTTTCAACAAACATTTTTAGTTATTTAAACGTACAATGAAGAAGACAAATGTTAATTGAATGTTAATTTTCTTAAACTCATGATGTAAAAGTCAGGATGATTAATTTGACAAGTTCTCTGAAAACAACATGACATCCTTTGGAATTTTTTTCCGAGTTGACAGTTTCATTCGATCAGTCATAATTAATCATCTGCGCATAATTGGTAGTCAACAATTTAATCGATGAGACCTACTCCAATATTGCGAGGAAAGGTTATTAAAAATAAATTAAAATTGAAATGACTAATGCAAATTTCGTAGTTCTGAACAATTTTAATGTAAAACAATGGAAATGATTCGAGGGTTCTGGGAAAAGTTTTTTTTAAAGATTTTTATTCCCATACAATTAGTTTGGTGTTTTATTTTATTGTGAATTAAATAATTTTATGGATTGTTCCAAGCAAGTTAACTAAGAAAATCTTACATACTTTTTACAAGTGAGTGGTAGTATTTATAATGGTCAAAAATACTTTTAAGCTTCAACAACCAATAATTGGTAAAAAATTATCCTTTAAATAAATAATATGAAGTAAGGCGTTTTATCATTAAAAAGAAACATTTTTGAACAAAAGCATAAAACATCAGAAAAATGAAATAAGAAATCTGTGGAATTATTTGGCTTAATATTTATTGCAATATGTGTATTTAGATTCTATTTACAATGTGTTTCATGTAGATATTCAAAAGCTATATTCTTGAAATTATGTTTTGTAAATAAATAAAATTATACTTTTGAAAATATTACAAACATTTATATAGTGTATCAAGAAGATCACATTTTAGATCTTGGATCAACCAATAGTTTCATTGCTGTTTGCAATGTTTAAAGCTGGAAATTTCAAAATAAAAGATCAGGCTTGGTGTGGACGACCTTTTGCTGAGAATAAATAGGAGAAAAGGGACCATTAGAACAAATTCCAAGATTCAGCGTTCAAGACTTACCAGAATTCATAAAAACACTCACAAGCATACCTAGCAAGACAAGCATATGTTTCGGATATGATGTTCGCATTGCCTGATTAAAAAAATAGGGGACCCATTCATAATCTACTTCTGGACAGATGTGATATTTTCAAATAATGTATAAATATACTTAAAAAATGTTTCTTGTGGACCTCTGAAATTTCTGGCTACATGATAGATATGCACGGTGATCATAGGAAAAACTTTGCTGATATATGAGCCCCTAGCGACCGTACCATTCAAAAAAATGGTATGTAATTTGGTATGTGAGTATTTTATGGCATGAGCTCGTGAACGAGGTAAAAAACTAGTATCGAGCTAACACAGTTACGATTACAGTGGCAAAATTTCGAAAATTTCAAATGGCAACATCCAATTTTTTCTTCGCAAAACGATCTTTACGGTGAAAAACCATAAACGGCGTTAAAAAACTAATTTTAACAGTAGACATGCTGACATAAAACAAACACAAAGAAAAGTAGCAAGAAGAACAATTGTGCCCATTCAGGTGCCAGAAAAAAGAAATATCCGGATTACAAAATTTTCAAGTGTTTCCGTTCGCAGACTTATGACACACAGTATACGAAGAGAAGACTATGGGTAACATTAAATCACGGGATGAAGACAATGCAGGATCTTAATTTTGCTGGCGTTTTTCATGTAAAACTCACTTAGCGGATTTGACGTGTATAACCTAGCATTTTAAATACCCCAAGAGACGAAAAACACTTGAAGTATATTCGGGTTATTTCGCCGTCCACGGAAACGTGAAATGGTGGTAGATGACAATGTTACAAATGTGTTCTTGCAGTACACATGGAGAACAAAGTGATCTTCTTTGCGATTGTTTTGTGTCGTCATTTCTACTGTTAAAATTAGTTTTTTAACGTCATTTATGGTTTTTCACTGTGAAATCATATTTTGGATGAACAAATTGGGTATTGTTATTTGAAATTTTCCAAATGTTATCTCTGTAACCGTAAGTGTGAGAATTCGATTTCTGTTTTTTATCCCAATTTCGAGTCCATGCCATAAAATACCTACATCCCAAATGGTACCTCATTTCCTTGTATAGTACGATCGCTAAAGTCTCTTTATATCGGCAAAGTTTTTTGTATCAACAACTTTGTATATTGTCATATTGTCTGATATTCCTCAGTGTGTGGAAGATTCCTCAATATTTAGTAAGTTTTGGCGTATTTTTTACTCTAATATTGAAGGAATTGAAACTCACAGTAGCTAATATGCTGTAGATAATGAAGAAAATACATTATTTAATAAAAAACTAGGTTCTACAGTTTTCTGCTTCTTATTGTCATATTTATCAGTGAATGAATTTGTCTAAATTTGAATTCCCACTTGAAAACGAATTCTGAATGGAAAACATAATCAGCAGTGATTTATTTGTAGTCAACAATTTAACCCAATAGAGCAAATAGTCTGCCTCGTGGAGAGAAAATTAAAAAGAAATTAATGCGAATAAAAATTATGATAATTAAAAAGAATTTAATGCGAATTGATTAATGCAAGATTATGTTCTGAGGAAATTTCCAATTAAACAATGGAAGTGATTAAATTCTTCTACAAAAGAGTGTTAAGGCTTTCTTTATTCTGCAATTATTTCGGTGTTTTATTTTATTTTGATTTAAATTATTTTATTGATCATTCCAATCTGCGAATGAATTTGAATTTTAACTTTAAAAAGTCTGCCTGTTTTTATAATTCAGTGCTGATATTTTAAATAGTCTAAACTATTTATATGCCTCAATCAACATTATATTATTTCAATATTTGTGGGGAAAAAATCTTTTAAAGAAATAAAACGACAAAGAAGAATTTCTCTACATAAATATTTGAGAGTAAATGTGTGAATGAATAATCTTTCTCAAAGCATGAAAAAATAAATACAGCTTGGAAAAACCATGTGTTGTTGCTTGATTTTGGTGACATTATTTTAAATTGTGTATAGCACTAAAAAAAAAAAAAAAATTGTTGATTTTACAGTATAATACTGGCATCCCAGCTGCCAGTATTATACCGTAAAATTAACAGTGATAAACAGCAAAATAAGCAGTAATACACTACCGCGCAAAATCAACAAATTTTTTTTTTCAGTGTATAAAGCATAGAATGAAATTTGCTTGCGTGAGAATCTATCAATAAAAATAAAGATAGAAAAAGAAAGTAAAGATATGCAAAGTTCGACAGTGCCCTTTTCCATTTTATTAATAAATTAGTGCTTATAGTAATTAAAGGTAAACTGCGGATGTGTATATAAGATAGTAAAAAAGTTAAAAAAATATATATTATTGAAAGTTGATCTTGACATACTTCCATCTACTTATTATTTTTTGTTTGATGTTATTATTAAACACAATATTTTCATTAAACTTAAACATTATTGTAATCCTCAAAAACAAATCAGTAATTTCAATTCTAAGTTACATATTATACAATCGCACAAACTGGCTGAGCATAAACAAAGTTGAATATCTACTAAAAATAAATAATTTGAATCGTTCCTGTAACAAAATATACACAAGTGTTGACTTTCCCAAAGTAACCATAATTTTTAAAATTTCTAATCAAGTTGAAAACTTTTATGTAGCCCACATACAGTGTTTTCGCAGATTGTATTTCTATGTACCGAAATGATATATTCTGTCCAATATTATGTATTCTAATATTACACAAATAAATAATGTGTTTACCAAAAATTTGGGAATACAACTTGTTATTACCTAAGTTTGATTTGTTTTAAAAATATCTTAAAATGGGGTGTGACCTCTTCTTAATATTTTATCTGATAGCTGTCAATATAATTAACAACAACTTCAGCAGTCAGAAAAGTGCAAAAAGAAATTTAGCTCTAACTGAAACTGACAAAATAGTCTTGGAGAGGGGTCCAAAATAAATTACTTTATTCTGATGTGATCCAACAGCTGCTCGGTGAGATTAAGATTAGATAATATATTTAGTCAATAAAGTCATTGTGCACTTCTCTTATAAAAGTACTGTCCGATTACATATGTTCAGTGAAGACAGGAGTTGTCATTATTCCAACAAATGAGCTATTGATTGTGCTAGCTCAATATGTCTGGCAATAAGACACTTCACAGGAAACTCATGCAGATCCTTGTAAGGCCGGGGTCGTCAACCACGTGGCCGCGAGCGCACTTACGCTCATCGCTTACGCTGCATCCACGAACCGTCTATAAATTTATGTATAAGTTTATTTTTTAGGGTTTCGTTCATCTCACGAAACCCTATTACTCCCGCTTCGCTGTCTGTCAGTCACAGAGCCGGTTCTCAGAAACTATGTAACTTACAGTTATGAAAATTTGTGTACTTATAGCTAAATACCTACTATGAAGCTCAAAATATTACTTTTTTTAAAAAAATCGTATTATTTTAATATATATAGAGAAAAAAATCAAAATTCTAACAGACTTTTCCTATTAAATTTAAACATTTTTCGTTATAGCAGTTGCCAACAATTAAAAATCCACAATAAAATTCTTCCTACAATCATTAATTTTCTATTGAAAGATTTCCAAGTGAAAAAAGAAAATGAAATAAAAAGTTTCACCAATTGAAGAGAAAATGACATGGCGTCATATTGATAATAAAACGGAAATTTTCAAACATTTCTCAATAATACAAGGAATATGAGTATGTGTAAATACAGAAAACAGCTTAATATGACGTCATTAGAGAATTAAAAAGAAAATTATTCTAACGTCTAACATTTTGAATGTTACAACATGCAACAATTAATACAACATGCTTAATTTTGAAATCGATTTTTTATATCGCATTTAGTCCACATGATAGATATTATTATGACAGAGTATAATAGCGGGAAGGAATATTAAACGAAACCCTTTTTGCTATCTTCGATCACTCTTACCCACTTGTTTTCACTTGTGCGGTTAGTAAGTGTTGGTTTTGATTGAAATAAGAAAATGCTCTCCATCTGTTAAATTTTTTCTTATTTGAATAGAGTATTGAAAGATTCACTGGCACTCAAACAGAAAAGGTTTCCCACAGAAAGAAATAAAACCCTAAAACCCAATTTGGGTCGAAAGATTCTTAAGTATGTGCCCAAATTGGACCATGCCTGTTTTGGTTACCACTGTGTATCCAATTTGAGCACTGTTAAATACCCATTTTCAATTTTCAATTTTTTTTTTTTAAATGGGTATTTAACAGGCCCCAAAATGGATACACTGTGGTAACCAAAACAGGTATGACCCAATTTGGGCACATACCTAAGAATCTTTCGACCCAAATTAGGTTTTATTTTTTTCTGTACATGTAGGTATACAGGATGTCCCAAAAATATTAACTTCGGCTTTTATTCCTTAAATATTGATCATAGACAAATATTATGAATTACAAAGTTGTGTAAAAAAGATACAAAATTTTATGAAATCGATTAAAATTTTCAGGGGATAAAATTTGAAAAATACACAATTTACATTTTTATACGGCCCCTGAACAAAAAATTTCCCAATGAGTAAAATGTGCCCCATACACTAATAAGGATCAATATGTTTCGTACGCATAATCGGCAATGTCATCCCGACATTTTTTAAGGTTGCCGATTGTCGCCGAAATTTGTTAATCTCTTTATTAAAAAGTATTTATAAGTCTTTAAGAGTACTGTTATCACTTTTAGCAAGTATGGGTTTCATTTTAAGAGTAATAAGTGATTTTCTTATACAGGGTGTTTCAAAACTATATGTCAGAAATATAAAGGCAAGTAAAGGGGACCTAAATAAGCATATTTCGTATAGGAATGTGGGTGTGGAGCGTTGAGGCAGTAGAGGGCGCTGTTGAGATCGGCGGATGAAAACGTTTCGATGGCTTGAATCGTCATTCTCCGCACGGATTTCGAGCAACATGCATTGTTACACCAATGCGGAACTTGCCGAAATACATTTCATGTATGGGACTGCGCAAGGAAACGGAGCGGCTGTTCAAAAGAAAGACATGAAACGATTCCCGTAGCTCCCGGTGACGGGTCGCCAAACATTTAAGCGTCTTCATCGAGAGTTGTGCATGAGTGGATCGTTTTATGCTTCCTGGCGTGATGCGGGCACTGGAAGATATCGCAGAATTTCTGCAGTAAAAGAAGAAGTATTACGCACAGTAGAGGATAGTCCTTCAACAAGCTCGAGAGCCGTTGAACGTGTGCATCCTTTGAGCAGCCGCTCCATTCCATTTCCTTGCACAGCTCCATACATGAAATTAATGTTCGCAAACTCTAACGATGCATGTTGCTCGAAATCCGTGTGGGGAATGACGATTCAAGCCAGCGAAACGCTTTCATCCGCCGAAGTCAACAGCGCGCTCCACTGCCTCAACGCTGGATTTCCGCACCAACATTCCTATACGAAATCTGCTTATTTAGATCCCCTCTACCTGCCTTTACATTTCTGACACATGGTTTTGAAACTCCCTGTATAATTATAAAATACGAATTGTTGAAATTTGTTGAAGTAACATTTTTCCCTACTTAGAAATAAATAGCACATAAAATTAAAGTAAAATAAGTCAAATTATTACAATCTTTTAAAAATAGATTTTCATTATATGTATTTCGTACGTTCAATATTTTTTTCCGTTAATAAAACAACAACAAAAAAAAACTTGTTATTTAACTTATTTTTATAAGTATATACTTACTTCAAGGAAAATTTTATAGATACATTTCCCATCTCATTAAAACGGAAAAAAAACTTATTTTTGAATGTTTACTTAATTAAACAATAGTTTTATAGATAAATTTCTCATCTCGTTAAAGCGCAAAAAAACTTATTATCTAACTTATTTTTGGTTGTTTACTTATTTAAAGAGTAGTTTTATAGATAACTTTCTCATTTGGTTACTAAAATAAAATAAAAAATCCCGTAAATTTGAACTAAAAAGTGTATTAACTCTAGAATTCATTACCAGCCGCGTATAATTTACAATCGCTTGATTAACACCAGTGTCATACTGATACTTGATTCAAAAGCTAACCTTACAAAAGTTTTAAGATAGTTTAATTTTTTATAAATCCATACTTCGTCTTTTAGTTAAATTTTAACTATCCTTAACTGTATTATATTCAACTATCCTTTTCAACGCATCCGGTTATGTTTACAAAATAAATTATAATCGTCATTTTTTAACACTTTCCAACACAATTGGAAAGGGTTTATGAAATAGGTTTGTCTGTCTGTCTGCTGTCTGTCCGTACTCTAACTCTCGTAAATAGGCTCAGATTATTGCCATGAAATTTTTATATGTTATTCATGTTTACTGTAGAATGTTTGGTATTTAAAATTAAGCGTGTAGCATTTATAGCTCGTTTACAGAGACACACAAAAGAATTTCGTTATACTATGATCTATGGAGAAAAATAGTTTCCTATACATTTTAGTAATGTTACAATACTTCAAACAAATGAAATTGCATCACTGAGGTGGACTAAAATGTGCTTTCTCAGAAATATAGAACAACTATCATCTACAGTTCGTTTACAGGGAAGCACAAAAGAATTCCTTTACATTGTGATCTATGGGGAATAATCGTTTGTGATGCATTTTAATTTTGCTATGATACTTCGACCATAATGAAATTAAAAGAATCACAGGGGTGCAGTACAACATGATTTCTATAAATTAAGGAGTGCGTAGTATTTTTCTTCATTTACAGAGACGCACAAAAATATTCGGTTACATGATGGACTGTTATCGATTGAATTGCAAGAAAAAATTGAAATTTCTTAATAATATTATATATTATGTCAGTGTTAGAAAGTCGTTCATAATCCATGTTGGATGCATTATTTTTCGTTCTTGTTTTAATTTTAAGTGGAAAAAAAAAGTATCGTCCTACAGACTGTAAAAATATTTGACGGCACTCTAGTAAAAAGCTTGGTTAGATAAGCACATATATAAAGTAAATTTTTCAAAGACAAATATATTGAGGGTCATTCGCGATAGCAACAATTTATTATGTCTTTACTCAAAGTTGTCTAGGTTTTCCGCTCATTTATATCACCCAGACATAAGAAACATCCCTTTAGGGGTTCGTAAATATAAAATAGTACTCCATTTGAAAAGAATTAATAGGGATTGATCTCAGGAAGAAGCGTGGCGCCGACTTTTCTTTTATATATTGGGAAGTTTGAGGGGGATAGCGAAAGTTACTTGAGTGTTTTCTGCGTGAATTAAAGCATAACATTACGACAAGTCTATAATCTGCGACGGTAAAAAAAAAAAAAAAAAAAAAAATTAACAATTTTTTATTTATTTATTTATTTATTTATTTATTTATTTTTTATGAAATCCATCAAATGCATCTAATACGGATATGAAAAATACATGGGGGGGGGGGGGACATAGTTTCCCTTAGAATTAATTCATCTATTATATTTGCTACAAAAATAGAAAAAAAAATACTTCAATAAATTCTCAATTATTTTTAATCCTATTTAGATTTTGCGAAGGTAATATTTATATTTGGCATAAGGTGTTGTTTAAAAAAGTAGGAGAAATTTTACTTTAAAGTGTTATATAATCGTATTAAACAAGAAATATTTAAAATTTTTGTCCCTATAAAAAATATCCTTTTTTAAATTTCATGAAAATTAAAATTAACAAGTCAGATAAACATTAATTCAACTGATAACAATTTTTCATATCGCCAAATATTAACATATTGCTTTTTGTTTAGTTTAAATATTAAAAAATAATGATTTGCGCTTCGGATTTTATTGTAATTGATAACACATGTATAGGCAAATATATATATATATATATATATATATATATATATATATATATATATATATATATATATATATATATATATAACATTTTAAACAACAGAACTTTTCTAATTATTGCATACAAATTTCGGTAGCATTCAGCGTACCATCATCAGTGCCAAAGAATGATGGAATTTTGTCCATATTGATGGAGGAGAAGCGGATTAGAGGGACAGGTTTATTGACCAATATAATTACATTAAATTACAGTGTACAGAAAATAGGAAATTGCACAGAAAAAATGGATTGGTAAAATGGAAAAATGTTAGTAGAAATTAAGAAAAGGAGGTTTTTATATAATATTTCCATAAATCTGAGAATGGGGGAATAGCAAAGTCAGAATTAACAACAGTTTTATTATATTTATAGACATGGAGTGCTTCAAGAAATTTGAGTTCAAGTATAAAAGCGGAGTTTAGAGATAAGTTTAGCTATGTTAAAGTCAAAGGCGTGGTCCATCTCCCAGCAATCTTTTGCAATTGCCGATTTGATAGTTTCTTGTTTACGAATATATTGTTAGTGCTCTTTTATTCGACATTTTAAGCCATGTTTGGTTTGTCCAATACAGGAAAGATCACACTGGCAAGTAATGCTATAGATACCTTAGCAATTACAAATTTCATGGTCTTTCAGTTTGGAGAGCATGAAAGAAAAGTTCATTGGCAGGAGTAAATATTATTTTGAAATTATGTAGTTTAAGAATTTTAGCAATGGGATGACTGGATTTCTGAAAGCAAGGTAAAACAATGCTAATATTGGAAAGAAAAACAGATTCAGGTGAACATGAGGAACGGGAATCCGTACTTTAAATAGAACATCAGTATCAATGATGGAAGGGTTGTAATCCCTGTCAGAAGCAATAGCTTTAATAATTGAATTTCGGAATAAAGTGAGGGGGAATCAGAAAAAACGTGGAAAAGCACGATTTACAAAGATATAAAAAACAACCATTTTTTGGCTACGAGGATGACATGAAAGGGTTGAAATACAGCACAACTTTTTTGATAGACCGAAGGAGAGAAGCATTTTTTATTATTATTCGAGTGGCAAGGGTTTACTAGAAAAGGGAGGGAACCATTATTTTCTGTTTCATAAGTTAATTGAATATGACTCTCAACCGAGTTCGTGATGTTAAGGCTGTTATTAATATTGTGAATAGAGGTGTCATTAAGATTAATTATGTTTAATACATCAACATAGTGAGCAGTGCCGACCCAAAAGCGTTTTGGTCCCGAGTGAGAGTCCACGTGGGCATTTCCAGTCTGTGTGGAAGATTCCCAGTCTTTGAACAAGTAGTCCGATAGTCTTAAGAGGCTGCTTTACTCAGACGAAAACACCCGCTCGCTAATGTTAATCTTATGGAGGAAATATTTTAAGATATCTCGTTCGCATTTCAATATTTTTAAATGATTTTTTTTTTGCATTGGATAGCTAAGGACAATCTCTATGCACGCTCCTTTCTACTTTTTTGATTTTGATTACTTTTTTTTTATTAAGATACTTTCACTTTCGAAACCGGTTTCGAAAGTGAAAGTATCCTCATTAAAAAAAAACTGCAACAAAAATCGAAAAAGTAGAAAGGAGCGTGCATAGAGATTGACCTCTGCTATCCAATGCAAAAAAAAAATCATTTAAAAAATTTGAAATGCGAACGAGATATCTTAAAATATTTCCTCCATAGGATTAACATTAGCGAGAGGATGTTTTCGTCTGAGTGAAGTAGCCTCTTAATTAGTTGTTTGAAAAAAAAATCAGTCTCCCCTCTCCCCCCCCCTCTTTTCTCTTCAAGGGTTTTTTCTCTCTACTATGCCCCGTTTCCATAACTCAGCTACTAACTTTCCAATTTCAACGCAACTGATTCCAAACATTATAATATTAACTTAAAAATCACCCTCTATAACATTAAAGTGAACTTATGAGTTGTAGGTACCACTATTTTCGAATAATAACTTTAGATTTCTTTTTCATTTCAGAGTATCTCGTGTTCTACGGGCCCGATTACGACTGGGTTTGGCAAATTCGACTTGATATCGATAGCCTTAAATATTTTGGTTCCACTTTTTATCGCTAGGGGTGCTTTCCTATCTCGGGTTCTATTGGCCCGATTAAGAATGGGTTTGGCTCATTCGATTTTAATTCGATAGCCTTCCAGTTTTCAGTCATGCTCGTATAGAACAGATTGCGCGTCCTGGTGGTGGAAGGTGGAACTACAGGAGTATCTCGGATTCTATGGGCACGATTACAACGGGATTTGGGTCATTCGACTTGTTTAACAATAAAACGAAAGATCTTCTAAAGACAATTATGAACTAGTATATTATAGCCATCATAAAACTCTCATCTATATCATTCTAATATACTATTAATTTAAATAACGTTATTACACTTCAACAATTTTAATTTTAATGCCTGAGGAAGACCACTCGGCTGAGGGCGAACCCAGCCGTTGAGCGTTTAATGTCTTCCCCGGCACGCAGGGATTAAACGTGGCAGTATAAAATGGCTGGTCCTGCCGGGCAAAGCCTCACGCGACAGGCGGCAGAAACTAAAGACAAAAAAAAATTACAATATAGGGTCTGTCGCTGGAACCAGCGTTCCTACGCGACAGGCAGCGACAGACAGGATGATGGAGAAGGTGCGCCTGCACCAGTTGTACAGTCCGCTTGAAGAATGGATGAGCAGTTCAGTGGTATGACTGCACCACTTGTACTGTTCATAGCTGACGGCCCTTTGAAGAGGTGACAGTGCAGATTTCCACGCGACAAGGAGCGCCACACATTTGCGCTGAAACCCGTGCACTGTAGGAAGGCTGATACAAAATACTGAGCGCCAGTGATGATGTTGTTGAGCATAAGAGCGGTCCCAATGAAGAGAAGTTAAAAAACATTAAAATTATAAGTGGGAGCTTGTCCCTTAGACTAGAAGCTTAAAGACAAAAAAGTTAGGGTTAAGATTAGGATGAACTTAGGAATTATGAATTAAACTAAGAAAGAGAAATTAATAAATAATTTAAGACTACAACAAATCCAAAGATTAGGTGAGATTTGAGAGATTGAGTAGAAATTTATAAATTTCTAGTAGCTTATGGTTTAAGACTGGCCTCGTTATTATGTTTATCAGCCAAGATGGTGGCGGATGAGACGGTGAAGATCTGAGGTGCCAAGAAACAGTCAGGGGACAGGTAAAATAGTGATGAGTGGGTTCACCACTGGCCCCACTCTCGCACACATGGGTTCTAGATCTTTTAAATTTATATAGATAATTTTTAAAGGGACCATGTCCCGTGAGGAATGCCGTGGTATGTGGAGACAAGTTGTACATTTCTCTGGAAACTTTGGGAATGAGATTATGAGTATGTCTACCTTTTGTGGAGGTGTTCCAGTAGACTTGCCATGCTGAGATGATTTTTGCTTTTAGTTCCCTTCATTTGAAAGACTCGATTTAACAGAGTATGTAGGATAATTTTAATTTTTAGAATGAGGGGGTGCTTCGTTCGAAGTACATGGATTGCCTGAAGACCCGACAGACTGTCACTATAAATTTTGAAGTTATCCTGCGCGGGGGATGCAGCTATCCATTTCAAAGCCTTCAGAATTGCAAACAGTTCAGCTTGATACACTGAGTTATCGTCTCCAATTCTGGAGGCCCACTGATGGGTCGACACTCCATTTACCATGGTGCAGAAAGCTGCGGCCACGCCGGTTTCGGTGCGAGACCCATCAGTGTAAATGGTAGGATGCTGCGAGGGCCTGTGACTGTTCTTGGCAATGCATACCTGTAGTTGCGATGTCTCCTCAGCGGGGTGCAGTTGCCAACTTGGAACTTTTCTCTGAATAATCTCTGAATTTGTGGAAAGTATTGCGTGGTTGTTGGTTCAAATTCTAGGTGTAGGATTCTGTTTTTCTGGTGCTCGTATTCTAGTGATATTAGGATTGGAGGGATCCCTGTTAGCACTGTGAGTGCGTCCGTTGAGATAGTCTTATACCCTCTCACCATTTGCAGCAAGAACATTCTTTGGATCGAAACCAACTTTTCCTTGACTGTCTTGGTGAGATTTCCTCCCCAGACGCCCACACAGTAAAAGAGGATCCGTTCTATGATTGCGGGGTACCAGATTTTTAACATTGCAGGTTTAATTCCCCAAGACTTAGAAGTTAATCTGCGTGCATTGTGTTGATACTTAGTTAATTTTGTCTTGAGGGTGTTGATGTGTTCCGTCCAGCTCCTGTGTTCGTCTATGACGATTCCTAGTAATTTAAGGTGTGTGACATGTGAAACGCTTTTCCCATAAATTCTCATAATGGGTTTGCGCTTAAGCTTCTTGGGTTTTGCGAATGTTAGGGATTGTGTTTTGTCTGTAGATTATAATTAAGCATAGTGTATTTCTTTGTATTTAACTCCGCATTACAGTGATCAGCGAATAGAAAAAAACACGGTTCAACAGCAGCCGCTGTTGGGTATTTAGATACAAATACAAATGGACTAATATGTATAGTTTTAATTAATAAATTCAAATATAAAATTTGGTTCATTTCTAAGCAATAGAAACTGAGATATAGCTACACTGTTCATCAAAAGAAAAAAAGCATAGCAGCGTCCCCTGTTAAGTGAATAAAGCCAAAATTGAATCAACAGGAATGTTAATAAACAAGTACATATTAAATTTGGTGAACTTCTATCCCATAAATGTCGAGTTATAGCTGTCACGGATATCGGGAAAAACAAAGCAGAACAGCTTCACCTGTTGAGAGATATACACCCAAATCTAATCTCAGGACTAGTTATATTACTTCAAGGTCTAATCCAACATGAAGTTTAATGAAATTCATACCATACATGACGAGATATAGCTATCATGGAAGTTGTGAAAAAGGAACATAGCGCAGCGTCACTTCTTGCGCTATATACAAAAAACTTATCCAGCACCAGTCTATGTCCAAGTGTAATAGAATATGAAGTGTGATGAAATTCCATGCATTAGTTCTTGAGATTGAGCGCCCACAAAATTTATGTTACATACAGACAGACATTTTCTAAAAATAGTCAAATCGTGTTCAGCACAATCCGAAAACGCGCAAATCCATTAAAAAACGGAAGTGAAAATTTCTATGATTTCAATACTTCAATCTTGTGTATACAGAAGAAAGTAAAAAATCAAATTTATGTGTAGATAAATGAATATAAAAAGACAAAGAAAATAGATTCCAATTTCACAATTGCTCGCTATACAGTTTATGCTGATCTATACGTTACGTAAAAGCGCCTGTTAATGAGAAATCATGGTAGAGTATAGTTCTATGCAACTTCTTATTATTAGATTTACAAATAATGAAGTGACTATAATGGACGACAGCTAGGATAGGAAGAGGGTGGGTAGGATTTTGAGGGAGGAAAAAACTACATTTTCTTAACTTGAGTGATTCTGAGAAAAAAAATAATAAAAGGTACAATCTATTTTTTTCCCATTTCTTTTAAACCGTTTAGGATAGGTGTTACACATACATTCCATAAAAAGTGCGTATGGATATTTTTCAGCACCAGAATATTTTACTCGTAATCTCTGCCATGTCTAATTGTGGAATTCTTGGATTAAATAAGACGAGCGGAATTACTGGTATGAAAAATTAAAATGTCATTAAATGACGCTTGTCCTGAAGTGCTTAAAACAATAAAGCACAAACAGAAACATTACGCTTTAGTATAATAATTTTCTTTATAAAAATGCCACTAAGCGTAACACAAAACTATCTCAAAGAAATCTTGCTCCTCTTAATCTATTTCGTTCTGCCAGCGCTCATGGTGCAAACAAAAAGAAAAAAAAAGAAGAAGGAGGAGGAGGAAAGAATTTTACTATATGGAATTTAAATATTTTCGGATTAAGAAGAGTTTGACTCGATATCCAAAACATAATTAATAAAAAAAAGTCTTTTTTTTTTTTTTTTGTGTGTGTGTGTGTGTGTGTGTGTGTAATTTCAGTAAAACTTATAGCAATCATTTTCTTATCAAACTTAATTTTTTTTCCTGACAACAGTTGCGAAATCACATGAAATACAGCTGATATTGAGTTATTTTTGTGTAATAAATACTGCAGGTTTTCCTCTGTAACTACTGAAGGGATTTCAATACTTCGTTTTAAGTAGTTTTGGCAAATGTTGAACTATAAATTGAATCGTTCAGTCAAAAATAAAAATAAGAAATGCAATAGTTAAAAATTAAATAATTTACCATTGTTTTTAAATAATTACATAACTATTCTATTTTTTATTCTTACCTCTGGCCAAAGGATCAATTTATAGTTTAGCTTCTGCCAAAACTATTTTTAAAAAATTTAAATTCCTTCAATAGTTACAGGGGAGTAGTTACAGAGTAGATATATCAATGTCAACTATTATATGTTATAATAATTGTTCTGCTGTTTTCATCAGTGGAAGCATGTGTGAGATCATTAATATTTTAGAAAGCAGGCTTGTTGCCATATCGTAAAAAAATTTGAGTGAGTCGTTGAGATAGAGTGTAGGATATTTTTCTATTGATGACGCAATTGTAATTTAGTTAGGTAATTTTCCACAAAGCACATTAAAGATTCCAAATATACAGTTTGTCCACAAATTATTGTTAGGGTTTCCTTACTTCATAACTTTTGATTCACAGCCTAAGAGGGACTGCTCAGACTAGGAGGCCAAGTCTGTAGAGCATAGGTGTCCCTCCCGGTACCTTTATTAAGATTTTTAAAAAAATTACAGTTTCAGCTGGAGCTGAGCCCGCCGGAAAAATTGACAGGGGGCGGGTGAATTGCAATGGGCCATTATTGCCCGAAATTCACAGAACAAATCCCTCGCTGCCGGAGAATAGATCTCCCTCGCGACACGGGGCAGAGAGGTGTCGAGGTTCTTAAAATGGTTTGAGAATGATGTGCCGCACAGCACTTGGATATCAGACAGCAGAGAAGCTAGAGGGTTGCCAGAAACATGCTCTCTCGCGACAAAGGGCGCTGTGGCATCGCCAGAGTAACACTGTAACTCTACTCGCGACAAGGGGGCGATGCCATACAAAGGCATAACTTTTGATTAAAAAAAAATAAATAAATAACGAAAAATATTATTACTTATTCGTAGTGTACAACTCGAAAAGTTTTATTAATCACACAAAGTTAAGTATTCTCCGCCAATTTATGCATACGGCAACCTTAAAGGTGCCGCATTGTGAAAGGCTGAGATATGAGAATTCAAAATGATGCACAGGAGAAATCAATGTGCGTATTGTGGTTTTATCTAACTTTGTGCTCGACAATTCATTAACTTTTTGATGAATGTGATAAAATTTTAACATATTTTATTAATTGATTATAATCGTTATTTGATTAAGAACGTTTTGAGTTCCAACTTTATGCATATATGTAACATTGCGTTGCGATATTGGAAAGAAAACTTTTTTGAGTTGTACTTTACGAGTGTGTAACATTATTTTCCATCATGTTCTTAAATCAAAAGTTATAAGGTAAGGAAACCCCGGCAATAATTTATGGGCACCCATTGCACACAATAATTTATAGTAAGGACACACAATAATTTAGAGAATAATTCGTTATTGATTAAATTTTATTTACAATAATGGAAATTGCCATAAACTTACCGAGTGATTTATCTGGATTAGTATCTTAGTTAAGAAATATTTATCTGAGTACAGTGTGTTCTCATAAAAGGCAACAACGATTTTCGTCAAAATATCATAAAAATCTAATAATTAACATTTCGAGACATTAAAATCGATGGGAACGCGCAGGGTCAATCCAATTTCATTGATTTTTTTTAAAGTAATATCCCAATAACAGTTGATCATTATAGTTTAATTTATTTTCTGAGTAGCTAGCTTGCGACCGCTAGCGGGTCCCTAATTACATAGGGAGCTCGAATTTATACGAACCTCGAAAAAAGAAACGAATCTCTGGTTCGAGTCCCCGCTGCCAACGCTAGCGTATACCGGCACGTGTCGGAAAATCTTTTAGTTTCACCTTCCACCACCAGGGGATATTCTGTTTTAAACGAAACTCCGGCACTGTATAGCAGGCTTGCTGAGCACGCGATGCAAAATCTTTTGACATTAATGCCATGTTTAAATTACGACCGAACACACCCACCCCTCAAAATTAAACCAACGACCTTTAACATTAACAAATATCGTTAACTTTTGAAATAGAAACAAAATGGCTGACTTTTGTCTGACTTTGAAATTATTTTCTTTTGTTTCGGTAAGTAAATGGAGAGGCGTGCTCCGAAGCAGAAGTACATTCAATATAACTCCCTCTTCCGTCTGGGTTAATTTGATTACCCTGGGTCAGTTTTTTGCCTATATTTAAGAAAAGTTACCAGCCGATTTTCACAAAATTATGATTTTCGGAATCAGAAAAATAAAATATGTATATACCGCGAGTTTGTAATCGATACCTCGAATAGTTTTCTTAATATTCGAAAATAAGTCAAAATGAGAAAATTCCATTGTCTGGGATTATGAAATCCTTAATTTATTTGGCGGTTTCGCTAAAAATATCCATTTTCGAATCGAATTTTGATGAGAGTTTGTTGAGGATTTTAATTAATATCTGGGATAATTATTAAAAAATTAAAAATCTGAGCCTCAGGTGCATCAAAACCTGCCTTGGACTATCCTCGCTAGCTCGTAGATTCCGCTAGCCATTGCCGATTGACAGACAGACTGACACACAGAGCAAAACTTTCTTTTATTATTATAGATATCCTGGCGATAATGGTTTTTATTGTTGAATTTTATTGATAAAACTTATTTTCAAAAGAAAAAAAAATATTTTGGTAACCGAGTTTTGAAAAAAATATATATATATGACAAATTTATTTTATGTTTTTCGTTAATTATCTCACAGATGTCGAAATATATTCAGATAAACAAAACACAAGTGTAGTCCATTGATTTATTTAAGATCGATAACCCCTGGATCATCTAAGGCAAAGTGGGAAGGGAATAGTGTGTTGTTACTATGACACGTGTTTGGAGATCAAAAGGCATTAGGAGTATTTATTCAGAGAGAGGGAAGTACTTAATGCTTCTTAGGATACTTTGGAAAAAGGTCATGCCCGAAAAGTATCTTTCACAAACAAAATTTAAATAATTATTGTGAGGTTTAGATGTAAATGTAATGTAAGTAACTGAAAATGACATTTAAATAAAAAAAAATGAATAGTTTTTCATCATAATTAAATTCTATTGTTATATTTACAAAGATTTTTTATGACACATTTAAAAGGTAACTTAATAAAGAAAAAAAAATTCTACATAAGAGAAAAACATAAAAAGCAACACAATATTTTTTCACAATTCTACATAAACTAGTCGTTGGGGGCCACCGTAATACTTACCCATCATGGATATGCAGAATGTAAAATATTAAAATAAAAATGTGTAAACTACTTATAAAGTGCATTGCAATTCAAATAAAATCGTTGGCTTGATGACGTCAGAAACTTTAAAGCGAGGCTAACGAAAGAGACAGGCTACCGCGGTGCATTCCACTTATCTTTTTTACAGACCGCTAGAGTGACGTGATGCTCTTTTTGTACACCTGCATTGGTGCATTCGAACATCACGTGACTCCGGCGGTCTGTAAAAAAAGATACGCGTAAAGCACCGCGGTAGCCTTTCTTTTTCGTTAGCCTCGCTTTAAAGTCTCGATTACTGAATTGCTTGAAGGAAACATCCTTATAACTCCAAAAATAATAATCCTATTAACTAGCAGTTTATTGCATCTGATTAAGCGTCAAATGTCCAATTAAAATATATCTTTGAAGTGAAATTTGGATGAAATACAGGGTCATGAAAAATCGAAGAGTGTGGAAAATAGGATTCCAAATATCTCGGCAACTAATTATCCGATCAACTTCATGCTTTATGCAAAATTTATGTTTTTTTATTGTCTTTTATATTCATTTCTTAAAATAAACAATTTCGAAAATTTTTATATACCTTTCATCAGAACGAATATTTCGATAGTACGAAAAAAATTGTTCCGGTTAATCGAGGTTATTGAAATGAAATAGGCTTCTTTCCATTATTACATACTAAGTACATACCAAATTGCAAGTCTCTATCTCAATTTTTTCGGGAGATAGAGCGTTTACAGACACACAGACACACAGACGGACGGCAAAATTTTTTTTCTAAAAATATGTTTTTCGAAATCTCCAGTGTCTGAAACGTGTAAATCCGTCAAAAAAAAATTTTCGATTTTCAAAACGATTACAAGACTTACCCTATACTACGTATGATGGGTAAGTAAAAGAAATACAATATTTTTCTATATACGCTACCTGAATCCTATAAACTTATATTTAGAAACGCTGTATTCAAGTAATATATATTAGGTAGATTTCGTAAGAAATACTACCTATTACATTCTCTAAGTTGGAAATTTTGAAAAATTTTTGCAGATCTACGCCGATCATGACTCCCAGAACCCAAAACCACCCCCAGTTCAAAAGTTTATCTATCTATCTATCTATCTATCTATCTATCTATCTATCTATGTCACTTTTTTCTGACCACGATAACTGGAAAAATTCTGCATAAATCTCTTCCAAACTGATACATAAAATCAAGGGTCATAAAATCTCGGTCAAGTTCGTTAATGGGCAAAATCGAACCAAGGGGGGGGGGAAATGGGGGGCTTTTTGTGAAAACAGAAAAACCCTCATAATGTCTTTATTATTATACGTATCGAATCCGTTTAAAGTTATTATTACTTCTAGGAAAAGGCCCAAAAATTTATGTATGACAGATTTTTGATATAATTAAAAATGGCCCCAAGGGGGGGAAAAAAGGGGGGTTTTAGAAGAAAAAAAATCATAGCTTCGTCAATTCACAAGATATCAAATCCGCGTAAATTTATTATTAATCCTCTTAGTATTATCTAAAACTTTTATATTGACAAGTTTTTTATAGGACCAACCGTTATAGCAAAAAAAAAAAAATTAAAAAAAAAATCCCTGCCGGCTCCGCCTGCAAACAAGTTATTTTTCGAAGTAGGTGGTTCCAACTCCCGCATCTTTCCGAAACTGATACATAAAATCAAGGGGCATAAAATCTCGGTCAAGTTCGTTAATGGGTAAAATCGAACTAGGGGGGGGGGGGCCTTTTTGTGAAAACAGAAAAAAACACCCCATAATTTCTTAACTATGATACGTATCGAATCCGTTTAAAGTTATTATTACTTCTAGGAACAGGGCCAAAAACTTATGTATGACAGAGATTTTTGATATAATTAAAAATTGCCTTAAGGGGGGGGGAAGGGGGGTTTTAGAAGAAAAAAATTCATAACTTCGTCAATTCCCAAGATTTCAAATTCGCTTAAATTTATTATAAATCCTTTTAATATTATCTAAAACTTTTATATTGACATGTTTTTTATAGGACCAACTCTTATAGCAAAAAAAAAAAAAAAAAAAAAAAAAAAAAAAAAATCCTTGCTGGCTCCGCCTGTAAACAAGTTTGGTTTCGAAGTAGGCGGTTCCAACTGCAGCATCATCGCAAAAAGGTCATTTCTTCCGCAATTCCCGACAAACAGGCGCCCCACGGTCTGCGTCTTCGAAATCTACCTGTGCCTGTAGGCCGAGCCGTCAGGGATTTTTTTTTTTTTTTGTAATTAATATGTGAAAAAAAAAAAAGAATTATAATCTATGGATTTTTTGACAGCAAATCGATTTCTAGAAGTTTTAAATATACTAATCCAAAATTACAGGTCATTCCGCCAAGCATTTTTTGAATTATGCTTAAAAACTACCCGTATCTCAATATGTTTTGCTACATTAAGAGGTCCAAATTTTAAATCTGCATGATTCCTAAACTGTTTGATTGACTTGCCGTTTGGTATCCGAGGTTAAAATTTACCGGAGGTCGAAATAATATACTAGTATTGAAAATTTTAAAGTTTGATACAATTTCAATATTTAGATGACCTCTCAAAAAAATTCCAATATAAATTTTTATATGACAAAATTCCAATATGACTATTTCTTAGTCATTCGCTTGTCATAACTCTTCTTGGAGGCAATTCAATAATTCGAATAAATATTTAATAATTACATCGTAATTAAATCAAAATAAATACAAGATTATGTAGGGGAAAGTGGGGTAAAACCGCGTACCTTATTATTAGTTGCTTCTTAAAGCTAGAATTTCCAACAGAATTTAATGTAACTTTTCGTACACAATCTGCACTTAACCTTGTACTATAATATAATTTTTAAATATATGATTAGTCCATCATATTTTTACTAATAAATGATTATTTTTTAAAAAGCTAAATCATCTAGTTTTACCCCACCGGTGAGATAAAACCGCTTGGATACATTAATCTTACAGGAAATGGAAAATTTTAATCTTTCTTTTAAAAAGGAACAATATATTTTATTTTACAACTTTAAATAAGGAACTATATACTAATAATAGATCAGTTATTAGTTTAATGATTTAATATTGAAAGACAAAGGGAAAATAATCTTCATTACAATTTGTAGAATATATACAATTTATTAGAAAACAGCCGAAAAAAAGTTGCTCATTTTATCAGCTTTATAAAAAACATAATCACTCTTGTCCATGTAGTTTTCACTGCCTTTTTCTTTAAACATTGTTTATGGACTCTTCAATTATAGTTTTCAAATATACTTTTGTATTCCACGTAGAATATCCGGTTTTACCCTACGAGAATGAGAGTCGCAAAGAAATTCATAAAATTGTACCTATAAATACCAGCAGCAGTTTCATTGTAAAAAATAAAACTTATTAAATATGCTAAAACAATAATATATATATATATATATATATATAGCTTTGAATGCGTTCATATTTAAGAATTTTGAAAACTAGCAAACATTAAAACAAAAAGTGACAAAATAAACTTCCCAACACAGAAACTACACAAATGCCAGTATAGAGATACCATAATGGCTGTTTTTTTTTTTTTTTTTTTTTTTTTGACTAGAGTTAAGTATTTTAACCATTAGCCACTACAGGGCTGCTTAAATTGGCTCAAACTGAGATATCTGGGTTTCATTGGACTATACGGTTTTACTCTTATTTTTCCCTATTTCATTGCTGATCGTTTTATTTCCCGTTTTCTTTATATGACTGATGTCGAGTTATGTAGTGATTAAAAAAATACGACAAAACGAAAATTATTTTACAGCATATATACCAGTTCCCTTGTATCACAAGAATGGATCAGTTTAAGTCCTTACAGTTTATTCTCCTCGTCAACCTTTCGTTACTAACATAAGCGCATTTTAATTTTTTTCACATATTTATACTTTTGCGCATTACTTCAAAACTCATATTTATTTATATAAGCTTGCGTTTGGTGCACATTGCATAAATATACACAGCCCTACATATCACTAAATATAGATGTATATTTACAAAAATTGTCAAATGCAAAGGATGAAAAGTCTTCTTTACAACTACCAAAGTTAAAAGCGATGAAACATGTATTAGATGGGTTACAAATTTTTTTCAAAGTTTAAAATGTGCCCCATAAAAATAATGTTATTAACCACTGGTATAATCGACGGATTGAAACAAAGCTTCCTACTGCCTAAACGCGACAATTTTGGACTCGTATGCTTTAAAAGTAAATGCTTTTTAAGGTCACTTTATCATCTTTTGAATCAGGGTTTTTTGATATTTTTGCCTCATGATACACTTTAACATACACGTACACTTCCGTGGCACACTTACCTCATGGGAACAAAAAGAAGTAGAAACTTTTCTATTTATTACAATTTCTTATTTAATGAGATAGATAAACTTGACATGTTAAATCTTATTTGTAAAATTGAATTTGATACTTGTACATTGTTAAGTATTCTTCCTTTCTTACCATTCATCATGAGTAAATTTTGTTTTTGATAAATTCGGTACTGAAAAGCTCTCTTCGTACAAGTAAGATGTGGTAAATGCAAATAGAACATGTACTTTCCACCATTTTTTTTAATTTATTCATATGCAATATTTGAAAGATCATTTAAATGTTGTCCGATGCTCTAGTGTGCCACGACAAAGTGGATTAAAAATGTTGCTTTAGACTTTAGCAAGATATTTTTTTAACAAACTGCATAGGAAAAAAATTTTATGAAGCAGAAACTGATGCAAGATATATTTTGAGAAAAGAAATTGTTATGTCTTTTTTGCCACACACACATATATATTATACCAGCTGGGAAGACCGAGCTAAGCTCGGTCAAAAATAGCCAAACTTTAATCTTTTCGTAGACTTCTAAGTCTTTTGCAGATCGCAAGATAGCCAAATATCGTCAAATTTAGCGACATTCTTTAATTTGGCGCCAAGCATGCGATTTGGCATTAGTAAAATTAAAAGTAGATTTTCCCGCCAAATCCCGCCAAAGTCGCCAACGTTTTGCCAAATTTGGAAAAAATGCTGCCAACTTTACGACTTTGCTTACTGCCAACTGTTCAACAACTTAATAACTGTTTCAACCTTCATACTCATTGAAATACATTGACCCGTAATGGCCCCAAAATGACCCACTAATCGAATTTTCTTGAACAAGGGACCTAGCGCAATGGTTTTCAGGTGCCTCAAAATGGTAGGATACAAAATTTCGTCAAAATCGTTAGAGGCGTTTTTAAAATAAAATTTGCATAACCACACACACACACAAGATTTTCTCGTATTATAATATAAGATAACAGATTTTCTTTTATAATTTTTATAAAATATATTTTCATGTACATCTATACATTTATTAACTATATTGACTAGAAAGGCTTCGGTTCTATTAAAACATAAATTTTTATAGCATTCTTGAGTGTTTGCAAAAACATTAATGCCATGAAAGCTTGCATGCGAGAGAATTTTTATAGACACACTGCATGGGCTAAATTGGGCCAAAAACTATTGCCTGTGTAATTTTCACAAAGTTTATCGCCGATTGGGTATAACTGGCGATGACAGTAATGCTTTTTTATGGAGAGTAAATTATAAGCAATCAACCTTGTGTTGTCCCGGCGCTACCCAATTTTCCTTATTAAATTCTTTGATGCAATGTTGGGGATGCGACTGAGGATAAAAACTAAATAAATATTCTTACGGGAGAAAATAGTACGGTGAATTTCGCGTTTTTAATAAGCTGTGAAAAGATATACATTGAAAAAATAGAATTCAAATATAAATAGGGTGAGTGCACTAGATATGAGTTCGGGCTCTTTTTTCGTAGACCTGTCCCGCCCGAGCCCGATACCGAAAGTTTTATGCAATAGAAAAAAAAACTGCATAATATTTAAAATTGTTTCAAAAGTAATATCTCATTTTTAAACAACTTATTACACAGAAATAACTGTTAATCTCTAGCACACAATTAATTTTATGAAAATTTACATTCCCATTTTTTAAAAAAGAGAAGTTTGGTATCAAACAAAAATATACTTCATATTTAAAAGGATTTTCTAATTTTTTCTCTCTCAACAATGAAATCTGATGAACACATGAACAAAGTGTGTTTTATGGCTCAATGCATAAAATTTCCAGATATTAATAATTACTAATGAATAATCGAACAACGTTTTTCAATTTCCTATAAAAGTTGTACACCTTAAACTATAATCGATTCCTTCATCATAACAATTTTTCTTGATTGTCATGTCCCTGAAAAACAGCTCAAATTAAAAATTGGACACTGTTATCTGAACGATTTTGTGTTTTTATACGAAAAGAAAAAACACTGCTCGATTGTTTTCTATCGGTATAATAACACATGGAAATTAAATGTGCAGTGCAAAGCTTTTGCATGAGCGGAGTTCATGATGAAAAATAGGTATAAGAATCACTGACGTTATTTTCATATGAAGAGCTGTTATGACTCGTATACAATAGAAGACAAAAATTCGCAAACATCCTCAAACTAATCCTCGTTGACTAAAAACAGATTTCGCGTTAGATCTCTAAATAAAAAATAAATAAAATGAGCGATCTAATTAAAAAATATATTCTACTGTCACAAACGAAAATCAAACTAAAAGCAAATTCATTGTCCGTGTCTCTTCCGATAGGCGCCATATCAACAGGTTGTCACCGTCAACGCCAGACATAAATCTGCAAATATAACTAGAATAGAAAAGCACGATTTCTGGTATAACAGTATTAAAATAAAAATTAAAATAGTTCAAAATAGCATTAAAATGACTTGAAATGGAATCCGTAATTTTAGGAGGGGTTCTATTTATTTTTTCTATACGTGAATAATAATAATAATAATAATAAAAATCAGTTTCAGAAAGAATATGCCCGAGCCCGAAGACTGATATAAAAGTCGAACCTGGGACCGGGCTCGGGCAACCGAGACACAAAACTGTAGATAAAAAAAAGCATGGATATATTAATTTTGGTTGGCCGAAAATGTATGTAAAAACAATGAAATGCATTGTTACAAATTATAGTGGCAACTAAAGCTGTGATTGGATATTAGAAAGCTTTTTACAAATTTTCAAAAAAGAAGTTATTAGGAAAAAAATCATGGCATGTTCACAATTATTTTTTTTTAATTTCAAGTTCAGTTTAATCATCTTGCTCATTACTGGAAGCATGCAGTTACAGATTCGTCAAGGAACAACATGCAGGAACAACAACCAGGAACCAAACGCAGTCTAAAGATGCGTTTGGAGGAAAATAAAAACTGTTAAAAATGGCGATATTAAACGTTCTGCCGTTGCTAACCGTTGTTGATTTAGCAACCTTCAATAATACAAAAATTTCCCCAACACACGATCTTGACCTTTGGGAAGCTTTTCACACCTGTAAAATTTCAAACAGTTTAGTAAATGAATTATCAAGCAATTCTATATTCTCACAAGTTTGGTTGTCATTTATTTAACTCACTCTTCCACCTCCTACGCTGTGTCTTGCGTTCATGCATTTTCTATCTCATTCTGAATGAGCAAAGCGCTGTCTTATCATTTATCTCCTACGTCTACGTCACACTACGTCACATATACACATAATACCAGGGTTACATAGCTAAGACCTACTTTTATCATTTTTTTGACATAGCTTCGCTGTTTCCTCGCTCTTTCTCATTTAGCCTTTGGCCATAAGCTACATTGTTTGCACCGTCCTTCATATTTTCATGCATTTATTTTTTAATTTTTTAATGTTTTTTAACAATGCTCTGAAACCGGGTTTTTTAAAACTTTTAAACACCAGTCTACTGGCTACATTTAAAATTAATTTGTGCTTTTTATCACGTTGTCTATTTGTATTTTCATTACTATTATATACTAATTATTATTACGTAAATATTAATTTTAACCAATGTTAACAATTTAATCTTAACTGCTTGGTGGAAAAGGCCATTAGATAATAAAGGAGGTTCCTGAATGGGATATAAAACACTATAGACCAAACTTGGAATATTCTAATCTAAGTCTTGTAGTTATTAATTTTGAAAACAAAATTACAGAAGCCTTATGTTCATTTTTATTATATTAGATTTCAAATATTACGAGGCCGTATGTGTTCCTCGGGTTACGTAGTAAGTACCACTGCCTTACTGGCTTGATTATTATTATTTTTTTAATAAAAGCTTGCTGATTTTTTTTTTTAAATTCCTAATATAATTATTATATGAAAAATATCTCATTTCTTTTTCAGAATAATTTTAAAAAGTTCTTGTTAACTGTACAAAGTATAATTAGACAAGGTTAAAATCATTACAATTCGCAAATTGTAAAAAGTATATACTCTTTTGTTGGGTATTGATTGAGAAGAACTTAGATGTATTAAAGAAAATAATGTATGTGTTTTCGTGAGAGCATGATTGAATATAAAAGAATAGGTAATTAATTAGCTGGAGAGAAATATTTGAAAATGCAAATTGTACCCAAACTCAGCCGCCTCTAAAATTAATAAAAAATAATAATGTTAAATATACAGTCAGAGCTCAGACTGAGATTGTCTCATATCTTAAAATAACACCCTATAGTTTCATTATTATACATGCTTAAATCTCAAAGCAGAAGAAGTGGGCGCCGAACTGATTGAATTCAAATATTTGCATGAATGTCAAAATATGTTTTGAAATTCAAATGCGATTAGTTAAGTTTAGAAAATAAAATAAATGATCTTTATTTTCTAATATGCATTTTAGAAATAATGGCTGTTTCAAACTGATATTGAAGTTACATTAATTCAATAAATATTAATTTTATATACATTGAAATAATTCAAGTTCCCCCCCCCTCCCCCCCCTTAATTTTAAACGTCAATATGACTGATTTTGTTTGAGACAGAATTTTCGACTGAAAAATTAATGACAGCAGTGTTGAGTTTTAATCGTAATTAATTTTCTTGCTAAAATTTTTAATAAAGAACACTCATTTTAATACCAGATTTTTTTTAGAAAAGATAATAAAACATCGTCCGCTTTTCAAACGCTGCCGGTTGCATTATTATCGGAAAAGAACCTTTTAAAGCTCATAAAATTTAAATGTAGTACTTCGATGTTAAAATCTCCTTTCATAAAATATGAGAAAACAAGATATATTTGCATTTTATTCACGGAGAACTTTTTTTAAAATTTTCTATTAACTTTGCCCAATTTATCATCATTATATTTTTAAAAACTTTTTTTTAAAGCATTTTAAGATAAATATAAATTTTTTATTCTTGTTAATGAATTGTAGAGAATTGTAATGGTCTTAATGCCAAAAAGGCGATAAATGAATCTCGATGGCTATTTTTTATATGGGGTTACCTTCCCACCTGGCTTTGAGAGCGGAAAGTTGCGTAAGAATGTATGATGATGGAAATGGCAGTAGAAATACAGTGAAACTTCCATTTAACGAAGTCTCATCGTTACACCTAAAAACTTCGTTATGAAGAAAATTCGTTAAATAGAAATCAACGTAAATTCATGAAAATTTTCCTCCAAATATGACAAACAAGTATTGGATTCAGAAGCATTTGATTCATTTTCTATTATGAAACCGTCTTTTACAAAACAGTTGTGTACGGTCGATGAAATCACGTCACATTCCCAAGTTTTCACCAGTTCTGATACACAGGTTCTCAAACTAATGTTTTCACTACATTGTCTTTTTCGATAATTTACTTCAAGATTTTTTGTTATTTCTTAGACTAATGGCTGAAGTTTAGAAGTTGTATTAGCAGGAACTAAAGTAACTTTGATGTTGTACGATTTGCATTTTGAAGCACATACTTGTGGATGTACAAAGTAATTGTCTATGAGCAACGGAAGTCAGAATGGTAACTGTCTGACTCTAATTGATATTTTTTGCTTCAATGCATCTGACACCATTATGTCACTGCATCTTCTATATTATTGAATGTAAAAAGGGGATTTTGACCTCCCCCAACTGTCAGCGCTGAAGTGTCGGTGTGGGAAAGTAATTATAACAAGTGCTTTTCTTAGTGTGAAAAGAAATGTTTTATTTAGCACCAAGCAGAATGTAAATTATTTAAATGTGTTCATTTTCGTACAATCCGCTGAAATAAATTCGCATAGCCATCGCAGCAGCAACCTCTTAGTTTGAATTCTATTTACGTATAAAAGTGGAATAAACTTCGTTATGTAGAATATATTTTTCGTAATATGGAGATTAATTTACATGCTAATGGTGTTCAAAGTCAAAGTTCTGCAGAAAATTTCGTTAAGTAGAAAACTTCGTTAAATAGGGACTTCGTTAAAGGGAAGTTCTACTGTATGTTCGAATTTTACTTGTACATAATGTAAATATTTTACATGTATATATCCTTTAATCTTCATTAAATGTAGAGAAAATGATGCCCGACTTATCTATGAGTGAGTGCCAGTAATTAAGTTATGATTAGCATTGCAAATTAAAATATAATTAAGAATCCACTGAACCACGAAGAATACGGTGAAACATTGGTGCAACGGCCGTCAACATAAATTAATGCAATTGCTAAATATTGGTACTTTATAAAACGGGAAAGTTATTTTAGTATTTCTCTTAAATTGATGTAGGTTAATACATCATAGGTGATGGAGGATATAAGAATTTGAATCAGTAAATAAAAAATGGACAAGGCCGAAAATTTGAAACGAAACATTTCGAAACGCGGATCAATTCGATCCACGGTAACCAAGCAAATTAATAAAATAAATAGATGGCGAAATCCAAAAAGAAGTTGATTCCAAGCCAGAAATAGTTGAGGACTGTTTAGCGACACTCCTTGAACATAAATTGTCATTGGAAAAGTTAGATGATTTAATTGAATCACTGACTGAGTTAGATAATTTGGAATCGGAAGTAGAAAGTTCGATTGAATATAAGGAATCAATTGTAACCTGCAAGTCAAAGGCCAGTAGATATTTAAGTAGACTTAAGAAAAATTCTACGGCTACAAATGAATCCAAAGAAATTGCGTCTGTGATATCAGACAATCACCTAAAATCAAATACGAAATTACCGCGAATTTCTTTAAATAAATTCACAGGCGATATTTGTAAGTTTCAGGAATTTTGGCCTCAATTTCAGATTGCTGTTCATGAAAATGAAACACTTCAGGATATTGAAAAATTTACATATTTGAAATCTTTGATTTCTGACTCAGCAGCAGATGCTATAAATTGGCTACCGTTAACAGCCGGAAACTATGTAAAGGCAATAAATATATTAAAAGATCGATTCGGCAAAAAAGACGTTTTAATTTCTGCGCATACAAACAAATTGTTAAACTTAGAACCGGTGCGTAGATCAAATGATATACAGGCTTTAAGAAGATTAAATGACGAAATAGCTATTCAAATACGAAGTCTCGAATCGCTTGATGTGAATTCAGACCAATACGGCTATTTATTATTACCCATTATTTATAAATGCATACCTAATGATCTTTTATTGCAATTTCACCGAGAACAAAATGATAAAAAAGAAGTTTGTGTAACCGAGTTATTATCATTCCTTAAGCGTGAAACGGAAGCACGGGAAAAATGTGTTAGTGTTACTTCTACTAGTTTCGAAAATGTAAAATCATCCGAAAATAAATTTAAACAAAATTCTCCTAAACACTTTCATCAAGGAAAGATTAAAAACCCTTCGGCATTTACATTAAATACAATTACAGAAAATCTCTGTCCTTTTTGTTCTCAAACTCATGAAGCTAATTTTTTATGTCCGTTAAATTTACAAGAACGAAAGGCGTCCTTATTAAAGCAAGCAAGGTGTTTTCGTTGCTATAAAAAATTTCACAAAAAACAATACTGTAGATCAAAAATTCAATATAAACATTGCTTTTCTAAAGCTCATGATATTGCTCTTTGTGACAAAAAAACAAACGAACGATTATTGAATGAAAAGGGAAAAGAAAAATTTGACCTACTTTCGAAGTGAGAGGGAATTGCAAAATGAGAAATTTGAAAAGATAATAGTGTCTTCGCTTTGTTGTAAGCCAGATGAATATATTTATTTTCAAACTTTGAAAGGGATAATGATTTGAAAAAATGAAAATATTAGTGTTCGCATTTTATGCGATTCGACTTCACAACGAAGCTTTGTATGCAGAAATTTGTCAAAACGTTTGAATTTAGAAATAATTGGACAGGAATCCTTAAAAATTCATACATTTGCAGGAACAAATCCTATTGTAGATACGAACAAGCTGGAAATTGTACGTCAAACGTGACAAATGAGGTGCGTTCGTACTGTAGCTAGCTATATAAATATTTAGATCTTGATTTTTAATTCTGTGAAATGAATGATATCGTCTGCAGATTAATTTCTGTCATAGAATAAGTATCTCGGTCGCTTGACGATTAAACTTCGGAAGCTCCTCTAACAAGAAAGCACCGATTAAAAAAAAAAAAAATCAAATTTCTTAATAAATATTTTTATTAATATCTCCTAAAGTTTTGATTCGATTTTAATAAAATTTGAAATGTCTCGACCAAACTCTGCAATGATAATATATCTTAAATTTCAAACCATTCGGTTGGGTAGTTTTTGCGTTGTTATATGCGGACGGACGGACCAAGCGACGACTATAGGTGCTACGTATTTATATAATTACGAACGCACCTAAAAATAGGGTAAAGATTTTCTTAAAAGACAGAAATTCTGATAATATAATGTACTTGGAAGCTTTAGAAACAGAGAAAATCTGTTCGGATATAGCTCGTGCTCCCAGTTCTGAATTACATGAAAAAATTAAGGAATTAGGTATAGAATTATCAGATGTTTCGGAGAACTTAAATGATGGGGAAAATAAAATAGACGTATTAATTGGCAGTGATTACTATTGATCAATTATGACAGGAAATTATAAACGCTTTTCACTAACACTTATTTTAAATGAATCTAAATTGGGTTGGGCTTTCCATGGCAGATTTTCTGAAGAAGTTAATGTAAACAATGTAGGGGATCTATGTACGTATCTATATGGGATGAAAATAAGGATGATAAAGTGTCAGTGCAGCTTGAAAAATTTTGGACTGTGGAAGGGTTGGGGATTCAGGAAGATGATAAAAATAAAAATATGTGTGACAAACAAATATTAGAACAATTTGAAAATTCCGTTAAATTTAAGAACAACAGATATGAAGTTAAATTACCCATGAAATATGACAATATTGATCTTCCTAATAATTATGATGTTGCCAAAAAGAGATTTCAAGGATTAATTAAACGATTTGTAAGTAATCCTGCATTATTTAAAGATTACAAAGAAATCATTCCTGATTCGGCTTTAGGAATCGTAGAAATTGTTGAACCCCAGGAGATAAATTCAAGTAATGGTAATTTGACATACTATTTACCCCACCACCCTGTGATTCGAAAAGACAAGCAAACAACGAAATTGCGCATCGTTTTTGATGCATCATCCCACGCTCTGAACCCTCTCTAAATGATGTACTCTTTCCGGGTACAAATTTGAACTCTGATTTATTTGATTTAATTTTACAGTTTCGAAATAATAAAATTGCTGTAGTGGCAGACATCGAAAAAGCATTTTTGCAAATAAGTCTTGCTGAAACTGATAGAGATTTAACTCGATTCTTGTGGATCGACGAACTCCCCCAAGATAAAAATACTCCGATGAAAATTTTAATTATGAAAATGTGCCGTGTATTATTTGGCGTAGCTTCGAGTCCATTCCTGTTAGGAGCTGTAATTAAACACCATGTGAAAAGATGTGCAGTTTCGTACCCTGAGACTTGTGCTAAAATTAATTCCTCCATGTACGTCGATGATTTACTGTTAGGAGCAGATACTGTTGATGAAGCTTTAAAATTTTCGAAAGAGTCTTTAGATATTTTTGAACAAGCAAATATGTCTTTACGAAAGTGGCAAAGTAATTCTGCGATTTTAAAGGAATATTTAAAGGCATTAAATATGAATGTTTGTCCTGATGCATCGATTGATACAAATCCATTTAAAATCTTAGGGTTAATATGGAACACAGAAGAAGACATTTTCAGATTAGATAACCAGCGTCTTTTAGACTTTGTTCATTGTCAGGAAAAATCCAAAAGAACTGTAATTCAAGCGGCTGGAAGAATTTTCGACCCCATTGGGTTTTTATCGCCATTCGCAATTATAATTAAAATGATTTTTCAGTCATCATGGGAACACGGCATTGATTGGGACGAAAAATTACCAGAACATTTAGAAAAAAAGTGGGATAACTGGTGCGCACAGATTCCATACCTTAGTAGATTCCATACCTTAATTCATTGTTTTAGTGATGCAAGTATTAAGGCGTTTGGAAGTGTAATTTATCTCAGATATCACAACCATAACAGCGTAAAAACAAGTTTTGTTACATCAAAAAGCCGATTAGAGCCAATAAAAAGGCTAACACTGCCGCGTTTAGAACTTATGGGTGCTATGATTGGAGCTAGGCTTGGTAAGCGAGTAATGTCTGTTCTCAAGATAAGTGATAGCAATGTATATGACTCAAATATTGTACTCAAATATTGCACTTCTCTGGATTAAGAGTTCATCTAGTACTTGGAAACCATTCGTGAGCAATAGGGTATCGGAAATACAAACTTTAACAAATCCGATGAACTGGAGACATTGTCCAGGTAGTTCTAATCCTGCTGACCGACTTACAAGAGGGCTCTCACTTCTCGACCTCGAGAGCGATTATCTGTGGTGGTCAGGGCCTTCATGGTTAACGAAAGATTCAAAATTATGGCCTAAGAAAGACAGAGAAGTAGATGAAGATATGAAACAACTAGAAGCTAAACAAAAGGTAATTTCCCAAAATCTTTGTTCATCAGAACACCAGAAAACGCTTATAGAGATTGAACGTTTTAGTTCTCTATTGAAAGCAATCAGAACAGTGGCAAGAATTAAAAGATTTGTTTTCAATTTAAGAAGCCCAATTAAACGTAAAGGTACATTATTTGCAGAAGAATTGAAAGAAGCTGAAGAATTATTAATTAAGGAAGTACAAATGAAAAATTATAAGGACGAAATTGAGTCATTAGAAAGTGGAAATCCTGTTAAGAAAACTTCAAGAATTTATTGTCTATGCCCATACCTAGATGAAAATAAATTGTTACGAATAAGCAGCAGGCTTATTGAAGGATCCTTTAGTTCGAATGAGACTAATCCAGTCATATTGCCAAAGAATGAGAAGTTTACCGAGTTGCTAATTATGCAAGAACACAGAAAATTGATGCATAGTGGAGTTTCTTTGACACTTGCACAAATTCAGAAAAAAATTTGGATTCCACAAGGAAGGCAATTAATTAGGAAAACTATTAGAAAATGCATAATTTGCAGGAAATATAATGCAAAACCAGCTGACCAACTTCCGAAAGAAAGAATTTCAGAATATCCTGCCTTTACCGTTATAGGATTGGATTTTGCATGTCCGATAATCACAAAAACTGGGAATAAAGACACGTCAAAGTCATATATTGTTTTATTCACATGCGCCACAACAAGAGCCATACACCTGGAAGCAGCAAAGGATATGACTACAAGATCTTTTATTTTGTGTCTTCGTCGATTTATTTCAAGACGTGGGAATTGTAAAATAATTTTTTCTGATAATGCAAAGAGTTTTAAGGCTGCCAACAAAGAACTGCAACAATTTGAAAATATAATTAAAAATCAAGAACTTCAGGATTTTATCGCAAATAAGGTGTGACATGGAGATTTATAATTGAGCGTGCACCATGGTGGGGAGGATTCTACGAACGACTAGTAAAGAGTGTAAAGGAACCACTAAAGAAAATTTTGGGAAGAGTTCTCATCACATTTGAGGAACTATCAACGATCTTGACAGAAATCGAAGCCATAATAAATTTGAGACCATTAACTTACACAAGTGATTTCGGTGAGCCAGAGCGACTTACACCGGCTAACTTTCTTCAACTAGGAAGAGAAAACATTAGTTTTCCTCTACATTTTGCCGAATTAGAGAACAAAATTTCGACCAAAGAAACTTTGTTAAGGAGAAAGCGGTATCAAAGCAAATTGTTGAAACAGCTGTGGACTAAATAGAAGGAGCAATACTTATTGAATTTAAGTTCAGCTCATCAATTTAAAACTCCTGAGAGACATAAAAATCTAAAAGTTGGAGATGTTGTCCTAGTAGATGGTACTGCTAAATCTAAACTGTTGTGGGACTTAGGAATAGTTAAGGAAGTGATCATTGGCAAAGATTAACTTATTCGTGCCTGTATAATAAAACTGCTAAAGGACTGTTGAGAAAACCAGTACAACTTTTGTATCCTTTTGAACTAGACTGTTTAAATGATAAATGATTTCAGTATGTGAATTTGAGATTGTTTATTTACTTTTTTTTCTCTATTAATGTTTGAATATTTAAATGATGCCTTTATAAATTTAAGCTGAAATATTTTAAAATTTGTAATTTGTTTGTTTACTCATTTAGTAAGAATATTTATTATTTTATGCATATTTTATACCTATTTGAATTTAAAAGTGTTATTGAATAATAATGGTTATTATTATTATTGATTAATTATTGAAGAGTTAATGATGGTATTTAATTTCTATATATATGTTTAATCTTTTATGTATAAAATCTGGCCAGATATATGTGTTCATGTAGCTACATGTTATAAAGGTGTTTTATTGTATTTATATTGATAATAATTTCATTATTTTATGTTTAATCTTTATACTGTTGAAAATGGAAAGAGTAATTTCCTAGAACTGTCAGTAAGTGTAGATTGATTTATTTTATTTTTATGAGGTTTGAGTTTGATGTAAAGTCATGTTTATTATGATAATTTTAATGTTGATTTATTATTATGTACTCTCATGAGTCCAGGTGGGGAGTGTGTAGAGAATTGTAATGTTCTTAATGCCAAAAAGGCGATAAATGAATCTCGATGGCTATTGTTTATATGGGGTTACCTTCCCACCTGGCTTTGAGAGCGGTAAGTTGCGTAAGAATGTATGATGATGGAAATGGCAGTAGAAATATGTTCGAATTTTACTTGTACATAATGTAAATATTTTACATGTATATATCTTTTAATCTTCATTAAATGTAGAGAAAATGATGCCCGACTTATCTATGAGTGAGTGCCAGTAATTAAGTTATGATTAGCATTGCAAATTAAAATATAATTAAGAATCCACTGATACCACGAAGAATACGGTGAAACATGAATATATTAAAACTTTTTCCTGTTGAATCCATTTTTAAAAAGTCTTAGGTTTTTTCTCCTAATATTTACTTTCAAATACATATTTTTTAATATTGGCAATTTATTAAGTGTAAAGTCTTTTCAAAATATCGGAGGACATCCAACGTTCGGAATGTTAGCGTAGTAATGAATTTTCCTTCATTTCAAAATAAATATTTGTAGAGCTTGTTTTAAACTTTTGTCAAGAAACACGCATACACACACACACACACAAAGCCTATACAAACAGAGAAATAAACTTCTAAATAACGCTACAGTGCGTCTCATAAATATAAAGACACATATGTTTTTGAAATTACATTTTATTAATTCAGTATAAGAAATTAAATTTTATACCTCATGCTAAGGACAATTAAATAAATCTGTTATCAGGGTTTAAATTTAAATAAAATAATTTCGACCCGAATAATAATAATAATAATAAAATAAATAATTGTCTCATAAATATATAGACAAATTTGAAACTGCTTCATATGCAATTTTTTTTGAATGCGCGCGTACAGAAATAATGCGCAAGCGCAGAAATACCCATCATCATGACAGCATCATGTCATCAGTTACCCAAACGAGCAGAGTTGTTTGACTTGTTTCAATTGTAAAGATGTCCCGGAACATTGAAATTTTTAAAGATGAGATTTGCAAAATACGTGTATTTAAAGCTAATAACTTAACGGTTTCTCAAATATGTAAAAAAAAACTGGGAGAAGCAGAGCTGCACTTTATAAAGTTTTATCAAAAACTTACAATTTAAATTCGAGAAAATGATCTGACAGACCGATAAAGACTAGTGAAAGATTCGATCGCAAGATCATGCGACTTGTTTCGTCGCAAAAAATGTCACTCCGACAACTTTATCAACGAGTTGATGGTATGGTCTCAAAGTCGTATAAAAGAAAGCAAAAATATTGTGTGTCGGCGTATGTACAGATTTCCTTTACTGAAAAAGAACACAAAGAACGGATACTACTATGGACTAAAGATCATATGCATTGGAAGGACGAATGGATGCAAGTCATTTTTTCAGATGAAAAGAGATTTAACTTGGATGGCCCAGATGGTTTGAATTCCTACTGGGCCGATTTAATACATGAACATCGAACCCTCTTCTGTAGGCAGAAAAGGAGAGGTTCTGTGATGGTTTGGGGTGTCTTCTCTTTTAATGGAACTATAGATATTGCTTTTCAGGAAGGTAAACAGACAACTAAAGAGTATATAAAAGTGCTCGATAGTCACTTGTTGCCAATTTCTGAAACTCTTGGTGGTCGGAATTATTTGTACCAACAGGATAATGCACTGATTCACACATCAAGACTCACAAAAAATGGTTTGCTGATAACAATGTTCATGTCATGGTGTGGCCCGCACGTAGCCCTGATTTAAATCCAGTTGAGAATCTATGGATAATTCTCGTTTGCAGTGTATATGCATCTGGAAGGCAAACGTACTTGAGTAGAAAAAAATAAATCGAACGAAGTTGGCTTGATATAAAGCCAGAATACTTACACAACTTTATAAACAGCATGCTAGCTAAAATATTTGTTGTCATTAATAAAAATGTATCTATTATTGGATGATAATTCAAAAGTATGAAAAATATCTTTATATTTATGAAACAGCAAATTTGTTTCCATCTATCAATTTTCAAGTTGAAATTATTTAATTCTAATTTAATTTACTATAAAATGATATTTTGTACATGCTTTTTGTTATATGCAAAAACATATTTTTGAATACAGAATTATTAAAATATTATTTCGAAAAATATCAGTGTCTTTATATTTATGAGACGCACTGTATTTTATGACACTAAACCTCATTTCAAAATAAACCGTAAAACATAAAATATTGATTTTTAAGTATCCATTCTTCTAGTGTTTTTTTTTTCTTTAAACCTTGATACAACTCGACTGAAAATTTTCGCTGTACGTTTTAAGTTTCTCTCATAGAACTCCGTTTGAGAACTACCGTGGTAGCGAATAGAAATGTACTTATTAAAAATGCGTGCTTTTGTATAAATGTTCTTAAATCTAGGTTTGAAAAAGAAACATTTCCAAACATTCATATAACTATAGGCAGACATAGAATTCTTATTTCTTGTTAAGCTTTTTTCAGCATCCACTGATACTGATACAACAGTTTACGGGCTTTTGTGTTTTGGACACAAAAAGCTCGCAGCGTTTCTAATTTTTTCTGATTTCATTATTAATATAAAATAATATATATATATATATATATATATATATATATATATATATTTTACAAATTTACGTAAAACTGTAATTAACATAATTACAGTAATAATTAGTGTAATTAACGTAAAACGTAAAACGTAAAACTGTACGTAGCAAACTGTTTACAAAGTTTTCTACAAATTTAAAAGAATATTTTAATCTAATTTGCACAGTTAATGTATTTTTTCAAAAAAAAAAATCAACAGTTTTATTTTTTTAAGATAAAACTTTATGGATTCTGCGATTATATTAAAATAAAAACAGAAAAAAGAGTGTTTCAAAGCCATGAAATGTATCACAACACTTAACTTCCAATTCTTATCCAATATAGTTTTATGACTTTATTCTATCTAAGCCTAGTTCCATCAATACAGCCAAAATTAGCTCAGATCGTAAAAGAAGTTGTTTCTGTGTATTTCACTCATCCTCAGTTTTTTATGGGATCGTTGGATAATTCTAAAGCTTTCAAATATTCCGGGTAATTGAGGTTATTTTTATCCGATTCGATTAATGAATACTGTCGCCCATGCAACTATAAGAGATAACAGAGGAACATTGGTTAATGACACAGAATAAACTTATTATAATTGTATTAAATCTGGAAAAAATATGTTGCACAATATAATATAGATTATCCTGATAACTATAACTATATTCTACTTTAATCAAAAGTCGATAAATAATTTATTATTTCCAAAAACATCAATTAACTGCGTATTATACTATTTGAGAAACACAAATAAAATATTGGAATATTTAAAATACAATAATGTGTTAGGAATGGTAAATGAAGAACATTCATAGAAAAAACATTTATATATATACAGGGTGTCCCAACAAAGATTGAAATACGCTTTAAATTTTTACCTGTTGGAGATATGTAAGTAAGGCAAACTGCAAAGCCGAATTGTTCAAAATAAGGTAGGAATTACGATTACGTTGATAAAATTTTAAAATTTATTCCTTTTCAAAAAATTACTTTTTAATTTTTTATACTGTTCATAAGTTCTATAAGTTTTATTTGAAAATATTTTCTCTATGCTCGGACAAGTAAAAGAATAAAAATTCCATTTTTGTACAACCAAAACTGACCGAGTTATGATATGCTGAATTTTATAAAATTTCTCTAGTTTCCGGTACTAAAAAAGTACAGACAATTTTGTTAACTCGTTAAGTTTTGGTCGTAGAATTATGAAATTTTTTACTGTTTTATTTGTCAGAGCATAGAAAAAATGTCTCTAAAATATAGACCCAGAGGCCGTGTAAAAAATTAAAACGTGTAACCTGTTGAAAATTAGATATTCCATTGGATATTCCATCAACATAGTCTGCATTCTGATCTTATTTTGAACAGATTTGCAATTCACATTGCCTGCGTATCGTGAACGGGTTAAAAATTAAGGTGCATATCAAATATCAATCTTTTCCGACACACTTCGTATATATATATATATATGTGTGTGTGTGTGTGTGTGTTTGTGTGTTTGTATATTTGTGCTCCGGATGCGATACGTATTTCAGTTATACGTTTAACCGATATACGTATATACGAATAATACGTATATGTAACAAATACGTATACCTTAAACTACACGTTTAAACGTATCCCGATATGTATAAAAGCATATCGGTTAAACGTATAATTCAAGTATACGTATATTTCAAGTATCGTATTTACTTTTAGTACTATTGGACGTTATCAGTCTCACGTCACTGAACGGAGAACAAGTTGGAAATCGGTGGCGTTACTTTAGCAATCTGCATAATATGTTTCATACATAGAAACTTCTTATTTTTTCATATAAACGAGCATTGTAAATATAACGAAAGTAAAAACACTTTTTGAGCAAATAAGAAAAAAATATACACGTTTCACATTTACTGTAAATCCTTATTAAGTATATTTTTTTCTTTTTTAATTAAAAAAAATCTTTAGTTTTGTGTTCGTGTACTCTAGATTTCACCCGGGCGCAAATGTTGTTCTTCCACGGTGCTAATATTTTCTACTGTGTTAATGCATAACACAAGTTCATTTTTTTACCCATGACACTCATGATATTTTTTATACAAAGTGTATGTGCGTTACAAGATTTTACGTTTTAAGATTTTTTCTTAATCTCGACAAAATTCATTTTTTGTGTACCTATAAATTTCGATTACTTATAGTCTGACAAATAATCGTCACTGCAGGTTGTAGAACGCAATCACACAAGCTTAAAATGAATTACCTTCTCTTTTCTTTTTTGCTGTAAAACGTATTCTCAAAATATTTTCAATATAGAAAAAAATACTCTTAAATAAAATAAAAGTTTGATAATGAAACTTCCCAGGAGTTGGATTGATCAATGTCAGTATAAAACATAAAGTAAACGTAAGTTTGTGTTCTGCGGCCGTATGCAAAAATAATATTTCGCGCGAAATGTTCACACCATAAATCAAAATAAACTATGTGCGTGTGTTACAGATATGCGAAAGGTAGCTTCGAATCTACCCGCTACGCCACAGTAAAACATTTCATAATTAATAGTTTAGCTTTGAGGAAAAAACAACCAAAATCTAAACAAAAAATATATATATTCCAATTTATTTATTTATTTATTTATTTATATTTATTTATTTATTTATTGCAAGTACCTGCACAGGAATCGCAAGGCAGGTAAACTCGGGGCCATTGTGGTTATTTGAACAAGGAAGGGATCACGATGGCCCCTATAAACGGCGAGAATGCACAGCGGGTGTTTCTCCATGTCTCTGATTCCCAGACTAAGAGAAGAAAGGCATCTTTTTTCACGCAATGAACGAAATGAACGTTTATATGTTTAACCGCAGGTGTAAGTTCGTATATACGCTTATACGCTGTACCGTATATACTGTTTCGTATAATACGTATAACTGGCCTTGGTCGCATCATACATATCCAAAATCTGCACCCCGCATTATACGTATTATGCGTATACTCGCATAAACGTTTAATAGGGAGCACAAGTATATATATATATATATATGTGTGTGTGTGTTTGTGTATATATATATATATATATATATATATATATATATATATATATATATATATATATATATATATAGAGAGAGAGAGAGAGAGAGAGAGAGGGCTGTTTTTCTAATAAAATGTGTAGATAGATGCTCAGTTTGACATATTTTGGCGGTCTGTCTTTGAGTGATTTCTTTTCAGAGTATTTTAAAAATATCAACATTTATCAATAAAATAAAATAAAATAAAATAAAACATGAACATAATATTAAAATTTATCAAAATTCCCTTATTAGAAATATTAACTAATATCAACAATTAACGGATTGTTTTGTACTAATAGGTCAAAACCTTCATTTATTTTTTGCTATGGTGGACAAATCTACTTTGCCATATTTTTCATCAAACACGATTTTGTTTTCTTTCTGCCTTTGCAAGTAATTTTTTTAAAAACTACTATTAATGTTATATTTTCGGAATATCCCATTATATAAATTAAATAAAGAGAAGCAATAAATAATGAACTCTAATTGTATGCATTTCCCCAAGATTTATAACTATTTTATACAAACCAAAACGAACGATTTTGAAATTTTAAAAAATATGTAAAGCGAATAAACGTGTTAGAACAATTTACGAGTTTATAAATTAATAAAACATAATAAAGTGTTGAACAAACTGGTGTTATATACAGAAATAAATGCAGAAAATTTCTCAATAATACCATAAAATTAAGAAATGCGTAAGACCTTTTGAAAGAATTTTGTCTTTCGTTATCAGGCTTCATCTTCGTCAGTTTTGACGCAAAAGCTGACTCAAAAGTTAAACAAGCATCTGTTAATGAGAACTGAATTGTTAATCTCTCTTCTCATACCTTAATGCCTGAACAAAAGAGTGTTTCAGAACTTGGTTTTAACTTTTCCCAGTTTCTTTCCAAAACGATTGCTCCTACTGAATCTTCCTTTAAATATAGTAAAGTTACTCCGTCTTAAAAAGCAACTCCTCGTCACATTCTTGCTTATACTATTTCTTCCAATAATTTAAACTGTAAACCTAGTATTTCACGCTGAAGTTATTCTAAAAGAATTTAAGTCTAATGAAAATCTAATTATAACTAAAGCAGATAAACGTGACCAAATCGTTCTGATAGATAAACAAGAATATTCTTATAAAGTGAGTGCCCTTATATGCTAAGGAATCAAGGTTTTAAAAAAGATCCTAGTAATTCTCATCTTTCCTGGGTCAGAAAAGTTGTTAAGAATTATGCTATGTTAAATGATCATATTAAACATTGTGTAATTCCTTCTTCAGCCATCTGTGCAAGTTTTTATTCTTACCTAAAGTTCATAAAACCAGTGTTCCCCTAAGACCTATATTGTCTCTAATATAGATACTGCTACTTAAGCGTCTTGCCAAGTTTTTAAGTTCAATTTTTTTCTCCTTTATGCACATACCATAAAAAATTCTTATGATTTTGCCAGCAAATTAAAAAATGTTAGCCTGGTTAATTATTCTATGTTATCACTTGATATAAAATCGTTATTTACTAATATTCCAATCGAAAGTGCTCTTGTTTGTTTAGCAACTATATTAACGTGAATATCATTACTCTGATATGTTAGGGGAACCGTCGGTAGCATGATTAATTTTCTATCTTAATAAATTGTTATATCAGTCTTCATATTTTAATATACATTTTCATCTTTCGATAATGGTAAAGAATATTGTTTCGGCTTACCTGAGATTTTCCTTTAGCGCACAGAATGTCCACAGTGTATCCAAATATTTATCCCTTTGAATGATCGTCGTGTCACTGTATTTGAATAGTAAGAAACATTATTATTAGAAAATAACATTGTGTGAAATAAGAAGTAGATCCATTTTCCTTTGAATATAATATTATAATTCTTGGCTAGATATGTACATTTTTATCGCGTTTTGGAGACTGCATATAGGTGCTCCAATTTTACATTATATTTGAGATATATTTACATCATATATATACAAAAGAGTCTTAACTGCTCGGATACATTTTAGAAACTGAGGGAGAATTGTTATTAAGTTCAGTGCACGCGCGCGGGATATCAGCTGTAGGTTGAAGTAGGGAGGTCTGCAGAATTTCACAGTTAATTGGTTTCGACAGTCTCTGGTTTTATTCACTATGTTTTGCATCTGCGGTTATCATTTAAAGTACTTATAGTTAATTGGGGTCTGGTTTTTAACATGTTCTTTCGATCGTTCACTGCACGTGGAGATTATTAACTGCATAAAAAAGGTTTCTCCGTCATGATATTCAAAACAAATATTTTATTAACGTAACAAAACTTTGCATTACTCATACTACTTTCGAATTTAATAGTAAATGTTACAAGTACTCTGACCGCTTCAGTATGGGAAATCCTTTATCACCTATTCTCTGTGACATCTATATGCATTATTTTGAAAAAAAAATTGAATCTGTTAAATTTAAATGTTGGATGCAATATGTTGATGATACATTTAACTTAGTTGATAATACTTTTGATGTTTCCAATATTCTTCAAACTGTCAGTTCCATCAACCCACATATTTAGTTTATTTTTGAGTTAGAAAAGTGTAATAATCTTTCCTTCCTTTATGTATTAGTTACTAGATGTGATTCTTTTTTAAAAAACTGTGTATATATAACATTTTCTATCTCTAACCTCCCTCATGCTCTCTCGAATTACTCAGCTAACTGGAAAATCGGAGTAATTTACATTTCTAAACCGTGTCCTCAAAATATTTTCACATTCTGCTTCCCTTAATGATGAACTTAATTACTTAAAATCTGTTGCTGCCAAAAGAGGTTTCAACCTTTTTGTTATCGATAGTGCTGTTAATAAATTCAAAATACCTTATAGTAAACCAACTCTTTCTATTATTAGTATTATTCTATTTAAGTAATTAATTAATTATTTTTATTTTTACTTTACTTTACTTTACTTTACTTTATTTTACTTTATTTTTTAAATGTAATTAATTAATTAATTAATTTTCATTCTTGTTTGTTTATTATATATATATATATATATTTTCTTATAATTTCCTTTTCTGACCCTGTCTTTTTAATCAATTTGCTTTTTCTCATTCTGTTCAGTCTTCTTCTGATAGGTTAATGCTTCTCTGTGTCATACACTGATGCTTTCTGCTTACGTATTGGCTGTTTTCTTTAATCTGTGTTCTTTGTTCTTCCATTTTCTTTCAGTCTTGCTTCTGCTTTCAAAGTGGTAGCATGTCTTCTTTGTGCCTGATGAATAAAGATAAAGTTCTTTAGAAAAGCCTTACGCATTTCTTAATTTTACGAGGCTATTAAAAAGTCTTTTGCTTTTTTATAATAAAACATAGTTTCTCTAGATTTCAAAATCTAATTTTCACAGCATATTAGTTAAACAAAAATTTTTAATTCCGATTTTTTCAAATGCAATGTTTTGTATTGATTTATTTCAATTTTCATAATTTGATATGAAGCACCCTATTATAATAATAGGGAATGTAACCGTAGGTCTAGAGATATGGGGTATATATATATATTAATAGGATATATAAACCTATTAATATGATAATAATAATAATAATATTAATTTATACATACCGGGTGGCCAGAAATTAAACACTCCTATTCTGACCTTCCTGTATATCGGACTACTCGGTGTAAAGGCTTCAAATTTTATACACACATGCTTTTCTAGATATGAGGAAACAGAATACGCGAAAAACACCTGAAGCACCGTTAGATGGTACAATAGAAAATAGGACAAAAATATTAATAATAATTGAAAAAAAAAATACTCACGCAAAATAAGTTTTTTCTTTTTAATTTCTATTACCCTTATGGAAAAACAGAAAATTAAAAATATAAAGAAGCTTAAACTGCCATTGTAACTGCAATTTCCTGTAAGCACAAAAATTGGCCAAAAGGTTTGGAGCCAAGTTCTGGGTACAAAAAGGGATAAAAACTGGGGAATGTCATTCTTATTAGTGATGGCTGTCACACTGACAGAACCCAGAGCGCACTTTGCTTGTGAAGTTCTTTTATGAAAACAAAGGAAATGCTGCAAATGCACTTCGAGAGTTTTGCCAGCTTAGGAATTTCCGCAAAGTACGATTTCTTCCACGAACTCTTAGGAAAATGATGGCTCGATTCGAGAAACCTGGACATCCAGGGCTTCAGCCGAGTCGAGGACGCAAACCGGTTCGTTTAGTTGTCTTTGAAGACGTTGCCACTGCTACTATTTAACAGTCAATGGATAAAATGTTTTAGGCTGTAATGGTGCACATGTAGTGTCACGACACTTACATATTCCTTATAGCACAGTGTGGAAAGTACTGAGAAAAAGGGTGCATTGTTTCTCGTACAAAATCAGTCATAATCAGCAGTTGTAGCCCTTCGATAGGGAGAAGCGACTGACCATGGCAGATCATGGTCATGACAGATTCTCTGAAGCCATGAGGCCCATTTCCACAACAGTTTACACCCATTACTGTAACAGTTGGGACAAAGAAAACCTCATACCTTCCAAGAGATTCCACTCCACTCACAGAAAGTTACAGTATGGTGTGGATTCAAAGCCACGTTCATTCTTGGACCTTTCATTTTCGAAGAGTCTACTCGCAATGGCCCTGTAACATGCATCATGACGGCAAACAAATACAGCATGATACTTGAAACTTTTGCTGCACTCCACTTGCAACAGTCGCAATGTATCGACTCAATTACCTTTATGTCTCCACAAATTTTACTCTGCGTAAAACAGTTTCTTCGGCAACGTTTCACTAATGATCGTGCGTTTCTGACAACCTGGCCATCTAACTCTCTTAATATGGGTGATTTTTGACTGTGGGGACACTTCAAAAATAATCTTGTTTATCAAGTACGTCTGGTAACCTTGGCGGACTGGAGAGAAGGTACCACTCTGCATGTGACAAGCATCTCAGTCGACTAGTTACGTTCAACAGCTGAACGAATTGTCCACAAACTGCAGATTTTACATCTTGAAGAAGGGAACCATATTGAACAGCATTCCTTGCGTTCATAAGGGCCTTGTCACACGAATGTTTGGTACGTTCAAATAAAATGTGTTTAAAATGTGTTTTTGTGTCTTTTCAGCATATGTTCAGTTGTACAGTACCATCTATTGGTGACTTCTGGAACTAATATTTTTAGCTTAATCAGTTTCCCCATGTCTTAAATAGCTTAAATAGTATGTATACAGAATTTGAAGCGTATACACTGAGTAGTTCAATATACAGAGATGTCGAAGTAGTGGTGTATATATAGTATATAAAATTTTAGTTTCTGTGAAATCATAATTACAACTCTTTTCCTAATCTTAAAAAAAAACTGTATTTATGGAATTAAAAGGTGTGCATAACTAATCTCAAGAAAGTATCATGTTTCTATTTTACGAAAATCATTTCTCATCATAATAAAATTGCAGGTACAAGTTTCATAATACTATTCCTATCGTAGGATCGATAATACAGAAGCCCAATTTGATTATATGCTATTAAATATTGAATTTTCATCTCTGACGAAAAGATTGAATTTCAAAGATATGAAAATTGAAAAGGCTGCTGCTGTTTAGAATTTCATTACATGTTTTGAGAAAGCATAAAACGAAAAATAACACAGCTATACCAACAAATTACTTGAATAAACATTTCTGAAGTTTTATGTGTCCAAAATTCTTTCATGTCATTTTCAATATATTCAGTTCTTAGTTATAGTGAATAGTGAATAATTTCAAATAGCGTAATATTTTCTCTTTCTAAAGAACTTTGAAATGTAGATGATGTGTTGATTTGTTTCATTCAAAAATTTGAAAGAATACAGATAATGACATTTTATGAAAATGAACTAGAAACATTCATCTTTTGGGATTTTCAATTAAAAGTATAGTATCACTTTCTTTAAAATTCAATGACTGCCAGTCTCTCATTTCGTCGGATCATTTTTTAAACTTATACATTAATTATGAAATCATTTAGAAATTTTTATGTCAAAAAGAAATATAAAAAGCATGTAAGACGAATCGTATTATCGGAAACATACCGAAATAGATTTGTGTATCGTTAACGGCACTTTCATATATTTTTTGATGTTTTTGTTGGAATATAATACATAAATACATTATACGATCTATATAACAACCATTCATAAGAGCAAACCCTCCATTGTAACGACCTATCCAAATCGTTCCAAGCGTTTGTCATTCACGCGACATTTTTTTTGCACCCAAGAACCGATTACACCAATCAGTTCAATATAACGACCGTTTTTATCTTAATATCAATCTTTTGCGATTGCGTGGATATAAGATAAGATTTAATGCCTAAGTGGGGCAGATCGGTCTGAGATGCAGACCGTAGACCTGTAGCGCCCCACCCGGGATGTTCCCCGGCACGCGGGGATTCGTATTGGGGGACTCCAGCAGTCCGACAGAGAGAGCACACGCGGAGGCCTCCAATGCAACGCGCGGACGTCCCTCAAGGAAGAACGCCCCCGGGGACCCGAACGCCCACCAGGAGCAGAGACGAGCGCCACCGGAACCAACCAGACAAAACACAAAACCAGCTGGCCAGCACCACCACCATTTATTTAAATTAAATGGCGGTGGTACATACTAGGCCAAGAAAGGCCGGTCCTGCCGGGCCGTAGCCCCACGCGACAATGGGCAGGCACTGGGTGCAGAAGAAGGATGAGTTACAAAGATGATGTCTATCGCTGTGACCAGCGTCACCTCGCGACAGGCAGCGATAGACTGATGTGACTGTGCCATGTAGAACAGTTCACAATGTTGCTGTGGAAGAAGGACTGAAACGAAGAGGATATAAGATAAGATTATTTTAATCTTTCAAAAAGGGAAGTGAAATCTCCCTATCCCTCTTAAAATAACCAATTTATTTTCATTCATCGGCAAAAAGTATCGCCAAGCTTTGTTTGTGATGTCTATACCTTATCCTAGTGACATTGTCTATACCTATTGTGCGTCCAGAATTGGTACAACAGGTGTTTCGTCTTAATACATTACCTCTTACTGTTTTTACTAAATATGATCTAGGATTCTTACATGTTTTTACAATTTTAGCTGGTTCCCAAATATTATTGACCCTCAAAAAACACTTTCCCCTTCATTAAAATCTGGCCGTTCTCTGGTCTGCTTGTCATAGTAAAATTTACTCTTATCCCTTTTTATCTTTAATGCGTCCTTAAATTGTATTATTTTTGGTTGCAAAATAGAAATTGTTGCAGGTAATTTAGTTCGAAGACATCTGCTCATAAGTATCTGAGCAGGAGAAACATTCATTCCACTGATAGGTGTATTTCTATGTTCAAGCAATGCTTCATTAATTTTATCCGTTTCAGTGTCAGATTTACGAAGAATACCCTTTGCAATACCCACCATTTTTCCTGCAAATCCATTTGATCTTGGATATCTGGGACTACTGTGTGAGAGTTCAATTCCCCATTTTCTAGAAAATTCATTAAATTTACCACTGTCAAATGGCATGTTATCACAAACAATTTCTTTAGGTATGCCATGATTGGAAAAAAACTGCCTTTAGTTTTGGCATTATTTCATCTGCTGTTTTGTTAAATAACTTTATTATGTTTAACCATCTGGATAAATAGCAATCGATAACAAGAAAACTGTAGCCCCCATGCTCACAAATGTCTATCCCGATTTTTTCATAAGTTAAGTTTGGGATTTCATGAAGTATCAAAGGCTCCTCTATGTTTCTGGGCCTGTATTTCTCACATATTTTACATCTGGAAACCATATCTTCAATATCTTTTGTTATCCCCGGCCAAAATAAAACCTGTCTGGCCCTAGCCTTAGCCTTTTCCATTCCACAGTGAGCCCCATGAAGTAATTTTAACATTTCTGCTCTTAAACTTATTGGTACTACGACTTTGTCATTTAAAAATACCAGCCCCTCTTCTATATATATATTATCCCTATATTTAAAATATTCCTGAGCTTCAGTTGTGATATTTTTACTATTGATAGGCCACCCCTCATCACAAAATTTCAAAACATGAGCAAGACCAACATCAGAAAGTGTTGCCTCCCAAAATTCATTTTTTCTAAACTCGCTAATTTGCAAATGTTTAGTTAAGCTATGAACCATTTTTACAATAAATGATCTTGACAATAAATCAGCTACATACATGTACTTACCAGGTAAATATTTAAGGTTTAGTTGATATTTCAAAAGTTTTATTTTCATCCGTTGCAACCTAGAGGACACAACACTACCTACACTTTTATTCATTACAGAAACTAATGGCTTGTGATCAGTTAGCACTTCAACTTGCCTACCATAAATAAAATAATGAAATTTGGTTGTAGCAAAGACAATACTTAAAAATTTCTTTTCATTTTAAGCATATCCCTTTTCTGTATCTGTCCAACTGCGAGAAGCAAATGCAACTGGCTTCCCACCTTGCAACATGCAACAACCCAACCCATCTTTCGAACTATCTGCCTGTATCACTACAGGTTTAGAACTGTTGAATACTCCTAATACAGGCGCATTTGCAATTTTACTCTTTAATGCTTTAAGAGCATTTGTGTGCACATGCATCCAGTGCCAAGTTACATTTTTTTAGAAGCTCTCTTAAAGGAGCAGATGTTGTGGATGCCTGGGGTATAAACTGTCTGAGATAATTAATCATACCCAATATCCTTTGAAGTTCAGTTTTATTTGTAGGTTCAGGCATATCAATTATTGCTTGAACATAGTCAGGATCAGGTTTCATACCCTTAGAATTAAACACATACCCTAAATATTTAACTTCAGGTACCTTAAGTTGTATTTTACCTTTATTGAATTTTACATTCAACTCTTTAGCTCTTTTAATGACTTTAGCCAGAATTTCATCGTGTTGTTCTGGAGTATCTGCTGCAATCAGAAGATCATCAAAATAAATTAAAATCCCTTCAATATCCCCAAAATTAGCCTCATTTCTTTTCTAAAATATTTCAAGTGCGCACGATAATCCCATTGGAAGTCTCAAAAATTTATAACACCCAAATGGGGTACTAAAATTACACAAATCAGTGCTTTCCTCATCTAATCCAATTTTAAAAAAAACAACTTTAAGATCAAGTACTGTAAATACTGTTTTGTTACACAATTTGGACACAAGCTCCTCAACCTTAGGTATTAGAACATGATATCTAATTATTGCTTTATTTAGATCTTGGGGGTCTAAACAGAGCCTGATTGAGCTATCAGGTTTTTCTACCACAACTAAATTACTCACCCAACCCTGTGGACTATCACTTTGGCAATAATTCCCTGATTTTCTAGCTTTTTTAGTTTTTCTTGTAATTTAGGACGTAAGCTAACTGGGATCCGTCTAGGTAGTCGAGCAATAGGTATGGAATTTTTTTCCATTTTAATAGCATACTTCCCTTTAAATTTCTCGACCCCTGTAAATACTTCCATATTATTCTCAATAAACTTACTTACATTCATATTTATAGATACATTATCAACACATTTTAAAAGATTTAGTTTAACATATGCTTCTAATCCAAGTATAGGCTTTGCTTGAATATTATCAATAATAACAAAATTCACATTAGCCTGCTTATTATCAACATTACACATTAAATTAATCATACCTGTATGTCTAATTTTAGAGCCACCATAAGCTTCCAATATTATATTTGTATCACCAAGTTTAAGTCTATTATTTAAAACAGAAAAAACATGTAAAGGTTAAACAGTAATTTGTGCACCAGTATCTAATTTGAAATTAATAGTATGACCACATATAAATACATTCTTAGTCCATTCATTTGTTACAGTCACTTTACCTACCTCAAGAACTAGAGATCGACCGAAACAGGTTTTAAGACCGAAACCGAAACCTAAACCGAATTTCGGTGATCTTCCCACTTTCGGCCGAAACCGAAACCGAAAGTGTCAAAAAATTCAAAAACTGATTAATACATACATAACTGCATATATTAATTAATTAATTAATTAATAACACATAATTAATAATTACTTAATAATAACTAATTACATTACTAATTAATTTATTAATTATACGTGTATTCAACCACATTTCTAACAAACAAACGGACATATATATGTGTGTGTATAAGTTTCAAACAAAAATGAAACATGAATAATACAACTTTTATATTTTATTATTTTATAACAACCAATAATTATAGGCATTTATCAATAGTTAATTAACAATTTAGTTAAATAATGTAAAGCAAATTCAATAATGAATATTTAATTTTTAAATATATTCGTATTTTCAGTTCGTTAATATTTTGCATTTAAATTGTTTAAGTATACAGTTAAATATTGGTTAAGTAAAAATAATTGTTTAAGTAAAAGTTTAAGTAAAGGGCACAAAAGCTAAAATAATTTGTTCAATTTGACTAAAAAAGGAAAATTAGCATTAGGACAACATTTTAAGCCTAGAAAATATTAATTATAAACTTTATTTTCCATTTCAATATTCTCAAAGTGAGACATGTTTAACACTATTTTGTACTATCTAATTTTAAATATATATATATATATATATATATATATATATATATAAGGATAAAAATGTAACAGTTGTCAATTTTCTTTTAGGATGTGCACAATAAGATCAAAATAAATCTTTGCACATTCACCGCCCACCCCCCTAAAAAAAGCCCTGCCTCCCTAAGAAAGTATTGAAATGGCACCCCTGTTTGAAAATCTCCGGTGCCAAGTTGACTCTCTGTGCCTCTATCCAAAACTATTTTTTGTAAAATAAAACGTAATTAATTTAGCAATTAGACTGAAATAGTTTCCAATTATACGAATTTCATCTAAAAAATATTTTAAGTATACATATATCGCTATATGTTTTGTAATAAATTTCGTAAATCTTCATATGTTTTAACAACACCTTTCTCATAAAGCATTCGAAATAATTTGGAGTTTTAAAGTAAAAATTTTCTATTACTGTTAAGTGTTCAGCTTTTAAAGATCACGTGATAAGCGTCTTTTAAATTTAGTCATATATGCATTGCTTGCTTTATAATTTACACTCGCATCATGGATCAGTCATGACCGATAATGATAAACAGTGGAGTTCACAGCAATAAACAGTGTCTCATTTGAGCCGATACAACTCACATCAATGAGTAAAGGTGAAAATTTCTGAAAGAAGGAACGAGATTTTGAAATACAGATAGTTTCGGTCGAGTTTCGGTCAGGCCGAAATTTTGGCAGCAGTTTCGCCGAAAACGAATATTCGGCGAAACTCCGATTTTGTGCCGAAACCGAAATTTCGGTCGATCTCTATCAAGAACACTTACAGAGTTGATAAAAAAATCATTATGGAAATACGAACAAGAAAAATACTGTTCGTACTCTTTATTTTCACTATAAGTTACATCTTGAATGTAACGCATTTTACACACGGAAGAAAAATGATTAAATTGGTGACATTTAAAACACTGCGTGCCAAAAGCTGGGCATTCTGATCGTTTGTGTTTCCTGTTATACTTCTTACATAAATAAACAGTATTCTGAGTATTTTGTGATTCACTGTTCTGAGTACTATACTCTGAAGCACTCTCACCTCCAGAGTTCTTGAAGGAAGACAACCGATTTTTGATGTAAGAGGGTGATTGTTTCTTGGCAACGGCATCTACATTTTTAGTTTGTACAGCCTGGGCTTGTTTTTCCCAAGTTCTGCAGCCTTACAGATTTCTGCAGCTCTAGCTAGAGACAAATCACCACCTTCACGTAACAATCTTTCTTGCAATCCGGTGTCGGCGATTCCGAGAACGATCCTATCTCTCACAACACTGTCAATTTGTACACCAAACTCACATGACCTGACTAACTTTTTTAAGTCAGTAAAAAATGTATCAAAACTTTCATGACTGTCTTGAACGCGGTTATTGAACACAAATCGTTCGACAACAACATTTGTTTTCGGACTGAGATGCTTTTCAAAGGCTTCTAAGACTGTGTCATAATTATTTTTGTCATCATCTGACAGTTCGAATGTGTTGAAAAGTTCTATGGCTTCTTCACCCACTGCATTCAGTAGTATGGCTACTCTCACGTCAGATTTATTTTCTCCTTGACCCGAAGCTTTCATATAAATAGTGAAAATTTGTTTGAACTTTCTCCAGTTCTCAGCCACATTGCCTTCTAGGCTTAAGCCTACCGGTAGTCGACAATATTAATTTGCCATGCTTTACTTTACTTTCTTCAATTATCCACGGTTCGTTTAACTTTCGACTACGCCATGTTTTATTTTTAAAGTAACACTTACTTTATTAAACATTTATTTATTTAACATAACATAACTTCAAGATGCTGCTTAGCTTCAGCTAGCAAATCATACAACATCAGAGATCAACAACACACAGTGTTGCCATCTATCAGTCATAAATGATATGTTGCCACACAATATTAATAATAACAATATATAACACCTCCACCACAAATTACGATATAAATAAAATAGCATAATATATAACAGTCATCAAAATGATTTTATGTGAAATAAATATTGTAAGAGCCTTGTACAGTGACAAAATAAAACCCAATTTGATTATAATTATATTAAATATTGAAATTAATCTTAAAATTATTCAATGATTCAAAGTAGAAAAAATTGAATTAAAGGAAATTCAAAAGGCTGCTCCTGTTCTAAATTTCCTTATTTATTTTGAGAGATTATGAAATGAATTATGACAACCATACTAACAAATTACTGACTAAACATATTTTATGTTTACGTCGAAAGTTCTTTCATGTCATTTTCAAAATGCTCATGTATTACAGTGAATATGGAATCATTTAAAACAACAATTTCCTCTTTGTAAAGAAATTTGAAGCATGAATGATACGCTGATTTGCGTCGCTTATTTTTTAAAAAAGAAATTTGAAAGAATGCAGATAATAATATTTTATTAAAATAAACTATAAGCGTTCATCTTTAGAAATTTTAGATTCAAAATTACAATATCTTCTTTGATGAAAGTCGAGGACTGCGAGTCGCTCATTTCTTTTGATCTTTCTGTAAATTTACATATTACGATCTCATTTTCAATATTTATGTATCAATTATTTCATAGAATATATAACATTTCTTTGTTGAGATTTTATTTTAAACCTTTGACTATCGGCGAGAACTGCAGACTATTTTTACATTTATTCGTGCCACGATTTACAAAAATATATATATTTGTGGTAGATTTTTTAAAAAATAACCTAATATAAGAACGTAGCAGATTTTTTTTTTCGAAAAGTGTTACTTATAGAATAAAAGATAGTCTACTGGGACATATGAGGGGATCGGGGCAAGAGAGTGATAAGCCAGATTTTTAATCTTCTGAGATATTGCAATTTGAAAATTTGATCAAATAATCAAATCAAGATATATAACATAAAGTTTTGTCGCCAGTGTCTTAATAACATCTGAGATATTCTGAGTCGCAATGTGGCATTACTGTAATGATATTACTATTACGTTCTTTGTAAATTAGCTAGATTCATTGGGGGCATAAACGTCTGGGCAAAAACGAAACCTGGTACATATGCTGCCACCAAGTGACATTAGAAACAAATTATATGTAGGATATTATAATTTACAATATTAAGCAACATACAGTATTAGGTTTATTTCACCAAAATTGTGGCTTGGCACTTCCTTGTCCCGACCCCCTCATATATGTCCCGACCCGTTGTCAAACGGTTAAAAGTTGCCAAAATTTAAATTTGAAACCACATTCTTCACCTTCGTGCATTTGATAAATGTTTATTTTTGTTATTAAACAGGTTACCATTAATTTCTATTAAAAGTTAAATCTATCAGCCATAAAAATGAAAATAAATGTGATATAAAAAGTTATTGTTGTCTGATCGAATCATTTACCGAATGAAGATATCCAGATGTACATACATTTATCGTTTCCCATCTCAGATTGCGATTGAAACTTATTTTTTGGAAACTAATTTCAGGGAAATGGTATTTCATGTTAAATAGCAATGTATATACAAAATAGATCGAATCGAATTTCCTATATGTTCTGGTTTATAACTTATTTGTTGTAGTTTTTCATCTTGCATAAAAAGAATTTATAGAGAAATTGATTTGACTGAGATAATCATATTTTTGAAACATATTTAATCTTTATTATGATGTTTAAAATATGTATAGAAGTTATTTTTACAAAAAAATATTGGTTTTTTGTTATTTTGTCCAGGGTTCAATTGGGGTCCTAGATATAGCGCTCTTAGGGTATTACCCAATTGCTTTCTAAAGTAAGTTCGAAGCTCAGTATCTGATTTGTACCTCGGCTCCAACCCTTCGTCTACAAATGATAATCTTTGTCGAAACCTTTCCTGATATTTAAATCCAAGTCCAAATTTTAAAACAAAGTAGACTTAAAAATTCTGAATGGAATATAAAGACACGGCTTTACAAATTTGATAAAATCTGGTATCAAGCAAAAAATTCTAGTCGCCAGTAGAAAATATTTACCCCCCCCCCCCCCCCATTAAAATTATTTTGAAAGACATAATTTTACGAAATTTTTTTTTCAATTATTTTTCCTCTTTTTAAAAGAAACCACTCTCCAGGCCTCAACCTTTGACATAATATCGACTAAATTTCTAATCGTAATTAAAAATTCTCTCTCACGCATCTCTCCCACCAAAATTCTCTGAAAAACTGGAAACAGAACTCTTTCACGAAAAACATTCGGGAACAACTCAGTACCAGACACTTGTCTCCAAACCAGGGTGGCGCCTACCTATTTTGCAATGTGTGAGGTACATACAGGTGCCATGTGATAAAGGCCAAAGAATTTTAAGAAAGGAAGAAGTATTTTTAAAATATATATTATTCTTTATTTTTATTAAAATTAATTATTCTTAAAATTTTAAATACATATACAGATTTACTTCAAATCATTACTTATAATAACTTATATCTTATTTACTCTTTAAAATGAATGTGACAGATTAATCAGTTTTAATTCTAAACGCAAAAATCTGATTTGAGACTTTTTAGATGTTACAGAGTATGGATTGACACTATTTCTTACAGTTTTATTAAAATCTCTACACTCTCCCCACATTACAATCACTTTACATGCTAGCTGGCTACACTGTAAAAAAAAGGCTCGATCTAATAACATTTTTTTAGTTTTTCTTATTGATCCTTGCAATTACTAAATAAATTTTTGCATTCTTACTCAGTTACACGAAAATCCGTAAGAATTACTAGAAAACAGCTAGCAACGATTCCGGTTTATAATACCCGTTGCTAAAAAATTCTGTGGAATACAAATTTACTAAAAAAAATTCAGTAACCTCAGTTTTTTTTTTTTTTTTTTTTTTTTTTTTTCCCAGTGTACAGCAGAAAAAATGGTGCTTTCTGTGCATGAGATGGAAAAAAACCTTTTAAACTTTGTACGAGAGAAATGGAAGATATCTACTTGTTGCGCACGAGCAGGGGTGGGGAAAGAGAAAAATTGATGGCTGTGCTCATTTCTTAGATCATTTTTTGTACAAAGAAAAAAAAAACCCGCCAAATTAAGTAACTTGGTCGCCAAATAAAAAAAGTGGGCTGTCAAGCCCTGTTAAAGACATATATTAAATTCATACTAAAGAAATGATACATTGCTCAAAGTATTTCATCCAGGTTTAGTAAATACTCCTTTATAATTATATATATAAAGCAGCATATTTCTCACCATAACAAGGAATATTTCAATAGATGTTTAATTTTCATCATTAAGCAGTCCTTTTTATCGTACATTATTATAAAAATCGTTTCGTTTATGAGATTTTGTATGAGATTTGGTGATCGGATTGAGTAAATCTCGTGCATAAGATGCAAATGAGTTTTGTTCCTCATTTCGTAGTGATTTTTAGGGAATAATTTTGTTTGAAAGACTCGAAAAATTCTTTGTTATTATGTCTTGTACATGCAGAAAAATGTGAGTTTTTACATTAAAACGATAGAATTTTTTCAGAGCTTTCCAAAATCTCGGGGTCACAGGCACGTGTCTATACTGCATAAGCTGTAATAAGGCCATTTATTCCATTTGATACAGAGAGATCTAAAGCACATCATTTTACAGGCCTCGCAGCGTGCAGGAGAAATTGTATTGTTCGTACCACTTTTTAGAAATAAATATTTTCATGGATATATTTCTATTGCAGATGTATTTTTTATATATTAGATATACATATTGATATAGCATTTTCTATCATGAAAAGCAATATTGATTAGGGATACTGGTCGGAACAATAAAAGAAATTTTAAATGCTGATACCCCAGATCTTATTATAAATTGAACTGCCAGTTCTAATGATTTTATAGTCTCTCTCCAAATGGTACTGTAGGAGTACCAAGAATATAAACCCTTTACGAATACAGACTGGCAATGGCTCGCCAGAAGATTTATGAATTTTAAAAATGGAAAATTTTATAAATTTATTGATTTGTCAGTACCTAGTTTCTCTTTATAAAGGGGCTCTATAGACATCCTATTAAAAATCTTTTGGTGTGGGGGAGATTTTCCTTTTCTTATTATAAATATTCTCTTTTAAAGAGAAACCCTTTAAAAAAGCTCAACATTTGTAGACTATATTATAAAATTTTAAGAAATATACATACATATTAAATCCTCCATTTAAATTCAAATTCATAAATCTCGCAGCGCGCGAATGCTCAGTCTCTTTCATAAAGGATCTCTAGGTAAGAATGAACACACATGCCATAAGCTATCTAACAATGATATGACGTCTGCAATGCAGAGCTTTGATTGTTTTGCTAGGCAGGTATGCCAATTGCAAAGAACAATAAATTTTCATTATTGATCAGTACTTCGCTAATCATTCATATGCATGTGTTATGTATGGAGCTGCCTACTGCACTGTGCTTATTTGGTAATTCGGCACTTGTTTTATCGACCAGTTTCGTCAGAAATATTCGGATACGACAGTGCCTAACAATTTGACGATGACAGAATTTTAATCGTCTATTTACGTGAATACGTTGTAACTCAACTTCCGAAAGTGTTCTAACAATATCTTTTTGGTGTTGCATTTGTCCAATGTAAGGTAATAAACATTAATACCGTAATTTCGCGCGTAAGCGCCGCAGCTTAGTTAAGTCATTTTCAAACCGGAAATTTTATTGAAAATAAGAAGTCAAATAAGTGCTAAGCAGAAGTAAGTCACATTTTATTTAAAATAAATTCTGGTAGGAAATCGAATTGTCTGAGGTGCGGCGTATACGCGGTAAGTAGTGATTACGGTAATAAGTGTTGTATGTTTTGAAGGTTGTGCATTAAACCAGTCAACTTGATTGCTGTGACGTGCAGACTTTTTCCATCATCCTGCATTTTTACTTTTTGAGGATTCATGAATACACAATTTTAATGTTATTATTAATAATATTATTAATAATATTATTAATAATAATTAAATAATAAATAATAATCATATTAATAATAATTTTTAATTTTTTTTTAATTTGTTCGTAAACTGTAATTAAAAAAATATATAGAAATTCTATGATTTGTGCCTCTAAGAATCTTGTTTTCTGTATTATTTGTAAAATCTGAAAAGACGCAGTGGTGGGAAGAATGCCACGATTCCGTTAACCTTCTCAGTAGCTAGTTTAAATTGCATGCCACAGAAGAAGGCGTAAAATAAGACAGCAGCAACAACAAAAATTAGTATTTTGATTCGAAAACAAAATTTTCATCGATTTAATGATAATTACTCTTTTTATTTATTTATTTATTTATTTATTTATTTATTTTTTATGTATGAAGCTGAAGTGACATCTGTGCCATTGGATACAGAAACTGGAAAACTCTGAGATTTTCACAAATTCGGCCCGTCTCAGAATTTATCCAAGATCTCCGCAGTTCTGATCCTTCTTTGGTCATCATAACAAGAATATGAATCACGTTCACCCAAAAGTCATCATCCCAAGACTTTATCCCTGATCGCTATCACCGTATCTATAATGCTTAGCATTACGGGAGTAGCGTATTGATGTGTTCTCCTGATATATAAACTTAAGGCAGTAATGTTACAAATCATCATTATCTAAAAATGTTTTTCTTTTATTAACTTTCATGTAAATTTTACTGCTGCGAAATTGTATGCTTTTGCTGCACAAAAAAAAAAAAAAAATATTTCTTAAATATTTTAATTTTTTTATATTCTTCAACATAGTTAAATCCTATTAAAACATTTTATAGTTTTGTCAATTGTAATTTTTTTTTCATAAAATACTGTCTCATAATTTATTGTCTTATCTTATGAGATAAAACATTTGCCATTTATCCCATGTTTTTTCAAAAATTTTAGAATTTTAAGATTTTGTACTATTTTATTAACTTAAAAAAAAAAAAACTTTTAACTCGTTAGTAAAATGTTGAAGCTGTGAAAAGCAAAATATTCAAATTTATACTACACTTGAAAGATTTAGATACATAATAAAATGAAATAAACCTGGCACACAATATTAAGTCGCCAAACGAAATACAAATTTATTTTTGTTAATACTTCTGGTTAAGTGATTTCTTCTACAGCTGAATCGATTTTGTATCCCCAAAAGGAAAGACTACTTTTTATGAGGGAAAACTTCTTTTCTCAAAACTTCGAATCCCATCCCCCACAGCCACAAGTGGCCATGAAAACGTCAGTTTGGACAATGATAAAACTGAGTTATATGAGCGAAAAGGATAATGCAGAAGAAAATACGAACACTAGAACACATAAAATATTTATGGCAGCAATTGATATAATTAGAATGCCTTTCTATAATTAGGGTGCCCTTCCTTAAAAATATTTTAAAGAAATGAAATGAAAAAATTTGTATATCTTTATTTGAAAATTACTGCTTTAAAACTGAAAAATATATACATTAATATATTTTTTTCGAATAATTTAAAATTGTCTAAAAAAAAAATATTTTTTGAAGGTTTGCGTACCAATTAGCACTAAGACGAGCTTATATTAAACTCACATCCAATTCAAACTCAACTGGAGTAATTTGTATAAACTTTTGAAATCTGGATTAAATTAAAAGTTGTAATTATTAGTGACAGAATGCTATATGTATCTTTTAAGTCAACAGTCAAAGTGTTGTTATAAAAAAATATAGACCACTCATCGTTAGTCCATCATTTTAAGATTCCCATTCCTCATTTTAAATATGCATTAAAAATAATAAAATAAATATATTTTTTTTTCGTCGTGCTCCATTATATTTTCTATCTTACCCTTGACAGTTGTTGTAAGAAACTGATGATCTAAAAAATTAAGAAGTGCATGTATAGTGTTGGGACAAATGGTGCTGTCAAGTATTCCAAATAGCTGAAAATTCTTGATAAAAATTTGAAAGAGTAGAGGGCATAAATAAAATCACTATTTTTGGCGATATACATATACATTCCTATTGTACTAGCTTTTTACGAAAAAACAAATCTATGCAGAGAAACTCTTCTAATGGTCAGAAATACTTTTTGACTAATTCGAATATATTAGTATAATTGACTAAAAGATGTTTAGTGATATTACCTGTTTTCTAAATGTGCAAAATTTTATTAAGGTAAAGCCAGGGAAGATGGCGCGGTTGGAGAGATTGCGCACATAGAGCTTCAGGGGGAAGGAGTAGAGTGAGCTGGCAGCGACTCCAGGTAGTTGTACAACAGCAGCAGTGGAGTGTCTACTTGAAAGTGCACGTTGATTGTTGTGAGTGTCTAAGATAAAGCATTGCTATTTTGTTTAGTTTTCCCAAAGTAAGTGATTGAATTTTCATAGCTATTCATCAGAATTTCTATACGATGTCAGTAGTACAAAATATTTTAAACTTAAACGATTTTTCATAAGTTACTAATCTAGACTAACAATGTGAACATCAACGGTTCGTTTTATTAGTGGCCATGTTTATATAAAAGGCCGCGCAATCTCTCCTACTGAAATTGGAGAGTTTGCGCATCTGCTACTTAGGAGAGATGGCGCATTGTTTCCATTAGTTTCCATGCTTGGGGAGATTACGCAGCTTATTGGTAAATTTGCCTAAAAAAATGAAAAATTAAAATGGACTAATTTTAAGTTAAACGTGTTATCAAGTAACTTAATGTTATTGTGTAATCTTATCTGGACTTGCTTTTTCTGATTCTTTAATTTTGTTCCCTTTAATTAAAATTTTTTAATCGTTTTTAAAAGTATTTCCTTTTTCTAATTCTTTAATCATTAGGTTGAAATATTCACTCCTAATACGATAATATTTGTTCTCAAAAACCTTACAACAATGTCATTTAAGTGTAATTATTATTGTTAACAATTTAATTGTAGTTATTATTAGTAACAATCTCTCCTACCCATGTGCACAATCACACCAACCCTGTAAGGACAGATTGCGCAAAATAACTTTCTTGGTTTTATTACAACTGTTCTATTAAATTACAATATAACATCAAATTAGCAATGGAAATGCATAAAAAACAAATGAAGTAAAAATTATGGATAGTTTAGCAAAAAATTATTATTTAAATTTTTTATTGTTATTCTTTTGAACTGTGCGAAGTTTCTCCTAGCTTTAACTTATAGCTACAAAATGTTAAAAATGATTTTTCCTCATGTATCCTACTGTTATTGTAAGAGCAGTTTTACAAGGCATTTGAGTATGCGTACAAAACATTTTGTAGGCATTTGAATGCGTATAAAATATTGGCAAGTATAAGGGGTCACCTTAAAATGTATGCGTGAAAAATGTTTTTTCTTTCATGTTTTTTCTCGTAAAGACATCTTTTTTTTTTTTTTTTTTTTTTTTTTTTAGTGTTGGTTTTACAAAGATAAAATTAATTAACATCCTGAAATGAGGCTCGCTGTAGCATCGCCCTCTTTTTTAAAGATACCTGATTAATTTCCCCCCTCAATCATTACTCAATACCATTCTATTAAAATGTAGGTGTAATACTTTGAATATTTTCTTGTTATAATTGAACTTTTTCTTTAGTTTTAATGCACACATTTCTTCCCTGTTTTTTATCGTTTTTTTATAGCACCGTAGAATAATTTCTACATAATTAATTGCTTAAAGAAAAAACATTGACAAAGGTTTTATACATAAAGCTTCTCAACACGTACATGTATAAAACTGAAGTACGGGATACAATTAAATATTTATGGAATCTTACTTATGAAAAAAAGAAAAAAAAAGATCTAAACATATAGGTTTACAAATTCAAAAAGAATTCTTTAGAAGGTACTGTTTCATGTTTATTTTAATTGAAAAAAATTTTAGGGTCATGAGGTCATGACTGAAATCTAATTTTGTTTTTAAAAGTCGATTGAATTTTCTAAGTAAAGTTAGTGATTTCAACGATTTTATTTTGATGTAGCCGGATGTAAAACTTATGGATGTTTTCATTACATTATGGATTTTTGTAACACTGTTCAGATCCTTATGAGAATAACCTTAGAGTTTAGCAGTTGTATACTTTCATGATTTTTTGTAAAATTACAAAAAATTAAACATTTTGTAACACATGTTTAATTGTAGTAGTTGTTCATGTCAAAATAAATACAGGTTTATAAATGAACAAATAACTCTTTAAAATGATGTTTATTTTATTTCAATAATGATTAGCGCTATGACTGGAAGATAACTGTAGTTTTAAAAGTCGATTGAAATTTCAAAGTAAATTCAATGATTTTAATTATCCTCTTATAACATTTTTTCTGCTGACGAGGTAAAAATTATAAAAAATATATTTCGGTAAAATGAGTAATTGAAAATTTAAATTATATTAAAGTATTTGATTAAAACTCTGCCCACTTCTTTATAGGAATAAAATAGTGTTCAACTATTACATAATTTCTTTTTTTTTCTGTATAAAAGTTAGAGAAAATTACCAACATTTTGTTATTGTTGTTTCAAATGTAATAATTACTTACTTCAAAAGAAACACAGGCGAATTATCGGCTGCTAATTTATATAGTTCTTATAATGCTCATAATAATTTGCTGTTTTCCCAGTTCTCTTGGAAGTGAATTAAAAAATATATCCTTTTTAGTAATACAAGTCATTTATTATTAATGTAAATCGTGCGGTTAAAAGAAAAGAAATATATTTCATCAAAATATGATTTTTACATCAGCTTCAGGTTCGATGTAATAAAATCTTTCGCCATCACATAAATAAATCGTGTGTGAATATCGTGTCTGAATGCGGCACAAGTTTGAACCGAATGGATACAAATAATTTCACCTCTTCTTAGTTACAATTATTGCAAACGGAGTGTCTAAATTCTAGATCATGAAGACCTTAAACTATCCTTCCTGATCAATCCCATTTAGAAATTCCGGAGCAGGGCCTGACAGAAATTCTATATAGGGTAGAGTAATGTAAGGATGCGCATTTTACAAACGACAGACTATAAAGGAGTAAATAATTAATGTGTCGAAATTATTTGTGTTTGTTATTAAACCTTAATAATCAAGTGGCGTATTAACATAAACATTTGAAAATAATACTAAAACTATTACGAATAATAATAAAAAAAAGACCACAAGGAGGTAAATGCGCAAATTTGAACATCCGTGTGTGTAAGAGTACTCATACTTTTACAATTTTGAATTTTGTGCAAAATTGTGCCAGTACCACTTCTTAATACATTAGAGAATTTTCAAGTTCGTTCCGAATATTTTCATAATTTTGTTATTAAAAAAAATCACTAAATTATAAGAAGTACGTAAGGTTTTAAAACGGTAACAAGTTCAAATTAAAAAAAAAATGTTGAAAAGGGGTTAGAAACTTTAAACTCACCTATAGTGTCTGTTTTAATGCAATCACATTTTTTTTTAGAAGCACAAACCAGCCTTAGCCGTACTGAAATCACAATTGAAATTAGCAATGCGATTAGCACAAATATGTTGATATGACGAATAAGCATATTTATCGCTTGCGCACTCTTACAACATCCTACCTTAACATCCCACTTCTGAATAAAAACTTAAGTTTTTTTTTACAAACATAAAATATTTCGCCATTTTTTACTTTAATAGATGATGTAAAAATAAAAGATAAAATGTATTAATCGAGAGAATGGAAATAAAAACTATGAATGTGATACGGAATCGTTAGAGCAGCCTCGTAGCCAGAATTCATATTGGAGATAAGAATATTAAGCTTCTTCAGGGTGGCTAGTGGTCAGGGAAAAATATAATAAAAAAAAGTGATGAACACCAGTATATTCTTATAGAAAAATTTATGTTGATTATTCGATCAAATAATCGATTTGAATTTTTCTGTAAGAATATACTGGTAATTATCATTTTTTATGACTGTATTTTTCCCTGACCACTAGCCACCCTGTTCTTATATAAAAAAAATCCAGGGTGATTAAAAATACAGTTTAGAAAACCAATAAATAAATGAAAATTCAACAAAAGAAGACAGCAAACTAAAAAAAAAAAACTCAAAGATTTAACCGAATTTAGGATGACTCCATGCACCATGGACAAGCAGAGTAGCATGCACCATGTTGAAAAGAGAATGGAAAAAAATATATATTATATAAAAGCCAGTTTCTTAAATTTTTAATTATTATTATTATTATTGATGCAAAAAAAGAAAATTTAACTAAAAAACTACGGTAAAAATTTTGAAAAAAAAAATATCAAGCAGAAACTGAAGGCTGTTGTAGTTAGCCAGAAATTTACTAGCGGTAGATAACATTAAAGAAGGATTAGTTGATATATATATATATGTGTGTGTGTGTGTGGCTATCGCAGAAGGGTTTCGCAGCCCATAGCAACAGTGATACACGTGTAAAGACTAAGCCCATAGCAACAAACATACTCAGCGATTCTGTTGTGACGTAAAACCCTTTCTTTAAGAATAATCCTTGCCACAGCAGAAAAATGGAGCAAACTCGTCTATTTTCCTTAACTCAGTTAAGTTGAACTAACTTTTCTTTGTCCAAAACAGCAGAGTCAGCTGTTATTAAATCTATAAGTAGGAGTATGACAGTATTGTGTTGGGTAGTTGAGAGCAGAATCGCACAGGATGTGTAGCAGAATTGTAGCACAGAAACTTAGATGTAATTTCACGAATTTCCCTATTATTATAACTCCCATGTAAATAACTGTAAATAGTCTATAGATTAGTAATTAAACTATAAAATGTTAAAGAAGTTGTGCTCTTTTCCCACCTACAAACACCAGAGAGTGAGAGTCTGCTATACTCTTCATTCTTAACATATATATATAATTATAATATCTTTGAATTTCAAAAAACATATCAAGTTCTTGTAACATTCTAATTAAATCTCCTGGTATCATTTGTTCATCTATTATACGTGCTTTTTCATATCCAATTCTAATTTAAATCTCTTGTTATCCAATTTTCCATTATATTTAGTTCATATTTCATTTCAAAATCCATTTGTATTTACTTGATATCAACTTCAAATTATTAACATTTTATGGTTTATTATATAATTTTTTTTTCTCTCTCTTTTTAAATATTCTTCATATTTTCAGTATTTTTGGCCAATTACCATTGAAGCAATTGCTATGGTAAAATTATGATTGCACTTGTTAATTTATTAACTATGTGGTATTCTGTCTACACTTTATTACTAATTATCTCTTAGGAGATTCGATTAGAATGTTACAAGAACTTGATATGTTTTTTGAAATTCAAAGATATTATAATTATTTAACATTCTATAAAATTCTGCTGCATTGCGCAAATTGGTATGGAATGGTTTATACATATTCTTTTCAATAATTATCTAGTAGAAATTTTTGATTTTCATATGATACCATAATTAAGCCTATTTGGCTCATAAATCACTTTGATTAGCTTCTATATATATATATACATATATATATAACCATAAATGAAACATTATCATAACACCAACTTAAACCATGAAATAATTAAGTATGAAATAATTAGTTGACAATGAAAGATTCCCCAACACACTTAATATGGAATCAAAAAACATTGAAAGAATAAGAAATTAAATAAAAATTGAATCAATGGAATTAAATGAATTAAATGAAATGAAATTTGTGGAATTTAGACAGAATTATCAAGTCCCAATTGCCTAAATACCACAAATAAAATGAGATGTTTCATCTTCATATTAGCCAAACATTGCTAAAAAATATGATATTGGGACTACATCTCAAATACAATGATTCAAATCAGTGATAAAATAAAAAATAAAATAAAATATAAAAAAGGAAAGAAACCATACTTATAAAAAAATCCATAAAGATGAATAGAGATATAAATAAGATACCTTGCAGTTCATGAACCATCATGAAAACTCCAACATGACTGGGGAATGAATTGCATAAAAAATCATATCATGTTGCCAATTTTAGAAATATAAATTGCTTAGAAATATAAATTGCTTTGCAGTGATGCCAGAAATAATGTTAAAATATAATGGATTATAAAATAAACAGGAACATTAGTGCTGCCATCTATCAGTAGAAAAAAAAGTGGATATAATCTGAATCGAAGGAATAGGATGGAAATAAATGTTTCATAAATCAACCAAATTACTAACTTAATTGATACCAATTAGTTAAATAATAAATAAATGAAATTAATTAATAAATAGAAAATCGAATTACATTAAAGGATGTATTAATGTATAATACTATGTTATAAATAAGTATTAAGATGGAAAAATTAATAATAAAAAACAACTTAAAATAGTGCTGCCCTCTAGTAGTAACAGTAAATATAAAGTATGGATGGAAATTAGTTTTTAATAATTAAACCAAATTACTATCTTAATGATAGCCATTAGTTAAATAATAAATAAATGAAATTAATAAATAGAAAGTTGAATAATATCTAAGTAATGGATGTATAAATTAATAATACTATGTTATAAATAAGTAGTAATACGGAAAAATTAATAATTAATGCAACATTAAAAATGTACCATTAAATGTCAACAACGATTAAATAACTGTACTAAAAATGCAACATCATTTAAAATAAATTAAATTAAAATACTAAAGATTTGAATTAAGAATCAAAGAATTTAAAATTAATATTGAGTAAATATTGAAATAAATTAGTCGCAAAAATGTGGCTTTAAACAAAGTTAAATTAAATAAAAACACTAAATAAAATTAAAACATATTATATCAACACTGTATAAAAGTAAACATTATCTTAGAAGTAGATATGATATTGTCCACCAAAGGTATTAATCCAAATCATTAGATCAAATCCATTCTTAATATTAATGAATATAAATTCATTTAAAATAATTAAATAATGAATAAATAAATCTAACTAAATTAATATACATAAGAATAACACATCGCAGTCCATTATAAAATGTGTATGATCAAACAATTGTGTAAATCAAAATGCCCCCATTTTTTTTTTTTTTTTTAATATATAAATTAACCATGCGTATTTTTCCATACAACGCCGCCACACACCTCCTCAATCCAACGTCTACCCACCCAACCGTCCAATTATAATTTTTTTTTTTTTTTGGTAAATATTTATAAGATTATATGATTTTTTTATACAAACGCATGTGTTAATTTGGTTGTAAAGATCAAATAGGAACTAACTATATATTAAGGAATAAATGAATTTTTTTGGAAAACCATGTTGTAATGCGTCAAAGATAAGTTTTTTAATATTTTTGTTAATAAGTTGAGAGGAACATAAACTTTTTATTCTATAAATAAGATTAAGGAGTATATTACGATATACAGAATTATGAAGACATGATTTAAAATTAGTAAATGAATTAACTTTAAATTTAAATTCTTTACGTTTATCAAATAGATCTATTATTGTTTTGTTTTCTTTTAGTGTAATATTAAGATCTAAAAAGTTAATAGTATTGTTAGAAAGGAGGTTTTCCGTTAATTCTAAATTAGTAGGATAATCAACTGGAAATATAGAAATATTAGTGTGATCAGTATCAATTAAAATAATGTCATCAATATAACGATATAAATGTATATTACTATTAATAAATGTACGTTCATAATGATACAAGTATAAGTCTGAAAGTATACTAGATGTACATCCCCCTTGTGGTATACCGACTTTCTGTAAATATAACGTGTTATCATGCATTATATAATTATTATATATAATGAAATTTGTTAAAGTTTTAAAATAAGCTGTATCTATATGAATTGGTAAATTAAGTGAATGTTGATACTTATAAAATAATGCATTTATAATATTATGTAGATCTAATAAATCTATATTATTAAATAGATCTTTGAAATCATATGTCATTATATTGTTAACACATTTAAGATTTTTCAAAATATTGACGAGTTGATAGCTATTTTTTATACAATGTGTGTTATCAGTGGATGTTGTCAGTGTATAAATTTGATTGAGAATTTTTAATAGATATTTATTGGCTATATTATTATATGTATTGCATCCTATAGTTACAGTCCTAAATTTAATTGGATTTTTATGAAATTTGGGTATAAGAACTAAATAAGGATAATTAAAGTTAGTAGAATTAATATTTAATAATTTATAATAACTGTGAATTTTACGACTATTTACAATTACAGTTTCATTAGTTTTTTTAAAAGAATTGTTAGTAGAAATACAGGATGTAAGTAGTTGGTGATAATAAGCTTTACATATGATTGCATAATTATTAGGAGATTTGTCAATATATGTTATTACATAGTTTTTTTAATTTAGTAATTTGCTGGAACAAATGTTTTGTGTTAATTTTAACCATATTGGATAAATTTTGTTTTAAAGACGAACTTAATTTTTCAATAACCAGTATTTTCCATTGATTAAAATATTCAATAGGTTTACTATATGAAATTGAAATTTTATAAATAAAAATGTCTATATCATATATAAACTGTTTTATAATAGAATTTACATTAAATTTAGAAGGAAGTCTATATTTAGTACCATAACCCATGAGTTTTTGTAGTTTATAATCATTCACAATATTAAGATTACCAGTGATTATATGTCCATGATCATTATTAATGAATTTTTTTAGAGTGGGGTCATTGCAATTACACTGAAAAGTACTAGCATCAGATGTATTTTTTGAAAATGCATTATAATTAAAAATCTTTCTTCCAATTGTAGTAGGATATTTAAATGTCTTTGAAAGTTGAAGATTTTTTATAGGAAAATAACAGTTTTTATCATTAATTATAGAATTAATATTAATTTTATTAAAGATTTGATTTGAAAAAGTTATAATTATTTGAGAATTAGTGTTATGAATTTTTTGTTTTTTATTTAAATTAATGTTAAAAAGATTAGCTCTTGTCATAATTAGATCATAGAAAATATCAGAGAAATGATTTGAGTAAGATTTACTAAGAAATACATTTAAATATTGTAATATATATATATATATATATATATATTCTTTAATGTTATGTACCGCTAGTAAACTTCTGGCTAACAACAACAGCCTTCAGTGTCAACTTGATAATTTTTTTTTCAAAATTTCTAACATAGTTTTCTTGAATAAGTGTTAAATTTTCTTTTCTCTGCAACAATAAAAATAATAATAACTAGTCGCTTGTCAGACTTTCTTCTATCTCATACATGTCAATGCTTCAAAATTCGTTATCACACCGCCAAAAATATTCAGTATGTTTCGTCATTCTGTTGTACGTCAGCTGCTTGCGAATCGTCGGGTTACATGGATGCGAGCAGCCGATGTATTATACTAAACTACGAAAAGTCCTTCTGGCCTGTACCTGCAGGAAAAGATTGCATTCCTATTGCTTGGTTTTGAGATTTTAGCTAATTCTACTGAAAATACACGAAGCTAAAATGCGCGGAACCCGATTACAGAAGAGTCATTCCCAGTTCTCGTCAATATTGAATTTGAATGAGAATATCACCAAATTAGACAGACATAGAAAAGTTGGCTTCATATATGGCAACGTATTTTTATCGCCAAATTGATATTTCACCAATTGTCGCCAGGCGTGGCGAGAATTTGACGTTGGCGAATATAAATATGTAGTGTTAAGCATGTAAGTGTTGAAAAACGATGGTTACAACAATGAAAGAAAATTTGGCGAAACTATTTCACTAAAAATCATAAATTAAACCCGTGTATATGGGGGAATCCTGCTGTATTGTTAAAATGTCAGCCACCCTATAATTTATCTCAGCCATTTTTTAAGATAGAGGCAAAACAAAATATGCTCTGGAATTCTTGGATGAAGGCCGAACATTTAACGCAAAAAGTTTTTAGGATTTCTAATTTTTTTGAACAACCTTTTGAAATTGAAATCTTTAAGTGGCTATCACAGCGTCCCCTCTAGGCGCAATATCCCGGAATTCAACTGGGACCTGCAGGCTATAGTCAAAAACATATACAAAAAATTTGGTCTAATTATCTGCATAACTTTATACTATTTTCCATGATACAATAGTAAAAATGGAACAAAAATCGCGATCGCAGCGCCCCTTTCGTCGAAATATCCCCAAATTCAACTGGTACCTGCAGGCTATAGTCATAAACATATACAAAAAATTTGGTTCAATTTGAAGCATAACTTCATACACTTTTCGATGATACAATGAAGACGGACAGACGGACAGACAAACATTTTGTAAAAACGTTTTTCGGAATCTCTGATCTCCTAAAACGTGTAAATCCGTCGAAAACAGGAAGTCGAAAAAAATTTCGATTACAATACTTTCTTCTATTATAGATAGAAGAAAGTAATAAAAAATTTAAGAAACTGGCTTTTTAGGAGATTGTATTTACCAATTAAAGGGCATAAGGTTAATATTAATACTTTTAAATTTTATTTAAAAAAATACATTTTTGTGCCTCCCTATGCAAATACGCCAGTAAAATCTGTCTATGAGGCAGATTTGTATTGCTTCTAATGGCCAAACTCTTTGTAATTTTTCTCTCGTCGCCTTTTCATAATTGTCGTGCCTATCTTATTTTCTATCCTTTGGAGCAGAATGCATAATATACTTTTTGAAATGACAAAAAAAGTCATTATGAGATAATTGCACATAAAGTATGATATATCGTAAATGAAAAACATGTTTCATTGAAAATTTCAATTAATCACTTCTCTATAAGTTTGAATTTAAAAGGAACCCCAATTCAACTAAAATTTAACAAGCGTACGTTTAAATTGAATAAGCTTATATAAATAGGTTGTCTCGCAATTTTTGGTAGCAGTGGTTTTTCAGCAATCGAATCTCTCCGTCACCAATAATAATTTTTGGGATAATAGAAAACTATGCTTCTATGGTCGTAATTGAACAGTAAATCAGCCAATAAATGCCTCTTAAATATTCATTGGTAACATCATCTTCCTCATCTGAAATTCGCTCTGGAGAGTTTTTATTACTGTTGATAGAAATTTCAAATCAGACGTCTCCCTCATCTTTATAACCGCTGATTTACTGTCTTCTTTATTAAGGTCGTAACTTAAAAGATACTGACCCTGTCTAAATCTTTAGATGGGATATTTCGGCTAAACAATCCAGATTCTTATTTTATGTTATATTAACGATAGACGATAAGGAAATGGCGCGACAGGGAAAGTAAATCTCGATGCTCAAAATATTTTTTTTTTTTTTTTTTTTAAAGAAGGAAGATTTAAAAATATTTTGAACTTAGTCTTCAATGAAAACTTGGGTAATTTTTTCCCTATTCTTTCATAGTTTTGAGGAATAACTGAAAAATATTCTTCTTCTTGAAACAATAATGGCAACATAAGCAACAACAACAGCAAAAATCATAATTTTAAAGTGAAGCAACTTATACCTGAAAAAATTAGCCTTCTACAGTAACTTGAATAGTAAATCAGATCGCCGCATCTTTATAACCCCTTGATTTATTGCCTTCTGTATTAGTCTAACTTAAAATATACTAATCCTATCCAAATTTTTAAATGTGTTACTCCTGCTAAACAATCCAGAAAATATTGGATTTTATATTAAACTAACAAAGCCCACGGCTTTGAACGTGCATAACGTTTTTGTTAAAATGCACCAAATGGTATCTGTGTTCCCACTAAAGTGAAGTGAAAATTATATTGTTACTGACAATAAAATATTACCAACGGAAGACTGATAAAGCGATAAAAACTTTCTTATAACAAATCATAACATCTGGTATTATTTTAATTGCTAAAAGGTGTAAAATTAAAAAAAAAAATATTATAAACTGTAAAATAAGTTTTATTAGACTGTTGACATATGTTTCAGCTCAATCTGCGCCATTATCAAAACAAATAAACAAATAACCCTATTTATTTGTTTTGATAATGGCTTAGATTACAAAAAATCGTTCATTTTAAATTATGAATTCAAAATAGTTACTATGATGTCGATAAAATGATGTCATTTTGACATATTTCACTCCGCCGATATTGATATTAATTCCTCAAAAGTTTTTTTTTGTTTTCTTTCTTTCTTTCTATTTTTTTTTTTTTAATTCTACGATTGAATCTGAGTGACGTAATTTTTCAGACGTTTGCTTGAAAAAATTCTTTATCGATGTCAACCGGTGTATGTAATTCTTTATCGGTATCACATTTAAAAGAAAACGTATATTTTGATTCACAAAGAGGAAAATTTTACAACAATTGCCACAAAGTGGACTAATTTTTTTTTTTTTTTTTTTTTTTTTTTTTTAAATCCTGCAGTTCGATATTCAAACCGAAAAATAATCATCATCATCATATATATTATTTCTCCTGTTAACATCCCTTTTTCTAAGAAAATATGAAACGCAGAACAACGAATGAGATACCATATGAAAGGTTTTTGAACCGGCTTCTGACATAGTACACTTACATTTTTTTAAAACATGTTTTTGGATTAAAAATTGCTGTTAATTAAAAATTAAATCGACATTGATTTCATAAGTGAAATGAAAGGTTTTCTGAAATCAGTGTTGCCACAAAAAATAAAATACTGCATTATCGTATGACGTCATCCTCTAATGCAATTAAAATATGATTGTTAATTTATTTCTTGCGCGTGCTTTTTGAAAAAAAATATAGACCTTTTAATCGGGTTTTTAATTTAATTTTTACACGTGCGTCACCTATTGTTTATTTGTTTTCTTTGTTTAATCATGGCTGTTTATATGCGTACTGTATCGGAATCAGAGCACCATTAGATTACGTAATTTAAGGATTAACTTCCATATATATATTTCATTAGGATTTACAAAAATTGTAAATATTTATTTTTTAATATTTCATTAAGCTGTTAATATGCCAGCGAAGTCTGATGTCACTTAAATGGCTGCTGGACCACAAAGTTTGAACGCCCCATGTTTAAGTTCCCATAGGCTTTCAAAAAAGTGGTGTACCAAATATTGATTTACGTATTTAAGACATTTCTTTAACAGTTTTGCAAAATCTGAGGAAATGCTTTCGGCACAGATGTCATATACGCACCACATTGGCGCGATTTTTTCCCCGCTAATTTGGCGAAAACTTTGTTTATTTACTTTTGTTTGTTTACTTTGTTTATTTACTTTGTAAACGTTGTTTATTTACTTTATTTCGTATTTTAATTCTATAAATTATTGTTATTATGTATATCCACATTTATTTATATCAAACTATCATTTATTTATTTGTATTTCCTTTTTTTAAATAATATAGAAGCTATTTCATTTATTACGTTATTTTACTTTTATATTGAAATAAAATATCACGTGCTATTATTGTATGCTATTTGTAACTAATATTCAAAAACAAAATTTTCGCCAAATGGGCGGGGAGAAAAATCGTGTCAATGTGGTGAGTATATGACATCTGTGCCATGCTGGCATATAAATTCCCCAAACATCTGATTCAGTGTTTAAGTTTTTTTTATAATTCGTTTTTTTTTTTGTTGTTTTTAATCAGTATAGGGGTCTTGGGAACCTAGAGAAATAACCTTGGCGAGATAAGAAAATTTGGCAAAATATTTTTTGGCAATCTATTCGCACAAATAATCATTATATATATTTCATTTGTCAACATCCTTTTTTCTATGCACATACAAAACATACAACGATGAATGAGGTATTCGAAAAGTTTTTGAACAAGTATCTGAGAAAGTACAACTGCATTTCGTTAAAACGCGGTGATTAAATAAAAAAAAAAAATCAGTTAATTAAAAATTAGCTCTAAAACGTACCAGGAAATAATCTCAAAGATTGCAGTGCGAAAGCTTCGCACGGGTCCTTCTGGTAAAAAAATATACATTTAAAAAAAGGAGGAGAATTATTTTTTTATTCTACCTCATTAAATTCTGCACGAAATTGCACAGTAGCCTATTTTATAAATTTCATCTCAAGTTTTATGCCAGTCAAAATCCCATTAAAATCTATGCAATAGTTTTTGCGTGATGCGCTAACAACGTACAAACAGACTTGCAATTTTATAAAATAATATACTATGACAAACGATTGCCGCGATATAAGGCAATTTGCTTGTTAAAAATGATAAAATATTTTTAGAGATTCAGATATTTATATCATACCTTAAATTTTATAATACATACAGGGAGGTCAACTTAATGAATAACTGTAAAAGATGCTTCTATAGTCGTAATTGAATAGTAAATCAGCTAATAAATATCTTTAGAATATTCATAAGTCATCTTATACCTCATATGCAATACATTCTGAATAGTTTTTATTGCTGCTGTTAGAAATTTAAAATCGGCCAAATAATCTTCTTCATTTTTATAACCCCTCGATTTACTGCTTGCTGTATTGCGCTCGTCACTTCAAATATACTGACCACATCTAAATCTCTAGATAGGGTACTTAGGCTAAACAATCCAGAATCTGATATCGGATTTTATGTTAAAATAACGATAGAGGATAAAGAAATGGTGCGACTGCAAAGTAAATCTCGATGCTAAAAATTTTTTAACTATTTAAAATACTCTGAGTTTTGAATATTGGTAATTATTAATTATGGAGCCTTCAATAATTAATTATGGCGTCTTCAATGACAACTTGATGGATTTGTACCTATTCTATCATAGTTTCGTTGAACAAATGAAATATACAATTTTTCCTGTAAAACCAACAACAATAGTAATTTTTGGCATAAAAAATAGGTTTCAACAATTACAATTGAGCAGAAAATCGGCTAATAATTGTTTTTAAAATATTCATTTGTAGCGTCATCGACCTCGTATAAAATAATAACTTGAGGTTTTTCTGTGCGTTTGTGTTGACCATTGAAATTTCAAATCGGTACGGGCAGCCTTTCATATAGCCTTTCATATATTTATAACACCACTAGTAGAACCACCTGGCTTTGCCCATGTTAACCATGAGGGCTTTACAGGTAAAATAAATAAAAATTCAATAATAGGATGCTCACAGTAACGGACCACTGTACATTCCCGCGCATAAATCGTTAAAAGACAATCAAGAAAAAATGAAATTACTATGACACAATCATAGAAAAAAACCTCTGCTTTATAAATGAGAATGTGTATTTTCTTTGGTGCATGTAACAGCAATTTCCTTAAAAATACGAAAAAAAAAAAAAAAAAAAAAAAAAAATCAGCAAATTATTGTAGCATTTAGCGAAACTCTATTTCATATGGCATCTAATATATATTATTAAAAAAAAAGAAACAATAAAACTTGGAAATATGTCTTACGCAAACTATCTAATCAAAAATCGGCAATAGTTGTATTATTATTCGTCTACTTTTCCATAATCGAGTTCATAACCGATGGTGACGACAAAATCTCTAAAATAGCTCTAATATCGCTGAAATACATGTTTAACTATTTTCTTTTAGCAAATTGGTTTAGTTGTATTTTATCCTACCTAAAAAAATTGCTCTTCCCTAAAACTGCAGCCGAGATATGGCGAAATAACTTAAAACTTCCGCCCCCCCCCAATTTAACCCCTCTTCGTGGTTAAATTTCTAAAATCGTTGAAATATGTGTTTAACTACTTTTTAGTAGATTTGTTATGTTGCATTTTACTCTCCTACCTTAAACTACTGCGGAGATATGACAAAATGACCTAAAACTTCCAACCCCCATTTAAACCCATTTTTGATTGAATTTCTAAAATCGTTGAAATACGCGTTTAACTATTTTTTAGTACATTTTTTATGCTGAATTGCTCACGCACCTACCTAAAACTGCTAATGAGATATGGTGAAATACCCTAAAACTTTCGACATCCTCCCTCCATTTAATCCCCCTTATTGATTGAATTTCTAAAATTGCAAAAATACGTGTTTAACTATGATTTTAGTAGCTTTGTTATGCTGAATTTTTCGCTCCTACCTAAAACTTCTGCTGAGATATAACTAAATGACCTAAAACTTTCAAATCCCATTTAATCTTCCTGGGTGGTGAATTTTCAAAATTCATTTCTTATTGCTTGCCTAGGTCATAACAGCAATCTACTATGTCCAAATTTCATGATCCTGTGACTTTAGTCGTTTCAGCTCAGTGTTGATGAGTTTAATAAGTCAGTCAGGAGTTCTCTTTTTAATATATCCGTACAGATGATTTGCTGCTTTCTATATTACGGTTGTAACTTAAAAGATAAAAATATTATCTGAATCCTAAGATACGATACTTCAGCTGAACAATACAGAATTTGATATATCGGATTTTATCTGTGAAATAAATGATGATGCATTAAACACAACGGGAAAAAAATAGATTATTTTAAATATTCTATTTTCTCTTTTCAGTTAAAAAAAACTGAAATTTGTAAAAATATTTTCGAGATTAGTTTATTTATTATTATATCGTAAATTTTATAATATAAGAAGGATGGTCGCTTGGTTGAAGCTATCTCTGATTGAAAAAAAAACAAAAAAAAAAGATTCTATAGTTTGATTAAACAATAAATTACCCAATAATTGTCTTTAAATATTCCTTGGCAGCAGCATCATCCATATATGAGATACACTGGTGAGTTTTTAATACTGCTGATAGAGTTTTCGAAGACAGTCAAGACAGTTTTACATATTTTCGCAATACCTTGATTTACATTTTTCTATATTACGGTCATAGCTTCTAAGATACTGACCCTATCTTTGACCCTATCCTCTAAGTCTTTAAGATGCAATTCTTCGGCTGGAAAATCCAGAGCCTGGCATCAGATTTTATATTAAATTTTAAAGCTGACTGAGCAATGGCGTTACTTAATCGTAAAAAAAAAAAAAAAAAAAAAAAAAAAAAAAAATTGTATTAAAATTTCCATTCTTTTTTCAGGTTACATTATCCGAAAATCTTAGGGATTTTCGCATACTTATATCATATCTTAAATTTTATAATATGTACAAGTTAGTCAACTTAATGACGTATTTATAACTGAAAGATATGCTTCTATTTTCTGTATTCATGATTGACCGGTAAATCAATCAATAAATGTCTTTTAAATATTCATTGATATCATCATCATCATCATCATCCTAAAGTGAAATATACTCGAGAGAGTTTTTATTACTACTGATTGAAAATTCAAATAGGCCTAGGCTGTCTCCTGAATCTTTATATCCCCTTGATTTACTGCCTTCTGTATTACGGTCGTAAGTTAAAAGACACTTACCCTATCTAAATATTTTATAGGGATACTTCAGTCAAACTATCCTGAATCTAATATGAGATTTTATCTTAAATTAACAATAGCTGAAAAAGAAATGGCTTGATTCAATGAAGTAAATCTCAGTGCTTTAAATTTAATAAAAAGTTAAAATATCTTAAATATTCTAATTTTTTTAGTTAATATCACTAAGAAAAGTATTACGATATTTTAGAGGTTAGCATATTTATATAATGTCATAAATTTTATGATATAAAGGGAAAAGTAGGGTAAAGTGAATAGGCGGATGAAACTGAGCAACCCTGTTTTGGCTCGAATTAAGCAGCCCTGCATCTGATAATGGCTTAAATATCTAACTCTTGGCAAGAAGATGCGGCTATTATGGTAGTAATTCTATTTTGGCATTTCTGTAGTTTCTGTATTGATAAATATATTTTATCCTTTTTTCTGATGTTGGCTAGTTTTCAAAATGCATATGAATGCATTTAAAGCTATCAAAACTATTTATATTAAATATTGCATGTAGCATATTTAATAAGGATTTATGTCCCAAAATGAAATTGTTTCTAACAGTTATTAGTGTATTTTTACGACTTGTTTTTCGATCCTCATTCTCTTGTAGTAAGACCGGATATTCTAAGTGGGATAAATCCTATTCGTTAAGTTCTTTGGTTTAAGTTGTAAAATAAATTTATTTGTTGCTCTTCAGAAGAAAGTATAAACGTTTTCATTTCCTATAAGATTAATATATCCTTTACCCTACAGGTGGTGTAAGACCAGATGATTTGACTTTTCCTAGAAAATAATTTATTAATAAAAATGTTATAAACTAATTACAGATTTATAATGATATTATTGTAAAATATAAATGCAGCGTGTTTACCCAAAGTTTCATTTAAATTCTGTTGGAAATTCTGATTTCAACAAGCCACTAATAATAAGGTATCCGATTTTACCATTTTCTTACAGGATTGTTCTGAACTCTAACCCAGTGATTGTACACTTCAAGGCGAAAAATGCGATGGCATCATAACAAGTGCTTGAAGTGGTCACTACCTGTTGACATTATAAGAATCTAAACATTATAAGACTCGATATTCAAATTTTTAGAATGTGCTTTTCCTTACGTCCGATTTACTCTGCAATTTCAGCTCATGTCGTGATGTCATTACATTTCATGCAAAAAAAAAAAAAAAAGTAAGTCTGTTAAAAATTCGTTACAATATCTTTATTATTGCTGAAATTATTAATGAAAACACGCATTCTGTTTGGAGTATGACACCCTGTATTTCTGACTGAATAACAATAAGTGGATTAAGACACTTGCATTTCATAACAAAATTTGCTTGCTTTGACGTGTACAATCAGCCCTCTTATTTTGCCAGTAAAATTCTAGACCAATCTGTATAATATATGAATGAACAAATACCATTTAATCTGTGAATGTAAACAATATTTCTGCATGTCTGTAAAGGTACATTGCAATAAATATACAAATTCCTTTTTTCGCTTTCATTCATAAATATGTGGGAAAATTATATTTTCGAGGGCAAATGTATAGAAGAAAGACTATTTTTACATGATACAACATTCTATATGTTACATAATTTTTTTGATACAGTACTGTCATTTAGCACTGCTTGTTTTAGTAACGTTAAATTTAAGCGCTATCTTTCAAAATATGAACATGCAATGTTTAAAATGTTGTATTCACTGCTCTTCTATACCATGTGTTCGATAGTTTATCACTTTTGTGTTTACAAAGCTCAGTGGAAAAGAGCTTTCTCTATAAAATGACGTGAGCAGAGCAAAATTTATTATTATATTCGATCTGTTTTGCCAAAGAGTGTGCCACAGAATCAACATGTCATACGCAGATTCAGCGAGGTGTTTATATTGGGTCAACAAATACCTCACTGCTGAAGAATTAAACTAGCTGCATAAATAATGCGGTCCATATAAGCCATTATAACTAATCTTTTCAATCTAGCTTTATTTTATGAAAAAATAATGAAACAATATTTTTCAAGGGACTACAATTAATGAAATAAAACTTATTAAAAATATAGGATAGAACAGGAGAATTTGGAGGCATGTTTTTTTTTTTTTTTTTTGTTATTTATTTATATTCAAAATTATAAAATTTGAATTCCTACCAGATTTTGTGTTGAAATTTGTTATTTAAATATCATATTCTTGGGAAGGAGGGGGGGGGGGGGCATTTTATTTATTTACTTTCAAACTAATAAAAATAAAATATGTATTACCTGCTAATTTTCCCAAGTGGGGTAAATGAGTGGTGTTTTCCTAAATCTGTTGATGTTCAATGTTTTTCTGTTGGGTTAAATGGGTTAAATACTGAACACCCTAAACTAAATTTAACCCTTGTTCATATATATATATATATATATATATATATATATATATATATAATATTAAAATTCATTTAACCTAGTTATAACAATATCAGTAATGTTTTGAATTACTCTACAGAGTTTTGTTATTATTAATTATTAAGGAGACATTACAAGCGCATAAACACACATTAAGGAGATACACAAACGCATACAATTACAAACTTGAAACTATCTTTTAACCATCAGATAGTCTATATGTTAAAAAAAAATATGTAATCAAAATTATGGTTTAAAGGGAAACTTTTTACCAACACTCACACATTTATTAGAATACGTAATGTATAACATTTATTCACGTTTATTAATATAAACTTTTCAAATATGTCTGATGCTACAAAACTGAATTCTGGTTCGGGCTACATAATCGCATTTAAAGAAGAAAAGGGAAAATTCCCCAGGCTTTTCTGAGCATTTTCGGAGAGTTATAAAAGTTCATTAAAAATGTAAGTCTGTTAAATTATCATTCACGACCATTAATATTAATAAAATATCAGAAAAGTTCTGTTATAAATAACCTTAATAAAATAATGCAAAAGTAATTCCTAACTTAACAAACCATTTATCAAACAAATTATTTAATTACTCTTAATATAGAACTTGCGGAGAATGCTTTAACAAGATTTTGGCTTATTGCACTATTTCACAAGAGTGTTAATTTATAAAAGCTTGAAAAGTTAATGAGGAATAACAAGGCACGAAATCCTTGATAATAAATTCGTCTTACAATCTTTTAAAATTGTTTTCCCTTGAATTTGTTGATTCAATTTTCTAAAGTTCGAATAAATTACTAGGAATTAGTTAAACGGTAAAAAAAAAAATTATTTTACTTATTTGCACTGTTTGTAAATTTTATGTTTTGCTTCGGGAAAAAAACAGAACATTTTCATTTGCATTTATTATTATTCTAACATTATTTATAAGAAAGAAAGTTTAGTAAAAGCTACTTGATTAATGATTAATATATTAATTAGTGGATGTGTACTGCCGTTTGTGGCTATTAAAGCTCAGATATGTAAAAAAAAAATTTAAAGTAAATTTTCTAGTTCGATATATTTTTTTCGCTTTTTCCGCTTTTAATCCAAAATTTACCAATTACCAATTTTTAATTTCTAATTAAGTCGATCTTCAATATGACAAACTGCACAAAAATAATTAGAAAACTTTTTTTTGTACTAGTTAAAAACTTATTTAAATTACAGTTTAATATTTTCGGCAACCACGTATTAAAGTAATTTTAATAAATAGAGAAATACTGTGATTGTGTCTGACAGGTGGGTAGAAAAAGTGTATATACGGGCGTGTGCATTCATTGATTAAGATATATGAGAACATATTGCACATAAATTTCCATCAACTCTTTTTTTATATAATTTTTTAATAAATATCGTGATATTTTACACGGTCTGCTTATTCTGAATTCTTCAATGAAAGTTAATTCCCATATTGGTGATGTCTACATTCACCCTTTCTCTTCTCATACTTACAAGGAAGGTCTCCATAAGTGCATACTCAGAAAACTTTGAAAAAATTACAGAATGTTCTTCTCATGAGGATATATTCGTCTATAAAAAAATTTCTGCGGAACCTCGATATAACGTACATAAAAAAATGATGAAAATTTCGTTTATTTGGCGATTTATCACCGGTTGGCGACGGAATAAAAAAAATATATATGGTTTTATGACAAATACTCTTTAAGGAAAAACTTTTTCATGCTGAACTTGTTTATGTAAGTTTAACATACATAATAAATAACTACAATTTTGTGTACACATTTATATGTATATATAATGAAATTTAAAGATCGTAATTTACGATTTAAAACAAAATTAAATTGATTGAAATTGTTTCAAGCTCAAAAATAAGCCCGATTCTGAACATTGTCAATTCAAGGAAAAAGTACTATTGCTATGGCAACAACGACTTCTTCGATATGGAAATGTATAACGAACGCGTTTGTTATCGGGCTTTTCTTTTTAAAATACATTTAAAAATTACTTATATAACTGGTAAAGCCGTTTAAATTAGAAAAAAATCATGGAATGGGGTATAAAACAATAGCAAAATTTCATTCAATCGGTAATAAATAAAGAAAAAAAACGTGAAGGATTTAATTTATCTGATTTAAAGAATATTTTAAATCAATACCACTGCAAACGTACAGAGAGTTTAAAACGTTGAATGCAAAATGCAGATCCTGAACAAGAGGGTATGGTATCATGTATCATGAGCCCTAGAATTAACCCATTAGTACAATTTTTTTTAAGCTAATGACAATTTTACACTTTCAAATTTTATAAAAATCTCATAGACATATTTGGAAATTTAAAAAAGCATTGTTGAAAATACAAAAATAATAAACTTTCATCATTTAAGTTTAAATTCATATGCGCATTCGAATAATCATTTTACAAGCTGTTTCAAAATGCATTAAAATCGTTTGCGTTTGACGAGGAAAAAATGCTGCTAGCCAAATCGAGTCTTTTTGCGCCAAATACTCGAATGCATTTTTTTTTTCAGATTTTCTACTGGGATTCCGCAGCTTAATATCACTGTTCCATTATTACATACATGAGTAGCTTCATTAGCATTTTTTTCAAAATGTTCTGAGTATGCGCTTTAAGGAGACCTTCCTTGTTAGTGGAATTTTTCTACTATCGTCCGCTGTTCGGTGGGTAAAGAAACATAAGGAAAAAAAAAAACTTTCGAGTGAAAATTTTCCAGTTTTATCTCCAAGTAGGAATGAATGGAATAAAGGGTGGGGGTTGGTGTGGAGAGTTAATAAAATGGGGATAAAATAAATAATGCGTACTCTGAAACAGTTGTCTCTACCTATAAAGTCTAATAAAATGGGGATAAAATAAATAATGCGTACTCTGAAACAGTTGTCTCTACCTATAAAGTCTAATTAAATGTGCCCGAATTTTCATATTGGTAACAGTTATGTAAATGACAATTATGTAAATGAAAAGACAAATTAGTTTAAAATATATACATAAATTGTAAAATATTTTTCGACTATTTCTTGTAAAATTAAAACTATTTAAATATGATATTTTTGCATTTAATGAAGTTATGCTATTAAAAAGTTGTATAAAATTATTTCATTTGAATTGTTGACAGTTGAATAATGAAATGAAATAATAATTACATTTAATAATTAATTTTTTATACTTAAAATAATTAAATTTTAATATGAAAAAATATAATTTTTAAAATGTAAAATAACCTTGTATAAGAAAATCATGCCCCATATGACATTTCTCATTAAATATTTTCTTCTATTCATTATTATTACTAGGACTTCCCTCAAAGGGATTAGTCTGAGTGATATTGCTGAGAACATAGGGTTAACAATTACAATATAAAGAAAAAGAGCAAATTAAATGATAGAATTACAAAATACCATATATAAATTCATATACACTGTTTAAAAAAATAGAAAAGAAGTACCGTTCATCAGATGTGTTGTCATAATTTTTTTTTTAACATGTGGCAAAGAATCTCATTTTCTTAAGCGCGTATTGCGCAAAACTTCGAAAAAAAAAAAAAAAAAAAAAAAACGCCGGATCTTTTAAAACGCCAAGCTTTTTAAAGTTACACTCAGAAAAAGGAATTGATTAAAACTACAAAACATTTTTGTTGAGTACAGTTTGGTTGTTTTAGCGAAATAGGAGTAAAATTGAACCATTTTTCTTGAATTAACAAAACATTTTTGCTGACGATACAATTTTTTTTTTTTTTTTTTGGAATTGCAGAAAAAAAAGTGGTTTTCAACAAAAAAAATTTTTTTGTTGATTCAAACAAAATTTCCATTGACCTATATTTAAACAAAATTTTTGTTTAAATATGGGTCAATAAAAATTTTGTTTGAATCAACAAAAAAAAAATTTTTTTTGCAATTCCAAAAAAAAAAATTTTGTATCGTCAGCAAAATGTTTTGTTAATTGAAGTAAAATGGTGCAATTTTACTCCAATTTTGCTAAAACAACAAAATGTACTCAAAAAATATGTTTTGTAGTTTTAATCAGTTTCTTTTTCTGAGTGTACGTAATTGGATTTGCAGCCAATAGATTATTCTATCAAGCGTGGCTTAACGCAAATTTAATTTCATTGTTGCACCTTTTTTTGTGTGTGAATTTAAAATTTTTCTTCCTTGATTACATATCTATTATTTGTATAACTGTTTATAATAACTCTTACACTTCAAACCACATTGATAGCATGCTTTGCTACAAACCAGATTGCAAAATTATAGTCTAAATTACTATTAAAGTATACAAAAAAATCTTTCGATGACTTCTGTAAAATAACTTTTACATTAAATCTCCATATCGGCAAAATTGAAAATTATATATATTTCTAAGTTAAGCTTAAGAGATACTTCTTGATTATTCTCTAGGAGGCTCTGCCCCCTGCGCTTTTACTGCGCCAATCCGCAGACTTTTCTTTTGCCTGTCTGTCTGTCTCTCCACAATCTGTCTGTTTCCCTATTCGTTCTTCTGCCCGTCTCTCTAACCGATTGTCTATCTCTCTACACGTCTCGCTACCTGTCTCTATATTTCTCTACCGGTCTCGCTACCCGCCAATCTATTTCTCTAACCGTCTGTCTATCCGTCTAACAACTTGTATGTCTAGCCGTGTCTCTATCCACTTCGCTACCCATTTGTCTATCTGTCTCACAACTTGTCTATCTGTCTCTCTACCCGTCTGGCTATATGCCTCTCTACCCATCTTCTTACCCATCTACCGTCTCTCTACTCGTCGGTATACCCGTCTCACTATCCGTCTGTTTTTGTACCCGACTCGCTACCAATCTCATTACCCGTCAGTCAACTCGTCTCTGTACTCATCACTGTACTCGCCTCTTTATCTAACACGCTACGCGTCTCGCAACCTTTCTCGCTACATTCCTGTCTACCGGTATCGCTACCCGTTTCGTGACCCATCTCGCTACCCCTCTGTCAACCCTCTTTTTACCTTTCTCTCTAGCCGTCTGTCTATTCGTTTTGTAACCCGTCAGCCTACCTATGTCGCTACTCGTCCCTCTACCCGTCTGTCTACCCGTTTGTTTACTCGTCTTTCTACCTCTCGCCACATCTTCCCAATATTTAAACAATTCATTTAATATACAGAAGCCGTTTATCAGTTATTAATTGTAAACAGAAGTAATTTATCTAATAAGTGTAATCAGATGCATTTTTTTAAATTCATACATAAACCTGAATAATAATTCATCAGTTTTGTGTTCATTTTGTTTATATCATTTAACAGTAAATCTCAACTGCTTAAACCTGAATTGCCTCAAGATTTAAAAAAAAACCCCCACAAGGTCTGTATTACTGCAAAGTACTCTGAGGACTACATTAGCTACATGTTATTAAGCTAAGTGAAAGTTTCGTTATCGCGTTTGCAGCCAATTGCTTATGTCAGAAAGCGTGGCTTAACGCCATTTTAAATTCATTGCTGTAACTTTCTTTTTTTTTTTCTTTTTTTTTTTTGGGGGGGGGGTTGGGGCGGGAAGGGTTTCAAATATATACATTTAAATTAAAACTTTTGCCTCCATGCTATTAGTGTTGTTTGTATTATTAACTAATACCTTGTAGACGAGCTTCATTTGAAACAAATGTAAAAGATTTTTTCTACAGTTTTTTTTAGGAGAAACTTTCGTAATTGGGCTCAAAGCCAATCGGAGCATTTAATATCATTATTGTAACTCTTATAGAGTTAAAACAATATTGTTGCTAGCTTTACTCTTGTTTAAGACCAGCCTTGCCTGTGTATCTGAATGGGGAAAAGTTTCGTATCCTATGTCGGTTGGCGAAAAAAATTAAAATGGTGCCAAGAGGTAGTTTTAGCATCTTACAAAATTTTTCAAGAGAGCGGTAAAACATGTTTTTCAAATATTTACAAACATACGTTTATTAAAGCATGTTTTTGCACCATCTTAAAAATTTAAGCACGATGCTAAAATAAAATTTTATCGCCATATTCGATATTTTAATAAGTAATGAAAATACATAAACAAACTTATTTAACAAACCTAAGAGACATTTTTGTGATAAATAATTGTTATTGTCAGGGGGGTAAATTGTAAGCAATTAATAAACGGCTAGTAAATAATAAATAGCATTTAAAATCTAAAAATGGAGAAGTGGTCCGTATAAAAATGCAAAACGTAACATTATACGCTTGATATATGTAAATCTTTTTTTATTTTTTAATATTTCCGAAGGCACAGATAAAAAGGTAAAAATCTCTTTTCCAAATGCCAAATAGAAAATACACAAAATAGAATGCCAAATATACAAAATAGAAAAATATCTGCAAAAACGTATTTACATAATACTACATCTGCAAAAAAATAAGATTTAGAGAAAGTAAGCCAAATCCTGCAGATCCCAACAATCACATCGAAAAACTTATCACCAAAAAAGAACTCGCCAAATCTTACGGCACAGGAGATGGATTTTTCCCTCTGAATGCAGAATATTAGTTTTTTTTTCTTGTACGATGGGCGATTATAATATAATTGTTTTATTTCACATACTACATACTGTTTTATATATTGGTACTTTTATGTTATCCTGGCGCAGTTGATAAATCGCCAAATATTGTTCCTATAACATTTTCACATTGAATTCATTTCATTTAAATATAAACCTTTCACTCATTTAATTTAAAATACATGCCTTTCATTAATCCCATTTAAAATGCTAAAGAGAGAAAAAGAAAAGAAATAATGCCATAAATCGAAACCTTTTATTTAAACACCAAAGAAATTTTTTTTAATTTACACACGCGAAATAAAAAAAGCTGCTATTGCTGAGATTTGCGCCAAATCTCTAATACCAAGTGTACCAAGTTATTGCGGGTTTTTTTTTTTTCAAACAGAAAAAAATCCAGATTAATTTTCGATTTCTACTAAATTGAAATATATTTTATTGTACTGAATATTAGTGCGTGCATATTTTTTTGCTCCATGTACTCCATGAACTTTTCAATTCCGATTGTCTACGAAAATCTCCCGCCGGTGAAAATGACGTACGCACAAAATTTCGTGACGTATGTACTTTAATTGTGCTTTTTTATCTATTTTTTTAATATAATTTCCAAACAGTTTGACATTTATTCTTGGTAATAAATAGACGTCGTTGTCACCTTTATAGGTACCTGCTGTAAAAATTTGAACGGAATCCGTTAAATATTTTTTGAGTTATGCTTGACGAAAGGTTTTAATATCCATTGTAGCTATATATGGGGCAAAGTAATACTGCGCTGTGTATGAGTCTTCGTTGCACTCAGACAATTATTATTATTATTATTATTGTTTGAATGGATTGGTAGTTTTAATGCAGGAAAAGTAAGAGATAGATTCTTATGAAAGATGCGTATTTTTATTAAATGCTTCATGGATTATCAAAGCATTGTATTAAAGTATATAACTTTACTTAGCCCTATAATTAAATATAGCCCCTATTTCAAAATTTGCTTTCTTTAAAGAGTTAGAGACATATAATAAATCGTATTTATCGTATTTTATTAGAAACTAGCAAGCTGCGTCCGCTGCGCTGGTCGGTTTCTACAAATGAACCTTGAATCAAACGAAATATATCGTATAATTTGACCTTGTATTTGAAAGCAATGTGTATATTTACCTGGAATATCCTTCCACATTACTGAAAAATGACGCCATTGCGCTATTATATTTTCTGATGTGCAGTCAAAATTTTAGCTGTTATAGACCAACTCTTTTATTTGGTCATTTACAGTTAGGGTTTAGTAAAGAACGATAAAACTATATGCAATATACTAAAACCATCACTAAAAATTATCGAACTAACAATGCAAACAAATTAACTAACAAAATCCATTCAGTAGAAGTTTATATAAACGCTAATCCTTGATAATCGGGTTCATCTGATTATAGAACTTTTCAACATAATTCTAAAACTAATATAGAACGATATGAAATATACTAAAACCATCCTTTAAAATTATCCACTTAACACTGCAAGTCGCAAAAAATACGCCCAGTAAAAACTTTCAAAAAAGCTAATCTTTCGGAATCGGGTTCACCTGACTATCTAATCTTCACACATAACTCTTTGACTAAGCAACGTAGAACAATATGTAGTACACGAAAACCCTTCCTGTAATAGCATCTAACTAACAATACAATTCTCATCAAAATCCTTCCAGTAGAACTTTTTCAAAAGGCTAATCTTTCATAATCGGGTTCACCTGATTATAGAACTTTCCCCCACAACTCTATAACTAAGCTAAGTAGAACGATATCTTATACAATAAAACCTTCCCTGAAAAATTATCTATCTAACATTTCAAGCTGTATGAAAATCTATTCAGCAGAATTCAAGTTATAAGCAGCCGGAACGAAACTTCATATATAAGGTAGAAGTAAATAGAAGTACATTGCTATTAATATAATTTACATTTCAATAAAAAAAAGGGTACTTTTCGGTTAGCCGGGCGTCAGTGATAAATGTACATGTATAAATATGTATGTATATATACATATATAATATATATATATATATATATATATATATATATATATATATGTATATGTGTAGATATAAGTGTATATATATATATGTATGTATATATATCTATATGTGTAGATATATGTATATGTGTAGATATATGTGTATATATATGTGTGTGTATATATACATGTATATATATCACTGACGCCCGGCTAACCGAAAAATACCCCCCCCCCCCCAACAAAAAAAAAAAAAAAAAAAAAAATGCTGTCGTACACTTGAAAAAAAATTTTTTGGCTGAAAATCAAATTGTTTAGGGTCAAAAGTAGAATCAAAATCGCCAAAAACAAAAGATAACTCGCCAAATAGCAATAACAATAGCAATAATTTTTTAAGCATTATAAACTTTCCCAATCCTGTTTAAATTAAATATTTTCGTTTTATAATATTATCTCTCATCAAAACTGTTTTTGTTTCTCTTTCTTTCTTTCTTTCTTTTTTTAAAATAAAATTAGAAATTCTTTTATTTTTCGAGATAATAAAGAAGAAGAATATAACCACGAACAAGAATATACAAATAACCTTTTCCGATTTATCCTGATTTCGAAGAGAGTTCTTTATCTTTAGAAATCCCCAAAACCAATGTATTTCCGAGATTTAAAGTAGCATTTATAAAAACAATGTTTCTTTTGCGGCCACTGATTTTCGGAAACGTTTCCGAGTAATTTTTATAATGCATTAATCAGTTTTCTCTACCTAATGTATCGGTTTTTAGGATTCTGTCAATTCTCAATTAAATATTTTCAACTGCGTAATTAGATTGATATATGCAAGAGTAACAAAATAATATTAATTCTAATGTTAATGTTAATGCAGTTAATTTATCATGTTTGTCTGTAAAACATGTTTGTTGAACATGAAAATGTTTACTTGAGAATGGATTGAATCCGATAAACAGGTATTCCGGTTTGAGAAAACTGATTATTACAGGTTAAAAGCCACTCGGAAATGTTTCCTAAAATCAGCGGCAGCAAAAGAAACTTATATAATTTCACAGGATGAATATGAAAATGACAAATCGACACCTAGTCCACATACTAGTGAAATTAAGCCGGTCTTTTTCTGAAATGTGATACTCCTCCTCTATTTCTAAAGTTGTTTGACAACAGAATTCCTAGCAAAATAGCAGATGATACTGTTTTCATTTTATTTTTCAACATCTCAGAAACTAAAATCCATAAGTAGCTTTGTAGAAAAAAAATTAAAAAATCGAAAGGCATTTCCTGCAACTATGCAACGCGATGGGAAATAAATGCTCGGCTATCTCCTTGAAAGAGATAGTTTTTTTCTTTAAATGCAGCTACGGTAAAAAGAACGAATAAATAAACAAACATCTCAATTATTTTTCATTTAGCATTTTCAGTTAAGTTTAAAAAAAAAAATAGTGTATCCCATTAATTTTTGGCCAAAAAAAGAAAAAAAAGTTTAATTTTTTAAGTTAGAACTATTTTTATTTCCCGTGTACTAGGATAGAACACTGTATCGAGTCGGGTAAGCTGATTTTATCTGCATCCACTCGACCCACCGTTAGGTTCGTTTTAGGTTGAAAGTTTTTTTTAAGAGTTTTCAAAAGAAAGTCCAGATTTTTGATTGAGCTGAAAAAGCTACATGTTTGATTGTAAATGAGTATGTTCATTTTTCTATGTGAAAGATAAAATTGATAAGAGTTATATAATTATTAATTATACATGATGTTTCCACGATTGCATTAAAATATGGATTAATTTTCTTTCATTTCGAGCTTCGGGTCGTTTTCAGAATTATCGCTAAGAGTTTATTACTATAATGGGAGAGCGAAAGTTCTCTCAAAAAACTCCTTGCATGTATCCCTCCCTGATGTATATATGACTGATGATACAGCCGGCATAAATTACCATATTCCTGATTGCCGGGGTCCGGCTTTGTTTGGAGAACCCGGCGTGAGTTCTGTTTTCAAATAAAAAAACAAAAATGGAGACTGGAGCATATTTTCTTTTACCGAAATTTTCAAGTTAAAATAACAGACAAAGAAAATAACTAATAGTCAAAACTGAAGTCGGATGAATTGTGTATATGAGTGTTATTGTATACATGCATACGCTAAGAAAACAAAACCAATTAAAATAAAAATTTCCACTTACTAATAAATCATTAGCAGTGCTGCATATATAATATGGCCGAGTTTGTGAAATGCTAGAGTCCCAAAGTTTCTTAGGCTCTAAACTAGGGTGCTGTGTATTCGTTCTTAAGATATTGCTATCGCAGAAAACATGAAAAACAGCGCATAGCAGAACACCTGTTGGGCGGTATACACCCAAACCTAATAAGGATCTATTTATGTTAACGTTTAACAAAATATGAAGTTTGGTGAAATTCCGTGCATTAGTTCTTAAGGTACCGATACCACGGAAATCTGGATAAACGAGCACAGAAGCAGCACCTGTTGGACGATTTACACCCTAAACTAATAAGCGTCTATTTAAGACAAGATCTAATAGAATATGAAGTTTGATGAAAATCCGTGCATTGTGCATGATAAAGCTATTGCGGAAATTGTGAAAAAATTAGCATAGTAGCGCCACCCGCTAAACGATTTACACCTAAACCTAAGCAGTACCAATTTATGTGCAAGGTGTAACTGAATCTGAAGTTTAAATTTCGTGCATTAGTTCTTGAGATAGAGCGCCCACAAAATTTGTGTCACATACAGACAGACATTTTCTAAAAACAGTCAAATCGTGTTCAGGACCTTCTAAAACGTATAAATCCGTCTAAAACCTGAATTTGAATTTTTTCACGCATCCAATACTTTCTTCTGGTAAAGATAGAAGAAAGTAAAAATATTGAAAATTGAAATGTATTTGATCATTCCCAGATCATATCCAGTTATTACCAAAATAATTTATTTCATGAAAAGTAAAAGTAACAATAGCATTAAACAAAATGCAAATGAAATGCAATTAAATAAATGCTAAAGTCGATTTTAACCATAAAAAGTTGAAATATAATACCAGAAGCTAAATGAAAATAAATTTAGAAAAATTATCATAATTAGGAACTTAAAACTTACCTTTTTAATTCAGCCTCTTCTTTGTTCTAGTTAATTGTTGGATTTATTTGATAAGTCAAACAAGGAGATGAGTGTCAAGAAAAATCAACAAATTGTAAGTAACTTTTTACGAGTTGTCGCTACACAATTTAGACAAGGGGGGCACGTGACGGGAAACCCGATCGAGAGTGACCCTCCTTTACCTCTACAGTACCGTAGGTGCGGCAGAGTGGGCTCGCATTCCATACAGAGCAACCATGATCGGAATGAAATCCGACTTGATTGTATCTATTTAAATCGTTTACTCTGCTGATGTGTAGAAAACCACGTGCAATCATTACCCAATAAATTTGAATAATTTGACGAATAACCTTACAACGAAGACTCATAACAAAAAAATAATCTCTTTTTTTAAAAAAGGGGGGAGGGGTGTTTGAAGAGAATTATGTAGTTTTCTCTAGAGGGTACTTTTCAATAAAATGTGCACGTTTCTTTTTCAATAGTGACGAAAAATTGTGCGGAAGATAGTGCAATTTAATTTATAATTTGACTGAATTGAGAAAAAACCTTTAAGGGGCCAACGACAGTCGCGAAATTTGATGTAAAACAGCTGATTCTGATGAACCTTTTTCTCAAGAACTACCGAAGAGATTTCAATATGTCTCTTTTTGACGGTAGCTAAACTATATAAATTGATTGTTTGGCAAGAAATAACAATTAAAATGCGATAATAACGTTATTATTATTATTATTATTATTATTAAATCTAGAATTTGTTTTGTTTTAGAAATCGCGTAGCTATTGTATTTTTTTATTTTTATTTCTTGTCAAACAGTCTGGTAGTGTTAGCTGCTTCCAAAACTATTAAAATTTATTGAAATCAATTCAGTAGTTCTCGAGAAAAAGGTACATGAATGTCAGCAGTTTTACACGTGATTTCGCAACTGATGTGTGGTGGTGACTCTTAACGCATTGTGAGAAAGCGATTTACCAGAAGACGCGCCCTAACAAAATTCAAGAAATCTCTATAAACTGAATACTATTACAGAATTCGTACGGGGTCCTGGAATTTTTGAGGGAAAGTACCTGTCGGATTCCACTTCTCCGTCCACACAACTTCGAAATAAATCCGGTCTTTTGATATGCTGCCACCACCGATATGAATACGTGATATCGGGCACGATACTTGATGTATATTCAAGAAAAACCTAACTCTTTCAATTAAAGTTAAAGTAACAATTTATTAACACTATTTACACTTAAACTCGGATGTGAATTATCTGGTTTAACACTAAATCAAAACAATTACAGAAAATGCTCTACGTGTACCGTTAGACTACGTCAATTCATTCCGCACTCAGATTTCTATTCACCTCACACTCGCTCTCAGCGCTCCTTCCCCGAGCAACCTTCACACTTCGCTGCTCCGTCCGAACTAACTTTCTCTCTCTCGTAAACTGCAGAGCACCCTCCTTTCTACGGGGTTTCTCCTCTGTTTCCAAGGGTCCTTGACAACCCTTCCTCCCTCTTGACGGATCTGTCTTCCTAAATAAAAGAGTGCAATAGCTTTCTTATCTATGAAAGACCCCATTGCAATGGAAATACTTCTTTCATTCTGTTCCACCTTCCTTCCACCCATATTCTGAGTCGCTCCCCTTCGGATTAAGATTCTTCTTAAACCAGCCTCTAACGGTACACAATAGATACAGATACAATACGCTAATCCCTTAAGAATAGCTTTCAACTCTTGCACCTGTGAGAGAAGCCTGACACCCCCCACCTTAGCGGAAAATATGCCTTTTAGGGGCTAATTTTCCTCAAACTAGGTAATGTCTGAGAAGAGTTCAACAGTTCCTTGATAGGTTTCTTCATTACTACAATTACATAAATATTTCAAGGTGTCTGAAAATTTAACTACTGGCATCTCTAATGAACCATATACTAATGTGAGAAATACCAAAAAAAAAAAAAATTACACAATATGCTAATACACTGTTGTAAACACAAGATGCAAATACAATTATAAATACACAAAAAAAAGTAAAGTTACACTAGTATTATGTCATTTCAATGTCAGTCCTTAGGCTGAGATTGCTGGAGGCGGAACTTTTTCCTTCCAGTGCTTCCTCGTTAACTTAATTGGTACATCCCTTTCCGCAATGCACCCGCTTGATTGGCTAACTTCTGCCTCTGATGTCCCAATTAAATCTTCCTCTAATCAATCAGGCACTTGCCTTTCCAGGTCCTCTTTGTACGTGATGATAACATTGTACAATTTCTGCCTTATCTTACCCCTTTCCGGTTTACGACCAATCCGATTTTTCTCCATTTCAACCAGTTCGATAAACCCAGTTTCAACCAGTTCCTCCCTTCCTAGGACCCATAAATAATTCCTTATTTTTCCTTAAGATTGATTTTATGTCCCCAACTTGAATATTTGTTAACCCTTTTATCTCAAATCCCTTCCTGTCTTTATTTTCCGGTTGTTCTCGGTCTAACAACAGATCTTTCCTACAGTCTTCAAACTCCCCGTCACTATCCAAGACAATATCGACTACTTTATTTTTAGCCATAAATTCTCTCATTTCATCTTGATACACCAGTTTCTTACTCCCGTCCATTAATTCAACTATAACTGCAGGTCGACATATTTCTTCTTTCTCCTTATTACTCACATTCATTTCCCTCGTTAATCGACATTCTACACATGATTCGCAAAACGTTTTGGCTTCCTCTGCCATATTTTCCCAATAAAATGAATGCTTGATTCTTTCTAACATTTTCTTAACTGCGTGATGTTCTCCATATAAGGAAATATGCGCTAATTTTAGAATTTCCTCCCTTCTAATTTTGGGTAATACTAATTGAGCTACAATTTCATCTACCAATTTCTCTTTATGATATAATAACCCATTAACAAGATAGTAAGACCCTTTATTTTTTCAGCTAATTCCCAAGCTTTCTCTAAATCTTTACAATTCATTTGGGATTTCTGAAATACATTTGAACTACTTTCCGTAACTTGATTACTCTTACTTTTCTCTATCTCGTCTTTTTCTTTCTCATGACTTTGCAAATTTATCGATCTCGTTTCTACGATATAACGGTTATTATTATCATTTCTAATCCTTTCTCCTTCCTTCACTTTATTCCTACTATCTTCCTTACATTCCCTTTCTACCGATCCTCTTAATGATTCCTCTTGGTTTAACCCTGACAATTCATTAGCCACGTCAGGATGTAAAATTACCTGGTCCTTACTATTATCAATTATTGCACAAAGTACATCCTGATGAATTACATTAGTCTGACCACGTTTTGGAATAGCTAAAGGTAATTGAATTAACGGCGATTTAACTGCCTTACCAAATATCCCTTGTAAATAGATGCTACCAGCCCCTCTTAGTTTCTCTGCTGGCACTAAATCTTTATGAACGACGCTAATTTCGCAACCAGAATCCACCAATCCTTTTGTTATCTTCCCATTTACACTAACTTCCACTTTCTCGAGATTATTTAACTTCTCTCCAATTCCCTCTTGCTCCGATTCTTGCCATACTCGCACCCCTTGGTAATTCTTTAATTCCTCGCACTGAGACATTATTGATACTTTCCCTTGGTTCTTGTCGGTTATTAATTTGATTACTTCCCTCATTATTTCCTTTTGTACAAAATCGCTGAACATGTCCTCGTTGGGAACACTTGAAACAGATAGGCGTCGTATCATTAGGTTTCTTATATTCCGGTTTTCTACCCAAAAATGGACTAACTTCATTATTCCCATTTTGTCTCCAATTACTACTAAATCCCTCATCTTTTGCCCTTCTAGAATCTTCATTATTCACATACCTTTCTTTACCTTTATAACCCTTATAAGTTACCGCATAAGATTTTTGTTTAGCATCAAAGAAATTATCACATTCCTTAGCAATTTTAGAAACTTCTAACCAATTACTGTGCTGAGTTAATCCAACATGCGTCGCGGTTTCCTCATCTAACGTAGTTAACAACTTATCCGTGACAATTAACTGATTAACCTTCTCATACGTATCTGCACCTCTAATCTTACAGTAATTTTCCCACGTTGCTATTAAACGTGACACAAATAATACATGAGTTTCATTTTGATTCCTTCTAGCCTTCTTGAAATTTTCCAAACACGCCTTCGGTGTCGGCTCGTGTTCCCTTAGAACTAATTCCTTTAACTTCTCATAACCCTCAATTTGTTCTCTAGTAGTGTATATTAGCAAATTATCGGCCTTATCTCCTAACATATTTAGTAAAATTTCGGCTTGCTGGGTTTCCGGTACATTTTTTGTTTGGAATGCTCGTTCTAAACTGCTAAAAAACAGATTCCATCCCTCAGTCCCTTCTGGAACCTTGATAGACAAAGTTTTAACACTTTTAATCAATTTCTCTAGGCTACTCTCATGATTCGATTCTCTAGTCCCATTAGAGTTATTTGCCGAACTCTGAATTTTTATCCTTTCCAACTCTAATTCATGTTCCAATCTCAATTTTTCAGCCCTTTCTTCTCTATCTAACTTTTCACGTTGTAACTTTTCCTCCCTTTCTACCTTTTCCCGTTCTAACCTCTCATCCCTTTCTAACTTTTCTCGTTGTAACTTTAAATTTTCCTCCCTTTCTAACTTTTCTCGTTGTAACTTTAAATTTTCCCCCTTTTCTAACTTTTCTCGTTGTAACTTTTCCTCCCTTTCTAAGTTTTCTCGTTGTAACTTTTCCTGTTCTAACCGTTCCGTAACAATAGTACTAGATAGTTCCATAACGGCCCCCTCTTCATATTCGTCGCTCTCCACTATCTTTTTCTTCAGCTTAAACCTGGTATCATCTTCCGAGACTTCAATCCCTAACTCTTCACATATCGCCTGAAGATCCACCCTTTTTATTTTTAGTAAGAAAGCCATACCTTCTACTGATAATTATTACCACCCTACAATAATACTTAAGCACAATATCAAATTAATACTTCCTCAAATCCTACCCTCATAAATTACCTCCACACATTGTACCATTTAACATATTTCAAATAAGTAATAATAAAATGATAAATTTCCTTAAACAACGTTACCCCACAATTTGCTTCCAATAACACAGTAACAATAATTTCAATTTGATTATTATGTAATACTGATTTTAAATTTATCATAAATAATAAAATACAATTTACACAATAATACTGATACGTTGCAATTTGAATAAAACACTGATGCCAATCACTACATAAAAATATCCACCTAACAAAAATTTGCATGTAATACACAAAAATTCCTAAATTTAATCTCAATAAAATATTTCAATTTCAAAATTAGTTCTCACATTAAAAAGTAAATCACAGCACTTTTTTTTCTCTGGGCCTTCAGTTCTTCCTTGAAGGTTATTTCAATTTAATTTAAATTCTACACAAATTTCCTTTCCTCATTTACTATTAATATTTCAAACTTAAAGCAAACAATATCACTTAATTTAAATATTACTTTAATAATAATTTAAATTTAAGTAATTTCAATTATTCCTTCCAACTATTAACACAATGCATTAATTTTAATCATTAATCTTATCCGTTTAAAACATATAGAAAATCACTTCTAGTAATTAATATAAGATCCTTTTCTTAAAACAATAGTGTAAAATGGTTGTTAATATCTCATTTGATTTAGACCAATTATTATATTTCACATAAATTATCATAAATTAACTACAACATTAACCCAAATTACCATCAATTATACACAATAAAAAACAGTAGGTTCGAGAATGTCAGTAGAGTAAAATGATCAAAACACCTTACCTCGTACTTTATTCGCTGGGCAATTCTCTGCTCACTTTTCCACAGGGTAAATCTTGCACTCTCGGGCCACAATCACTGCACCTTGCTTCACAATGCACAAAAAACACTACGCACAACACTACACTAACACAGCACCACCACTAATTCACTTCACTGTAATGACGATAGGCTAGCTGGCACTGGTCTACGACGATAGAGCACAAACACTTCCACTAGACGATCCGGCATAAACTGACTTAATACGGCTAACTGGCGCTGGTCTTCAACGATAGAGCACAAACACTTCCGCTAGACGATCCTGCACAAACTCTCAGTAATACGGCTAACTGGCGCTGGTCTTCGACGATAGAGCACAAACACTTCCGCTATACGATCCGGCACAAACTCTCAGTAACACGGCTAACTGGCACTGGTCCTCGGTGATTCAATCCCGTCGCTGCCAACATTGTCGGATTCCACTTCTCCGTCCACACAACTTCGAAATAAATCCGATCTTTTGATATGCTGCCACCACCGATATGAATACGTGATATCGGGCACGATACTTGATGTATATTCAAGAAAAACCTAACTCTTTCAATTAAAGTTAAAGTAACAATTTATTAACACTATTTACACTTAAACTCGGATGTGAATTATCCGGTTTAACACTAAATCAAAACAATTACAGAAAACGCTCTACGTGTACCGTTAGACTACGTCAATTCATTCAGCACTCAGATTTCTATTCACCTCACACCCGCTCTCAGCGCTCCTTCCCCGAGCAACCTTCACACTTCGCTGCTCCGTCCGAACTAACTTTCTCTCTCTCGTAAACTGCAGAGCACCCTCCTTTCTACGGGGTTTCTCCTCTGTTTCCAAGGGTCCTTGACAACCCTTCCTCCCTCTTGACGGATCTGTCTTCCTAAATAAAAGAGTGCAATAGCTTTCTTATCTATGAAAGACCCCATTGCAATGGAAATACTTCTTTCATTCTGTTCCACCTTCCTTCCACCCATATTCTGAGTCGCTCCCCTTCGGATTAAGATTCTTCTTAAACCAGCCTCTAACGGTACACAATAGATACAGATACAATACGCTAATCCCTTAAGAATAGCTTTCAACTCTTGCATTTGTGAGAGAATCCTGACAGTACCAATATTTTCTTATAGAAAAATTCGCCTTATGTAATCGCACGATTACAGAAGGCAAGTTTTTCTATAAGAAAATACTGGTAACTTCCCTGAAAAATCCAGGACTAAGTACGAACCCTGTATTACTCTCAATATTTAAATAAGTATAAATTGAGCTACAACACCTGTTTTCTACTAAACAAAATTTCGAAAAGAAGAAATTTTACCCCTAACCTGTCGAAAAATTATGAGTACGTGTCCCTCTCACAATGTCTTAAATAGTATTTAATTTTAAAACACTTCAAATTTCATAGAACATTTTAGAATATTACTTGTTTTAACTCCGAATACACATAAAAATGTATCTTCTGTACAATTTAATATATTTAAATGGTTGAGAAACCATCTATTTGTAGAGATGATTTTTTAAAAAATGTGGCTGTGTGTTTGTTCAATTTATTTTTCATAAAATTAATATGTAATTTTTTGTAGTCCATTCTTTAATACTTAGAACTGAATAAAGAAATTAAACATAATTCTTTTTTCAGAAAAATTTCATAAAACAAAATGTGTTTTCTTTATTTTGCATTTGTAAGATCATTTTATCATTCATCAAATTTTAGTTTCTGTAATATAAATTTAAAAGGAACAAATTCATTAGCTTCTTCAGTTTATAGAAAAATTCTCACAATAATTTATTATTTGTGTTTTAAAGTTAATTTGTGGTATAACTTGTCTAAATATTTCGAATGCATATGATTTTATCTAATTCCACCAGAGGATAGTGAGAAAAAAAAAAAAAAAAATCTTTGCTTGTATTCGATACAATCTTATTGCATCTTGGGGCGCTTACACCACAGCATAAATGCGTAGAATAAAATTATGAACGGTACGGAATTTGGAATATACAAGGCTTGATTAAATCTTTATTTGCGTTAAACATATAATAAATAGCAAAATACATATTATCCATTCAATTAACCTATACGACGCGCCGCCCCGGCTGCACTATAAGATGGAATAGCACCTCGAATTTGAAAAAAATATACAGATCAGAAAATTTATAAAATACGTATATATATTTAGTTAAAATAAATAAATAACATTTTGGGCATGACACTTCAATATCGTTTTTGTTCTCGGTCAGTAATTTAGAATTATAACAAACTTTATGTAAACTTTAAATGTTTAACAAAAAAAAATAAATAAATTTTAAGGTAGTTTTAAAAGTATCGGAAATTGTTATTTGTAAAATTATAAATGTAATATTCCATGAATAAAATTAGAAGATATGAAAGAAGAAATTTCTTTGCGCTTTACTACTTAACTAAATTTAAATATTTCATTTTCATTAATCATTACATTTTTGTAAGCTATCCTAGTTAAAACAAAGATTATATTTATTAGTTTTTTACATAGTTCCACAGTTATATAAAGCTTGAGGAATAATTCTTTATTGTCATTAACATGTTGAAAGTGTGGTGAAGAAAAATGCAGTATTACGATAAATTTCAATTACCGACCAGCCACATCCAAACCACTCAAAAAATAAATAAAATAATAAAGAAACTAGTTGGATGTGCCAATCCCGAAATTTCTTCAATCTCACATAGGTTCCGCATACACAAAAAACGAATCAGCACCAATTTATATCAAGGTCTAAATGAATCTAAAGTTTTATTAAATTCCGTGCATTAGTTCTTGAGATATGACTATTGCTAAAATCGTGTAAATCCTCAAAAAATGCAGCACAGCAGCGCCACCTGTTGGGATATTTATACCAAAACGTAATCAACAACAACTTATGTCAACGTCTAACTGAATCTGAAGTTTGGTGAAAATCCGTGCATTAGGTCTTGAGATATGGTTATCGTGAAAATCATGGAAAAAAGTAGCATAGCAGCGCCACCTGTTAGGTGATTTACACCAAAAACTAACCAGCACCAATTTATATTAAGGACTAACTGAATATAAAGTTTTATCAAATTTTGTGCATTAGTTCTTGAGATAGAGCTCCCACAAAATTTTTGTCACATACAGACAGACAGACAGTCACAGACTCACAGACAGACATTGTCAAAAAACCGTCACATCGTGTTCAAGACCTTCTAAAACGTATAAATTCGTTGAAAACTGGAAGTCTAAAATTTTCAGGAATCCAATATTTTCTTCTTGTAAAGGTAGAAGAAAGTACAAAATTTTTATGAATCCAATACTTTCTTCTTGTAAAGAAGAAAATAATAATAATTAACAATGAGGAAACTTTTAGCAGGAAAACTAAATCACTCATTCCGGTGACAGATTTATAAATAGGTAGGACGAAGTCCTGAGGAAGAGATAAAAAAAAAAAAAAAAAAAAAAAAAAAAAAAACAGCTGAAAGATTAAGAAAAAGAATGTATACTTGTATACTCCACAATCGAATCTTAAAATTGGCTAATATATACTTGATGCAATGAAAAAAGTGTCAGATTTGGGATAAACACGAAACTTTATAAAACATCAGTCAGTAGTGAAAAAAATATTGTAAAAAATTTCCGTTAAAATATAAATATGCATATATCCTCCTAAAGCGTTGGAGATAGCGCAAAAATAACAGGTGGAATGACCGTTGCTTTCCTTAATGTCATGCCAAATCCAAACCAACAAGATGTAATTGGTGACAAAATTTGGTAAGAAAATAATGGATAGGAAATGAACAGCAGGCCAGAGAAATTTATCCTGTGCCTAAGTTATGCATTTTGGAAAAATAGCACAGTAAATGAAGCAACTGTTTAACGTGAACTGGAGACAATGATCTGCCCATTTTATAACGCTAAATTTTTAGCTTGGATATTTACATTACAAATGAATGTCTATGAAACCGGAGGGAGGGGGTTAGGTATGAAAAACATTTAGGAGTAGAGTAGATATGTAATAAAAATGTATACTCGTATATGATAATTCCACCATCAGATGGTTCACATATCTAGCTAGCTAAATCAACCATTGATTAAACAAAGTGGTTGATACAATTAAATTTTGATTCACATAAGTGAAAAATTAAATTAATCATTTGTATATTAATAAAGAGACGACCAAACTCATAATTTGAATTTCGTTAATGAGTGTAATTTAAAAAAAAAGGAAAGTTAGTAATGCTCATAATTATGTTTAAAATTCTTTTTTTTTTCCTTAAGAAATTTAATAACATGTTTTCACAACTATATAAATGTTTGCAAAAGAAGCTCATTTCCAAGAAATTCGACTTTCCACGTCTAGAAAAAATGGTAGACGTATTATGTCATTCATAAATTCTTTAATATAAACTCTTACTTTGAAGAACTTGGCAGACAAACTGATAGTCATGAAGAGCTGATTAAACATTGATAAACTCACTGGAAAATAATTTATAGTGCTATAATTAGAAATTTAAGACTAATATTCTATTTAGATTCTTTGGTTCATTTCAGTGAAAATATTTATTTTAAAATGTATCTTTTAATTAAAAAAATTGTAAATTTTTATTTAGATTTGCTGTTTTTAGATATTGAAAAATATGCGTTTTATGGTAATGTGTACATTTTTGGTACATGAAAAGAAATTTTTACCACTTAACTTAAAAGTGTACACCCAGAAAAAGGAATTGATTGAAACTACAAAACATGTTTTGTTGAGTACATTTTGGTTGTTTCATGCAAAATTTTTAGTTGAAGTAAAAAATTGGTTTTGTTGCATGGACAAAAAAATATTGTTAACACTCTTACAAAATTTTAACAAAATTTCATCAATTTAACTTGAATTAACAAAATCTGTTTTTTTTTTTAAATTTACATTAATTTTGTAATTCCAGCAAAATTTTGTTGTTTTTGCAAAATTTAAAAATGTTGTGTAGTAGCCATAACTCTCTCACGTAACTTGTTTTCTTTGACTTATATAGCTATATCATTAAAGGATTATAACATAATTTTTGGATAATTAAAACTTTTTTAATTGGGGCGGACCAAGGTAGTTTTAAAAATCCCCCTCTCCCATTTATTACTTTCTTCTATCTTTTCAAGAAGAAAGTATTGGATTCATGAAAATTTTCGACTTTCGGTTTTCGACGGATTTTAGAAGGTCCTGAACACGATTTGACTGTTTTTAGAAAATGACTATCTATGACTCTGTCTGTCTGTCTGTATGTGACAAAAATTTTGTCGGCGCTCTATTTCAAGAACTAATGCACTGAATTTTATAAAACTTTATATTCAGTTACTTCCTGATATAAATTGGTGCTGTTTAGTTTTTGGCGTAAATCGTGCAACAGGTGGAGCTGCTATGTTGCATTTTTCGCGATTTCTGCAATAGCTCTATCTCAAGAACTAATGCACCGATTTACATCAAACTACAGATTGAGTTACACCTTCACATAAATAGAAGCTGATTACATTTTGGTGTAGATATCCCAACAGATGGCGCTGCTATGCTACTTTTTCATCATTTTCACTACGACTATATCTCAAGAACGGCTTAAATTTAATTCATTTTCAGCAGTGAGTTACGCCTGTAATTCTTGAATAATAACCAGTGAATTTTTATCCTGCTTTTTTTTCAAGCGTAAACCGACAGAGTGAAAAGTGTCCCAAGCCAGGAATCAAACCTAATTCAGTCATGACCCTCAAAAATTTTTTATATGAGGAAAAATCATTTTTAACATTTTGTAGCTATTATGTATTGGTGAAGACTTAATTAATTAAATATAACAGAACCAAAACTGAGGTGGACGAAATGAATTACTTCACATACACCCAGAAAAAAGTTCTGTTGAATCAACAAAAATTTGGTTGACCCAACAAAACTTTTCATTTAAATATGGGTCAATGGGAATTTTGTTTGAATCAACAAAAAAATATTGTTGATTTTTTTTTTTTTTTTTTTGCAATTCCAACAAAAAATTTTGTATCGTCATTAAAAAAATGTTTTGTTAATTCAAGTAAAATGGTTCAATTTTACTTGAATTAACAAAATTCTTTTGTTGAAAGTTTTCTCAAAATAAATATTATCTGTTACTTTAAGAGTTTTTTTCAGTTTAGGCAACAAAAACTTTTGTTTAAAGAAATTGTTTTGTGTAATTTTAAGAATTTTCTTTGTTTTAACAGCAAAACGTTTTTGTTAAAGAAACAATTATAATATTTATAATAAAATATATTATATTACGAACTTGTTTTGTTTATACTTCAAAAACTTTTGCTAAATGAACCAATCTAATATGTAATTTTAACTATTTTTTAATTCATATTCAGCAGTGAATTATGCCTGTAATCCTTGAATAATAACAAGTGAATTTTTATCCTGCTTTTTGCCAAAAGCGTATACCGACAGAGTGAAAAACGCCCCAAGCCGGTAATCGAACCCAGGTCCTCAGAACGGCGCTTTGAGGCTCTACCACTGAGCTACAAGGAACGATAGCCCAGCTCGGTATTTCTCACTCTTATATATGTCGGCCCGGCTGCAACCGCAGCACAAGATGAAAATTGTCATCAGGAGCACGCAAATTTCTGAGGCAAATATGAGACGGCAATACAAAGCCCAGCATCCGGCAACACAGTTAATTTTTAATTCATTTTCTGCAGTGAATTTACGCCTGTAATATTTGAATAATAACCAGTGAATTTTTATCCTGCTTTTTACAGGCGTAATTCACTGCTGAAAATGAACTAAAAATTAAGTATGTGTTATCGTATGCTAGACTTTGTATCGTCATCTCATGTTTGCCGTAGAAATTTGCATTCTCATGATGACATATCCATCTTGTGCTGCGGCTGCAGCCTGTCTGACGTATATAAGAGTGAGAAATGACGAGTTGGGATATCGTTCCTTGTAGCTTAGTGGTGGAGCCTCAAAGCGCTGTTATGAGGACCCGGGTTCGATTCCCAGTTTGGGACATTGTTCAATTTGTTGGTTTACGCTTGAAAAAAAGCAGGATAAAAATTCACTTGTTATTATTCAAGGATTACAGGGTAATTCTCTGCTAAAAAATAGTTAAGATTATATATTAGATGGGTTCATTTAACCAAAGTTTTTGTAGTATAAACAGAACAAGTTCATAATATAACATATTTTATATTTAAAAAAAAAACAAAATATATTTTGTTTAAAAAAGAAAATAGATTGTTAAAATAATACATAGTATATATCTATGTAACAAAAATATTTTATTATCAAAACAAAAAAAAATAATTTTAAAGTAAATATTATAACTGTTTCTTTAACAAAAACTTTTGTTGTTAAAACAAAGAAAATTCTTAAAATTACACAAAACAAATGTTCTTTAAACAAAAGTTTTTGTTGCCGAAACTAAAAAGAACTCTTAAAGTAACAGATAATTATATTTATTTTGAGAAAATTTCAACAAAAGAATTTTGTTAATTCAAGTAAAATTGGAACATTTTACTTGAATTTAAAAAAAAAAAAAAAAAAAAAAAAAAACATTTTTTCGCTGACGATACATTTTTTTTTTTTTTTTTGGAATTGCAAAAAAAATCAACAATATTTTTTGTTCATTCAAACAAAATTTCCATTGACCCACATTTAAACGAAAAATTTTGTTGGGTCAACCAAATATTTGTTGATTCAACAAAACTTTTTTCTGGGTGCAGTACTTTTGAATAGCTTCTTAATGTATTATTTTATAACAAACAACGGGACGGTACAGGATAAATCTAAAGCCCACGTGACAGTTGGAACGGCATCAAGAATGAGGGCGTTTGTGCTATCACCAAAGTGTATAAAATGCAGAGTGCTCTATGTTATCGTTGATCAATAACTAATTCCTAAACCGTTAGTTTTAAAAGTGTAGTACCAGATGCAAAAATATTTCAGATATTATTCTTTCTTATATGGAAATCTATTTACGTCAAAATAGTTATTTTTTAAAAAGTTGATTTAATGATTTTCTTTCATAAAGCCATTTAATAATATGTCAAAAAGATGTAAAATACTCAAAAAAAATTGTTCAAAGTTTACAAAGTCCCCTTAACAGAAAAAAGAAAATGGGTTGCTATTTCATTGTGCTTTTGCTTTCAATAGATATAATTTTTGCGTCTCTGGATTAAATTTTTGCATTTTTCTTGCAATGCATTCATCATTTGCAATTTTTCTTGAAAATAGTGGGCACCGGAGACAGGAACTTTACTGTATAGTTTTAAATCTTTCCACAGAATTGCCAGTAAACTTCCTATTAAATATCAAGAATATTTCTGTCGACAACAGAAACATTCCATTGAAATATTAGTAAGCTTCCAGTGAAATTTCAGGTATGGTTCTCAACAGAACCAGCTGCCCTTCCCAGGAACATTCTGCATTTCTTTTTACAGTGCATGGACGATTCATATATCAAATTCGACTTTGCTGGTAAGTTCTGGGCCTCCTAATTGGAGATGGTTACTAATGCCCAATTGCATAAACTCCCTACATTAGTTAAAGGAAGCACGGGTTAATGCTTCTTCGGAAACGCTGGGTGTTGGATTATCAGGTTAAAGGTGTGATCGTGGCTTCTGGACCTCGGTGAAAATTTATAATGATCCCATAAAAGTTACCCATATTATTGAATTAAATTAACTACTCTAGTAAAAAAAAAGATCAGATTATTACGTTGTGATTATTTACGCCGCCCTACGTCTTATGAAGCCGGACTAGATAAAGTATATAAATCCCTAACCTCTCATAAATTATAAACTAGTCCTCCTGATAAACCAACTAAAATTAATAAACAATTAAATTAAAGAAAAAGAAGAAAAACACTACTCGATGACATATGAGTGTTAACCCATATAAATTAAATACAAAGAGTTAAAAGTAAACGAAAAAACATTTATTTACATATCTATTTACAAAGACATAAAAAATAAAAAAAACAAACATCCCTAACAGAATGTTAAATTTTAAGTATAAAAAATAAGATGAAACAATTGAATACTCATTAAAAGAGTTAGTGAGTCTTTTTCCGACTCGCACTACCGCACTTACGTGCATTAATTATATTTCAGAGAAGGAACAATTTCTCTACATTTACTAAAGTACCTCTACCAGTATTTATTTATTATTATACACATTCAATATGAGGGAATAGTAAATTACAGATACCTGTACCTTCAGAGTACTTCTGGTCTGCATTGTTAGCAATAGTCTACCTCCACGGGATAGGCAAAGATCATCTGTTAGGTCATTCTTTTGTCTTTTGTCGCCACTACACCATTTTTGGAACTATCTTCGTTTTTACACACTATCAGCACTCTACTCTTTCTTTTTAGATGTTACTTCCTCGGACAGGACGTCAGGTACTGGTCCTCTTCCAGATTTTCTCTTGGGGCTCACTTTTTTCTTTTCCCTCGTCACTGGGCCGTCTATTGGCTCCAGTGGTTTTGTAAAGACGTCTCCCCCCTCATCTCTTATTGGTTTTCGCTAAATGTTATTCAGGACCACCTAGATGGGGTCCTAAATTGTAAATTTGCTATGCACTTCCAAACAGCTATAAATTTTTCAGCTCGTAAATTTTTTTCTCCGTAAAAGATGTCCTTGTTAGATCGCAGACCAGTGTCTCCGAAGGTAATAAAACTACTCTGGGTGGTCGTTTCTATTTTCCCATACGAAAAAGAAATTATGTACACTAATAAAATAAATACTCCACAGAAATTCCTGGTTATACAATATATATACATAAAAAATACATATTAAAAAAATAAAAGTATATAAAATAAATAGTCCACAGAAATTCCTGGTTATACAATATATATACATGAAAAATACCTATTAAAATAATAAAAGTAAACTAATTTAGTCAGAAATTGGGAGGTGGCTCATATCTGACCACCATCCTCCCCCCCAAACAGAGAGCTGAACGGCTCACGTCAGCTGTCAGGAACACACTATGAAATTCAGTCCATTGTGTAGATCCATAGGACAATCTCCATCCTCCGAAAGACCGGAAGAGATCCTAAAAAGTTTGTAAGAAATGTCTCTGTAACACTGGGCAGAGACGAGCACACAGAAAAGTTTTTTTTTTCCAGAATTGTCTCTATAAAACTGAGCAAAGACGAGAACACAGAAAAGTTTTTTTTGAGTTGTCTCTTATAAAACTGGGCAGAGACGAGCACACAGGAAAGTTTTTCAAGAGTTGTCTCTATAAACTGGGCAGAGACGAGCATACAGGAAAGTTTTTCAAGAGTTGTCTCTATAAACTGAGCAGAGACGAGCATACAGAAAAGTTTTTTTTTTTTTTTTTTTTTTTTTTTTTTGAATCTGTAGGTGGGACCACAGAACGGTTTGTCTGTCGACCAGATTTACAGTCGCTTGTGGAGTCGAAGACAGGTGAACACATTCACGTACCCTATTCCCCTCTGTGTATAACCAATTTTGAAATAATCACTTTTAAAAATTAGCCAAAATCCATACAAAGCAAACGCAATTTTGAACTACTTTTAAAGTCTAAAAGCCTCAACACATAGAACAATATACGGCTGGCACATACTTTTACATTGGAATCATATCAGTCATGACTTAATATACACCAAATACACTAAAAATTATATATATATACAAGGACGTGATACCCAGAAAGAGTTTGTACTGCATAACCTTCTATACATTGTAACATTTAAAAGAAAAGTGAAAATCCACCTAATACATTAACGCTAAGTATATGAACACGTACAACACATTACAACAAAATTTCGTTCATATATTAGAGAAAAAAAAATGTATTGTATGATAGAAATTACATTTATGAAATGTATACATGTCCTACCGAGAGAATGTTCCCTTCTCTCCCACTTTAATATTACTTAAAAATTTTCTTTTTAAATTATCACCTAAGTGAAAAACACAAGAGAAATACATGTGAACTCTAGTTCACTTAATTATATGACCGCAATCAAGAGTAACGACTTCAAAATCCAGCGGGAATAGTCTACACATGACAACGAAATCGACCACCTGAAGTCATGCTCTCCATCCTCTCCCCAAGTGGAGGAAGGATCCGTGGAGAAAAAAGAGAGAAAAAATCTCCCTCTATCTTCGCTAACGAGGAAAAAGAAGAAACACATCGAGACTCTGCGCCTCCCTTCTTGCCTAGCAACCGCTTGACCGGGGGTCGTGTGAAATCGCTAATCGACTCAACACCCCCTCTATCCCATCGATAATGAGTTGCTCCAACCCTTGCTAGAAGAGGAAATGACCACTTGGCGCCAGCTTCCGTCTGAAAATTTTGTCATCTCATCCTGTGAAAGACGTCGGATCGCCGCAAAATAAAAGGTACGTTACCATTTTGCCTTTATAAATTATCCTTTAGTCGTAAAACCTTTGAATAAATTTCCCCAAACTCTTGTCTAGAAAGAGCCCTAAACTTAACTCTAACCGTACCTAAATTTTGAGACAATTACTGCAAAAATAACCGACTTTACGAATAGAATTTATGTGAAATGTTATCCAAATTTCTTTCTTTCGTTACAGGGGACTCACCGGCTACCGTGAAATCTCCTTGACTCGTTACAGAAGAAGAAGAAATCACATTTTGGCGTGGTCGAACTGTTGGTAACTATAGCTAATGGTACAATTTTATTTACAGCTGTAAAATTTAATACTTCTGTCTGAATGTACGGAACGCATTTTGCTGCCATTCCCAAAATACTCCTTCCCGAAATTTAAAGCGTATGCTTCCCCTGCCTAGAGAAGAATTACTGCGAACAAGGAAAAAAAAAAAGTATTGGAAACGGAAAGGTCCCATAAATATGGCCAAGAAGAAAGAGGAAGGAAAAAAAATATATTATTATCTCTCGATACTGACCCGCAAGAAAATGGATGAAAAAGGCTGTAGAAACCTGCTGTAACCGTAGGAAACAAAAAGGAAAAGAAAAAAAAAAGAAAAGAACAAATCGACCTAAGAAAAACAATTATTATTATTATTATTATTATTATTATTATTTTTAATGGTTTAATTTCGATAAGCTAAAACTTGTGTACATCAATTTTACTTAAGTGTCTTCATATGTTTTATGTCAATTTATATAAATCATTTATTGTGAATTCCCTCTATTATTTTGTTTGTTTTATCATTTTAAGGACAGATGAAACAAGAAAAATGCTTATCTCCCCTCAAGAACACTGAGCTGTGCAGAGCCTCACCCGAGTCGCCTGTGGCCACAAGCTTAAAAAAAAAGGCCCCGGTTGACCAGCAACCAGGAGTCAGAAGGAAAAAAAAAAAATAAAACCCAGGGAGCCCCACCAACGCTGCTACAAAAGAGGGGTAAGACATCTTCTACTCCAAAATTTAATTGTTACTATTGCATATATTTATAAAAATGTGCACTAAAAGGAAATATATATATATATATATATATATTTTTTTTTTACTTAAATGTGCATTTAAATTACTACTACAGAAAGTTAATAAGTGAAAACCAGTGAATAAATCAAACTCTTAAGCAAAAAAAAAAAACAAAAAAAAAACTGAAATATATGTATTTATTTATTTATCTAAATTTTTTTTTGTTTTCAAAAATCTCCGAATACTATACCTTTCGGAAAATTAAAGAAGTGTGCAGAGCGTATACTAGCCTAGTATTACCACTAAATCAATGTCAATTTCAATACTTTCTTATAAAATACCAGTATTATATTTGTACAACCCTATGCAATTTACAAGTACAATGTAATTTTTTTTTTTTGAAAATAATTATAATAAATATATTTTATACCGAAAAAAAGTATGTTTTTATGATATAAGTTGTTCTATAATTAGAAAAAGAATTAATTATACCTACACCCGCGGTGTTGTGCTATGATATTTAAATACCATATTTACCTATCTTTCTAATGTTTATAATATCTCTTTATAAAAGAGAAAAGAAAATTATATGTTTATCCTGATCGCTACAATCTTGCATCCAAACCACTATTATATGTTTACTTTTGTTACCTAGATTCAGTGACATTACAAACCCCAAAAAAAAATTGTACTCTTTCATAAATACCCTTCTTAATACCAATAATCATTACCTTCTATCCCGTCGTAGTACTTTTGAAGGAATTTTGAAAATAAAAATATGTAACCGTAGTTTTAAGACTCTCCGCTAATAAACTCTTCTTCGTGTTGATCGATAAACTATCATGTTTGTTTACCTACTCCGTACCTAATCATGTACCGTATTGATTTATTTAATTTCGATTTTCAAAAGAAATCTACTTTTTATTTATTTATTTATTTATTATTATTATTTTTTTTTCATATGTTTTAGTCCCTAATTACTATCCAAAAATCTCCTCCTGTCAACAATAACATGTATCAATATCTTCACACATCGTACCCAATTTTGCAAATCCAAGAAAAAAAACATTGCTTTCTTATTACGTAAATATTCTATACACGAAAGAAGTACCTGACACTTATTCATTATGCCATAAAAGAAGTAAAAACTATTTTACATATGTACATATGCTTACTATTGTTTATATACTAACCGAAGTACCTGCGTAAGCAATATCCAACTACCTATTATTATTATTATTAAGTACAATCTTTGTACACTGGAGAAAACATTATGTAAAGTATATGTCCACATAAATAATAAGTTATAGTTGTTCTATAAGTCACGGAAACCAGAAAGAGGATTCGCTCTTGGCTTCCCTCTTCAATCTCTGTCCCCCCCTCCGCTGGCTGCAAACCCTTGCTAACACATTTGCAAAAAAAAAGAGGGTTCTCCCCGAACAATGGAGGTCGGAGAAGAACGGCGCACGAAAACCAGTCTGTGCATTTGCATAAAAAACAAACTACTTTTCTCTCCTTTTACTGCTCTGCGAACCTGGAGGGAAGACAGAGGATGGCCCCAAATTCGCCTGCCTCTCCGGTGCGATTTTTTTTTTCTCTCAAAGCCCAGAGAAACGAAAACAAAACTGCATCGCAATTTTGAATACTGAGCTCGCTCTATCCAAAATACAGTTCTGTAAACGCCAACCATACTCATTCCTCACCGTAATAATAAATGATAATTGTTTTTAATCTAATAAAATGTAGTTTTTTTTTCACAGCACTCAGAAGCAGATGTCTGTCTATACGTCTAAGAATGTACAAGAAATTTTTCTTTATTATTATTTTATATGCTGTATATATATATATATATATATATATATATATATATATATATATATGTCATCTAAACATATTTTACCTATATATTATTAATAGTGCATTCATTATTACATTTTTTTTTTTTTTTGAAAGGCCCCCAACTATTTGTAAAATTTTGTCTATATATACACTTATTATTATTATTATATACATATATTTTTTAATTTTCTTACAATACTGTTAAAATAGGTGAGGAGGAAAAAACCAATAGTATACAAAAACTCCGAATTTCTAGAATATAAATTTATAAATACCTCTTTAATAGAGAATAAAAAAGAAAAACAACGACTGAATGTTAATTCTTTGTATAAATTATTCTTCTTGAGTATTCTCTGTGCTAGTTTGAGGCAAATTAATTTTAACTTTTGGTTGCCAGAAATGGCTTATGTGGCGCTTAATTTTCTTAGCATGGGGTTCAATCATATGTTGAACCAAATAATTATTGTTTCTAAAAATCCTTACAACTTCATAAGGCCCTTCCCATGTTGATTCCAAAGCCCCCGGTTTTATAACTTTTTTTAGATAAACCTGATCGCTATACTGTAATGTTTTGACTTTTTCAAAATCTTTGTTGACGTATTCACTCATAACGCGTTCCTGGTTGGCCAAGGACAGTTTTTGTATCTCTTTCATGTGTTTGATACGCTGTTTCACATAAGCTTGGGTGCATTTTTCATCGGAAGTATTCAGCGCTGTAAAATGATTCGATACCTCCCGTGCAAAAAAAAGCATTGCAGGCGTGTACCCTGTGGCCCGATTTATTGTGGTGTTGTAAGCCAATTTATAAAACGGTAAACGAATATCCCACTCTGCCGTTTTGTCACACATACTTTTTAAAGATGACTTTAACAATTTGTGACTCGCCTCCACAATTCCATTTGAATTAGGTTTGTAACAGCTTGTAAAATGTCTCTCTATGTTCAGTGCTTTTAAATACTGGCAATAAACGTCACTCCTAAAATAGGGCCCGTTGTCCGTCGTAATTGATTTAGGTATCCCGAAAGAGCTAAAATAGTTATTTAGAGCATTCAAAATTGTCTGCGCTTCTACTCCACGTAGAGGTATGGCCTCTAGGTACCTCGACGTCGAATCAATTATAGTTAGAATGAAGGAGTTTTTTTTAAATGTCGTATGCAATTTGCCTACTATATCACAATGTAGGGCTGTCCCTATTGGGGCATCCTTAATAACCTTTTGAATAGGTACTTTGATAGCTTGGTGTTGCTTATTTTTGTTGCATGGGATACAACTTGTACAATAGCTCCTTATATCTTTGTACATCCTATACCAAAAGAAACGAGACTTTACAGTTTCGTATGTTTTCGGGAACCCGAAATGACTTTTATGCGCCTCTTGTATAATTTCAAAAACCAAACTATTAGGAGCAATGAGGAGTTGTTTGTGCTTATATTTCTGTTTTAAAATTAGTGCATTATTCTCATTTAATTCAAATTTTCGAGTAATTTTGTTTTGTTTATTATTTTCTATCTTCTTAATGATTATGCTAAGTTTTGCGTCTTTACGTTGCTCGACTTTCACATTCTCTTCCGAGAGATTAACATTTACTTTGAACAAATTATTATGAATTTTGGTTTGAGCCGAAATATTATTTATGTTGCGAGAGATGTAATCTGCCGGATTTTTCACACCCTCAATAAATTCAATTGAGTAATCAAAATCACTAAGCCTCATCAGCCATCTAGCGACAATGTCACTTTGATGTTCCAATTTTAAAGGGTGAGTGAGAGCTTTTGAATCAGTGAGTACTGTAAACTTCCTTCCTAGCAGGATATTTTTAAAATATTGAACAGCATCGTGGATTGCCAAAAGTTCATATTTAATGCTAGGGTATCTCTTCTCAGACTCTTTTAGCTTTCTCCCATAAAACTCTATTGGAATATGTTCCTCGCCTTCCTTCTGTGTTAAGACCGCAGACAAGGCGACTTTTGAAGCGTCCGTGATAAGAAAAAATTCCTTTTCGAAATTTGGGGGTTTTAATGTAGGATTGTCAATAATTGCTTTCTGAATGGCACAGAATGCTGCTTCTGTTTCGTCCGTCCATCTAAACTTAACTTTCTCTTTCGTAAGCTCGATCAAGGGGTCAACAATGTCAGAGTAGTGATGAATTAACGTTCTGAAATAATTAGAAAGACCCAAAAGCGACTTAACTCCTTTTTTGTTCTTTGGTCTAGCTAATTTCTGTATTTTCTCCACATTTTTGGTTGATGGGGAGTACCCATTCTGATTAACCTTAAACCCCAAGAATTCAATTTCTTCTTTACAAACCTGCATTTTGCTGGGTTCTATCGTTAAATTATTCTCTATGAGTGCCTGTAAAACTTCTTTTAATAGCTGAGTCATACGTTCAACGGAATTCGCGGAAACAATGACATCGTCAATAAAATATCCGACTTCCTCCTTGTTAAAATGTCCCAATACTTTATCCATTAATTCGGCGAAAATTGTGGGACTTAATTTTAATCCGAAATTTAGCCTTACTGGGGCGTATTTTCCGTCTTCTGTAATGAAAGCCAATTTATCTCTATCTTCCGGGCGTAAATTTATTTGAAAAAAAGCACTATGCAAGTCTAACACAGTGTAAAATTTTTTTCCGCTTATTTTTTGTAAAAGTTCTTTGATATCCGGTATAGCATATGGGTATGCCTCTAAGATTTCGTTTAGCAAACGATAATCCACCGCCATCCTATATTTAGGTTTCTGTTTATCTAAAGACTTCTTTTTTACAAACAATACCGGGAAAGCATAATGAGAATTACTTTTTTCGATAATATTCGCTTCCAGTAATTTTTTTATTTCCTCTTGTGCATATTCTCGCACCGTATGAGGAGTCTTATAGGGCTTACACTGTATAGGGTAGTCGTGATGTAATTTTATCTTTGGGACGACCAGAGAAGAACTACCCAAAGTTTTATACGATTTTGAGAAAGCCTGGGCGTGTTCTATTAGTACGGTTTCCGTCTGTAATTTTATCTCCTCGGATAAATGAGCTAAATCAAAATCCTCCTTACTAAGTTCTGCCTCTCTAAGACTGCGTACTTCCTCGATGGTCAGGTTGTTTACCTGGTATAACGAACCCTGTTCCACATCGTCTAACTCCTTTCCCGACTTTGCATCGAATTGTGTAGTAATTCTACCCAAATTTGCATTTGCCTGTATGACTACTTTTTTATCTGATACATTCTTTAAAATTATATTTATTGTTTTACTCTTCGTTACCTGGTGTATTGAGTCTTCGCATGTAAATCCCCTTTTTATTCTATCTGGCTCGAATAAGATATCATTTTCTGGGTCTAACTCTTCCGAAAAAGTTAAGGTGACAATTTTTTCGCCCCCCGGTGGTAAAAATACTCTTCTCGTTGCTCTAGCGACAATCAACTTATTTTCCTTAGTTTTTTTTCTACCATTGTCCATATTATTTTTTTGCTGTTTATTGTTTTTCTGCGTGCTCGAGGCGTTTATCTGGCACCCCTTTTCCTCGTCTTCTTCCTCATCTATTGTAATTGTAGTGTTTTTTATTCTTAAACAATTTTGTTTTAAATCAAGCACCATCCTATTATTTTTTAAAAAATCGTAACCGAGTAGCATGTTGTAATTTCCGCTAAAATTGTTACTCGTGACATAAAATGTACCCGAAGTAAATACATTATTTAGTTTGAATGATATTTTAATACACTGTTTAAATGGAATATTTACTCCATTAAAAGATCTTATACGAATTCTATTTCCTAAAAATTTCATTTTAACCTGTTTTTCTTTTAAAATATCAAATAAATCACATGAAATTAGAGACACCGCTCCGCCGCTGTCCAAAAGACCCTCTACATTAACCCCTTCGATTTTAAATTTAATAATAGGAAGGTTATTACTATCTGCGCCCTTTACGCTAGCAATCACTCGCGTATCCGGGGATCTGTTACGGGGCTTTTCGACCTCTCTCTCGCTATCTACAGACCCCCTTTTCCATTTCCCGGGTGAAAACCTTTCTTTTGATATTTTCCATTTTTCCGATAATTATTTCCTGCATTACTGCTCCCCTCATTTCTTCTGTTTTGTTGACTTTCGTAATTTTGGGTGTTAGGGAAATTAGTATTCTGAACTTGAAAATTCCCCCCAAAATTCGGGTAATTAGCGCCCGTACGTTGAACAAAATTATTCTGAGGTGAGAAACCATTATAAGGATAAGGATTTGTAGTAAATTGAGGCCCTGGAGCCGGTGGCAGCGAATGAAATGTGGAATTAGGATTATAATTTGGTATGAAGCCATACCCTTGAAAATTATCCGTAAAATTTGAAGGGTGAGCCCCCGGAAAATCTACCTGTTTGAACTTAGGAAAATTCGTTCGAAAATTCTGTTTATACTCAGATTGCTTAGAAAATTTATATCGACAATTTTGTGTCGTGTGGTTGCTGCGTTTGCAGATCTCACAGTACTTGTCTTTAACAAAAGTACTTTTTTCGACTTTATTTCGTTGCGCTAACTTTAAACTTTCCAATTCTAACTGCAACTTAGCCATACTCTCGGCTTGCAATTGATTTTGCTTAATTAGGCTTTGACACAACTCCGCGGTCCCATCCTTACTTACGTTGTTTACCTCTGCAAAATTTGTAGAGTTAATTGCGGCTTCCATAATTAACGCTGCTTCCGTTGCCTCAGAGAAAGATTTTACCACACGCTTTCGAATTTCAAAAGAAATATCGGTTTTGACTGCATCCATAAACTTATGCAATTTCATAAGTTCGAAAAGTTTTTTCGCGTCATTCTTATTTGATAATCCAGAAATTTCAAAAAACTTCGCTGCTTCTATATTAAAACGAAGAATAAAATCACTTATCGACTCCGTTGGACCCTGTTTTAATTTTGAAAAATTCTCGTGGGCTTCACCAAAGGAAAGTTTTGAGCCGAAAGCATTCAGAAGTTTTTCTTTAAATTTTTCATAATTAGTTTCGGTATGTAGCTCCGCATCTGATATTAGTTTCTCGCGAGCTAAGCCGGTTAGTTTAGATTTTAGGATAATTAATTTGGCTTCCACAGGAATTGCTGCTTGTACAGCCGCTTCATCAAATTGAGTAACGTAGAAATTTATATCATTTTCCCGTTTTGCATCAAAAGCGGGGATACAATTTAGTAAATTGTCCATTTTAGGGGTATTATTATCCGTATTTAGAACTTGAGAATTTTGAAGCCGTGTTCTTGCTTTATACAAAAAACTGTTAAACTCCGTAGAAGAACGCTTATTTCTCTTAAATTTGCTACCCATAAAATTTGTACACAAAATTTATATTGATCAAATTTCAAGGTTTTACGCATATAAATAGCTTCTACAAATTTCAAGAAATACAAATACACAAAATACTTATGATACCGAAAAAATCTTTCATAGTAGTAATTTCACTTTTGCACCTAGCAATCTGTACTACAGAAATATTATTTAGAATAATATATAAATACAGAAATATTACCTAAATTATTTGTTTTGTGTGCCAAGCACTACATTACACTACCTGTTTTATTATTTGTCATTTCCTTTACTATTTGTAAAAACACTTGTAAACAGAAATTATTATTATTTTTTTTTTTTCAAAATAGCATAATTACCCCCAATTTGTAGTACTGCGATCACAAACTTATCTATTTACTTAAGATATTTTATTTATGAAAAATATATATATGTATATAAGTATCATTTGTACTACTCAGTAATTTTCAATAAATATTGTCATGACTGTGGAACTATGTGCCAGCTATACTTGACATAGAAAATGAGAGAAATTGTCCTTAAAAAAAAATACTTAATTTATTTATTTATGTTAAAAAAAACTAAAATCAAGAATTTTAGACATCGAGTAGATAAAATAATAGTTAAATTTTGAAACATATAAAAAAAATTACTTTAAATACAGTATTAAAATTATAATCTAAGAATATTCATAATAATAATAATAATCATAATACTAGTAATAATAATAATAGAAAAAAAACCCGTATTGTAACCATAAAATTAATGAAAATAATAACCTAGGCTTTAAAGTTGGCAAAGGTCACGTCACCATACCATTCCCGGGGCTAATGCTGGTAAGTTCTGGGCCTCCTAATTGGAGATGGTTACTAATGCCCAATTGCATAAACTCCCTACATTAGTTAAAGGAAGCACGGGTTAATGCTTCTTCCGGAAACGCTGGGTGTTGGATTATCAGGTTAAAGGTGTGATCGTGGCTTCTGGACCTCGGTGAAAATTTATAATGATCCCATAAAAGTTACCCATATTATTGAATTAAATTAACTACTCTAGTAAAAAAAAAGATCAGATTATTACGTTGTGATTATTTACGCCGCCCTACGTCTTATGAAGCCGGACTAGATAAAGTATATAAATCCCTAACCTCTCATAAATTATAAACTAGTCCTCCTGATAAACCAACTAAAATTAATAAACAATTAAATTAAAGAAAAAGAAGAAAAACACTACTCGATGACATATGAGTGTTAACCCATATAAATTAAATACAAAGAGTTAAAAGTAAACGAAAAAACATTTATTTACATATCTATTTACAAAGACATAAAAAATAAAAAAAACAAACATCCCTAACAGAATGTTAAATTTTAAGTATAAAAAATAAGATGAAACAATTGAATACTCATTAAAAGAGTTAGTGAGTCTTTTTCCGACTCGCACTACCGCACTTACGTGCATTAATTATATTTCAGAGAAGGAACAATTTCTCTACATTTACTAAAGTACCTCTACCAGTATTTATTTATTATTATACACATTCAATATGAGGGAATAGTAAATTACAGATACCTGTACCTTCAGAGTACTTCTGGTCTGCATTGTTAGCAATAGTCTACCTCCACGGGATAGGCAAAGATCATCTGTTAGGTCATTCTTTTGTCTTTTGTCGCCACTACACCATTTTTGGAACTATCTTCGTTTTTACACACTATCAGCACTCTACTCTTTCTTTTTAGATGTTACTTCCTCGGACAGGACGTCAGGTACTGGTCCTCTTCCAGATTTTCTCTTGGGGCTCACTTTTTTCTTTTCCCTCGTCACTGGGCCGTCTATTGGCTCCAGTGGTTTTGTAAAGACGTCTCCCCCCTCATCTCTTATTGGTTTTCGCTAAATGTTATTCAGGACCACCTAGATGGGGTCCTAAATTGTAAATTTGCTATGCACTTCCAAACAGCTATAAATTTTTCAGCTCGTAAATTTTTTTCTCCGTAAAAGATGTCCTTGTTAGATCGCAGACCAGTGTCTCCGAAGGTAATAAAACTACTCTGGGTGGTCGTTTCTATTTTCCCATACGAAAAAGAAACTATGTACACTAATAAAATAAATACTCCACAGAAATTCCTGGTTATACAATATATATACATAAAAAATACATATTAAAAAAATAAAAGTATATAAAATAAATAGTCCACAGAAATTCCTGGTTATACAATATATATACATGAAAAATACCTATTAAAATAATAAAAGTAAACTAATTTAGTCAGAAATTGGGAGGTGGCTCATATCTGACCACCAGACTTAGTTTTTTAAATCCATCCTTGTGAATATTCTGTCATCCATACTCTTTAATGCAGAAATGAGTTGTCTTTTCTTAGTGGTTGGCAGGTTTTCTTTGGGATTTTTCTTTATAGTATACCAGAAAGGTCTGGATTGGATTGAGGTATGGGTAGTTACTTGTCCAAGGTAACATACTGGTATTATTTTCATTCCTTGCACTATTTTAATGATGACTAACTTAAAGAAATATCATGCTGACGACCCAATATCTATAATAATAAAGATAGACGTTTATGTGTCTGTTTGTCTGTGTTGCTTTCTTCTGAAGAGACTCCTGCTCGCAAAGCTAAAAGATATGGTAGGAAGGATGCCTGAAGTTATTCTCCACAAAGACAGTTTTTGGATTAGATTTTTTAATGTGATTTTTCGCGTTTTCTTGAGTTTCACGACGATCTTTCCACATTAGTAAACTGAATCCGGTTTCAACCTTTTACCCAATATAGTAAATTATATCCTCTATTCAATAAAGTTTATTCGGAATTTGTACAGCACTTTTTTAATTTTTCGCGAATTTTATAATTTATTCGCGTTTTGCGACGATTTTTTGACACACATAAAATAAATCCGGTTTTAACTTTTTAGCTGAATATAAGTAAACTTTGTCCTCTGCGATTTTTTTAATTTTAGCGATTTTTTATGCGAGTTTTTTATGCACTAAATGGCAGTTCTAACAACTATAATGTTAAAAAAAAAATATGTTAAATAATGGAAAATATACTGATAATTATTTATCGTATGTAAATTTACAGAGATCTGAAAACTGAGCAAAGAACTAAGAAACCATTCTGTAAATTTATTATAGTCTGTATGTTTTTATCTGTAAAAATACCCAAGTCTATGTAAATTGACTTGTATTAAATATCTAAAGACGGTCCTGCCTTTATGGTTCATACTGTGAGTACATTGCATACGGATCTTTCGGACCTGCAAGTGTTCCCAGACGCCCACTACCAGAAAATGCCTAACAACATTTATAAAAACAACCCAAACCTAATTTATTACATTATCGATATAAATATCGGAATTTCGAATCCATTACCATAAAAAATTAATCACAACTACAGAATAATAATAATAAAAATAAGCAATTAGTCTTTTTGTTTTATTTAAAACACCAGGATGATTCTAATTTAAAAAACATTAGGAATCTAAAATTAATGCTATCAGAAGTTAAATTATACCAACATATCCGCCTCTTTCTTAAAAAATATTTACATTGTCATTTTGTTTCTAAATTTATGAAAAAAAAATAACAATGTCAACTATTAAATGGAAGCATCAATGTGTCATAATCATTATATTTTTTAGAACTACAGAATAATTCAAAAGTCGATGTACCCATCATTTCGTTAATAAATCTTTAATAAATAAAAGTATGTAAATAAACTCACATTGAACATTTACTGTAATCAGTTATTAATCAGTTGTAAAGTCAGTGGCACTCGATTAGGAATTATGTGTTCATTTTATTTATGTTAATAAATATAATCTTAGGGAGACGCCCCAATATAGGAGCTGCAACAAACTTTGACATTTTCAAAACGTATATCTAATTTTGATATCATATTTAGATTCCTCAGTAAATTTTACCTTCGGACACCAAACGAGAAGTTATTTGGTTAAGTAGTTTAGGAATTATTTATATGGTAAAGTTTGGGACTCCTAATATTAAATTTCTTATTAATAGTTGCAAAATAAACTGCAGTGTGGGTAGTGTTTTAAGCATAACTCCCCGTGTTGTTCATTGGTTGCTAGTGCAGCGAAGGATGCTTCGCATCCAAGTAACCCGGCGATTCGCAAGCAGATGACGCATAGTGCCGTAGGAATGACGAAAAATATTGATTTTATTGGCGCAATGATAGCAAATTTTGAAGTGTTATCATGTATGAGATAGAAGAAATTTTGCGATTGGCACATCCAACTAGTTTAATCACATTTAGTGCGTTTTATAAATAGAGTTTTAAGGTTAAGCTTTAAGGAATACTGTAAATTAAGAAGAAAAAAATATATTTAAAGGATTGGTTTGAAAAGAAGATTAAGACCATTCTATTTATCAACAAGTACAAGTTAGTATTACTTTAAATTAGAGATTAATAAAATCTTTCAATTTTAAAATTCAATGGATCTATTCCTTTTAGCTAACTAATATTTACGAGGTCATTTCTTAAAATCAATTTTAAAATATAATTTCATGTCAATTCATAATGCATAATATGATGGAATTCTTAATTAATTCTTCATTAATGACGCATTCCCTGATATTAAAGGCAAAGGAGATTACGTAAATATTACATTGTTGTTTCATAAAACAACTGTTTACCTTTTCTTAATCCTTCAGACTTATCGCAAAACCCGTTTCAAAATCTAAATTGTCACTACAATTAAACTCGTTCATAAAGAATCAGTTACTACAATCCTCCATTCATAACGACGTTCTAGTGCCTCATAAATCTCTTTATCTCAAGAAATAACCGAGATCTCAGAGGGGATATATCAAATGAAGACAAACTGAAAGGGGAATTTAAAATACTTGGGTTAATTTAATATGCTACTGCAGATCTGAAACACTTTCCACGAGGACCGGGTTCTTGTGAACGGAAAGTTTTGTTAACGCTTTGACAAAGCCTGCAATTGTTGTTAGATGATTTCTTTTTGTCCCTTCTCAAGCCGATCACTTTTCCATTGCCGTGTTTTGTTTGGCGTTAAAAATAGGAATAAAAGGAGTGGAGTACACTTTAATGACTTCTCAGAAGTTCTAACGTTTCATCGGAATAAATATAGCAAATTAGTTTGATATCTATATTGTACTTCCTGTGGTAAAATAGCAACGATAAGGAAATTAAGGAATAAAGGAGATTTTTCAATGAAATCTCTATTGGATTTTTTGTAAGTTAACACTTTTAAGTTTTAAAAGAAAGATAATCATTGGTCAAATTATATTCCAGAACATTCTTCCTAGAAACTTTGCCTGGAGTTAATTCGATTAAAAAAGATATCTTTAAGAACTGTTTTCTATGCCTATTCATTAATTGCAAAATTTAATTTGTAATATTAAATAAAATATTAAATAATTTTTTGTGTAAATCTAGCATTTGTGGTTTCTGGAATGATCATCAGCAATGTATGCGGGTTCGAGAGATTTTAAGATAGACTTCTGTATTTGAAGACCATTTCAAGTAAAAAAAAGACGAAAATTAAGTTTTTGACAAATCTTAAATAAAAGCCAAATAAATTAATCAAAAAACTTAATATAGCTTAAGTACTATATAATAATTTAACAAAATTAAATTCTCAAATATGTTAACAGTTAAATAATTAACTAAATTACTGCTAAATATTTTGTTTAAAATTTTGTTTTAATGGAAATTTATCAAAACTAAAATTTAAAACAAATCTCATTGTTACGCTGGAACTATGACGTAATATATGTATTTTTATGATGTGACTATAAATATGTAAATATATAGTGCTGCTATACTATTAACGAATTGATTGTGATAACAATGGAATTGTTAAATTAATTTTAACACAATTATTCAAATTGGTAAAGAAATCAGAACCAGCCAAAAGATCCCAGGTTCGAATCCTGGCTCGGACATTTTTCGTCCAGTTGGAAAATTACAACTCGTGTGGTTTCATTACCAATTTGAAAAAATATGTTAAAATTAATCTAGTGATCACGTATCCAGCGTTTACTGGAGTTCCATTACCTGCGATCTATTCTGTTGAGCTGATTAAAATATCAGACCAGATGCTATGATCAATAAGGTTTACTGGATGAATTATGCCTTCCAGATTCGACCGGGATAGCTCAGTTGGTACAGCATGACAGCTTCAGCCTAAAGATCCCAGGTTCGAATCCTGCACGAACATTTTTCGTCCAGTTGGAAAATTACAATGGAATTGCTCTTTATATTGCATATAGGGTAAAAGTAAAAGTGCGAATAGTCGGCCACTTAAGTGCTTTTATATCTATATATTAAAGTACAATTAAAAGTACGACTTAACGTACAATTTTTAAAAAACGGCACAGCATTTTTAACGGTGATACATGTTAAAACATACTTTTTTATAATGTTTTAGCAATTATTTAGAAAAAATAGGATAATAGCCTTTTTTTCGATAAAGTTATGTTAAGAAAGGGCAAGTCCTTCAATAGTCGGGCGGGAAAATCTAACGTTCGGCCATCACTGAACCAATTGTCGGCCATTTCAGAATTTTGTTTTACCTGAAAAACGACTCTAACGATTTTGACTAAATTTTGCATCCTACCATTTTGGGTTATAAGAAGTCGATTGGGCTATGTCACATGTTCGAGAAAATTCAATTAGGGGGTCAATTTGGGGTCACTACGGGTCAAGCTAATTTTATATTATCTAAAAAATGGTTTAACGATTTTGACTAAGTTTCGTATTTTACCGTTTTGGGATACAAGAAGACGCAAGGCCTGATTAACGCACAGGCCAACTAGGCCACGGCCTTGAGCCCACTGCTGATGAGGGGCCCAAAATGAATAAAATGATTTGGAAAAAGTTTCTTAAAAATAAAGTTTTCTGCAATTATTTTCTCAAAAACAAAACAAAAAGATTTTGCTTAACTTGGCAACTGTATCATAATATCTAATAATAATCTTCGAAAAATTTTCTAGCTACTATTTTAATTCGAGGGGGCCCCAAAAAGTTGCTGGGCCTTGGGCCACTGAGAAGACGATTGGGAAGACGATTGGGCTGGGTCATATGTTCGAGAAATTTTGATTAGTTGATCATTTGGGGGTTCACTATGGGTCAAGCTAATTTTATCTAAAATTGGCTTTAACGATTTTGACTAAATTTTGAATCATACCGTTTTGAGAAAATTAATTAGTGGGTCATTTTGGAGTCACTACGAGTCAATGGATTTCATTGTGAATGAAGATTGAGACAGTTGTTGAACAGTTAGTAGTAAACGAAGTTGCAAAGTTGGAATATTTCTAAAACTATCACTAAATTTGGCGAAAGTTTTGCGACATTGGCGAGATTTGGCAGGAAAATCGACTTTCAAGATTACTAATGCCAAAGTACATGCTTGCCACCAAATGAAAGAATGTGCCAAGTTTCCGAATTTTCGCAAAATTATGGCGACATTTTAGCGAACAAATTGGCTTTCAGAATCTGAAAGAATTTCCTAGAAATTCCTCCGAGATACATGAATCATCCAATCAGAGTCCATAAAACGTTCTAAGAAACAGAAGCTAACCTATCAGGGTACATAGAACTGATTGGTATATGTTGTGCAGAGGATTTATTGTTATATCGTGTTGAACACAAAGATAATTTTAACGAGCATAGCTCGGTCTTCCCAGCTGGTTGTAAATAACTTAAAGTAGAACTTTTTAAAAACAGCAAAACCTTTTTAACAGTGCCATGTATTAATCCATACTTTTGGGAATTCTTCTGGGAATCTCAAGTTATTTCTCATAAGTGTTACTTTTCAAAGTAAGATCAATCAAAATCATCAATCAGAATTTTTATTTTTTTTTAAATTTTTGATATTATCCCATAAATTATTACGTTCTGAGTGTTAAACTACGAGAAATGAATACCCTTTTACATTTAAACCAGATTAATTTTCTGGGGATCCTAAAGTGGCAGTTCATATAAAAGTGACACATGTAGAAAGCTTCATTACTTTATTTTATTTTATTATTTAAGTTTAATAGAGGCTTTGAAAAGGATTCTAAAGCCCAGTAGTTAGCCTCTTATTAATAGGGTGGCTAACTATTGGATAAAACAACAAGGTAACAAGTTTTTCTTTTATCAAAACCAACGGCTTTGCACGCATGGTTGAAATATAGCAAGTGGTATTTGTGTGTCAATTAACATTAGAAGGCATTATACTTTTGCAGATAATTTAAATATTACTAAATTAAGTCACAATTTGAATAAACGTCATTTTTGTACCGCATTAGGTGAATGTGAGACTTGAAATAATGCGATAATCGTCATTGCAACGCATTTGAATCCACATCCTTCGAAGAAAACATATACAATGCAGTCTATTTGGGGAACTCTGTTTATAAGCTATCGTTTAGTGGAAGAATTTTTAAAATCAGTTCAGTAGTTTCAGAATTTATTTTCTATAAAAGTCAAACTTTTTTTTACAATATTAATATACCTTTATGCACCATAAAAATCAAAACACCAAGAAATAATAAAACATTAGTTCACTATATTTAATTGTCATTTGTGTACGGCTAAAGGCTCAATATGAAATACTTCCTTACCTTATTGAAAATCATGTTTCTTTATTACTATCATTTGAATTAATTATAACGTTTGATCGTACCTGTGTTTATCCCACTACTCAGAAAAGTTGTTCCTAGCATGGTATGAAAAAATACTTAATTTTACTTTTCTTTTATATTTAAAAAAATTTAAATTAAAAATACAAATATTGTTTTTGCGCATCTATGTCTTAGTTATATGTATGCCAAATTTAAAGTTTCTAGCCTGACATTTTTTAAGAAATCATAGTAAAAATATAACTGTAGAACGTTTTCTTCCCGTTTCATTTATTGGAAAATCTTTAAAAAGGAGGCATTTTTAGGAGCATCACGTCCCATAGAAACGTGCATGCTGAATTTAAAATTTTTAGCCTCGAAATTTTGTGAGTAAAATCATAATTATAGAGCACTTTCCAATACTTTCTTTCTTTTAAATATCAAATGCTTTAACGAACGAGCATTTATGTTTTAAAATCCATCACCATAAGGAATTTCTTGCTTTTAGTCTCAACAGATTCAAAGTAAACAGAATTTTAGAACATATATCGTTCTTGCACCCCTATGAGATCAGTTTGTACAGAAATAAATTATATCTTATTTTTAAGTAGAGAACGCTAATATTATCCCAAGAGAAGATTTGATATCATTTCAGTAGTACAAAAGTAATCGTGATTTGAACACCTATTCTATTAATTTCACTCTTTTAAATTTCGAATATGTTAGAACATGCTCTGTCGGCGCATTTACGCATCTTAAAAGTAAAAGCCATGTCAAATTTCAAGCGTCTAGCAATCGCCCTATCAACTCCAAATAAATCATAATTTAACACATGTGTTTTTTTTTTTTGTTCCTGAGTGCTAATGTTATCCTGAAAGAAATTTCAGATTCGGTTCAGTGGGTCAAAAGTAATTTGAATTTTAGAACGTTTTCTATACGTTTCTCCCTTTTAAATTTAGATTAAAAAAATATATATGTATATATTCTGTGCGAGCATTTGCGACTTAAAAGTAGCCTCCATGTCGAATATCAAGTTTCCATCCCTATTAATTCTAAATAAATCATAACTTAGAATCATAAACAACAATTACTGATCATTTTAATTTTTTCAATTTGTAATTTTATAGAAACCGTTCTTAGCGAGAGTTTACATCTCAAAAGAAACCTCTATGCAAAATTTGAAGCTTTTAGACCCAACAGTATCACAGAAACCGTAATTTTAGAACATTTTTAGTTCTTTTTAAATTTCGATTTTTTTTTTAGAAACTGTTCGGGTGTGACCAGGCTACTTTATTCTAAGATTTAAAAAAAAAAAAAAAAACAGTAATGTAGAAATTTTTTTTTCATTTCAGCCTTTTAAATTTCTAATTTTAGAAACTTTTCTTAGCGATCATTTAAGTCTTACGATTAGCCACCATGCTAAATTTTAAGTTTCTAACACCAAAAATATCACAGAATTAGAAACTGTAGATCATTTGTTTGGTCCTGTACCATTTTAAATTTCGTTTGTTAAAAGAAACTATTTTGTACGAGCGTTTACATATTAAAAGTGACAGTCTTGGAAAATTTTAAGTTTCTATCCCTAGTTAATTCCATATAAATCGTAATTTAGAATGTTTTTAGAATGTTCTCAGTTTTTTCTTTCTATAAAATTATTTTAATTGTCCTGATCCAGCATTTACGTCTTAAAAGTAACAGACATGTTAAATTTCAAGTTTATATTCCTAACAATTGTACACAAATTGTAATTTAGATTTAGAACATTTTCCACTCATTTCACACTTTTAAATTTCGAATTTTTCTAGAAAACAATCACCAGGCAAAATTTCAAGTTACTAACTCTTTCAATATCACAAAAAGGGCAAGTTTAGAAAATTTTGTTATCCTTCACCTGGTCGGGGGAAGTGGCCCTGACATAAAATATCGTCTATGTCAGAGTAGAGATTGTCACCCTCATTTTGCCACTTTTACTTTTGAAACTGGTTCGGTAGTTCCAGTAGTTTCTCCTACAAACAAACAGACAAGCGTGTAAAAAAGTTTCTTTTTCATAATATTAGTATAGTAATAGAGATAAAGCTATATCTACTAAATTATGAAAAATAAACTCAAAAAAGTAAAATAAGCTGTTTTATCTAGTACTCATTTCCTGATGGCCGACTATTGAACGTGTAAGCAAAATATAATACCCAATGGTCGGCCGCATTAAAATTAATTAAAACTATCAAATTTATTTACTTTTTATACTCAAAAATATTAGTTTATTTACCCTGCTAATATCTGAGCCTTACAATTTTATAGAAAATAAAAAATAAATTAATACTTGCCTTTTAAAAAAATTGCCACCAGTTAACAAAACAATAGGAAAAATGGTTATCTGACCACAACCTTGAAAAAAAAAAATGACTCATTACTAATTCAATAAAAATACCCAAAACTCTTTAGTGATAGTTTATGACTTAAAAAAAATGGTTTCATATAGAGAAATTGTAATATTTTATTCAGAACCAAAAATAAGCTACTAGTAAGGCATTTTATCTCAATGTGGCTGACTATTGGTACTTTTACCCTATAATACTTTTGTGTTTTCATGTCTTCTAATTAGTAATAATAATTTGATTTTTTGTTAAGTTCATTCTGCTGACACATGAATTTTGACACTTTCTAATTATATCTTATGACCCCCAACTAACAGGGCTCGGGGGGGGGGGCGCAAAAGTCCCGCATCATAGAAGTTTTTTAATTTTTTAATTTTTATTTATTTATTTTTTTTAATTTGTAAGTGAAAATGCTGACTATTGAAGAGGGTCTAAGAATTTGCTGTATGGGGTTACCTTAAATCGAAAGTTTACAGTGAAAAGATCAGGGATAAAAACCATTTGCATGAGCGAATTGCTAACTGAGTGCCATGCCATAACGCCAATCTTAGTGTCCAACATTTTGAGGAACATGAACGATCGCCTGCAGTTGTGTTTTGACAACGGAGGCAATCATATTGAGAACATATTTAACAATACATGTTTTTCCTATGATGCGGAACTTTTGGCCCACCCTGTAGAATGAGAATACAGTACAATATATAAGAATACAATTAAAATAGTTTCGTATATTTTGTTAAGGTCCGAGGTACAGATTTTCATGATTAAAAGCTTAAAATGAAATATGACGTACCCCTCTCTCACTTTTAACGTGTACCCCTCTCTCACTTTTAACGTTTGAAGCTTATTTTTTCATCTAAATCTACCTGCTCCATATCCTAACACCCTTATTTATTTGCTTTAAATAAATTGTTGTTATTGTTAAATCTTGTGTCAAGGCTACTTTTCAAGCTGACGGCCCTCAAGAGTTCATCACACTTTAAGTTTAGTGTTGAAATTTTCAGTAAATAATATATTTTTCAAAAATTTTTACAAGTTAATAAAATATTTTATAATAATTTGAAGAATGAATCCATTTCCAAATTCTAGAATTCTAATTAAGTGTTAATTTAATAAAGCCATAAACTAATAAAACAATAAATAATCGAATAAAGTATTTTAAAAAGTCTTAATAAAGTCTTTCTAATATGATGCCATGGCTGTTTCTAATTAATTAACTATAATCAAATATCATATATGCAACACACTTTTTCTTTGTAATTCAATAATCTAAGTCTATTTTACAACGTCAATGCTCGCGAGTTTTAATGCATGACATCTGCTGAAGCTTAAATGAATTCACACACAGATAGAGTAGTCTAAAACACTATTATTTTAATTACGTTTTTTATATGTTTAGTTTTGAGAATGCTAACTATATCTGAGAATAAGGTTTACATTTCATCTGTCTTACATTCATTACGATGGAAGAATCATTTTAATTCAGATAATGTTATATCTCTTAAAGTGATCCTTCGCTTAATGTGAAATAGTATTTATTCTCAATGTCCCAAACTATTATATTTACTTCCATATAAAGAAACGCTTTTTAATTTAAGACAAAGTATCCCGGCTTTGAACGTTTTTAAAGTATTGTGTAAGATGTACCTCATTCAGAATAAATTTTTATCTGCAGTATGTTTGATAAATTGCTTGTTTAAGGCATTTTTTAATATGGGATAAATATAGAAAAATGGCACCGTCTAAGTGTTGTCTTCGGCTTTTAAGCATGTAGTTTTAAATAATAGAGGATCTAGCCGGGCTTTTAGAATTACAAAATATAGGTGTAAACGATTTTTTTAAATTGAAAACTTTAATATATTCACACATTTAATATATTTTTTATGTTACCCACTAACAGCACAAAAAGCATTTTTACATTTAAAATATCAATTATTAGGCTGTATCAAAAGTATTTTCGTTTTCTGAATGTTTTTATACCAAAGCCTGTAGCTGGCACTTTATCACCCCTATTTTTGAACTTAAAATGTTATTTAAGAGAATACATGTCCCTCTATTTATACTTATAAAAGAGTAGCTTGATTTTATCATAATCAACGTCGAGCCTCAATCGTTTGTCCTAGAACAATGAAATTTGGAGGACATGTTCTTTACACAATGTAGGCACCCACTAAGAAAGGATATTTAAAAATTCACAACCTAAGGGGGTTAAATGTGGGGTCGAAAGTTTTAGCTAATTTCGTCTTTTCGGCATATCTCAGCAGGAGTTTTAAATAGGAGCGTGAAATTTGGGATAACAGTTTTACTAAAGAATAGTTAAACATGTATTTCAGGCGATTTTAGAAATTCAACCACTAAGTGGGTTAAATGGAGGTTCGAAAATTTTCGGTGATTTCACATTTTCACCATATCTCATCAGCAGTTTTAGGTAAGAAAGTGAAATTCAAGATAACAAATCTCCTAAAAAAATAATTAAACACGTATTTCAGCGATTTTAGAAATTCAGCCACTAAGGCGGTCAAATGGAGGTCTAAAGTTTTAGGTAATTTTGCGTTTTCGTCATATCTCAACAACAGTTTTAGTTAAAAGCGCGAAATTCAGGATAACAAATGTACTAAAAGTTAGTTAAAAACACATATTTCAGCTATTTTAAAAATTCAACCACTAAGGGGGTTAAATGGGAGGTCGAAAGTTTTTAGTCATTTCGCGTTTCTGCAATATCTCAGTAGCAGTTTTTGGTAGGAACGTGAAATTCAGGATAACAAATCTACTAAAAAAATAATTAAACACATATTTCAGCGATTTTAGAAAATCATCCATTAAGGGGGTTAAATGGGGGGGGGGTCGAAAATTTTAGGTAATTTTGCCTGTTCGCCATATCTCAGCAGCATTTTTAGTTAGGAGCTTGGAATTCGGGATAACAGATCTACAAATAATATAGATAAACATGTATTTCAGCAATTTTAGAAATTCGGCAACTAAGGACGGTTAAATAGGAGGTCAAATATTTTAGGTCATTTTGCCATATCTCAGTAGAAATTATAGGTAGAATCATGAAGCTCAAGATAACAAATCTACTAAAAAAATAGTTAAACATGTATTTCAGCGATTTTAGAAATTCAAACACTAAGGGAGGTTAATTGGGGGTCGAATATTTTACGCCATGCGATATATCAGTAGAAGTTATAGTTAGGAGTGTGAAATTCGGGATAACAAATCTACTAAAGAATAGTTAAACATGCATTTCAGGTGATTTTAGAAAGTCAACTACAAAGGGGGTTAAATGAAGGGTCGAAAATTTTCGGTGACTTCACATTTTCACCATATTTCATCAGCAGCTTTTGAAAAAAGCGTGAAATTCAGGATAACAAATCTCCGTAAAAAATAGTTAAACAAGTATTTCAGTGATTTTAGAAATTCGGCCACTAAGGGGAGTTAAATAGTGGGTCAAATGTTTTAATGTTTTATGTCATTTTGCCATTTATCAATAGAAGTTGTAGGTAGGAGCGTGAATTTCAGGATAACAAATCTACCAAAGAATAGTTAAACATGTATTTTAGGCGATTTTAGAAATTCAATTACTAAGGGGGTTAAATGGGATGTCGATAATTTTCGATTATTTCACCTTTTCACCATATCACATCAGTAGTTTTGGATAAGAGCGTGAAATTCAGGATAACAAATGTACTATAAAAATAATTATGCACATATTTCAGCGATTTTAGTAATTCACACATTAAGAGGGCTAAATGAGGGTCGAAAATTTTAGGTCATTTCGAATGTTCACCATATTTCAGCAGTATTTTTAGTTCGGAGCTTGAAATCACAGATTCAGGATAACAAATCTACCAAAAAATAATTAAATATGTATTTCCACGATTTTAGAAATTCAGCCACTAAATGGGGTTAAATGGGGGTCGAATATTTTATAACACTTTGCCATATCTCAGTAATAGGTAGGAGCGTGAAATTTAGGATAACAAATGTATTAAAAGACAGTTCAATATGTATTTCATCAATAATAATCCATCAAGGGGGTCTCGCTGTGAGTCGAAAGTTTTATGTAATTGTGTCATATCTCAGCAGCAGTTTTAAGTAAGAATGTGAAACTCCGCTTTACAAATCTAAAAAAAATGTAGTTAATCATGTATTTCAGAGATTTTAGAGCTAGCGAGTTTGTGGGCAACATCGGTTGTGAACCCGATTGCGGAAGATTAGACGAAAAAGATATCGATTGCTGTTTTTTTTATTATACATTTTGTGTGACATTTTTTCCAAGGAATATATTTTTTTACTTCCCATTTTATAATTTTTTTTTCAATTTTCGTCTTTTAGCGATCGGATTTAAAAATTTAAAAAAGTATTACACTTCCACCTTTTTTCAAAATACATTTTCTGAAAGTAAAAAATTGCGATTTAAATACTGATTGCCATATTTATTGGCTAGGGTATGCACAAGGATGCCGTATGGTGATTATATAGTCAGATTACAAGCGTGCAACCGAATGGGTTTATAATTCTCTATTTCATAAATTTGGCATATATCGCTTTCTATGCTATAAAAAGCACCAACTCACTTTTCAGTTCGACTTTCACATTTAATTTTCACTTTATTTAGAAAGTTGTTATCTCTTCCATTCACATAACATGCAAGCTAGCAGTTATACATTTGAGCATCGCTTTTATTCTTTGCGTGACAGAACCTATAGCAGCAAGCAGTGGTCACGGATTATCAAACCTAACAAAATAACCACGGTACAGTTCCTTTCCAGGCTAATCACCGTAAGTGAAATTTTCATGAAATCAGGGAAAAAACTAAACAGAAGTTTCGATTATTTCGTGCCTCCTAGTGGACCGTGCAAAGAATTGAGAATGATTTATATCTTTATAATTTTTTTTTGTGTAACCAGTTTTTTTCTGATAAAAATCTGCATCTTTGGAGTCAAGAAAGCTGTCAGTTTGACAGGTCGAATATCAATCCACGACTTCCTTAATCTTGTCTCCTAATTGAATCAAATGGATTTTGTTTTGCACTTGCATTTTGCTTTACCTTTTCTGCAGAAACTATGTATCTCATACTTTTAAGCAAATTTTGAAAAAAGTAAAAAATAAGAAATATAAAATGCAGTATAAATTTCGATTATACGAGAGAATTGGAACCATAGCTACTTAATTATCGAAAACTTGATAACAAGAAGATCAATTTAATTCTACAAGATTTTATTTCATTACAAAAATATCTACTCAAAAAACTGGATTAATCCTTTGACTACGTCCACATATGATACATGGACATACATATTGTTACATAAGGTACGTGATTGAAACTAAGCAGGGTTCGTACAGTTCTTGAATTTGAATACCACTGTTTCCGAATACTAATAATCGGCTTATTTAATGAAAAAAATCTGTGATTAAGTATTAATGGCGAATATTACTAATGTAATGAAGATTACAACTGTTTTACTACTTTTTACAGTATGAATTATCTGGTTTTGATGCTCTGCAAGCCTTATAGTCCGGAAGACCACGACATTTTTCACTTAATCATTTATACAAGCTGATCTTCAAATATGTAATTGATCTTACATAATCAATCACAAAAACAGCCGCCAGCTATTGTGACAGTGATGTATACGGGGATTTTGGGAGCCGCAACATACCCAGTCAAAGGGAAATGAATGGAAATCCGATTACGGAAGACTGAAAGGTATTAACGTGACCAGTGGCGATCTTCCGTAATCGGGTTGCCATTCCTTTGACTGAAGGGAATGTTGTGGCCTCCGAAGTTTCATCCATCGTTTTCGCGATAACAGAAGGCTGTGTTCGTGATTGCTCAAATATACTAGTCAGTTACAATTAATAAGATCCGTGTACATTAATGGGAATTGGTGCACGTAAAACTTGTTAGTGGCTCCAATATTATCCAAGTTTGAAAACGATACCTCTGGGGTGCCAATCCAGGTGCAGGTCTCTCATCTGGAATTGGTTCAAAAATTAGACCAGCTCTAGAAGTCCAACCTCTCTTAAGGCTCTGGCACCTCTTCTCTCAGAGAAGTGCCTTGGCACTTTCTCTGACACGACGACGACAACAACAACAATTAATAAAATCGATTATATATTTGAAAATCAACTTGTATAAAGTAGTTAAGTAAAAGATGTTGCAGCCGCCTGAACTAGTATTATTTGTAAAAGAAATAATCACCTTATGTAGTTATAAATCAAGATACTTCTTTATAAGCTTTGAAATGAAGAAAATCATTTATAAAAATAATTGAATCAAACGATGTTAATCAACCATCAATGAACACATGGCCCTGAAAAAAAGTGTAGATCCGGCCATGACCGAGTCTGCAGTAAAAAAGTGAGTTCAAGTTTGTCTGACCCTGAGTCTAATAAAAAAAATATTGAGCTTGATGCCGGCCCGTGGCTGTTCAGACCTTCAACCCAAACACATAGATGTATATGAACGCAAAATACATAGAAATAAACCGAACGGTCAGCGTCATTAGTTAGAATCGCTAACGCCTAATGGACGCAAAAACAAACGTTTGCGTCTCTAAAATACAATGTTTTGTAAGTAATGTTCTACCTTTTATGTATCCGAACCCCTATCCCCCACTCTTATTTATACTTGACCGAATATGTTGTGAATGATATTTAAAGAAACATATTTTTATGGGCAATGTAATATTCGCGAAAACGCGATAGAAAATTATTCGTATTCTAACAGGAATAAAAGTTAGCATTCTTACAGGGAAAACTGAAAAATAGACAAAAAAAAAAAAAAAAAAAAAAAAAAAGCATTTTTTTTTTTTACAATGAAAGAAAAGTATTGAAAGACATATACCAGAAAAAAAAAAGTAAGCTCATTGTGCCTAAATGTGATGGCCGATGAATGCGCCAATGTTTTTGTACCTAAAATCTGAATGCAAGAATAGTATATAAATGGAATATAATGAAACATCCGAACTTCAGGAACAAAACACGAATCATTTCACTGCATTTAAAACGTTTTCTTTAAAAGAATTTCCCATTAGTATATACACATCGTTTAATATCAAGCACCCCAAAAATGTCTAAATGCAGTGAATAATACCAAAACGGGAGTAACGGTTTCGCTATTTTAACTTTGCAGATCAAATTACTCCTTCAACGTTAAGGCCTCGAACGTCTGTTTCATCTACTTGAAGTGAAACCGGGAAAGGCGACACGTTTTCAAATCCAAGTTGTTCTAAAATATTCTACGCATTTTGGTGCCTGATTTCTTTTAGAGATCTATTAACGACACTTTGGATTCGTTAAATGCGGAAGGGTTTTTATGGAATTTACTGACGTAAATTTGTGTGCTAGTTTTGTATGCTGTATTAAAATGATGTTTAAAGTAGAAACTGTGATTAATTAAGCTTTGTTGAATTAATAATTTAGGAATTTCCATGATTGCAGCTCTGTGTATATCTAAAATTTTTGTGTAGATTAAAAATAATTAAATTTAAAATGGATTTTAAAAATAGGACATTTTCTCATTCAGTCGGTTGCTGTTCCAGAATCATTTTTCGATCCCAATACCCTTTAGCGCTATGAAAAATTTACAAATCTAGAAAGATGAATAAAATGAATAAAATGAATAAAATGAATTAAATACTTTTAAACGAGACATATCCACCAATGATTTGATTGATGAAAGTCTAGCTATTAGCGATGATTTGTGCATTGGCATGTTTCCTGCCAATAAATCGATTTTTACCAAGCATTCCCATGTTAACCTATTTGAATCAATAACGCATATATGCGTATATTTCAGGTATTTATTTTTTATTCATAAATTCCGAATAAATACCAGATATTCTGAACACTAATTTTTGCTCTACTTAATGACAAACTTTTAGCGATTACATAAAGTAAAAATTATTTTTTCGGAATGCATTCGAAATTTCTGAATAAAAAAGAAATTTTTGAAATGTGCGCATATATGAGCTAATGAAGCAAATGGGTTAATAAATCACCTATTAATGATGATCTTCCTGGACAATATTTCTTCGGATTTTGATGTTAACGCTTATTTAATAACGACGGCTAATCAGGAGTTAACAAGTAATGCTAACTTTTCTGTCAGAACAAGGTTTCAAATTGAGCACTAAGAAGGGAGTGATGCAACTTCTCCAATAACGTGTGATTTGTCTGTCCGAACAATTTCACATTAGATAGAAATATAAGTGATGAAGATTTTGAATTTTTACAAAGAATGAAAGCATATTTTAAAAAATTAATGGGCAAAAACAGGTCAGATTCTATACAAGAACAGTCAACATGCAACTGTGCAAACAAAATCACACTTACAAATATATTTTCTTGAAGCTAATCCATCTCATGCTTTTGAAAGCTGCTTGTTAAAAGCAATTTCATCAATAAATACAAATCCAGCCAAAAAGCGAAAAATAGTACACTGTAAAAAATGACCAATGTTTCTTATTTTATGAAAATATGCTATAACCACGAACGAAAATATAATATAATCTTCTGAGCTATCCGAAATTTCAAATAGCATGTTACATTGTCTTTTGAATCGCCAGAAACGAATACATTTTCAAAATTTAAAGAATAATTTATAAAAACAAATTATTTTTAGCTGCCCGAATTTTTCAGAAACGTTTCCGAAGAGTTTTTATAGTGTATTAATGAGTGTCCTCAGGCTGGAATACCTGTTTTTAGAGTGTTATACATTCTCAAGTACACGTTTTCAGCCGCATAAGTTAATTTATACATGAAAGAGTAAAGAAATAATCTCAATTTTAATGTTATTGTTAATGCTGTTAATTTTGCATGTTTGTCTGTTAAACATTCTTTTGAGCATGAAAATGTTTACTTCAGAATTGAGAGCATTTGAAAAACAGGTATTCCAGGCTGAGGACACTAATTCATACACTATAAAATCCCTTCGGAAATGTTTCTGAAAAATTCGGGCAGCTAAAAATAATTTGTTTTTATAAATTATTCTTTAAATTTTGAAAATGTATTCGTTTCTGGGGATTGAAAAGACAATGTAACATGCTATTTGAAGTTTCGGATAACTCAGAAGATTATATTATATTTTCGTTCGTGGTTATAGCATATTTTCATAAAATAAGAAACATTGGTCATTTTTTACAGTGTAGGATCAAAGTTTGTAGAATACTGAACAACTGAAGTATATATGAAAGAAAAGGAGAACAATGAAGTGAAAGAGCAAAAACAGAGACAAAAATCGGAAAAGAAAAAACTATTAAAGCTTAAAAAAGCTAAAACAGTGTTATAAAATAGAAATCAGTAAAAACTGGAAGTCAGTCACTAAAAGAATCTGGTATATATGTACAGCAGAAACAGAAGATATGAAGAAGCCCAAACATTAAAATTAGTTATATCCATACCTTCCAGAAATCAAAAAATATATATATATGGAGGCATCCACGGAAGATGAAAAGCAAAAAATGAATTAACGGCAAACTGAAAAGCAAAATATTTGCTTAAAATATACAACAGGTCTTGCAGCGTTCCTAGATTTTTCTACGTTTTCTACCCCTATTTAAAACAAATTATATTTGTGATAGATTCCATTTGCAGATATTAAAGGAATCTACCACGAAGGTTTTTGTATTCAAATAGTGGTACGAAGGTAGAAAAATTTAGGAACATTGCGAGCCCTGTACAGAGTAATAAACATTGTTTTGGTAAAATTTATGTTGCATTTACTTTTAGTTACTTATTGTTTTTAACATGATCAACGTTAAAAGTGTTTAAAGTATGAATGTTGGTGTATTCATTACTTATATGTATCTCAAAGTTATTTTTTTCATTATTTAAGGTATTAGCATTTTAATTTATTCAATAAAAAGTGTTTCAACTTTCAATTACCTTCTCACCGCCGCGACCTGATATATCCGTTCACTATGCTGTAGGTTTCACAGCAATAAAAGGTTTGTTGAAATTAATATAATTTTACAAATATAATGCATTTTTAAAACATCAAGTAATGATTGATACTCTCAAGGATTATAGTTATATACGTAATTAAGTTTTTTATCTCAAGTTTGAAAATTCAGATTTTTTTAAGCATTTTAAAAAATTTACAGAGAAAACAACATTAAAAATTTGCCCTTTTGCTCGACGGTCAGGGGATTAGGTATTTCAACACTTTATTAATTGTTTAAAAAAATGATAGCAATTAAATGAATATATTAAGATGAACTGACATGCGCAAAATGCGTTGCCACATTTAGGTAGTTTAGCTTCTCATTTAGGTTTTAAGTACTGTAAATGGAAGAAAAATGGCCTAAATGAGATAAGCATATACGTATTGTTTGCTTAAAAGGCAGATATTGACTCAATTTCTACAAAATAAGTTACTTTTAAAAGCAAAGTATTCTTTTTTTTCTGTTTAGTAAAACACATATTTATTTAATAAAATCCAAATATATCCTAAATGTGCCAAAACTTTGGGCAATCGCATCTCCCAAATGATGATCTCATTCAAAAAATCACTGATGGATGAGAAACAACGGGTTTTTGTTTCTTGTTTTATGAATATCCAGCATTAAATGCAAGATAAACAAAATGATCAAATGATTCATGGCCAACTGTGATTCTTATATCACTAAACTACAGTAAGAAGACATATAAGCTTCTTCCACTGCATCTAAAGAGAATAAAAACGCCTATTCTATAGAAGCATTTTCTATTCTTAGGGAGCCTAATAATAACAATCTCCTAAAATTCATTAAGATACAACTAAATGTAAATATATTGCTTGAAGGTGCGTAAAAACATACATAAAAACATTTAAAAGCACATTAAAGTCCTTTTAAAAATTCCAAAACGTTTCCAACCGAAACCCGGTCATCATCAGTGGAAAAACTAAATTGTTGAGTTGAGTTGTTATCTCTTTGCGTTTTCTTGCTTGCCCGGAATAAACTATTTAACTTCAAGGACAAGTTAAATAGTTTATAAGTTAAATAGCCCTTGAAGTTAAATAATTTTGAATAATTTGAGAAAGTGTCCAACACTATTTTTACTGGTAGTGGCTTAAATGGTAATGAAAGCAACTCAGGTAACGTCCCCAGAAAAAAGGAAAATTGTAATACTGTCATTTATCTCACCATAAATAATAAATATAAGGCCCTTAAATGTGAAGAAATTGTGGATAATGATTCTATATATCATATATTGCGGCTGATAATAGTGGTGACACTGTATTTGGCAGTTTTAAATAAACTCCCCATCCCTTTTTGTTTGAAATTGATTGTAAGTGGACAGGCCTTGTTAAAGAATATAAAGATATCAACAAACATACCCCTCCATTGAACTTCTAGGTGAATTTCTAAAGTACCTTATAAAATTAAAGATTAATTTCGTGAAATTCATTACTATATTGACTCTAATGTTAAAACAACACACCACTCTTTCCGAGACCAGAGAGCAAAACATTTTTGCATAAGAGTTATTCCATGTAATACTCACCCAAAGCTTATTTATGTTCCTTAAAGAATATGATTTTATTGCTACACGAGCTGCCATGTTAAAAGCCATAAAACAGGCAAACCCATTCCTCTTTACAACGGTTAGCGTTCTCCCCCGAAAATATTTTAATGACATTTACAATCAACATGTGTATGACAATTGAAAGATGTAAAGACAATTATAATGTAAAGCAATGTTACTGATTCCATGGATTCGGACACCGTTTCGAAATTTTTGGTTTATCACCGAGATGCATGAAGTAACGACCTTTCTAATAAGTGTCCTCTTATAAAGGTAAGATTACTCCCAAATGCGCTAAGTCCGGATTTGTTTACCCAGCTACTTACAGTGGATGTATTAAAAATTCGCTTCTAATAAAGAAACAAACTTGCCAGTCAAAAACTCAAGATAAATATAATCAAAACTCTAATTCTAAAGAAGCACATAATTTTGTTGAAATTCTGAAAGACTTCAACAATACATCAAATTCTAAAAATTCTGCTGATAAACCAACTTATACTCTCCACCCTTTGTAATTCTACATCTGATTCTGTTAGTAATAACGTCCCTAAGCAAGTTCCTGTTGAGGAAGCTGCAGCTAGACTAACGATAGCACTCCTGATCTTCCACCTATTAATTTCAAAAATGAATTCCAGGACATTTTTCACGTATTTATGGAAGTGAAAGAAATTTTCAAAATCACTAAACAGTTAAAATGTATCAAAAATATTGCTAATAAAACCAAAAACTGTAATAACGTAATCGAAATTTTCTGTTAGAAATGAGCTAGATGTATTTATTACGGAGATTAACATGAATAGCGGTGACTAATTACTTTAAATTTTCTTCACTACTTATATTAACTTAGAATTGTAATTCTTTTCAAAACAAAGTTAATGAACTTTGATATTTTATTTCTCAAAAGTCCCAGTTTGATATCCTTTTAATTCAACAAACATTAAGCCTTTCTCGTACCGTTAACATTTCTGGTTAGAAACTGTATCACACTCCACGCACCGACCCCTTCCCTCCTCCCAGTGGGGCGGAACTTCCATTTACATAAAACAACACATACCCCAATGCATTTTGCAAAACACACCACTCATTAGAGTAGATCATACCAGAATTGTCGTACAATTTCTCATATTAAAATTCATTTCACCTCCATTTAAGTTAAACATACCCAGTGAACTACATTACACACATCATTTACCACTACGAACACTGTTTTATTGAAGAAGATTATAACGCGCGTAACAGAAAATGAAACTGTCACTCGACACCTCATAGAACCATGTCACTCCACACTCTAATTATTCACCACCAGTTAACTTTACATGCATCTAGTTCTCCCATACACATAAGTACTACAGCTCACTTCCCTATTATTGATTTTGTTAGTACTAAAAATCTTCTTTATCCTATTACCACCACCGTTCTTAATGAACATAGCTCTGATCACCTTTCTATCTGCTTTAAAAGTGACTTCATTAACCTTATTTAACCACTTCCTTCCATAACTGGAATAAAATTAGTGTTTATCTCTCTTTGCCTGAAATAAATAATCCTTCTGATATTGATTCCTCTGTAATTCATCTGCAAAAACTTGTTACAAACATTCAAAAGCATGACACCTTTCACAAATTTAAAATAACAATACCTTCGTCATTCCTACTAACATCCATAACAAGTGAACATCTATAAACAACGAAATATTCTCCGGCGACTCTATTAGTCCTCCATGACCCCACCCTGAAAACGATGTTAATAAACTTAATACCAAGATCAAAAATTTAATTTAACTTTCAAAGAAAGGGAAAAGAGTTAGACTAAAATCTTAGAAAGTATTTCACCTGATGATAATTCTCTTTGGGAAATTAAAAAGAAACTTAACAAAAATTTCACTCCCATTTCCCCTCTTACTATCAACAATGTTGCCGCTTATACTGATGAAAATAAGGCATAATTTTTGGCAAGATCCAATGCATTGCAATTCTCTCCTAACCCCGCCCCTCTCTCTCTTATTTTATGATACAGTTAATAATTTCCTCGCAAGCCCAAATAATTTCCTCCCGTAAATTCAACAAATTGTTATCCATAACAACATAAAAAATATCAAAGCCTCTGAATATGATAATATTACTAACAGTGGTCTTAAACATTTATCTACTATCTGTATTCTCTATATCATCAAATTGACTAATTTTATCCCGAATTTCTGTTACTTTCCAGAACATTATAAAATATCTATAATCTATTCCATTCCTAAACTTGCTTTTCATCATAGTGATCCCAATAGCTTTCAACCCATTAGTCTTCTTCATTGTTACAGAATTTTTTTAAACGTGACATTCAATCCCAGTTCCTTTGCTTCCGACACAATACTCGTTATTATGCATTTTAATGCCTGCACAATTTGTCTACAGAGCTAAACATACTACACCACACCAATTGCTTCGTTCTATGGAATTCTTAACAGAAAACTTTAATGCGAAGAAACCAGTTGCCAACATATTCTTAGACATCGCCAAGACCTTTGACAAAGTCTGGCACGAGGGCACATTTACAAATTAATTTGTCTAATCATCTCGTCCGGGCTTATTCATGTCATACCCTCTTACCTTGGCTATCATTCTTTTTGCGTTTGCATTAATAACAGTTTATCTACACTCCAATTTATCATATCGGATATCCTTCATGGTTGTTTTCTTGGATCGACACTTTTCCCCACTTTTAAAAAAAATACAACTCATACAGTGTTAACTTACCTTGTTTTATATGTGGACTATACTATTGTTTATTTCTCAGAACGCTCCCCTTATTTTTTATACAGAAACTTGCAACGACACCTTGATATATTCATGGACTGGTCCAGCCATACTCAACCTGCGGCCAGAGATATATCATCAATAACCTCTATTTATTACATTTACTGACATGTGTACAAAAGTTTTTAAGACCTTCACTGTTCTTTTATATATTTTCATGGGAAGACAAAATCTATCCTGTTATTTAAATTAAAATTATCTTAAATACCGTTTCCTTAGTCAAAAATTCTTTTTATACGTAGTTCTATTTGTACTATAGTGGTGTATACATTTCTTAATCTTCAACACTAAACCAATATTATTCCAATTTATTACATTCGCACTTACATTTCTACACTTAAAAAAAAGCTTTTTTATTGAGAAAAGATTGATTTATTAAAACAAATCACCTGATTTTTTTTCTTTAAAACTTTGAAATGCTACATTGTTAGATTATTACGTTTAATTAATAATGTTTATTAAGGTTGAACGTTTACCGCGGAAAAAATTGGCAGCGAAACGTTTTATACCACTACTTCTACATCATTTGCAATTGAAATCTACCAAAAAGTTTATTGTTTGGAAATAGTGGTGTTAAAAATTTGGGTAATGTTTCTTTTGCGACAAACGTCCAATCCTACTGATTATATTAACTTTATTTTAATATTTTAATGCCTGAGGAAGACCACTCGGCTGAGGGCGAACCCAGCCGTTGAGCGTTTAATGTCTTCCCCGGCTAGCTCCCTGGCACGCAGAGATTAAACGTGGCAGTACAACCTTCGCCAATGGCTGGTCCTGCCGGGCAAAGCCCCACGCGACAGGTGGCAGGAACTAAAGACATACACAAAAAAAAATAATAATACAGGGTCTGTCGCTGGAACCAGCGTTCCTACGCGACAAGGAGCGACAGACAGGGTAGACGAGGTCCACAGGTGCGCCTGCACCAGTTGTACAGTCCGCTAATTTAGTAGAAGGGTGCAGTTCTTAGGTAAGACTGTACCAATTGTAGTTCGTAAATGACGGCACTTGAGATGTGGAGGTGCCAGTGTGAGATTCCCACGCGACAAGGAGCGCCACACAATTGCGCTGGAACCCTCACACTGGATGGAAGCTGAATGCACTTCGTGTTAGAGGTGACGATACGTTGCTTGCTGACAAAACTTGCGGTTCCCGATAAGAATAAATTAATTAATGGGGACTCAGCCCCTGCTAGGAAGAGAACATTACTTGCGGATGAGAGAAAAATTAAGCTGCAACAGCTAAATGGAGAAAGCTAAGCAGATAAAAAATGATGGAATAATTACGTTAATGACTAAAATAAGCGAGTTATTATTATTAATTTATAGAGAAAGAAAACTGCTTTGAATGATTAAATTATGTTAGATAGGTGTATTAGTAGTTGTAAATTTCTGAAAGTTTATGAATTAAGATGGGACGCGTAATTATGTTCAGCAGCCAAGAAGGAGGTGGGTTAGAAGGAGCAGGCCTAAGATGCCAAGCAACAGTCAGTGGGCAGGAGAAGTAATAATGCATGGGGGTACCACTATCGCCGCACTCGCACACATTGGTTCTGAAATTTTTAATTTGGAGAGGTAATTTTTAAACGGGCTCCCGGATAAGAAAGCACTTGTATAAGGAGTGAGGTTAAGTACCTCTCTGGAAACTTTTGGAATTAGGTTGTAAGTGTGTCTACCATTTGTGGAGGTGTCCCAGTAGATTTTCCAGTCGGGGAGTATTTTAGATTTGAGTTTTCTGCGAATAAAAGATGGGGGTACCGGAAGAGAGAAGTCTAATTGATTGGCGTTTGGTGGCTTCTTTTGCAAGGCTGTCCACCAGCTCATTGCCTGCGATGCCAATGTGAGCAGTGCAATGACGTGGCCAAGGGTAACTTTTTTGTACAGTTGGTGAAGTTTGATTTTAATTTCCAGTATGAGAGGGTGTTTTGTCCGTAGGGCAAAAATTGCTTGAAGGCCAGAAAGACTATCACTGAAAATTTTAAAATTTTCCTGCGTGGGGGAGGCAGCAATCCATTCCAAAGCCTTCAGAATTGCAAACAGTTCAGCTTGATATACTGAGTTATCGTCTCCAATTCTGGAGGCCCACTCATAGGTCGGCAATCCATTTACCATGGCGCAGAAGGCTGCGGCCACGCCAGTGTCAGTGCGCGACCCATCAGTGTATATGGTTGGATGCTGCGAGGGTCTGTGACTGTTCTTGGCGATGCATACCTGTAACTGTGATGTCTCCTCAGCGGGGTGCAGTTGCCAACTTGGAACTTTTCTCTGAATAGTTGTTTGTGGAAAGTATTGCGTGGTTGTTGGTTCATATTCTAGGTGTTGGATTCTGTTTTTCTGGTGCTCGTATTCTAGTGATATTAGGATTGGAGGGATCCCCGTTAGTACTGTGAGTGCGTCCGTTGAGATTGTCCTATACCCTCTCACCATTTGCAGCAAGAACATCCTTTGGATCGAAACCAACTTTTCCTTGACTGCCTTGGTGAGATTTCCTCCCCAGACGCCCACACAGTAAAAGAGGATCCGTTCTATGATTGCGTGGTACCAGTTTTTTAACATTGCAGGTTTAATTCCCCAAGACTTAGAAGTTAATCTGCGTGCATTGTGTTGATACTTAGTTAGTTTTGTCTTGAGGGTATTGATGTGTTCCGTCCAGCTCCTGTGTTCGTCTATGACGATTCCTAGTAATTTAAGGTGTGTGACATGTGAAACGCTTTTCCCATAAATTCTCATTATGGGTTTGCGCTTAAGCTTCTTGAGTTTTGCGAATGTTAGGGATTGTGTTTTGTCTGTAGAGAGCTGGAGGTGGAGACGTTCCAAAAGTTGACAAAAGACCGGGATAGCTCGAGCTGCCGAGTTTTCCAGGTCCAAACGCCTGCGGCCCGAGAGTACAAAGCTGAAGTCATCGGCGAAGGCATACAGGCGAATCCCAATTTTTCTAACTCTACTAAAAATATATTTGCAATTATTAGCCAAAGGATTGGCCCAAGGCAGGAGCCCTGAGGACAACCTTTCTGCAATTGGTGTTCTGAGGACCCAGAGCCCCAGTTTATAAATATACTCCTATTGCTTAGATAAGATGCAATGACTCCCGCTATGTTGCCCGAGCAGTGAATCTCTATTAGTTGTAACAAAATGTCCCGCCACTCCGCATTATCAAAAGCACTTTTGATATCGAGGGAGACGAGCGAGGTATAGTTGCCTTCCTCTATGCTTTTTGTGCATGTAGAAAGGATGTCAAATAGGGCCTTGTCACATGACCGACCCTCTCTGAATCCATACTGCCTGTGATGGAGTAGATTGTTGCTTTCCAGGAAGTGAACTAGTCTGATGACTACTAGTTTCTCCAGGAGTTTTCCTAGAGTTGGAAGCAAACAAATCGGACGGTATGATGTGGGTTCAGAGGCATCCTTTCCTTGTTTGAGGAAGTATACCACTTCGCCCTGTCTCAAAGTGAGCGGGAAGTAATTGTGCTTAAGGCACAGGTTGGCCCAACTGGTGAAAACACCGGGTATAATTTTGTGCGTGAGTTTTAGGATTTTGAAATCCACACAGTCTTAGCCTGGGGCTTTTAAGTCATTTAATGTTTTGAGTGCATTTGCTATTTCAGATTTTGAAAAGGGTTTATCTGGAGGTGAGTCGAAACGTAGGTCTAAGTTATCTATGTTTGGATATTGAGATGGGCCGAAAAGGTTTGTGGTGAGGTGCTCCATATTATGCTGTCTGGATGATCTGCTAGGCGGCAGTACGAGCTTTATTTCGTCAGGCGTGAAGTACTTGCCTGAGAAAAAATTTTGTGCTGTGCCGAAAGGATCTGTTTGGTTGCTGCAGAAGTTCCTCCAGGCCATTGTTCGTGCATCCAGAACACTGCGTTTGTATTTTGCCGAAAGGTGTTTGTATTTGGCACTTAGATCGCGGAAGTATTCGGTGTCTTGGTCTGTGTTGCGCAGTGCTTTAAGTTTTTTACGAAGTGCCGTGAGATGGTTTCTTTTCGTTTTGAGATCGGATGTCCAGAAAGAAAAAATAGGTGTTCTTCGAGTGTTTTTGAGTCTAAAGGACGCTCACGCTGCTGTTTGCATGGTTTTGATTAGTGTGGATGTAAATTCGTTAAGTTGTGCTGTGTTTGTAACGTCTTTTATCTGACTGGTGAGGAGTGATTTTTGTGTTTTGATAATGTGGGTAAATCTTTTGAAGTTGCCTCGGGTTGTGTTAAATCTACGCTGTGTTGTATAGAGTGGTGTAATTTCGAAGCCAAATTCTATGTATTTGTGATCTGAGGCGGTGTGAACATCTGAGACACGCCAATGTCTGATTTTTTGGAGTGCTATGGAATTCACCAGGGTGTGATCAGGGAAGCCCTGAGCTATTATCTCACCTCTGGTGTTTGTTTTGACAAAGGTGTGTGATGTGTTGTCTATGTTAGCTAGGGATAGTTTATGGATTGTCAGATGTTCAATAAGGGTATCCCCACGAAGGCTTTCATGATCGTAACCCCATAAGGTGGAGCTAGCGTTGAAATCACCTCCGAAGATAAAGAATAGCCTTTGCGTGATAAGTGAGCTCCACTCCTCGAGGGAATCTTCAAAGTTTGTTTTGGGTGCTGCATAGGTGGAACCAACAATTAGTTTGCCCTCCTTTGCAGTAATTGTGACAAATGCACACTGCATGCCTGTGTAGAGATGTGAGTACTGTAGTGATGTGTTCTGGATTACTAGATGTGCACTCTTTGCTTTGGATGAGAAGATAGCCCAAGATGTGGGTATATCCCCAAGAGTGCCATCCGGCCCGCAGTATGCGTTCTGTAGCAGGGCTATATCTATTTTATTATGAGTTAGATGCGCCTTAAGGGCCACATTTGCCACTTTGCAGTGGTTAAGGTTGATTTGTAGAATTTTGATGTGGTCGAAAAGGGGTGGTCCTCTGGATTGGAGGAGGACGGAGAAGACATTGCACAGATAATAAAAATAAATTAACTAACAAGCTAAAGATAATAAGCAATAAGATTTCACTTACTGGATTAAGTTTAAATTTGTTTACCGTGAGTTGCGGGGACCGCTCAGCTGATCCATTTGGTGGCCTGAAGGGGTTTGGAAGATAGGGCGAGCGGGAGTACGGATGGAAGTAGGGGAACCAAAAGTTACTCCATTCATCATGGTGTTGAGTATGCAGTGAGAGTATTCCCTCTGGTGGGGGTTTCGAGGTGCTGCGTTCTTGTGGTCCTGATGATGTGTTTCTGTCTTGGCGTAGTGGTGGCTGTGGCTGTGGCTGTTGTTGGTATGTTGGGTTTCTCAGTGTGGGTGGTGTTGGTGATACTGGTGCAAATTCCTCATCCAGACGTCTTCTGAGGGTTGCATATTTTTCCCTGTATGTGGGGCAGGATGAGTCCAACGCCTGGTGTTTGGTGTTGAAATGTGCCCTGTGTTCTTCATTGTAGAATTTGCAGTTTACGCAACTGGGAGACTTTGCGCAATTGGGGTTGGCATGTTCTTCTCCACAGTTGACGCAAGAGGGTGCGACGCTCCGGCAATGCTTTTCTACGTGTGTTAGTGTCTGGCATTTACGACATTGGGGTACTGTGGTGTGTGGCCGGAGCTATATAGGTTTGTTATGCTACTTTCTTTTAATCATACTATTTAAATTACACCTTTTTACATTATAATATAATTGTGTTGTGGCCCGCCTAACGTTCGAAATATATGTTTGCGGCCCGCGAGAAAAAAAGGTTAAGTATGGCTGGAGTGGTCCAACCTTTGTCGCGTTAAAATTAATGAATCCATAGCTGCTGTTATTTACTTTTCTAGAACTTTCTCCTACCCCAATAGACTAATCCTTACAACACTACCATCCTTGGAAAGATGACACCAAATACCTAGGGGTTATGCTTGATAAAAGACTTATCTTCAGAAACGTATTTGTAATATAAGACGTAAGATCGCCGGAGCTTCCAAATCTCTTTAACTCTTTATCCTACTACCTCTTTTCGCAGTAAAACACTAGTATATAAAGCTTGCATTATCTCTATCAAGACTTATGACCCTGCCATCTGAAATGTCATATGCAAATCTAATAAGGGAAACCTGTCTTTAAAACCAATAGCAGAAACATAACAGCAGTCAGAAATGGGTGCAGATACCCCTTTAATACCCCATTGGGATTTAAATACATGCTGTTTTGTTCAATGGGTCATTTTTTTTCATTATTTACAAAAATATCTGTAATATTCGCATGGAGATAATTGCTGAACTGCTGAACTACGATGTCTCTCATACCCGCAATAGAAAAAGACCGCGTTGTGAAACATTCATTGAAAAAAATGCCGAATTTTATTTCTTTTGTTTTTATTTTTAATTATTCTTTCTTGTTTTATGTTCAACTTAATTTAATTTAAACTTCTTATTAATTTTCATTTTATAATATATATATATATATATGAGTATCGCTGAGTGACACTGCATTCCATAGCAACGGCGACACACACAATAGAGATCAAAATCCATAACAACAGACCTAGTCAGCAGTTCCACTGTGACGTCAAACCCTTTCCTTAGGAATGGCGCTGACAGGACACAAAAATGGCGCTGAGACAGCAGTTAATGAAGCAAGTTAAGCTAATTTCCATACCTCGGACTAACCGAGTTGAACTAACTCCCCCTTGTGTGAAACAGCGAAGTCAGCTGTTCTTGAAACTATAAATAGTGGTGTAAAAGTATTGTGTGACGCAGAATCACGCAAAATTGAGCACGTATGATGTTTTACGGAGAGTTGCTCAATGTCTTGTTATAAGCCCACGAATTCCCCTATCTTTTTAATGCCCTTTGTAAATAATTTGTATACAGTTTAGAGTAGTTATTAAAACCTTAAAATGTTTAGAATTTGTAGTCTTTTTACTTCCAAACACCAAAGTACGACATCCCACTCGTACCAACACACACACACACACACACACAATATATATAATTATTATTATACTTTATTTTTCACTTTTATATCCATACTGTTACGGCTAATAAAATGAAATTGTGTGGGTATTGCTAAAAAGTGTCTGGTATTCTTGCCTCTTATCCTTCTTCATCTTGACTGTTGTCAAGAATTTAAACATTTTACTTTATTCACCTTTTTTTATATAATTACTACATTTTTCTTTTAAATTTTTTTATATAATTACTATACTTTTCTTTTAAATTTCATGTTTTCTAATTTTTGAACTCATCCTAAATGCTTTTCTATCGTTATTTATATTTATAATCAAACTCTGTCTTGTTTAGACTACGCTTTGACTTCTTTCTCTCTTATGGATCCTAAAGTTTCAGAAATCCAACTACTCCTAGTGAAGATGTAATGTTGGCATCAACTATGAAGCCCATGGAATGCCTAAACTGATCAACTATTCAACTGGTCAAAAGTCCCATGACCACATTTCATTTGAAAATCGAGCTAACTATTTGTAGGCTAGTAGAATTACGAGAATAAGAAAACAGATGCTCAGTTTTGGGCGTCATAGACTTCATCCAGGATTTAATTAATGTCGTAGCTGTTATCTTAGTTCCTCTATTGTTAGGATTGTTTAGGATTTCTTGATTTCGATGTTGGATGCAGCATGTAATCATCCAAGTGTCTGTGTCGCTCTCTCTTTAAATCAGTTCATTTACAAGAAAGGCTGTAATTGTATAATTTTTATATATTTTCTCTTTGTAATAGCTCTTCATTATTATCACTTTATTCGAGATATGCATTTGTTGCATGCGATACAAATATGCATGCATTATAACGTATTGTATCCACTAAAAACAATAACCCTTGACGTTAAATGTAATATGTCTTGACATAAAATGCATTAAATGTGTAAAATAATACATATATGCAAAAAATCATTGAGTAAAAGAAAAGTTATAAGAAATACTGGCTTATCATATCTGTTGTTTATTTCCAAAACTTTTATTTAATTAGGTTTTTTTTTATACATGTATATATCGAAACATGCAACGACATTGATTTGTCATCATTTCATTATTTGGCATATGTCTGAGTGTCTTACAATACTTTTAAACAATTTTTCAAAGAAAATCGAAATTATTTTGTTGCACGAAATTTCAAAGAGTATCATATTAAGTTGCTTGTACAAATATTTTATAACATGATTTTTATTTTACATAATAAAATTTTATTGTAACTAATGTGAATAAGAATGAAAAAATATTAAGAATTAAAATTTAAATTAAATAAAGATTATTCAGATAAAAATTAAGAGAAAGTCCAAAACGACAACGTCGCATATCTGAGAAACTTTTATGTCATTTCCGGTAAGGCACGGTAGGATCTGAAGAAATAATATAACCGAGAGAGTGAAAGGTAACATAGGTTGAAATTTGACGATTAACCCGTTCAGCACTAGCGTCCTATTAATAGGACATGTATTTTGATTGACTATTATTTTGTCTTAACAATTATTTTTGTTATTATCAGCATGTAATAATGATATTATATGCTTATACATTTATTATTATGACTTCATCAAAAACAATAGAAGTTTGCTTACTTCTCTTTACACTATTGAAGATACTTTTATTTCAAACATATGTTTCACTCTTTAAATTTAAAATAGGGACTATTTTTCCGAACGAATAATTTGAGATAAAACATTAAAAAACAAATTAGAAAGTTGACATATCTGTTTAATCTTGTTGTAATACGACATTTTCCAATTTTTTCAAAAATTCTTCCTTAGTCCATTGTTATATGAAAAGACAATAATAAATGCAAAATAACTATATTTGTTCAATTTCAGTAAATGACATATTCGTTAAATTTCAGTAAACGTTTACAATTGAGATTTTAATAGCTACTTTTAATTTTATTAACGTAAAAGTTTTTTTTTTTTTTTTTTCAAACTGGGAAAAAATTCGGACCCAAAAAGTTTAAATATGAATGGTATCAAAAATGAACTATTCAACTATTTGCTTATATATTGATTTTCTGTTAATTTATTCAGTTAAACTTTTAAAATTAAATTGAGAATAACAAAGTTCATCCATATGTGTATGCGAGACTGCATGTGCATATATAAATTATTATGACACATTTTCCAATTTTATATGGGAATTGTAATCAATTAAATTAGTTTCATTTGTTTCTAATCATTAACGTTATTTAAAATTACTAGGGGGCCCAGCCCCCTACACGCTAACGCTCACCAACCCCCGTGAATTACGAAGCAATTCACATTGAGACCGCTACGCGGTCCCAGTTCGCTTCGCTCGCTTGACCCTTTTCATTTTTGCAGAAATTCTAGCCGAATAAGTACTACCATAAATACATCAAAAAACACCATAAAATTGACAATTTTTTAATGTAAAAATATAATTTAAAACTTCGTTGAAAACACAGTTATAAATACATTTAGTTGGTGCTACCAATGTGCATAAATCATTTAAATACTATGAAAAAAAGATCTTGAAAACACAATTAGTTTTAAACTCACTGCACCTATAATGTTGTACAGCACGGCTTAAATTCATTAAAAAAAAAATCCATTACGTGATAGGAACAATCATTGTTTAAATTTCGTAAAACTGTTCTAATTGATTAGATTATAGATATTTGCAAAAGAAATTATTTTTTACTTCAATAATTTGCATCTACAGCAATAGATGGCAGCAGGTGCGATCTAGACAGTTGATATTTTTAATTTTGTCCGATTTCGTATGAGGGAAATTCATAAATAAATTCTAAATAAGCGTTGAGAATTCATTTGAAATTAACGATATTACTCATAATTGAAATCAGTTATCCTCTCAAACGCTTTGGATTAAGAACACGTTATTTTATTTTTTATTATTTTCTAGTTTGAGTTTCACTGGTTTCACTGCTCTGTCGCTGGCCGCCATATAGGGAGATTCTGGAAACTACGCTTCTTGCTTGTTGCCAAACGATAATCTAGAAATTCAGTCCTTTTTCCGCGCCTCGTAAGAGAAATATATATATAGATGTTTCAAAATAGATATATCTGAACATCAACCAAAATTTTCTCAAAAAATAAACAAGCATGTGCAATAATGCATTTTAGATAGCCAATAAAGGCTCTAGCAGTATTTTAGAATGCGTAACGTTCATATGAAGCTTGGTTTTTACTTGAACCTCATGCGAAAATTTCTCCATATTCAACAAATGAGACTTTCCTTAATTTGCTATTCAAACAAAAAGCATTTTTTCTTTTACATTTTTACTTTATGTGTGTGTGTGTGTCTGTTTAAGGGAACGAGAAAATGTATGAATAATTTTAAATTAAACTATTCTGTTTACAAGAACTATTCTGAGCAGAAAATTTTAAAGATTAACTTCAGTTTTTTTTTCTGTCTTAAAAAAGCATATCGTCATTAAAGTAAACTTTAAATTATAACATACCATAGATAAAATATTAATATTTCCGCAACATACATGCCCCATTACAAGAACTTCCAATGTAACCTAATGCATACCTTTTACAAGCCAATATTTCATGGTATTAATTGGAGATTTTATTCCTTAATTATTTTGAACATATTAATGAAATATAATATGCATGAAAGTTAAGCCATTTTGTATGTTTTTAATTTATTTGTCATACTTAAATGAAAAAAACAGAAATTAGAAAATTTCGTTTGTTTTCACTGGCCAGCTAACAAAACAAGATTTAAAACGAAAAATTAGATTCAAATTTTTCATTCACCTCTTTTTAAAGGCTAACTACTCTTTCCATTTATTTTAAAGCATGTGTTTCAATTATATACGAAAAGTCTTTATAAAAATCTATTTTCTTGAAATCAATCTATGTACCTTTAGTTATAAAATTTAATAATCCAGTTGTCAATACAAATTAACAATATTATTAAAAATTAACCAATTAAAATATATCTTTATCTTTAAAGTATAAAGTTTCTGACCTTATACCTCATCATTTCACTCTGACAGTGCACTCTATAAAATGAATTCATGATATTTTTTAAAAAAACATTAACAATGTAAGAAGATAATAAGCAATACAATATTGTAGGACAGCATATAATTTCTGAACTTATACCACATTTCACTCTTAGAGTGTAAATAGTTGGTGCTCTACAAAATGAATTAATGATATTTATTTAAAACCTTTGACAACGTAAGAATATACTAAAAATAAGATATTTTAATCACAACATATTAGTGAAGTAAAATTCAGTGATTCAATATTTAACGACGCGAATCTGTGTTTGAAATGTTTAATTGTATAAACGAAATATATCTCGATCATTGCAATCCAAAATCATCAATAAATAAATAAATAAAATAAAATAAAATAAATGATATCGTCATAGAGAGTACCGATTTCTAATTTTTTCCTTTACTCATATGTGGAATAGTAAACACAGTACAGGTAAAAAATATCCAAAATCCAAATAAGTTTGTTTTTTTGTTTTTTTTTGGGGGGGGGGGGGGGGGGGGGGGGTCTTCGAATAATTATTAAAATCAGGATTGTTGTTAGGAGGCAATTGATTAGCAGTTCGCTTCCCCAGTTGTTGAAGAAATAAGTTGCAGCAAATAAAAAACGTAAATTAACTGAATCATTTCAGCTTTCTCAGTTTAATTTTTCTTAGCTTCACCTGATAAAGGACGCTGAGCCATGATTTTGTGAATTATCCTGGGGGGAGGGCAGAAGGAGACTATTATAATACTATACGCTATAGTTGCTCAAGTATCATTGTTCCGTATCATCTGATACTATCATATTTATGGTAGCTAAAAATTGATGTAACGTAATTTTTTAAAACTTATTAAATATGTATAAATTGTCTTGATTTATGCTGGTTTTTAAGAAAGCTACAAATTTTTGTGATGAATTTTTAATTTTGCCTGACAGAAAATAACTTCAAAATAATTTTCTTTCTAGGAATCAAAATTCCAACTTGAAATTAATTAAACATGGTGTTTCATTGCCTTGCATTTTTTTTCTTTAATTTATTCACTTTCCGGTGTCTTTGAACTCATTTCAGTTTCTAAACTGACGCTGCATAATGTTTACATGAACCTGTAGGTAATTAAAACAAACTTGTCATTGATATTTCCAAATACTTTTAACGTTTCCCATTAAAATCCCAGCAAGAAGCTCAAAAAAGAAAACACTTTTAGTGCATTTCGAAAGTATTCATGGGTGGTCTTTGGCGTGGGTGTTTTGAACGAATAAGAACCGATAAGATACTAGTATCTCCTGTATTTTAGGAAGGTTTTTCTCGTCTCCGTTGATTAATATTAATGTTTATAGAAGTCTATTTAGTGACATAAATATTTCATTAATGAAATTTATGTTTTTTGTGTTATATCGTGATTTTTTTCAATTCAATGAATATAAATCGCAGAGCACTAAACTTAAATAATAAAAAGGAGAACGATAACGCTCTGTAAAATCATTTACTTTGCTAGATATTCCTACAGGAAAACGTTTTAAAATAACAAATTAATAAACCTCTTTGCAAAATTTTGATGCGAAAGAAATATCATAAAAAAATTCAACAGAATAAATGCAACTTAAAAATTCTTTCTCTTTACAAGGAAGGTATTTCAACGCCAACTTTTGGAAATATTTGAAAACGTAGAGTGAGTTGTATTCATATTAATTATCCCGTGTGATAAAAATCAGCTGCTAAATATGAATACAAAAGCAGTAAAAAAAAAAAAAAAAAAAAAAAAAAAAGAGAGAATCATCGCCAAATGCAACCATATTGGCTGATAAATAAATACATGAATGCCGCCAACACTGTCGAGTTCGATTTCAATGAGAATTCGAGAAAAAAGACATGCTTTAACAGACAGTCATTTCTGACAGATACATTAATTATTCAAAAGAATTTATGGATTAATTTAATTCTTTCTATTTATTTCTTTTATAAATAGGTAATTTGCACATTTTGTGGCTAATTTAATTTGAGTTAGATAAGATATCATCTTTTTAGCTTTCAATTTATTAATTTATTTGTATGATAAAAAAATCTTGCGAGCTGTAAGATTCAAACAACTGTTGTTTTAACATTTTTTGCTGTTTTATATAAGAAAGTCCTTAAATTTGTGTTTGAAAGTATGTTTTTTGGTAAAGTAAAAAATGTCGAGAATTAATCCATTTAACATATTTTGGATGATTTATCAAGAATTTTTCTCATAATTGAAAACAACAACGAATTACAGTTGACTTTTAAATCAAGGACAATATTTTCAAAATGTAATCCAACAAACACAATCAATTTTCCTCGCCACGTTACATTAACATTTGGAAATATTTACGATTAGCATGCTCATACACAAATACATGGGTGTTTCGAAAATCTTAATAATTTCATTTTTAAGTAAAATAACATATTACACTGTTCCTCTAAATGAGTGCAATATAGAAAATAAAGCTGGTGAATATTTCTGTTTCGACGATGTTTTTAGTGACCCTCATATATTTTACACAATTCACATGTCTTGCAGTTTCTGGTGCCGGTTTTCCTTTACTTCCATACACAATGGAATCTTTTCTTTTACTATATCATCTATAATTTCATTTGAGAATTACAATCTTAACAATAGCATGAGCAATCTCTTCCCCCCCCCCTACCCCTCAAAAAAGAGAAAAATCAGAAATTGTGCGTGTGGTGGTGGTGGGGGAGGGGGCATATTATTTAAAATATCATAAAACAAAAGAATATTTTCTAAATTACATTTAAATTTTAAATATTTTATGTTAAACTAATAATAAGATGGGTTAAGCAGATACCCCTCTTTATCCACGATATTACTCTTTTGACAGACCATGTACCCTTTTTCATTGAGTGCATGAACTTTATTATAATTTGACTGTTAGAATTTTAACATAGTCATGTTTAAGGCTATTAATTCCAATTTAAAGGTGCTGGTAGCCAACCAACAAATCAACTAGCTGCTTATAAAATTTTACTCCGTAAAATTTTCCAACTCTTTAAGTATTTTCATCTTTCAAGGGAAGATCACAGCACGATTGATTCCCCTCCATGCTGCAAATTGCAATAACTAACATCTTAATTTTATGGCATATTTAAGTTCCGCATGCCGAAAAACATAAAAGTACTATTATAACCCATTTTAAATGATATGTTAGTGAGATATAAATTATTCAAAAATAAATCGTTCAGTGTTAAAGAAACACGTCCGCTATTTACACATAACTTGAACAATATGTGATATATATATATATATATTACATATATATATATATATATATTACACACACATATATATATATATATATATATATATTACGCTACTTTGTAAAAGTCCAACTCAACATGCATTATTTCTGGGAAAAAAATCAACAATACTTGAAACATATTATCTAATTTTATCAAGTCCTTTAACGCTATAGGAAGGGGTGAGCTCAATCCGCCCCTCCCAAAATATGTAGGAAAGGATCTATTTATATATACTTTTATATAAAACAAAGGCATTGTAGCTAACGACATAAAACATACCCCCTCCGCATCCCCCCAAAAAAAACCTGGCTATAGGCTTAAAATTACTTTATTATTTAATGTTATTCGATCAGAAAACTGAAAAAAGCCAATGGTTATTGTAAGCAGCGTTAATGAATGAAAAGGGTCAAATTAAAATAAAATTGTGGTTTACACTTGTAATGAAATATAACGAAGACCTTTAAGGTATTTGTATGCCTTCGGAACAAATTTTTGAACTTTCGCACGTTTTAAGTTTAAAATTGCTAATTATTATTAAAAATGTCACAAAAATGTGATATAAACATACAAATAAATAATTTGAATTTATTTTTAAGTATAAAATTAACTGAAAAATGGCTATTTTCTTAAAACTATTTAAATTTAAAACTATTAAATATAAATACATTTTATGAATTCCAGAATAAATATCAAAATGTTATACAGGAACTGGACTATTTTGATGACGATAACATGAATATTTTTTTAAGTTATAAGTATAAAGACAAACAACGCTAAGTTAATAATTTATAAATTAAAACATTGTAACTCAAAAATTTTTCAATAAATCAGCATAAGAATAGTCCACTTTCTTTAAATATTTTATAACATAATTTAAAAATTTTGTGGAAATAGAACAATTATTTTTTGAGTTGTGACAATTTTATTAAAATTTAATATTAACATTTTATATTAATTTAAAAAAACAGAAAATAGAAATATTGATCGAAATTGACGTTTAAAAGGTTTTTTAAACTGCCGTACAATAAAATTTTAATTGTGCAACGGTATGTTCAATCACAATCTTAAACAGTTTTTTATATTAACATTATTTTAGTAACGTTTTATATTATATTTTATTTAAGATTTAGAAAGGATATTCTTTTCTTACATCCTCCCTGTGTACGCGAATGTCCTCAAATTCAACAGAAAATTGGTCGTTATACACAAAACCAACGCTTTTCTGACAAATTCTTGCACATTGAGACAGGTAATACATTATAATTTGTATCCATCTTATACTGTTAATAAAAATCTGTAAACTATTACACATATTTGACAAAGCAATTTTTGAAATAAATGACACGAATAAATGCTATTGAACGTCCAAAGGAAAATATGTGTCCCTTTTTTACATCGTTTATGATAGTTCTTATTCTAACTACTAATCCGTACTGCAAAATAACACATGTTGTTTTTACAAAAAGAACGATCTTTAAATTCCGTATAATTCAAGATTTAAAAAAAAATTGCCAATTGACTATAAAGAATCATTTCTGGAATGTAGTTTCTTGCAGTTTTATTTATTATTATTTTTTTTTTGTGGCCATCCAGTATTATTTTCGCAACGAATTTTAAGGTTGTGAGTGACTACAATTAGGCATGTTCTTATGCCAGTAAAATTTTGAGCGAAATTGAGACTTTCGCGTTGAAAAACATTCCTTGTTAGCGTTAAAAAAAAAAAATTATATATAAAAAAATCATATTACTCCTAAAAATTACAAGGAAAAATGACCAGCGGGAAGGAGGAGTGTTTTGTATTAAAGCGCTTGAAATATATTGTATTATAAAGCTCAAAAGTATCCGTCGTCAACGATAAGTTCAAAAGTAACACCAGATAACGCAATATGTTCTATCGTTTTGCTTTTAGCGTATATTTATCTTCATTCCTAAATATCGTATGATTTTTGTTTTTTCTCCATCGAATAGAATTAAAAATATACTTTCAAATAAATTATATTTAAAAATTATAATTTAAGTTAGTGATTTTTGATGATTTTTTTAATAACTTTCCCGCATTTATAACTTTTTTTTATTTTAATCTGTCAATACGTGACATAATATAATATACAATAACGTAAAATAATATTTGTAAAATAACATAAAAACATTTGTAAAGTAATATAACGTAAAGTAACAGAAATAAATATGCAAAACTAAGAAAAAAAAAATGACAGCGGTAACAGAAATGGTGGTTGATCACTCAAGCTTGGAGAGGGCTCCTTTTTTCTTAGTTTTTATAATAAAAATAATAAAAATAATGTGTATTTTTGCGTTTTAAACTATACACACACACTGCTGGTTCTTAACTAAAAACACTTAACTAAAACTAATGGACTGTATAAAAGCGATTTATTCACACACAAATAAAGAAAGCGATCCATCACACGGCTTATTCTATAACACCATTTTTTACATTTCAAAAAACAAGAAGCAAAACAGAACACTGAGTGTTGCCAAACGAGGAAAGTAAGAAAAAGAAACTTACATGAATTCGGAGGACATGAAACCATGGAACACGTAGCTTTAGCTGGCTGCAGACAATACTTACACAAACATTCTGGCCCCCGTTGAAATCCCCTGGGATTTCAACAAGTGGTTAGTTGCTTACAATTTCTTACTATAATGAAAAAACAATTAATAACACAAACAAATTAATGCAAAAAAAAAAGAAAAATATTAAACAGTTTTCAGTTCACAGTTTTTAGTTTCTATAGGCAGAGGGCACAGTTTCACTACTGGACGATTGATTACATCACTACTAGTCTTGATCGTCACAACTCTGACCTTATTATCTGAACCTGGATGAACAGTTAGTATTCTCCCTAATTTCCATTTAAGTGGTGGAAGATTATCATCTTTGATGAGGACTAAGTCATTGCCTTCTAAATTTCGCTGACTTTTCTGCCATTTAGGTCTTTGCTGAAGTTGAGACAAATATTCCCGGCTCCATCTTTTCCAAAATTGCTGTAGGATGAACTGTCTCACATGCCATCTATCGAGGTGACTCAAGGGACTATGACTTAGATCTTGTTCAGGTATGGAGGTTAGCGAAGTTCCAACTAAGAAGTGACCTGGCGTTAGAGCAGTCAAGTCTGTTGGGTCAGATGATATGGGACACAGTGGCCTAGAGTTGAGACAAGCTTCAACTTGTGTAACCAAAGTTTGGAACTCGGGATAGGTTAATACAGTGTCACCAACGGTTTTCTTCAGATGCGATTTCATGGATTTTACTGCAGATTCCCACAGTCCACAAAAGTGTGGAGCAGAAGGCGGATTAAATGTCCAAGTTATTTCCTCTGACGACAAAAATTTGCGAATTTCTTCATTCTGCTTGCACTGAAAAATATATTTGTTAATTTCTTTTTCTGCGCCTTTGAAGTTGGTTCCACATTTTTTAAAAATCTCAAAAGGTTTCCCTCTTCTTGCAATAAATCGTTTTAATGCACTTAAGAATGCCTTTGTTGAAAGATCTTCGACGACTTTAAGATGGACTGCTTTGATAACGAAGCAGACACAGAATCACACACACATATGATTTAAATGATTTTACTCCGCGTCCTGCACGATATTTAATCATGAATGGTCCTGAAAAATCTGTTCCAACTCGTTGAAATGGTCGATATTGTGTTACTCTGGATGCTGGAAGATCAGCCATTATTTGTTTTGCAGTTTGAGCTTTATATCTGCAACACGTAACACAAGCTCTTACCATTTTCCGAATAACAGACCTAGCAGAAATGATCCAAAATTGCTGTCTAATTAAAGAAAGAAGAAGTTCTGGACCTGCATGTAAGTATTTTTCATGGAAATGTTTAATTATGATCTTAGTCACATGGTGCTTTGATGGTAATAAGATGCTTTTCATTCTCCGACAGCTGTGCGTTTTTCAATCTTCCTCCTACTCTTAATATTTTGTTATCATCTAAAATTGGACACAAGCACATGAGACTGCTATTTGCAGGTGGCTCTTTTCCAGTTTCTAAACACTGAATTTCCTTACTGAAGTTCACTTGTTGAACTATCCGAATAATGCAACGTGTTGCGGCTTGAATTTCACTGCTTGATAAAAAGGATGTATTTCTTTCTACACGTGTTACGTTTGAATTGGAGATGAATCTCAATATCCAAGCAAATATGCGTTGCAACTTGGAAAACGAAGATATTTTTGATATAACATCAAGTTATTTTACAGTTTCAGAAGCTACAAATGATAAGGTTTTACGTGCTTCTGGTAATTCTTCTTCATTTATGGGAATAGGTTCATGCACGGGAACCTCTCTGCATCTTAACCATAGTGGGCCGTTCCACCACAAGTCATGGGACAGTAGTTCTGCAGGAAGTAACCCACGTGATGCACAATCAGCAGGATTTTCTTTTCCGTCCACATGGTTCCAATTCTCAGCTGGTAAAATGGATTGGATTTCAGATGCTCTCTTTTGGCTACAAAGACTTGCCATCTTTTAGGATTTGATCTTAGCCATGACAATACAATTTGTGAATCACTCCATGCGTGCACAGAATCCGCTTTTATACAGTCTATTAGTTTTAGTTAAGTGTTTTTAATTTAGAACCAGCAGTGTGTGTGTATAGTTTAAAACGCTAAAACATTCTTGGTACAAGTCTAGCCGGAGCGCTAGTGAAAGAAAAAAAAAAGTGTAGAATCGAACATTTTTCTCAACTGCCGTGATGTCGGATGTGACGAAAGATTACCTCAGCTTGTGAGGTAAGTTAAATTTGAACATTATATTTCGTGTGTAAAAACAATTTGCTATTTAATACTGTAGAATTGTGATGAGAATATATAGATTTAAACTAAATTTCATATTAACATATTTTAGAACTAGTTTTGGGTTTGATTTAAGTAAAAATGAGTGAACTAACAACTTTTAAAACGAAAAGAACTGCTCTACCTGAGAAGTGTAACGAATTATATTAAGAAAATTGAAAGTATAATCGCAGATGGTGAGATTAATTTAACTGAATTAGAAGAAAATATTGAACTGTTAAAACAGAAAGAAACGGAACTAAAAAAACTTGATAGGGAAATTGAAAGTTTAATTACAGAATCTAAACAATTAGAGAGTGAAATAGATAGCGCACAGGAAATCTCAGATAAAATTGACTTGCGGAAATTTAAAGGTGAGAAAGTACTGAAAATAGAAAATGCTAAGTTAAGTAAGAGTGAAAATAAATCTAATAGTGTAATTTCAGAAAACATTTTTGAGAATATTAAATTACCTAGGTTATCATCATTACCTACTTTTGGAGGCAATATCACTGAATGGATAGCATTTAAAGATCTTTTCGATGCATGCGTAAACAGTGATACGACTATATCTAATGCTCAAAAATTGCAGTATTTGAAGGCTTCATTGAAAGGTGAAGCGTATCGCGTCATTCAGTCTATTCAAATTTCGGATTCTAATTTTGAAATTGCATGGAATCTACTAGACGAAAGATATTCAAATAAGAGAGAACAAATTTTTGCATATATTAAACGATTTCTAAGTTTACCAACGATTCAAACAGAATCAGCTATTGCTATTTTAAATCTAGTTGATAACATTAATGAAGTCATTTGCTCGTTAGAAGTATTGAACCAAACCATTGACAAATTTGGTGATACATTAATGACTTATTTAATTTTGCAAAAATTGGATCCTTCTACAAAATTGTGGTGGGAACGTCAGCTTAAAAGCAATGAAATTCCGAAACTTAAGAACTTAATTGAATATCTTTCGTCTAGTAGATTCCATGCAATTTCAAAATTAGAATCCGAAATTTGAATAGACTGAATGACGCGATACGACGCTGGCAACTGATCCAGTACATGTAAATCATTTAAGTACAAAAACTGACGAGTTAGTAAATTCATTCTGGGAATTAGAAAAAATTTCAAATGTGCAACTTTTAACAGTTGAAGAAAAACATTGTGGAAAACATTTTGAGAGTTCTCATTTTAGAGAAAAATCAGGCCGCTATTCAGTCGCATTACCATTCAAACAGGATCGAGATATTTTAGGTGATTCACGCCAAATGGCGCACAGAAGATTTCTTTATCTTGAGAAAAGACTAATATCCATGCCAGAAATTTACAACCAATATGTTCAATTTATGAAAGAATATTTATCTCTGGGCCACATGGACTTCGTTTCGAATACAGATCGTGAATTAGAAACTAAACATTATTACATCCCACACCACTTCGTCTTAAACAATTCTAGTTTAACTACCAAATCAAGAGTAGTTTTTGATGCGAGTGCTAAAATAACAACAGGTGTTTCTTTAAACGACACTCTAATGGTAGGTCCCAAAATACAAGATGATTTAATTTGCATTTTATTAAGGTTTAGATTTCATAATATTGCCATAACAGCTGACATAGGAATGATGTATAGACAGGTAAAAATTCATGACAAAGATAGGGATTTTCAGAGAATATTATGGAGAGATAGTTCAGATAAACAAATACAAGTCTTTCGCTTAAATACTGTCACGTATGGGACTGCTGCTGCTCCATATATTGCAACTAAAGCTTTGAGTCAGTTAGCAACTGATGAGGGTCTTAATTTCCCGAAAGCAAAATCTATAGTTTTAAGAGATTTTTATATCGACGATGTTTTAACTGGTGTTGAGAATAGTCAGGAAGGTACTGAATTGATATATGATTTGCAAAAAATGCTAAAAAAAGGTGGGTTTGAGCTACATAAATTGTCCACAAATGAACCATCACTATTGAAAAATGCTGGGTTAGCAAACACAATTAACGATAATATACATAGTGTAGTGGGCAATAAGGCCACAAAAGTTCTAGGAGTGGAATGGCATCCTGATAATGATATGTTCAAATGTAATTTCAGTGATATAAATTATCAAGGTGTCCCTACTAAAAGAATTATTCTGTCATTTGTATCAACGCTGTTTGACCCATTGGGGTGGATTGCACCTTTTGTGATTCTAACTAAAATGATCTTTCAAGAACTGTGGAAATTACAATTATCATGGGATGATCCAGTACCAGAAAATATTGACCAAAAGTGGAAAATTTTGTGTCAAGAAGTCAAACTCTTAAATTCCATATATATACCTAGAAAAGTAATCTGGCCCAATTATTCTCGATGTGAACTTTACGGATTTTGTGATGTGTCAGAAAAGGGTTATTCAGCAGTTATTTGCGTTAAAACTTGTGATAACTCTAACATAGATGTGAAACTTTTAACAGCTAAAACTCGCGTAGCACCACTAAAACCTGTCACGATTCTAAGACTTGAATTGTGTTCTGCAGTATTACTGGCACACTTAATACAGATCAGTCATAGCTGCATTACATATAAAACCTGTTTCTGTGCACGCATGGAGTGATTCACAATGTGATTAAATAGTTTTTCATAAATTTTGTTTGAAACGATGCTTCATCATAGTGTTTAGGATGCTTTATCATAATGTCTATGATGTTTTATCACGATGTCTAAAAAATTGCTTTCTAACGAGCGATATTGTTAAAAGAGATTAGGTGTCGAAATCAAAACACGTAAAAAATGGTTTGCTCTAACATTTTGCCGGCACATAAAACGTGGCAGAATTTTAAATATTGTTATGCCTTACAGAAATGTATTAAACAATAAGGTAAAGGTAAGTATTTTTTATTTAGAAATATTTTTTTTCTTACTTAAAACGCGTTGTTAGCAAAAATATAGTTTGCTATACAATTACTACCCCACGTTAAAAAAACAAACAAAGAACGTACAGTAAAATATATAAGAAACTTTAATAAAATTAATAGTATGTAAATATTACATTTGAAAGTATCGGAAAATATCGTAACAACTTTATTAAATCAAAAGTAGACAAAATATATTTTCGTATTTGTGTTAATTCACACAATTTTGGCAAAATTAATTAATTAATTTAATTTGAGATGTCTTACCATTTTTTATTATTTCCATACTTTTCGCGTGGAAATCTATATAGAAAAGAAGTTAACATCCTTTGGCAAAATTTTTCTAACTTAATATTCTTTTTAATTAGAGAGCGTCGAAAACGTCGATTTGGCACGTTTTTACAAAATTCAAACGTTTATAAAATATTACAAATGTTTGAAGTAATAGAGATAAACATAAAATTAAAAAAGATATGATATCTATACATTTTTTTGGAATTAGATCACGTTTCTGTGGATGTATCTGTAATATTTTTCTTAATTGAGTGATTTAAAAAATATTGAAATATTGGTCAAAAGATCAGTAAAAATAATACCTCATGAAGGAAAAGAGATAAGAGTTTGGCTTTTTTTAATGTGTTGTTACTACTTCCAAATATGTCCGGAAAAAGCATTTTTTTTATCTATTTTCTTTCCTGAATTATAACAATTTAAGTTTCGAAAAAAAAATTAAATTGGCATTTTTGCCAGCTTGTAATTCAGAAGGGGAAAGTTTTGTTCATATGCGATTTGTCAAGGGAGGACTTCTCTATATAATGTTTGTAATTCGTAAGTAGTTTTCTGTTATTCCAACAGGTCTATGTGACCAGAATTGAATTGAGGAAATTACAGTCAGTCAGGAAGAAAGAGAACATTTAGAAACAAGACACATTTCAGTAAGAAAGTTTTCTGTGTTTGATTACAGAAATATTCCTGGAATCCGTTGTACTTTTGTGTTATAGTTCAAAAGTCTTACGTATTTCTTACCAAGAATTTTTATTCCTATATTCGAATATATTGAATACACGAGGTTTTTATATGGGTCGGTTTGAGAAATGGTTTAATGGTATTAATATAAATTAGTATACAAAAGAAAGAAGTAATACAGACGTAACAGATAGGCTGGACAAAGTCACCTTGTAGGTTGAAACAAGTGTCCCAGCGGTCAACGAGACGATGGATACCCTGCGTGAAGAAGCTCCGGGGTTGGTTGTGGAACCAATTTTCAATGGCAGCTTGGACCTTATTATCGTCGCGTATTAATTCGGTGCTCTTGCATCAATATCTGCAACGCAAGCAGAAACTATAAGATCATAATAGATTCACGGCTGAATCTGTCAGAGATAATTTGAACCTTTTTTTTTTCACAACAGTGCTTTTTCCCGTACCAGCATTTCCTAGTTTAAAAGATTGTTTGAACGTAACAATGTTCAAAAAACAACTTTAGATTCGTTGCCTTTTCTCATTGCTATGGAAATTTGAAACATCTGCGTAAAACTTCTTATTGATCTAAGTGCATGAATATCTGTTTGATTTAATTGTTCTGACTGAGTGACAAGTGGTTTGTCTTGAACTGGCGGAAGCTGTCGAATATCACGAATAAGATAGACAAATGAGCTACCAAATGGCTCTTGAGAGATAGGCTTTGTGTCTTTGCAGCGCTTTTCAATCACATTTATCTTATTACAGCCAACAAATGAAAGCTTGTCAATGATTAATAAATACACACTTTCCATAGCGAAATGGAATGATCTGACGGAGGAACCACATAATGAAGAAAATGTGTTAAGATTAGTTGGCAGTCTCAAGGCTGAATGGAGTATTCTGTTATTAATAATTATAGCTGCAACATCAGCTTAGACCATAACAGATTGAGGTATCAGTCTTTCAAAAGTAATTTATACCATTTTTTTTTCACAGCAGTTCTGTTTTCGAGTATCAGCCTTTCTTAGTATAAAAGATCGTTTAGGATATTCCTGATCCCATATGTTGAGTGCCCTGATTTGCTTCTCACAAAGCAGTAGAATTTCCTCCTGAAGTATTGATGACGTACACGCATCTGCTCTCAGTCATACGTAAAATCCCGTTCCTTTAAACAAAATATTTCCCTTTCGAAAGAGCTTTCCATCTCAAAATGGAGTTAATTGCGAAATACTTTAACTGAGAGAGTTTTTTGCGGATGTCCTATCATAAAGCTTCATCAGATAATTGAAACACCTAGACTTAACTTTACTGGTCTTACTTGGCGAAGATCTGCAACGCCATAAGTTAAGATTACCGTCAAAGCTCTAGATATATAACCATCCTTGTTGAATTTATTTATTGGACTTCGTTGAATTCATTTATTGGATATTGTATTTTCATAATTATCTCTATCATTTTAGACCACTTTTAGAGTTGTATTTGTATCAATAGTCTAGATACTCATAAATTGTTTGATCTTCCGTACCTTCTGCCAAGCTGTCAGATTGTGCGGAAAACATGGGAAGCAGTTGACGTCACCGTCAACAGAGAAAGATTATAGGAGCTATGTGCATTTTTAATATGACGGTAATACTGATTATTTTCTTTTAATAAAAGAAGAGGAGATAAAACTTTCTCCTTCGTACTCTAAATTCTGCTACGCCAAATGCATTGACTCTGTTTACCTTGTAAGATAAATATCTCCAAGATTATGCTAAAGTCGTAACGCAAATTTCTGAATGTTTTGATTAAAATTAAATAACATTTCCAATGCGTCCAAATTGTCGCGAATTTATACGTTAAAATGACAAGGCGAAGTGGAACGATAAGCACTTGTTTGAAGTAGGAGAAATATTTTAAGCAGTTTGTAATATCACATGGATGCATTAAGTTCTTCGCTGAAAAATTCTGAGAATTTGTGCACATTGTGCAAATACCAAGAGCATCGACATCACTGTCACGGAAAGACCCTAAGCAATTCTCACATTTGATTAACGCCACAGATGCCGTTTAATTATCAAATCGTGCCATTTTCCTTCGCTGCATAAAACCTGCAATGTGTAATCTTCAAGGCTCGAAATTTCAACGTCTTGCAACAAGAATTGCCAGAGGTATATACTTTCAAAATTTGTGAATTTTCTAGATTTATACTGAAAGAAACTTATTGTTTATTTTTTTCATGCAAATATTTAAAAACTCTTTCCTTCTTTTTCAATCATCACAGTTATTTTGTTTTACGCTTTTTTAAAATTTATAGTTCAGTATTAAGAATAAATTAAAATATTGTAATTTCAAACTGACTGTTTGAAAGGAATTTTCTTCACTGTTAAAAATTTGCAGCAAACTGTCCAGTAATTTGACCGTTTTTGTAGAAAACGGTTACATAACTGTAATTTAACTATATTCTGACTGTATTATTGCTCATTTCATGGTCAGTATATAGTTAAATTACGGTTATGTAACCGTTTTCTACAAAAACGGTCAAATGACTGGACAGTTTGCTGCAAATTTTTAACAGTATTTTATTCAACAATTTATTATTGAAAATGAATACATGTATTAAATATTTAAAGTATTTTTACTTTTAAAATGTTAATTATAGTGATCTCTCACTTATACCCGACGTACATGAATGCTTTTTAGTACCACTATTTCTGAAAAGAAATTTTCACCGTATTTAATCGTAGAATTCATAAGGAGAATTTTGCTTTCCAGAAAAAGTGGTACTGAAAATTAATTTCCTTACGTCGTGTAAGTGAGAGGTTACTGTATTACTACAAGATTGTATTCAATTAATCAAGTTTCGTACGAATCCCAGAATTTTAATATCAATATTTCCAAATAGTTATCTTCGCTTACTTAATCACAGAATTCTTCGATTAAATAAGGCGTAGCTTGTTATTCTGAAATAGAGGCACACAAATTCAATGACCCCGTACAAACCCTTCATTGTATTTTTCCGCTTAATAAAATAACTTATCTTGGAGAACTGACTTTTACGTTAAAGTATTGGCTGTATCCCATTTAACACCTTTTTGTACAGTTTATTTATAAAAATTTTTTTTAATATGAAATTTTCAATGTACCGAAAATTACCATTATCAAAGGTGAAAAAAAATGTTTGTTTTTTTTAATCTATAGAAATTTATCATTACCACTTTTAACAGTGCACAGTGGTTCGATATCATCTTGGAGAACTGACTTTTACGTTAAAGTCTTGGCTGTGTCCCGTTTAACACCTTTTTGTAAAATTTGTATTGAAACTTTTTTTTTAAATAGGAATTTTTCAATGTACCGAAATTTACCATTTTCAAAAGTGAAAAAAAAAAAAAAGTTTTTTTTTTTTTTTTTTTTTTTTTTTTTTTTTTTTTATCGATAGAAATTTATTATTACCACTTTTAAGAGTGCACAGTGGTTCAATATTATTATGAAGTGCGAAAAACTTCCATTTTCGAATTACTTTTCTTAGTATTTGGGTTTTTAGGTAGATTTCGTAAGAAATACTACCTATTACATTCTCGCCTAAGTTGGAAATTTTGAAAAATTTTTACAGATCTACGCCAATCATGAATCCCAGAACCCAAAACCACTCCCAGTTCAAAACTTTATCTATCTATCTATCTATCTATGTCACTTTTTTATGGACACGATAACTGCAATAATTCTGCACAAATCTCTTCCAAACTGATACATAAAATCAAGGGACATAAAATCTCGGTCAAGTTCGTTAATGGACAAAATCGAACCAAGGGGGGGGAAATAGGGGGGGGGGCTTTTTGTGAAAACAGAAAACCCCCCATAATTTCTTAATTATTATACGTATCGAATCCGTTTAAAGTTATTATTACTTCTAGGAAAAGGGCCGAAAATTTATGTATGACAGATTTTTGATATAATTAAAAATGGCCCCAAGGCGGGGAAAAGGGGTGGAAAAGGGGGGGGGGTTAGAAGAAAAAAAATCATAGCTTCGTCAATTCACAAGATATCAAATCCGCGTAAATTTATTATTAATCCTCTTAATATTATCTAAAACTTTTATATTGATAAGTTTTTTATAGAACCAACCGTTATAGCAAAAAAAAAATTTAAAACAAAAAAATCCCTGCCGGCTCCGCCTGCAAACAAGTTATTTTTTGAAGTAGGCGGTTCTAACTCCCGCATCTTTTCGAAACTGATACATAATATCAAGAGGCATAAAATCTCGGTCAAGTTCGTTAATGTGCAAAATCGAACGAAGGGGGGGGATGGGGGGGGGCTTTTTGTGAAAACAGAAAAAACCCCATAATTTCTTAATTATGATACGTATCGAATCCGTTTGAAGTTATTATTACTTCTAGGAGAAGGGCCGAAAATTTATGTATGACAGATTTTTGATATAATTAAAAATTGCCTTAAGGGGGGGGGGAGGGGGTTTTAGAAGAAAAAAATTCATAACTTCGTCAATTCCCAAGATTTTAAATCCGCTTAAATTTATTATAAATCCTCTTAATATTATCTAAAACTTTTATACTGACAAGTTTTTTATAGGACCAACCGTTACAGGAAAAAAGTTAAAAAAAAAATTAAAAACAAAAAAATCCCTGCCGGCTCCACCTGCAAACAAGTTATTTTTCAAAGTAGGCGGTTCCAACTCCCGCATCTTTTCGAAACTGATACATAAAATCAAGGGGCATAAAATCTCGGTCAAGTTCGTTAATAGTCAAAATCGAATCAATGGGGGGGGGGGGGGGCTTTTTGTGAAAACAGAAAAAAACCCATAATTTCTTAATTATGATACGTATCGAATCCGTTTGAAGTTATTATTACTTCTAGGAGAAGGGCCGAAAATTTATGTATGACAGATTTTTGATATAATTAAAAATTGCCTTAAGGGGAGGGGGGGTAAGGGGTTTTTAGAAAAAAAAATTCATAACTTCGTCAATTCCCAAGATTTCAAATCCGCTTAAATTTATTATAAATCCTTTTAATATTATCTAAAACTTTTATACTGACAAGTTTTTTATAGGACCAACTCTTATAGCAAAAAAAAAAAAAAAAAAAAAAATTCCTGCTGGCTCCGCCTGCAAACAAGTTAGGTTTCGAAGTAGGCGGTTCCAGCTGCCGCATCATCACAAAAAGGTCATTTCTTCCGCAATTTCCGACAAACAGGCGCCCCACGGTCTGCGTCTTCAAAATCTACCTGTGCCTTTAGGCCGAGCCGTCAGGGATTTTTTTCATTAACCTCTTCGCTCCTAGAGGGAATAACTCTATGGAGCATATATCCACGAGTAGATACATTGCGAGCGAAAGGGTTAAATAAGCATAAAAGAATCAAACTACATACACATTTTTATTCAAAATAATATTATGTGTGTAAACAAACTTTACCTAAAAACATCAGACATGTCATTCAGTAGTAATTTAATGTTGTTCACTGTGTTGCTTTTTCTGCAATTAATATAAAAAAATTCTTTCTTCGGGTGAATTGGTTATTAAAATAAGTTCAAATAAGAAAAAAAAAATGTTAAATTGACAAGTAAATTTTTTATAGTGTCATTTTGTTGATTATTTGGCATGGGAAATCAGTAATGGAAAAAAAATATATATATGTCCTCCTACTGACTCTGCCGCAAAGCAAATCATCGTAAAAAGAAAAGTTGACCAATACCGAATTAGTAATTTGCAATTAGTAAAAATGTCTACTAACTAATGCTATAGTTACATTTTGCATTGGAGTCGTCTACATGTAGAAAAATTCTAACAAACTTAAAATTTTCAATGTTAACATCTAATTTATACATATTTGTATTCTGAGGCAAATTATGCCTATGGATATCAAACAGGAAGTCATTTGGCCAAGTGGTTTAGGATTTATGACGGTTTAATTTTGGATCTCTTAATGTTAAATTAATTTTTTATCGTTACAAAACAGATTGCTATGTGGGTAGTTTTATAAGTATAACTCAAACTCTAATGTCGAAATGAGCTGTAATTTTGGATTCACATATTTGAAGCTTCTTTAAATCCATTTCTGTTAAAAATTGCATAGCTTACAATTCATATTTTTTCTAATGTTAATTTCAAATAATATATACATTAGAATTCTTATTCGAAAAAAATATGAATTGTAACCTATGAGTTTTTTTTTTTTTTACAGAAATCGATTTCTCAAAGCTTCAAATATGCAAATGCAAAATTTCAGTTCATTCCGCCAAATAGGTTTATAGTTTGTGTAAAAAGTAAACTACCTGCATTACAATCTGGTTTTCAAAGGTTAAACATAAATTTAACATTATAGGAGCTCTAAAATTTAAACCTGCATAATTCCTAAACTACTTGACGAAGGGAATTCCTGTTTTTTTATCCAAAGGTAAAATTTACTGAAAAATCCAATGTGGACAGCTACCTAAGCTACATTTAAGTATAGCATTAATTAGTAGTAAAAGACCCTATTATTAATCGATTAGTACACAGAAAAAAATAAAAATAAAACCCAATTTGGGTGGAAAGATTCTTAGGTATGGGCTCAAATTGGGTCATGCCTGTTTTGGTTACCACTGTGTATCCATTTATGGCACTGTTAAATACCCATTTTCAAAAAAAAAAAATTTTTTTTTTTCATCATACCATCATACACCATCATACCGCTACCCCCGTAATATAATTATTATTATTACTGAGGTAGTGCATACGCTAATGACATTTTTTATGCTTTATTTGTTTAAAATAAATGCTATCTTATAATATAAACGAAAACTACATACCACCATTGTTCTCAATTTATTTTTATATTTATTTATACCTAAACTAGAATAACTTTCAAATTTACGAATTTGAAAAAAGTGCACTGAATAAATTGTATGGTTCATATGGTTGCATATAAATTATATAGTTCATGCAATCTTTTCTGTAATTTCATTTGCATCCCTTCCTTATGTCCTTTGCATCTTTGCCTTTATGTGCCTTATATTCTACAAAATTACTATCGATTTTTTTACGTGCACTTTTTATTTATTTTAAAAGCATTTTAGTTCATGTTTCTACGTTTTTGCTTGAAACTTTCCCTTTGTATTTAAATTACAGGTCACATTTTCCATCTGTAATTTTAGAGCCGGCTGTAAAAGCTGACACAAAATCGACCGAAAGCTGAATGATTTTTTTTTTCGATGGTATAATATAATATATTCTATTACATGCTTTGGTTATATTTTGTTCTGAATATTTTACATTTATTTGGAGCAAAATGTACAGCAGGATACTAAAAGCTGAAATATTTAAAGTGACTTATAGTCTAAAATATTCCGAACTGAATATTTCTAGAATACACATGTTTAAATGAAAGTTGTTTATTTCGTATTTCGTCTTCGTTGTGTTAATATTCCGGAAAATTGCAAGCGTAAACTGTTTGTATAATCAGCTTATAACTGATAAAATATTTTTCATTTTACGTCAAAATATTAAATTTCAGTGTGTTTCCTTATTTTCTTTTTTATTATTTCACTTTTGTTTAAATTTATTTTATTTGACATTACATTTAAAATATTTATAATGCAATAATCTACACACAAATGTCAAACATTTTAATGAAAATATATTTATAGGATCATTTAACCAATTTCAAACATTTCATTACAAGCATTTGCAATATTTTATTTAAAAAATTAGTCAATCTCGTGTAAATACAGTCAAACAAAATTAACTACCTTTTTTCCAACTTTAAACATCAAATTAAAATAATGGTAGGACTTAAAGAATATTTTATTAATAATATTTTGTAATATAAAGCTACTATCGTTTTACTATTAGATGAATTACTTGAAATTGAAAATATTGAACTGAAATATACATTAATTAAACTTTAAATTTCTAATATTATCAACTAGAATGTTTTAAGAAAATTTGAAAGATATAATTAGACCCAATAAAAACTTATTAGAAAGAATTTTTTTGGAACACTTTATATATTAACTATTCATCAGATCTGAGGAAAAATTTACAATTTCAAGAAATCTCTACAAAGAAAAAAACAATGTATAGTTACTTAAAACCCAATAGAATTTGTTATAGAAAATGCAACATTCGTAAACTTTTTCTTAAAAAAGTTTTCTTTCTTCGGTGTATTCTACTATTTATATCTTCAAACAAAGATGTTCTATCATTAAAAAAGCGTGATATATATATTTTTTTATAATAACTTATTTACCTACCAAAAAAGTTTATTTCAAAGCAGAACTATGTTTTAAACAAATTCCAAAAATGTTTCAAGAAGCTTTACAATTTTTTTTAAAGATAAAATACAAAAAGTTTTGGAGATATAGTAACTGTTAGAGATGAGACGGGCTCAGCCCGAGCCCGAAAGCCCGGGCCCGACCCGGGCTCGGGCTCAATCTTTCGGAAACTGACAATATAGGAAAAATAAAAATAACCTTTTCTACCCTAAAAAATTACATATTCCATTTCAAGTCGTTTTATGTTATTTTGAACAGAATAAATAGAAGAGGAAACATATTTTTTTCTAACTTTTCTAGTATTAGAATGCTGCTTTAAAAATAAAATTTGCGATATCGGTGATGCGACTGACGACTGGGTGATATGGCGCCATTGGGAAAATCGCTCTTTATATGAAAATAACGTTAGTGATTCTATTTTTAATTATGAACTCTGCTCATGCTAAAGCTCTGCTCTGCACATTTACGAAGCCACTTTCATTCGTAAGTAGATATAATTGGCATGCGTTGTTATTCCGATAGAAAGCAATCGAACAGTGTTTTCACTTTTCCTATGAAAGCATAGGATCTTTCAGATAATGGTGTCAAATTTTTAATTTAAGCTACTTTTCAGGAACACGAAATATTGCTTTAATTAAGGGATCAATTATAATTCACGAAAAAAACCTTTTATGGGAAATAGAAGACGTTGTTCAATTCTTCGGCATAGAAATAGTAATTTCTGCAAATGTCATGCATTTATTCATAAAAACCCACTTCGTTAATGTGTCCATCATATTTGCTTCTTCAGAGAGAAAAATATGAACATCCTTTAAAGGAAGTATATTTTTATGTGATACCAAACTTCTCTTTTGATAAGATTGAATGTAAATTTCCATAAAATTAATTATGTCCACAGGATTAACAGTTATTTTAAAGTACATTTTTTAAAAATATTACTTTTAAAACAATTTTTAAATTTTATGCATTTTTTTTGGTATCGGGTTCGGACGGGCTCGGGCTCTGAAGACACAAAATGTTTCTCTGGCGGACTCGAATTTAAAACCGTCGAGCTTCGGCTCCAAAAAGAGAGCCCGAACTCATCTCTAGTAACTGTGTTTGAGTAATATGGAAAAACTAAGAATAGGGAGATTGATTTGCTTTATATGAAATTATATACTATATCCTGTATATACTGGCGTATAACGCGCACTCTTGACACAAGAAAATTGATCGAAATTTACAATTGCGCGTTATACGCTGGTTATAAAAATAAAAAAGGGAAAAATTAGGAAAGAGCTTCTATAACTCATGAAGATTTCTTTACAACGAGGATGATGCATGTAATAAAAATGAGTTCGGGCTTTTTTTCAGGACCCGAGACCGATGATTTGAAATCCGAACCCGAAAACCTTTGTGCCATCAGATCCCGAGCCCGATACCGAAAGTACACGGTAGAAAATAGTTAATAACATTTTAAAAATGTTTCAACTTTATTTTTTTCATTTAATAATTCTTTCTTACATGAAAATAAGTATTTAGCCTAAATGCTCCTTCATGACAACGTTTCGTGATTTTCATGTCCCTGAAAAATCTGTTTAAAATAGCAAACACGCTACATCTAGCCAACTTTTGTAGAAATCTGCAAAAGTCGCAGTTCGTATTCTTTTAAAATGTCACTGTACAACTATAGCAGAAAGTCATGAGTTCTGTTTCACAGTAATTCTGGAAAATGACTTCAAACAGAAACCAAGGATAGACAAGGGATATCTCACAGCTTCTTTATGTTACTAACACTGACCGTGCAAATGCTTCAGAGTCAGATAGAATAATTATTATTGTATCCCATCTATAACAATTCAATTCCCTTTCAAATGGATTTTCAGGGATTGTAAAACACTCTAACAAGTTTAGCTTAAATTCTTGTTATTCAAATAGCAAGTTTTTTTTCATATTTACAATTTGTGAATAAATAAAATTTTTACTTTGAACCCGAGGACGAATACTGGTATAAAAGTCTAGCACGAGCCCGTTACATCTTTAGCACGTAATACTTAAAATACGCAAATATACTTAAAAATAGAAACATATAGTGTGAAGTGTTAGGTGTGTATTATACACCGGAGCGCATTATGCGCCGGAATATACGGTGTATATATTAATTTTAATAATAAAAGTTTTTCAGCTTTTTAAACAAAAGCTTAAAAAAGGATTTTTAGTCAAAAGGAGGAAATCCAAGGGGAAATGAGAATTTCCAGTGAAAAAGTCGCTCATTCTTGCTCGATAAAATTAAAAATGGTTTTTAGAAAAATCATACTATAACTCCATTAAATTTATCGAATTGTTTTTAAATATTTGGTGAATACATTTTAAATATTACTACCGAAAAATCTTAATATACAAAATAAAATATCTTGAAAACTATTACTAAACCTAAAAATGACTTACCCTTTGAAAAACTCATATTCTGGATGATATGAATTTAACTAAATATTAGCATTGAAGAGCGAATTCGGATCGGTCACTTTCCCTTCAAAAGTCCTCCCTGAACGCATCCCTCAGATAGCAATATGGGTAATTCTGTCTGATGCTTAACAATGTCCCCTCGTTCCAATTATATCAGTGTTAGAAAGTTTAGAATGCAGCCTTACAATGGATCCACTGATTTAGAGCAATTTCTCAGTTGTGGTTTAAATTAGTGGAAAGCATTAATGGCTTTTCACATGTATAAGGTTTGGTATATACTCAATGAATTTTTCGTATTATATTATTAAATTTATAGTATTTTTAGAATTAATAGTCATTTGGAACAACTGTGATTTAATGATACATTTTCTATTCAGTAAATTCTTATAATTAAAGTTTCATTGTTAGGCAATCAGAAATGTAAAAGGAAATATTTTATCAGATAAATATTTTTAAATGCTTAGCACGTTGTCCGTTAGACTGACCTGATCCATTATAAAATATTAATTATCTATTTAACTTTTAATTAACTTTTGTTTAACTTCTTTTTTTATTAGAGCGTAAAATTTATCAATAGTCTCGTTTCATAGCCATAAATTGCCTTCAATGAAAATATTGATGCCACACGTATTCGTGGGCAAGGGGCCCCGTGGAATATTGCTGGCACGCGTATTTGTGTGCCATGGCGTTCATTAACTGTTAAAAATTTGCAGCAAACTGTCCAGTCATTTGACAGTTTTTATAAAAAACTGTTACATAACATTAACTCTATTCTGACCATATTATGGTCAGAATAGAGTTAAATTACTGTTATATAGCCATTTTCTATAAAAACGGTCAAATGACTGGACAGTTTGCTGCAAATTTTAGTGTTGTATTAATTTATTTAACAGTTTACCACTGGAAAGACTTACCACGTACGTCGAAATGTTTTTGTGAATTAGTTACATAGTTTCCAAGTCTCTTACCACTATTTTTAAATAATAATTTTCGTCTTATTGTATTTTAAAACCACAAAGTATGTATTATTCTAGGACCTATATAGTTGCTCTGTACGTTAATATAAAGTAGATGAGACATACAAAATATATCATTTTACAATAGAACATGACTTTGCAATGCACCTATCCAGTCAAAAATAAAAGGTGATTCGCTCTGACCAAGCTCGGCTCGGGTTTCCATTAATTATGTTGAGAAAAGTAAAAATATTTGTGATGAAATTTTGAAGAGAGTTACCCTGCTTTGTGCGAAATATGATAACATCAAGACAAGGGCTGTCAACTTCCACTATCCACGCTCAAACATCACGAATTTAACGCACTATATTTTGGAATGTTGTTAGCAGTACTTGTAGTAACACTAACTGAATTATAGTGATTATCTAGGATTTTTTGTGATTTTATCACATTTAAAACAATGCAAGGTAAATATCCAGGGCCGTACATAGAGACCGCGGGCCCCGGTAATAATTCCAACGTGGGTCCCCCATCATAAGTATGATACAATAACTTCTTAGACGGAAACTCAAAAAACAAATGAAAAAATCCGTTTTAAACAGGTTAATTTAATTTTAGAAGGTAAAACTGCATGGTATGTTTTTGGCAGAACCATGATTTTTTTTCCTGTTTAAAATAGGATTGCACTATAGAAAATAAATTTTCTGAATAGTACTTTTTTAGAAAATCTATATAGTATTTGCTAACAATTTTATTATTTTTCTTTTGCAGTACAGTTTATGATGCATTTGTAACACCTTTTTCATCTAAAGATTTTAAATAGAAATTTAAAATAGTGAAAATATAATTAAATTTTAATTGAATTCCTCAATTAATTTTGAATGAAAAAAAATTAAATTATGAAAGAAATAAAATGCGAAACCTTAACATGTTGCTTCGCTCAGCTTTCCACCTAATTCATGTTTGCACATCCCTTTCAAAACTTTTTTGAGAGGGGACGGGACAATTTTTTTAAAATTTATTGCGCACAGTTGAGAAGCAACTGATACAGCTTTATTCTCACATATGTTTATAAAATTAACCAAAGTACTCATTACTGATAAATGTGCTTCACTTTAAGAAAGTTGCAATAACAAGCTTTAGCTAACATTATTGGTATTTATTAATTTCTGGGCTTAAAGTGTTTATGTAATACTAATTGTTCTATTTTAATCAAATATGACAAAATATTTTAGCTTTTGTGCAATTTCAGATTAAAAAAAAAAAAAAAATCTGATCTGTGACAACTGATACACTTCAAAATATCAAATTCCTTCATGGAGCAACTGCTCCTCCCTAGCCTCCTCCAAATGGCGCCCTTGTGTTAAAAGTATCTTCCATTTTTAACTGTTAATATTAATCGTAGGTTACTTAAGCGATATAATATAAATGGTACCATGAAGTACCATCATAAACAAATATATTCATTATAGACTTTCAGTCAGTAGAATTTAATTTCAAAAAATGTATTTAAGCACGTCCCAGATAACACATTGACTTAAAATAAGGCTTTATAATGCTTCTTTAAGGGTGTATTCAAATCCAAACTGCTTATTTTGAGACACATTCGTAAATTCATTTTTGCTCTAAAATGCATCCAATTGGCAGGTTCTCTTATTCAGAAACTTTATAATGCGCCCACTGTCTTGATTTTTTGATAAAGACAGAATATATTTCAAAAAATGCTGTCAAAGTGGACATTTTGAACCGAATTTCGAGAAGCGATAGCGAAAACAAAAAAAAATGATCGTACTGTGAAAATAATTGTCTGTAAATCAATTTCTAATTAATTGAACGAAAAATAAAAACATGGGGCCCTTATAAATGTCTTTATAAATCACGCCACCAAGTTTCCTGTTGTTACTTTTAAAAATGAGTCTGGGAATGTGTCTCAAAATTTTGAGTTGTTGAGCGTGGAAAAATATTTTTTTTGAATATCTGCCATCTGTTTTTTTCTTTTAGTGTTCAGAAGTTGAAAGGGAAAAAATAGAAACAGTCATATAATATATATTTTTTTCTAATAACACCACAGAAAATATTTTTGATGCAATAGACATTATGGATATAAATCATTCAAAATACACTAATATTTTGTATCGATCTGAGCAATTTTCCAAAAGTCAGAGAAACAGTAGTTATAAGGGACATACACACAAATTACATTCTTGAAGACCGTTTTCTATAAAAACTGACCAAATAATATTAGGTGGATCCACTCCTTCTAATTTTTAAAGAGTGTTGCACCACTAAAATAAATAACAAATATTTACTTAATATATATATTTTTCAGATTTAAAAAAAACTTCCAGCATTTAATCGCATAATTTGTAATATTTTTTTGCTGTTAAATAAGGCGAAAAATTCTATATGAAAATTGTGGTAGAACTGTAGGTACGTACCCTGTAAACTTTCATATAAATAGTCTCAATGGAAATGAATAAAAAGAAAAATATATTTAGCTTTGTGCATGATAGAGAAACTAACTAAAATTAAGTTTAAAACTAAGTAATAAAACAAATTAAGGAGTAACGCCGCTTTGACCTATCCAAAATTTCAAAAAACTTTTTTGTTGCTTAAAGTACACTTTTTATAAACATACGTAGAAATCATATTTTATTAATTAGAAATCTCTATAGAAAGTGAAAGGTTAATTATGGAGTTATAGAAGTAGAATGCGTTGCAGCGAGTAAACAGTAACAAAAACTTAGTTTTTTTTTTTTTTTTTTTTTTTTTTTTTTTCAGAACAGTAATTTTCAAAATCAGTGGACACTCTGGTTTCGCCAGTTTTCAATCATTGAACTTTAACATTTTGCAAATAATTCGTCACATATTTTTCTAGTGAAATATGTTGGATGTTCCGATATATTAATAGATAATATATATTATACAATATAGATATTAATTATAGCTATGATATTATATATTATATATTATTCGATATATTTAATAGCCATTGCTCGCTTTTCTGGGTAACTGCATGTAACGAAAAATTTGGTTGAAATTTTACATTTCAGTTTGAATTAATGCAATTTCATTAAATATGCATATATATATATATATGCATATATATATATATATATATATATATATATATATATATATATATATAAACTGCTATGTATTTCACTTGCTTTTCATCTAAAAGAAACTATTTTTTATTGTTCCAGTTCAAGTCTACTATGATTTATCGTGCCCACCACGTCCTCTTCTTTTTTCAAAGTGCTCCCACATCATCAGTCAAGCCACCATTTTAGGTAGATTTCGTAAGAAATACTACCTATTACATTCTCCCCTAAGTTGGAATTTCTGAAAAATTTTTGCAGATCTACACCGATCATGACTCTTAGAACCCAAAACCACCCCAGTTCAAAACTTTATCTATCTATCTATCTATCTATCTATATCACTTTTTTATGGACACGATAACTTCCATAATTCTGCACATATCTCTTCCAAACTGATACATAAAATAAAGGGGCATAAAACCTCGGTCAAGTTCGTTAATGGGCAAAATCGAACCGGGGGGGGGTGAGGGGGGGGGGGGCTTTTTGGGAAAACAGAAAACCCCCCATAACTTCTTAATTTTGATACATATCGAATCCGTTTAAAGTTATTATTACTTCTATAGGAAAAGGGCCAAAAATTTACGTATGACAGATTTTTGATTTCATTAAAAATGGGTTTAAGAAGAAAAAAAAATTCATAACTTCGTCAGTTCACAAGATATCAAATGCGCTGAAATTTATTATAAATCTTCTTAATATACAACTACAGTCTACAACTTTTATATGTTGACAAGTTTTTTATAGGACCAACTGTTACAGCAAAAAAAAAAAAAATCCTGCTGGCTCTGCCTACAGGCATAGCTATATTTCGAAGTGGGCGGTCCCAACTTCCGCATTATGGCAAATAGGTCTTTCTTCTGCAATTCCCAATAAACAGGCGCCCCACGGTCTGCGTCTTCCAAATCTACCTGTGCCTGTAGGCCGAGCGGTCAGAGATTTTTTAATATATGAAAGAAAAAAATACAATTTTCTACTTTAATATATACAGTATAATAAATTATTGTAAATGGATTTTAATAAATGCTTCAGATTTCTTTGAAAAATATATTCCCGAAATAGGGCATCAAAGTGCTGTCACCCAATAAATTATTTAAATGTTATGAACAAATATCGAAAATGACAAAGACTATTCAAAAAACCTTTTTTATAATAACACTTTTTATAAAAAGGTCAGGTTAGATTAACATTTAATGCCTATTTAAAGAGTCGTGTACCGTGTACCTACGGAGAAAAATAGAGCAATGTTTTATTTACTCATATAAAAAAGTTATTTGATTTGAAATATTTTATTTACTCATGTAAAAAAGTTATTTGATTTGAAATATTTTAATCAAAACCGCATTCAGAACTTTGTGTAAGAACGAAAATTTGTAAAACAAACTTTAGCTATTACTATGTATGGCATAAAGGAACATTCCTTTTTAAAGTCACTTTATTTAAAACAGTTATTTTGCAGATTGCGTATACGATTTCGTGAAAAGGGCTAACCAGATGTTCGTGAAATTTCAACCTTTTTAATAAATGTATGTATATGAAACAACATAGAATATTGATCCTTCTACTATAATATTCATAAAATTATGTTTGTTTCAAGTTTTTAAAATGTCCGACTTTTAAGAATATTTTTTTTATTTTATCATTGAATAGATACGAGACATCTTTTATCAATAACAGGTTATCTTAATAGAACACTATATCTCTAAGTACCTGAAAAAATAAAAATTCAAGCTGTTAAGGTGACTAGAAAGGTTTGAAATGACGAAAATATTTAATTGTTATTATTTTTATTGGTCCAATAGACAAATTATTAAAATTAACAGTCGTACGTAAATGTTTCGTAACCTGTCAAATATTTTATACATACGGGCCACTGACCGGCTCGTAAAGACGTTCAAGCAAACTCACACTTTTGAATTTTATTATTTGTTAGTTATTTTAATTTAAAATTTTTACGTAAAAAAGTACAAGCCTATTTTTGCTGGTATTTTATATAAAAACCAGGACCGAAGGCGGGCCTCCCCCGTAGAGCCGGGCTCCGGTAATTTATACCGGCTCTATCCCCCTCCCCTCTATACGGGTCTGTAGATATCTTCAAATTTCCATTGCAATATATTCACTTTTCTCAAAGTTATTAAAAGTCTCAAAGTTATGGAAACTCGAGTTTGGTTAGAGTGGAACATTCTGAATAATTGATTGAATAAATTAATTTCGACCTCATGCTCTATTGTAAAAATGTATTATTTTTGCACGCCTGACCTATCCTCAAAGTTTATATAAGGCATTTGAAATCCCCTGTATTTATTTATTCATTCATCAAGAAGTTATTTTAAAATTTTTGTAAAATAATAATAATAATATCAATAATAATAGTAATGCCCGAGTCATTTTCTGAAAAAAAAAAAATCTTCTCTAAACACTTTATCAAAACAAAAAGATAATTGCCCCATCAATCACTTTTATTTAATTACAATAATTAAATCAACGCCACTATTTATCTCTAAAGAATCTTGAGAACGTCCTCTTTATCTCAAAAGCAAACTGTTAATTAAATAAATGAGATTCATCAGTTTAATTTTCCATGTAGGAAATCTCAAACTACTATCTTTACATTTCAAAACATTCATATGTCTGTTCAAATACTTAACTGAACAAATAAAATTAATGCATGGATGGATTGACAAAAGAAGACGGAAAACATGATTTGAACATAAAAGATCGCCCACAACAAAAATCAATAGAATCATAAGTTATCATTTTTTTTAGTTTAGTCGTGTCTATTAGCTATTACATTGCATTTTCTCATGAAAATTGCGGAAAAAATAGAACAACCTCAAACGATTATCAAATCTATAATTTAAGTAAAGGAAAGTGGCAACGGGACTGATATGACCATCATTTTACGGATTCGGATGGCTTCCTTCCACTAAGGTGTCAAAATGTATGGAAGGAAGTCAGAATAATCTCAATTTTTATGTTACTGCTTATTCTTGGAGGCGTGTTTGTCTGTTTTTTGTGCTCGATGAGGTATGACCTAAGAAAGCAGATATAAGAAGTACCGCATCCAGTGACGTAACATTCGGTAGCCAAGTCAGCGAACTCATGGAACGGGTGAGTACGGATACAATCTGTTTGCCGGTATTCAATAATTTGAGAAATGTTATCACTGCATGATCGTTTTCTGTATTAATTTTAGCTTATTTTTTTTTGTTTTGAGAGACACGTAAAATACAAGATTGTTATTAAGGTGTCCGTGACACAGTATTTAATTTTTTAATCAATTTTATTATTAATAATAATAATCCTTTAAAATGTATTTATATATACATATAAGTGAACTCGTTAGTGCTAATCTCCAAGAAACAGAGCCGTCCTTAGCGAGGACGACTTAAAGCGAGGCCCGGTGCAGGGATTTTGCGAGGCCCTTTCCTTCCAGATTCTTAACATAATCTTATCTATACTATCAATAAAAAAGAATGGTTTTCACCTATATACTGTAAGCCCAGGGAGCCCTGGTTCGATCCCCTAGCTACTATAAAGAAGTAGTATTTGTTTGTGTGTTTTGTAGAGATAATTTCTGGAACTACTAAACCAATTTCAAAAGTAATGGTGGCAAATTGATGGTGAACGTTCCTCTTCCAACATAGGCTATATTTTATGTCAAGACCACTATCTTTTCTTAACTAAAATCCTGAATTTATATTAGAGATTTTCTAGTATACCTTCTTCTTTTTATTAAAGAAAACATATTTTGCGTCCGCGTGCGAGGCCTCTTTAGGCGCGAGGCCCTGTGCGGCCGCACCTGTCGCACACCCCTAAGGACGGCTCTGCCAAGAAAGGTCAGTTTTCGTCCGCACTAATCGAAGTCCGTATGTAAAACATTTGAATGGTATAAAAATAATCCCTTGAGTAAAATTAATTTAATTCAGTGTTTTTTTTTTTTTTTTTTTTTTTTTAAAGAAATGAAATAGGTTAGAACTTCATGCTAAAATAAACAAACAATTATTAATGTAATATTTTTAATAAAAATGCAAATTAATGATAATATTGTTAATACAAAAAATAAAATTACTCAGTACATACAAAATTTACAAATAAATTGCCATGCTTACATAATTTATTATTTTTTTAATTGTTAAGTCCATTTCCTTTGCGATAGTGGAACAAGTGGTCATTTTTCAGCATGGTTTTCAAATCTTGCGACACACTTCACAATTTGGTTTATGACATCAGATTTTTAACACTTTCCAACTCAGTTGAAAAGTGTTTATGAATTCAGTTTGTCTGTCTGTCTGTCTGTGCTCTAACTCGTGTAAATATATTCGTATTGTCATGCAATTGATATATGTTATTTAGGTTTACTATGGAACGTTCGATATTGAAAATGAAGTGTGTACCATGTATAGTTTTTCTATAGGGACACACATAAGAATTACATTACATTACGGTATATGGGGAAAATTCATTTGCAGTTTATTTAAATGATGTTGCACAGTTTCAAACATATTGAAATTAATATATATCACTCATCTGCACTACAAGAGGTTTACTATCGAATACGCTGTGTATAGCACCCATAGTTCCTTTACAGAAACACTCAAAAGAATTCTGTATTGTCTGTTAACAATAATTGAAGGAAATACGTTTTCAGTTGCTGAACGCGTTTTTAAGTTCAACTTATTTTTTGTCTATTACTTGGTACGTATAAATTCCATATATCATATCATTTACAAGGCAGCACAAAAGTTCTCGAGTACATTTCCGTTTATTGACGGAAATTCCAGAAGGGTATTTTAAACTGTGCTACACGTTACCTAACTGAACTAAAATTTAGCATTCTATATAGTATATATACAAATCTGTAGATTATATACAAGTCTGCACAAAAGAATTCGGATATTTTTCCGAATATTTTTGGTAATTCCTGAAATTGAGTTTTTATATATGTTATGCTTTCTCCAAATTGTTTATTTACATATTGTCTCTCACCTTATTAAACGGTAAAAATTTGTAAAATTATTTTAGAAGTGTTGGAAAGTGTTGCAAAATCTATGCTTAACGCATGAGTTTTCGTTCTTGTTATTGTTAATATCTGCGAACAGCCGGCAGCATTGTTTGAACCCCCTCACGTTGCTGGTTGTGGAATGTTATATTTCACTTCATCAGTGTCGCTTTTAATTTTTGATCTCTAAATAAAAGATATGGCAACCAAAATTGCTTTTGAAAACGTAACGGACAAACATATGTCTTTAGATTCTGCCCAATTAATTGTGGAAAATTTGTACGCATTATCCGATGACCTCAACATTAATTTCAAATAGAAAATGAAAGAGAAAACGAAATTTTCCTCATTAAACGTAGATACGTATTAAGCGGAGACACAAACTATATATAAATATTCCTCTTCAAATGTAAATTCTTTTAAAAATATTAAAAATAAATAACTTATAAATTTTACCAATACTTAAGAACTAATGTACCCTCTGAAAAAAAATATGTATTTGCATACTCGTCATTTCTGAGTACGGAAGAAAAGAATAAATATTAATTTGTCTTCAGAGTTTACTATAAAATATTTATTTTTAGAAAAATTAATATTTTTTAAATTAAAAGAAAATTTATGTTTTATGAGTACTTGTTGCTTTGAGAATCATTTTTGCAAAACAAAAGATCTCTAAGACGATTTATTCAATATATAACTTAGAATAATTATACGATATGTTATAACTTTATCTTTCATAGAAATTTAGATGTATCAATTTAAATATTAGGAACCTTGAAAAAATATGTATATTCTGAGATAAATGTATTTAAAATTTTAAATGCTCCTTAAATGATCACAGACAATAGAATATAAAAAGGGTCATCTTTTTTTTATCTCATTATCGTATTCACATGCGGTTTACGTTATTTTATTCAAAAAGTTCTAGTTTAGACTTCTAGTATTTTTAAGCTTTTTTTTTTTTTTTTTTTTTTTTTTAAAGTAAAATTGTGATATTTTTGAGATTGTTGTGTCCCAGACTAGGTTGACAGGTACCTTTGAAATGTCAAAAAATATCCAGATTTAAAACGTGTTGTCTTAAAAAATATTTGATGAAACTTTAATAGAATGGTTAAACAATTTTAGTCTTTTGAATTTTTCTTTTTAGGAAATTAAATATGTTTAAAGTTTAGTAGTAACTGTTGCATATGAGAGTGCATACTGAGCCCGACGATTTGAAATCCGAGCTCGAAAAATTTTGTGTCAACAGAGCCCGAGCCCGAGCCCGATACCGAAAGTACACAGTCGGGAATTGACAATAACATTTTGAAATTGTTTCAAGGTTAATTTCTCATTTGAAAATCTCTTCTTACATAGTAATAAGCATTAATCCAAAATACAACATCCTCATTACAATATTTCGTCATTTTTATGCCCCTGAAAATTGGTTTAAAATGATTTTCATGTCCCTAAAAATCGGTTTAAAACAACACATTTGTTATTTATACCCAACCAGTAGTAGAAAACTGAAAAAATCACGATTCTTATTTTTTTTAATAATTTTTCGTTATACATTTATGGCAGAAAGACATGAGTTCTGTTTCCCAGTAATTCTGGTAAAGAGCCAAACAAATAGTGACAATAGACAACGGATATCCCACGTTTCATTGTGTTACTAACACTGATCGTGCAAAGACTTCAAAATCAAATAGAATGTTTCTCCTTACATGCACCAATAACAATTCAATTCCCTTTCAAAATGATTCTTTAAGGGTTGTAAAGAAACTTAGACACTTTTGTTTCTCAAATAGCAAGTTTTTTAGTTTTTGAATACGTAAAACTTTTACTGAGCCCGTCTTATCGCTAATGCAAATGAGTCTCAAAAAACTAATGAATAAATGTTTTAAAAATAATGTATATTTATTTTACATTGAAGTAATTTTTTAGCATTTGTTTAATTATATCAAAAATAAATTAAAAAAAAAACTGATGATAAAAAACTGTTCAGAGCTTCTTTGATATATTTATAGTTTAAAAATATCTAATAGCTTTTTTCGAAAATATAATTTGTTGGAGCCACCAAAGTCACCATAAGTGAAAAAAAAAATGACACGAAAATTATAAAAATGTCTTGCTACTTAATGAAAAATTAAAAAAAAAAAAAAACATTTTCTTCCATTTATAAGTCATGGTATGAAATTTAATTGTTGCTTTTTTTTAGAAATGTTAAGACTTAATTTTTTTATTATTATTTGTTTGACATATGATACATAAATAATTTGAAAAAACATTTTTAACTCTCTTCCTTTAGTAAAGTATTGATTTTTTTTTCATTTACCAAATAATGCATTATAAATATTCGTGAAAGAAAATTAAACATTGATATCCGAAAAGCATTAACGGCTATTGCTATTTTGCAGTACAGGTGTAAACCCTCTAAGTGGTTTGCCCGTATTTTTCCGTTTCGCCGAAACAACTTAAATCGGCTGAAGATAAAAATATTTTTAACAAAATTGTATTTTAAGATATATGTAAGATAAGGAAATGTAAAGAGCATTTTAGAAACAAACTGTGAAAGAATAGTTAAATTATCATTAGTTTTACGAGCATTAACATGAAAATGCATTAAAGGCCTCAGACGCTCAGAGGGTTTTAAGAGTTATTCAAACACTGAAAAAAAAAAAAAAAAAAAAAACTTAAAACCTACACAAAATTTTACTTTGATACACTAAATCTCATAATGTAAATCTCGCAGTTTGACTATGCTGTTAAAAAAAATATATATACATATGTTACTTCGTATAGGATGTGACTGAATATTGTTGCGACATAGTTGAGACCCTTTCACCGTGTGTGCCGCCCCACCAGTGGCTGAGAGGTTGTGCTCTCGAAGCTGGTAGACGGGAGGTGCTGGGTTCGATCCCAATCGCGCCTGTCGGCCTAATCGTTCGGAGTTTTCGTGGTTTTCTTCGAGCCGTGGATTTATCCATGCGTAAATACGGATTAGGTACCCTTAGAAAGACCCCCACGAAGGGCACTCCCCCCGGGCCTATATCCCTAGTGTTGATAATTGGCCGTCAATAATCAACCCAACCCAACACCGTGTGTGCCACGGCACGCAGGAATCCGCTGAGCGTCTGAGGGCTTTCCTGCATTTTCATAAAAATGCTCGTAAAAACAATGATAATTTAAATTTTCTTTCACAGTTTTTTTCTAAAATACTTTTTGCATCACTTTATCTTACATATATCTTAAAATACAATTTTGTTAAAAATATTTATGTCTACAGCCGATTTGAGTTGTTTCGTCGCAACGGAAAAATATGAACCTTTTGATTTCCTGCCAGGATTGGCGACTATTTTTATATTCAATAGTACCGTATTTTGCAAAAAAGGTAGAAATCAAGATATCTTAGTATAACCCTATGTAGCGATTTTTTTTTTTTCAAAATGTGATACAAATGGAATGAAATAACAATCGCTGTGGCGTATGGTGTCTCAACCCAGTAATCAAAATGTTAATAAGGCAGAAAAAATCACCTTCAGATAAATTTAATACTTTCTGAGATAAATTATTTCTCTGAAAATAATTGGGAATATTGTAAGATATAGTTGAACGAACGATTTTTATATATATCTGTTGTAAATTGATTAAAACCCTTTTTAAACATATTTTACAAATTTTAGTTCTAATTTACACAAATTTCGAAAACATTTTAACCTTCTTCTTCTAAAATTTACGAGTTATTTATTTTGTTATATCTTAATTTAACACCTATCTGAACATTTGATCTTGCAAAGCATTTATTCTATAAATGTTAAGCTTGGATTACATAAACTATAAAGAGGAAGATAATCAATGAGTTTTTAATTTTTTGTTTTTTCAAAAACCCACAATAATAAGATATTTGTTTGTATTGTTTGTGATGGCGGATTTTTATAGTGTTTATAAAATTGAAAAGGATACATTCCTTACACACACACACAGATATATATATATATATATATATTTCATCATAAACTAAATGTGTCGCGGAAGTATAAGTATCAGGGTTGTAAAAAACCCGGGTTAAAAAAAAAACAGCCAGGGCGGGTAGCTAGGCGGGTACCCGGGCAGCTACCCACTACAGCCCTCATGGTTGTAAAAAACCCGTTTTTTTTAACTCAACCCGGGCGGGTAGCTGGTCACGTACCCGGGCAGCTATCCACTACAACCCTGATAAGTATACACTCAAGTGTGAAGCGAAAGTGTGACTATAAATTCAAGTGTGCTGCGAAAGTATGGTCATATACATTTACGTGTGCCTTGATATAAAATAGATTGATAAACTCTGTTGTAGTAAATAATGTGAAAAAAAAGAAGAAGAACAAGAAAAATGCTCCCAGGAAATGCTTAAAAGATTCTACATTTTGTTGCCTATGCGGAGTGAAAATCTCTGCTTCAATCTCTGATATTACTGTCTTCAACGTCGACAGAATTTTCATGTACAAACAGGTGTTTAAAACAAGAATGAAAAATCCTGTATCAGGCATAGAGTATGTAACATTTTCCAACACTAACAGAATATTATTAAACAAATTCATTTTTTCGTACAATAAAATGGGATATTTAAAGAAGCAATAATTTAAAAAACACATATCTCGGTAAAAATTCATTTTCTTCAATTCCTGTCCATATCCGGTAATGTGTATACTAAGTCTTTCGTGCAGCTTTGAATATGACCTATAGAATTTATACACACTACGTATTACATTAAATATTAGATAGGTTTAAAAATACATACCACAATGGAAAACGCACTTTTTTTTATATATATATATAAAAAATAGAAACAAGTCATCAGATCGCCAAAAAGGAACGATTACCCTCTAGGTCTAGATAATATTGCTGTTAAAAGTTGGTCAAAATTTGAAGAAGACTGTTTGAGATTTGTTCGCGTTATCGTGATCACCGTCTTTAAAAACATAGTTTTAAGATAATCACGTTTAAAGATTCAAGTTATGATTTATCTATGATAGAAAACAATAAATTAAAGCGGCGTACTTTCTTAATTTTTATCAGATTGACTAGAAAATGTCACTGAATATTCGTTACTAATTGTAATAAAACAAAAGTTTTTGAAAGTTTGAAGGTAGGTATAAACACTTAATATTTCTAATTTCTTTTACAAAACATATCACCGAATAATTCAATAACCCGTTTATTAGAGTAACTTATCTTGGCAAAATAGCTAAATCAATAAATGGTTTCGACTATACTTTAAAATAACAATTGCGGTAAATTTTACGTAGAATATTTTCTAAAAACAGTGACGTGCTTTAAATTGTAAATCAAGAACTTTCAAAATCAGATAAAAGCGAGGAATGTCCAATGATTTTTCTGATAATATATATCTTTAATGTATTTTTAAGTGATTATTAATGGAGTTGAGCAATTTTACGTTTCCAGGATTCAATACTTTACTTATTACAAACAATAAAACAGGGGTGATTGTGTTCCGGTATTTTGTACACCATTAAATTTATATAGCAATCTTTTTCTTTTTTAATCGATAAATTCTGCGATGACATACTAAGAATATTGCTGTATAAATTTAGCGATGTACAAAATACCGGAAAACAGTCGCCCCTGAATAAAGTCTCCAGACTTTGATACTTTAATTTAAAACTTTCGTTTGTAAAATTCAATTTCAATAAATGAATGAATTTCTATAAAGAATATTTTTATTCTAATATGGATTATATCTTCATCGATTTTACTAAACGTGGAGTTCATTTGCGGAAGTAATAGTTAAATTTTATAGCCTTCCCAAGGGTAAAATAAAATTCAATTACACGCTGCATTAATATTCAATTCGATTTACTTTGCATTGTAAATGCTTTGATTAATGATTATATTTTATTGTGAATAATCATTATATTCTACTGAATTTGTAGTTTTTAGAATTTTGTGTGATATATAGAATTTAAACTATTGAGCTCTCAGGATAAGTACCGGCACGGAGGGGGAAGGCCTTTGCTTCGCCTTAGATTTTGAAATTTAATTAATTATTTTTTTCCGATTTACTCCCTCAAGGTATCTTTAATGATTTTGTAAAAAAAAGAAAGGACAGTAAATATTATTCTTTCCAAGTTACTTAAAATAACAAGTGGCCCATACAAGGTGGCTAAACAAATAATTATTCGTCTCTTGGGCAAAATATTAGAAATATTTATGTATGGAGTAGGAATAAAAATTATGCTCGATTTTTAAGAATTGATTAAAAATGATCAATTTGAGAAATGGATTTTGAAGAAATTGTGTAGTTCTAAATAAGTATAATCGCGTAGATTTTTTAAAAAGTTACACAAGTTGTAATTTTTTCAACTGAATGAAAAACTGTCCAAGCAAGGCTCAAACCCAGGACATTTCTTACTTAAATTGACTTTGCTCTAATACCTGAGCTACATGTGCGACATCCCAGTCGACACTATTCACTGAGACAAACGTTTCGGCAATCTTCATGCCAAAAATGTCCCCTGTTCGACTCCCAACCTGGGCACTTTTTTACTCAGTTGAAAATTTATAAATCGTATGATTTCTTTACCAATCAGTATGACTGATTTAAAATAGAAAAAAAAGTGATTAAAATAAGTTATCATTTGAGGTTTTTGTAAAAAGGATTGTTTTTAGAAGTTAAGTTGAGAGGACGGGGCCGGTACCTTAAATTTTTTTATCCACAAGTAGTTGTTTAAATTTTTTGTTCCATTCATTGTTTATTTACATTATAAATATTGTTGTTTTACACCTTAATAAACCTAAAATATATTTCATATGTCTAATATTAGTATTCTGCAAGTTAATACTTGTCTATAGTCCTAAAAACAAATAGAAACGCAAAAGAAAAATCACGCATCACACACAGATTATGAAGCATTTACTAACACTTCCAGAATATTTTAACGTAACTTCATCTTTTGATGCGGTGAAAAAAAGAAAACGCATAACATAGTTGTGAATGCAATTTCAGAAATTGCTGTGTATAGTAGTATATGATCTATAGATTTTTATGAACACCACACAATATGCTAAAATTTAAAACAGTTAGAAAGTGCATAATAAAGTTAAAAACTCATTTTCAGCAATTTCCCTCCATAGATTGTCATTTACTCGAATTCTTTTCTGCAGGCTTGTATATGATTTACAATTTGTTATACACATCACATAGTGAACTGAAATTTAAATTCAGCTATAAAACGCATAACATAATTAAAAACTCACTCCCGACAATCACCATCCATGAATAATGATGTACCTAATTTCTTTTGTTCTGTACATTAATTTATTCATAGTCTAGAGACGTCTTTAAGCATAATAAAGTATAACTCAGCTGAAAAATGCATAACACATCTACAACTAAATGTTAAGCTATTCGCACCCATAAGCAGTACTTCTTACAAATTCTTTTGTGCAGCCTTATACATGATCTATAGAATTTATACACATGATGTAATATATCTAAATTTAGTTAAGTTGAAAAAATGCATACCATAACTGAATACGCACTTCCAGCAATTATCGCTCATGGATATTACTGCAACAGATTTTTCTATCCCCTTGCATCTCTGAATGATAAATGGTACGCACTGCATGTTATATAGAAATTATGTTGTAATGCACCTCAGTAACGCATATCAATTTCATTATATTTGAAGTAATTCACCGTGAATAAAATATCCTGTATTTTATTTTCATAGATCATAATTTAACGAAATTATTTTATACGTCCCTGTAAAAACGAACTATAAATGCTACACCAGTCTATTTTCATTAAGGGATGTTCTATACTAAGTCTCACTAACATATACCATAATTACGTGAAAATTCAAGAATATTTACGAAAGTTAGAGTGCTGTTAGACTGCCAGACAGACAGATGAACCTAAATCATAAAAACACTTTTCAACTATGTTGGAAACCTTAAAAAAATGTATGCATCAATATTTTTCTTAATGGAAAAACTGCTTTTTTAATGTATGAACTCCATTAACAAAAAGCAGGAAAATAATTCTTAACGTAAAATATTTTGTACTTTTTCTGAAATACACTAAGAAGTAAGAACCGCTGATAAAATCGAAAAATGTTGATATGCTTTTTATGAAAAGTTGGTAAAGATTATCTTTATATTTGCTTAAAACAAATTAAGAATCTTATAACAAAAAATGAGGACATGAATAACTAGAGAAACTTTTTGTGAAAATATAATATTTTAATTATTTTAATTATAATGTAACATAAAATTTATAAAGAGATGAAATTTTTATTTCTCTCTTTTTAAACTTGCTATTTATAATTTTAATTTGTATCCTTTTTTTCAGGTATTATTCAAACTCTTTTTTAGTTTCCTTCTCCTCTGTTTAGTATCAGGAGGTGGCGCCGGAGGTGGAGGAGGATGGAATGCAGGTGGAGGAGGTGGTGGTGGTTGGAGTCCAAGTGGCGGTGCTAAAGGAGACACAGGAGGTGGTATAACAGTTTTTGCTATACCAATCACTCTCACAGCAACAGCTAGTGGCGGAGGTGGTAAAGGTGGGGGGAAAGGCGGCGGCGGTGGTGGTGGATGGCCTTCAGGAGGCGGAGGTGGAAGCAAAGGAGGTGGTGGTGGATGGCCTTCGGGAGGAGGTGGAGGTAAAGGAGGTGGTGGGGGATGGCCTTCAGGAGGTGGTGGAAAAGGTGGTGGAGGTGGAGGGACTCCTGTCACCCTCTTAACTTTTACAATACCAGCAGCTCCAGCAAGCAGTGGAGGAAAAGGTGGTGGTAAAGGTGGTGGAGGTGGTTGGACTTCCGCAGGAGGAGGAAAAGGAGGAGGTGGTGGCTGGCCTTCCAGTGGTGGAGGAGGGAAAGGAGGAGGAGGTGGCTGGCCTTCAGGAGGAGGAGGTGGTTGGCCTTCAGGAGGAGGTGGAGGATGGCCAAGTGGTGGTGGTGGTGGCGGCGGCTGGGATGAGGGTGGAGCAGCTGAAGATTGGTGGTGAAAGGTATCTTTTAAAGGTTATTAATACATAACTTTATTAATCATTCATTCTTTTTGTTTTTCTGGTCTTTCAGCAATTCAAGTAAAATAATATCTACAACCATATACGTGGATTTTTTTTTTGTTCTGTTACTTTTAAATATTATATTTCATTAATGCTTCAATTAAATATATTTCCTGCATATTTTATTTGAATAAATCTCCCTCTCTTTTTTCATTAGTCCTATGGTTATGCAAGATATACTTACTTGCTAATATGTCAAAATTTATTTCCGAAATGATCGTATTCAAAAATTTATACTATTTGGCAATACAAAGAATTTTAAAATGATCTCTGTACACAGGCAAATGATGAATAAAAAGTGCAGTTGTTAATAAATTCCAGAATGACTTATGAATTACAAACAAGAAAGAAAAATCACGCATCACGCACAAATTATGAAATACTTTACAACACAACTTCGTCTTTTGATATGGTGACCTGCCTTGATTTCACCCACTTGTGAGAAGCCAATCGTCAGGTATAGGAACCAATCTCACTAGAGAAAGAACAAAACGCATAACATAGTTGAAAACAAAATATCAACAATTACCGCCCGTAGTCGGTAAGGTATTTAAATTTATTTGTGCAGTACTTTATATGACGATCTATAGATTTTTATACGCACCACACAGTATCTCAAAAGCACAAAAGATAATTCAGCTAGAAAATGCATAAAACTGTTGAAGATTTACTTTCAGAAGTATTCGTCTATACATTGTAATGTTTTCGTATAGTTTTGTGCAGCCCTGCATATTATCTATCGTATATTTTTGTACACATCACACAGCATCAATCACCATCCATAGAGGATAATGTGTATAATTGTTTTTTAACAGCCTTATATATGAATTTATTTATATTCTACAAGCATCGTTTAGTATGCTAAACTATATCTAAGCTGCTATATGCACAATACAGTTCAAAAAAAGATTTAATTTGTGACCGTAGATGGTAAAGCTTTCAAATTCTTTTGTGAAGTCCTGTATATAATCTTTCGAAATTATACACACCACGTAGCATACCAAAATTTGGTTGAGCTTAAAATAGTATACCACAGCTGAAAACGCATTCACAAAAATTATCGCACAAATACAGTATTGTAACCGAATTATTTTGTATGTCTCTGTAAATGAACGATACATGCTATGCACCCCCTAGAATACAGTAAGCATCTTCAAAAGCATTCCAGTAATGCATACCAATTTCATAAAGTTTGAAAAAGAGTAACATTATTAAAATACACTGCGAAGGATTTTTACCTATAGACCATAATGTAAGGGAATCATTTTGTGTTTCCCTGTAAACGGATGATAAATTCTACGCACACCATATTCTATAGAAAGCATGTTGCGGTGTTCTTCAATAATGCATATCAATTTCATTTGTTTGAAGTAGTGTAACATCATTAAAGGCCACTGCAAACAATTGTTTTCCGTAGAACATAATGGAATGGAAATCATTTGTATGTACCTGTAAATGAACTTATGAAGCTACACACTCCATCTTCAATAGGTATTTTCCTATTATAAAATTTTTCTAGCAAATTATTATTTAATATTTCCTAGTATGTACTTGTATAAAAATCCAAGTTAGATCCCTGAGTTAGATCGCAGACAGACAGACGAAAAGAAGTCATAAAACTTTTCAACTGTGTTGAAAAATGTTTTAAAAGAAGAAATTTTAAATAACATACACCCAAATTTAACAGAGTATACGTACATTTTTTCAAATAAGCGACTAGCTTCGTGATAAATAATTTTTTAGCTCTTTTCATCAAGCGAACATGGACGACCACACAAAAGCAGAAACACGTTTAACATACTTGCTTTTCATGCTTCATAAACTTCGCACGCATACTTCGCCAGATGAGGAAAATATCAAATTATTATTCAGAAAACTTATTGTTTTGTAAAAAGATTTTTGTAATTCTGAGAAGTAAATGTTTCAATAAGGACATTGATTGTAAACTAAAAAAAGTAGCATTTTGTGTAACAGTTTACTTTTATGAATTGTAGGCAGTAAAGTGTAAATACTTTCAAACTGCGATTTTTGTCGTACTTAAAAATTCATATTCTTGAAGCTCATGGAGCTCGTAAATTTAACAGTAATATTATAGGAAGGTTGGTAAATGAAACTGATGCAAGTTATTGATTTATAAAACTAGGAAAACTCAGCAAGAGAAATTCTATATAAATTCGGCATGTATGTAGAATAATTCCTCAAGGTAAAGAATATATACACTCATGTCCAAAATTAAGGTCATAAACATAAAATCTGTGAAAACTGATGAACTGTTCACTGTGTTGCCACGAAATTTGGCACAGAGGTATATTACAATGGGAGAAAGAATATAGCAACGTAACAATACAGAAAACATTTTAATTGTGAATTAAGAAACAGGATATATCAAAACGTGTTAAATCATGAATCAGAGATAAATCATGAATCAGAGATAAATCATTTATCTCGGGAAAAGTCTGTCTAATATGGAGTGTGACCATCGTGCACTGCTATACAAGCCTCACAACGAGCTCTTATACTGTTTATGAGGGTGTCAATAAATGTTTGTGGCAACAAAGCCCATTCTTCCAAAAGCGCGGCTTTTAACTCCTGGCGGGACCTGGAAGGGGGCTTACGCTGTGCAATGGCTCTTCCTAGACCTAGACCATCCCGATGTCATCAGGAAAGCCGGCCAAGGCCGCAACAGAGCATCGATACATGCACAGGATCGCTACTTGGCATTACACGCACAGCGACATAGGCTGGCAACGGCTCCCCAGCTTGCTCGTGACCTTACTGCTGCGTCTGGAATAAGAATTTCCAGACAAACAGTATATAGATGTCTACCAGAGAGGGCCCTTTACACCTGGCGTCCAGTCGTGTGTGCCCCTTTCACTGCATCTAACAGGAGAGCCCGGTTGTTGTGGAGCCGAAGACATCAGTCTTGGACACAACAAGAATACGGCATGTTCTTTTTAGTGATGAGTCAAGATTCACCACGCAGAGTGATTCTCGTCGAATCTTTATCTGGAGAGAATGTGGGCTTTGCTATCACACCTCCTACGTAAAAAAAATCAACAGATTTGGTGGCAAAGGAATCCTTGTCTGGGGCGGCATAATGTTGGGCAGTCGTACACCACTGCACGTTTTCGATACGGGTACTGTCAACGCACATCGCTATAGGGATGAAGTCTTTGAAGCCTATGTGAGGTTGTTCTGGGATGCTGTAGACCCGGACTTCATGTTTATGGACGATAATGCAAAGCCACACAGAGCTCACATTGTTGATGATTTTCTTGAAGAAGAGGATATTCGCCGTATGAATTGGACTTCGAGGTCTCCGGACCTCAATCCTATTGAATACGTTTGCGATGGTGTAGGAAGATCCATTGCACTGCCTAACCCTCCTCTCAGGGCCCGCCAGGAGTTGAAAGCCGCGCTTTTGGAAGAATGGGCTTTGTTACCACAAACATTTATTGACACCCTCATAAACAGTTTGAAAGCTCGTTGTGAGGCTTGTATAGCACTGTACGATTGTCACACTCCATATGAGACAGACTTTTCCCTAGATAAATGATTTATCTCTGATTCATGATTTAACACTTTTTGATATACCCTGTTTCTTAATTCACAATTAAAATCTTTTCTATATTGTTATGTTGCTATATTTTTTCTCTCATTGTAATAAACCTCTGTGCCAAATTTCGTGGCAACACAGTGAATAAATAGTTCATCAGTTTTCACAGATTATATGTTTATGATGTTAATTTTGGACATAAGTGTATTTAAGATTAACCAATACCCAGGGTGTTAGAAACCTTTAAAAAATTATCTAAATATATATGCTGATTAATGAAATTATATTCACTCATCTTGATTCTGATTATCCTGAAAATAATCAGTAGTGATGCTTTAAAAATTATCTCAAACTTTGTCCTTATTTATGCTTTATAAAATGCAGAATTTGTGCAAATGATTTACTATATGCGCAAAAGCCAGAATAAAAATAATTTTAAAAGGCAAAAAAAATAACTGCTAAAAGAAAGACAAATCGTTGCATTGTCATTTCATTGTTCTAAACTTCATAAATTATTTAAACGTAATATTTCTCAGCATGAACAATCAAACATAAGTTTAAAAAAATACATCAAGCATAGATTATGAAACGCTTTCCAACTTCCCGTGTAATAAAGTGAAAGATGATGTCTAAGTAAACAAAGTCATGGTCAAACCGGGCGGGGAGGCCTACCTTTCGGCTTAAGCTCAACTATCCCCACCCAGCAGGTTTGTTTACCAAATTATACTGAGCATTACTAAATTATACTTTGTGATATTGGGCAATAATTATACTATGTAATGCTGAAATACAAATTCTGAAAATACAAAATTCCAAAAATACAAATTCTGAAAATACAATTTACCAATCCTACTGAGCAGTACTAAGTACTACTATGTGATACTGAGCAATAATACTACCATGTAATAATACTGTAAGAAGCTGAAGTAAATAATAGTAATGAATAAGGTAATTACTAAATGAACAATAATGAATGAATAATAATACTAGAGTAAAAAATGATAAATTATGCTAAAAATACTAAATAACACTGTATGATGTCATTACGAATAACTAAATTGTTAAGGTTACAATTTATGTAGTGTGTAAAGGTTCTTATGCATATTAGAACTCCACTTCATCCCTAACCTCCACTAAGTCCAATGGAGGCAGCAAACAATTTGTAAAACTCATAACACATTTGAAAACCCAATTTCAGCAATTATCATCTATAGTCAGAAACAATATCCAAATTCTTTTGTGAAGTCCTGAATATAATCTATAGCTTTGTTATATATAAACTACAAGTATGCGAAAATTTAGTTCAGTTGAGAAATGCATGACACAGTTGAAAATTCCGCTTCAGCAATTAAAGACAAAATAAGCGGAAATGTACGGGAATTCTTTTGTGCAGCCCTGTATATACTCTATAGACTTTATACACACCAAGTAATATGCAAAAAAAAAATAATTTCACTTAAAAAAGCAATTGAAAAACTCATTTCCAGCAATTATTGTTCATCGACAGTGTTGTAACCGAATTCTTTTGTGTGTCCCTGTAAATAAATGACTCTATCCTATTCTGAAGTAAGTATCTTGCACAGCACCTCAGTGATGTATATCAATTTCAGTATGTTTGAAATAGTGTAACGTCATTAAAATACACTGCAATCTATTTTTTCTCATAGACCACAGTATAGACGAATTATTTTGAGAGCCCCTGTAAAGAGTTATAATTGCTACACACTTCATTTTCAATACTGAATATGCTATGGTAAACCTCAATAACATATATCAATTACATGGAAATACGAGTATATTTACGCGAGTTGGAGTACGACGAGACGGACGGCCAGACAAGCCTAATTCGTAAACACTTTTCAACTTCATGCTGGAAAGTGTTAAAAACGCGTACTACACCAAGTTGTCGTAATGAGACATTGTCAAACGGTACAATTCGATTCTGAAGTCTGTCTTTTTTTAAATGTATGTTAAGAAAAAAGTTTAAGGACATTTAAAGTCAAACGAACTTTATAATTTTCAATGCCAGCCTCTAATTTTGACCCCACAATACGGAATTTAGAACCTCAAATTAGCAAAAATTTAAGAATAGTTTGAACCGTTTTAAAATAGTTCTGGAGATAGTCAATATGGTAAATTGGATTAATTTCCTGGGCTTTTTGAAAGGTGAAATCTTGAAACCTTTTACTGTAAAGTTCAGATTTAATAAAAAAAAAAATAATTTATTAGAAAATGTCACTAGGAAAAGCGCTAAATGAGTCATTTAAATAGATTTCCAAATAATTGAAACCGCAATTACGCTAATTGAAGTTTTTTTTATGAAGTTATTTTTTCAATGACTTTACGGTCCCTGCAGAAGACTTTTTTACTCAACAACTCGTTGAAGGAATGCATTATACATGGATATTGAAAGAAATTTATTTCTGTTAAAATAAGTGTTGGTTACAGTTAATAATTTTCTCAAATTTCAATTTCATATTTCGTAAATAAAAATCATAAAAAATGTATGAAAACCAAATTATTATATTTGGGATATTTAATACTGATACAACAGAAAAAGTGCATCACGAAAAAAAAAGAATAATTATAGGAAATATGACTGTAAATATTAAAAAGTAATTTAACATTAATAGCTCAAAATTTCACATCACATATAATTCACAAGCATCTCCAAAATACTTCAAAATACTTCAAATTTGGTATCTGAAGATATTTGTCCTAGAACTGAAATATGATGTCCAAGTGTATTGTTATTGCAAAATTTAAAGTTAGTTACTATTGAATATGCAAATAGCTACCTAAGCTTATTTTAATCAAAAACAACTAGGCTGCGGTCTTGGACCCACTGCTGATGGGGACCCCAAAATGAGTAAAATGATTTAGAAAAAGTTTCTTAAAAATGAAGTTTTCTGCAATTATTTTCTCAAAAAAGAACAAAAGGATTGTGTTTAACTTTGCATCCTAATATCTAACAATAATCCTCGAAAAAAATTCTAGCTACTATTTAATTTCAAGGGGCCCCAAAAAGTTGCTGGGCCTTGGGCCCCAAACGACCTTAATCGGGCTCTGTATGCAGTTATAATTTAATCTATTGATATTTAATTAACTTCTTTGATTTATGTAGGACAACTTGATTTCCAAATAACTTCATCAATCATCTTACTTTAATATAACATATTTGTCTTACTTAAATGTTTCTTTCACCCTTGGATTATTATTATTATTATAGATATATAATATTACTAGGGGGCTCAGCCCCCTACTCGCTAACGTTCGCCAACCCCCGTGAATTACGAAGCAATTCATATTGAGACCGCTACGCGGTCCCAGTTCGCTTCGCTCGCTTGCCCCTTTTCAATTTTGCAGAAATTCTAGCCGAATAAGTACTACCATAAACCACCATAAAATTGACACTTTTTTAATGTAAAAAAATAATTGAAAACTTCGCTGAAAACACAGTTAAAAATGCATTTAGTTGCTGCTACCAATGTGCATAAATCATTTAAATACTATGAAAAAAAAAGATCTTGAAAACACAAATAGTTTAAAAATCATTGCACCTATAATATTGTACAGCACGGCTTAAATTCATAAAAAAAAAACTACGTGATAGGATGATAGTTTATATACATCATCAATCATTGTTTAAATTTCGTAAAACTGTTCTAATTGATTATAGAAATTTGCAAAAGAAAATATTTTTTACTTCACCAAGACAGCAATAGATGGCAGCAGGTGCGATCTAGACAGTTGATATTTTTATTTTCTCCGATTTCGTGTGAGGGAAATTCATCAATAAATTCTAAATAAGAGTTGAGAACTAATTTGAACTTAACGATATTACTCATAATTAAATAGTTATCATCTCAAATGCTTTGGATTACGCACATGTTATTTTATTTTTTATAATTTTCTAGTTTGAGTTTTACTCGTTTCATTCCTCTTTCGCTGGCCGCCATATTGGAGATTCTGGAAACTACGGATGTTGCCAAACGATAATCTAGAAATTCAGCCCTTTTTCCGCGCCACGTAAGAGAAATATATATATAGATTATAGAAGACTTAGCTCCCAGTAGAGTCCTGCATCGGGTCGGGTTAGCGCTATATTGTTTCGTTGCGGTTCAGGTTCGGGTCGGGTTGATTTTCATTGTTTTGGGTTCGGGTCTGTTTCGGTTTGGGTTTTGACTCTTGCGGGTCGGGTTCAGGTTGACCCACTTTTTCAAAAACATTTTTGCATTTCAAAAAGATACATGCAATAAGACCTCCATAATGGATACTCCCAAAAAACAGACATCTCTATTTAGCGATTTTTAATTTTTCAATTTATAACACTTATATATTTGTACACTTATACCTTTGAATAGTTTTCACCTCCCAATCTACACGCACGTAACATGTGTATGTGTGCATAAACTAACCACAAATACGATACGTGTGTTTTTGTGTGTATCATAAACGAAATGTTCGTAATATTTTTCATATTCCGGGAAAAGAAAAAATGGTTCTTAACTGCACCGTAAAGAAAGAATAATCTATGATTACATTTCTTATATATGTACATTTTATTTTTTCCCATTCAGTAAATTGAATATATACTTATTCATATTCAAATACGTATTTATTTTCATCTGAAACATAGTTCCGTTCAAACTTTTTTTTAAAATACCGACAGTCTGACTTGCAGAAAACCTAAATATGACCCGCAAGAATAATTCTAAGGGTTAACTTGACACGCAAAAAAAAAAATTAGTCATCCCGACCAGAAAAAAAAAAAAAAAAAAAAAAAAAAAAAAACGACCCGATCTAGAATTCAATTTAACGATCCCGAGGTATCCGCTATTCAGAGGTTTTACCATATTTGAATATTTAAAAATATAGATTTGTCCATTTTTCTATATGAAATATAAAATTGATATTAGCGATATAATTGTAGATTACTTTTCATAATAGCATTAAAACATGATTTACTGTCCATTCATTGCGGGTTTGGATCGGGTTCCGGGTTGAAGTTTTTCGGGTTCGGGGTCGGGTTGCGAGTCAGGTACAACCCGACCCATGCTAGCTCGTATTTTTATTTTTGGTTGCTCTCCAGTAGCACAGAGATGAGGTGGGGGGACTTCCGGGGCGCCAACTAGTATAGTTTTCATATTATTTCATGGAGGTACATTTTTTTGTTTTACTACTTTCAAAGTATAAATCCCATTTCGAATTCATTGAATATTGAATACGATACGGATATGGTCCCCAAAGCTGTACGATTAAACAATGTGTTGTTTATTAAAACAAAAAGGAAGAACTTTACGTATATAATGATTATCAAATTTAAATCTTACGCGTGCCGGAGAAATTGACCTATGCGCCACTCCGGCACGTACGCCGTAGGTTCGCCATCTCTAGCCTATGGCATTACCAATCTATCGTCTAATTACCAACAACAGAACAAGCAAAAAATGTGATAAAACAGGATGGTAAAACTGACTATGTGCCTTAATGAATAAGTCCCCAATAATTACGTATTTTGAATACAACTATTTCCTAGTAGTAATCTTCACCTAATTTAATCACAGAATTCTGCGATTGAATAAAGCAAATATTGCTATTCAGAAATAATATTACTCAAAATCAGTAGTACTTAGCACCTATGATTAATTTCAATCCTTAAGATGTAGATGGTAATGATTTATGTCTATTTTGTCAAATACCTATTAAAAATTATAATAATACTATATATTTTTTTGTATGATATGTTAGTTATTAAATCCCATTTCTAGCAAAACAAAATAAGTCTATTTTTTTCTTCTTAATTCTTATAAAATAAATAGCTGATTTACAATTTTAAAGATTTAAGAAATAAAGATAATTTTAAAGATTTAAGAATCTAGCATTTGTAATTTTTTTTTAATCTGTGACTTATATAGTTTTTGAAATAACTAAACCTTATATTCCATGTAATAAAAATCATGGTCATAAATTGATTAAACTTCTTCTTTTCCAGATGCTTCTACATTAGAAGACCTCCAACACGAAATTATAGATGTGCTTTGTATGGAACATTCTCCCTATGAAAACCTCTGCCCACCAGAATTCAAGAACAAGGATAAATCGTGAGCTCTACGGTTTTGGTGCTACTCTGCCGGCAGGGACGGCTTTGCTTTTTTACAAAAAAGAAAACCAGTATTTTATTTATTTTTTTTTTTTTTCATGCTCGTTCCAAATATATATTTTGTGCTGTCGTAAATTTAGCGTTTTAGATTTTCACAACGTTTTTTCTGTACATTTCCTCTGGAGATTCAATAAAAGAGATTAATACAGCATTGGTATCTTTTGGTTTCTTTTTATAATATATTGGGAATGACATTAATTTTTTGAAGATAAAATATAAGAAATATTTGACAAGATAAATTAAGACGATAAATGTTAATTGAATGAATAACGTATAACACTGGAAATGATACTTCGTAGCTTTTCCAAAAATCACCGGCATCAAAGGATTATTTTTATTTTAGAAACGTTTTCGTGAATTTTGGAATCCTATTCGTTTCTGAAATTTCTAACTACTGGAAATACACTCATGTCCAAAATTAAGGTCACAAACATAAAATCTGGGAAAACTGATGGACTATTCACTGTGTTGCCACGAAATTTGGCACAGAGGTATATTAGAATGGGAGAAAGAATATAGCAACATAACAATATGGAAAAGATTTTAATTGTGAATTAAAATACAGGGTATATTAAAAAGTGTTAAATCATGAATCAGAGATAAAGCATTTATCTCAGGAAAAGTATGGCTGATATACAGTGTGACCACTGTGCACTGCTATACAAGCCTCACAACGAGCTCTCACACTGTTTAAGAGGGTGTCAATAAATGTTTGTGGCAACAAAGCCATTTCTTTCAAAAGCGCGGCTTTTAACTCCTGGCGGGTCATGGTAGAGGGGTTATGCTGTGCAATGGTTCTTCCTAAGACCATCCCAATGTCACCAGGAAGACCAGACAAGACCGCCACAGAGCAACTACACCTGCACAGAATAGCTATTTGGCGTTAAGCGTACGACGACATAGGCTGGCAACGACTCCTCAGCTTGCTCGTGACCTTACGGCTGCGTCTGGAATAAGAATTTCCAGGCAAACAGTATATAGACGACTAGCAAAGAGAGCACTTTACGTCCGGCATCCAGTCGTGTGTGTCCCTTTCACTGCATCGAACAGGAAAGCCCAGTTGTTGTAGAGCCGAAGACATCAGTCTTGGACACAACAAGAGTAGGAGCGTGTTCTTTTGATTGATGAGTCCGGATTCACCACAGAAAGTGATTCTAGTCGAATCTTCATCTGGAGAGAACGTGGAGCTCGCTATCATCCCTCCTACGTAAAATAAATCGACAGATTTGGTGGCAAAGGAATCCTTGTCTGAGACTGCTTAATGTTGGGTTGCCGTACCCCACTGCCCATCTTCGATGCGGGTACTGTCAATGCACATCGCTATAGGGATGAGGTCCTTGAAGCCTATGTGAGGTTGTTCCGGGGTGTTGTAGGCACAGACTTAATTTTTATGGACGATAATGCGAGGGCACACAGTGCTCACATTGTTGATGATTTTCCTGAAGGGGAGGATATTCGCCATGTGAATTGGCCCTCGAGATCTCTGGACCTGAATCCTATTGAAAATGTTTGGGATGGTCTAGGAAGAGCCATTGCACAGCGTAACCCCACTCCTAGGACCCTCCAGGAGTTAAAAGCCGAGTTTTTGGAAGAATGGGCTTTGTTGCCGCAAACATTTATTAACACCCTCATAAACAGTATGAGAGCTCGTTGTCAGGCTTGTATAGCAGTGCACAGTGGTCACACTCCATATCAGACATACGTTTCCCGAGGTAAATGCTTTATCTCCGATTCATGATTTAACACTTTTTAATATACCCTGTATCTTAATTCACAATTAAAATCCTTTCCATATTGTTATGTTGCTATATTCTTTCTCCCATTGTAATATACCTGTGTGCCAAATTTCGTGGCAACACAGTAAATAGTTCATCAGTTTTCACAGATTTTATGTTTGTGACCTTAATTTTGGACATGAGTGTAGAAGACTCTAATGGAGAAAATTCTTTGGAGAAACCTCTGAAATGATTTCTGAAGGTAAGGACAGAGTTTCCGAAATCATTAATAACTCTGAAGTTTCATAAGGTTACGTTTAGTTATTGTAAACATTTCAGAAAGACATTTCTGTGAAACACATTTGTAAAGAGCATTTTTATAATGATTAAATGTGTGATTTTTTTTTTAAAATGTGTGAATTTTTTTAAATGTGTGATTTTTTAACCCTAGAAATAATTTTAAAATTTAACTGTCACTGAAGCTCTATAATTAATGTATAATCAAAAGCCCTTAAACTTTAAAGGTCGATAGAGCACACAAAAAACAATTTTGTACAGGAAACCAGAGGGTTATATCCTTTTATTCAGTCAGAAATACAAGGCGTCAAACTCGAATCCGACAATCCGTAATTATAACAAAAATGCAGATTTTTAATAAAATTTTCAACAGAATTTTCAATCTGTTTGCGGTAAAGTACAACGATATTACAGTATTTTAGACAGTGACACACGTGTAATGTCAATTACATTAAGAAATGTGGAGCTTCTATTTCAATGTTATTACTTTTGAATGTGAATGGTGGTCACTTCTATACTTCTTCATGGTAGTAAATTCGAAACACGTCAAAAAATTTCATCAACCCGAAACCCGACCCGATTCCGACACACTTCAACTCGATCCGAACCTGAAATACTTAAATTCGAACTCGATATGAAAGAAAATCAATCTATTTTAATACAATTATAGAAAAAAAGGCATAAATTATATCTCTAATACGCATTTTATCTTTTATTTTGAAAAATGAACACACACACACACATATATATATATATATATATTCATTAATGTTCAAATATATAGTTTTTTTCTTCTGAAAAAAAAAATAAAGCTCGAGACCCTTTTTTGAAAAATGGGCCCAATCCGCACACCTGACTCCCGCAATAATAAAATTGAAACTCGAACCCAATCCGAACCCGAAATAACGAAAGTCAATTCAACCTACAACGAAGAAATTAGCCTTAAATCAGTGGTTGTGGTTCGACCCGGTTTGGGTTCAATCTGGTTACCAGACCTGATGCAGAATTCTACTTCATAACCACTACTTATTCTTCTGATGTCATTGCAAGTCACACAAAACAGGGCAATTATGTTGCAAGTGTAATAGCATAATATAATAATGTAATAAATTATGTTAAAAATATAAATAAAGAAAAATCCTGGATTGGATTAAATTGATGTGAGACACCTTGTATTTTTAAATAAATAAATGGATTGTGGCCTTGTTTTACTATGCAATATTATTTGTTGTTGTATATTATACTATCCCTTAAAATTTCTCTGAAGAGCTTTCAGTAGATCTGTAATATTTACATAATGCTTAATTAGAAAAAAATAATAATTTGAGTACTCCAGTCTAAATAAAACTTGGAACAAAAGGCATTTAGTTTGTATTTAATGTAGACTCGTTTGAAATAATTGCAAGTAATCGGACTTTTAAGTTAAAGTTATAAAGGCTTATGTTTTATTAATGACTCATTTTTTTAAATAAAAAGAACAAATAAATGAATGAATACCCCCCCCCCCCCCCAATTGTGTATTTTTTAGTTTATTTTATTTCGTCGAATTTGTAAAATCATAGAATATCTTATATTAAAATTTTCGCTGGTTTATTTGAAACTCGTTATCAGTGAATGTATATTTTACTGATTACTTTATGCTGCGAGCACGCAAAATTCTTTTTAGCTGGGACTGTCCTGAAAAAAGTTTCAGTTTTTGATATGAGATACTTATGATAATGTTTTACAGATCACAATCAGACGCTACTGATATAGCTGTTTAAAAAAAGTTATTTTCGATACTTGTGTTTCGAAGATAACAGATAAAAGATCTTTATTAGTTTAAATTTTTTTTTTTCGAAAACAGATCTAATTACTCTGAAAATTACTCAGTAGTCTTCAGTCGTAATCTTGATCATTTAGAAAACGAATTTTCAATTAAACATCAACTGCGATCAGTTTACGATCAGAAACCCCCAAAACAGATATAACTTTTGCTTCACACCTGTTAATTGCTTATAAGGCTTGAAACCAACAGAGTGGAAAAGTGTTCAGGCCAGGATTCGAATGTGGGCCATTGGCATTGCGCCCCAAAGCTCTACCACCTGAACTACCTGGAAGATATCCAGCCTGGTACTCTTCGCTTTTATATACTCTATAATGATTTCGAAGCTGCTGCTGACATTCTATGTATTAAACGCAACCCAGCCCACCCAATCCCGCTGATCAAATGTCTTAAGCTTATTGAATTTAGCTTTTTATTTTTTTTCGGTGGCATCTTCCGTTGATCGAGTCTACTACCGTTCCAATCGAAAACTGGATGAAAGAGACCTCCTGTCCCGGGCGCGTGCCGCCTTTTCGGCGGTATAGAGGCGGTGTAACTCAGTTGGTGTTGGTAGAGCTTTGGCGAGCAATGCCAATCGCCTGAGTTCGAATCCTGCCTTGGATACTTTTTACCTCTCTTGATTTCACACCTTATAAGCAATTTGAATAAAAATTGAAGAAATTAAAAATTCAATTACTATTTATAAGGCTATTGCCATTTTCTGGAAAATTAAATATTTTATGTCTAAAGTTTAACTAAGCAAAATAAAAATTACGTTTAATTGATGCATTAATTGCACAAATTAAACATTTATTTCGACAAATTATATTCTTTTTTTATGCAAAGCAATGATCAATGCATGACAACGATCAATCCAGTGATCAATGCAACGGTAATAATTTATATCATCAGTTCAAAACAGTTGACGACCAATGCTGGCTGCCATTGATTGTAGCCAAAGCATTGTAAAATCAGCCAACTTGAACATGCATTTATTTATTTGTTTTCATTCTTAATCCTGAATAGACTATAGATCAGAGGTTTTTAACCGGTGTGCCATGAGAAGATCTCAAGTGATCTGCAAAAATATACAGTCATATTCTATCAAAATTTTACGAAATAAGAGAAGCATACATTTTTTTAACTTTCCGAACACATAAGTGTATATGGAAAGTAGTGTAATTTAATCCTGATTTGTGTGCGTTTGTGAGTCAACACGATAACTCCTATTGAGGTGTCATTTGCCGAATATGTTATAAACCACTGTCGCAAGAACTATATAGATTTTCGTACAAATGGGACGGCGGATTAAGTATTCAATCCATTTTAAACCATTTTCAAACCATTTTGCAACCGAATCATAGGGAAAATCACCGAGGAAATGTGACAGAGTATAAGTGATAAATAGTATGCGACGATACAGTCAAGCATTAGTAGTGCAGCGTTAATGTCTCTAGTTTCAAAAACGGGAGGTCCAACGTTCGAATCCAACCGATTTCATTTACTTGGCATACTTAATTATACCATTTACTTTGTGATGAGATTCAGTGCAACAAAATAGAATTTCACATAGGTTTATTTCAGTGTTTCAATAATTGCTAATAAGAGTATGCAGGAAAATTAACTTCAGACAGACTTCCTACTTTCTGCGAAAAATTATTGATATAGTTAAAAATATTTAAACTTATGATTTTTATTGAGTGTAAATGGGATGATAATATTTTAAGCAAATGTTACAAACTTTAGATATGTTGTGCACAAATGTCGATAAAATTTCAGCCTACTTACACTTCTTGGAATAAAATTAACTTATATTTCATCTTGCATAGTATATATTTTAAAAGTTTCAAACTTAAATACCTCATTACATATAATATATAATAAAGAGAAAATGGAAAAATGAAAAAATAAGTTTTTAAGAATACAATTGTTATTTTTAAAAATACTATTTATAATGACATTTGATGTTTTTATTGGCTGCCATGGTGGATTTTATTTATGTTTATTAATAAATAGAATAAAAAATATATATTCCTTTCATACTTTTTTTTTATCATCCTAAATTAAATGGCTCGCGGAAGCATATACACTTAAGTGTGCCACGCAAGTGTGACTATACATTAAAGTGTGCTGTGAGATAAAAAAGAGAAAAAATCGGGTTTAGATAAAAACTATTGGCTTTTAATTACGCTTTACTACTTTGTATTTTAAAAAGAGAAAAGATAAGGCACAGAAATAATTAAAGTTGAGGAATTTTACGCTTATGCAACCGTGACCACTAATCGAGAGGATGATCTTGTTTTCCTATCATCTTCTCAAAAAAGTGGAGTTTGTTGACCTGAACTTGATCTGGGAAACTAGTTCATGCATTTCAAATGCCACTTTTAAAGGTAAAGAAGAGGGAAAGAAATGTTGCACACATTTTTAACCATCACATCCGCATAGACGTTTTTATGAACACATAACGTGTGTTGCGATATATAAGCCATTGAACCTTCTGGGTAGAAATTAAAAATAATTAAATCTCACACTAATTCTCTTTTGCATTCGTTAATAAAAATAAAATTCGAATTAAGCATGCTTTTGAATGACCTCTATTTTGGAAAGTGTCCCACAAAAGAGCGAGATAAAAGTTATTTTAGTGAATGCATTCACATTTATTATGAATTCGGTTCAGAGAAAAAAAAATCTTATATGTTTGAGTAGATTAAAGATTATTTCTAGATATCACTTTCAAGTATTATTACTTTAAGGGATGATTCCACTTCGTAAAACTAAAAAGTAAGCAAGTTTTTTTTTTTTTTTTTTTTTTTTTGAATGAAGGAATGAATGAATGAATGAATGGAGGATCAATGTAACGAAACCCGTTTTCTTCCACTAAACAAGTATATTTTTGTCTGTTTTGAATAGTTTTGTGCATAGTACGTAAAAAATGAAACAAATTCTGATGGTATTCTTATTTTAAAACGTTTGTGCGCAGCATTCATGACTTTACGCGATGCAGGATTGGGCTTAGTTGAACACAAAAACGACACGGATAATGAAAGCCAATTAGTTGCAGTGTCATGAACCTATTTTTATTAAAATGGACACACAGAAAACAATACGGCGCTTGTTAGAAAATTAACATGTATATTTCGCGGGGGTTTTCCTTACTTTAAAGTTTTGGGAAATGTTTAACAGTTAACTATTTTTAACATTAAATAGATTAATAGCCACCCAAAAAACAATTATCTTTCAAACCCGACTAATTAGTTTATAATCCAGTGATCTATTCGGACACTATGCTGCACCATGTGTTGAAAAATGTAATTTTGAGAAAAACGCGTCAAGAAATACAAATTACTTGCTTTTCAGGAGATACAGTTCCGTTCAAAGTGCCGTAACTTTGTAAATAATTTGAATAATCTTAAATTTTTTCAGACAAGTATTCTACGCACACTTCAAGTATGCAATAACTATACAAAAAAAAGAAAAAGAAAAAGAAAAGAAAAGAAAAGAAAAAAAAAGAAAAAAATCGGTTTTCTGAACACAGCTAAGTGGAATCTCTCGTTAACGGCGGAAAAATAATATTTCTCATTTTATTTTTCCTCTCACTGTTTTTCTCTCTTTTGCTATTGTACAGTATATGTGACAGTACTTAACTAATATGTACTCGGTAATCATTTTTGCAGTAAATGAATTATGCATACAAAATAGTCAATTACTGTTTACGTATGTTTACATTTATTGTATGAGGATAAATGGGGAAAATATATATCTTATTGCGTTGTCGTAAAGTTGCGCTAAAGTTTCGTATTAAAAGTTTAAATTCATTAAATATTAAATTGCTAATTAAAAATATTACCCACACCTACCAAGTATTCCTTATTTTGCGTTGTTTCCGAATAGAAATATTCACTGAATTTAATGCAGAAATTCTGGGATTAAATAAAGCCAATACTCAAACTACGGGGAGATTTAGTAAGATTTATGACAATAATCTTACTACGAACCTAATAAAAGATTTATGATGATTATTATCGTCTGATGCCGCTTACGCTTTTCTTAATTAATGTGTAATCTATAGACATCACATAGAGAAATTGCACACGTGTGTGCATCTGATTTTGATACATCTATTGATTATTTGTCAGCAATGAGTCAGCTTTAATGATATTTTAAACATAATATATTCAAACATAAATTTGTATCTATTTTTGAAAAATATCAGATTACTTATTATTATTATATTCATAATAAGAGAAATTAGGTTAGATTAAGCTTATGAATTTTCTAGTTTTTCCCAAATTTGAAGCTGTTTAGAATTGGGAATGCAAACATTGAATTAGCAATATATATTTCATACCGAAAAAAACGGTGTTATTGATTTCAAACTTTTATTAAGTGTAATTGTAAATTCATGTTCAATCTGTCAATAAAATAAAAGACAGAAAGAAAGAAAGATAAAAGAAACCTCCATACTACAGTGTGTCCATGAATGATTGTCTGGATTAGCTTACCTCATAACATTTCATTTAAGAACATGACAAAAAAAATATTACTAATTCGTAGAGTACAGCTCAAAAAGTTTTTTTAATAACACAAGCAAAGTTACACATGCGTAAAGTTCCAACTCAAAACGTTATAATCAAATAATGATTATAACCAAATAATAATTAATATTAAAATTTTATCAAATTTATGAAAAGTTATTAATGAATTATGTAATATTTATCTGCTTAACTTTGTGCTCATAATTCATTAATAACTTTTTGATAAATTTCATAAAATTTTAATATTAATTATTATTTGATTATAATCGTTATTTGATTAATAACGTTTGGAGTTGCAACTTTATGCATATGTAACTTTGTTTGCGTTATTAAAAAAACTTTTTGAGCTCTACTTTACAAATTTATAATAATGTTTTTCGTCATGTTCTTAAATCAAAAGTTATGAGGTAAGCAAATCCGGACAATCACTTATGGACGCCTGTATTTAATCACTAAATTATCGCAGAGACATGAGAAGTAACATTCGACAGGGAAATATGTCTACTTTCCGGAAAGGAATATAATTTTTTAAATAGAGATCGTTTACATAATGAAAACTGCAAGAACTTTTATTTTTAAAATAGCAACACCCCTCTTTTGACACTTTTTTGAGTTATTTTTATCAAAAAAGCCCAGATAAAGATGTAGTTTGTGTTTCTTTTCTTAAATCTTCATATAGACGCAGTGATTCCCAACGGGGGACGTACGCCCCACAGGGGGGCAATTTGACTTTTCAGGGGGGCAATTCCAGATTTGTGTGAACCCATACCCACTGAATTGTTTTTTGTAATAGTTATGCTGTAGACTGAAAATAAAAGTTACACATTCATATTTAAAAAACAAAATTAAAAAATTAAGCTTTTTATTCATTTTTTTAAAAAGTGTCCATTAAAAAGTTTTAAATACAACTCTACCAGAATAATTATAGGAAAAACTTTTTAAAATATTTAGATACTTTAATATATTTAAAAATTCTTTATAGTATTTCTGATTTCTAAGTATTTTAGCATTTTAAACACCTTTTTCGACTATTTATTGAATGAGTCGCACTGCAATATGTCACATCTATACATCACGCATACGTGGCGACCGTTGCGAAGAGATTAAAACTGACCCTTTATGTGCCAACGGTACTTTAAACTTAGAGTAGTATAGGATGATTATAAAAAATATTTGATTCATCTATTACCTTCAGTATGTTTCAGGATCAATGTTAAATGTTTTTTACTCTATCAGTTCATTCGTTTAAATTCTTTATAAGAATTATATTTTTTAGGGGGAGGAGGGGGGGGCATCATCATTTTAGAGATGCTTTGGTGGGGCATGGCCAAAAAAAGTTGGGAATCACTGATATAGAGTTACACGATGTCAACGTTTGAGTTTGATAATGTTAAATGCACGTGACAAACTTTAATTTATATATTCCCCAAAAATTATCCGACTAGGACGTGTCTTTTTTAATAAGGTACAAATCAATAGTCTCAAACATTTATCAGGCAATATTTTTTTCGATTCAAAAGTAAAATATAAAATTATAAAAATTATTGATAAATTTATTTTTAAAAAAATTACGAAATATGACATACATAAATTTTTACATAAAAAGAATCCGCCAAAACAAGATCTATGTGCTTTTGTAACTCATTCCTATCAATAGTTTTCGCGACATACAGACATTTTTACTTTCTGTCTGTCTAATGGGATATGTTATGTTATCAAAGGATTCACAAAACAGAAAATCTTAAAAATTCACTAGGAACATTTTGTTCAATTTTCTTTTGTAAAAAACGAGTTCATTTTATATAAAAAAAATTTGGTGTAATTTTACTGGTAACTAACTGAGAGTTTACGGTACTTGTTCTTGTAAGATCCCAATTTTATTTTCCGAAATTTATGAATAAACACACTCTAAACATTTTCTTTTATAGCTCTGCTAGCAGAACATCACCCGCTCCGCTAGACGGGATTTCTGAAACGAACCTGCAGTTGAAGATTCCACTGCTTCCGGCAGCGTACATTCGTGCAGGTTACGTCTACTCCAGTCTCGAATCAAACGAACTTTGATTTGTTGTTATTTTTTTTATTTCGATGCAGATTAAATTCAAATTTTCAGTATCGTCGTTCACGTTGCGATAAGGATCGATTTGGCATTCCTTCAACTACAATTTAATCACGGCTGTACAAAAATTTACCGGAGAGTTTTTTCGATTTCAGAAAAAAAAGTGTTAAAATATCGCCGCAGATAGCGGAAAAAAAACTAAAAATCACGCAGAAAAATTCGCGAAAAATTAAAAAAATCACTGAGGTTAAAATTTACTACATTGGTCTAAAAGTTCGAAACTGAATTCCTTTTCCAAATGTCAAAAAATCAACGTGAAATGTGAAAAAAAGCTCTAAATCGCTGAAGAAATCGCTAAAAATTCAAAAATTGAAGAGGACAAATTTTACTATATTTGGTTAAAAGAGTGAAATTGGATTCCTTTTACGAATATCAAGAAATCGCCGTGGAACGCGAAAAAAACTTTAAAATCGCATTGAAAAATTCGGGAAAATTAAAAAAATCGCAGCACAAATTCTAAAAAACTTTATCGAAAAGATGACAATTAGTATATTGTGCTAAAAGATTGAAACCAGATTTGTTTTACTACATTGTAAAAAAAATCAGAAGCATTTCGGCACAAGGTGAAAAGGTTTCCGGAAATTTATAGTACACTTTGTGTTCTCCACAGTTACTTGTTATTTCGGAATCGTTACACGTATTTTCGGAAAAATATTCAAAGCGGTGAATACGCTGAAGAAGTCAGAAACGTTACATTCCATAGCGAAAACGTTTTCGAATAGGTAGTGTAAAATGTTGGTTACGGAAACATTCGGAAATGTTACACTCATTCCGTGTAAAGTTTAAAAATGGAATTCGAAATGAAGTAATATTTGCGCATGCTCATCTCCTCCGACCTACTGCACATGTCATTATCACGTGATTTGTATTGTTCTTGAGAGGACAGACAGCTTAAAACAGATGCAGATGCAACGTATTTATATGACCTGTAAGTATTCTGTTTTATAATTTCTTTTATTTGAGAGAACAATATGCTTAAAAAAAAAAATATTATCAGATTCTATTTTATTGCATATTAATATTACATTTGCAGTTAATCTTTTGTTGCATACACAAAGTTAAATAACTCGTTCGATAGTTTCTTTATAATCTTGTTCCATGATATAAATATAAGATATTTGATTGATGAATAATAATATATTACTAGTATTAATGAAGTACAGATAGCACCGTATATACGTCTTTAACATCTTTTCGTTTTGAGATCGGTTCCGTTTCATAACTTTTCTAATGATGAAATGTATCGTTAATATGACAGAACAAATTCCTAATTTCACTTATACTATACGTTTTTCCTTCATTTTTTATGAATCAGAATATTTATAAATAAATATAATTGAAAATTTAATTTATAAATCTATAAATAATTCTTTTTTTAAATCCGGTCTCGTGAATTTCATGCTGTAAACAGATACATATGCATTATGAAAGTGCTTTATTTCCCAAAATAGATGTATTATTTTTAATACCTTTAAATAAATATATTTTTTAATCTTGTAAGTATAGATATTATGTCAAAAGATTTCGTATCTGTAAATAATTATTTTATTTTATGAACTGTATACTTATAAAAATATATTTATTTTCTTAGGTTATCTCAGCACCTCTCAAGTTATACGAATAAAATAATACCTTTAAATGAATATATTTAGAAGCATGATAGTTTTAAAACACTATATTAAAAATATTTACAAACAGACAAAACATTTTTATCAATATATCTATAAGTATACAATTCGTGAAAATAAAACAATTACCACAGATATAAAATATTTTCTAATAGTATAACTATTTACAAGATTTAAAAAAAATGTTGAAAGGTATTACTAAAATCTATCTATTTATAAGTATAGGGAAATTAAATATTTTCATTGAGTATCTATTTAGAGGATGGAACTCATGAGGCTGCATTTAAAAAAAGAATTATTTATAGATCCATAAATCAAATTTTCAACGTTATTTATTTACAAATATCTGATTCATAAAAACTGAGTAAAAAACGTATAGTATAAGTGAAATTAGGAATTTGTTCTGTCATATAAACGATACATTTAATCATTAGAAAAGTTATGAAACGGATCCGATCTCAAAACGAAAAGATGTTAAAGACGTATATACGGTGCTATCTGTACTTCATTAATACTAGTACTACATTATTTTTCATCAATCAAATATCTAATATTTATTATAGATTCATGGAACAAGAGTATAAAGAAACTATCGAACGAGTTATTTAACTGTGTACACAACAACTTCTAAATTTGTTGTACTTGTAAACTTGTAGTAGATAAACGAAAGAAGTTTCCAGACGACTCAACTCTGTTCCTACAAAGGAAAATTTGGAAGCATCTCTTCAGTAGAAGGACATACTCTCAAATTTGGAGTTATTTTAAAATGACAGAAGTATTTGTCATAGAATTAAGTTTTTTCAAAGTTTATTTCGCCTGCATAAATAACTTTAAAGTGATATCTTGAGTAGCAGGCTAATAATAAAAGGTGAATAATAACATGAGTTCAGAAAAATATATGTTTCACACTAGAAATTACAGAACGTTTATAATATTGCTAATTCTAGAGTATAATTCATCTACAAGATCATACTTCATAGGATCATTTCTATAATATGATTAGCGAGTTCGCTCACCGAACTTCGCAGAAAACCCAACCATGATGATGTGGAGTGGAGTTTCGCCTCGAGCGAATGTAATGTTAATTTTTTTTTTAAAGCATATTGTTCTCTCAAATAAAAGAAATTATAAAACAGAAATACACAGAAACATTTCCAAAACACTCAGAAACATTTCCGATGTATACAAAAACATTTCTGATGTATGCAGAAACCTTTCCTATTTATACAAAAACATTTCCGATATACGCAGAAACCTTTCCGATGTATACAAAAACATTTCCGATATATGCAGAATCGCTACTGAACATCTGACTGAAATATAAAGAAACGTTTCCGAAATATGCGAAAACTTTTACGAACATCTGACAGAAATATGCGGAAACTTTTACGAACATCTGACCGAAATATGCGGCAACATAACAGAACCCATGGGCCACATTGCTGCCCCACCAGACAGAGTAACGTTTCCAAGTTTTTTTTTTACAGTGTAGTGTGGAAAAAATACCTTAAAACGTGAAAAAAATCTAAAAATTACATAAAAAATCGATAAAACTGCAAAAATCGCAAGAGACAAAATCTTCTATACTGAACTAAAAGAATAACATCCTTTAACGAATGTCAAAAAATCGCCGCAAAACGCGAAAACCGGTAAAAATTGGATAAAAAACTGAGAAAAATTAAAAAATCGCAAAGGACAAAATTTCATTAATTGGGCTAAAAAATTTAAATTGATTCCTTTTTCGAATGTCAAAAAATTCCCACGAAACGCGATGAAACTCTAAAAATCGCATAGAAAACAAGCGAAAAATTCTAAAGTAGCTGCACGAATTCTGAATGAACTTTTTTTGAAAAGGGGACACAATTTACAATATTGGACTAAAAAATTTAAACCGGATTTCTTTTAGTAATGTGGAAAAATCAATGCGAAATGTGAAAAGACATTTAAAATCACATACAAAACCGCTAAAAATCAACAAATCGCTGAGGACAAAATTGTCTCTATTGGGCTAAAAATTGAAACCGGATTCATTTTACTAATTTTGATAAATCGCGGCAAAACGCGAAAAAGCGCTAAAAATGGCATAAAAAATAAATATACCTACTCAATAAATTAAAAAACTAGCCTCGAGGTGCATAACTTCAGACATACAGGTATCTTCCTGAAAAAACACTTATTTCTGCACGTAATGACTTCTTGAGAACACAGCAATACAGACACACAAACATCTATCTTTATTATTCTAGAAGATGAAGATTGGAGAAAAACTGTACAAACTATTTATTTTCCAGGCTGATTTGATCCGAGAAACTCAAATATGGTATCAAAATTGGGAATTGCCATTTTAAAAATAAAAATTGATACAATTTTTAATGTGAAGACGACTCTTATTTTAAAAGTTACGTTATATTAAAAAAGAAGGCAAAATTCCTAGTCAAACAGTACATCTCGCATATCTCTGCAATAATTTGATGATTAAATAATACAGAAGATTATTTTCTTTTTCTTTTGTTTTACCCTTTGACCAAGTGTACAACCTTATTAAACGCAATCTTAAAATAAAAGCATAGGACGAAATTTGAATACCACTTTTTCTTTATTAAAAAAAATGCGTTTTCTTTAAACGCAGAATTCTGGGGTTAAAGAAGTCATATTTTTCTAAAAAGAAAATGTGGCATTCTTAATCCGTAACTCTTGGCACCTACATGAAAGAATGATTATCTTCAGAGCAAACAAAAATCCGTTTAAATAAAAGTAAATAAACTGGAATTAATATTTATAACGTGAACTAGATAAAAACAATTTTCTATATGTTATTTTTTAATCTTGATTTTATCACAGTTACTGAAAGGTATCTATGATAAGAAAAGAAAAAATAGACTTTTCATACTTCAAGGAGAAAACAATTCCTTTATAAATACATAATTCCTAATATAATCACATTTTCACAAAAATCAATAAATGCTACTTGTTACACTAAATAAAACGCATCGAAAAAGTGTTGAAACTCAATTTTACATATTAGGTATACAAATATCATTTCCTCAATGCTTTCTTTTCTTTTTCTTTTTTTCCCACACTATGAAAGTTTTGTGAGCACGCGATCCTAAAAAAGGACAAGTTATTCTTTCTTTTTTAGATATGAGTAATGTCGGCCCTTTTTTTTTTTAACAATTTGTTTGGTCGACTGAATATCGTGATAGAAACAAATTTCTTTGGAAGATCGCTCAAGCTAAAAATATGTCAATGATATAAAAAGTTTGAGTGCCTCCAAAAACATTTTCACAATTGGTATAGAAACAAGGATAGGAGTTTGATTCAAGTTCATAAGAAATGTAGTTCACTTTGGATTTTTGATTTACATCATTATGTCATATTGGGTAAGTGGCTATATTTGGCTTTACTTCTTTTCACTTTTCATTTAAAAAAATATATATATTTATTTTATCAATACATATATATGTATTGATAAAATATATATTGATACATACAAATATATATATGTATATACTGTTGGATTGTTGAGAAAGTAGTTTGTTTTCATCACAACCATCGTTCCGTGTATTAGTAATCAGCCAGCTTCATTCTAAACAATATTTTCAATATATATATTGGCAACGACATTTCAGAATTTATTTATTTATCTAATTCGGTACAGGTTTTTTTTTTTTTTTTTTGTGGGGGGGGGGGGGGAGGGGATGTCATATTGAAAATGGAAAATAAAAAGTAGTACCTTCAGCAATTTTACTTTTTTGTATCGAAAAGTTATAAATGCGGTACTTTTTTGTTATGGGAGCCCTGGCAAAACTCAGTCTTAAGAAAGTGCGATTTCGCAATAAATATTATAAACAATCACGAACGTGATAACGTGACTAATAAAAGATTTATTTTACTTTATATGACTTAAGGAGACTCGGCACCACAAATATCGAAATTTCGTAAGAATTTTGATTTTCAGATTTTTATTCTGTTACATACCACATACTTACGACTACATCCTGACAAAATTTCAGGCTGATACTCCCTATAGAACAACAGTTACGGCTGATTTAACAAACATCTGTTGTTATTTTATACCTTTAAATACAACGACAACGGCTTTGCAAATTTAATCTTTAAACCTATTTATCTCAGTTTGTGTTTTTCAGATTTTTCTTGTTTTCAAAATGCGAAGGTTTTTCCAGATGTGAATGAAAGTGCTTGAATTTTTTTCTAGTTGAACATCATGCTATTTGTAAGAGATTTAAGAATCTGATGTTTAATATTTTAATAATTAAAAAAAAAAATTAGCGAAAAAAACTAGTCATTTTTTCCGTTTTTTTCCACTTGTATTTAGTTAATTTTTTTTTTTCTAAAACTATTGATATTAAAAAAAAAAAAAAATCCGATCCTTAAATCTATTTAAAATATCATTGATGACCTGCAAAAAAAAAATTAACTGAAAAATTTAAAAAATAAAATACTAGTAGCGTTTTGAAATACGTCGGTAAAATTGAATTCTTTTCAATTTTGTCGAAAAAATACTTTTTTTTTTCATTTTTGGATTAAATTATTTTTATTTAATATTTATTTAATAATATACAAAAATATACTTTTTAAAGTTGATAATTTTTATTTTTTTATTTTTATTTATTTACTTTTTTTTTGGGGGGGGGGGGGTTGCCGAATCCCTTTAATTAGATTACATAATTTACATAATTTGTATTGCATTATTATATGAATTATTTATAAATAAATTCCTTCTCAATGTACTTAACTAAATGGTGTAAATTTCATTTTCATGATCATTAAAAGGATCTTTTTAGAAAATATATAAGAAAAATATTTTAGATAAAAATTTGTTTTTGAAGAACCTATGCTTTATTTCATCAGTGAAAATGCAAAGTATGTGTATTTTTTTCTTTACATCCTCCCTCATCTCTATCGTTCTTTTTTTTTTTTTTTTTTTTTGGTTTTTTTCCCCCGTATAGTAATGAATATTTCAACTACTCATCATCTTTCCTAAAGTAAAATATTAATGCTTATCACTTTTATTAAATTATTATATGGATTATTTATGTAAAAATTAGACAATTTGCTTCCCAAAGTCCTTATTAAATGGTGTAAATGTAAAAAAAAATTGTTTATGCATTTAATACATTGTTAGTTACTTCATAAAAATGTAACAATCTAATGGCGTATAAAAATAAAAATAAAGGTTAACAGAAAGTGCTTTTGAAAATTTTCTTTTCGAGTTAAATTCAACTTTACCGTTTTCATTCTCGCGCCAAGGTCCCTATAATAAAGAAATAACATAAATGCTATTCCAGTGACGGGATGTTTCGAATTATTGCTAATAAGCAATTTTATTGTTTCATATGTCCACGATTTTTCTCTTCTTTCATAATTTTCTTGTTCCTTTTAGTAAATGTGTGACGTGCAGTAACCAACATAAAGCTAAATTCACAGTCAGTTACATTAAACTTGCAACTAGATAAAAAACTTGAAACTGCTTTAAAGTTTTTTTTTTTTTTTTTTTTTTAATGGAGCTCTACAGTGGAAAATTTTAAGACGATAATTTTGCTTAATAGAATTAAATTCCGAGAAAAATAATTTAAATGACGGACAGTAGAGGAAAACTGAGAAAAACTGTGAATAGTCGTATCAAATTCCCTTGGCTAATGTTAAAACTATGGACGTGATACGCATTCGTATTTTTAAAACATCTCCTCGAGAAATTAATATTTTTAACTTCTTTTTTCTGTCTACTCTTCTTAAAGGATGTACTATTATTATTATTATTATTATTAATTTAATATTTTGTTTGTTAAAATCTTAGCGAATCTGTAGCGCTGTGAGTAAGATTTTAACACGTCAAATAAAATGAAGTATATATTTTAGAAATATTTTGTCAAAAAAAAAAAAAAAAAAAAAAAAGGAGAGATCCAATAAGAAGAGAAAACCGAAAAAAAGAAGTTAAAAATATTAATTTTCTGATGATATATATTTAAAAAATACGAATGAATTCCTCGGCTATAGGCTTAACATTATCGAGAAGAATTGAGATCTGACTCACCAGCCCCTTAAGGGGTTGCTTCACTGAAACTCCCCGATTGCGAAAACATATGATAACTATGGAAAAACTTAAATATGTGATTACTGATTACAAATGTCGAGGAGGTGCGTTTTCAAAAAATCCCTCCTTAAACTTGGAAAAAAAAACTTTGAATTTTCTATTTGCTGAAATTTTGTCATATTTTCAAAAATTCTTTAAATTTAATCAGACAATTTTTAAAAACGCATTTCATCGGCATCTGACGTCTACTTTTTAATGGTGAAAGCTGTATTTCGATAATTCGATAATTATATTAGGTAATGAATGGTCAAATAGTTAAAACTTCCCATCGGTTAACATGGGATATCGCGATCGGGGAATTTTTCAGTGGAGCGATTCCTTAACATATGTATGAAGATAATTGTTTCAAAATAAGGGTTATGGAATAATAATTTCTTTTCCTATACGATTTGAGCCCTGCTTTAGGCAAATATACGTATATTTCGATTATTTTATTCTTTCAATGAATAGTGCAGCTGATCAGCTATTAATTTTTAGTCCATATATCACATGGAGTCATTTTTCCCTTGCCATCTGCCAAATCTAATTAATATGAAATACGTGAATTTTCACATAGCTAAAAAAGCGTACAACCAACAGAATGAAAAAAAAAATATATATCCCTAAACCAGCCATACTCAACCTTTTTTTCTCGCGGGCCAGAAACATATGTTTGCGATGTTGGGCGAGCCGCAACACACTTAAAGGGTAACTAAAAGAGTGATTAAAAAAGTAAGATAACATAAGTAGCATTAAAAAGCAATACAACAAAGTTAATATTATCAGTAGTGTTGAACGTTTGAAATGTTACCAAAAAATTTTTACACCACTATTTCCAAACAATAAACTTGAGATAGATTTTCATTGCAAATGTTGTAGTAATATGCAGCGATGTTTGTTATTTGAAAATAGTGGTGTAAAGATTTTCGATACCATCTTATTCCGTGACAACGTTCAACTCTAAAAAGAAACATTAGCTGTATAATAAGTATAAAACATAATAACAATGCAGAATTTAAAAATTCTAAAGAAAAAATGCCAGGAGATTTTCTCTAATATTTTTCCCAATGCCTTTTTTTAATAAATTGTAGAAATATATAGTACAAATTTAATTAATTTGGAATAATGTTTGATTGGTGTTCAAGATTAAGACATGTTTACACCACTGTAGCTCAAATAGAACTACGTGTAAAAAGAACTTGCTTAAAAAAAAAAGGCATTTAACATGTTTTAACATAATTTTAAATTAATTATACACAAAAGGACATACGTATTTTGTCTTCCCAAGAAAAAAAATATGAAGCAATACTGAATGTCTTAAATACTTACTACAAACTATACCATTAATTTTATAATTAGGGATCAATGAACCAAACAATGAAACAATTAATGATTATGTGTCCCGGGCCGCAGGATGAGTATGGCTGCCCTAAACTAATTTAATAATTGGCAAAAATAAAAGTTTATTCTCTGTCTACATCTTTTGCAACGAAATTCCTTCGAAATAAAGAAAATGAGGAAAATTTCCAAACTAAGGAAATTGAGCAATAAATGCGTGTTACTTTTTTATTTATTTATTTACATTTCTTTTTTTATATTAAATTTCATTTTATTTATGGGCTTTGTTGCAGTTCTTTTTGTTTCCTGTCATCTCCATAGAACTAATTTAATAGTCGTGAAAAATAAAAGAAAGATATATTCTGTCTGTAGCTTATGCAAGGAAATTTAGGAACCCAATTATGCATGATGTAGTGATTCAGATTTTTTGAATGGAACATCAATTTAACGTATGCTTTCATACATCAACTTGATTTTTCACAGTCTGGTCTATTTTATTTCCCTTTATTCTTTTTCAATTTTTTGGTAATTTAAGTGATGCTTGTGATTTTTTTTTTCTTTTTGGTAAAAATATACTATATATTTCTTATTTTGTTTTGATGACACAAAATTAAAATTAAAATTTTAAGTAAGACAATTAAAATCACCTCTTTTTTAATAATGCCTGAAAAATAATGTAGTAAAATATGATTCGAAAATATGATCTCTGATGAAAAATGTTGAAATCTTAAAGAATATACATATCTCGTATTAAAGTTATTTATTCAGAATCATATGATATAGGTGATCAAGAAAGCTCAGATAATTAATGTCTTATTGCTGCATATTTAATCCACTTCTAGCCAGTTCAATTTTTAACTCTCTACGGATAAAAGTTAAAATTAATAAAATTGACAGCCAGTTGACGATACATTATTATTATTATTATTATTATTATTATTATTTTAAGATCTACTTTTATTAATTTTAAAATAAGCATTACGATTATACATATCTTAAAGTAAATTTTTTTTTATTTAAAAACAGCAAGTGCAAGATTCCAACCTGTATAAAACATTTAGATTGTTTTATAAAGTATAATGCATGTATTGTTAGGAATATCAAATAATAAAATAATACAACACAATCTTTTATTTTAAATGCCATATGTAAGCAAAGTGAAATAAAATAGCTCAGAATTTGAAAAATCAGGTTGATGTATGAAAGCATAGATATTACTGATTCCGGATTTTGAAAACCACTATTTGGAGTAGTAATATTCGCCTCAAATGACATAAATCCTGCTATTAAATAAAGCGATGATAATTATTCTGAAACAGTTGTTATTCGATATCCGGAATCAGCGGCATTTATGCGAAAGTTAAAACATGTATCATTTATTTTTCTTTTAACTATACGATCTTTTAAAGTAGGCATTCTCCTAACTTAATGTCTAAAATGATCACTTAAGATAATTTCACCTCAAAGCTATATGATACAGGGACAATCGTTATCGCACCTAAAGATATAGTTCAGAATAGTGATGGGCAAAACGATTATTTTGATTATTCGAATGAATCATTCTGACATGCGCAGAAGCATATCTGTCAAACTTCAAATTTTTTTTTATTCAATTACTACGAGAAATTTTGAAAAAAAAAAAAAAAGTTTCTGCAGAAACTTTTATTTATTTATTTTATTTTTTTCAGAATTTCTGGTAGTAATTGAATAAAATTTTTTTTTGAAGTTTGACAGATATGCTTCTGGGCATGCCCGAATGATTCATTCGAATAATCAAAATAATCGTTATACCCATCACTAGTTCAAAAACAATATGATCTCACCTACCGAGTCAGGGTTTGGTGATATGTATTATAATGTATATCACGATATTTATCTGTTTTTATTTATTTATTTATTTAATATCATAGTATAATCAATAATAATAATAGTTTTTTATATGATATTTTGGGAATTTTCAGTCAAAATCTGCATAAAGCAATTTTTAATTTGGGATTAAAATTTAGTTCATTTAATAAATTTATAGTTAAAACAAAAGTTCAAAAAGGAAATTATCCCAACTCCAACCCCAAGTTAAAAATTCTACTTATATCATATATTCTAATACGAGCAAATATTGTGTGTGGTTATATATATATATACGCAAATTTTATCTTAAAAACTGCTCTAACGATTTTGACGAAATTTTGTACCCTACCGTTTTGGGGCACCAGAAAACCATTGGGCTAGGTCACGTGTTCGAGAAAATTCGTTTAGTAGGTCATTTTGTGTCATCAAGGGTCAGGGTCAAGCTAATTGTATCTAAAAAACGGTTCAAACGATTTTGACTAAATTTTGTATCTGACCATTTTCGAGCACGAGAAGACTATTGGTCTGGGTCACATGTTTGAGAACTTTCGATTAGTGGGTCATCGCAGGTCATCGCGGGTCAAATTAATTTTATCTAAAAAAAGGCTCTAACGATTTTGATTAAATTTTGTGTCCTACGAGTTTCGGGCACGACAAAATCATTGGGATAGGTCCCATGTCCGAGGAAATTCGATTATTGGTTTGTTTTGGGTCACTGTGGGTCAAGCTAATTTTATCTGAAAAAGGCTTAGATTATTTACACTAAATTTTGCATCCTATGGTTTTTGGGCACGAGAAGACTGTTGGGCTAGATCATGTGTTCGAGAAAATTCGATTAGTGGGCCATTTTGGTCATGGGTCATTAGGGGTCAAGCTATTTTAACTTAAAAACGGCTCAGACTATTTAGACTAAATTTTTTTCCTCCTATGGATTTTGAGCACGAGAAGACTGTTGGGCTAGATCATGTGTTCGAGAAAATTCGAATAGTGGGCCATTTTGGTCATGGGTCATTATGGGTCAAGCTATTTTAACTTAAAAACGGCTCAGACTATTTAGACTAAATTTTTTTCCTCCTATGGTTTTTGAGCACGAGAAGACTGTTGGGCTAGGTCTTATTTTCGAGAATATTCAATTAGTGGGTCATTTTGGTCATGGGTCATTATGGGTCAAGCTATTTTATCTTAAAAACGGCTCAGACTATTTAGACTAAATTTTGCCTCCTATGGTTTTTGAGCACGAGAATGTTGGGCTATGTCTCATTTTCGAGAAAATTCAATTAGTGGGTCATTTTGGTCATGGGTCATTATGGGTCAAGCTATTTTATCTTAAAAACAGCTCAGACTATTTAGACTAAATTTTGCCTTCTATGGTTTTTGGGCACGAGAATACTGTTGGGATAGGTCACATATTTGAGAAAATTCGATTAGTGGGTCATTTTGGTCATGCGTCAGGAGATTTGAACTCAAAGCTAATTTTAACCGAGCATAGCTCGGTCTTCCCTGCTCGTTTTCTATTAAACAAATACTTCAATAAAAAGAAAAATATTTAGTAATTTTATTTTTAACGACAATTTTATTGTTACATTTTAAATATTGTATTAGCAAATATAAACTGAAAATTTTTATGTTATGTGAGGTATTCTAATGTTTAGCTTAATTCATGCTTGGAAAAATAATATTTTGGCTATTCTATTGATAAAATTGGGTATATATATAAATAAAAATGTCTAAATATTGGATATGATTGATATTTGTGAACCGTGTTCTTCAACAATAGCTTTATTAGAGAGAAGTTTTTCTATACCTGTATTTTGTGAATGGTGGTTTCCACGTTATCTCACACGGGCAGTATATAAGGAGTTTCTAGTGATGAACAACTGAGTTAGCTATTTGCTCGACACTATAGTACTCGTCTATTGTGCTCAGGTCCCTGGTTCGATCCTTCTCATTGCCATGCACATCACTTCAGTGGTGAGCTTGGACAGACGAATACGCTGCTTCACCATTACCAACTCGGAACCACCAAATGGCATCACTATATATGAAACAAATAAATAAATAGAATAAAAAAACAGAACACAAAGTTTGTGAAATACTCACAACACAAAGCTTATGACAATTCTCTTATATCACAAGGCTGTTGTTCTGCACATCTTTGAGGTCACACCCACGCACAGCAACGTGGACATCGCTCGTCCGACGTCCTTTGGCGACGACTTATAAGTATTCTTACAATCAAAGTTTGATAATCATCAATTTATAATTTATTAATTGATCAAGAAACTCTATACTATGTTCTAATAGATTAGGATTCTACTGAATAAAACTATGATTGTTTATCATTTTCAGCATTCCCTATTCAATTCAGAAAGTTACAGAAATCATAGACTAAACAACTAATTCAAAATGTTTAAATTTCTTCTTATGTAAACACATAATAATAATAAATAATATAAAAAAAATCTAAATTTATTTGAAACACATGTACGAAATTCTCAATTAAAACTAACATAAATTCACTTGTAGCATAGAGAATAAAATTCGTAATCCATTCAATAATGCATTCATTTTTCGGGTTTCGTTCATCTCACGAAACCCAATACTCCCGCTCCGTTGTCTGTTCGTCACAGAGCCATTCTCAAAAACTATATAACTTACAGAGTTGAAACTTTGTGTATATAACTGAATACCAGCTATAAAGAGCTCACAATATTAAAATTTGAAAAATTCGTATTATTTTAATAAATAGAGATAAAAAACCAAAATTCTAACAGACTTTTCCTATTAAATTTAAACCTTTTTCGTTATAGCAGATGCCAAAAATTAAAAATCCACGATGAAATTCTTTCTACAATAATTAATTTTCTATCAGACGATTTCCAAAAAGTGTTTTGAAAGGAATATTAAACGAAACCCTTTGAGAGATCTTCGATCACATTTACCCACTTGTTTTTTCTTGCTTTGCTTCTTTTGAAATTTGCTTCTTTTGAACAATTAAAATATTTCATTTGTTTGCAATTTTTAAACAATCTTCAAACATTTTAATTCTTACATCTATCATTTTTATTTGATTCATTAGAATATTTCCCTTTACTTTTCAGTCCTATATCCTTCACGCAGATAATCGGACGTAACAAACACTAACTTTTATTTCCCAAACATGAACTTTTTGCTCATGATGATATAACGCAAAAGTTCAATTTTTGACTAATTATTATGTCATAAAAGGAAAATATTGCCTATTTTGAAAAAAAGTATTCATTCCATTTAATTTTTCTCCAAATTAAATGGTTTAACCCAGCATCTTTTGACAAAATTAAAAAAGAAAATTTATTTGAAAAAATTGCAGCTAAAAGTTAAACTGAAACCTGTTCTTTTAAGAAACACAATATTTTGAAATTTAGAAATATGTGTACAGACAACAATAACGTAAATTATGATACATTAAAAACGCCTACATAATATGTCTTTTAACCATTTGAGAAAGGAATTAAAAAACGTTTTGACGAAGAAATAGTTCATAATTTATTTTACAAAAGAAGAAATTTGTACTTTAATATTCCAATGTCTTGGTTTGTAGTAATTACATTTACACTTTTCAAGCAAAATTTTAAAATGAAAAATAACTGTAATTTTTTTAAAAACAAATATAAATTGAAAACTTTTTCAGTCTTTACGACTGAATGTCATTAACTTATTAATATTTCTAAAAAAATAAAAATAAACAAAGAATTGACGTTCAAAATTATTTCACAATAATTTTATAAATTACAAACTAATCTTTTTATAATTTATGCGTACCCATTATAAATCTATTTTTAATGTCAAAACACAGTGGCTATTAAATCACAAGACAAAATCGGCACTAAAAAACTAAATAAATAAAATAAATGGGTGCCCTTTCTTTAAACTTTATTTTTTCCCCTGTATACTTCAAAATTTCACTTATGTATTTAAAAACAATAAATTTCTAAAATAAAAAATTTTTGCTTTGACCACATAATTTAAGGCTGAAAATATTCATTACTATAGTTGCTTTTATGAGTATTAATACGAAGTAACAATATGAAGTACAATGTAAAATAAATACATTTTGAAACGTCTTCACATACTTTAAGTATTTAATTTAAAGTATATAAATTTGGGTCAACAGCTCTGTTTAATTCAGGGTCGGTGTGTTCTTGTTATCTAAGTAATGTGTCAATAAGCTCCTAAAGTTTATATATATTGCCATATAAATTATAATGTATTCTAATTTCAATGTAGAATGATTTTTTTTCTTTTATATAATAATGTATGTTTTATGTTTATTGATTTTTTTAAATTTTATAATTTAAAGCTTTAATTATTGTTAAAAGTATTATATCGGTTAAATGTAATCATCCTGTCCAATAAAACAATTTATCTTCGCAAGATGACTATTCCATTAAACTAGATCGGTGGTATTTATTGTTTAAATAAATTCTTAAAGTATGCCGCTTTGATAGTCAGAAATAATAACTAGTTCAGATGAGCTTAGTAATATGTGCTTTAAATATTTCATTCTATCCACATTGTTTCACCACATTAATTAACTTACATATTAAGCCATTTATTATGGCAAACTTAATTAGAGAATAGTTTTCGGTCACTGAGTATTTTAATTTAAATTATGTTGGAGTCTTGAAATGAAACTACTTTTAATTACTGACATTCAGATTGTAATTCTGATGTTAACACATAGTTAGGAAATAACAAACTCATTTATTTCTAGGACAATATGGAACATAATTTCGAAGGAAATCATAACAACACTGATGGTATAATTAAAGTTGTTAAGAGTAAAGAGCTTTAAACAAATAATTCACTGGTATTTTTAGAAGAAAGACGAGTAAGATTATGAGAATAGAGAAACGTGAAATCTGGGCTGTTAAAAATATTATTTTCAGTTAGTGCATAGTAGTGCATAGTAATGCATAGTATACTTACTGTATTAATGCATAATTTTCGTGCTCGAGTATTTTACACATCACATATTGTGATTTTTTTTTTTTTTTATTAATAAAATATGTTATCCACATTTTTTTTTCGCATGAAAAATATATTTTAATCTTTGACTTTCACTGTCCAGTGTTACTTGAATAGTATGTCAAAAGAAAGAAAAGATCTGAACGATGGCTTTAGCACCAGTTCTAATTAATGCAAGAATAAAAGAAAAGTGGCCACTTAATTCGTGTGAAATATTTTATAACTGTATGTGTTTTATTTTGTCGTAGGTAGTCGTCTACATATTAAAAATAGTACAGTCTTCGAAAAAAAAATCTGGACAAGTGCGCACCCTGAGGGTTCCGTACCGTTATATTATATTACTGGTTACAATGCGTTAATTTGGGGTTACTGCCGATCATGGAAATTCATGAGTTTGTCATGTAATAAATCGACACATATTTATAAAATAATGATATTACGATTTTTTTCTTTAAACGTGCTGTAATACAAATTTTTATAATGTTCATCGTATTTATACGACCTAATTAACTTTTTACAGAACGAATTCAGATTAATGTATATTTTAAATTATTATTTTTTTTTCATATTTTGTTTTCTAATATTTTAGTAGAGAATCCAGGATATTATTCATTTAAAATCGGGAATGGGGAGAAATTAAGTATAATACTTATGGTATTCTCAATTGATGTCATTGGACACTTCTGACTATTCTTTAACGCTGGATTCAAAATTTAAATATAATGATGAGTCGGTTAAATTAAAAGTAAAGTAGTAAGAATTAAAGAAATAATTATTTTTTAAAATTAAGAACTAGTATAAATTATGGTGGAAATTTATAAATTTAATGCAAACATTTTCTGTGAAAAAGGATGAAAAGGGTACTTTTTATGATATTTTGTCCATTTCGCTTTTTATGACTGAATTGTGGTTTCTATTTTTATAATTCAAGACTTCTTTCTAATATATCTGCTTTTTTTAAAAATCAATATTGTTGAAGCTTAATTTTTAAATGAATTCTTAATTCTATCCCCAACTAGGAACGTTAGCCTGTAAGTAATTATTACATCCATTTAAACACTGCTATTTTAATGCTCAATTAATGATAATAACCAGTTTAGCTGACAATAGCAACAATGCTTTAAACTCTTCCAATTACGCGAAATGATTTATCACAGTAATTATCTTTCATATTAAACCATTCATTATGTAAAACATAATAGTATTTGGACGATGAGCCATTTATTGATTTACAAGCTGATGGTGACATTATGCTATCAACAAATTATTCAAGAATAGAAAATGAAACAGTTTTGAATTTTCCATAACCAAAACCCAGTTTGGCAAACGGAAAAGCCTCCGAGAAATATCTCTCTCATTTTTAAAAATGTATGCACTATTGTCGGATTCCACTTCTCCGTCCACACAACTTCGAAATAAATCCGGTCTTTTGATATGCTGCCACCACCGATATGAAAACGTGATATCGGGCACGATACTTGATGTATATTCAAGAAAAACCTAACTCTTTCAATTAAAGTTAAAGTAACAATTTATTAACACTATTTACATTTAAACTCGGATGTAAATTATCCGGTTTAACACTAAATCAAAACAATTACAGAAAACGCTCTACGTGTACCGCTAGACTACGTTCATTTATTCAGAACCGAGATTTCTATTAATCTCACACACTCCAATCCTGCGTTCGAACTCACTCCGGTCTCAGCGCTCCTACTCTGAACGACCTTACACCTTCGCTTCCTACGTTAGAACTCCACACTCTCTCTCTTGTAAACTGCAGAGCACTCTCCCCTCTACGGGGTTTCTCCTCTGTTTCCAAGGGTCCTTGACAACCCTTCCTCCCACTTGACGGATCTGTCTTCCTAAACAAAAGAGTGCAATAGTTTTCTTATCTCTGAAAGACCACATTGCAATGGAAATACTTCTTTCATTCTGTTCCACTCGCCATCCTTCGGATTAAGATTTTCTAAAGGACGCCTTTAACGGTACACAATAGATACATATACAATACATGCAATATGCTAATCCCTTAAGAATAGATTTCAACTCTTGCAGCTGATTCTAAGAAACCTGACACCCCCCCCACCTTAGCGGAAAATATGCCTTTTAGGGGCTAATTTTCCTCAAACTATGTAATGTCTGAGAAGAGTTCAACAGTTCCTTGATAGGTTTCTTCATTACTACAATTACATAAATATTTCAAGGTGTCTGAAAATTTAACTACTGAAATCTCTAATGAACCATATACTAATGTGATAACTACAGAAAAAATACACAATATACTAATACACTTTTATAAACACCGGATGCACATACAATTATAAATACACAAAAAAAAATAAAGTTACACTAGTATTATGTCATTTCAATGTCAGTCCTTAGGCTGAGATTGCTGGAGGCGGAACTTTTTCCTTCCAGTGCTTCCTCGTTAACTTAATTGGTACATCCCTTTCTGCAATGCACCCGCTTGAATGGCTAAGTTCTGCCTCTGATGTCCCAATTAAATCTTCCTCTAACCAATCAGGCACATGCCTGTCCAAGTCCTCTTTGTACGTAATAAAGACATTGTACAATTTCTGCCTTATCTTACCCCTCTCCGGTTTACGACCAATCCGATTTTTCTCCATTTCAACCAGTTCGATAGGACCCATAAATAATTCCTTATTTTCCCTTAAGATTGATTTTATGTCCCCAACTTGAATATTTGTTAACCCTTTTATCTCAAATCCCTTCATGTCTTTATTTTCCGGTTGTTCTCTGTCTAACAACAGATTTTTCCTACAGTCTTCAAACTCCCCGTCACTATCCAAGACAATATCGACTACTTTGTTTTTAGCCATAAATGCTCTCATTTCGTCTTGATACACCAGTTTCTTACTTCCGTCCCCTAACTCAACTATAACTGCAGGTCGACATATTTCCTCTTTCTCCTTATTACTCACATTCATTTCCCTCGTTAATCGACATTCTACACATGATTCACAATATATTTTAGCTTCCTTCGCCATATTTTCCCAATAAAATGAATGCTTGATTCTTTCTAACATTTTCTTAACCGTCTGATGTTCTCCATATAAGGTGGTATGCGCTAGTTTTAGAATTTCCTCTCTTCTAACTTTAGGTAATACTAATTGAGCTACAGTTTCATCTACTAATTTCTCTTTATGATACAATAACCCATTAACTAGATAGTAAGACCCTCTATCATTTTCAGCAATTCCCAAGCTTTCTCTAAATCTTTACAATTCATTTGGGATTTCTGAAATACATTTGAACTACTTTCCGTAACTTGATTAATCTTACTTTTCTCTATCTCGTCTTTTTCCTTCTCCTGACTTTGTAAATTTACCGATCTCGTTTCCACGACATAACGGTTATTCGTATCATTTCCAATCCTTTCCCTTTCCTTCACTTTGTTCCTACTATCTTCCTTACATTCCCTTTCTACCGATTCTCTTAATGATTTCTCGTTGTTTAACCCTGACAATTCATTAGCCACGTCAGGATGTAAAATTACCTGTTCCTTACTATTATCGATTATCGCGCAAAGTACATCCTGGTGAATTACATTAGTTTCTCCGCGTTTTGGAATAGCTAAAGGTAACTGAATTAATGGCGATTTCACTGCCGTACCAAATATCCCTTGTAAATATATGCTCCCAGCCCCTCTTAATTTTTCTGCTGGTACTAAATCTTTATGAACGACGCTAATTTGGCAACCAGAATCCACCAATCTTTTTGTTATCTTCCCATTTACACTAACTTCCACTTTCTCGAGATTATTTAACTTATCTCCAATAACTTTAGCTCTCCAATTCCCCCTTGCTCCGATTCTTGCCATACTCGCTCCCCTTGGTAATTCTTCAATTCCTCGCACTGAGACATTATTGATACTAGCCCTTGGTTCTTGTCGGTTATTAATTTGATTACTTCCCTCATTATTTCCTTTTGTACAAAATCGCTGAACATGTCCTCGTTGAGAACACTTGAAACAGATAGGCGTCGTATCATTAGGTTTCTTATATTCCGGTTTTCTACCCAAAAATGGACTAACTTCATTATTCCCATTTTGTCTCCAATTACTACTAAATCCCTCCTCTTTTGCCCTTCTAGAATCTTCATTATTAACATACCTTTCTTTACCTTTATAACCCTTATAAGTTACCGCATAAGATTTTTGTTTAGCATCGAAGAAATTATCACATTCCTTAGCAATTTTAGAAACTTCTAACCAATTACTGTGCTGCGTTAATCCAACATGCGTCGCGGTTTCCTCATCTAACGTAGTTAACAACTTATCCGTGACAATTAACTGATTAACCTTCTCATACGTATCTGCGCCTCTAATCTTACAGTAATTTTCCCACGTTGCTATTAAACGTGACACAAATAATACATGAGTTTCATTTTGATTCCTTCTAGCCTTCTTGAAATTTTCCAAACACGCCTTCGGTGTCGGCTCGTGTTCCCTTAGAACTAATTCCTTTAACTTCTCATAACTCTCAATTTGTTCCCTAGTAGTGTATATTAGCAAGTTATCGGCCTTATCCCCTAACATATTTAGTAAAATTTCGGCTTGCTGGGTTTCCGATACATTTTTTGTTTGGAATGCTCGTTCTAAACTGCTAAAAAACAGATTCCATCCCTCAGTCCCTTCTGGAACTTTGATAGACAAAGTTTTAACACTTTTAATCAATTTCTCTAGGCTACTCTCATGATTAGATTCTCTAGTCCCATTAGAATTATTTGCCGAACTTTGAATTTTTATCCTTTCCAAATCTAACTCATGTTCCAATCTCAATTTTTCAGACCTTTCTTCTCTATCTAACTTTTCACGGTCTAACTCCCTTTCTAACTTTTCTCGTTGTAACTTTTCCTCCCTTTCTAAGCTTTCTCGTTGTAACTTTTCCTCCTTTTCTAACTTTTCTCGTTCTAACTTTTCCTCCTTTTCTAACTTTTCTAACCGCTCCGTAACAATAGTGTTAGATAATTCCATAACAGCTCCCTCTTCATATTCGTCGCTCTCCACTATCTTTTTCTTAAGCTTAAACCTGGTATCATCTTCCGAGACCTCAATTCCTAACTCTCCACATATCGCCTGAAGATCCACCCTTTTTAATTTTAGTAAGAAAGCCATACCTTCTACCGATAATTATTACCACCCTACAATAATACTTAATCACAATATCAAATTAATACTTCCTCAAATCCTACCCTCATAAGTTACCTCCACATATTATACTATTTAACATATTTCCAGTAAGTAATAATACAATAATAAATTTCCTTAAACAGTGATACCCCACAATTTGCTTCCAATAACAATAATCTCAATTTAACTATTATGCAATACAGATTTTAAATTTATACCATTAAATAATAAAATACAATTTACACAATAATACTGATACGTTGCAATTTGAATAAAACACTGATGCCAATCACTACATAAAAATATCCACCTAACAAAAATTTGCATGAAATACACATAAATTCCTAAATTTAATCTCAATAAAATATTTCAATTTCAAAATTAGTTCTCACATTAAAAAGTAAATCACAGCACTTTTTTTTTTCTCTGGGCCTTCAGTTCTTCCTTGAAGGTTATTTCAATTTAATTTAAATTCTACACAAATTTGCTTTCCTCGTTTACTATCAATATTTCAAACTTAAAGCAAACAATATCACTTAATTTAAATATTACTTTAATAATAATTTAAATTTAAGAAATTTCAATTATTCCTTCCAACTATTAACACAATGCATTAATTTTAATCATTAATCTTATCCGTTTAAAACAATTAGAAAATCACTTCTAGTAATTAATATAAGATCCTTTTCTTAAAACAATAGTGTAAAATGGTTGTTAATATCTCATTTGATTTAGACCAATTATTATATTGCACATAAATTATTATAAATTAACCACAACATTAACCCAAATTACCATCAATTATACACAATAAAATAAAAAAAATAGGTTCGAGAATGTCAGTAGAGTAAAATGATCAAAACACCTTACCTCGTACTTCATTCGCTGGGGCAATTCTCTGCTCACTTTTCCACAGGGTAAATCTTGCACTCTCGGGCCACAATCACTGCACCTTGCTTCACAATGCACAAAAACACTACACACAACACTACACTAACACAGCACAATCACTATTCACTTCACTGTAATGACAATAGACTCGCTGGCACTGGTCTACGACGATAGGGCGCACACACTTCCGCTGGGCGATCCGGCACAAACTCTCTGTAACACGGCTATCTGGCACTAGTCTACAACGATAGGGCACGAACACTTCCGCTAGACGATCCGGCACAAACTCTCAGTAACACGGCTAACTGGCACTGGTCTTCGGTGATTCAATCCCGTCGCTGCCAACATTGTCGGATTCCACTTCTCCGTCCACACAACTTCGAAATAAATCCGGTCTTTTGATATGCTGCCACCACCGATATGAAAACGTGATATCGGGCACGATACTTGATGTATATTCAAGAAAAACCTAACTCTTTCAATTAAAGTTAAAGTAACAATTTATTAACACTATTTACATTTAAACTCGGATGTAAATTATCCGGTTTAACACTAAATCAAAACAATTACAGAAAACGCTCTACGTGTACCGCTAGACTACGTTCATTTATTCAGAACCGAGATTTCTATTAATCTCACACACTCCAATCCTGCGTTCGAACTCACTCCGGTCTCAGCGCTCCTACTCTGAACGACCTTACACCTTCGCTTCCTACGTTAGAACTCCACACTCTCTCTCTTGTAAACTGCAGAGCACTCTCCCCTCTACGGGGTTTCTCCTCTGTTTCCAAGGGTCCTTGACAACCCTTCCTCCCTCTTGACGGATCTGTCTTCCTAAACAAAAGAGTGCAATAGTTTTCTTATCTCTGAAAGACCACATTGCAATGGAAATACTTCTTTCATTCTGTTCCACTCGCCACCCTTCGGATTAAGATTTTCTAAAGGACGCCTTTAACGGTACACAATAGATACATATACAATACATGCAATATGCTAATCCCTTAAGAATAGATTTCAACTCTTGCAGCTGATTCTAAGAAACCTGACAACTATTATGTAACTCATGTTATTATTATGCAATAATGACTATTATTTTTAATGTCTATAAGAGTAGTTAATCTAAGTACTAGTTAGGTAATATAATCATGCAATTTTAAATATTATTATTATACTAGTGTGCAAAACTTAAGCAACAAACACAAAATGCTAATTTATGAACACGTGATTCTATAAACAGCAAGTGTAGAAAATAGGTACTACCCTAACAGCACAGACAGTCGATGCGAAGTCTTCTTGACATCACAATTGTCACAGTCACTACAATTAACAGAAATGTGATATCTTTCATTCGTCTCATTTTTACTCTCATTTGGTCACTCCACTGAACAGTCACCCTGACAGCTGCTTTTTGACGAGTCACCAGGTGACTTTACAATGAAGTCATCTTGTGACACTCATGTGACTGTCATTTTGACACTCCATTGTAAAGTCATCATGATAGCTGTTCTGTGACGAGTTCCCAAGTGACAAAAAATGAAATAATCTGGTGACTTTTCACAAAAGAGTGCAATGTTGACTTCACAATAGAGTGTCGATCACTGGAAAGTCACCATGCGACTTCATTGTGACATTATTTGCCGACTCATCACAATGAAATGCTCACAATGACTTCAAAGTTCAGCATTCAACTGACAGTGACTTGAGAATCACAATGTGACTTTATTGCAATGTCACCTGGTGACCCATCACAAAGCGACAGTCACAGTGACTTTTCAGTGTTAACAATCATTTGAGAGTAATAATGAGGCAGTGAAATATCCCATATTTTGATTCACCGTAGAGATTTTGACACGTCTAACCATGTGTGACGTCAAGGGGACATCGACTGGCCATGCTGTTAGGGTAGTACCTCTTTTCTACACTTGCTCTTTATAGAATTTCTTTTTGAGTACTCACGTGTTCAGAAATTAGCATTTTGTGTTTGTTGCTTAAGTTTTGCACACCAGTGTATCTTTGTTACGTGGTGGTACGTCGAAAGAATGAATTTCGATTTGGTGATACGCCAGTCTAAAAGTTTGGGCACCCTGGTTTAGACATATCAAAAGTGGAAATACTGATATGAGAGACAAAGAATGCTTTGACTAGGCAAAAAAAGTTGAAGAGGAAGCATCAAGATCCATCTGTAACACTGAAAGCCTTGGCACAATCATTAAATGTTGATTAATCAACAGTCAGTAAGCGTTAGAAGTTGATAAATATAATAAGTGCCTTAGAGTGTATAAATATCATTTAAACTTTCAAAATATTTACCCTCATGCATATTTTAAACGCTTTATTTGCGAAACTTTCTCATTTAAAGATTATTTATAATCTTTTCTTATGAAAAATACATTTAAATCTTTCACAAACAGCTATTACTTCTCAAATTATCCCTAAGCTACAATACAAATTCAAATAATAAAAAATAAATATAGTCAAACCACAGAAAAGAACTTTAAACAAAGCAAATATGTACAAATAAGGAATCGAATATCACAAATAAAAAATAAATATCTTTAAAAAATTATTTCGAAAAATTTTAATTGTTAACGAATTAAGAAACTTTTTAATAAAATATTAATATATTTTTATATTTATATTTTGTGAGATTTGTGCGCTTAACGCCTTCGCGACGAGTGTCTTTTACACTTCTTTTAATTTTTAAGTACCAGTTTTTTAAATTGTAATTTTCACCTTATTTAATCTCTGAAAAACTGATTAGATACGGCGAAAAATTCATTTCTAAAATATTGGTTTACAAATTCAAGTATATTTTGCGCATCCGCGAAGCGGTTAATTACAAATATCTAGATAATTTTATATCTTAATTACATTTTTAAATCAAATTAAATAGATATATGGATAGATAGATAGAAAGCACATGAATGTTATTCATTTCATTGCTATTACAATACTTATAATATTCGTCTCACTCACACATCGTTTAACTAGCTAAATTTTATGTTATTTAAATTTTGATTGCTTTAATGATTGTTTAATGCATGGTATCCAGTTAGAGGAGATAGTTAATTCAGTCTAATGCATACTTTAAACATTCCATGTTATCCACAGCGTTTTATCACAGAAATTATCTCACATTAAGTCATTCATTATGGAAGACTTATTGGAGTCTTCAGACGTTGGTGCAACTCAAATGTTGTGCGAGACTTGAAAGGAAATACTGAAATTCCTGACATTCTGATTGTAGTTGATCTATCAATATGCGATTGAGAAATATCTAACTCGTTTATTTCTAAGACATAATATACCGGGGGATCCAAAAATCACAAAACCAATAAAAATTCAACAATTCGAAACGTATATGCATTAGCACGATGCGATTTCCACAGAAATGTACAGAAGAGCATGGGATTTTTGAATAACGGAAATTTTATTCCAAGAATAATTACATTCTCCACCAACGAGTGGCGTTTCAGTTTTTTCAGCAGTTTGTACAGCGGCACATCACAGTTCGCAACGAAGCTAGGATTACAAATGCTAAATTAAACAGATGCCATTGCTGAGAATAGTTGTCAAACGTGGCAAGATGCTCTACAGAGCATCGTAAATAATTTCTACCGTAATCCCTGTCACATGGCTTAAATAGTCGAAGGCAGCAGTTTGGGATAGTGATGGGCATAATGAGTTATTTTGATATTCGAATAAATCATTCGGTCATGCGCAAAAGCATATATGCCAACCTTCGAATTCTTTTTAATGAATCTAAACCAGAAATTTTATAAAATAAATAAATAAATATAAAAAACAGTGGCTAAATCTTTATGCGGACGACACCACTATTTACGCCTACACTCACCACCCGTACACACTATACAGGTACTTTCAAACCCACATTGATGAATTTTTAGACTGGTGCGACCTATGACGCATTAAAATTAACGAAAACAAGACTGCTGCTGTCTATTTCTCTAGAAAATTTACCTATCCTAACAAAATAACAATTAAAAATACCACCATTCCTTGGACTAACGAAGCAAAGTACATGGGGGTGACCCTTGACAAAAGACTTTCATTCAAAAAACACATCCTCAACAGCAGGGAGTTATAATTGTATAGCCTTAATCCATAATTAAATTCATATATATATATATATATATATATACTGTATGGCCACTGAAAAGTGTCTCTTTTTTTTAAAGTTAAGCTTTGCCTGCCTTTTCCCATCTGGCATTTATGTGCTGTTCTTTCGAACCCTATTTTTTACTCTTTAAACTTTTTTATCATTAGTATACTTACTACAGCTATACCATTTTACTTTCTTATTTTTAAACTCTATCCTTAATCTCTTTTGTTTTACTATGAAATTCCAAAGTTATTTTTTACTATTATTTAATTTTTTTTTTCTTTTTTAATTGCTCATTTATTATATTGCTTATTAAGTATTTTAACTTTTCCCAACGGCTCATTCTTACAAGACATTCTACTCACAATAGACTGGGCGTAAAGTTGATAGCAACTCGGAAGCCTCTTAACCGACATCAACTGTTCAGACTGTTCGGACGGTGTAATAAGCTTTAACCCTCCGCCTACCAGACGCCTGCCAATATGGACCCGACAGGTACATTCAAAATGATTTTTCAGATGAAAAAAAAAAAAAAAAGACTGAAAATTCTTTAACTATGTAACTTTTTCTAGAATGTTCTACTCTTTTTATAGGCAGTTGCGATTAAAATTTTCTTTGAACTTTTTCTATTTTTTTAATTTGTTTCATTATTTACCACGAGGATCCAATGGACCCTCCCATTGAAACAGCCAAAATAAATCTTCAAAGTTTTATAAGGCTGCCATAATTTATGATTGGGCAGGATCACCATAATTGTTTGGCTATCGCTAACTTAGCGATAATTTTTGTTGCAAAATATGTCAAATTTTGGCGACTTTATGGCGATGTTTTGAGAACATTCTGGATTGATCAAAATAATCTTATGTAAGGTATATAAATTCTCAACAAAACAGTAAAACAGATGCTACCCGTAGCATCTGTTTTACTGGTCATTTATCATCAACCACAATTAGTGTGCAGACTGCATTACACTGTAGCTGTTTTTAGGGTTTCGTTCATCTTACGAAACCCTATTCGTCCCGCTACGTTGTTTGTCCGTCACAGAGCCGGTTCTCAGAAACTATATAACTTACAGACTTGAAATTTTGTGTACTTATAGCTGAATACGAGCTGAGTACTTATGAAGCTGAAAATCATAAAATTTCATAGCATTTATCGTTTATTTACAGGGACACACAAAAATATTAGGTTACAGTACTGCCTATGAGCGGTAATTGCTGAAAGTGCATTTTCAGTTATGCTTTTTAACACTTTCCAACCTAGTTGAAAAGTGTTTATGACTTCGGTTTGTCTGGCCGTCTGCCGTCTGTTCGTGCTCTAACTCCCGTAAATATGCTCGGATTGCCCTAAAAAATTTTGTGTTATTATTGTTATCTATAGAATGTTCCCTATTTCAACGGAAGTGTGTAGAACTTATATTTTTTTACAGGGACATTCAAAAGAATTCCGTTACAATACGGTCTATTGGAAAAAAATCATTTGCGGTTTGTTTTAATGATGTTACACAATTTCAAACACATTGTAATTTATATATATCACTAATGTGCATTACAGGAAGCTTAATATGGAATATGATGTGCATAGCACTTATAGTTACTTTACAGGGACAGTCAAAAGAATTCCGTTACATTATGTCTATGGAGAAAAATCTTTTGCGGTTTATTTAAATAATGTTTCACTATTTTAAACGCATTGAAATTTATATATATCACTAAGGTGTATTACAAGAGGCTTACTACAGAATATTGTGTGTATAGCAGTCATCGTTCATTTACAGGGACACACAACCGAACTCTCTACTGTCTGTTAACAATAATTCCTGGAAGTGCGTTTTAAGTTGCTGAACGCGATATTAAATTTAACTCACTTTTTGTCTATTACTTGGTGGCTATAAACTCTGTAGATCATATACAGGGCAGCACAAAAGTTCGCGAACACATTTCAGTTTATTGACAGAAACTCCAGAAGAAGAATTTTAAACTGTGCTACGCGTTTCCTAACTGAACTAAAATTTAGCATTCTATGTAGTATATATACAAATATATAGATCCTATACAGGGCTGAATAAAAGTATTCGGATATTTTTCCGAATATTGTATATGTTGGAAATTCCTGAAATTACGTTTTTAAATATGTTATGCGTTTTCCGAATTGTTTACTTAGATGTTATCTTTCAGCTTATTAAACGGTAATGATTTGTAAAATTATTTTGGAAGCGTTGGAAAGTGTTACATAATCTATGCTTGACGTATGATTTTTCGTTCTTGTTTAAATTTAACAAATTTTTTTGCATATATTTTAGTGTGTACAAATTCCATAGATCGTATACAGTCTGCACAAATGAATTCAATTACATTTCCTTTTATTGGCGAAAATTTGTGAAGGGAATTTTAAATTGTGTTTCTAACTGAATTAAATCTTCTACTGCTATGTAGTATATAAACAAATCTTCAGATCATATACAGGGCTTCAGAAAATAATTTGAATACTTTTCCGACTATTGATGTTAATTACTGAAATTAGGTTTTCAAATGTGTTCCGAGTTTTCCAATTATTTTACATAGATATCATCTTCGACCTTATTAAATGGGGAATCTTTGTTACACTATTCTGAATGTGTTAGAAAGTGTTTCATAATCTATGTTTGACGCATGATTTATCTTTGTTAATTATTCTCAAATTGAAACTTTTACTCTTTAATTATATAAAAATCGTTTCTCTCTCTGCATATATCTATGTGTGTAAATATTAATTATTATCTTAAGCATATTACTCGTATATCCGGCGTTTTGTTTCTACTGTTTTTTCAAGAAAAATATTAAAAATTTATTTCTGACATACAAGAGAGACTGATGATGTTTACCCTACGTTTTACTAAAGTACTCGTAATCTGTGTTTGACATACAATAGCACCAATCTCACCTTGCCACGTGTATCATATTATACATTCTATCTTTTTATAGTGTCAAAATTTTAAAAAGGAATTGAACGCTTAAAAAAAAAAAGAAAAAAAATCTATAAAATCTAGGTTAAACCTTCCCATTTCAGAGAGGTTCGACACGGTAAATAAAAAAATTATATTCTTTCCAGAAATTGTAGTTAATGAGAAGTACTGTATTTATTAAATTTTATTTACTAAAGTAAATTTTTGGTGCAAGACATGCCTAGTTATTTGATATGGCCACTGAAGTTCTCACTATCTTACTACCTCACATTTACCATTTTACACACTAATGAATATTTTCATAACCAGAGAAATCAAATATCATTAACTATGCTTAAACTACAAACCGGTGATTGGATGTGGTACCTCAAAAAGACGCCCAAGAGAAATTAATGTTATGTTATAACTTTATCAGAAGCTGTGATTTATAGGTATTACGCATAGAGTTATGCATAGAGTATTTAAGAAATAATATTTATGTAGTAATATAAATTTAGGTAAATAAAGTTTAAATATAGATATTTATGTAGCTGCATTCTGAATATTTTGTCCCGAATTTTAAAATAATTTTGTTTGAATTTATATTTCACATCATTTATTAATAAATATATTTTGCATTCAGCTTCAATTGAAATATTGCATTATTATCTTTATTTTATAAATATTTATAAAAATTTTGCTATTAATTACTGAAATAAATTAATTACTGAAATAAATTAATTACTATTATTTAAAAATTTCATAGCACGATGCAACATGAAAAACGAAGTACGAAGAAATTAGTAATAATATTTTTAAGATTTAAAAATAAGCTTACAATAATAAAAAATTATCACTGGAAAAAAATAATTTGCTTTCTCTCATGAACGAAGAATAAACATATAATTAGACGTTTCTTTCCATTACATAATTACAGAGAAATATAATTACCTTATATACTGGTTTATAGAAATGTCATTAAAACTTTAATGATTTATTTCCTTGTTATCATGCAAGTTTCAAAAATATATTGTGAAATTGTCTAGACTTCTTATAGAAGTTCAGTAGTAAAACTTCCTAATTGTGTTCTTAACAAGCATGAATACATATATATATATATATATATATATATATATATTATTTGATTTTATAGTTATTCGATAATCATAAACTTTTCCCCTGCTAAACATAATTTTAAATTTTGTTTTGAAGAACACGAATTTTACATTGAAAAACAGGAATGAAAATGCTTCATTTTATTCATTTCTAAAATTTTAACTTTTAATTTTATTATGCAATAATATATTTACAAAATATTGCATATTCGAAAAAATCATCGAATTTTGAATAATTTGAGAATAAACTAATTAAAAGAGAAATTGTATTTTCCAGCTAAAATAAAAAACTGTACGATGTTTTATACACTGTGTATGCGCTTGTAACTTTGAGTAAACCTCGGCTATCAGAAGTATGGTGTTCAAAACATAGAATGTTCCATCAAAATTACTAAGCAGTTTCAAGAGAATTTCTGCAAGTTCTATTTATTTTTTCAAATATTTAATGTTTAAGCTAATCTTCGTCTACACGGATATCTTCATGAAAATAACAAAGTCAATCTGCACTTTTACAGCAATTCGTTAGAGAACTGCAATGAAATATCACAAAGTACTCAAAGATTCGGTAACATGAATAAGTTTATATATTAATTTATTTTTAATAAACGTTAAAACTGCTCATACCGCATATTCTATCTACACACAACCGAACATAAGCAGCTTCCAAATAGAATATTTTAAAACCCAACTAAGTTTAAAATGTGCAGGCCAGGAGTTGAACATAAGAGCTCTAGCTTAACGAGTCAACGCTTTACCATCTGAGCTCTCCTGAACGACTCCGGCCGACGTTACTCAAAACACCTGTTAGAAATAACATCTGATCTGCAATATCAGATAGCTCAACAGATGAAACAATAGGCTAATAAACTCTATTACACACATAGATAAGTAATTATGAATTACTATATTATTTTTAACTCAGCCATATATATTGATATAATCTTATGATAGAATATTTTAAATTCTATCTGAGTGAAAAATGTCCAGACCAAGAGTCGAACCTAGAAGCTCTGGCTTACAGTTCCTATTCTTTAATAACTGAACAATCTGAATCGTGTTAAAAATACTGTATACACGATCGTGTTCTGCATAATACCATTTATCCAGAATGGTTGGGGCCAGAGGTATTCCGGATAACTGATTTTTCTGGATAACTGGTTGGTCAGTTAAGCAACATCCATTTAATGAGATTTGTAGACTATATGCGGCTGTAGCATTGTTTCGGATTTCAAATTGATTATTTGATTGCTCAAATTGAGAATCAGTTCCAAACAAGATAAAAAATTAATCAGAGTTTCAAAGAAGTCAATATATGGGAATACCTCTGGGGAAAAAATTCATCTGCATAAAAATCAAAATGTCCAATATGTCAAAATGTCCATGCTTCCATTTCAAATGTTAAGTGTTTGGATAAAATACCATGCATGTTGCAATGTTTCAAGCAATGCATATGTGAAATTGGCACTGTATGGCACTTTTTCCTGAAAATATTCTGAAATCAGTCAGTCGGAAATATCATTTTGCATAATTGGTTTCCGGATAAACGGTTCCATATTGTAATATAATTCACAATTTCTTATCCATATTAATAACAGAGTTCCTTTGCCAGTTGTTTCATTTGTTGAGCATTGGTATGGTAAGTTAGAAATTCTAGCTTAACTCTAGGTTATCTAAATTCTAGGCTATATTCTCTTAACCTGGGCATTCTTCACTCAGTTTGAATTAAAAATTTTATCTGATAAAAAATGTAATTCATCTCTTTAGATATTCTATCAGTAAACATCCTACACAGATTGTATTGTGCATACATTGGAAAGAAAATAATAATTCAATAGACTCTAAAAGCATTCTCTTCCTCAAAGAAATACTCTATAAACTGTAATGACCGCAATATCAAAATATTGCATATACTACATTCTCTGCAATGCTGCAATGTATCCTGATGCATATCAGGACACATTGACAGGACTTATAAGATACATATCAGGACTTCTATATAATCCTGGAATTTCAGCCATGATTATATAGAAGTTGATTAGCATATTAAAATGGAACTAGTCTACCAAGTCATATCTTGATGGAAACCACTTGCAGGCACAAGTTTAGTGGTTGATTGGTAGGTCCCCATTGAGTTTTGTAATAAAATCCTTGCATCAGACAGCATACTGCAATGGGAATTGTTCTTCGTCAATGGAGGGGGGGGGGGGGGGGGATTTCATTAGAAAATTAAATGGCGACCTACCAATCAATCACTAAAATTGGGTCTGCAGATGGTTTTCACCGATATATGACTTAGCAGACCAGTTCCATTTTAATATGCTATTGGATGTCTGTATAATCCTAGAATTTCAACCGTGAACACGATGAGTTCATAAGTTTCTGCAGACGCGAACCGCATTATAACGTTGATAGCCTTAGATTAACTTCGATTTAAGTGATCCTTGTATGTATCATTCCTTCTGAACTAACCATCAGAGAGGCTGTTCGAGAAGGTTGTTGAATAACACTTCATTTATTTAACTAACAACATAATCTCACTTAGTGATTATAGTGTTCAAAATAATTGAAAAAAGACTTCATAGTTAGTTCATTAATGCATAATTATTAAATACAATCCCGACATTAGTTTTAATATATCATCCGATAATCAATATGGGACATCCTGATAATAAGCAATGATTACCACCAAGCCCTTCAAAAGCCCTTTAACGAATAAAAAACTATTTCAGTTCAAGAATTGCATTCACTTTGACAACTAATAAGCCTCGTTAGCACTTGAAATTGTGTTATGAATGCTGTTAGATTCGGGGAAAAGACATTTGATCTATTTGGTGAATCGTAATGTTATAAAAGTATAGGCACATTAGATATGTATCATTTGGAATATTTCACTTTATTATGGAAAACAAAAGATAAAAATAAAAATAGTTTTATTTAATACTCTTTCTTTCAGTTCAAGAATTGCATTCACTTTGACAACTAATAAGCCTCGTTAGCACTTGAAATTGTGTTATGAATGCTGTTAGATTCGGGGAAAAGACATTTGATCTATTTGGTGAATCGTAATGTTATAAAAGTATAGGCACATTAGATATGTATCATTTGGAATATTTCACTTTATTATCGAAAACAAAAGATAAAAATAAAAATAGTTTTATTTAATACTCTTTCTTAAGCATTCAATGTTTATCTTAAATCTAACCCCTAATTTCATGACTGCAATTCATGCAGTTCTAAAACATTCCATTACAATACGTTACTTTGGCGTGGGCACCGATTATTGAAAATTTACCGTTTTGATTTACAATAGAAAACGCGAACTAGCGCATTTTTTTTAAGTATAATTTTTGCTCTGTTTCTTTTTTAAGATATGGCAACAGGAAATAAAAAAGCATTATTGAAACTATCTATTCAGGACTTCTAAATTCTTTTCTCAATGTATAATAATAATCTACAAAAATAACTTTTCAAAAGTAAAAAAAAAAAAAAAAAAAAAAAAAAAAAGTTGTGGCTAAAAAAGGGTGTGATATCAAATTTCCAAGCTATTATATTACTTATTTAACTTTTTTCCATTAAATAAGTTATCATATATATAAGTCGAGTGCCTACGTATATGTTAATAGAAATCGTTTTCTCCTGTACTAAATACATCCTAACGAGTTTCTGAAAATTCAATTTTTTTTTCAAATTATGCATGATGGGCTTGGCGGCCATCTTTGCATATTATTCACAATATTCTAAGCACTCAAATCCGTAGTTAAAATCCGAAGTTCAAAATTGTTATTTAAGCAAATGTTTTAAGCGTTTCATTTATAGACTTATATGCTCTGAAAATTGTGGCTTAAGATAATGATGACTTATCTTAAAAATTCATCTTATGATTTATTTTTTAGAGTAATTAACAATTTCAAACTAGTAAAAATCAATTTCTCAAAGTATCAGTCTTATCTAATTTATCTGTCCGTAGTTAAAATCTGAAGTTCAAAATTGTTATAAACATATTACATTGCAAACATATTACGCTTTTACTTTAGAAATTTGGATGCGTAGAAATATGGAAAGATAGCCGCCAAGCCCATCATGCATAATTTGAAAAAAAAATTGAATTTTCAGAAACTCGTTAGGATGTATTTAGTACAGGAGAAAACGATTTCTATTAACATATACGTAGGCACTCGACTTATATATATGATAACTTATTTAATGGAAAAAAGTTAAATAAGTAATATAATAGCTTGGAAATTTGATATCACACCATTTTTTAGCCACAACTTTTTTTTTTTTTTTTTTACGATTGGCTTTTTTTTACTTTTGAAAAGGTATTTTTGTAGATATCATTTCTTTTTTTTTAAATAGATTAAACATAATTTAAATAATCTAAACATGAGAAATAATTTAAAATTACATTTTACTTTCAGTCATTGTTTAAAGGGTTAACTAGAAATACCAGTAGATTTTTCAATTAAACTAATTACACTCTTAAAAGCAACATACTAAATGTGGCTTCTTATAATACTTGTTATCCTCCGTTAAAAAATATCACTGACTTATCCATGAAATGAATAAAAATGGATTACGTACATAGCGTGTCAGTGCCTAATTTGCATCGGGGCCTCGAATCTTGTAAAACCTCGAACCGAACGAACCTCCGACCTGGTTCCCCGCTGCCTTCGGCACCGGATAATCGCTTACTTTGCACATCGAATAGTATAAACCTCTAACCAAACGAACCTCCGACACGGGTCCCCGCTGCCTTCGGCACTGTATAGCAGTCGTGCTACGCACGCTCAAGTTCCATCTTCCACCACCAGGTAGCGCAATCTGTTCTATATGATCCTCGGGCACTGAAATCGTTAAGGCTATAGATGTCGAGTCGAATAACCTATACCCCGTCGTGATCCAGCCCATAGAACCATTCGTGATTACAGAATTAAATTAGATAAATTTAATTCAGCTTTTCAGGCAGAGTTGACTGCAATTTATCATGCAGTTCTTTGGTTTGTCAACTCAGATTTTCAGACTGCAATTTTATACACGGACAGTCTCTCCTCAGTCTCGGCGTTGGATAACCTTTTACCGTCTAATGAATTATTATACATGATATTTAAGCTATTTCTTGATTATCCTCAGAAGATTTTGCATATAGGATGGATTAAGGCCCACACGGGATTTGAGGGGAACGAACGTGCGGATATGTTGGCAAAATCAGTTATTGTTGATGATTTCTATGATATAGAGTTACGGGTTCACTATCCTTTGTCAATGGTGTCTCGCCATTTTCGTTCAAAGATGTTGAAAGATTGGCAGTGTTACTGGTCAGAATCTAAAAAAGGTCGTCAAACATATGAAGTTTTGAACAAAGTGGATTTGGAATTTATTTGCAATAAACAGGTACTTATTTACTATCTTACTGGTCATGGGAGTTTCCCGGAATTTTTGTTTAAGATTGGAAAAAGACAGTCTGACAAATGTGGTTGTGGCTCTAACTCTAGAGGAACAGCCGTGCACTACATATTTGGTAGATGTTCTTATATGAAATATCATTTTCATTTTGTTAGACATTTAACTTTGCGTAAGAATATGCAGAAGACTCTGTTTGATGTCAACAACTATAAAAAATTGACAGAGAACTACAATATTCTGAATGGCATGTTTTCGTTTATTAGATACAAATTTTGACTATGAAAGAAATATTTGACTGTATAAGTTTCTTGGACGAATTGGACTTGAAAAGTGATGCTATCTAATTGAAAGAAATATTTGACTGTTTAAGCTTTATGGACTAATTGGACTAGAAAAGAGATGTTATGTAATTGTGATTCATCAGCATCTTTCACTGTTGTTATAATTTATTTAAATAGTTTTAGTTAGTTTACTTTAGTTTTTATCGGCATTGTAACTTCAAATGTCGTAATTTCTTGTTTTGCTTTCAGGTTAGTCATCTTATTATTTTTTAGGTTTAGTTTTTTTTAAGATTATTTGATGTAAAGTAATGTATTCTTTGCCTTTTTCAGAAAAATATTGTGTATATTTGAATTGTTTAAATGATCGCCCGTTGTTTAGGGCCTGTTTCTGTGGCTGGGTTGTGCTGGATGGTTCTTGGGGATTTTCCCGCCGAAGCATGAACAGCCATAAACCTAACGTTTTGGCGCTCCGGATGAGTGCTTCCAGCCCATAGAACCAGAGATAGGAAAGTGCCCCTGGTGGTGAAAAAACGAACTAAAATCGGAAAGCTCTATCGATGTCGAGTCGAATGAACCATACCCCGTCGTGATCCGACCCATAGAAACAGAGATAGGAAAGCGCCCCCTGGTGGTGAAAGCTAATCGCGTTTGGGGGGCAAAGTGGGGGGATGAACACCGGAGATGCATAATAGGATTAAGCGGTCACAGACCTTTCCAACGATGTATCACATGAGGGGTACGTGAAAAATTTAGAAAATACCCTCCCCCCCCCCTGCATAATATGATTAAGCGTTCACAGATCTTTCCAACTATATATCACATGAGAGGTGTCGGCAAATTTAGAAAAGTATCCCCTTTGAGGGGGGGGGGTTAAAGTGGGAGGATGGACCCGAAGATACATAATATAAATAAGCGGTCACAGGCCTTTCGAACAATATATCACATGAGTAGTGTCGAGGGGGGCGCAAAATGTGGGGGTGACACCTGTGATGCATAACATGAATAAGTGGTCACAGCCCTTTGTAACGATATATGACATGACGGATATCTTTAAAATTTAGAAAATTGTCCCCCCCCCCCCTTGTGTAGGCAAAACGCGCTCCACCTCTCCCTATAATTTTCGACGCGGCTTTATTTTTAAAATTTATGTTATGTGTTATAAAATATCGTAAAGTTTCAAACAGATAGCCTTATTATACTTCCTAATTTTGTTCACGCCCCTCCCCACCCCCTCCCCGAAATGTGACGCGCCATTCTTTTTTATAATTATTTTATCATGTGTTATAAACTATTTTAAAGTTTAAAACAGATCGCATTGGAGTTTAATATATTTGCTGAAATTACTATTATATATAGAATAATATAAAAATAAACCCTCCTTTAGCTTGTAATTAAGATATACGAACAATTTTTAGAATTTCTGAAAGCTGATTTTTATTTATTTATCTATTTATTTATTTTTTGTTTATTTATTTATTTATTTATTTTTTGCGTTGTCCTGTGTATGTTTGGAATTTCTTAGCAATTTCTTAGATTTACATTATTTTATTCAATTAAACATTGTACTGTTATAACAAATTTAAATGGAAACTTCACTTCTAAAACAAAAATAATTTAACAACTGGATTTCATTAATTTATAGGAAAATGACGTGAAAGGTATTCCTGCGAACGAAATGCCTGTCCTTTACCGTGTTTTTAGAAATAAATGAATCACATTTAATTCTCTTCAAAAATTTTGTTTACATTTGGAAAGAAATTTTAAATGCCGATAACTCTTAATGTATACATTTTAGAAGGTACATCTTCCCTCAAAAACTAATTTATTTTTAAAGATATTTCTAAAAACGTAAATTATATACTTAAAATATTTTTAAAGCATAAACAGTACGTCTGATTACTTTATTTTACAATATTATAAGAACACGCATTTTATCAGACAATTATTTACACTAAACAAACATAAGTGAAAAATTGACCTGGGCCTGGACTCGAACCTGGGACCTTGTGCGTGCCGTACTGACGCGCTGCGACTGAACTAGCCAGACCGATATTCTTGTGCGGCAATTTCTCATACTTATTCATGTTGGAAACAGTCATCTGCCACAGTTTGCAGTCATATTTAATTGTCTGATAAAATGTGTGTTCTTATAATTATGAAGTTTTATTTTTTTTAAATATCTTTAGAAGAAAATGGCTGACTTGCAGATGAAATTTGATGTGGTTATAACCTGTAACTGATTTGTACTAGTGCTATTATAATACAGATGGTACATGGTCGTTGGTGGGTTTTATCTCTGTTTTGCCATAATTTTTAATCGCCAAGTTAATTAACAGTTTTTTGCTAATTAAGGATAGAAAATATTTTTTTTTTACACTGGATTTTATAAAAGCACATAGATTACGTAATTACTTGTCCAAAAATGCAATCCTTTTTTTATTCTAGACAATATTAAGGCCTGTAGGTTGTTTGAAAAAAAAAAAGTTTGACGAAGAAAAAAGTGATCATTTTAAGTAACTCGACGTTTTTTTAAAAAATCTATATCTTTGTTTATAAATCACTTATGAAGATGAGTTTGGTTTTAAATTGAAGAAATTCTTCCTTAGATTCTTCTAGTTTTCGTTTTTTTTTTTCCTGCGACGCTTGGTTTGTGTGATATCTGATATTTTAATCTGGCATGTTTTGTCGATTTAACATTGCGAACTTGCTTTGTGTAAGTAAGCAGTAGCTGTTTTTATTCCAGTTCTTGGCGTTGTTTGTGTGGCGTTTTTTTTAAAGCTTGGCTTGGCAGAGCGACCGCCCTGCTTGATTTAATTAATATTAAGCTATTAATTGATAAACGCATATTTAAAAAATACATATCACACTCTTTATTTTTATTTACATTTTCTACTTTTTAGTTTTTAAAATATTTCGTTGTTACAAGTTTCACAGCTTGTTGGTATATTTTGGCGAGAGTGAGTTGACACATCATTAAATTCATTGTTTTCATAACTCGTAAACAGTTGTAAACATATAGATTATTTGGCGATTTATCGCCTGCTCCCGGCTAACGGAAAAATGCCTTAAAATTAATTTATTAATTTATAAATACTAGTTGAAACCGCCGAAATTCGACGAAAGAAACTATTTTAAATAAGTATATTACCATTTAATCTTATGAATAAAAGAATAATGTAATGAAAAAAAGTACACTGCAAATCCAATGTATCATATTCACACAAACATACTCAAAACTTTGCACATGAACATCACATTCCATTGAATTACTGATCTCAGTAAAATTCTAGACAATTACGTCATCTAACTTTATAAAAATTGAAATTTTGTGTTTGAAAATGCACGTTTTAAAAATATTTTTATAAGCAGACGATTTAGCTTTTAACTTCCGAGTTGGTGGAATAAAAAACTTGGAAAATAAAATGATTTTCACGCCCGATTGCCACCATTTTGAAGAAATTTCATAAAATAGCTTTTAAAATTAAAATTAAAATATAAAAATGGAAATATTTAAAAAATAGCTAGTGCGGGCGCATCTACAAATGAACAACTTTCATTAAAAAAAAATAATTATCAAAATTAGTTCAGTAGAAATCTCAAGGCAGATGATTTAAAAAACAGCCTTCTGTTTTAAATATATAGATGTTCTAAAATATTAAAATGCTGTAATGTCATCGGAAGCACACCTGTGTACATAAATTATATAATTCTAACATATCAGGAATTGAGTGAAAAATCGATTATAACATTCGATCTTTACCTACAAAAACCAAGTTAAGTTAAATAAAAGAGTGTAAAAATATATTAGTAAATGGTATGTTGAAAACAGAAATAATAAATACCTGCAGTATTCAAGATAAAAGTAGTAAAAATTAATAATTACTATAATTATAATATATGAAGAACTACATAAGTTAAGATATTTTATATTAATTTTATTTTTATTGCTGTATTAATTTAGTATAATTTTTTTTTTCTAGATTCTCCTATGTTCCTGTTATGTAGCAATTTCATCACTCGTGACACCTAATGCTGCAGAATCCTCAAAACCTCTTATTATTGCTTTGCCGATTAGGATTCCGGGGCCAAGACAGTCTCTTATGATGGCAGCAACCGAAAACGAAGAAGAAGATAGCGAAGAAGAGCAACAAACAGAACAGAGGTTGGTTCCAAGGACATACAATCCGAACAGAGAACCCAGATATCCTGTTCAACAACGAGAAAACAATCAGCCAAATAGACAAACAGGGTTTCTCACGTGGAATCCGGGTAATAAATTCATGGTTCTGCAAATTAATGACTTCATAGGAATAAAAAACGCAGAAAGCGAAGAGTCTGAAGAAAATGAGAAAAATGAAGAACCACCAATATCAACCAAACCTCAGCAGAACTGGGGATTTCAAAGACCTTATAACTTAGGAGAGGCCAGGTATCCGAACTCTGGCAACATCGATGATTTTAGAAATGCCAGATCTCCGACTAAAAAGAAAACAAAGAACTTCATGAATCATAGTGTCGAAGACCATGAAAGCGATGTGTACGGAACTGATCCAGTAGTTCATTTTCTGAGAAATAAAAATAAGAAAAAATTAAAGCAATTTGATTTTGCAGAGATTCCAGAAGAAGATGATGAATATGGTATACAAGATTGGTGGCGATATTAATCCATTTCACTACTTTCGCTTTTTTTTTTTTTTGTGTGTGTTAGAGACATTTGACAGTAATCAGATGAACGAAATGAACAGTTTTAAGTAACTTCCAATGGATTTCAAGCAAAAGAAATATAAATTGATTAAACGTAAATTTCACTCTCCTAAGTTCAGGGCATTTCAAAACCTGTTAAAACCAGAGTTCAGTGCATCATTAATGACATTGAAGAAAATCTTGTAATTAATTATTGATGAGCATATCTGTACATAATTAAATAAAAATGAAAAATTATGGTCATAGAAACATTAATTAAAGAAAATGTATTTTTACAGGTATACTTTGAAACGCATACTGAGAATCACCAATATGTGCATGGAGTGCAACGCCACTTGCACAACTTGCACAGGATAGATATACAAAGTGTCTCTTCTCACGATCTCACCATTGACCAATAGCCAATGCCTAAACCGTTAGTCTTAGAAGTATAGTTCCAACTGCTAAAAATGTTTCGAATGTTGTTTATCATATGAAAATTCAAAAACGTCAAAATAGTTATTTTTAGAATGATACGAAACTTAAATTTTTATACAGTCTCTGGGTATTATAACTTATATTTAGAAAAACCTCTCTCCATGCTTTGTTACACTGTCTCTCAACCTGTTTTATTTCACGGCACACTGGGATCCATGATTCAACTTCCGCGGCACACTAAACGTACTACTATGATAAAAAATCTTACGAAAAGAATAGATGAATTTTTAAGTTTACTCAATAACATAAACTAAATGCCACAGCCCAAAAAAATAAAATATTTCGTTACAAGTCATTTATACATATATATTAGAATATAGTTGGAATTTTCGGGTAGGTCAATATTTGTAAATCGCCTTTCAGGGATCAGCAGAGATTCATTTTGTTTTAAACAATATTCGCTGCAGAAAAAATCTCTTCCTTATAAATATAATATTAAGAATAGAATATTTTCTTTATAATATATTTAATACTGCAATTGAGAGAAAAACAATAGATTGAAATATCCATTTTGTAATTATTTTCATTGTAGTTCTCTTCTGTTTCTTATTTCTGATAACTTTTCCTCTTTTGTAAAATTTAAATTTTTGAAACATATTTACATGGCACATTAAGCAAAAAACTTATCTTCTAAACTAGTGGGGGTTGTGCCAAGTGTTGGTGGGTGGATGTGTTCTACAAAATTTTAGTACTATCGCCTTTTTCGATTGAAAAGCGTAAAATATAAACAAATTCAATCCCCACTACAAAAATAAATTAAGGAGTGGAGAATGTTTACTTTTTACGTCTTTCCACCCACTAACGAAAAAAGACGATCCTTTTGCCTGAGTATTTTAATGTTAATGTTTGGATATTTAACTTTAAAATTTAATTGTTTGTAGCTAATAGATTAATACTGTTTGTTGTTCGTTAGTATACACCTACTTTCAAGTATATGCATTTGAGAATTCATATTTTTAATGAAATATATTTGTTGCATTTGTGTGAGCCGCTATTGTGCCTAATATGCAATAATTTTCATTATTAAAATTTACTATGTATACACACACACACACACACACAAACACACACACATATATATATATATATATATATATATATATATATATATATATATATATATATATATATATATATATATATATATATTGCTACTGTAAATTTTATGTACGTTCGTGAAATGATTCAATGTGCTACCAATAAACAAATAAATGAACATACATTTTGGCGAAATTTATAGAGTTTCTTATATTTTTATTAAATATTTTAAGAATTGCCTTACATTACAACTGGCAACTTTATTGATGCTGGTTGTTATTTTGCTTTTTAATCGTGGTATGTTACAGCATTTTCTGAAAATTCATTACTACCATCATATTTCAATCCTCCTCCTATGTCCACAAGAAATTCCCCATGTCCATCTCCACTGGAACTATAAGAGACACTGTGACTAGTTACTATTGGAGTCTCAGCAAAACTTACGGCGGCACTTCCATATTCATTGCCTCGACCTGCCATGAAAATAAAAATATGTAAATCTTATTGCATCATAATGAGAGTGCTCTATAATTTTTTATGACAATGTATTTTCAACAAACGAAGATAAAAGCTACTCAGCTATGTTTCTGCATGTATTCTAATGTATTATAAGTTGTATGCTATTTGAATCATAAGTTGTTATACAGCATGTTCTATGTATTGTAAGGTGCATGTATGTTATAAGAGTATGCTGTAAGATATAGGTATTTAAAGCAGGAAAATATTTAAGATGAATATATATACGTATGATGGATATATGTCAGAATATAAGTAAGGATGTATATAAATATGTACATTGTACATAATATTTACATAAATATACATAATATGTATAAAGTAGTGAGATAATTTAAAAATGAAAATAAATGTAGCCACTCTGACGCGTAAATAACATCTGCAACAAAGCCAGTTATATATATGTATGTGTGTGTGTGCGTTTTATATTAGTTAAAGATTTTTGAGGGATCTTTTTTTAATTAACCATTTACATTCGAAGCGTGCATTTCAGCAATTTCTTTTTTATTCCAAAATTCTGATTAGTAATTTTTGCTTATTTTTCCGTTATTGATTCGGAATTTCTGAATAAAAAATAAATTCCTGAAATGCACGCTTTGGCTGAAAATAAGTTAATAAAAAAGCAAATTCAAAAACCTGTATGTAATATAAAACACACACACACACACACATATATACATATAAATTGGCTTTGTGATAGATGGGCACAAATGATGCAAATGGGGTCAAATCAATGCTAAAAGAAAATAAATTTCATACAAGAAAAAAAAAATTAATTATAAAATTGTTTAAATATTAAAATTTTTATAGGTATCAAAATTTATTGAATTTAAAGTTTAAAATTTAAGTGTTTTATTGGAAAGTTTAAAATGCAGTTCTATTGTATCTTTTATTTATTATTTATATATATATTTTTTTATTCAACTTTCTGTAAATTGTCAGTGACAATGTATGTAAAAAGCACATATTATATATAAAAAGTACATAATATATATATAAAATGCACGTAATATCTACATAATATGTACATAGATGTACATAATATGTATAAAGTATGGAGATAGACAGTATTGAAATATAGAGATAGTTTTAACCTGTTAACTGGGTATGACGAAATATTTCGTCATAAACGAACTACTACCGTAATATTTTGAACGCATTACTTCCACCAGTATAATTTTAGTAGATATTTTCGTCTTATTAAAACCCCCTATTCATGCAAAATTACTACCATGAATAACAAAAAAGAAAATCTATTCTTTTTTACTGGTGGAAGTGTACCCCGTTGGTAATCAGGCATATGAGTTGAAGAAAAGTTTATTCCCAGTAAACAGGTTAAAATTAAAATAAATTTATTAATCTTGGCCGCTCTAAAGCGTAAATAAAATCAGATGTTTATTAATGGTAATCAGATCATAATCAGATTTTTATTTAGGATTTTCAAAAAATAAATTTAACTACGATAAATAGAAAAAGCATGAATAATAACACATTAGATTAAAAAAAGAAGTTTTAATAATTTTCAAATACGTATCTTAATTTAATTACTTGTGATGTAACGTGTGAGATAGCGTTTAACTAATTTTTTTTAAACAAGTTCATAAAATAATGAAAAACCTTAAAATTTCAAATGCAACTAGAAAAAAAGAAAGAGATAAAGGAAGGAAGAAAGAAGAAGAAGAGAAAGATAAAGACGAGGAGAGTAAAATACGTTTAAATAGTTCAGTCAGTAAATAAACAAATCTAATCTAAAACATGTCTAATAGATATTTATTAAAAAAAAAATGTAGTGAAAATGACTAATATTAAAATATTCTGTGATTTGCTTTACAATATATAAATTATTTTAGTACAAAAATGCCAAATCGATATTTTTATGCTATATCAAAATTTTCAAGATGCAGAAAAAAAGAAAAAAAAACTATCTAGACTAGAAAAAAGATCTAATTGATCTAATTAAAAGATATAATTGATCTAATTTAAAGATCTAATTGAAAGATCTAAACAAGAAAAAAGAAACATCTATTAATTTTTTATTTACTGACTGAACTCTTTAAACGCATTTTACTCTTCTCCTCTTTCTCTTTCTCTTCTTTTTCTTCTTCTTCTTTCTTCCTTCCTTTATCTCTTTCTTTTTTTCTATCTTAATTAATACATATTACTTTATATATAATCAGCAATGATACCATATTAGTAAATATATAAAAGTAAATGAAATTAATGTTTCCAGGTCATAATAAACAAACTATCAAACATTTTTTTTTTTTTTTTTTTTTTTTTTTGCAGGGAAGTGTTTTCCTGGAAATAAATCATTAGTTCAATATGTATCTCGGCTTAATTACCACCAATTTCACTTGAAATTTGACTGATGTAGTTATATCTTCAAAATATTGCATTTTTATAACAGGGATTTAATGCTATAACTCAATGTTTTCTTAAACTGTAGTTCGCGAAGGTCTCAAGTTCAGTGTAAAATTTGTCACTTATTTACAATTGGAGAGAAATCTAGTACGTAATTCGACAGGAAAACTAAAAATACTGTTAAAATACAATATAATTACTTTTTAGATAGATATAGTTAGATATATTTCTAGATATATATTTAATTTGTAGAATTTATAAATAGGAAAGTCCCTTTAGGAAATAGGGAAGTCCCCTCTATAGGAAAACCCTTTTATTCCGTAAAAACTTTAAAAAGGAGAGAACTATAGCTAAGCAAGCACGATAATGGTACAGTAAAGTGACTGTACCTGACCTAATACAACCGATAGCAGCGCCTCTAGAGGTGAAATTTGAAAGTTATTGACTCCACATTAAAAACCATGAAAAATAATAGAAAAAGTTAATGCCACACTGAGCATACCTAACTTGATTTCCATATTAAAATACATTGTACTTTACTTACATGTGTTATTTTTATTAGTAAAAGTTCAACAGCCTTATAATGCCACACTTCTGGCACGCAATTAATGTCGCATTTAAGCCGCTGATTGAAAATCAAAATACTTTTATTTCAAAGCTTCCAATAAAGTTATTTTCAAGTATATAGCAAATGGAGGACGCTCTACACTTCTGTAATTTATTTTCTCTTTCACTCTATCTCACATTTTTTTGAAATAGGAACAATAACTTCCAAATTTAGCCAGTAGGGATTGCTGCTATAGGTTGCATTAGGTAGGGCATAGTCATTTTATTATACCGTTATCACACTTGCATAGCTGTAGCTCTCATCATTTGCCAGGCTTTTCAAGATAAAGGGCTTTCCTTCGCACCCGGTGTATCTTTACTGGTTTATATAACCTCTACCTGAATAGTATAAATATCAGTCTTAAATCTTGAGGTTCTGAAAAGACAGAGAAAATACAAAAAATGCGCCATGTTAACTGAGAGATTAAGAAAACCGTGTGTTAGTGTATTAACTAACATGCAATATATAAGATATGCATAAATTTTGCAGTTTATGTTTATGGAATATTTTTATAATTGAAAGCCTTGTAAATTTACACATAAATAATCCCAAAATGAATTTTTGATTGAATAAAATATATTGTAAATCTGAAAACTCAAGTGTACGAAAAGGTCATGTCTATCATTAAATTTAAATATCGTTTGTAATATAACTAACAATAGAAATCTTCGAACGCACAAAACCCAATTAAAAGAAAAAAAAGAAAGAAACAAATGCAGGCATTAGTACATGCTATATTAAGCGGATATTTAAAAAAAAGAGCTGCTCATGAAAATATTTAAAAACACCAGAAAACATATATATGTATAAGTTAATAAATATAAAGTAATTATTATGTTATATTACTTTATATTACCTTATATTACTAGAATATTTTATTACTTTTGTTGTATCTTTGATGAGATTACTCATCGTTTCGAATTACAAATGATCATATTTTACTTCAATGACAAATGATGATAAAGATTATTTTCTAACAATTTAATCCGTTTCGTATTTTGTAATACTTTTTTATAAGAGTTTTTCTGCGATTGAGCAGTTAAATTTTATGTTATCCGCTTATTATTTTTTATACTTTTGCAGTATTTTTTTTTTCGCGTAATTTGGTTTTTATGTGCTCAAATCCCTTTATAATCGCTAAAAAATATTCAAACTTACCTTCAAAGTCACCTTTTCCGTTGCTACTTCCGGCGTTAATTCCGCTATATCCACCAGCTAAATTTGCTTTTTCAATTTCATCAGAGCCTTCTTTTATAGCTCTTTCACAATGCACCATTTCTTGGTTTCTGAATCTTCCATGATGACTATCTCCGAAACCTCCGTTTTCGTTTGCATGATATCTCAATACATGCTGATAACTTCCTCCTCCAAAGCCACCATTTCCATTTTCTTGGCTCCCTAATCCTGAAAATCCTCCATTATAGTTGTTTATTTTATTCTCTTTAGCATTTCCTTGGCCAAATCCTCCATATCCTAAATTAAACCAACCTTCTTTTCCGTCTTCTACACTAAATTTCCCGATTCCGTCACTATGAAAGCTTTCCCCAAAACTTTTTCCATTCCCAAATACTTCAAAATTATCAAAGTTGCCTTTTTGCTGGCTTCCATGCTGAAAAAAATCTCCGTAACTGTTGCCTCCAAAACCATTTCCATTTGCTTTGTTTTCGAATCCTGCAAAATTTCCAGCAAAATCAATTCCTACACCAACTTCTTTCCCGTTTCCTATCTGAAACCACCTCGATCCTATATTATGGCTATTTCCAATACTACCTGCCTTATATTCTTCAGAATTTTCACTATAATCACTCGTTACGGCATTTTCTTTTCCAAATACTTCATCACCAAGAATTAAAAATCCAGTAAATCCATTTTTTACATTATCAGCTGCATTGTGAACAAAGCCTTTATTGTCACTTGCATGCACGTTACCAGCACTTGCTAAAGATAATAGAATTTTATAAATATCTTTATTAGTTGCCATTGCATATCTTATACCACCATCTCCTGGGAACATAATTTTCGCTAAATCCTCATTCCTTCTAGCGTATCTCCCCACATCACCTGCTTTTGTTTCTCCATTAACTTTTGCACTATGTTTAGCGTCGAATGGAAACGGAATCAACAGAAGTTTTACATCTCCATCACCTCGTTGTTTCTCAGGCTGTTCATCATTTATTTTAGAATTGGAAGAGTTTCCAACATATTTAGAAGATCCTGATACCGGCAAATTAAAGAAGCATAGCATGCAGAATATTCTGAAAATCTATAAAATAGCACAATACATCAATATAAAAATGAACATACATAATAATTACAAATATATTTTTAAATTTATTTTGTTGTTTGATGTGTGTGAGTGATAATATACCGGATGGTTCAAAATAGAGATAATTAGTGACGTAGCATTTCAAAAACTATGGCAGAGACCCAAGTAGTCATTTTCAAAGAAAATTAATAATTAGGCAATAAAATATTTAAGAGAATAATTAATCCTTCAAACTTATTATTAATGCCATTATCACAAAATCAACACTTTTATTACTTTAGATACAAATATTAAGATACTGAATTCGAGTTACGATTATCAAATTAATGAGACAATGGAGCATTCAAAGGGCGGGAGGGGGGGGGCGAGAGCAACCCCTTGATATAAGAAAAAAGTTTTCAAAAAAATAAACTATGTGCACAGAGTTGTTTCTATGGAGATGAATTATCAAAGAATGAAGATAGAAAATAATAATCTTGTATACACCTCATGCGATTTTAAATAATTGCCTTCATTTCAATGGGGGAATTCTTAAGCACCATAGGCTCTACCATTTACTAACGTCTAAAGGTTATAGTAATTACCTCATAAACTATGGACCGCAGTCACATAAATACAAGATGTATTCAAAAAAAGTGCCGTTTTCGGATATAGCATTTATCTTACAAGAGGCTGTTCTTTCGATAAAATGCGAAGTTTAATTGCTTATACGGCCCTCTTTCATAGAGCGTATGTTTAGAAGAAGATTGTCCTGTGTATATGTTGTAAATATTAAAATACGATTCCTACCCTTGAGTGGTTTTTTTTTTTTTTTTTGCCTAAATGTATAATTGAAATGACATTTTTTTTTTTAATTATTTTTAAAATATGGGATTATTTTACTGTGGTTTTTTATTAATATGAATTTAAATGAATTTAATATTATGCTACATTTACAATAATTATTATTTTAAAATTAACTTAAGAAACACTTACTGATTATACAGAATAAATTTCTATGAAAAATCCTTTTTTTTTAAATATATATATATATATATATATATATATATTTAAAAAAAGGGATTTTTCATAGAAATTTATAATTACTAATAAAATATTATACATTTAATAAATTCGTGATTTTTTTCATCTTAATTTTAGGTTAGCATGAACCTAGATGAATTAATACTGAACTTATTTTCAGAGAAATAATATCTAAAATTATCTCAAAAACACTTTATGAGTATGAAAAATGCATTTTTTAAAATATATATTTTATTTAAAAATATCAATATACAATTAAAAAAATAAATAAATAAACAAAATATATAATGAATTTATACTTAAATATTTTACTGTAATTTTATGTATAACAATAAATCTAAAACAACTAATAATAAGGAAAGATCTTAAGAAATAATATTTAGAAAACACGCCAATAACATTTAATGTGTATTTAATATATGACTATTCATTATGATATGTATTTTATTTAAAGTATCAATAAATAGTAAAACTTCGAAAAATATTAATGAATGATTTCGTAAGTATTTTAATATATTTCTAAATTTTAATGAATCAAAATATTACGTAAAATTTTCGAGAAGCCGTATGTAAAATATAATTTTCTAAATGACTATTCAAAATTCATTTCTTAAAACATAATAATCTATAAATATTAATTTGGAGCTTGGTGCGATATAATTAAAGTAAAAATAAAATACAACGTTAAAACACCAGTATAATTGAATCTACAGCATATCGGTTTCGGTAGCATATAGAATACCCTCCTCAGTGCTGAAGAAAATGGAAATTTGCTCATATATATAGAAATGACAGAGGATTCAAGTGACAAGTTTATTAACCAATAGGAAAACGGAGGGTTCCAGGCAAACATCCACTAGGAAAATAGATAGGAAATCAAATAATGGAGGATTCAAGTGACAGATTTATTAGCCAATAGGAAAACGGAGGGTTCTAGGCAACATCCAATTGGAAAATCGATAGGAAATGGAAACGCTATGGTGAGAAATAGTTTAAAAAGTTAAGAAAAATTGGTTTTAATGTAATATTTCCAGCAGTCTGATAATGGTGGAATAGCAAATTCACAATTAACAAGATTTCCAAGATTTTTATGAATATGGAATGCTTCAAGGAAATTAAGTTCGTGTACAGAAGTAGGTTTAGATATTATTTTAACCGAACTGAAGTCAAAAACGTGATTCATCTCCCAACAATGTTTTGCAATAGAGGATTTTTTGATTTCTTGTTTTTCAATATATTGTTTATGTTCTTTAATACGAAATTTAAGACTACGTTTGGTTTGTCCAATGTAAGAAAGACCGCACTGACAATTAATATTGTAGATACCCCATGAATTCGATAATTCAATAGGATCTTTGAGTTTGGAAATGGTGAGTTTGTTGGTAGGGGAAAAAATTATTTTAAAGTCAAATTGTCTAAGAATTTTAGCAATGGAAAAACTTGATTTAGGAAAAAAGGGTAACACAATATTGATATTTGAACGAGTAGAAGACTGAGATGAGTTTGAGGAACGAGGATTCTGCAGTTTAAAAACCGCAGTATCAACCATAGAAGGGTTGTAACCTCTATCAACTGCAATTGCTTTAATATATTGAATTTCACTATTAAATGACTGGGAATCCGAGCAAACATGAAAGGCACGATTTATAAATGTATAGAATGCGGCTAATTTTTGGCTTGGAGGATGACAAGAATGTCATTCGCACTGCTACCGGTTTCTCTACATCTGTCTATCGCAAAAACTTCGCTGTTTCACTACCACCCCATGCTCGTTCTTGTTATCCTCCAAGCCAAAAATTAGCCGCATTCTATACATTTATAAATCGTGCCCTTCATGTTTGCTCGGATTCCCAGTCATTTAATAGTGAAATTCAATATATTAAAGCAATTGCAGTTGATAGAGTTTACAACCCTTCTATGGTTGATACTGCGCTTTTTAAACTTCAGAATCCTCGTTCCTCAAACTCATCTCAGTCTTCTACTCGTTCAAATATCAATATTGTGTTACCCTTTTTTCCTAAATCAAGTTTTTCCATTGCTAAAATTCTTAGACAATTTGACTTTAAAATAATTTTTTCCCCTACCAACAAACTCACCCTTTCCAAACTCAAAGATCCTATTGAATTATCGAATTCATGGGGTATCTACAATATTAATTGTCAGTGCGGTCTTTCTTACATTGGACAAACCAAACGTAGTCTTAAATTTCGTATTAAAGAACATAAACAATATATTGAAAAACAAGAAATAAAAAAATCCTCTATTGCAAAACATTGCTGGGAGATGAATCACGTTTTTGACTTCAGTTCGGTTAAAATAATAGCTAAACCTACTTCTGTACACGAACTTAATTTCCTTGAAGCATTCCATATTCATAAAAATCTTGGAAATCTTGTTAATTGTGAATTTGCTATTCCACCATTATCAGACTGCTGGAAATATTACATTAAAACCAATTTTTCTTAACTTTTTAAACTATTTCTCACCATAGCGTTTCCATTTCCTATCGATTTTCCTATTGGATGTTGCCTAGAACCCTCCGTTTTCCTATTGGCTAATAAATCTGTCACTTGAATCCTCCATTATTCCATTTCCTATCTATTTTCCTATTGGTTGTTTGCCTGGAACCCTCCGTTTTCCTATTGGTTAATAAACTTGTCACTTGAATCCTCTGTCATTTCTATATATATGAGCAAATTTCCATTTTCTTCAGCACAAAGGCCCGCGAAGAGAAAAGATCCCGATTTTATTTTTCCTAACAAAGTATCTAGGCAGGATAAACTTAATAAAAACAGACAAAAAGCAATGTCCCATATTGCACTTAGCAATACTTTTGCTCCGCTTTCTGATACTGAAAATGAAGAAAATAATATGGATCAATCATGCGTAGAAGAGGATTCCACCCAGCCTAAAGAATCCCCCCCTGTCACTAAAGAACCACGGGTTGAACCCATTACTGTCAAAATATCTGATGACTTCAATCAAATTATCTCCCATATAGAACAAGAAATTGTTAAGGAAAAACTTAAGAAAATTTTTAAAGGGGATTCCGTTAAGGTATACCCCGCAACTATTGATCACTACAGAAAAATACAACAGTACTTAACTGAAAATAATATGCAATATTTTGCAATGCTACCCAAGAACGAAAGACCGAAGAAGGTGCTCCTGAAAGGAATTCCCCCCGACACCAATATTGTTGATATTAAAACTGAACTAACTAAGCAAAATTTCCAAATTAACAGAATCTCCCAACTAAAAAACTATAAAACTAACAATAAAATGCCATTATTTCTTATTGATATTCACCCTACTGATAATTGGAGAGAAATTTATGATATCAAAGACTTTAACGGCTACTTAATTTATGTGGAGGCTTATAGGAATAGCGGACCTAAGCAATGTTACAATTGTCAGAGATTTAATCATTCAAGTGAAAATTGTAAATTCGAAACTGTTTGCGTAAAATGCTCCGAAAACCACCATTCCAAACAATGCCCAATCTCTGACAAGTCCAAATTCAAATGCGTTAACTGTAAAGAAAACCACACGGCGAATTACGGTGGATGCAAATACAACCCCAGAAACCTGCAAAACAATAGAGTTAATACTATTAGAGACTCCACGAAGAGATTTGCAAGAAAAAATGCTAATGAGGGAATGTCTTATTCATCTGCTGCTCAGGGAATTCCCCCCGCCGCCGAAAATCCCCTCCCAGTACCTCCCGTTAACGATATTCAAAATTTTCCAAATCTTACCGATAATATTGCTAAAACTATTCCTAATCTACCCTCAATTGAACACCTTGATGCAATTATCCAAAAACTTGAAAGAATTTACTACTTGGTGGAAAAATTAAAAAGTTGCGATCTTAAAGATTTTACTGATATAGTAGTGACACCTCCCTCTTCTAATAAAATTAAGTAAAATTCGTAGTAAATATTTTTGTTTTTATCGCCGCCCCAGGGGCGCAACCGTTATTCCTACGGGCCTTCACTTTAGATAAAACCCAGTTTCTTTACATTTTTAGGGCGTCAGTTGCACTTTCTTCACTTAAGTCTCTCATCAGCTCATATCTTAAGTTTTAAAAAATTTTAAAAATTTAAAATCTAAAATTTAAAATATTTATAAAAATTTTACTATTTTAATATATTGAAATCTAAGTATGATAAATCTTCTAATTTAATACTTCTAATCTAATTTCTTTATGTAGTCTCAGTATGTACAAACCTTACTGAGAATTTGTCTCTTGTTGGCTTGCTTTAGTTTTAAATTATCAAAAAAAAAAAAAAAAAAAAAAAAAAAAATTATATGGTTTCTGAAGACTGCCTTTTTTTTTATGGAACAGGAATCTGTTTGTTTTTTGGGCCTAGCTCGCTTTTTCCGGCTTATTCCATCCTGCATTCGTTGGCAATTCCCCCGTTTCTTTTTTCTTGCTTCTTTCACTTTTCAAACCTGCCATCCCGAACCTCTCTCTGCAACCCCCATTCCCATTGGCTCTCGAGCCCGCCGCAAACTCCGCCCCCAGCGTAAATACGCTAGCTCGACTTTTTCTACCTCATTTTCAATGGCAGCTCACGTCTCTGCCTTTTTCTCTCTTTGCCATGTTCAGTTTTTGGCACATCATTCTGTAACTCTTCTCTCTTTAAATTCCTCCCAGAGGTATGGACATTTGGTTCCCAGGCACTCTTGCAGCAACTTACCCATCAATGTCAATGTTTCTTCAGTACCGAGGAGGGTATGCTATATGCTACCGAAACCGGTATGCTGTAGATTCAAATATACTGGTGTCTTAACGTTGTATTTTATTTTTACTTTAATAATAATCTATACTAATAAAAGAAAGTTTTGCTCTGTGTGTGTGTCTGTGTGTGTGTGTGTGTGTGTGTGTGTCTGTTGGCGATGGCTAGGAAAATCTAACCCACCTAGAAGGCTGGAAATTTAGATTTAGGTAGTCCAAACCCTCTCCTGGTGCAACATTGCGTCAGAATTTTAATATTTTAACTTCTTTCTGAAATATTAATTAAAATGCACAAAGAACTCTCATTAAAAATACGCTTTTTTCATCGGTTGGTTGGTTGTGTAGAATATCTTCTCAGAACACATTAAATAAATCAGAGTAGCGATGCATAGATAAGGATTTATAACGAAATAGTGCCAACATCGATTGCAGTAATCTGCATATAGCCAAGCTAATGTAGCGCCATCTACTCACGGCAAATTACGCAAACGCCACCTGTTTAAGACATTTCCTGGCACGTTTTTCTTCATTATAATTATCTGGGTTTAAGGTTTTTTTAAAACAGGACATATATTACTATGATAGAGACTATTAATACAGAAAACTTTATTTAGCAGATTATTTGTTATATATTTGCGGGAATGACGAGGGGTAAGGGTCTAATTACATTTAACAATTTTAACATTTGTAGCTTCACTCGTAGCGTGTCAATGTTTTTTTTTATATACAGAATACCGCTATTTTAAATCTCAGTTTCTCAGTAATATATCAGTAATAATGTGAACTTCTCCATTTAGTTCCATTTTTACTAAATTATTGTAAAAATCAACATTCATTGCTTCAAGGTGTATTTCTAAAAAGCAATTACCAGTACTTCCGAATAATAGCCTAAGCCAAATTTCAAATTAATCCGTAATTAAATTTATCTCCGCAACTATCTTTCAGATTTCAACGCAACTGATTCCAAACATTATAATTAACTTAATAGTCACCTTCTATAACATTAAAGTAGATTTATGAGCAGCGGTTACCACTATTTCCGAATAATAGTTTAAGGCAAATTTGTAATTAAGTTCCTAGCTTCAGCAAGCGAGAGTATTTTTAAAGATGCATCGTAGTCCTCCTAATTAGTCATTTTCTGAAGGACACTTGAACATCCCGTTCACCCGGCACCTCAGACCTCACTCATGATTATTTTCTCTAACTGTGCCTTATTTCAATAATTGGGCTTATAATGTTCCCATCTTCTCGAAACCAGCTCGATTTTGTTGCACGCCTACTATACAGTTACAGTAGGCAACGTTAACCTGTCTCAGAGGTTCTTTCCGAAAGAGGTTGCTCCCCTGGCGGTGGAAGGGGGAAATAAAAGATTTTCCGGAGCGTGCCCGGTATACGGTGTCGAAGCCATCGGAGACCTTGGCCAGAATTTCGTTTTTTAAAAGATTTGAGTTTATTACACGGGCTCGGGCAACGCCGGGCGGGTCAGCTAGTCTATTATATTAAAATCTGCCTGTCGGTTGAGCGATCGAAATGACACCAGTTATCCACATAGATCCAAGAATGTGAGACAAGATCTCAGATTTTTAAAATTTTAATTCATGTCCGAGATATTATTATTATTCTATTTTATTTATTTTGTACTTTTTAATGGCATTTCTGTAATGGTGGCAGGTAAATTACTCCATTTTTATGGATAAAAGAGAGAGAAAATGGGAAAACGGTAGAAATTATTAGGGTTTTTTTTTTCTCTTATTTTGACCTAATTTTATTATTAAAATTGAAAAGATTTTTCAATTTAAATAGACTGTGAAACAAAAATTTGGATTAAATCATATTTTTAAGAAAATTTGAAGAAATAAAAGCATAACTTGACATATTTAAGTATCACTAATCACTTTTTTCTACAATCGTCTGTTGACCAACTAACATCTAGAAAATCACGCATCATAACTCTTTTGAGTTTTACATTCGACCAAGAAATTGAAACATAAACAAGTGCCCCTTGCGTTTAACTGGACAAATATGCGCCTATTTAGAAGTAATACAATTTAAAAAAGAAACTTAGCTTTTCAACTAAATTGTTTTCTAAAGGTAGTAGTTAAAATTTGCTACAAAGGCGCAAATAGTGGAACGATTAAGCGAGAACAATGACATTTTTAAAGTATTTATTTTAATTCGTAAATCTGAGATATTTTTGTATAAGTTCGTCAAGAGAACGTCATTTTTTATTAAGATCGTTAAAAGGACGCCATTTGTATTACATCAGCTCCAAAATTATAAGCCAAATCTTAAAAGTGCGATTTTTTTTTTTTCTTTCACAAATCAAGTCATTGAAAACCTGCTCTTTTATATTCAGAAAATTTTTAACCTGCATTCTAATTAAAATTTCATACACTGCAAAAAAAAGAAAAGTGTTGATATTACAGTATAATACTGGCATCCCAGCTTCCAGTACTATACCGTAAAATTAACAGTAATAAACAGTAAAATAAGCAGTAATAAGCTACCGCGCATGCGCGGCAGTGTATTACTGCTTATTTTACTGTTTATTACTGTTAATTTTACGGTATCATACTGGCAGCTTGGGTGCCAGTATTATATTGTAAAATCAACACTTTTTTTTTTTTTTTTTTTTTTTTTTTTTTCAGTTTACTTGATAGTTAGTATTTAATAAAATTAAGGTAATACATTTTTTTTTTCTAAATGTACAACAAAATTATATTTATTTTTTCCCTAAATAATCGAAATATCTCATGCAATTCAAAATCAACCCATCAGGTTGCCACGCAGCTAGTTTTTATTTAAAATATTGGTAAATAATTAAATTTTGAAAACATATTTCATGATCGAATTCGTGAATATTGCCTTGTAATTTTAGGTTAAATCTAAATGAATTCTTATTAACTTAAATTCCTTACTCATCAAACACTTGCTTTCAACGTAAATTTGATTTAATAAATATGAGTTACTTTAACTACATATATAGAAAACAAACCTCAACGTAAATTTGATTTAATAAATATGAGTTACTTTAACTACATATATAGAAAACAAACCTCGACGTTTCGGTTAATCTTTATAACCATCATCAGGAGAAAAAACCTTCATAAATATGAACAGCAAAAATTAAAGTGTGTTACATGATTGAGTCACAATATTCAATCTGCCAAGACGCTCAAAAAACTGAAATTATAACAACATATTCAAAATACGCTTGGTGGCGCCCTCTATGAACCAGCAATGTAACTGGAACTAATGTTCAACGGAAATTAAAGTTCACTTTAAAATGCATTTCCATATGGCAGGAACCGAAAATGATGGGATATCGTTGCAAATTTCTTGTTTTCTTAGTGAAATTTCTATAGATTCACGGATGTGGGCTTTAAAGGGATTGCTTTGTCTGGAAATAACTTTGACGTTGTTAAAATCAATAAACCTAACCTGTCCGTTAGCAAAAGTTCTTGATAAAGCAGTGGAAAATTTATTGTATTTCAAATCATTCTTGTGTTCTTTAATTCTCTCAACGATGCGACGTTTTGTCATACCAATATATGCAGAATTTGTACCATCTGTCAATTCAAATGGAATTTCATATACCCCAGATAAACAAGTGGCTGATAATGGGTCAATGCTTCTATTCAATAAATTAAACAACGTGTTGGAATTGGATGCTACCAGTTGTATATTATATTTCTTGAAAACTCTCTTTAATCTTTCAAACAGAATGGGGATATATGGAATTTTTCTGTAAATCTGACAAACTTTAGGAGAAGAAACTACTGTAACCCTGTATTTATCAATTAATTTGCGAACAATGTGCGGTTTATATCCATGTTTCATACCTACACTAATAATATAATTAAGTTCATCTGCTAAGAATTCTCCTGAACAAACCAAAAATGCCCGACGTACAAACGATCTAAAGGCTGCAATTTTGAAATTCCAAGGAGAGGCTGCGGTGACCGGGATAACACAATCTAATTTCATGGATTTCCGAAAAATTTTTCGTTTTAAACTATTGTTTTCTTTAAGGAGAAGAACATCAAGGAACGGAAGCGAATTATTATCCTCTAATTCCATCGTAAATTTAATATTACTGTCCATGTGGTTGATACTATCAAAAAATTCGATTAAAGGTTGTCTACCTTTATCCCAAACTACAAAAATGTCATCAACATAACGTAACCATAAGGTGGGCTTAGGATTACACACCTCAAAAATACGTTCTTCTAATGGTCTTAATTTAAATTCAGCTAGAATACTGGAAATAGGTGATCCCATTGGTGCCCCTTTAGTTTGCTTAAAAAATATTTCTTTAAATACAAAAACATTACTTTCATTAATTAAATGTAACCCAGACTTAATCGAAATTTTCATCTTGTCTGTCAGATAAGATAATCCATCGATAGTGGAACCAATTGAACAAATAACCTCATTGACATCAATAGAGGGAAACAAGGAAACGATGTCAAAACTTGCTAACATTGCATTTTCAGGTAAAACAAAATCTTTAATACGGGAAATGAATTCTTCAGTAGAAGAAATAGAAAACTTTGATTCTGGGAGAACCTTCTTAAGGAAAATAGCAAACGCTTTCTCCATAAAATACAAAGTGCCTTGGCATCTGGTAACAATAGGACGAAAAGGAAAGCCAGGCTTATGGTCTTTAATACGGGCAAAAATACGGGGGGTAACCCCAGTATGGTTAATTTTAATTATATCTTTGATCTCTGGAGGCCATTCACTGTTCTTGAGTAATTCTTGGGTTTTACGATGAATCGCAGGGTTTGGATCTTTAACCAGAACTGAACATGTTAGTTGTTGGATACACTCCTCCATCTTTAAAAAATATTGGTCTTGATCCACCACCGCGATTTTTCCTGACTTATCTGTTTTCATGAAGAAAATATCTTTATTGCTTTTTAATTTAGTAATTACTTTTGGAACCCTAGAAACGGGAATGTTCTTGATAAAATTTCTACTAATATTACAAGTTTGTAATCTAGCAATCTCTCTTTCTGATTCTGGAATAGCTTGAATAATACATTCTAAGTCTGTACACAATTCTTTCTTATTTAATGTAGCCGGAAAATAATATTTACAACCAAGTGAGATTAACTGTTCTTCTTCTGCTGAGAAAATTTTGCTGGAGAGGTTAACAAAAGGTACAGGAGCTATAACTGTTTTACTGGGAAAATTTGAATTCAAACATAATCTATTGATTTTAAGTCTATGGCGTTCTGTAATTTCTTTATTCTGGATAAATCTGAGTCCTTCAACAGAATAAATCAACTTGTCAAATTGGGTATTATAAGTGGCTTTAACCAACTTAAAATATAAACCAAAAGTTTTTGAAGACAAAAAGTTAATATTGGTTAACTTACTTCGTAGACAAACATCCAGGCTAGTTGCTTCGAACTTCCGCTTGAGGTTTTCATAATTATTAAGAAAACCTTTTTTAACACGTAGAAAATTAGGAGAAACTTGAAGCCTTTTGCAGGATTTCAAAAATGTAACACTCAAAAGTTCACGATCTAATTTCAAAACAGCTGTTTTATATTCCTTGAAAATTTTAATGTAGTCCATATTGCCCAGCATCGGCGTATTCATAATTAATAAGGATTTTACGTTGCACATATAAATACTCATCAAACACTTGCTTTCAACGTAAATTTGATTTAATAAATATGAGTTACTTTAACTACATATATAGAAAACAAACCTCAACGTAAATTTGATTTAATAAATATGAGTTACTTTAACTACATATATAGAAAACAAACCTCGACGTTTCGGTTAATCTTTATAACCATCATCAGGAGAAAAAACCTTCATAAATATGAACAGCAAAAATTAAAGTGTGTTACATGATTGATACATTTTGAGCGTCTTGGCAGATTGAATCTTGTGACACAATCATGTAACACACTTTAATTTTTGCTGTTCATATTTATGAAGGTTTTTTCTCCTGATGATGGTTATAAAGATTAACCGAAACGTCGAGGTTTGTTTTCTATATATGTAGTTAAAGTAACTCGTATTTATTAAATCAAATTTACGTTGAGGTTTGTTTTCTATATATGTAGTTAAAGTAACTCATATTTATTAAATCAAATTTACGTTGAAAGAAAGTGTTTGATGAGTATTTATATGTGCAACGTAAAGTCCTTATTAATTAAATTCCTTAATCCTATTTTTTTTATATGCCAATATTATTTGTCAATTTTACTGAATTCAATTAAAAATTATACTTCTAAGCTGTATAATCATATACATAACGATATAGCATAAAAATAACGGTCCTAACATCCAAATGGTCCAAACATCTGTCAAAACAGGAACCACTATTTTTTTATAGTAATATCTAATAGTAATAATAATTTTATAGTAAAATCTTCTTTAATCTAAAATTTCGGTGCTTTAACAATGCCATGATTAACATCTGCATAGTTGTTAACTTTTACTCTTTTTTCGCACCACTAAAATTTAATAGTAAATTCTGTCCTTTTTTTTTTTTTTTTTTTTTTTTTTTTAAGCAGAAAGTTTCGTTATATATGTATATATATATATAACAGAATTTAAATTAAAAGTGAATAAAAAAAGTATTCCAAAAATCGATATTTTTGAATTAATTTGTTATTACAGCTTATGGCAGATATGATTTTTTTTTTTTAATTCAGCTAAATAAAAATTGGAAATAATGGGTAGTGTGGTAAAAATATATTTCCTAAAACACAACACTTTATTTAAAATATCAATAAGTAATTAAAAAAATATTTTATGAATCGATTCGAGAAAATGTTATTGCAACTTTAAGTTCGAATAAACACCAAATAGTTAGAATGAATTAAAAATAAATTAAATTCTCGAAAACATATCTTTAAAAATAAATAATGAAAATGCATAAAACTACTTTAAAATATATCGAGAGACAATCTAAAACTCACCAACTGGAATGAATTAAAAATAAATTAAATTCCCGAAAACATATCTTTAAAAATAAATAATGAAAATGCAGAAAACTACTTTAAAATATATCGAGAGACAATCTAAAACTCACCAACTAGAATAAATTAAAAATAAATTAAATTATCGAAAACATATCTTTAAAAATAAATAATGAAAATGCATAAAACTACTTTAAAATATATCGAGAGGCAATCTAAAACTCACCAACTAGAATGAATTAAAAATAAATTAAATTCTCGAAAACATATCTTTAAAAATAAATGATGAAAATGCATAAAACTACTTTAAAATATATCGAGAGACAATCTAAAACTCACCAACTAGAATGAATTAAAAATAAATTAAATTCTCGAAAACATATCTTTAAAAATAAATAATGAAAATGCATAAAACTACTTTAAAATATATCGAGAGACAATCTAAAACTCACCAACTAGAATGAATTAAAAATAAATTAAATTATCGAAAACATATCTTTAAAAATAAATAATGAAAATGCATAAAACTACTTTAAAATATATCGAGAGGCAATCTAAAACTCACCAACTAGAATGAATTAAAAATAAATTAAATTCTCGAAAACATATCTTTAAAAATAAATAATGAAAATGCATAAAACTACTTTAAAATATATCGAGAGACAATCTAAAACTCACCAACTGGAATGAATTAAAAATAAATTAAATTCCCGAAAACATATCTTTAAAAATAAATAATGAAAATGCAGAAAACTACTTTAAAATATATCGAGAGACAATCTAAAACTCACCAACTAGAATAAATTAAAAATAAATTAAATTATCGAAAACATATCTTTAAAAATAAATAATGAAAATGCATAAAACTACTTTAAAATATATCGAGAGGCAATCTAAAACTCACCAACTAGAATGAATTAAAGATAAATTAAATTCTCGAAAACATATCTTTAAAAATAAATGATGAAAATGCATAAAACTACTTTAAAATATATCGAGAGACAATCTAAAACTCACCAACTAGAATGAATTAAAAATAAATTAAATTCTCGAAAACATATCTTTAAAAATAAATAATGAAAATGCATAAAACTACTTTAAAATATATCGAGAGACAATCTAAAACTCACCAACTAGAATGAATTAAAAATAAATTAAATTATCGAAAACATATCTTTAAAAATAAATAATGAAAATGCATAAAACTACTTTAAAATATATCGAGAGACAATCTAAAACTCACCAACTAGAATGAATTAAAAATAAATTAAATTATCGAAAACATATCTTTAAAAATAAATAATGAAAATGCATAAAACTACTTTAAAATATATCGAGAGGCAATCTAAAACTCACCAACTAGAATGAATTAAAAATAAATTAAATTCTCGAAAACATATCTTTAAAAATAAATAATGAAAATGTATAAAACTACTTTAAAATGTATCGAGAGGCAATTTAAAACTCACCAACTTTCCTTCCATAATGACGTTGAAGTTACCTGAGATTAGAGAATCTGGAAATATATACACTTATATAGACTCTAAAGCAGCTAATTTAGGTCAGGTTATATAAACTTACTAACGGGTTCGACCAACTTTCCTCAAAATACTTCTTGTCATCAACAATTGAATCTAATTTAGTCATCTTATCTATTACAATTTATATCATTGGAGGTGCAATTTAATTATCACGAATATATAAACATGTACGTCTTATATCCTATAAATGAAAATACTATCACAGAAATTAAGCATGATGTTACTTTGTAATAGTTGCTTTCCGTTGTTTAAAATGAAGCAGTAGAATTTTTATCTTCAGAATGATTTCGAATAGATTTTTCTGTAATTAAAAATATTATTAGTTTATTTTATTTGGAATATTCTGTCTGTAAAATATATTAAGTAAAATCTATTTTTTTTTTTTAAATACGCACACACGCCCATCATATATATAGTGGTTTTCACAAACATAATTTCTAATATAAATATCATGTTATCTTATAAGCGATAAACGTAAAGAATGGAAAGTATATCTTGGAAAGAATATGAAATTAAATTTTCTTCAGAAAAATTGGAAAACAGAATAATAAAGGTTGAAATGTAACACATTAAGAATTTTAGTATATATTGGGTGTCCAGACGTCGGGATTTCCTTACCTCATAACTTTTGATTTAAGAACACGATGAAAAATATTATTACATATTCGTAAAGTACAACCCCCAAAAAAATTTTAATAACATAAACAAAGTTATATATGCTCAAAGTTGCAACTCAAAACTTAGTTAATGAAATAACGATTATAATCAAATAATGACTCATGTCAAAATTTTATCAAAAAGTTGTTAATGAATTATGAGCACAAATTTAGCTAGATATATATTACATAATTCATTAATAACTTTTTGATAAATTTTATGGAATTTTAGTATTAATTATTATTTGATTATAATCGTTATTTGATTAATAACATTTTGAGTTGCAACTTTACGCATATGTAACTTCCTTTGTGTTATTAAAAAAACTTTTTGAGTTGCACTTTACGAATAATGTAATAATATGTTCTTAAATCAAAGGTTATGAGGTAAGGAAACCCCGACAATAATTTCTGGACACCCTGTACACATAATTTTTCAAAGTTCTTCTCAGATGTTTTTCTCTTCCGTAAAATCCAATTGGACACGAAAAACAAGTAAAATAATTCTGCTAACGTAGTACAGCTTTTTATTAAGTAATTTCAGGGGTAAGCTTACGGTTCAGTTGCATCATTTATCCAGTTGTATGATTAACCTTTCAACAGGAGCGCTATAATATTTATCACGAGCGGGCACGTGTCCTACTTATGATGACACAAATATTTTGTTCAGTTACGCTGTTACAAATGCAAGACACTTGAATAGTTCATAATAGTAATAAGTTAGAAAAACAATTCAAAAATAAAAAGAGGAAATTCAAATTTTAATAATATTTACATTATTTACCAGAAATATGCGCTTAAAGAAGGTAGGTACCATTTATTAATGATTTACAATAAGATTATTTCGTAAAATATATACCAAGCCTTATTTAATATAAGAAGACAGGTATAAGATCTATTTTAATCTATTATTTTAAATAAAGATCTATTATTTTCACAAAACGATCCAATTTCATCTTTTATATTTTCATCGAGGTTTTCCAAGGTAGAAAGAATTTTCAAAATGTAATAACTTCTTCGTTTCTCATTTCCTGGTATATTTTATTTTAACCCCTTTTGTAGTTTCACCTTTACCAACATATATATATATATATTTTTTATCTTCAATTGATTCTTCTAGATTGTTGTCACATATATTCTGGATGTTTTCCAGTTTTGAGGCCCTAATAGCCAAAATTATACTAATTTCCCGTTTGATTATGTAAAACAAGATAATAACTCAGCGAAACACATAAACACAAAATTAGAAAAATAAATCTTAAAAACGGGAAATAAATAATTGATATATCTACTTAGAAGAGGGTCTTCAAAATCTAAATTTTACGAATAACGCACAAAACTACATTGGTAACTGGAAAAAAAACATTTTATTCCAAATGAAAAAATTAATTAAGAAATAGCAATAACCTTCAATAAAGTTTCAGTGCCGTTTTTGCGAATTGTTTAAGAAATATAATTTTTGTCGTAAATTTTGTTCTGGCAAATCACTGACAGGTTAAATAATTTTCGTCCTATTGTGGAGTTTTTCATTTTATCGTATTTAAGAATCTAAGCACAGTTAATAATTTAATCGTTGAAGAGTACTTAACTATGTATGGTATAAATACAAATAAAAGAATAAAAATTACGCACAGGATTTGAAACATTTTCATATCCTTATGAAAAGATTTCATAATTATATTATTTTTAGTACAGCAAAAGGAGATTTATATCTAAAATACACACGTTACCTCTGAATGAAAGTGCTTAATTAAGCAAATATTTGACAACCACTGCGCATAGAATGTAAAATGTATTATAAAGAATACAGACAAAGAACAAAGGACATAAAGTGCTTCAAATTTTTTAATTTACAAAATTACGATTAAAATATAAAGCAGACTCAGACAATATCAAAAAAGTCAAAATTATACAGTTTCACAATATATAAATCTTTAAAACAAAACTTTTAAGTTCTTGAAAAAAAAAAGTACCACTTTTATGTATGTAAAACATTTTTTCTATTTTTCTCAGAAAACATTTTTTTTTCACATATTTCGGTGCCTTTATTGTAAAATCGATTTAAATAGCTAATTTAATGGTATCAAAAATTATTAATGTAACTCTATAATATTGCAGAAGATATACAAGAATATATTGGATTTTGCTGTATGATTTTCTGAATGTTTTAAGAACTATTTTTAGCTCACAGGCTATCAAAGCCGGAGAGCTAATGTGCCTGCAGGTTCTGTATGTACGTACGTACATATGTATGTATGTATGTATATGTACGTAACGCGATAACTCTTGATAGAAATATCTGATTTGCTTCAAATTTTGTATATAGGTTCATTCTCATAAAGCACTTCTCTAATTAGATTTGGAAGTTCATTGGTTAAGTATAAAAGGGTGAACGGGGGCTAATCCCCCCCCCCCCTCTTAATTTAGATAAATTGATTTTTCATGCAGAATCATCCGATTTGCTTAAAATTTGTTATACAGGTTCATTGTCGATTTCTTTATTTTTCGAGGGGCATTATTTTTTTAAATAAGAGTATAATATACAATTAGTGTGAATAGTTTGTAAGCTCAATGCTATCAGTTTAACGGGGCACTATTCTTTTTATTTAAATTGATTTCTCTTTTAGAAAAGTGCTTCTTATTATTATTAAATGATGGGTTGTTTTTCTTCATGCAAAATTTGAAGAAGTTATCTACAATACATTTTTGTAAGAGTATATCTAACTGACTTACAGTCATAAATATTTGGACGGTGGTAAGTAAAAACTAAACACTCCTACCAAATAAAATTATGTATGCAGCAAATGTTTTCCGTGACACATACGAAGGTTGATTAACTATAAAGAAGACTTTATTATTATAAACTAATTGATCTCCCCGGCGTTTCCCGGCCAATGATTATAACCTGAAATAAACCTCAAAATTGTATGATTTTACATCTTTAACCCTAATTTTGTATGAATTTAAATTACTAAATGAAAAATTCGCGAAAAATTATTGATTTTAGTGGTAAACGGGCTCGTAAGAAGAAATATTCTTTTTTTTTTTTTTTTTTTTTGTTCCCGTAGGATTGTTTCATAGTTTATATAAAAATAGTTCTTGTCCCAACTCTTTAAAATTTTTATCAGTTATAAAAAATAATGGTTTTACAGCCCATGTGAAAAATATTGTTATCTAGTTTTAAAAGTAATATGTTTTATTCTCGCTTTTTGTTGTTGTTGTTGTTGTTTTCGAGTCGCGTCTTTTAACATAACAAAACAAAACAAAAAAATAGTTCATATCGTCCGAACTCTCTGAAACTTTAATCTGTTATAAATATAACTGTATCCAAGCTCTCTTTAGAATTTCGTGAAAATATATCCATGTTTAGTAATGAAAACATGAGCTAAACTAAGCCGCGCAGACAACAGTCCGCGTTTTGCCGTTTTCATCGACAATTTCTCAGGTTTTATTATTAATACTTCTACTCGTCTGAATATTTAAAATTTATGTAGGTGATGTAAATCTGGTGTTCCGAGATGCTCTAAAAAGATTGTGTCGAAATACGGACGTCACTTTTAGCGCAGAGAAAAAAATGTTCCCGGGAGGCGCGAAATTACCTGCGGTCGCCAATGTTTTTGAAAGGGTTAAAATCCGTATTTTTTAAAACCGATTACACAGAAAAAAAAAAAAAAAAGAAAACATCAGCTTTAAGATTTTTTTTTTTTTTTTTTTTTTTTTTTTACTGTACTTTTAAACGTGTGACCTGGAAGACCGTTTCCGTAAGGGGCGAAACGTCAACCGTCAAAACAGCTTTAAAAAAATAAATAAATAAATAAAAGTGTTAACAACAATATTTTAGGTGCGTTCGTAATTATATAAATACGTAGCATCTATAGTCGTCGTCTGGTCCGTCCGCGCAAAATTCACCATGGAGATCTTGCTTTGAGAATGATTACCTCCATGTTTTAATATTTTTATGACTCATACTGAACGAATCTCTTGCGTTTATTTACTCTAATAAATTGAGATATTCTACTGTTAACCTAATTTCCACTAAAGTTATCTCAGAGTCTACACATTTTTTAATTAACTCATCCCTCAAGCAAACAATTTTTTTGAACGATCTTTCTAAAAATGTAACTTTTATGCTATTTTATTCGAAAAAGTAATTTTCAATAAAAATGGCCGCCTGCCATATGCAAAAAGAAGTGGTTTGCCCGTATTTGTTTTACTCAGTCACATGACTTTCCGTTTTATTATATAGATTACGTACGATAGGATTTAATAGATTAAAAAAAAAAAACTTTTATTAATATCTTTTTAAGTTTTGATTCGATTTTCATAAAATTTGAAAGGACTCGACAAAATTCTGCAATGATAATATAAATTAAATTTCAAACCATTCCGTTGGGCAGTTTTTACGCTGTTATATGCGGACGGACGGACCAGACGACAACTATAGGTGCTATGTATATTTATATAATTACGAACGCACCCAACAATTAAAAAAGGCTCATCTTTTAAGAAAATAACTTGATTTTCACTGCTTTTACATGATTAATTAATTCTAAGGTTTTAGTCTTCATTTGACTCTATAAAATGAATTACATGTAAGAAAAATGTATGTGCAGTGCATATTGTGTTTTCCCCGTGCTGAAAAATGTTCTACGAGAGATCATGTTAATTTCAGTGAGGAAATTATTTAAATTATATAAATTGTTTAAAAAACAGAAATGATATCTAAAAAACAAAAACAAAAAAAAGTTTTAAAAAGTTAAAAAAAAAAAAGAAAACAGGGTGAAAATAGTGTCTAAAAATGGTGTGATATGAAATTACCAAGCTTATATTCTAATGCTTATTTAAAATTTTCCATTAACAAAGTTATCATAATGTAAGTCAAGTGTTTACGTATGCTATGTTGATAGAAATCCTTTTCTCCTGTACGTAACGTGCTTCTAAAAAAATAATTTCTTTTAAATTATGCATGATGGGTTAAAAATAAAAAATATATAAATGAAAAGCGTAAAATGTTTCCTTGTGTAAAAATTTCGAACATCGAATTTTAAGTATGCACTTTTGGATACTTTGAAATAAATGTATGTGAGATATGAAAAGATGGCTGCCAAGCCCATCATGCATAACTTTTTAAAATTTTTAATTTTTAGAAACACGTTATGATGTACTTAACAAGAGAAAGCGATTTATATCGACATATCATACGTAGGCACTTGACTTACATATGGTAATTTAGTTAATGGAAAATGTTAAATAAGTACCAGATATAAGCTTTTGTCAGTTCGATATCCCACCATTTTTTAGACACAACTTTCACCCTGTTTTCTTTTCTTTTTCTTTTTTTTTCTTAACACAATTAGATTTTTTTTTTTCAAAAGTTAAGCATAAATATTTCCTGGTGAAAAATAATTGCAAGTAGGAAAAGTTAAAGAATCTCTGTATTAGACTCATTTAATTTCCTTTGAAATTATTTAAACTTACTGGCGTTAAATTCGTTTAGAAATGTGTAGTACGATTAAAAAAAAATAAAAATAAAATAATAAAATAAAATAAATAAAAAATAAAATAAAAACAGACATTCTGTTTATTTAAGTAAGTGCCATTTGCATACTGCCAGTGAATAATTATGTGTAATCAACTTTTATTTGGTTCCCGAGAATTCAATTATTTTCGGCAGGTAAACAAAGCGCTGTGACGCGGGGAATTAAAGTAAACTCTTCCTGCTTTCCCGTAAGGAAAATCCAATTTTTCTTCCATTAGAAGCTTGACTTAATTTTGTTAGATTTGTCATTCTGATAATTTTAGATCTGAAATAAACAAGGCCGTAGAGACAAGAGTCTACAAAAATATATAAACTTAGATTACTATTTTTTTGTTCTTTTCTAAGATATTGCTTATTGCTTGAGACAAACTCTCTAACTCTTGTTTGAGACAAAACTCTAGGTAGAGAAAACTCTCATTTTCTCTATCTTACCTCGGAGACCACTGACCAGGCCCCTACCTACCGGGATTCGACCCAGTCTGACGGGTTTGAGTGCCTGGAGAGTGGGGCATCTCTATCTTACCTCATCTATCAAAGAAGTAAAATCGAGAATATAATTCCAAGCAATTATTTTCTAAACCAAAAAACCTAATAAATTACAAAAAAAAAAAAAAAAAAAAAAAAAAAAAAAAAAAAAAAAAAAAGAAAGAAAATCGTGGATTGGAAAAGTGATTTTTTTTTTTTTACGCGAAAACAAGAAGAGTTTGCTTTTATTCACTGCGTCGCAACACTTTGTTTACCTAAAAGAAATATTAAAAATTAGGAAATCTACAGATCAGGAACCTCAATGTCAGCTATGCAAGATTATTTGATCGCATTTTACTTACTATCCAAAAGCTGGCAATCTGCAATTTCTTTTATATTATGTTAAATATAAGTATTTCCGATGTTTCAGTAAATCTAACTTCTACATAGACTGTTATATAATTAAATAAGATTTAACATAATAAGATTGTAACATTGCTCATTTTTCTAAAAAAAAATTTTAGATAAAAGTTATTTTTCTTTTTAGGAGTACTTAGCTCCTCTGCATCCCTTATTGTCTCATTAATCTTACATTCGTCAATTATAATTCCCAATTTCAGGTTTCCATTATTTCAACAGATGCGTTTTAAACTGTGATTTTCTTTCACAAAAATCGCGTTGTACTCGACAGTTTTGTCCTATATCCTAATAACGATAGCTACTTTACCTGCATCAAGAGTCTATAACTTAAGGCTGCTCGTCAGTAAACTTCCCGATTCCCCTCGCTAATGATAAACCTATGGGCGTAGGATGCATTAGTGTATTTAAAATATCTCCTCAGGAAATTAATATTAAAGCATGTCTATTGTTAAAGCATGTCTATTTTTTCTTAGTTGTCAAAATATTTCTAAAATATGTGCTTAATTTATAATTTGATGTGTTAAAATCTTAGCGAAACTGAATAGGATCACATAAAATTAAGTATATATTTTAGAAAAAAAATGACAACAAAGAAAAAGGGAGACATCCTTCAAGAAGTGTACACAGAAAACAGAAGTCAAAAATATTAATTTCCCGAGAAGATATTTTAAATATACGAATGCATCATACGTTCATAGGATTAACATTAGCGAGGGGAATCGGGAAGTTTACTGACGAGCAGCCTTAACATTTAAATGAATTATGTTATTTTCTTTTCAGAGAATGATAACATTTTAAAATCATCTGAATATTGAAAAAGCTAATGAGAAACCACAGAAAATCATAATGAGACATGAAAGAAAATGTTCAATATTTTTCAAGTATCAATAGTATAGAAATAATCAAGGAAATCACGCTTACCATTTTTTTTTTTATAAATTTAAACATTGTTTTTTTTTTATTGTTTTTTTCTTATCAACTTCACATTATATATTTCTAATACTTTATTTCACTTACCTAGGCAAAGAAAAGGAAAGAAACATTGGTTATTTTATTTTCAAGAAACTAACGAAGTCAATAGTAGCAACAGGAGTATTTTAGGAAAGTTACAGCAGAAAAAAAAAAAAAAAAAAAAGACATATTACTTGAAGAATCTAGTTGCACAGGACCACTTAAAATGAAGCACTTAAAATACATAAATAAATAAAATACGTATACAAAACTTGGTACTTCCATTACATATTTAGACTTAAACATTTATAGCTTTAAGTATATGGATAATATGTTAAAAAAAAAAAAAAAAAAAAAAAAAAAAAAGCTAAATCAAGATATAGTCACTACAAATGTTTTGGAAAGTAGCTGTATAAGATGAATATTTAAATTATTTGTTTTTTTTTAAATATATATATATATATATTGTCACACATTATTGGGTATTAATAATGATTATTAAAATCAGTGCCCTGCAAATATCGTCAGTTTGGAGTTAATGCTTCGAACTGTTTTCTTCTGCAGAGTTTCTGTAGTAATTTTGCCGAAATGGAATAAACGTAACTTTTAAATATTCAAAAAGTATGGCTTTTATCAAAAACGTTCTATGATTTTCCAAGGGAATCTGATTTATTATGTGTTCAAGATTTGGGGAAATATTTGACTCTATTTAGGTGATGGAATAGTTAATTAATATTTGCATTGCGTGTTTTAGTTTTAATTTATTTTCTGCCTGCAGTCTCCTGAAACTTTTTTCTCCTAATCTACAAATTTTCACCACATCGTTTCCTGGTATTTTCCGCCCGCCACTATTTTTCTTCAGTAAAAGTGGGGATGCTGCAGGATTTTTTGTTAAATTCTTCTATTACAGTATAATCACATTTAATTTTTTTTTTTTTTTTTTTTTTGCTAAAGATTTTACGACAAATCCCGCAATGTACCCCACAACGTCTTCTACAAATTCCCCCAATTTTGAATAACTTGCTAAGTCTGTGGGCTTATCTTTATCAGTCTCTTCTGAGTTACAGTCACTGTAGGATGATAAATTTATATTTTCTTTGCGGATGATACATTCAAAATATCTGTATCATCCAGGCTTAAGCAATTTGCATTTTTGGATGCAACTATTTCAGTGTGGCACAATAAACGTTTATATGCTGCTTTAAATTGTTTAGTGGTGGGATTATTATTAAACCCTCCTCTGCTCCTTACAGCGCTGAAAAACATTTCAATGTGATCCTGTGACAACTTATATGTCAGTAAAAATTTTAAAGTATTAGTTGATATTAAATCATCGTACAAATGTTTAACACTGTAAATGCAGGTTATAAGACCTAAGAAGCCTACTTTACGATTACTGCTTAGAATAGTTGGGCCGTTATTTGTAATTGTTAACCCCTTTATGTATGATTCCGCATAATTTAAAAATTCAAATGTCGCATCTTTGTTACTGTTTTGAAGGGGGCGCTATAATTCTTGCTTAAAAGATTACGACTATTTAATATATCAAATATGTTATTGAAACATTTTAAAAACTCAGCAGTTGCTTTGCAACCTTTGAAGGGCATAAAATCTACGTCATTTGGAGCATCATTTGCAGCATCGTTTAAATATAAAAGAGAATCTGTAACTTTAGTACTCATAACTTGAGCAGCTAGTTTTACTTTCATTTTTTGACGGTACCATTCTACATGGCTTCTTCTTAGTTTATTTCCAGCTACCAATTGTTTTTTTTCCTGGAGTTTTTGTAACTCAGTAATGTATTCCCATTTTATTGCATTCCCATTTAAATCAAACATTAGCCCTTTAGATCCCAATGTATTTCGGACTAACTTTAACATATGGCAAGCATCTAATAAGATATAAACATTTTTGTTGGTTACTGGATGAAAAAAATAGGGTTTCATTACATGTTCGTTAATTTGAGCCCCCAAAATTTTTGCTGTTGAAAAATTAACACTTGTACCATCAAAAGTTAGAGCTACGACATCTACACCAGTTTCATGAATTACGGTTAAGCATTCAATAATTAAATTAGCCCGCTCTTTTCCACTCAACCCATCTATTAAAAAATATCCTACAGGAATTTTCCAATTGCCATTGAGACAATTTATCAAAAAAGTTAAGGATTCTTTGGCAAAAGGTAAATCATCGTCATTTATATTTGTGCCATAATCTAAATAGCCGCTGAAACCATCAATGTCCCATTCCACATGACGTCGAATGGCTATTTCGTCAACTATGAGCGTGCCTATGATTTTCTTATTATTTTCAGAAGTCTGTGTTGCTTTTATCTTCAAAGCTTTTAAAGATTCTTTCGTGAATCCAGGGCTTCCATCAATACATTGATACCATTTTCGGAGAGTATTTGGATGTGGCAAACATGTGTCGAAAGTCTCTCTTACATAATCATATGCCCTTGCTGAATAAAAATGCAATGTTAAAGCAAAGGAACGAAGTTCTGGAGGATATTGCTCATTTTTAGGTGCGTTCGTAATTATATAAATACGGAGCACCTATTGTCGTCGCTTGGTCCGTCCGTCCATCCGTCCGCATATAACAACGCAAAAACTACCCAACCGAATGGTTTGAAATTTAAGATATATTATCTTTGCAGAATTTTGTCGAGACATTTCAAATTTTATAAAAATCGAATTAAAACTTTAGGAGATATTAATAAAAATACTTATTAAGAAATTTGAAATTTTTTTTTTAATCGGTGCTTTCTTATTATAGGAGCTTCCGAAGTTTAATCGTCAAGCGACCGAGATACTTATTTTATTACAGAAATTAATCTGCAGACGATATAATTCATTTCACAGAATGAAAAATCATCAATATCTGAATATTTATATAACTAGCTATAGTACGAACGAACCTCATTTGTCACGTTTGACGTGCAATTTCCAACTTGTTAGATTTGTTTTGCATCCCCTGTATTAATTTTGCAGCCGGACCAGGTAAGGCAAGCTGGAAAAAAAGGACTTAGAACTATTAAATATTTCTAATCATATATAGTATTTCTCCTGTCAACATCCCTTTTTCTAAGAAAATACAAAACGCAGAAAGACGAATGAGGTACCATATAAAAGGATTAAGGCATAGCACACTTAGTATTTCGTTAAAACATGTTTTTTGATTAAAATTGCTGTTAATTAAAAATTAAATCGGCATTGTTTTCATAAAAGAAATGAAAGGTTTTCCTCAAATTACTGTAGCCACAAAAATAAAATATCACATTATAGGATGCTCAGGAAGGATTATAAAAAACACCGCATGGGTTTATTTTATATTTATGATTCAAAAACGAAATTGAAATTGAAATGTTTAGATTTATATTTCTATGTTCCATGTTTTTCCCGAAGCGGATGACGTCATCCTCTAATGCAGTTAATATACGATTGTTATTTTTTTTTCTCGCGCGTGCCTTTTGCAATCTTGGATCAGTTTTTACTCCAACTTTGATGGAATAAATTAGATGATAATCTGGCGTGACTAAAAACTAAATGTTTGCAGATATTTTTATTCTTACTTTTTCTTTAGAAGTTTAAACCTGCATCTAATAAATATTAGATATTGATAAAAATATTAGATTGCAGTGCGAAATCCTCGCACGTGCACACTGGTATAATAATAATAGTAATAATAATAATAATAAAAGCATTTAAATTTCAAATCAGTTTTTAATTCCCAATCAAATTCTTCATATTTAAAATATGTTTTCTGAAACATTGTCTAAACTAGTGAGAAAAATCAAAATACAATAACACCTCCAAATAATGGACATCCCAGAAAAATTTAAATGATCTTCATCATTGTTAGTAAAAAAAAAGTACCATTTCTTTCGTGAGTGAATTAAGGGCAGTTATGTGAGAAGTGTAAATATCCAAAATTTGGGTATTTACATATCTGACAGTAAAAAATCATAATGTATTTTTAAACGCAAAGGCAGAAAATGGGCAAGCGGTTCAAAACGCCGACTTTGACAGTATTTTCTGAAAGGTCTGTTGCATTTACCAGAAGAGGGATTATATTTTTCCTACGCGAAAGATAACTAAACGTCGGTATTTCGACACAATCATTTTAGAACATCTCGACAGACTGGAGTTACATCCCCTATAAAAATTTCGAAACGTTCGGACGAGTAATTTTTTTTTTTTTTTAATAAAATTTGAAATATGCAAACTCTAAAACTTGAGCTGTTTCGGCGCGGCTTCGGCTCATGTTTTCTTTACTAAGTATGCATATTTTTTCACAAAATTTTAAAGAGGGATTGGATACAGTTCTATTTATAAGTATTATTTTTTTGTTATGTGAAGGGACCAGAGGAGCAAAAAAGAGAAAAAAACTTATTACTTTTACAACTAGATATCAATATTTTATCACGAAATTTTTATATATTCTCTTATAGTTATAACTGATAAAAATTTCAGTTAGTTCGGACAACAAGTACTATTTTTTTTTAAACTATGAAACGAGCCTACATGAAAAGACAAGAAAATGGTTTCTTACTAGCATTTTTACCACTGATTATTAATGTTTCTGCGTGAATTTTTCATTTAAAAATATAAATTCATACAAAATCGGGTTAAAGATATAAAATCATCCAAATTTGAGGTTTATTTAAGGTTATTATCACGCACTCGGGCCACACAGGGTGAGTCAATTAGTATAGATATATAATAATCGAAGTGATAATTTATTCAAGGCTGTAGGAAAGCTTGAATGTATGTATGTATGTGTATATTTCTTAACAATCGTAAAGAAACGAAATAATTTACCTGTAAAATGTCACTTGCTGTATCTGAAACTAAGTCCTGTTTCTTTATATCGTCTAATATCTGCTCCAGTGAAGCAACGCGTTTTTCCAATTGCTTATTCTTTTTCTTTAAGTCTTTCAGTTTCATATATTTTTTTTCTACCACGTTAGAAGCAATTTTTAAAAATTTGCGTGCTTTTGTAGGAGAATTCATATCCTTTTCTTCAAAGTCACCCATGTATCGAAATTTTTTTGTTGACTGTCGTCCTACTTCATTTAAACCTAAATCAAAAATACATCTCATTAGTAAGAATATTCAATGTTTTTTAAGCAATACTAAACTGCTTAAAAATTTTTTAAGCAATTCTGAAAAGCTATTTTCTTTTTGTTTATCATTATTTTTAATTTTCAGTTAAAGAATGAAATTTAAAATCTTACCTTCGTGGGAGATGTCCAAATTTTCTTCTGCACTAAGTTTTCTTTTTCTCCGGGGTTTGTCGTGTTTTCTGTAGAAAATTCAAATATTGTTGGTATGGCATCCTTCTTTAACCAGGTACCTCGAAATTTGTTGCTGTCAAAATTTTCTAATGTAAAATGTTTTGAGCATATATAAGTATGGTCAGTGACTTTAAAATTTTTTCTCCGGATTTTATTTTCCCATAATTTTCTCCTACTTTCATCTTTAGGAAGTCTAAAAAAAAGAAATATACAATATAGTATATTATAACATTAAAGTATTTAAAATATACAAAGTATTGATTTAATAGATTAACCTATAAAATGGAAGAATAAAGGCAACTTGAAAAAATAAATTTATGAAAAGAAGAGTAAAGCAATTACGCATACATATTATGAGCAAATTCCAGCGTAAAATATTATGCATTTAAAAAAATGTTTTAAGTAAGAATTATATATAGCCAAAAACATGTAATGGTATAAAAAGTAAATATTTACCGTTTCAAGGTAATGTATCAATTGCGAATTTTTTTAATTAAAACAAATTAAATTCGTTCCTAGAATGAATATGAATACGCATATTCATGCTAACATTCAGCATTTTATAAATGTTTAATATCGTTTTTTTCTTAATATTTCTTAATAATTTTCCTAATATTTATTAAATCATATTAGGAATCGAAACAAAATAAAAACTTTATCCTTTATCTTTTTTCAAAGTAAAAAATGTAACTAAGTAATTTGATATATTATATGGGGACTATGCGAAAGATTAATTTGATAGATTAATATTCAAAAACAAAGAATAAAAGCAGCAATGATATTTGATTAAAAAAGAAAGTAAAATAAAAATCAAGAATAAAATCATATAAGCGCACATCATTATTCGGAAACTGTAACATTAAATATAGGAGTTTTAAAATGAATTACCGTATATACTCGTGTATAACTCGAACCCCCCAATTCTTACGCAAAATTTTGAAAAAAAATTGAATTTTCGTGTATAAGTCGAACCACATTTCTGGTAGTATGTTGAAAAATGATTTGTAATCGAGGATAAAAAAAAAATAAAATAAATGATGCATTAGCGACGATATATTCAGAAGATTTTTTTTCAGATTCCGATGAGTGTTGATAAGCATGGAATCCGAATCTGAGGATATGTACAATGAAATATCGGATTCCCAATTACCTGAGCTGTATGAATATTCAGATTCTGAATATATATATATATATATATATATCCAATAAAGAGATAATATAAATGATAAATAATTACCATTTTTAGGAATTGTACTCATCTTAAAATAAATAATATATTATATATATATATATATATATATATATATATCTCTATTTAACTGTGAATTTAACCTCTTCTTTTGGATACAACTTTGTACATGTGCTCACAATATACTAAATATCTTGGGATATTATTAATATAAGTAATATATATATTTTTTATTTATTTTTTATTTATTTTTTATTCTTTTTCACACTCCTTTACAAATTGTATGTATAATTTATAATATTCCATTGTAAAGGTCTTGTTATTCAATATTGTTTCAGCGATTGTTCTTGCGAGATATGGCACTATATTTAGCAAAATCTGGTGTCATATACAGAAAACAATCGTTCTTTGCTTATAAATGTGATTTTCTTGCCCTTGAAAAAGTAAATTACTTTATAAGCTTTTATTTGTGTATATACTCGTGTGGTTTATATTTCATTCCTTATTTTCTATTTATTTAATTTTTTTTTCTTCTTCTTCTTAATTTGAATTAATAATGTTACATTTATTAGGACTACAATTTTAATTTGTAAATTGACAGGGCTCTTTGGTATCGGGATTTCAGTGTATGTGGTCAGTTTCTTATGTTTCAATGGTTAAATTTTACTTAAAGTTTTATATATATATATATATATATATATATATATATTATCAACTCCAAATTATTAACATTTTATGGTTTATTATATATATATATATATATATATATATATATATATATATATATATATATATATATATATATATATATATTATAATTTTCTCTCTCTCTCCTTTTAAATATTCTTCATATTTTCAGTATTTTTGGCCAATTACCATTGAAGCACAAGCTATGGTAAAATTATGATTTTATTAACTATGTGGTATTCTGTCTACACATTATTATTAATTATCGTTTTGGAGATTTAATTAGATTGTTACAAGAACTTGATATGTTTTTTGAAATTCAAAGATATTATAATTATATATATATATATAACTTTAAATAAAATTTAATATATATAATTTTTTTTTCTTGAAAAGGTATAAAAGTCAACATTTTTACAGTCATTTATTAAAAAATAATGATTTGCAGGGCAATTTGCATTTGAAAAGCAAAATTTTGATGGCTGTTCTCTCACTCTCTATGTCTTTCTTTCAAGAAATAAAGTCACTTAATTTGAGAATTAATGTAACATCATTCAAGAAAATACTATGTACTACAGGTCTGCACGGGTCGGCGGGCCAATTTTCATTCACGAGACTCGGGCCGGGCCTAGTCATTGCACTTTCCAGGCCGGGCCGGCACCGGCCTAACATTTTTAAGCAGTCTCGGCCCGGGCCGGAATTAGTCATCACTCTTTCCGGGCCGCACCGATCACAGGCCTAACTTTTTTCAGCAGACTTGGGCCAAACCAAACTTCTTTTTTTCCCGGTCAAGCTGGGCTTCCCAGAGATTTGCACGGGCCCAAATTTTCAGGTTCGTGCAAAAATCAATAAAATGAGGCCCAGCACAACAAAAAATGCATAAATTTTTAAATGGCCATTATTCTACAATTAAAATCCTTTTTAAAAAATAGTAAAGACAGTATTAAAAAAAAAAAAAAAAAAAAAAAAAAAAAAAAGTCTATGACGCTTGTCTATAAACCTGTCTTACACGGAAAAATGTCTTGATCCGTGAAGAATGTAATACATATACAACAGACAATGTAGCTGCAAAGAATGGAACCTGTTTATAACGCATTTTTCTTCTATTACCAAATATTCATTTAAATGTAATTGTCTAAGTCAATTTTTTTAATCAGTGTTTATGTATGTAATAGTCTAATTGATCATTAATGTTGTTGATATTTTGCATTTCATGCAAATAGAACATAATCCGAAAATAAAATCTATGCATAAGTAAATGGGTTTTTTGAAGAATTTTAATTGGAGAATAATATTGCTTCAGAAATATCGGCATGTTTTGTAGAAATTCAGTCGGGCCGGGCCGGACTCGGGTTGAGGTTTTATCTTTTATACCGTGTTGGGCCAAAAAAACTGTACTGCTCGGGCCGTGCCCAGGCCTGGAAATTTCAGCCCGTGAAGAATAAATATTAAAGCATTTTTGAGAGATTTAGCAGACTTCGCCAAATCGCGCCGAATACTTTTTCTAGGCTAAAATCTAAATTTCTTTCACAATTCCCAAAAGTTTGAAATAAATAATCTAAAATACATCAATCAAGAAAAAGTTAAACCTATGAGTGCCCAAATAAATCATCACAATCCTTTATTAAGGCTCAAATTTGCAAAAAAACTGTACATAACATGTATGCCTATGCAAATTTTTTGAATTTTGGACATTAAAAATATCAATTAATTTAATATTATGTTAATACATTAATCATATTTAAATGTATATACGTACTTGTGAAATGTTAGAAGTCCTCCTTTGACAAATTTTTCATTGCATCCGAATGCAGCACAGTATTTGACCATCTTTCTTCATAATATGAGATATGACTGAGATCACCATACAAATACACATTAAAAAGCTCCCTAGTTGGAAGACGAGTCGACTAGTCACGTGGTTACAGTGATCGGTATCTGTTTCCTGGGGGATCCGCACTGCAGGGTTATCACTGCTCTAAGGTTGAGAAGCAAACAATGCTTTGTTTCCAGTAACCCTGTGGCTCCACAGGGACCTCCACAGTGGGACCTCCACAGGCTCCACAGTGGCTCCACACTGGACCCCTCCACAGAGGTGTGTGGAGCTCCACACAACACCAGGTGAAATGTGTTATCGGACAATTACAACCCCCCCCTCCCCCCCCCCCCCACACACACACTTGACTGGCGACAGTGGAGGGATTGGCGACTCTCGCAATAGACATTTGGGTTTCATGACATTCTTCTGTTTGCCCTTTCTTTCACGAATCCCCTGTTTTGTTGTGAACCTATTCTTTAATCATTTCACGTCTGACCATCGCGAAAATAGTAAGTCGTTCATTTTTAACATGCAAAACCAAAAAAGAAAGAGAGTTGTTGTTTCGGTGGGTAAAAAGCTTGAGGCTATTAAAAGAATTAATAATTGTGAAAGTTTAAAAAAAAATTGCTCTGGAATTTGGAGTTGGTGAAACCACAGTACGCGATTGGACTCAAATAGAGGCTTTTTGTTCAAAGATGGATTCGTCAAAGGCCTTAGAAGAACGGACGACATTCAAAAAAGCCAAAAGTGAAAAGCTTGATGAAGCAGTCTATTTTGGTTCGAGCAACAACGCGCGCAGGGGATTCCAATTTCTGGGAACATTCTAAAAGAGAAAGCTTTTCTTCTCAGCCAAAAATTACACGAAAATAAAAGTTTTTCTGCGTCAAGGTTGGTTTTATAAATTAAAAAAAAAAAAAAGAATGGCATTCGAAAACTGGCGATTGCAGGAGAAAAGTTGTCTGCCAATGAAGATTCTGCTAAAGACTTTGTTATAATATTGGAAAAAATGATCGAAAAAGAAAATTTGACATTAGATCAAATTTATAACGCCCATGAAACCGGCTTGTTTTACAGAATGTTGCCATAGAAAACTTTGGCATCTAAAGAAGAAGTCAGTTGCTCCAGGTTACAAGAAAAGCAAAGACAGGGGTGTCGCTTCTTGTTTGCGCAAATGCAAGTGGAACTCATATGTTACCGCTGCTTCTCATCGGTAAATCAAAGAAACCGAGAGCATTTAAATAGATCAATGTAAATTCCTTGCCCGTGAAGTACAGAAATAATAGGTCTGCTTGGATGAACTCCAAAATTTTTGAAAAATGGTTTCATGATGACTTTGTACCACATGTAAGTCAAAATTTGGCGCAGCTAAATCTCCCACCTAAAGCAGTTCTGCTGATTGACAACGCTCCTTATCCGGAAGAAGAAATGCTGACTTCAGGAGAAAATCTAAATGAAGCTCTGAAAAAAATAACTGTGAAAGACATATTCTACATGATTGCCCAGGCATGGCAATTAGTAAATGCACCTACGATCCGAAAATCATTCCACAAAATAATTATTAAAAAAAAAAAAAAGAGAAAATAAATCTCAGCAGACGGTAAAGCCCCAGACAGACGGAGAACTATGGCATTAAAGGGTGTGAAGAAGTTTTGGAAGAGGACATTTCCGAATGGCTGGACGTTGAAAACCAACATCCAAGTTTTCAGATCCTTAATGATGAAGAAATTATACAAGCCGATATCGGACATTAATGATGCTCCATCATTCATCGGACATTAATGATGCTGACAATGAGGACCAGCACTTTGAGGATTCAAGGACTATAAGTCATACTGAAGGAGTTTAAGCACTAACAACTGCCCTAAAATATTTGGAGCAAAGAAGCAATGTTACGCCGATAGATCTTCTGTTGCTCAAAAATCGGCGTGATCGGGCAGCCACTGATAGAAAATCTAGACTTTTTCAATGAAAGATAACAGACTTTTAAAAAAAATAATGTAAATGTAACAAATTAAATTAAATTAAAAAAATATTTTCTTGAGATTTGTTTTATTTTTGAAAATGCATCTTTCAATATTTAATTTAGAATAGTTAAAAAAATTTCAATTTGCTTTTTAAAATTTACTATTTTTAGTTGATTTCCTTTTTAAATTTATTGAGCTGTGAGACATAACTTTATATATGTTTATTTTTATCATTTAAAAGACGTTCTATTGTTTTTTATTCTAAGAGATGTTAAATTCGCGAGCACGGTGAGTTTTTATGCACAATTTATATTAACCGAGTTTTCCGATATCCGAGGTTCTAGCGGACCCAATTAGCTCGGATAATCGAGGTTGCACTGTATTCCTTTTAATGTTTATAGGCTTTATGTATTCGGTGCGAGATGCGATCCAGTAATTATTATTAATAATGAAAATACTAACTCACATGTATGTGCAGTTCCATGTTGAAAGAGGGTGATTTTGAAACAGACATTTTTTTATTAAATGGGCAAAGTTTACAAGTTACAGTGTAATTAACAAAGACTTGTTATTCGATAACTTTAAAATACTCGTTATATGCGGACCAAGCAGTTCAATTTCATTTTTCTCTTTCATAAATTTAATTGCAAAAGAAGACACCCTGTATTAAAACATTAGATATAATAATGCGTTAGTAGATAAAGGGTTAACCGCAAGAAAATTTATTCTTTTCGTCAGTTAGCACTTTTTTTTTTTAATAGAAAGAAATGTTTTACTTAATTAATAGTTTCGGTTCTTCTTTGAATCCCATTTGAAACAAGTCAGCTAGTATTACTACGTAACAGCAAAAATTTTTATAACAAAATGCTGATGCGCATCTCACAATAAAATTGATAAAAAATTTTAAAAAGAGGATTTTTCAGGGAATGCATTGTCATGTGAAAGTATCTGTAATGCAATTTCATATAAAATTCAGTATCTTGCTAACATTCTTAATGTTTTGGAGACAATATTTTTTCTGATATTTTTCTTGTGAAAGTAAATAAAGAAATACTTATGAATTTCCCAATTGTATTACTGATAAAAAATCTGGAGAGTCTCAAGAATTTCTAATGTTAATAATGCTGTTAATAAAAATTTACGTTTGTAACTTGTTCTCCGGTAAATTTTTTTGACCTCAGTACCCCACTAATCAAATATAAAAAAACAATTATTCAAAAAAAGTGATAAAAGTTAGTCAAAAGTAGTAATATTTCAAGCAAATGTAAAATACAGTAAAAAATCTTCTTTTGAATGTCACATAATTAAACTTTTTAAAAACCTCTAAACCACAAATTTATCTCTAGATGGCAGCACTAAAGATAAATAAGACTACAGAATGAAATTTTGGAGTATACAGACACGATCATATTCTTCACCAAAGAATAGGGGAAAAAATGGTCTGAAAGAATAAAGAGACCTGTTAGTCATCAGCATTTCCTGATATCATGAATAAAAACTGAAATTGAGAATAACTTTCCATTGCCAATATATTCTGCAACTTTAATTATAAAAAGATTTTTAAATAACAATTTAATCTGCAATATTGCCAGTAGATGGCGACACTAAAGATCGAAAGTGAAGACTGAAAAGTATCCTAAAAAATGCTGGGAAAAAATGGAAAGCAAAAAAGAAAAGAAAACTAACCCTCTGCTAAAAGATAATCCAAATTTTCAAAAACAGTTATAGGAACTAAACCGCTGTACCAGGATATGCATACACAGACAAGCTTTAAATATAATTTTTAAATAATAACTGAACAGTGCCAGATTTAGCTAACAAGATGTTTAGATGCTCCACTTCCCATCCACTAACTTCAAAACCAGATTTTAACTTGCATCAAGCAATACATATAAGGACGCATATACCACCATATATCCTCCACTACACACTACACTCCTGATTAGAATAAAATATAATTAAGGCTGTTCTCAAATCCAAACTGGCTATTTTCTGACACATTTTCCAATTCATATTTATTCGCAAATTGGCTTGTGCTCTTATTAAGAAACTTTAATAGAACTTTTTTTTTCTTCAGTTTTTCGGTAAAGGCAGAAGATTTTTCACAAGATGCTGTGAAATTTTATGTTTTGAACCGAATTTCCGGCCACGGCAACATAGGAAAAGATAACATACTGCCGTCCACAGACAACAATTACTTATAACTCAAGATATAACTCATTTACTGGAAAATGAAAAAGAAAAAACTATTCGATTAAAAATTACTTCAATAATCGTGTCTGCAAGTATCATGCTTTCATGTTTAATAAATGAGTCAGAAGTTTCGCCATGTTGAGGGGGAAGTTCAATTTAATTTAATTAATTAATTTATTTATTTATTTATTAAAACCGCCGTAAAAATATATAACGCTTCAATTTAAGTGCGAGTTACTTTGAAAAGGGTATAAGTTTTTACTTAAAAATGCCCAAGAAAGAAATAATTATCAGATAAATGCTGTTAAAATTTATTCAGTGTTATCAATTTAAATGTTGCGATTGTGCAGATGGTGTAATGCTTTGTGCGATAATAATAATACAACACTAATAATAATAGAAACCTGATAAGAAAATCTTCACTTTTTTTTTCAAGATTCAGTCTTTTATAAAATTATAAAAATACAAAATATTGAACTTGTAACAACTAATTAATAAGGAAATTTTATTAGTACTAATTTTTAAATACTAATTTATCTTAATTATTTTTGACACGAATTAATTTAACATATCTTGAAAAAAAATTAAATCTATAACAGTATTTTAGAAACTTTAATTTTGAAAAAGTACGATCACCAATAGCGTTTGTGATCGCTAGACATGTACAAATTTTCAATGCTATCATTACGTTTGGGAAAATTGATATTTGCCACATTTTCAAAAATCAGCTTATATGATCTCTTTGCAGGTAGTATTCTCTCTCCGTCGATTTCGTTTAGCTCTATAATAAAGCATTTAAAAATAATAATTTCGTCGACAAATTCGCCGTGGATATTTTCAGAATAATGGTCTGTAACTTTCGAGCAAGCTCCTTTTATTATTATGAAAGGCTCCAATTTTTGCATGGACAATTGTGGCATTTGCCCAGAGTCTGTAGCCTCGAGTTAAGCTCGAGTATTATTAAGCTCGTTAAAAGATTTAAATAAATTTGTATAAAAGATTATTGTATAATATAAATCTGGACAAAAATAAATAACCATCGTTATTATTAATCAATTTTTAAAAACGAAGGATTCTTGAAAACGTTAAAACTAAAATGCGACTAAAGAAAAAGCTTCTGAACGTCTGAAAAATAAATATATCCTTTGTAAATATTGGTGTAATAAGTTAGTTAATATTTATGGCAAAGCAGACGAAATTTGGACTTGCCTTGGGGAAAATCAAGATTTATTGGAAGCCAGCTCTTTGCCCCAGATATATATAAACTATGATACATTTGTGAATGAGATTTGAGTTCCCTCATACGAATTGTCCTTTCTTATTCAAATACGCTGCCTGCATTTATCTACATGCATCTCCACATAAAATAGTTATAAATGTACAACTTCATTTCGTGGGTAGCAAAACGTATTTTTGGTATAATAGTGCCACATTCCTGGAAATAAGAATAATAGTTTCTGCTTTAATTCTTTGAAAATTTTCAAACGCATTATTTAAAATACGGAATTTAAAAAGCAATTAAAAAGAAAATGAATTAAAATACGCGTCATAATTAAAAATGCAGAATATAAAATGCAGTTCCAATTAGAAAGCAAAAAAATTAAGGGTTACTGTAATTAGTATAATCGCTTCAACTGTTGGCGCGGTGTATCTGACCTAACATGATTGCGAAAGTACCAATGGCATTTTACAACAATGAAAATCATATAAACCAATAGGTTGTTCGAACTTTTTTTGAATGATTATAATGATATGAAAAAAAAAAAACATATGTTACGATTCTATTTTTCGGAGTTGTAAAACTTCAAAAGTACACAGCAAAAATATTTTGTTGATTTTACAGTATAATACTGGCACTCCAGCTGCTAGTATTATACCGTAAAATTAACAGTAATAAACAGTAAAATAAGCAGTAATACACTACCGCACATGCGTGGCAGTGTATAACTGCGTATTACTGTTTATTACTGTTAATTTTACGGTATAATACTGGCAGCTGGAGTGGCAGTATTATACTGTAATATCAACATTTTTTTTTTTTTTTTTTTTTTTTTGCAGTGAATAAATTATTTTTTCTACCCTCAGTTTTGTTTACTTTTAAACTTACTATACCGTCTCCGTAGTAGGAGCACTCTCCCTTAGTCAGGGTCCTAACCTGGATTACGAATAAGCCATTTTGCGATGGTTATTAACATGCGATTAATGGGCGAATGTTCATTGTTGAAGCAGATTTTTTTTTTAATCATGCTTGAAAATTACGTAACATATCATAAAAATATAATAATAATTTGAGTTACAGATTTCTAACAGATTGCATTTAAAAGTACATTTTATTTTCTATTCGACTATGTACAGATGTGTATACAGATTATTTTATTTATTTATTTATTTATTGATGAAGTTTTAATTTCGTTATGTAATACATTAGCCAGAAACAACGGAATTATGTATGTTGTTTTAGGTGCAAACGGATTCATTTTCCGTAATTGATCTGCACGCGATAGAGATAGATTTTTTTTTTTAAATCATGCTTGACAATTATTTTACATCCATAAAAATTAGTAAATTGATATAAGTTTTCAAACAAATGGGACCAAAACAACAATGGGACAATTAACCAAAAGTTCATGCAGTAAAACCAGCTAAGATGAAATCGGAAAGGACCGGACAAAAATTTCGTTTTAGGATATGCATTATCTGTTGTACAGTAATTAATACCTGTGAAAAGGGTACCTTTCGTAAAGCTGAATCCTGTCTCAAACAAACAAAAATATATTTGTGAAAAGAATATTATATAATTAATGTGCATTTGAAAGAATTTTTTTTCCCTATTCGACGGCGTAAAAAATGAAATTGTGCTATGTCTAGCAGTTAAAAAAAATTGCAGTGAAAGCGAAGTGTATTGGTCAATTCGTTCCACCGACAAAATAACGTCAGTGTTACTCATGGACATGTTTTTGTTTTATAATATATGTCTTATTTTATGAGGCAGACGATCTTGACATTTAAAATCTTCTTTATAAATTTCAATTTTAGATAGATATATTTTCAAATGTTCTTCGAAGGATTCTAGCTGCGATATGATGTTGGAAAAGAAGCAAGTATATTATCTTTTATTTATTTATTTATTTCTGAAGTATCTTAAAATTTATTCTTGTGAAATAACCAACAGTTCATGCAATAAAACCAGGTAAGATGAAATCGGAAAGGACCGGACGAAAATTTCGTTTTAGGATATGCATTATCTGTTATGTACAGTAATTAATACCTGTGAAAAGGCAAAAGGGTACCTTTCGTAAAGCTGAATCCTGTCTCAAACAAACAAAAATATATTTGTGAAAAGAATATTATATAATTAATGTGCATTTAAAAGAATTTTTTTCCCTATTCGACGGCGTAAAAATTGAAATTGTGCTACGTCTAGCAGTTAAAAAAAAATTGCAGTGAAAACGAAGTGTATTGGTCAATTCGTTCCACCGACAAAATAACGTCAGCGTTACTCATGGACATGTTTTTGTTTTATAATATAGATGTCTTATTTTATGAGGTAGACGATCTTGACATTTAAAATCTTCTGTGTAAATTTCAATTTTAGACAGATATATTTTCAAATGTTCTTCGAAGGATTCTAGCTGCGATATGATGTTGGAAAAGAAGCATGTATATTATTGTTGTGGGTTTTGGGGTTCTTTCTAAAACACAACTTACTTAAACTTAAAAAGCCCATTTATTACTCAATCTTCACTTGACAATTAAATATTTAAAAAAAAATAAGTATACCCTGATTAGCTCCACTGAAATCTGTTGCCATGGAAAAGGAAGCAAATTATATTAAACTAATCAAAATATCAAAACTTAAGAATCCGAATAGGTTAATACAACAATGATAATTTTGAACTCATCATTTTAAGACAATATTAAATGTAGTAAGGGGCAACAGATTTCTAAATCAAGTAGCATACTGAATTGCATAAAGAACACCCAACTCCACTCCAACCCGATCAAGCTCAAATCTCCATACACATTAAATTAACAAAAGTGTAATCATCATATAATTTGGAAAAATGCAGACAACCTGAAATTCCTCCAATATGAGGACCAAAAGGAGAAAGAGTTAAATCCGTTAATAGAATAGGGATATGATGATGTACTAAAATTTTAGAACAACAATGGAGATTCTGAACAAGATCAGATCGGTTAGCCAAGAATCGTATAGTGGTATAAAATAACTGAAAACCCCATTTTTTTTTTGTTAAAAAACAACCATTTTGTTGTTTGTTTTGAATAATACTACAAAGAAAGGATAATTAAAAATTAAATTAATCAATTATAAAATTAGACTTAATTTTACTTTAGCAACAATTATCAGTATATTCAATACTGAGATGGGAACAATAATTACATCTAATAACCTTACGTAAACCCCAATTAATGTTCATTTAAACTATTGCTATGAATTTTAGATTTAAGAAATTTAAAAGTATTAATTTAGCAAAATTATAGCTTTCATATTTTTAATCACACTTACTGAGAGGTTAATTCCTTCTTATAGGTTTGTTGTAATTATAAAAATATTAATTATTTAAAAATTATATATAAAGAAAAACATACCATATTTGAGAATAAATAAAAACTTTCTTTATTTGAATAATTAAAAATTATAAAAGTAAGGTAGTTCTCAAACAAAATATAATAATAACACAATAACAAAGTTGATCAAAAAAAAAAAAAATACTGAAATTACTTATTATAACACTTTACATTAAGCAGCAAAGCCCCTAAAATTACCACAATACCATGATTTAAAGATGGATCAACTTTTCAAAATTTAGTTATTGATTAATTTTCAATTAAATATCATAAATCTTAAACTATTAACAAACCAACAATTCAAATGTCGTTCAATCATAAACAAAAAGGTTACATGTTAATCATCTTAAAATACCAATAATTATATTTTTTTGTTTCTCCAGGTATTTATAAATATTACAACAGTAGACAACATGTAATAAAGAAGAAATATGGGTTACTTACAATATACTTTGATATTTACTACCGTCAATGTGGGCACACTTCTTTGCATATATGTTAGTTTGCCATAATCTCTTTTTTTTTTTTTTTCAACCTATTCTTTTCAGCTGCCTCTACGAGTCAACACCGTTACTCCATACATCACTTGGAGATTTTGATTTATTCCCGATTCAAAACGTCGTCACATCACCGATACCTTGTAAAACGGGCAAGTCTACTCAGCTAGTCACGCCAGCCTTCTTAGTCTAGGATTAATAATGCCCCATCTCCAGAAATGATGCTCGTCTAATCATTAATTCATTTTTCGTCAAGGCATCAATAACAACCGCCGCTTAAGAAGTCAACACAAGACAACACTTTTTCTAGGAACGCCGCTACTACATGATGGGTCAAACATATTTTCTTTTCATTCGCCCTCTATCAGATACAGATCCTTACTTCGAAAATGCCCTTATAGCCTCTTTTCATCATAACATCATGATTTACGATAATTAATGTAGGGCCATCAATGCCCCACTCTCAAAAAAAAATCTTCCAGAAACCTGTCCGCCTTCAACAACTTCGCGATCCAGCCCACAGGCCAGTCTTCGAGCCCCGTAATAAGTCGAATCCTTACGAGCCAAACGAGAGGTATATCGGCCAAGCAACAAGTGTCGTAAACATTCATTCTCCCGCGCTGCTTGAATAACGGGACCGATCCACTCTGCCAGGGGTACGGGAATGGAAACAAAAGGGAAAATGGACTCTCCTTGAAGGCACCAGCCTGTCGTTCCACCCTGCCAGCCGCTTCATGGGGGAAGGCAGCCATGTTTCACCCCCATGGCGTGTGCTGAAGGGGGTCCTGTGAGCCTCTGTTGACCTGGGCGCCAGCTATCCGCCTGATAGCAGAGCCCATTGAAGCCTGTCGTAAGCTTACAAAGCCTAATTGCGTATATAGTACACTCATAAGATAACGTAATTCCTATACAGGGCGGACGGTCTTTCTTTTAACCAAAACTAGACTAGGTGACTACAACACATGATTCAAGGGTATGGGAGAAAACGTACACGACTGCCCAATACACTATGTGTGGTCTTTTACTGAGAAACCTCCCTCCCTGCTATTTATCTTTCGTATTTGAAAACAGGAAGCAAAGCTAGACTATAAACGTTGAATTTACTTTGCAAAAAGAAAAAGAAAGAAGAAAAAATAAAAACTGATTTTATTATTATTATTACAATTACTTTTATTTATTTAAATTTTTATTAGAAACAGAAGAAAAAGGAGTGCTTTTAAATAAATGTAGAGAAAGTGATTTAAATAATTAATGTAGATTAAAAAAAAAATTGGTTGAAACCAACCGTAACAAGATTGCTCCCCCCGGCTAATTAAAAAAAAAATTTTTGAGAAAACAAATTATTTTTTTTTGAAAGGTAACTGGGTACCACATGGCATGCTGGGACCTCAACACTGAAAAAACTGACCCACAAACACAGATCATACATCGATCCGGGACGGGATCCAGAGAGTTCACCGCTGAAATACCACCCTGACAATATATTCCGGATATATACAACCAGAGCTCGCACATCCGTAGAAACCATTACCTAAAATATTACCTGAAACATGACCATAAAAGAGTACTACCAGAGGAGGGACCACAAGGCTGATTTTACCACTAAAATGACCAAGATATTCTCTGCACCTGTAAAAGAACACATGTTCCACCTGACTGTGAAACCTCATTTCCCTACTACTGTCATTCCTACGCATAACTGCATCCTACCTGAAATTTCTGGTAACAGAACTGTAAATAATACATAAATTGAATTTTGAGAAAAAAAAAAAATTAGCCGAAAAAGAAGAGAAGTGCCCACTGATTAATTGTCATTATACTGCTTATATACATAACTTCAATAATTGGCATCACAGTATATTACAACACTATCTATTAATGTAAATAAGTACTAGTAATATCATAGTTACAACACTGTAAATGTCAATGAAATTTGTAAAACACATATTAATTCTATTATACAAAAATACACAAGAGCAACTGGTGACACACAAAAAAAAATATATACATATACATCTGTAAGACACATATTATGGTATCACAGACCATGGTAGGGAGTTACGCACACATTTATAACATTTTTCTACAAGAAGCCATGTTGTTTTTGAGAAAAGTCCAATGATTCGGTTCACTGTGTAGATTTTACAAATGCACTTACAAGTAATGTGCATGGGAAAGAGTATCTCTGCCTCTGTGCTACTTATAGCACAAGCAGTTTCGGGCCCCTTGGGCACTACAGGGAAAACATTCCACCAAAACTTAAAAAGAAGGGTGGTGACGTATGTCACCAGGAAGGAAAACACACATTCCACAAAAATAGGAAGTAGAATAAAGAAAATAGTTAATTTTAGCACTTTTAGCCACACACAACAACATATAGGCATGTACATGAGACAGTATGTACAAGAAAAAGAAAAAGGGTCCACACTCCTTAAAGTTAAAAGTTCAAATAAACCCACAAATTGCATAGTAAATAATAAATCCATCTGATTAAAGTGCATTAATTAAAGTAAACCCACACTTAAAAGATTATATACAAAACACAGATGCATTTAAAAAGGAAAACGCAGAACAATTTTGGCAAAAGGGTAACCAAACATACCCTCCTAAAAAAAATTTAAAGTAACAAAAATTACATTCGTTTTTTTTTTTTTTTTTTTTTTTTTTGCAAAAATACACCCAAAATCTACGAAAACTGGGTGTGGACGGGTATATACCACATAATCTACCATAAAACAGACAAAAACCTTAAGTATAAGCATAAAAAGGGTTAAAAATGCCTACATGAAAGTATCAAAACACAACCAAAACAAACCTTTAATACGCTAGAAAAACTAAGTTCCGTTTTAAAATGCCCAAGAAAATAATTAAATATACATACACATTAACTAAACTATAAATAAATACAAATAAACAAGGTAAAATTGATAAAAATGCCTGAATAACGAAAAAAAATAGTTAGTATTTATAACTCGGACGGTCTCTTCTATCCCGTAGCGAATAGTCGGTTCTAGAAATCGATATTGAACGACTACTTCTATTCGATTTAGCAGCTGGACGAATCGATGAACGAGACCTGCGCGAATCGCTGTGCGCAGCAGCTGAACTGCTTTCTGCCGTGGCTGAATTTTTACCTACGCGCATCTCGCTGCCTTCCGCCGTTGCTAAATTTTTATTTACGCACATCTCGTTATTCTCTGCCGCTGCAACCTCCGGAGAAATGGGAGGTGGGGGAGAGGGATTTATGATTTCAGTCGCGTCGCTGTCTGTTTCCTCCACTTCTGGCGCTACCGGAGTTTCGCTATTGTTGACGTTCACTACTGCTGGTGCGCGGTTACTATCATATGGTGCCCAGGGAATGAATCGGTTACGCTTGCATCTGCGTACAGGAGGAGAATCGCGCGGTTGGTGTGGTGAATCGATGGTCACGTTTTCAGTCGATCCCAGGCCAATTGTTTGTTTTGGTTCACTGGACCAGATGGGGAGTCTGTCTTTGAAGGAAGACAACCTGTCAACATGGACAACCTGACAATTTTTGGGATTAGCAACTAGCGCTATTTTAAAATTAACTTCATTTAGCTTCTCAATTATAGTAAAAGGACCATTATTTTGCTTGCTTAATTTTTTTGTATTACCAGGGGCGACTGTGGGTGTAAATAACCACACAAGATCTCCTATTTTAAAATTTTTATCAACAGCTGTCTTTTCACGGTATTTTTCCTGCTGCTCAGAAACTTTAATTAAATTACTATGTACTTCAGTGTATACTTTTTGAAGAGCTGGGATTAAGAGTTCACAAAAAGAGGGTGCATCATTATAATTAAAAGAAGGTGGTTGAGAAAAGAGATTATATGGTAGATTCATATTTCTGCCATACATAACTGCAGCTGGGCTAAGTTTAGTTGATGAGTGGACAGCTGAACGCATAGCTAGTAGCGCAAATTTTAGTTTAGTGTCCCAGTCAGATTGATTTTGGTTGACTATGTGACAAAGTGCATTTTTAAGAGTACGATTCTGTCTCTCCACTTGCGAGTTGCCAGCCGGGTGATAAGATGAGGTCTTAATATGTTTAATACCAAACATTTTATATACGTGCTCTATCGCATCTGAAATTAGATTCTTCGCATTGTCCGTCGTAATAAAACAGGGTGCTCCGTAGCGTGAGATGAAGTCGGCTAAAGTGTCCGCAATGACATCTGAAGTGGTTGAACTAACCGCATATGCTTCTGGCCACTTAGTAAATGAATCTATATATGCGACAATATACTTATTTCCCGAAAAAGTTTGTGGTAAGGGTCCAATGAGATCCAAATGAACCTTGTTCATGGGAAACTGGGGGGTCGGCATACGTTGCAGAGGGGCGAGCTGGTTCGCTCTATAAGCTCTCTTCTGCTGGCAACTAATACATGACTCCACTAGATGCTTGACATCTGACGACATTCCTGGCCAATAGAAGTGCTCACGAATGCGATCAATGGTCTTTTGAAAGGCTTGATGACAAGCCGCTAGGGACTCATGTGTTAGTGCAAAAACTTGAGTAACCAATTCTTTTGGCACGACTAACTTTACAGGTTTATTCAAAATAGCTGACTCCCTCGTATCCTCATAGGTTAATACAACAATGATAATTTTGAACTCATCATTTTAAGACAATATTAAATGTAGTAAGGGGCAACAGATTTCTAAATCAAGTAGCATACTGAATTGCATAAAGAACACCCAACTCCACTCCAACCCGATCAAGCTCAAATCTCCATACACATTAAATTAGCAAAAGTGTAATCATCATATAATTTGGAAAAATGCAGACAACCTGAAATTCCTCCAATATGAGGACCAAAAGGAGAAAGAGTTAAATCCGTTAATAGAATAGGGATATGATGATGTACTAAAATTTTAGAACAACAATGGAGATTCTGAACAAGATCAGATCGGTTAGCCAAGAATCGTATAGTGGTATAAAATAACTGAAAACCCCATTTTTTTTTTGTTAAAAAACAACCATTTTGTTGTTTGTTTTGAATAATACTACAAAGAAAGGATAATTAAAAATTAAATTAATCAATTATAAAATTAGACTTAATTTTACTTTAGCAACAATTATCAGTATATTCAATACTGAGATGGGAACAATAATTACATCTAATAACCTTACGTAAACCCCAATTAATGTTCATTTAAACTATTGCTATGAATTTTAGATTTAAGAAATTTAAAAGTATTAATTTAGCAAAATTATAGCTTTCATATTTTTAATCACACTTACTGAGAGGTTAACTCCTTCTTATAGGTTTGTTGTAATTATAAAAATATTAATTATTTAAAAATTATATATAAAGAAAAACATACCATATTTGAGAATAAATAAAAACTTTCTTTATTTGAATAATTAAAAATTATAAAAGTAAGGTAGTTCTCAAACAAAATATAATAATAACACAATAACAAAGTTGATCAAAAAAAAAAAAAATACTGAAATTACTTATTATAACACTTTACATTAAGCAGCAAAGCCCCTAAAATTACCACAATACCATGATTTAAAGATGGATCAACTTTTCAAAATTTAGTTATTGATTAATTTTCAATTAAATATCATAAATCTTAAACTATTAACAAACCAACAATTCAAATGTCGTTCAATCATAAACAAAAAGGTTACATGTTAATCATCTTAAAATACCAATAATTATATTTTTTTGTTTCTCCAGGTATTTATAAATATTACAACAGTAGACAACATGTAATAAAGAAGAAATATGGGTTACTTACAATATACTTTGATATTTACTACCGTCAATGTGGGCACACTTCTTTGCATATATGTTAGTTTGCCATAATCTCTTTTTTTTTTTTTCAACCTATTCTTTTCAGCTGCCTCTACGAGTCAACACCGTTACTCCATACATCACTTGGAGATTTTGATTTATTCCCGATTCAAAACGTCGTCACATCACCGATACCTTGTAAAACGGGCAAGTCTACTCAGCTAGTCACGCCAGCCTTCTTAGTCTAGGATTAATAATGCCCCATCTCCAGAAATGATGCTCGTCTAATCATTAATTCATTTTTCGTCAAGGCATCAATAACAACCGCCGCTTAAGAAGTCAACACAAGACAACACTTTTTCTAGGAACGCCGCTACTACATGATGGGTCAAACATATTTTCTTTTCATTCGCCCTCTATCAGATACAGATCCTTACTTCGAAAATGCCCTTATAGCCTCTTTTCATCATAACATCATGATTTACGATAATTAATGTAGGGCCATCAATGCCCCACTCTCAAAAAAAAATCTTCCAGAAACCTGTCCGCCTTCAACAACTTCGCGATCCAGCCCACAGGCCAGTCTTCGAGCCCCGTAATAAGTCGAATCCTTACGAGCCAAACGAGAGATATATCGGCCAAGCAACAAGTGTCGTAAACATTCATTCTCCCGCGCTGCTTGAAAAACGGGACCGATCCACTCTGCCAGGGGTACGGGAATGGAAACAAAAGGGAAAATGGACTCTCCTTGAAGGCACCAGCCTGTCGTTCCACCCTGCCAGCCGCTTCATGGGGGAAGGCAGCCATGTTTCACCCCCATGGCGTGTGCTGAAGGGGGTCCTGTGAGCCTCTGTTGACCTGGGCGCCAGCTATCCGCCTGATAGCAGAGCCCATTGAAGCCTGTCGTAAGCTTACAAAGCCTAATTGCGTATATAGTACACTCATAAGATAACGTAATTCCTATACAGGGCGGACGGTCTTTCTTTTAACCAAAACTAGACTAGGTGACTACAACACATGATTCAAGGGTATGGGAGAAAACGTACACGACTGCCCAATACACTATGTGTGGTCTTTTACTGAGAAACCTCCCTCCCTGCTATTTATCTTTCGTATTTGAAAACAGGAAGCAAAGCTAGACTATAAACGTTGAATTTACTTTGCAAAAAGAAAAAGAAAGAAGAAAAAATAAAAACTGATTTTATTATTATTATTACAATTACTTTTATTTATTTAAATTTTTATTAGAAACAGAAGAAAAAGGAGTGCTTTTAAATAAATGTAGAGAAAGTGATTTAAATAATTAATGTAGATTAAAAAAAAATTGGTTGAAACCAACCGTAACATTATCTTTTATTTATTTATTTATTTCTAAAGTATCTTAAAATTTATTCTTCTGAAATAACCAAAAGTTCATGCAGTAAAACCAGCTAAGATGAAAAATTGAAAGGACCGGACGAAAATTCCGTTTTAGGATATGCATTATCTGTTATACAGTAATACCTTGAAAAAGGAATCTTTCGTAAAGCTGAATCCTGTCTCAAACAAACATAAAAATATTCGTGAAAAGAATATTATATAATTAATTGTAACAGTTGATGTACCTATTCAGATGGAAACTTTCTAAAATGAAATTTTTCTGCTGTCTTTTGAAATTGTAAAGTATGTTTTTTGCTGAGACTATAATATATATATTTTTTTTTTTCATTTAAGACAAGATTCCGATGTATACAGACTCGTTTTTACATATTTTATTGTAATTTAATTACAGGTCTTTAAAACTTTTAATCGCACGTCTAAAACTTTCTCATGGCAAACATATTCCGCGACACACCTTGTGATAAATACTTGTGTAAACATCTGACACTTTTTTTTTTTCATCTAATATCAGTCGCACACTTGCTGTTTCATTTAAGACAGAATTACGTTATACACAAGCTCCGTTTTTACATATTTTATAGTCATTTTATTGTAATTTATTTTATTGTAATGATTTTTAAAACTTTGACAGGACACCTAAAATCTTCTCATGGTACACCAGTATACGCTGAGACACACTGTTTGAGAAACACTGATCTCAACAATCATTTTAGCTAATAACAGGAAAATAAAAGCAGATTTTATTTTTAAAAATTTTAATTAATATAGCATTTAGCTAGTAAAGAAATCAAGAGCACTTCTGCGCTAAAAAGCAGAAATAGAAACATAATAAAAAACTTAGATATTTAACATGTTAAATGAGTTTTAGAAATATTCAAATGCATTTACTAAATAATATTATTAGTTATTTTAAATTAGTCATAATCACTTAGTCGATGCGCGTGCAGTCACGGTTTATAAATTGCATAATTATGATTTCATGCATTATAAGAATATTTACGATAAAGTTGAATATTAGTAAAACGGAAAGAATTTGTCTTGCTTAAAAAAATAAATAACTAAATAAACTTTGTTCTAGATCGGAAAAGATTAAATTTCAGAATTATTTTAAATTATTTAAATAAATTTACAAATTACCAAATTGTAAACAACTTTGGTACAACTACAATAGTTATGCAACTATGCTAACAAATTATTCTCATAAACAAGATAATTAGAATAAAGGAATCGCTTCTTTTTAGCAATAATGAAAATTATTAAAACATAAAATGGTGGCAAATAGTCCACTGAGGCGTATTTTTAACTGATAAAGTAATCCACAAAAGTTCAAATTCATTCAGCTGATTAAAATTTAAATTGGATTATGCTGGATTATTTGTCGATTTCACTGAATTATTTTAAAAGAATAATTAATTTGACAGACGCAATTTTAGAAGTAACCCATTTTCTACTTTTTTTTTTTATCAAGTAATAATGATTAAACTTTCATAAACTTTCATCATCATTTCATTTAAATCATTCTTTAAATTAATTAGTTTGTTGGAAACTGGGCTACTTCAACAACTTTAATCTCTATTAGTCTAAGAGCTAGCAACGTTTTCGTCACCTGATTTTAGCTTTTTAGCAAGGCTCATTTTTCTATATATTATCCCTCTCTATTGTGTAGTACGAATGCGGCCGGTCTAGCTGGTGGAAGTGGTTGCGTTTACCTGTGGGGGGAGGGGCAATGCAGATAAAAAAGTAACAAAATTACGTCATTTTAGCATGAATTTTGATTATAAAACTTGATTCTGCTCACTGTTTGTGATATTAAGTCATTATTGCCAGACCGTTTTAACGTTGCTAACACCATGCCAGACCCACATTTATAGGCAAAATAAGGTGTCAAATTAACGTCATTTTAGCAAAGCTGAAATTTTAGTATGTTACACTTTGGCTATCAGATAAGCCATAATTAATTTGCCAGACCGAAATTCCGTTGCTAAATTACTGCCAGACGCCGATTTAAATCTGGCAGAGAATGCGCCTATTAGAAGGGTTGGCAGCTTTTGTAGTGATTTGGCTACTTTCAATACACATCCAAGCCATGATTGTTGCCAAAGCAACGATCCTTGCTTTCTATAAAAGTATATATATATATATATATATGATTTGTCGAAATAAATGCTTAAATAAAAATATTTCTTACACTTATTTAACGTGTCTTCACTGAAAAATGTTTTTTCTTTGATTATCGCTACAAAAAACACACGTTTTTCCATTACTAGCCTACGCATTAAATTTCCTTTCGAAAACACAGAGAACATGCTAAGAACGCATTATTTCAAACCACAAATGACCTATTGACCTTGAAAAGTAGCAGTTGACATTGCCTATTTCTTGCTAGCCACTATAAGTTTATTCAGAAAATTAAGAGAAAATATTATATATTGTATTATTTAAAATTAAAAGCGAATATTAATAAACCTTAATTATAATATTACTTAAAAATTAAGGGAGAAATTAAATAAACATAACGGTTGACAATTTACGCCATGAAGTTTTTGTTTTGCTCTTTTTTGCGCTTCTTTGGTGATTTTATAAATCTCTATACTTATAAAAGAATATGTCCTGATGACTCAGAATCAATGCCGAGCTTCAACCGCTGCTCCTAGGATTATGAAATTCGGAAGATATGTTCCCTTACACAATATAGTCACTCACTAAGAAAGGATTTTTGAAAATTCACCTCTAAGAAAGTTAAATAGGGGGTCGAAATTTTTAGGTCATTTTGTCTTTTCGCCATATGTCAGCAGAAGTTTTAGGTAGAAGCAAGAAATTCAGGATAACAAATCTACTAAAAAAATAGTTAAACATGTATTTCAGCAATTTTAATAATTCAATCACTAAGGAGGTTAAATGAGTGGTCGAATGTTTTAGGTGATTGCGCCTTTTCGCCATATCTCAGCAGGAGTTTTAGGTAGAGGCGTGAAATTCAGGTTACCCAATCTACTAAAAAAATAGTTAAACACGTATTTCAGCTTTAGAAGTTCAACCACTAAGGGGGTTAAATAGGGGGGGGGCGAACGTTTTAGGTTCTTTGGTCTTTTCACCATATCTCAGTAGCAGTTTTAGGTAGGAGCGTGAAATTCAGGATAAAAAAATTACTAAAAAAATAGTTAAACACGTATTTCAGCGATTTTAGAAATTCAGCCACTAAGAGGGGTTAAATGAGAGTCGAATGTTTTAAGTCATTTTGCCATAACTCAGTAGAAGTTATAGGTAGGAGCGTGAAATTAAGGATAACAAATGTACTAAAAATATTTAAATAGATATTTAAGCGATTTTAAATATTCATCCACCAAGGGAATTAAACGGGGTTCAAACGTTTTAGATCATTTCGTCATTCTCAACTGCAGTTTTAAGTACGGGCGTGAAATTCTAGCATTACAAATCTACTAAAAAATAGTTAAACGCGTAATTCAGCTATTTAAGCTGAAGCGAGTTTGCCGCCAACATCGGCTATGAACCCGATCATGGAAGATTAGACGAATAAGACAACCATAGCTGATTTTTTATTAGATATTTTGCGTGAATTTTTCAAAAGAAAAGTTTTTTTAATTTTCATATTTTATAAATTGTTTTTACGCTTTTTTTCGTAAAATTAAAATTTAATTAAAAATAAGATTAAAATTTTTATACAGAATAGAATACATTTCCTCCTCTGTTCAAAATGCATTTTTGGGTTTAAAGATTTGCGATTTAAGTACTAGTCGCCATATTTATGTGCTCGGGTATGCACAAGGCTGCGTTACAGTGACTGTCGTATAATCAGTTGACAGGCGTGCAACCCAAAGGGCTCTGTTAAAATAATTTAATTTTAAGGATTTATGCACGCATAATGACTGAACCTCTTTATAATGATCGCTGTATTAACGATATATGGGTGATAAAAACACAGGTCATTGTAATTTTTACCACGACATTAACAATTTATGGGCGTGAAACCACACTGCCATGTATCTTAGCCAATCTCATTTTTTTTATCTAAAAGCTCTCCCTTCCCCTTAGATAATCATGGGCAGGGCCGAGCAGTACTTTCTTAGGGGGCTCATGAAAAAATATATATATTATTTTTGTCACGAAATTTTTACTTGCATGTTTTTTTTATGTTCTTATTAGTTATTTTCATATAGTTTAAAATAAAGTATTTTATTTACCTTTTTCGTTTTTGCATGTAAAATGCACTTTCTGAGCCCCAAACAAAGGCAGCGCTGTACGCTGCAAAAGGTATCTGAGCCCCACTCGGAAGCGACCGGCTAGCTAACGATATATGGCTGAGAATCACACAAGACCCCGTTATTTTGAACACCGCATTAACACTTTACGGGAGTAATATCACAGTGCCCATTTACAACGATCGCCATGTATCTTATGCTATCTCATTTTTGTATATTTTATCTGAAAGCTCTTCCATTCCCATGGGCAGTGCCGAGCGTGTCTTTGTCAGGGGCTAATGGAGAAAAACGTATTATTTATGTCGCGAAAGCTTTATTTATGTGCTTTATTAATATACTTATTAGTTATTTTCGTTATAGTTTAAAATAAAGTATTTTATTTATAGTTTTTTGTTTGCATGTAAAATGCACTTTCTGGTTCCTCAGCGAAGTCCGGGCTAAACGCTGCAGAAGGAAACTTGGCCCCACACGGAAGTGACCGGCTAGACGGGCAAAGACCGGCTTGTTAATAAATGTTTCTTTTTAAAAAATTAGAAAAAATTGTGGATAAATATTTTATTTTCAAAATTTAACTAAGCCAAATAAGAATTACAATTAGTTGATACATTAATTACATAAATTAAGCCTTTTTTTGACAAATCATATATATACATACTTCTATAGAAAGTAACAATCATTGCTTTGGCAACAATCACGGCTTGGCAGTGTACTGACAATTGCCAAAGCACTACAAAAGCTGCCAACTCTTCTAATTGGGGCTTTCTCTGCCAGATTTAAATCGACGTCTGGCAGTAATTTAGCAACGGAATTTCGGTCTGGCAAATTAATTATAGCTTATCTGATAGCCAAAGTATAACATACTAAAATTTCAGCTTTGCTAAAATGACGTGAATTTGACACCTAATTTTGCCTATAAATTAGGGTCTGGCACGGTGTTAGCAACGTTAAAACGGTCTGGCAATAATGACTTAACATCACAAATAGTGAGCAGAATCAAGTGTTATAAACAAAATTCATGCTAAAATGACGTAATTTTGCCACTCTTTTAACTGCATTGCCCCTCCCCCCACAGGTAAACGCAACCACTTCCACCAGCCAGACCGGCCGCATTCGTACTACACAATAAAGACGGAGAATATATAGAAAAATGAACCTTGCTAAAATCAAGTGTTTTCTGACGTTGCTAGCTCTTAGGCTATATTTATCATGCAAAACAAAAGATATTCTTGATTAAATCTGACATTTTTTACATAATTATCATTAAAAATATATAGATAACAGTTATATAATTATTTTCAAATACTTTTTATTTTATTAAATAATCGGGGAAATTCGCCTATTTGTTTAACTGATTTCTTAACACGAAATTATCATTATTTAATACGAAGTAGAAGCAATGCTGCACGTACTTTATATTGATACAAGTAATTAAAAAAGAAAAAAAAACGACTTCAGGGAATTGTTCCTTATCTTCACGTGTTTGTGACAATCCTGTAATTGTTATTCAAATTAGAGTAGGGTTTGCTATCCAGATTAGAGACGCAAGGGTCGCGTTATACCGGCCCGAACATGAAAGTTCTATTTGAAGTCAACCGAAACCAGACCCAAACCTTGTACACTTCAACCGCATATATCAATGCATTGATTCACATTTTAATAGAATTATGAAAAAATAAACTGTAGTTACATTTCTTATATCAAATTGACCTTTTATGTTAAAAATAAAAAATATATACACATTTATAATCAAATCTGTAGGTTTTATTTATATATTTATTTTTTTAAATCTTAAACAACATTGTGGACATTCTTATATATCATATTGTGGACAAAACAAGTTGCCAAACACGATCTACAATAGTCAAAACCCAACCCGAAACCGACCAGAACCCGAAACAATTAGAGTCAACTTAGATCTATAACAAAAAAAAAAACAATTATTGCCAACCCGAGCGTACTCAAACTACAGGTTGAGTCGGGTTCGGGTAAATTTGGGTTACCCGATCAGATGCAGGACTGTAATCCGCATTAATTTTAAATATCATTGTTGTCAATTTCTCTTATTTTGAAGCGCAAAAGTTACATTAGAATTTTATAGGTGTCCCTGTAAAAGAATTATGCACGATGCGACAACTACTTACGTAAAGTAGTGTTACGTATTTTAAAGTGGTTCAAAAAAATATTTACCACGCACAACAACGCGAAATTTTCTGACACATTTTCCAAGTCATTTTTAAACGTATGATACTTGCAGGCATGATTACAGAAGTGATTTGCAATTGAACAGTTTTTTTTTTTTCATTTTCGGATAAATGAATTACATCTTGAGTTATAAGGGATCGTTGTCTCGGGACGACAGTTTTTTTTCTTTCCTGCGATCTCGTGTCTGGTTCAAAACGCCAAGTTTGACATAATTTTCTGAAGTATCTTCTGCCTTTACCGAAAAACGGAAAAACTGTTCGATTACATAGTTTCTTAATAATAGCAGCTGCCAATTTCATACTTTTGAAAACCGTGATGATTGGTCAATTTTGTTAAAAAAAATAGAGACACAAAAATAGACAGACAAACAAGCATATCAGTGTTTGATCCTAATAATTATGATAACGGGACCATCTGCAGACCAAAACATTTCCAATAACAATAACAGCAAATAAAAATCGAACCACGCACGCACCACGTATGTTTCAAGAGTTGCGAGTGGAAATACATAGAAAAAAAAGGAAAGAAGAATCATGCGTAAAGCATAGATTATCAAACACTTTCCAACACTTCCAGAATACGTTAACAAAGCTTCGCTGTTTAATCGCTCATAGGTAGTACTGAAATCGAAATCTTTCGTGCAACCCTGTAAATCAGGCATATCAAACACGTGCCCCGCGAGCCACAAGTGGCCCGCCAACAACTTCTCTGTGGCCCGGCAAGCCTTTAGCATTTTCCCTGTGTTTAATTCAGTTGTTCGAACACACATGCTGAAAATACACTTTGCAGGAACACATATACACCAACCATTGTTTTAAAGATGGAAAACGTCGGAAACATATGTATATCAGTGTTGCCAGTTAGGCGGGCTTTTTTTTAAAAATTCAGAATGCTACCACTATTTTTGAATGGTAATTTTTGTCTTAGTTATTCCATCATTAAATTAGGGGAACATTTCTCTTCAGAATGTGGTAGCATTCTGAATTTAAAAAAAAAACTCCCGCTCATCTGGCAACACTGATATATATAGACAGACAGATATAATTCAATTTTAAATTTTAGCTTCACGAAATTACGGATACACAGATAATTAACCGGAATGAAGCAAAGCACGAAATCTTGAGTCTGAAAATTTAAAGCAGTGCTCGCGAATATACGTTTATATACGTTTAAACGTATACGTAGTTAACCCTTTTTTCCCACGTGATACCTATCCAAAATCGTTAACAGTTACAATACGTTTTAAACGTATTAAACGTATATTCGCGAGCACTAATTTAAAGATTCGTGAAATTTCTACAATATTTTACTTACGATGTTTATGGGTTTTATGTCGAAATTACTACTTTATTTTACATGTGCTGTATTTATTGAATAAGAAATGTATTGTAAAATTTATAAAATTCGTAGCTAATTAAAAACAGCTTAAAATTCAAAATATAAATTAAATAGTTTTTCAATGCGTTGAAGGTAACACAAATTATCACTTTTGCGTTTGACACAAAAAACCCACATATGTCGTCTAGGTTCTTCACTTGGCTTTAGTCGAACATATAGATTTTGTATTTAAATTCTTTAGTTATTTTCATTTCTTATGTTAGCAACTGTGTCATTCTGAAGGAATCTGCGTGATCTTTCTTTCATTTTTTATTGATCTACACACATTTTATTGACATACTCACAAAAATCCCTGATTTATTATTATTTTTAAAATGTTAAAGCTCTCTACCAGTATGAACAATAGGATTAATTGCAGATGAACAAAGAAGATTTTTTAACAAGGGAATTTACAATACCATTATATCAAAAGGAAAACTGAAATTTTATGATCGTATGTAGACAGTATTGGAGTTTGGGAAGAATGTAATATTAACAGGTGCTAAAGGGCAAAATATAAAGAAAACTCAATAAAAATCTGGCAAAACATCGGAAAGATAAACAGTCAGAATTTAAACGTATACTTCTTAAAAGAGACACAACGTGCTAACCACCAAGACTATTGAAGAAAATATATTTGCTTTATGAAACAAATTAATGTCTTTATTACATTAAATATCTATCCCGTGAGTCAAAATCATTCACTACGAAACTGAAAAAATGATGTCCAGAGAAGTTAAATTTTTTTTTATATACTATAAGCATAAGTACCATTACTAGAAAGTATTATATATTGCTGGATAGATTTATAAAAGTTGGATATGTGCTTAAAAACTTATGGTGATTTTAAACTTATATTTTATTCATAAGTACATACTTAATCATCGTCAATTTAGAAAATTTCTTGGAAAAATGGGTAGTGAAGATAAACAGATCTACCTTCTTATACAGAAATTTGATGACTTTCCATCATAAAGTTTTAACTCTTATTTCGAACTGTTATAAAAATTTAATATTTTCATTTTAAATTTACAAATTATGAATGCGAATTGTTAAAAGACCACTAATAGAAAAAAACATTTCGAGTTTTCATTTAAAATTACAAACCACCTTTTACCTCAAGACAAATTTCAGAATGCTTTTATGTTACTTAAAAATATTAGAGTTTTCATGTAGAATTTATCCCTTTAACAAACAAATTTTAAAAAAGAAAATGTATTTCATTTTAAATGCTGCCAGGCATTATTTAAAAAAAATCATCGGAGTAGACATTTTTAGAATATCTAAAAATAAATTTAAAATAAATTCAAAAGAAAATTTTTGAATTTCAAGAAATATGAAAATCAGTTTAATTTATTTACTTCACCTCTAATGATTGGTGCGAAAATTGATTTTTAGAATTTATAATACTATAGTTAATCAAAATTGAGTGCGATTTCATTTTAGACCGAAAATATATGGATGTGGGGTTTCCAAATTTCTGTAATTATTTATCAATTGACCGATTTTTAAAAGTATAGAGTGCAATAAGGTATATTTTAGCTATGTTCGGTAGCGCACTTTTGTACGACATATTCCCGTAGCTGCCAATCTTTCGTTATTTTTCAAATCAAATAAACATAATTTGTAAACAATATAATAAAATATAACACCATGTAATAGTATATTACTTTTAAATGCTAAAGGTGTAAAATTAACAACTATAATATAAATTATAGATAATAAATTATATATAGATATAAATATATTATATATAAATATATAGATATAGATATATTATAAATAGATATAAATTATAGATAATATTCGTAAAATTGCCTATAATAATGGTTTTACAGTACACCATATTAATAAATTAATCATAGATATCACCAATAATAAGTATTCAGAAAAGAAATTTGATTCACAAAAATACAAACTTTATACTCTGCAATATTATCCAAGCTTTTTCGAAAAATTAAAACACAGCCTTAAACGTTTCAATATCTGCTTAATAGCCAAACCACCTAAGAAATTAAAGAATATCATTTGCAGTAAAATTGACCCAATTAATTTTGAGAATTATTCAGGAGTATATGAAATACCTTTTATTAAAGAAGACGGATCCAAGAATTACTACATAGGCATGACCAGCAGGAAATTTAATTGCAGAAAAAAAGAGCATATAGCTGATATTAAATACAATAGAAAAACTACAGCCCTAGCAAGATTATATCAAGAAGAAACCATCCAAATAAATTTCAATGAAAGTAAAATAATATTTCCCTCCAGTCTACACTATCCATCCATAATAAGAGAAACCATAGAGATACTCACGCGCAAAAATACAATATGTAACGATGCGACATCTTTTATTTTACCGAAACTGTGGCTAGAATTACTCCATGCTCAAAGATATGAAAATAAACAATCAAGTAAAAAATAATAGATAACGTGCGTAATTTTTTAAAAAGTACATGTAAATAATAACTTCAAAGCCCGTGCAGCTTTAGAATATTCTCATTTTGTTTTTGAAAATGACTCAGAAGAGTCGAAACATGTAAAACAACTAATAAAAGTTATTTTAATTTATATTATAGTTGTTAATTTTACACCTTTAGCATTTAAAAGTAATATAATTTGTAAACGTAAAAAATGTATTTATTAAGTGAAATCAAATAAGTAGCACATAGATGCAAGACACAATTCATTAAATAAATTCTCCTATTCAAATTTATTTTTTAAATTTTTACTTGAAAAAAATATCCAGAAGATTGACAGCCATGCCTTTGCTAGATAAATGTTAACAGACCAGCGTCCACTATCAATTTAAAAAATAAATGCAATTTAGAAAATTCCATTAAATTTTGAAGATTTGGTTGATAAAAAGTAATGTCAAGTATTTTTTTGAAAAATAAAATAAAATAAAGTATGAATAATGATAACTTTGAAACTTTACATGAATATTTCTTTAACATGGCTGTGTTTTGTACGTTTATTCTCTGCAATGGTAATAATACTGTCTACTTTTTTTTATGTGCCCATGGCGGTAAACGAGTTTGACATGCCTGCTGTAAATGAATGATGGGTTCTATGCACATCATGTTCTACCGCAAGCATCTTGTATTAAACCTCAGTAATGTATATCAATTTCATTATGTTTGAAATAGTGTAACATCATTAAAATATGCCGCAAACAGATTTGCCCCGTAGACCATTATGTAATTGGATTATTTTGTGTGACCCTGTAAATGAATGATAAATGCTTTGCACTCTATATTCTCCAGAAAGCACGTTTTCGTGCACCTGAGAAATTCGTATCAATTTCCTTATGTTTGTAATAGTGTGACATCGTTAAAATACACCGCAAAAGATTTTCCCTTATAGACCGTAATATAATGGAACTCTTTTGAGTGTCCCTGTAAACGAATATAAACGATACATGCTTCATTTTCAATAGCGATCATTCATATATCATCAATAACATATATCAATTACATGGCAATCCGAGTATATTTATGGGAGTTAGAATACGGGCAGACAGACGGCAGACGACAGATAGACACAAAGATGGTACACAGACAAACCGATTTTATAAGCACCTCATCTATGTTGGAAAATGTTGAAAACTCCTTCGTTGAAATTCGTTTTAAAAATGACTAAGGACCATGAAAGTGGCCCCTTTGAATAATAAACATAGAAGTTTATTTTTTAAAAATATATTATTACCATACTTTTTTATTGTTTCTTATAGTATCTATTCATTGTTTATATGATATTTATGTTCACTGCAATTGCTAAACATATATTTTATGGTGGCCAAACTTGGCTATTTTTTTTTCATTTTTATTATTTTTTAACCGTTTTACCTCTATATTCTTCACACATAGTAAACGGAGATATCATTTTCATTTTAATATATATTTATTTGAAAGCTATAAGTAGCTATAAAGTATTAAAATAAAATTAGCACTGGCGTGGGAATTAATGTGTCTGACATTGTCAGTTGTATGATTTTTCTAAGACTTATTTTATAAATATTGGCATAAGTTTAGAAAGAAATATGTTTAGTATAGTAAAAATGTTCCTTGTAAAATTGCCTAACCAACAGTATCTTTAAAATTCGTTCATTAGAAATTAAGTTATAAGTTGTTTCATTTGCATCATCGGTTTTCAATAGATATGACACCTCTTTTTCAACAAAAGGGTAAGTAATAAACATAATGAGGAATCATCCATGCACTGCAAATATGACGCTTTTTTCATGGTCGGGGTGCTTGAATGAAAAATGACACGATGTTTTCCCGAGGATAAAAACAATAATCAACTTAGTATGCTCAATATACTAAAAATGTTCCTTGCAAAATTGTCTAACCAACAGTAAAGTATCTTTAAAATTTGTTCATTAGTAGTTAAATTATAAGTTATGCTTCATTTCCATGATCGGGTTTCAATACATAAAATAGATATAACAACCCCTTTTTCAACAAAACGATACGTAATAGACATAATGAGAATTTTACATAGCACCGCAAACATTACTTTTTTCATGGTCCTGTATGATAAATGACATGATGTTTTTTTTATAAGCAACTCTGTCGGTTAATTTAACAAAAAAAAAAAAAAAAAAAAAAAAAAAAAAGCAACGAAAATCAGAGAAATGTTAAGGAAAAAAAAAGCAAGATGTAAAGCGACACAAAACGAATGGTCATATTTTTGGAGAGCAGAAATACATGCTCAAATTTTGTCGCATAAATACTGTGAGCAGTCTCTGAGACTGCTTAATCTAAGGATGAAGAAAAGGTCTGATTAACTCATTAGGATGATGTTTCTGTATTTAACTTTATGTTTAGGACTATTATAATGAAAATTCCCCTATTCAAAAGTCCCTGACTATAGTACATGGCTTCAAACGAAATAAAATTTCACTAGTATCTATAGTTAAAATGAAAATTACAAGTTAAACTGCAAAAATTGAAAAAAGAAGTTGTCTGTGATACCTTTAACAGCAGTTAAAGGTTAAAATTCAGACGGCTCGGGTTAAAATCTTAATCTTGTCGACTCAACAAATGTGAATTGCAGTAAATAAAGTTTACTCTTATTAAGGATTTTCATAAGCTAACAAATCTCAATTGGAAGTGGATAAATATTTGATTCACCAAATATTCCTTTGACGTAAGACAGCTGAAATCCGCCAGAGAGAAGAGTAGCGTTATGCTCTATAAGTTAGTTATAGCGTGAGCTATTGTTTGGCAATACCGTCTGTTATAGACGTTTTTATTTCAAACTTACTTTTATACATATGAGGACTTTAATTCTTTTTTGGACAATCGTTAATGCTTCTTATCTGTAGTAATACATATTTTTAGAGGCAAAGTAATTATTGTTTTCAGTCACCGGAAAAGTGGTGTTAACTTTACAATAAGAGAACTTCAATCATGAAAGAAAACCCATTTTCTCTTTCAAATTTGTACTATAAACTTATTCTTATTTAATATATTTTATGCTATTTTTTTTTTCAATATTTTTATCTTACATTTTAATTTGTAATTATTTTTTTAAGTTATTCACTGTCATGTAGTTCTATACTTCAGTTAAAATTAATTTTTCAATGTTTCCTTATGTCTCTGTAAGTCGCTTATATGTCGTCTGTATGTAAAGTTGCATCGCAGGAATTCCATTAAGAAGTTACATTACAGACATTAAGAAGTTACCTACATTGTTCCATTGCTCCAGAAAACATCTTCTTTAACGACAGAAAGATATCATTTTGTTTTGTTGAAAAATCCTTGTTACTAAAAATTTCAGGATTATCCGATTGTGGAAGATATTTCCAACTTTAATATATTTATTGAGTTTTAATTACACTGTTTCATAGTTGCCAACCTCCAGATTTTTTGAATACCAGTAAAATCATACAGAAATTTTCGCTTTATTAAATAGCAGAAATTGCACGATTATACACAAAACAAATATCTTTTCATAAAAATACTGGTATAAAAAAAATCGGAAGGTTGGCAACTATGCGTGTTTTCTTTAAATACGAGCTAATTCACCAGCAATAAATTGAAATTTTAAATGAAATTTTAAATTTCCTTTAAGATGTATCATGTTTTTCTTGTCATTGCATCATAACGATTTTTTAAGATATATTTCGCATGCCATTCCACAGAGCGGAAAGTAAGTCACCTCATCTGTAGATTTTATTGACGTATCAGTGATAGAAGGAAACAAAGTATATATTTTACAACAAAAAGTAAAAAATATTTATTAATCTTAACCACTATAACAAATAAATAAAATTTGCCAATAATGTAACTTTTCAAATGTGGTTTATTATTATTTATGTATTTAATCATTCACTTATTACATTGCAAAAGATAATTCGTATCAGTGTACTTTGATTTCATCCTTTATTAGAAATAATAGAATAGAAAAGGAAAAGAAGTAAATGTAAAACTGTCTATTCTCAATTTGTTCTTTATACCTAATTTTTATACATTTGCCCATGATACTAATCCACTTCTGTAATGAACAAATAACTTTTGCAATGATTAAATTTATTTTTTTCATAAATATAAATAGATAATTTAGTTTTTAAAAGGAAAGAAGCTTTAAAAACATAGCACAATATCTTGAAAGCAGAAAATTTGAATTTTTTTTTTGCCTCTATTAATGCTATATTTTGCGTACCATACATAGGATGAAAAAGAACCTCGATTATGCAAAGATAATGAAACAAAATGTCAAATTTTTTTCAAAGAGGTTTTTAAATGAAAACATTTGAAATCTGCCTCGTTTGTAGATTTCATTAAGGCACTAGAGTTGTGAGGTGAAAACAGGCGGAATGTATATTTTAAATTATTTACTAATATTTGCCTCTCTGGTGCATATATATATAATATATCTATAAGGCAGTTTTCTTATGGATTATTATTATTATTATTATTATTATACATTTTTTGCCTCAAGGAGAGAAGGAAAGGGATCAGTTTGAAACGTTGAAAATAGGATTTTTTTTCTGTTACCTTAGAATGTAAACCCAGAACGATTTTTGAAATTCAAATTATTACAAAAGTTACAGCGACAAATATACCGCTATAATTACTAATTGCCGCGAAAGCAAACTTTAAATATCAAACGCTTTCTTCCAAAAACGACTGTTTTTTTTTTTTTTTTTTTTTTTTTTTTTTTGTAATTGGCCGCTTGGATCGGCCGCAAGAACCGTCCGACATTTTAATACAAATATTTAGGATTGAATTCTCTGTGTTGCTACATAGGATTCTTTTGTTATTTTCATTTTTGGATTTTTTTCACAAGGATTTAAAGGCTATTTGTGTGTGTGGGGGGGGGGGGGGGGGGATTGATTTTTTTTTTAAATACCGCCATTTTCACAAATATTTAAATTTTTAAAAAGTCTTACGCTACGTCATAGCCAATACGCTAAAGATTAGTTGCATTAAGTCCTTTATTATTGTTATTATTTTAATGCTTCAGGGAATGCTCGATACAAGCAGCCAGCTGATACGGCATTTTTAAGACATCCTGGTTTTCCTGGATGCCAAAGACGAATTTTGAAAAAAAAATACTGAAAAGATTAAGAAATACTCTCCAAGCATAACTTAATGTGTTGAAAGAAAAACCCGAACAATTTATGTTGTTATTAAAACCCCCAAAAAATCATTTTTTTTTTTTTTTTTACAAAACTAGTTTGTTTAAACTGGTGCCCCTCCCCCCACCTAAACCTTTTTCTTTCCACTCATCCATCTTGATTCTTCATATTTCTGAATAAAATAATAAATGCACGCAATAATGTGTTTTCAGTACATTTTTGAAGACCAAGTTGCAACGTAGTATTAAAAATTTAAATTAAAAATTTTTAATTCAATATCACTAAATATATTTGAAATGGAATACGAGCAACGTTAATAGCACCAGAAATTTCAATTTCAATGCATACTAGTTTTGGTAGCATTTAGCATACCGTCCTCAGTGCAAAAAATGGCGGCGCCATTCTTTTCCCATTGCTCTTATTCCATTTCTATTATATTGCACCATGCACTATCTTAATAATTATTAAATTTATTTATTTATTTATTTTAATCTAACTGAAACTTTTCAATTCAGAGCAATGAATGCTCAGGGAGAGCTTCTTTAGAATGACATACAGGTTTTAAATTAAGCATCGTTAAGGCTGAATTTGTGGAATCAGTGAATCAAACCGAAGAGGAGAAAAAGACAAATTACAATAAGAGTTGAATAGTTCTTTCTCAATAATAGTTGAATTTTTATTTAAAGTGAAACTGAGTCGTAACATGTTTAAAAAATATATTGAATTTGCAGAGTAAATATATTACACAGTGCATTTACTTTATAAAATATTTTCAATGTCTAATTTATATTTAAGCGAAAGCTGATTTCAATACAATTATAAAATTCAAGTATAATTATTTTAGAATATTTTGTAGATTAAGCTAAATTTATACAAGTCAGTTTACCACGAATAAATTATTTAACAGCTATTAAATTTAATCTTTATATATGGATTTCTCATTTTCTGAAAAGCATTTTCAGGAAAAATAAACATATATATATATAGATATATATAGATAGATATAGATATAGATATAGATACTACTTTTAACTGAGTAACTTTGGTTTATGATATCAATCATAACTGATATCATTATGATATCAATCATATCAATCAATGCTGTAATCCTGCTTAACTAATGCATTCAATAAATTTCAACATATTTAATCTAAAGAATGAAAAGGTAAACAGATTTAGCTCTGAAAAAAATATCAGAAAATAACAGTAATTTATTATGGAAAATGAAATGTTTAATAAAATAATTTTTCATAAACTATTAGTACTACTTATTAAATAGTTACATTTATTGCATTTATTAATTATTATTATTAAATTATTATTACTTTTAAATTATTATTATTATTAAATTATTATTACTTTTAAATTATTATTATTATTAAATTATTATTACTTTTAAATTATTATTATTATTAAATTATTATTACTTTTAAATTATTATTATTATTAAATTATTATTAGTAATAAGTATTATTATTACTGATATTTATTATTATTGTTGTTATAATTATTATTAAACTGCTGTTACTAATTGTTATCTTGATTAGCTTACACACTCAAATACTTTAAAAATTAGCAAAATAATACAAATTCTATATGAAAGCAAAGATTGATTTTTTTTTTCGTTTCATTTTTGGATATAAATGAGACTGACACCATGTTAAGTTAAAAACGTTTTTATTTCATGAAAATCCATCCTTAAGTAAAGTTTACAATTTGCAGATTCTTGGAACATTAAGAAGTTGGACTATGTCCACGATTTCAACGTAGAAAACAGTAGCTTCAGAATATCAATTGCAATCTGAAACAGCAAAGATTTTTCTTTTACAGAAAATGAATACAGTGGCGGCTACAACTGTTTAAAAATTTGTAGAAACTTTCACATTACTCATAAATTAATACTGACTTCGTTCCATTCATAGTCCAGTAAGTTTAAAAACAAAAGATGGAAATATGAAATAAAGTTCACAGGAGAAGAAAGATTTATGTACAAAAAAAAAAAAAAAAAAAAAGGAATCACATTATTATTGCAGCACGGTACTTCAGATGGCCGCTTAATTCAAGCGCCGAAGTCCATGTACTTGGTTTGATTGTTTGTTCGACTGGGGCATTCTATTTCTTCTTTCGTAGATTCAAGATATCACTTTTATCTTTGATGGAATGTTTGGAAGTAAGCTTTGAGGAACTGTACATCATGCGACGTAATGCCTTCCTTTAGACGTAGAGACGTTGACGTTTACTGCGATGGCTGAAAAAGGAAAAAAAAAAATTATTAACAATTGTGTTTAATTAGAAAAACAAAACAAATTTGAATAGAAGAAATCATGTCCGCGATTCATTAGAGATTCTTAGTTGTAAACGAGACTCTAAAACACTTTTTTCGACATGTTAATGCTACTGTAGGACGGTGACTATTGTGGATATGACTGACATTAACCCTTTGTATCACCACGTTGTATATCTGCAACATACCGAAAAGTCAATGTTACTTATACAATAGACTTGAAAAGATGATTTTGTTTATTGCTTCTATCTTCTAACACATCAGTTAATATCAATTGTTCATGGAATTCTCAAAAGACGGCGACACTGAGTTAATTTTTCATGCCAAAGTTTTATTTATCATTTGAACAGTTTCACATCATTATTGTTAAAATGAATTTTTTGTCAAATTAAAAAGGCTGGAGACGACCAAAAAAATTTTTTTTACAAAGGCAAGTATACTTTACAAATTTGTATCAGAAAAATTGACAATATTTATGAGAAATGTATTATTTTCTGTTTATTGCAGATGTGAAAAAAGTATATTTTAGTTAATATCTTTTATTTTAAAGCTCTATTTTCTTTTTTTTATATTTTACATGCTTAAAATGATGTATTCTAACATCTGCGTAAATATTTTTGAAATCGGAGTTGTTGAGACACAAAGGGTTAAATATTTTTGTTTGAACTGAAACTTATATCCAAATGCATATTCTCAATTTTTAGGTGGTGCAGAAATTTAACCTTTCAGATTTTTTTATTTAAGGTTAAATATCAGTGGTAACTACTATTTGCTTGTAAAAACAATCGCAGTGCATTGATGTTCATTGTATGTATATATCTTATTATTTTAGGTAAAGACAAAAGTCATATATGATCCATTTGCATCAATCTAGTTGCGTTCGTGCTTATGTTGCTGTATCAAGCTTATATATGCTCATAAATTCATAGTCACATAGATTTAAAAAGACAAAGCTCATAAATAAAATGTTGAGTCAGGCAAAAGCACCAAAAGATTCTAGACACCATTTCTCATTTAGCCGCAGAGTTATGTGTATTTGAATTTGAATTATACTCAAGTACCGATCCGATTGCTTCAATAAGAACATTTGTCAAGATATTTTTTCTTTCTCTGGACGGACTTTTACATTTAATTAATAATTAATACTGGCTATCCCTTTCAATTACTTTTCCATTGAACTGAGATTAGAATTCTTCTAATTTAGATAATTAGCCTAATTATTATGTAAACCTCAATCTGAATCTTTCATAATCTAAAATCAGCAGAATTCCTTTCAATTGTTCTTCAGTTGAAGCAAATTCTGTCATGTCATCTCTAACTTTATTAATTATTTTCCCACGAAAAATGAAAGATGAAATTGTTACTGTGCATTAAGTGCTAATTTGAAATTATTTGTAAATCCTTATTATAAATCTAATCAACTGACTAATTTCCAAGAATACTAAAGCGTTGTACTTATCTGTAAAAGTTATATTTAGGATTCATTAGTGGTGCTTAGCCTGCATACGAAACTGTAAAATTCTTTTCTGGCACTCAACGAGGATGTCTATTACAATAGTCACTGATGTTGTATATTTTTGTTTAAACGAAAACTTATATCTGAAAGTATATTCTAGATTTTTAGGTGGAGAAAAAATTTAACCGATCAGATACTTTTATTATTTAAGGTTAATTATTAATGATAACTATTGTTTGCTTGTAAAAAGAATCCCAGTGCATTGGTGTTCATTATATGCATTTTTACTATTATTTTAGGTAAAGTATTTGCAAAAATAAGAGGTAGAACTTTTTTGCCTAAGAATTAAAGAACATTAAATGCCCGTTTTGCCCCATTTTAGTTACGTACATGTTGTACAGTCATTATCGAGTTCATATATGCTCATAAACTCATAGTCACATAGATTAAAAAAGAAAAAAAAGCTTCGTAAGTGAAATATTGAGTCAGGCAAAAGCACCGAAAGAATCTAGACATCATTGCTCTTTTACACTCAAGAGTTATTAGTGTTTAAATTTGAATTATACTCAATTACCGATCCGATTCCTTCAATAAGAGCATTCGTCATTCTGTGGGCGGACTTTTCCATTTAATTAATAATTAATCCAGGCTATCCCTTTCAATTTTCTTTCTACTGAATTGAGATTAGAATTCTTCTAAGAACGATTAGACGCTTGATGACTTTTGTCATATGAGGAATGTACTTCGGAAAAAGAAGGAAAAAGTAACGAGGATTTTAATTGGATACATTTTTTTCATTTTATAACCCATTGATTTAGATAATTAATCTAATTAGTATGTAAAAATTAATCTAAATCTTAGATAATATAAACTAGACAAAGTTCGTTTCTATTGTTCTTCAGTTGGAGCAAATTCTGTCCTGTCATCTCTTACTTTCTGAATTATTTTCCCAAGGAAAATGAAAGATGAAATTCTTAGTGTGCATTAAGTGCTAATTTAGAATCATTTGTAAATCCTTATTATAAATCTAATTAAATGGCTAATTTACAAGAATACTAAAGCCCTGTATTTACCTGCATTTATTACCTCTATTTAATGTAGTTCGTTCATATATTTAAAATTATTCTCACAAGTGTGCTTTTAAATAACCGATAAAAAACATTAATGGTTAAAATTTATATTATTTATATTAATACTTGTGTGCGGACTACACGAAGACAAGCAGATGTAAAACTGTTCTATCCAAAAACAAATTCTGATTTTTTTCTATAGACTTTGAATTTTATGCCCTTCTCTAAAGAAGTAGCATATAAGCATTTTAAATTAATGCATATTAAGCATAAGTGAATATTCATCTTGGGATGCCAATTTTTTGGTTTATTTTAATCATAAAATTACCCTCAACTTATTATAAGCAGGACAGTGAGAGAATATGTAAGACAGGCAGGAAAAAATATACATATATGTGTTTAAGATAAAATAAGATGCAACCCACCTTCTCTGTTCAATAGCCGCTGCTACCTCCACCGCCATAACCTCCGCCGCCGCCACCTCCTTTTCCGCCGCCATATCCTCCTCCGCTAGATCCACCTCCATATCCTCCTCCACTAGATCCACCACCATATCCTCCTCCGCCAGATCCACCGCCATATCCTCCTCCACCGCCTCCGCCGAGGCTTGTCAAGCTAATTCCAACAATGGCGACTCCACCGCCACCTTTTCCTCCACCACCGGATCCACCTCCGTATCCTCCTCCTCCTCCACTGCTACCACCGTATCCTCCTCCTCCACTGCTACCACCGTAGCCTCCTCCTCCACTGCTGCCACCGTATCCTCCTCCTCCGCTGCTACCACCGTAGCCTCCTCCACCTCCTCCGCCGTAACCTCCACCACCGCCTCCTTTAAGAAAAAAATTAACATTATTGTTAAATATCATGTTCTTAAAAAGATTCAAAATAAAAATTCTAATTGGAAATGAAAACTTTTTCTGTATAAATTAGTTAGTTTGAGGAAGATGTCACTCAACAGTAAGATTTTTAACTATAAAAAGGATTTTATACACACATATATATATATATATATATAAATTGATTAATTTAATGGAATTTTCGTTTAAAATTGATGTTTTAACTTAAAATATCTAACACCTATTTTTTTCACTTATGTTATTTGAAAATATAAATATATATATATATATATATAACTTACCATATCCGCCACCTCCAAGGCTGACGATGGAATATCCACCTCCTCCACCACCTTTTCCTCCACCGCCATATCCGCCTCCTCCACCACCTCCTTTACCACCACCGTATCCTCCGCCACCGCCGCCTCCTTTTCCACCTCCGTATCCACCGCCGCCGCCACCGCCATATCCTCCTCCTCCACCACCTCCTTTTCCACCACCATATCCTCCTCCACCTCCACCACCGCCGTATCCTCCGCCACCTCCTCCAATACTTTGGATAGGAACAGCTATAAAGATGGTATCGCCTCCTCCACCTTTACCACCTCCTCCACCGCCTCCATATCCTCCTCCTCCGCCGCCGCCACCATATCCTCCTCCTCCACCATATCCGCCGCTGCTGCCACCGCCGCCGTATCCTCCACCGCCCCCACCATATCCTCCGCCACTTGCAAGACTAAGGTATCCAGCGGATACAGAAAGAACCAAACAACTTAATGTGGCCCATGAGGCCCAATTCTGCAAAGAGATTTTTAAAAAAGACAAAATTATTAAATGCTTTATTTAAACATATAAAAACAGAATAGGACAAAAAAAATCATTGAATTCAGAAAAAATCAACAAAATTTAGATTTGTAAACAGCTTGTCAAATTAAGGGTTTCATGAATTTAGTATTAATTTTTTCGCAAGACAAGACAAGTGTGATTCTGCTAAAAGTTCTATTGTTGCGTACGAAATGAAAAGAAAACCCCATAAAATGTCCACTCTCCCCAATTTTTAAGAATGCATTAACTGTTAAATTTTATTACTTGTAAAATATTTTGAAAGAAAGAAACCGAGGTACAATGCACTTTTCTTATATTCATTCCAAGTACAAGGATTAAATAAACATTTTTCTAAGTGTATAATAGTTAATAGTGGTGAATTCGGGGGAGAGGACTGCCTGCGACCCTCCGCAGCATCAAAATTTTCTTCCGGAAGTTTAGTCTTTTGTGCTTATTAATGGTACAGATCTGCCCCCATCGGAATTTCATAATGCCCGCTCCCTTCTCACAGCCTCAGAAATCTTTTCCGGTCAAAAGTGCCTGAATTCAACACTGATGTTAAATCACACACCCTATAAAATGATACTCGATGTCATAACGTCTTGTTTTTACTGTGTGTAAAATCATACATCGGTATGCGAAGAAAGAAGTGTTATTACTGTTCGCACCACTCTAAGCTTATTTAAGAATACAATTGATATAGTATCTAACATCTGACATTTTATACTTAGCAACTGAGATTTTCTTTTAGTTAAGTGTTAAATCCATCTTTCTTTATCAAAAATATGTATTGATATTTATTTTATTCTTTTTTTAAACCTTTCTTTTTGCAAATTAAATATTATTATGAATAATTTAGAAAAACATTCGAACCAATTTAAATTTTCCTTAAATAATTAAAACAGTAAGAGAGACCAGAACTAATTATATTTCTCCTTCCCCCAACACCGATAAAAAATAAAGAGAAAGAACATCGAAATCAAGAAAGGCAAAAAATTACAATATCGATTTCATAAACTAATCTACTTATCCAGTTGTGTTTGTGCATCTAAATTGTTTTCTAAATAAGAGTAGGTGGAAAATTAACATGATATCTATGAAAAGTTAAAACTTTCTAGAACTACAATTATTTATTTTTAAAAAAATGATAAACAATAAAAATGTTAAATTTCTCCCTCTTTTCTGTATCTTCCTCAAATATGCAAAATACTTTTATTTTTATAAAAGACAGAAACAAATTAATTTTCTACTTGCGTTTTCCACATTCGGATACAGAATCGGAAAACTGATTTTACATAGTTCTTTTTTTCTCTAAAAAATATTAGAAATATTTGAAAAAATTAATTTAATCAAAATCGTGGGTTCATTAACACTACCGACAATCTGAAAATTCTAAAAATTGAGCAACCAGAAATTAAAGAGAAAAAAAATCTGATTTTGGAATTTAAAGGGAAAAAAATTGTCTTCATTAATTATGCTGTCAAAATAATATTCTTATTATATAAGCCGTGTTGCATTATAATTAATCCAACCAGGGGAAAAATTCCGACAAAATATTTTAATTATATGAGCCGTATTAGATTATAATTAATCCAACGGGATGATTAAATTCTAGCAATATAGTATTATGATTATATAAGCCATATTGCATTATATATAATCCAACAAGAAGAAAAATTCTGAAGATTAATTATGGGACGACCTGATCATACTGAGAAGTAAAAGCAGACACATGGAGATGCACTCTAAGAAAGCTGATGACTTACCTTAGAAGCTCCCATGATGAGAGGATTCTGCCAGTCCAGCGTTCTCTCTGAGCTTATATAGGGATTTTGGCTAGTCCAGAAACGGGGTCAGTTGGTCTCCGTGTGACGTTATTGTTTCAAACTCCCTTTCACCCGTCCATTGCTCTCCGCGGCTGACCTCTTCCTGACCTTTTTTTTTTCTTTTCGCTCTCTCTCTCTCTGTATCCTTCTCTTCCTACTCACTGATTCTTCAGGAAGGAAAAATCTTGGTTCTCCACAGAAAGCCCCCAGGTCCTGATAGTTACTTTGCACTCTCACGCGAGATTGTGGATATGATGGAAGAGTGGAGTAAGAGTATGAAAAAATAAAAGTTCTTCAGTAATGGAAAATTTCTCTTTCGATCGGTATTTGAGTTTTCACAGTTCTTGGAATAACGTCCATGGAGTCTGTAAAGTAAATGGTTGTTTACATAAGGATATGCGGTGAATAAAAGGATATACCGCATCAGAAAGTGTTTGATTATAATCTTTTTATGTAATATTAAAACCCAATAATGCATTTTATGTTTATGAAAATTACACTAATATGACGCTTCAAACTTTCTTTTAAAATCTGTAAACCGGTAATCGGAAGTAAATTTCCATCAGGAGTAACAATATTTACTTTAGTTTAAATTTAATGTGATCAAACGCATTTCTCTAAAAACATTATAATATCGCGGCAAATTCTGATAAAATAATTAATTAGTTGTAGAATTTTTCTGGTTTGAATGTTTTTTGTACATATGCATCCAATTTAAATATAGTAGGATATCTCGAATTTCGTAAATTGTTTTAAAATGAATCGATTGGTAATTGTAAAATAATATTCTTTTATTGCAATGTCTCGATATTCTTTGATATGATCTAATACTTTTTTGGAGTATTATAATATTGTATAACATATTTTGCTGGATAAACTAATTGCAAACTGGGGAATTTTTGCTGTTTAACCATTATTTGTATCAATTCAGTTAGTTTGCATAAAGTAATATTGATTTAATAATGTATGTTTCTAAAAATTTTATATCGTGTTTATTCGTTAAGTAAAATGTACAGTAGTTCAAAAGTTTTTATTATTATTATTATTTTTAATTCAAACTATAAAGGATCAAAATCATATTGTGTGCATTAGATGGGTATTCACATAATTTTTGCAAAGGAAAATAGTAAAATGTTATAACTCATTTTTATATCGCAGAATTATATAAAAATTCTCCAGTTTAAAATTCAGTAAACCTCAGGTACTAACAGACACATTGCACTCTCACGCGAAATTGAATAGGGTGGAAGACAGGAGAAAGAAAATGAAAAAAAAAATTTCTTCAATAATGGAAAATTTCTCTTTCGGTCAGTATTGGATCTCTTAGCTTTTAAAGTTCTTGAAGTATCGTTATTGTGCCTGGTTAAGATTTGGAGTTACTTATATTAAGGATTTATTGAGACTATAAGGATATACAACATTAGAAAGAGAATGAAAAAGTGAAAAGATACATTCATGTTCAATATTAAAGTTTAGTTATGTATTTTGAATTAAGCAAAATTACGCAGATATGATGCCTTAAACCTCTAGTTTAATTTTAAACCGACGAGTAGTTAGTTAATCTGAAGTAAAGTTCTATGAGGTAGTAATTCGTTAATTTTCATTTGTTTAAGTACTAATGTGATACAATGTACTTTCATCGGAACATTATAATACTGTCTAGCAAACTACGGTAAATTAATTAATTACACGCTGTAAAAATTTTATGGTTTAAAAGCTTCTTGTATCTATGCATGCAGTTTAAATATATTAAAATATCTCAAGCCTCGCATATCTTTTAACTCCTTTAATACCATGGGTGCGTATATTAATCTTCAAAAGGTGCATACAGCAATTATTTCTGGCACCAGTAATAAAAAAAAGTAATATTTGCTGTATTTAATTAGGGTGTTTCCGTTCTTGAAAAATTTTCCCGCAAGATTGAATAATATGGAAAATTGGCGAAAGATTGGGAGTAAAAAAAAGAGTGATGGAAAATTTCTTTCGTTCAGTGTTGGATTTTTCATGGATTCTGGAATATCGTCTTGGGGTTGTTTATATTAAGGATTTGCGGAAATTATAAGAATGTATCGCAAAAGAAGGAGTGTGAAATTCATATTTAATATTAAAATAATAATATCATTTAGATTAATCAGAATTACTCCGATATAATGCCTTGAATCTCATGTTTCTTAAATCAGTTAGTTTGTAATAAGAAATAAAATTTATCATTAGTAAGAAGATTTACTTTCGCTGAAATAATTTCATATAATCTAGCGCATTTAAAAAAAATTCAATTATAACTTATTTTTAAATTTACATTATAATACTATGTATACTCTGGCGCATGAATTAATTACAATCTGTCGGATTTTTATTAGTTTAAAGTTTTTTTTTTTCATCCGTGCACCCAGTTAAAATGTATTAAAAATTGGTTAGAAACATCTCAATCTTCACGTTTCTCTTTAAATATATCAATTGATAATATTGAAATAAAATGCTTTTTTCTGCAATACGCCCTTTTTTTTTTTTTTTTTTTTTTTTTTTTGCCACGCCCTACCTAAGCATTTTTAAAACCATGATGTTTCCCTCTGTAACATATAATTTTTATTATTTTAAAAGTGAACTCTTATCTATACATTGTGGAAGACTATAAAAAAAGCAATAACTAATGACAAGTCACTTTACATTTTTTTAGATTATCAAACAGATAAATTTTTTGTTACAAATATGCTTTTAACATAATTCTGTGAATGCAATGAGCCATACATCCTCTTCTTTTCATCTAGAAGAGTTTTCTTGTTCCTCGGAAACGCACTTCAGTGTAAAACGAAAGTGTTAATAAGAAATAACACTGAAATAATTATGGTTCACATAATTATTTTAAACACAATCAAATTGAATGGGAGAGAAATCACACAATTTGTAATTTTTCCAACTGAGTGAAAAAGTGTCCAGACCGGAAGTCGAATCCAGAATGTTTGGATTACATCGTTATTGCTCTACCACTTGAACTACAACAACCCAGTCAACACAATTCACTCAGACAACCTTTTGGTAATAACACTCTGATCTGTTATCTGAAACAACTCAACAGAATAAATCGCAGGTTAAGAAACTCTAATAAACGATGGATGCATAATTACATTGTTGTAGTTGCTTTACCTGCAGTTTATTCTGTTGAGCTGTTTCGGATAGCAGACCAGATTCTGTTAGAAAAAGGTTGACCAAAGCTGCCAAATTTACTGATTTTTATTTTACCAAGTCAAAGTACATACCGTAATTTCGCGCGTATGCGCCGCATCTTAGTTATGTCTTTTTCAAACCGGAAATTTTATTGAAAATAAGAAGTCAAATATGTGCTAAGCAGAAGCTATGGCTGTCTGAATGAATTGTGTCGGCAAGTTTGTCACCCGAGGTAGTCTCAAGTGATAGAGCATTGGGAATGTAAACTAAAGTTTCTTGGCTTCACTCCCAGCCTGGACACTTTTTAATTCAATTGGAAAAGTTACAATTCGTGTTATATGGTTGGATTTTTATTTTTACGAAATTTCTTGAGGAGACTCTTACATTTACATTTGATAACATCGATGCATTTTATAATCGAATTTGAACCTAATTAAGAACAGATAAAAATTATTGGATACCGAGTTTCTATGAATAACCAAATGTCCAAGAAGTATTTCTAGATGCTCCCCTTTATCAATTTTAAGTAGCTATTTTTCGTTCCCATCATAACATACTTCTCTTTTAGTGTGCTTCTTTCCCTTCCCCATCATCGGAAGTTGGCCACTAATCTTGTACAATCCGATTTTAAATTTTAAAATGCATATTGCATTATCTATGTTTATGTACTGTGTATGTAAACAATGTCTTGCACCAGAACCATAGTAAATTTACTATTTACCCATTTAAGAATTTATTAACTTTATAAAGTTAGTAGTAGTAGGTAGTCCCTAGTTTAGATAGTTCGAATATTTATGAGGTTAAATGTTTTAACGATAGTTAGTTTTAGATACACTTTTAAATAGGTTTATGTGTAAACGATTCTTCCTGCAGGACACCTTTTAGTTCAAATTGAAACACAAGGCTCTTTCAATAAATGGCCAATAAAGAGGTGCGATATTCTAAAATTACTAAAAAAATAATAAAAACTGACAGAATAGTTTACAAATATGGAATTTCCCTCTAATGGGGTGTAAGCTCCATGTTGGGAACCGCTGACTAAGGTGTGGTTCGATATGATCTAAAACATATACACTTTACCATTACTGAACTTTCATTGGAATATTATAATTTTTTATAATATATTGCGCTGCACGAATTCCTTACAGTTTGAGGAAATTTCGTTTTTGAAAGTTGTTTGAATCGATACAAATAATTTTAAAATATAGTAATATTCATAAAATATATGTCTGGTAAGTTGTTATCGTATATTCTATTTGGGAAGTAAAACGTACAGTAGATCAAAAGTTTTTTTTTTCTGTTTTTAATTGAAATTTTAAACATTCAAAATCATATAGTATGCATTGGACGAACATTTTACGTAATTTATAGAAATAAAATTACCAAATAATCGTAACTTATTCCTATATTTAAGAATTACATCAAAGTTGTTCAATTTAAAATTTTAAAATTTTGAAGATTCTGATAGAAACGTTGCACTCTCACGCGAGATTGAATATAATGGAGAAAGACTGTGAAAAAAAAAGTAATGGGAAAAATAATGCCATCAATAATGGAAAATTTCACTTTCAATAAGTATTTGTTTTAGTTGAATCATTATGGAAGATTCCTCATTAGTCACTTCACTAATACTTTTGTTGGAAAAGGGTTTTTTATCAGGGTTTGATTAAAGCACGAACTAAATTTGGGTGTAAATTTTGTATGCAATTTTCGTAAAGTTGATATTTTAAATCTGTTTCGATCTTGTAATGATTATAATCAATATTTTGTACTTTCATTTGTATATTTTCCACTTAGATAATAAGATTAAAAACAAAATACATATTCATCTAAATAATATTTATATGTTGATATAGAGTAAGTCCAAGAGCGTCGCCGCACCCCTTGCATTTCTTGCAAATATTGATATATTGCAGTCAGACGCGCAGTATAGGTGCGCAATGAGATTACTTTAACCTGTATATAGCGTGAATCCCATTTCGATGTTTACTTGTAGCTGTACAATCCTTATTTTGAGGAAAGCGCATGATTTCACTATAAAAACTTTTAAACACATTATGCTTACATACTTTTTATACGCTAATTACTAAATGTATACATGATTTTGAAGTCAAAACTAAGTTTTGCGTCTGCATAGAGTACTGTATCGTACTGTATAGAGTACTGTATCGGTTACGCCATTTTCCTTTGCGAGGGCAGGAACTGTGAAGTGCGGCGTCAGTACCGTACAAAATAGGATACACGCCGCACTTCGAACCGGTATACATGGCACAGTTTCTTTCGTACGGGATGCCGCGATTAATAAAATTGAAATTTATCTATTCGTGTCTTATTTTTTTATGTTACTGAATTAAATTTGCTGTATTTGATTAAGTGTTATTAATTTTTTTCCTTTTCTTTTTGCACAGACTAACCACGTTAGGCATGTTATTAGTCGTTAATTGTAATTATAATAATTCTGCATTTTAACGCTCTGCTTTTATATGAAATATTGTTTTTAAAAACGGGATAAATTACTTTTTACAGATTTTATTAGAAATTCCGAAATTTTATAAAAGAAAATGAGGTGTAAGCCCACGAAGGGGTAAGTCACCACCACCTACCAAACACCTTCATAATATCTCTCCTACTCCAAAACTTAGCCAGGTGACAGCAAAGCACAGAATTAAGAAAACGGCAGTAATATTAATCTTTATTGACAATAGGAATGCGCTTAAAACAAATTTAGAGAAAAAATTTCAAAAATGTAAGAAAATTAACAAAAAAAGATAACGAAACTACCACGAGAAAAATTAATTTTGATTCAGGTGGAGGATCCCACGACAGTTCATCAGACATTGATGAATGATCAAACAGTATCAAGTTTACAACACCTAAGGAGAAAAAGGGAAGAATAAAAAGTAAGAAGGCAAAGAAGTATGCCAGTCAAGATGATAATAATGAAAAGTTGGATTACACATGTGACGTAGACGTCCTTTTCAAGAAATGTTCAAAAAACTACTCCAAAACTAAAAGGAAGTGTGATTGTCTTCGTTGCATCATGTGTCAAATGTGGTTTCATGAAGGCTGTACTATTTTCGATACTTTTTTGCAGATTGCGGTCGAAAAAACAGGTCTATTAAATAAAACAATTTAAACACTATTTTACTCTTTTCATTTCCGCTCTAATACACTGATGTTACGTTGTTGCTGAAATAACAATTAAAATCCAATCTTTAAAAAATAAGTAGATAATTTTAGTAGTGAACAAAGTAGGCAGACTAATATTGATTTGAACTTACTAGTACGTTTCATTGTACTCTTTTAGTTTCTTTTTGTTATTACATAGTTAATTATAGTCCAGATATGAATATTTGATTGAATATTTGTTTGAATATTTTTTATTTATTATTTCATTCTGTTCCTATGACAAGCGCGGCATAACTCCCGCACTAGTGCGGCATGGCGTCTCACCCTGAATGTACGGGGTGACGCGCCGCAGTATAATACAGTCGAACCTCGTTCACACGAAATTGAAGGGACTGAGAATTTTTTTCGTGTTATCCGAAATTTCGTGTTAACCGTCATAATAGTAGTGTCATCTATGGTTAGATGTAAAAACTAATTAAATTAACCTACAAATATATGACCTATCATAAAATCATAAATTAATAATAAATAGAAAATTTCATTAACAAATTAAACAAATTGATCATCCTTTTAGGCAATAATAAATTTATTTACTTCCTAATAAATTTTTTAAGGTCCGTTATTGACTTTGCTTCAATTTTTGTAGAGTACTTCTTTTAGGAACGTATGGACCTCATCTAATTTGTCCAAAGCTTGGGAAGCATCCTCTTGTTCCATAAGGAAACGTTGATTTTTCAATGCTGTGGGGTAGATTTATCTAATGACACCAAACTTTTCCGTTCTGTGTCAATTTCTTCATTATCGTCACGTCATCACTTCGATGTTGTCATCGGTTTTTTTTTTCAGCTAATGCAGCAATTATTTCTTCGCCTGTCGCCAAATTCGAAGTCGGCACATTTTCATCTATGCAAATATATTTGAAAAACAATGTCTAGGAAAGCATTTCCCGTTTTTTGGCCACATATATTTTGGCAGACGATTCTATGGCGCTTTTTAAATCTTGTCAGTCATTCGTCAGAACATGTGAAATCGCTCTCATCGAGAGCATCAGCAAAGCCTTTGCCTTTTTCTTGCAAAACTGCACAAGTTACAACAATGTTCTGGTTTCTTGATTCTTTTATTCACCGCAAGCGAGCAATTTCAGTTCATTCATTCTACACATTCGTTTTCTACTGGCTTGAATTGACTCACAGCATAAGCCGCTTCAATCTTTTCACGATTCCTTAAAATTGTAGAGAGTGTGCTATTGGGTATCCCCTACTTCGCCGCAATTTCTGACTTTTTTTCAGAACTTTTTCGCTGACTTCGTTTAAATTTTTTTGTTTGAAACAAGATACAGTTTGTTATTTTCGACCCATCTTTCACAGAATTCTACAGAGCAACTGCGAATGCGAACAGAGTTCAATTATGTTAGTCAGGTAGTGAAGTATGGGATTGTCACTTCTTTCTCTCAACGATAGGGGAATTTGGACACCCGGTTTATGGTTTATGTCACTGTCAAAACAATCAGCCCGAAAGTGGAACAATCACTTAAAAAAAAAATTCCTTCACCCAAGCTTGCTTTGTGACTGATCTATAGCTCATATGGTTAATGTGGGAACACTTTCGCATATCCAAGATCAAAGAAAAACAGGGATTAGTCAGGAATTCAGTATTTTACCATTTTCTGAAACCTATTTCCACTTTAGGTCTTTTTCAAACGATGAGAAAATTCCATTTTTAATAAAAGGATGCGACATGTAAGTTTAAAATATCGAAAAAAATGCGTAAGGAATAATGTTTTGACTATGGAACAAAACAAAAATTCGCCTTAAGCGGGATTTTCCGAAATTCTATTTCGTGTTAAACGAATTAATTAACATTGATTTTCAGATTCATCTGACGGGACCTCAGTATTATTTCGTGTTAAGCGAAATTTCGCGTTAAGCGATTTCGTGTTAACGAGGTTCGACTGTATTTTAGAAAAAAAAATTGTTAAAAAATATTAATTACTTTTTTATATTTTTTTGTCGCAGTACACATGTTGTATATATAACATTAAATAGCACAGCATGATTTTTTTTTTTTATGTGCACCATATGATTTTTTTACAAATTCAAAAAATAGGCGGCATCTCACCCGGAATTACTCTATATACGGAAGCGTAGGTAAAACCGGGTACTCTGTTTTCTGGCAGATGGGTGCTGCTCTGTGGACAGTCACCAGTGAGTCTGTGCACCCGTCTTCACTACCTCCCTTAGCGCCCCCTACCAGTGTGCCATCGGCTTTTGAAGTGAATTAATCTCCGTGTCTCTGCATTACTATAGGAAAGAAATTCTCCTGAAAAGTTTTCAGTTTTTGACGTCTTTTCTGCTTTCCAAATAAATACAGCCTGACGCATCGACTTAAGTAAGTAAACCACTATTTTCTATCACACGATATTTTGATGCCAAGTAGAAATGCGTCCAGCTATCTAGGAGAACGACCAAGTTGATTTTTTTCGTCTTTTTGGGTAAAACCGGGTACCCATGATTTTGCATTGATTTCTGCATTAAATTGTTTCTTCTCTTAACAGGTGGTGAAGGATGGATACAATGTTCAGTCTGAAAAGAGTGGGCACATGAGAAGTGCAGCGGATACAAGAAGTAAAAGCTGAGAAAGCCACACATGACAACATTAAAAATTACTTGAAAACCTGGGAAAACAAAAGTTAAAAGTGACCTTAAAACATTTATACATGTTTTAAAGTTTGATCTAAAATTTATTACAATATAGCTTTTTGTTACTCTAAGTGTAAAAACTTAATTTCTGATTAGTACCCGGTTTTACCCTACCACCAAAATTTGGAGCTGTTTCAGATGGTCCTAGAAAACGCCTTTTACCAAGTACAGAAGAATTTTCCTGTGGCAACGGGTGTGGGTTTTTTCAATAGCCCAGATGTCCCCAAACACTTTTGTGGAGTGTTCCGATTTTTCCGCCCTTCTAGACTATTGTCAACAAAGGAAAACCGTTAGGTACCCGGTTTTACCCTACTTTCCCCTATATATATTCTAAGGCATCGGAAATGTTTAATTTTTTGTAACAGTATAAGAAGGGCTCGAATGAATACTTGGCTCTGCGCCTCTCTTTTGACTTGATCGGTCCCTAGTTGTTATATATAGTGTTTGTATTAAAAGAGGTTCCTTGTTTTGTACGTATAAATAATATAAGGTGCATGTAAATATGTAAAATGGATGCAAATTTGACATTTGAAGGAGATTGATTGCTTTGAGACCTATAAGCTACAAGGCTGCTGTCTCGAATCCATATGATCCATATTTTTTATTCACAGAAAAATACATACAGGACTTTGACAAATTACATAAATCTTCTCTTTGAGGATGGGATAGACACAAGGAAGTAGACAGCACTGATGACACACACACAATGACATTCATGCCTTACCAGGATTCGAACCCGGGCCATCACCGTGGCGGTCGCCTGCACTACCAACCACGCTTGCCGGGCCGGCATGGATGCAAATATCTAAGCATGTATGTAAGCATTGCCTATGACATAAAATGTGCAAGTATGGAGATAATGTATTAAGCATGGGATATTCAATTAAATAAAAATAATTATATAAATAATTAAAAAATTGAAAATAATTAATTAATATTAAGCCTTTTGCCGAGTAAATTATATCTGCCAATTTTCTTTAAAAATTACTGTTTAGATGAACTTTATTTGAATATTAATAAAATTCGAAGCATGTTATAAATTCGCTAGGTAATATTCCAAAAAGTATGAATAGTTCATTAAAATTTCTCCAAATTTATTATTAATTATTAATAATTAAATATACTATTTTAACATGTTAAAATTGTTAAATAATATTTTTAAAACTGAAGGTTTTTTTTTTTTTTTTTTTTTTTTTTTTTTTTTTTTTTGTAACGGGAAGAAATTTTAAGCGTGCTAGAATGTATACTTGTTATATTAGCACTGTTGACAAAAATATAACAGGTGCAAACAACAAACTTACGGTTTTTCCTAATTCATCTACCGCATTTAACACATAAACTGGTGACCATTAACTTGCTAACTATAATCAATATTAAAAGCTGTCTTTTATGATAATATCTTGTTACAAGAATACCTATATACTTTTTTTTCCTCGGAAGACCATTATAAGTAGTCTTTGTCATTACAAGGAAAACTTGTCTCTTTTTCTCCTAATACAATGAACGTCACATTAACATAATAGAAACACAATTACAGTGATGTAATCATTCCTCAATCGAATAATTAATTCTCTTTCATCTAAGTACAAGTTTTCTTTTTTTTTAATTTCTAATTATTGATTTGATATTTTTTCCTGTCATTGCTTGCTATAATTGCATCTGTTACACTGTTCAAGAAACAGTGTTAGAAGTGATTTTGTTTCTATTAGTTATGTATTTTTTAACAATTGGGTGGTTGTTCTGTGACACGCTTCATTTTGTACTTTTTACAAATGCTTTCATGCTACAGGATGTGGATTCAATCCAATTAATCCTTAATTGTTTCTGTTCTATTCTTAAAAGAAAAATATTAGATCATTTTCTAAACGAACTCGCATCGGAGTTTTATTATTATCTATGATATTAAAATCTGACTGTCTATTTGTATTTCATAACTATTACTCCTGGAATATGGAATGTTGAGAGACGAAATTAACAGTAGTTAGTTATTCGTATGGATCCGATGATGTCATATAGACTCTCATAATTTTAAAATTTATATCCCTTTTCGAGGTATAAATTTTTTTTTTGTACTTTTTAACAACATTTATGTAACGGTGGCAACTATATTACTCCATTTTCTTGAATAAAAGATGAAAGGAGAAGAAATAAAACGGGTTATTACATTTTTATTGATGTCATTTTCTCTTTATAATTGAAAAGAGAAATTATTTTCAATTTAAATAAATGGTGAACAAAAATTTTGATTAAATTAAATTTTCCAAGGAAATTCGAAGCAATAAAAACGTATTTTCACATATTAAAGCTTCATGAATCAATTTATTCTACAGTAAATAAAATTGTCTGTCGACATAGTAAAATTTGGCCATCGTAGATTTTTGTCAGCTTTACAATTAGAAAAGAAGGAAAATTTTAAGCTCCTTGCATTTAAGTGGACATTTATTGACCCCTATTCAGAAGGATTTGATTTAAATAAAAAACATATGCTATTTTCAATTAATTATTTTTTAAAGATGGCGATTAAAAATTTTACAAGGGCGATAAAAGTGAAATGGTTTATCGGATAAAGATAACACAATTTTCTTTGTTGAAAATCATTTATTTTAATTCATAAAGCTAAAATATTATGTTTTTGTAAATTCGTCAAAGTGACGTCATTTTCATTCCACCAGTTTCAAAATTAGAATCCAAATCTTAAAACAACAATATTTTGAAAAATAACGCGTTGCATCAATATCACGACATCTGCAAAATGTAATTTTAGTAATTTCTATTTAACTTACATTGTAAAAATTATTTCTTACTTGAAATTTAGTATTTCATACAATTATTGTTAATTTTTTTGTCTATATGTACAACAATATTAGCTTTCTTTATCCCTCAAGACTCCATCCAATGCAAATGCAACACATCGGGTTTCTACGAAGCTGGTAAAAAATACTTTGTGATAAAAAGCTCATGATTTTACAATTAAAAAGAAAAAGAAAATGCTAACTGTGTTTGTAAACTAAATAAAATAAAATAATAACATAACAAAAATATGAAAATTATTTTAAATCATTACACCACGGTACGATAAAATGATAACATTCTCAACATTCGCCGTTTAACAGGGTTCGTACGCTTTTACTACAATTTTTTAATAGAACAAATTTACACAATAGAACAAACAACCACAATTTTTCTATTTAGTATTTAAATAGCAGAAATTGTAGACGCGTTTTTTTTTTTTTTTTAATTGTAGGATTTGTAATACTTTTCTGGATTTAAATAAGACTAAAAATTCTATTAAAAAATTGTGGTAAAAGCGTACGAACTCTGTTTAACAATTTCGGGTTTTCATAATTCCCCAAAATAAAAATGCAGAAAAATTAGCTATTTGCGATTTTTCATTACGTCTTTCGTTCTTTAAATTTGTAAGCATCAAAAGTTTTTTTTTTTTTTTTTTTTTTCTGTGTGGGAATAGTTAGCTTCCAATGATTAGATGTTAATTCACAAAAAAGGGCGAGTATTGTACGACAGTAGGTCGCAATCGAGTGGTAATTCTGCTAACAATAGGCTATTCTTTGCAACAACAACATTAGAATTGGCAGGTAAGGTAACTCCTTAGTCATTTAAAATGAACAACTGCTATTATCACTCAACAGGTGAAAAAGTTCTTGAGGGCATCTCTGAAACTAAGCAGCTACATTGCGAAAATTGCTTAGCACATTGACCCATGTGCGCAGACAGAAAATTATGTTGCATCGAATTAGTACCTAATTTGTCTGCATTCTCGACTGCACGACGACGAAATATTTCCGTTCAGAAACAATTGGTAAACTCTTAAAACTTTTGCAATAACTTTACAAACAAAGCATTAGAGGAGGCTCTTCATTATTAAGAAGTTTTGAATTTTAATGCAAAATCGAGGCTGCAAATTTACCTCACCAGAAAATTAGTTACGTATACAGTTTTTGCAAAATTATTGAAAATCATATTTTTAATTATCGTCTAAAAAATTATCTTTATAACATAATATATTTATATAATCAACATATATATGTGTGTATGTTATTCATGTACAGTCGTAGAGAAAAAACAAAATAAGCACCAAAGGCGTGGCAAAAATTTATTTTGATCTTGTTGTGCACATCTGGGAAGCAACTGATGCAGATTTATTTTTACATATATTTTTTTAATTAACCAAAGTACTCATTAATGTGTATAACTTTGAGAATATTTCAATATAAAGGCTTTAGAAAATGTTATTGAAGAGTATTAATTTATGCGTCTAAAATGTTTATTTAATGATAATGTTTTAACCTTAGTCAAATCTGGCAAGTTTTTTTAGCTTTTGTGGAATTGCTGATCAAATTCCTTGTGGAGGACTGCTTCCCTAGCCTCTCTCAAATGACAACCGTGATGGAAGAACAATCTACTTATTAAAATTTGAAACTTTAAAATTAACTTTTAAATTTCCGATAGCAACGTCCAATTTTAACAAAATATTTTAAATCTATAGTGAAATTTAAGACCAAATTTCAAAAGTTTTCGAATTACAATTATTCAAAGTTTTAATCCTCCAATGTTATATTATTCTTGCATATTTTATTTTTATATCCTAAAATAAAATTCTTATCACGCTGATATATTTTATGAACGGGCTACTAAATACCCAAACATAAATATCTTATTTTGTAATTCCCATAATTTTATGATATTAAATATGAACAAATAAATTATTATTCGAAAAATAGAATAAATATATATATATATATTTTGGATTCGATAGATAAACATTTCTTTTCAGCTTTTTATTCCAAGTTATTATTTTTTTCGTTATTTTTAAAAAACGCAATGATATGGCCGTACAAGATAGTGTAATGAGATAATCTCGATGATTGCATATTCGAAATGTTAAAGGATTTCAATTTGGAGAGAAACCCTGAAATGGCTCTTTACAAAATAGTTAATAACCCTTAAACTGACAGTGCGAATGTCCTCACGAGAACTTGTACTTTTGTTAATTGAATGATATAGATTGATTTTTTTTTTAATTGTGCCAAATTTGATGGTTACTATTCAAAAATTAAATTTTGTATCCATTTTTACATGGAAAGATTTTATGTGGATCCATTTTTATATGGATGTTTCTCAAGGACAAACTAAAAAAATCCTTCCGGCCTGTACCGAGAGGAAAATTTAGCTTCCCTATTCCTTACGTTTAAAAATTCAGCTAATTTTACCTAAGCACATGAAGCTGAAATGCATGGATCCCGAGTATAGAAGATTCAATCCCAGTTTTCGTCAATACTGAATTTGAATGAGAAATGCGCCAAATCAGTCAGCTGTATCAAAATTAGCTTCATTTATGAAGATTTATTTTTGGTCACCAAATGTGGCGATTTTTTGCCAAGCTTGGCTGGAATTTGACGCTGGCGGATATGACTATCTAGTTTTAAGCGTATGAGAGTAGCAAATATGATTAGTAATTTGCAATTAGAAACCACGTTTGCTGAAGCTCTTAAATGGAACCTGATTATGGAAAATTCAGCCACCCAAGAATTTAAAACAGCTGTGTCTCAGCCATTTTTGCAAGATATAGGCAAAACAAAAAGTACTCCGGAATCCTTGTATCAAGACCGAACACTTAATGGTAAAAACTGTTTGGGTTTCTAATTTTTTGTATGTCTTTTTGAATTTGAAATCTTTAAGTGGCCACCATTTTGACACAAGATGGCGGATGAAAATGGCCAACGAACTCGATCGAGCCTTAGTAAGTCCTGTACACATGTTCAGTCACATACAAATCGGTTGATAAACAAGAATACTCGCATGACAAAAATCAGATTGTTTCAAAATGTCAGCCATCAAAGAACTTAAAACTGCTACATCTCAGCCATTTTTTAGGATAGAAGCGAAACAAAAATGTTCCAGAATCTTTGTATCAAGGCCAAACACTTAAAGGAAAAAAAACTTTTTGATTTCTAATTTTTTGTATGTTTTTTTGAGTTTGAATTTTTTAAGTGGCCTCCATTTTAAAACAAGATGGCGGATGAAGCTGTCCAACGAACAGGGGCGAGACCTTGGTAAGTACTGTACGCATGCTCAGTCACATCCAAATTAGTTGTTAAATACGAATGCTATCGCATGACAAAAATCAGATTGTTTCAAAATGTCAGCCACTGTAGAATTTCAAACTGCTATATCTCAGCCATTATTTAAGATAGCGGTAAAACAAATAGAGCTCAAAACCCCGTGTATCAAGGCCTAACACTTGAGAGAAAATACTTTCTGAATTTCTATTCTTTTTTTTTTTTTTTTTTTTTTTTTTTGAAATTTTGAAGTGGTTGCCATTTTGAAACAAGATGAAGAAAAAACAAAATTATAAAATTATAAAGAACAACATTTAACATTGCTAAAAACTGAACTCAGCAGCAGCATTCAGTTTAGCTTATTATTTAATGTGTTATAAATACTTTATGAAAAATGTATTTAGACATAATTTCCGTGGGCATCACAGTTATGAACATAGCATCTAAGTCAGGATTTCCCAAAGTGTGATACGCGTACCGTTTGGAAGTACGCGACGAGTCGGCGCACAGTGGGCCGTTTTGATGATCTAGGTGGACAAAATTCATTTTTCGATTATCTCAGAATTTAACAAGACCGCGTATACTGGTAACCGAATGTCTCTTCTGTCGATTTCTGTGTCGATTTCTGTTCTTTCTGTTCCGAAAAAATCCGATGTGTGGATTAACTACGACCGTAAAGAAGGCAGTTGGTTTGAGGGAGTTTCAACAGTTGCACTATTTTTCTGTAAGTTCGAAATTTTCTGTTTTATTTGAAAGCAGGAGTTTACTGGACATATGTCATATGTTTGCCACAAGATTTAACCTATTGCTGTTTAAAAATAAGCGCCATCTTGTTTTCAAATTTAATCTTGACTTTTAATACAGTATTAAGCATTATTAAGAAATAAGCATTTTTTAAAATCAAAGTGCCATTCCTAGAGTATTGTAAACTTAAGAAAGCTCCTGCGAAAGTTTGCGAATCATTAAGTTATATTAACTTGAAATGTGTGTTTGGGTGTTTAATTCAAATCTTGCAAGTCAATTTTAAACCACTTTTAATTATCCGATTGAGCTGAAACTTTGAATACATGTGTAGTTTGAAGGACAATACAATATTATAATATAATATACATAATAATAAGATTAATAATAATAATAATATAAATAATAATAATAATAATATAAATAATTATATACGCCAAATATTTGTCACTGTTTGATTATTTTATTACTGATACATTCGAAAACCCAGCAAAACTTCAACGCAATAATTTTGTCCACCTAGATACTCAAAACGCCCCACTGTGCGGCGTCACTAATCAACATACAACACAGTGCAGTTAAATGAGTCAGTGAAAAGTTTTTTATCTCATTGACTGGCCAAAATCTAACACTGCACTAGAACTAGATGTTAAAGGCGACTTATAATTGTATCTCAGCAAATGAACACCGAAATTTCAACAAATATTCAAGTGTAAACAAATGCAACTGTCATGATAAAAAACATGCAACATATAAAGCCTCATTAAACATAAATAAGGGTATTTTATTTGTATCCATATGTTGCAGTTTTTATTTTTATTTTCTATTCATGACTTTCACAAGAAAAAAAAATATATAAAGGGTAAGACAGTACGAAAGGCATAAAAGTTTGGGAACCACTGACCTTAGGTAATGAAAAAAATGCAATTTTAATGCAATTTTTTTTTCACAATATGAGAAAATACCGGCATGATGTTAAATAAGTTCAAAGCAATAAAAATCTTATTTTATACACACAAAAAAAAAAAAAAAAAAATCAGACAATTTAGTATTGAAAATGTACGTTTCCGGGAGAATGACGCATTTAGTTATGCGTTCCAATAATTTTCGCCACAAAATTACATATCCATCTGTCAATATATTTAAAAATCTTTATAGATCAAGGTGTATCAACTGTCTGTATTTTACTGAAACCCATACGCTATTGGAATGTACGCCAATTTGTAGCCAGGCAGCGATCCGTTTAATTTTTGTCATTAATTGTTTCAATTTGGTCCTGGGAGCATCTGATTAGGAAAATCATCCGCGAATACCACCTGGTGCTATGTTATTTATGCATTTGTTCGTGCATAAAATGTTCCTTTTTACAGTGAACCTGTGTTGTGTGTTAATTTTAATGCATCTAAAATAATAAAAAGAATGTTTTTATGGTTTTGTTATGATCCATGAACTGTCTTGAAATATTAGATTGTCTACTAAAAAATATACATGTCCATCTGACTGTGTGTCAAAAAGGTACGATTACGTATTACATAAACTATAGAGCAATTGCATGGCCTGACATAGATAATCAAGCATTATCACATGTCACTGCTCTCTAAATAAATTACATTCCTCATAATATTAATTTTCTTTATTTTTTACACTTGGTAAGTTTTAACTGCTGCGTCTTTATTAAATTATTTAAGCGTGTTATTTAATAGTTTAACCTTTAGAATTTGCAATTCCGGGTCGGTTTCTAGAGATAAGACGGGCTCAGGACGAGTTCATGAGTCCAGGTCCGAAACGGGCTCGTATTTGATTTTTATACCAGTAGTCGGGATCATGCTAAAAGAGAAAATTTTATGTATTCATAAATTGGAAAAAGTAAAAATAAAAACTTACTAACTGAGAAACAAGAATATATTTTAAGTGTCTTGAAGTGTTTAACAATCCTTTAAAAATCAGTTTGAAAGGGAATTGAATTATTATTGATGGGATAAAGAGAAGTATTCTGTCTAATTTTGAAGCCTTTGCAATATCATTGTTAGTAACATAAAGAAGCCCTTGGATATCCCTTAACTAGCCTTGCTTCCTGATTGAAGTGCTCTTCCAGGATTACTGGAAAACAGAACTCATGTCTTTCAGCTATATTTGTATAATGGTATTTTAAAATAACAATGATCGTGACTTTTGCACGTTTCTGATAGTGGTTGGGTATAAATAACAAATTTGCTATTTTAAACAGATTTTCGGGGACATGAAAATTACGAAATGTTGCCATGGGTGAGTATTTAGGATTAATACTTATTTCCATGTAAGAAGAGATTTTTAAATGAGAAAATTAATCTTGACACAATTTAAAAATATTATTAACATTTTTCTACTGCGTGTTCTCGGTATAGGGCTCGGGTTCTGATGATACATATTTTTTCGGGTCGGATTTTAAATCCTCAGGCTCGGGCTTCTAAAAAGGAGCGTGAGTTCATCTCTAGTAGATTTGCCTGCACTCTCGCCAGGTTTTATCTTAGGCAGATTGACTGTTTGGTATTCCAGGTATCATTTTCTTCCGAATGATATAGTTTTATTAAGAAATATGTGAAATGCTCTGCAATATAAAACAGTATTAAGAAAATAGCGTCAAAATTTCCAAGCAATTTCAGCAACTTTTTATGCTACATATTTATTTAAGAAATAACACCATTTTTTAAACTTAAATATACTACTAAATTCACTCTGAAATTTTCTATTTATTTGTAATATTTTGTAAGCTTGATGATTGATATACTGTTTTAAATCGTCGTATTTCTCCCTTTTTTTCTTTATTAATAGTTTAGCAGCCAAGAAATGCAAATTTCTATAATTAACCTTAATTAATTTAATATAAAAAATAATAATTTATATATAAAAAATACAAAAATGCCACTGACCATTTTTTTTTATGTTTGGCATTTACTAAACAAAATTGTTTATTTTCTATACGTTTGTTTATTCGTTTGATAAAATTGTAAGAAGGGATCTTTTATTATTTATTTGTTTGTTTGTTTTTATTTTTGTCTCGCATGCGTTCAAAAAGTTCCTTGCCTTGTTTAATGCCTTTTTATACTCATGTAAATCAAGAAAAGTCCCAATAAGACCAATGCAGAATCGTTAAGTTCGTTAAATAAGAGTTGTTCCGTCTCTCCTGTCTTCTTCCCCTTTTTATTTTAATACCAGAGTGCAATATCGCAATAGCACGTAAATAATATCATAGTAATTAACGTACGGACAGAGAATTTCCAACCTTACTTGACTCAGAAACGCACGCACGCTCACACACGCGTAAAAATATCATAAATCACATAGTCCATATTGATGTCAGAACATCATATACATGCAATACAGCATGAATTAATTAAAAAATAGTTCTTGTGTATAGGCAATACAAAATTCAACCTTACCTAAGACAAAAGAAAATAAAGATAGAAAAACTTCATGGATTCCTTTCTTACTATAAAGATAACAACTGTGTCATCTTTATCGTATAATAAACCAATAAAACCAATAAAAATGGTATATCGATAAAACTGGTGTTTAGCAATAAATGTGTTAAATCAAATTCGCATTCGCACTATGTCTCTGTATCCTTCCTTCTCTTTTTAGGTCAGCACAGTATTATAATAGCAATGTGTACTGTTTATTGCTTTCTTTTTTTTTTTTATCCTTACCAGAATCTATGAGTTAAGTTTTCAGAATCGGGTACGTACGTCCCGGTTTGATTCTAATTCGGATTAGTCTTTGCTCCAGAGTAATAGCCAGTTTTTTTTTTTTTTTTTTTTTTTTTTTTTTGACAGCACAAAAGATTATGTGCTGAACTTCCTTAAAGTAAAATCCATCATCAAAAGCATCTTTCTCTCAGAATAGAATGACCTATTACATATATAAACATGTAAAACTCTTTTAAATTTTAACACTGTGGGTTGCATTTTTAGATTTTAAAAAATAAAAAGATAATTTTGTGTAAAAATATCCATAAGGAAAATGAAATGCTAAAATGTATGACGTAGCTAATGGTAGGTTCAAGAGAAAGTAAAAGCTGACTTGTTGGAATTGGTGTTGGCATGGTAATTATTAATATTACTGTGATTGTTAAAAAAACATGTTTCAATTACTTATGCCGGCCGTTATATATATATATAATTAAAATGAAATCACGTGTGTAAAAATAAATGTAAAAATAAAAGCCATAAAAAGGTATTGAACGAATGAGGGAAAATGCTAAAATAAAACTAGTCGGATGTGCCAATCCCAAAACTTTCTTCTATCTCACACAAGTTTCGCATACATTAAAAAGAATGAGAGCCAATTTATATCAAGGTCTAACTGAATCTAAAGTTTTATTAAATTCCGTGCATTAGTTCTTCAGTTATGACTATTGCTAAAATCGTGTAAATCCTGAAAAATGCAGCATAGCAGCGCCACCTGTTGGAGATCTAGACCAAAACCTAATCATTAGCAACTTATGTCAACGTCTAACTGAATCTAAAGTTTGATGAAAATCCGTGCATTAGTTCTTGTAATATAGTTATCGTGATAATAATGAAAAAAGTAGCATAGCAGCGCCTCCTGTTGGGCTATTTACACCAAAACGTAAGCAGCATCTATTCATGTCAATGTCTAACAAAATCTGAAGTTTAATTCCGTGCATTTGTCCTTGGGATATAGCTATCGTAAAAATAATGAAAAAAGTAGCGGAGCAACGCCACCTGTTAGGATATCTATATCAAAATGTAATCAGCGTCTATTTATGTCAAATTCTAACTGAATCTGAAGTTTGGTGAAAATAAGTGCATTAGTTCTTGAGATAGAGCTATTGCGGAAATCGCGAAAAGTGCAGCACAGCAGTGCTACCTGTTGGGCGATTTTCACCAAAAACTAATCAGCACCAATTTATATCAGGGACTAACTGAATATAGAGTTTTATTTAATTTCGTACATTAGTTCTTGAGATAGAGTGTCCACAAATTTTTTGTCACATACATACAGACAGACATTCACAGATTCACAGGCAGACATTTTCCAAAAACAATCGAATCATGTTCAGGACCTTCTAAAACGTATAAATCAGTTGAAAACCCGAAGTCGAAAATTTTCATGAATCCAATACTTTTTTTTTTTTTGTAAAGATAGAAGAAAGTAAAAATTGGATTGTAATATGGAATCTTCAGAGAAACCTCATATCCAGAATTCATAGTGAAAATATGTTACTTCATCGAATATTGTCGGCATAAAGACTAAAAAATGACAATATTAATCTCCTTATAACATTAATTCAAAACTTGAGTTATGATAAAACATACTCTTTGAATCTATATTCACCTTGTACTACAAATACTAATTAAAAACAACATTTATGTTGTTTTTAATTAGTTGTTGCTTATAACATATTTAAAAAATCCAGGATGATTGAACTATATTAAGAAATATATGAAAATACAAATAAAAAAGACAAAAGCTTTAAAATATCTCATCAAGCAGAAAAAGTGTCATGTATTCGAACGGATACATACCAAAACCATTTGCCTTGGCCTAGCTAAATAACATGAGTCAAACTAGAGAGAGAATGAAAAAGAATAAAGATAAAAGAACGTATGTGCTGATATATATATATATATATATATATATATATACTCTTTACAAAAAATTACAAAAAAAAAATAGATTTTTAATTAAAAAAATTCTACAAAAATGAAAATTTGTATAAATATGCATATTATATGTTTATTTATTTATATCATTCTCTAAGAATTAAATATGTTACAAATATATTCAAAATATATTAATAATATATGTTTATTTATTTATATAATTCTCTAAGAATTAAATATTTCATAAATGTATTCATAACATATTATAGATTTCCAAGAATTTTCTTAAATTTTCTAAAATGTTGAAGGAGAAATTCGAATAAATTGAAAATTCATCAGGATTTTAGTACAGTAGAACCTCGATCGATCGTTTCTCAAGGGACCATTCGTTTCAAACGATAGTTACGGGAAAACGATTAATGCGGGTCAACAAAAAATATTTTCGTGTGAAAAAGTATATGGCATAAATAAATTTATTACACTGAGATATAGAAAATTTGAAGGAGAAAAACACATATTTACTACAAAAAATTTACGAAGCAGAATAAAGAGGAATAGATCTATTTATTTACTGGAAATATTGGGAAATTTTAGCTTGTACACATTGTTTCTTCTTAACACAAACAATAAATTTTCGACATTAGTGACATCTTTCTGCTCTCTTTCACTTAATGCATGTGAATAAAGAAAATTTCTCATTGTTTCAAATTCTTTAAGGGCTTCAACAAACGTTGGAACTGGTTCTATATTGACATTTTCGTCTTCATCGGTATCATCATCCATTTTTTTATTCTCTTCGATCATTTCTTGAACAGAAATCAAGCTACATCTCGCAACCTCTTTATCCATTGATGCATAATTGTCAAAGGTAATGTTCGAGCCATTTGCTGTGATAAATCATTTTCCTCTTCATCGTTAGCATCAGCAGTTACATTTTCGAGTTCTATGACATCCCCCTTAGCCTTATTAAAAGAGTTAATTATAGTTTCTTGGGTTACTCTCTCCCAGGCAGAGACAACGAAATAAATGGCTTGTAAAACATCAATTTTGATGCTATTGCATTTCATCCATCATAGCTAGAGCTTTTCTAACTAAATTCTTTCTCTAATGGCGCTTGAAACTGTGAATAATACCCAAATCCAGGGGTGCCCTACTAGTGCAATTAGGGGGATAAAAATGAACTGTCCCAGTTTTTAATGAAGATGTATCCGGAGGGTGCGCTGAACAGTTGTCAATGAATAAAACTACTTTTCTTTTTTCTTTTCCAACTGACTTGTCAAAATCATTCAAAAATTCAGAGAAAATTTCATTTGGCATCCATTCTCTTGAAGTAGCACGTTACGACACAGGTAAATTTTTGATGTTTTTGAAACACCTTGGCTTTTCTGACTTTCCGATTACAATCGGCGTTCTTTTATTGCTTCCCTCACTATTTGGGCACAATAAAACAGTTAGTCTTTCTATAGAACTTTTGCCTCCATGACAAGCCTCTCCTTCGTATGGTCCTGCAAACATCTATAAAAAAGCCCCGTTTCATCCACACTGTAAATGTCACGAGAGTCATATCCTTCAATAAATACCGGTAATTTCGAAAACCTTCTTGAACCACTTTGTCTTCATCACCTGCGCTTTGACCACACATTTTTTAAAATTTGTATCCATGTCGCTCTTTAAAGCGTGAAATCCATCCATTTGAGACTGTGAAAATTTCAATACCTTTTAAAGAAGCGATTTTTAGGGCTTTGTCCCGCAGAATTGTTCCATGTATTGGAATTTGTGATCCTCGAGCTTGACAATACCAGTCGTACAAAACAGTTTCTAAATCTTTGTATATTGATTCTCGACCAGTTTTTCGTTCGTCCTTAATTTCATTGGTTGAAAGGCCTTCATCTCCCCCTCACTCCCTCTCTCGCTCTTAAGGTGACTACTTTAATAAATACAGATATCCGACGCCACGTCGTTAACAAAAACTAAGTTCTTATTCTACTTTTTATAAGGACAATTCACTGCTCATCATTTTACATTTTTTTTCCAATTGCAAACTTTTTTTCATTTTACCTGTACACTGGAGGGTTGCCACTTACAAAATGGCACGTTTATCGCCTGTTTGGGGATTGCATTTAAAGATCACCACACACTCATGGAATCGCTCTCGGTTTAGCAATACGCACGTGCATCCAAGGTCACAATTAGAACAACATTTGTTTTCTTATACATGAATAAAATAGGTTAAATTCTCCATTTTTTTCGAAGGTCGATAAAATTTTTGAACAATAGATGCGGGAATCTGCATGTTTGAAAAACGACCTAAGCGAGTATAATTAACATTATTTAAATAGTATTCGTGACGGGACCTTTGAAACTAGACGATACATACGGGATAACGAAAGATGCGGGAACGATGGATCGAGCTTTTACTGTACCAAATAGCATCAAAGCAATATTTCATAAATCCACAGAATATTATCACAACTGGACCAACATTCTTTTAGTAAAGATTATGTGTCCTGTAACCTTTACTAAAGGGATTTGTAATCAAAGATTTAAAAAAAGCCGCTAATGCTGCATTAGCTATGAGAACACATTCATAACCGAATTGAAAATGGAGAAAGTTTTCACTTCGTCTAATATTTATTTTTAAATGCATGTTCATACACATCATTTCCACATTAATTATGCGTTTTTTAAGGGAAGGGAGATTGCCTTTTAAGAACATTTTGGCAATATATATTTCTCTCCCTCAAAAATAAAGAAATATTTATCTAACCTTAGCAGCGGGAAATGCGAGATGCTCGTCGCACCACGTTTAATTTACTTTGCATATTATGTCCGGAGTAACATTTATTTATTTAAGAGGAGTAAAAATAAATTTCTTTTTTAAAAAATAACATAAGAGATGCACACAAATTTTCTTAACGTTATGTAGAAAAGTAGCTATTCGAAAAAATATTGTCAAAGTTAGAACTATATCTAGCGAAAGCAAGGCTCGTTCTAAGAACTTTAAGTACCATTAACACTTTAACAGTTTCTTTTTTTGACCAAAAAAAAAAAAAAAAAAAAACTATTGGGTTGTTCGGAAAGTTCTTTCCGTTTGTGAAAGTTGGTTCGTACCTGAAAATTCTATCATTTGATTATTGCACATTAATTCCGATAGCTTATGTCTCATAATTCCTCGTATCCTTCATTTGCCGGTTGATTTTTATTCTGTGAAGACGTGTTACACTGTTCTGTGCTTTTTTTACGATGTTGTGTTGAATTCTTATGGATTTCTCAAAATGTCGTCAACGAGCGTAGATCAAAGTAGTGATATACTTACGAACATTGTGAACAGGGCTGTTGCTCCGAACTTTAATGCTGAACTCTTATCCTCTGCATTTCCTGGTGGGAAAATTAAGAATATATTGGCTGAATTCTTATCTTTTTGTGATGAATACATTGCAACTATCTTAAACAAAGATGGTTACCATCAATCACAAGCTGATCAAACGGAGGTATAATAAATATTTGCCAAGAGGTTTTTCAATTTCTGGGGGAGCCTTTAATCTTAAAAATTATACAAGTTCCGCTTATTTTGCATTTTTCTGTTTTTCTAAACTCAAAGTAACCCCTCAAACTTTATTTACTAAGGAAAATTTATATGAGGAACTTAAATTCACTAGGGTTATTAATGAACTTAAACGTAAAAATAACGTGGAAAACTCCGCAATTCCCCTAAAAAATAAATTTCAAAATCTTGGTAGTGACGTCAATATTGATGCCGATACCCGTATGGATCAAACTTCCCCCTTTTAACACCCCGGGCCAAAATTCTGTTAACTCTAAACCCCGTATTAATCCATTTTATAATGAAGTACAGGAAAATTGGACTGAGCTTGCAACATGTATTAGTGAGATTAACAAAACCAAACCATTAATTACTCTCAAAGATGAACGTTTCATGGTTTTGTGCAAAACAGGCGAGACAGGGGAAACTCAACGTTTCTTTGATGAAAAAACTAAGAAGTATATACTACCCTTCCCTCGAAGGACCAGAAGCCTAAAAAAATATGTATTACGAGTCTTCCCTGTTATTACTGATAACAAAATTATCATTAATAGTCTAAAAGAGTATGGCTTCACTGTAATCAGGGCTGCCATGCTCAAAAATCGCAAAAGTAGAAACCCAATGCAAATATAGATGGTGAGTGTCTTCCCGCGCTCCAACTTTAATGAAATCTATCAAATTAAAGAAATTTATTATATTTCTGTCTATATTACAGCCTTTAATGAAAAACAAAAAATTAAACAGTGTTATCGTTGACAGGACTTTGGCTACGTTTCCGAAGTCTGCAATTTTACACCGAAATGCTTAAAATGTGCCGAAAAACATCTAACGACGGAGTGTCCACACAAGGGCAGAATTACACCTAAATGTGCAAATTGCGGACAAACTGGTCACCCTGATAATTACCGTGGTTGTCCTAAAAACCCCTAACGTGTTAGAGGCAAAAACAACTTTAATTCTACTAAAGAAAACAACAATACTATTAAAGAAACCCAAATGCTGGCTGATACTCTTAAAGACTTTAATTATACTAAAAAGAAAACCAATGCTGTGCATTTGCAGCTGATTCTCCTGATTCTAGCCCTGAAGGCACTACTTCTCCTGTGGAGAACTCTCCTTTCTTATCTACTAATGATAATACTAAAATTATTCCAAATTCTAATTCTAACTCTCATCAAGTACCATCTAGTTATCCTAATAAAATCCAGGAAATTTTTCAAATCTCTAAATTTCTTAAATGTATAAAAAATATATTGCTACACAGACAAAAAAGTTTAAGAATCCGATGGAAAAAAAATATTGTTATTATCAATGAATTCGACTCCCTTTCCAACGAAATTAATATCTGCAATGCTGACTAATGTCATCCTTGCAGAGTTACCAGACTGTGCGGTCTCCAACTCCATATTTTTTCTTCAACCTTTTATTTTTGCTTTTTAACTTTTTATGTGCTGAGTTTTCCACTCTTCTATCGTAAAATAGCTTTTCTTTTTTGTTCTGTCTGTTTTTGTTGTTGTTGTTAATTAATATATATATTAAAAAAATCTAGACTGCTTTCTTAGAAATGTATCTCTTGAACTAATGTATGGTCTCTGAAAGGAGCCCTTTCTTATGAGATGGGTATGGGTTCGTCCCTCGGTAGATTTTCGTCTGTCATGAGGATCTAATGGAACTTTCTTTCTTTTTATTTAATTGTTAAACTTTCGTTTGTCTTTTCTGCATTATAATTCTATTTTAAACTTTATTGCATTTTTTATGTGGTTTTTACTAAAATTTTATATTTTCTTACGGCTCCCCATTTGCCTTGCAAGTCGACTACTTTTATACTTGATATTAAGTTGCTTCACAACTAGGTGATCCATGAAGCTCACTACCTTGTTCCTTGTCTCATAATTGACGGGCAGAGTTTTCCGGTACGAATTGGTTTTCCCAAACGGAAGGAACTTTTCGAACAACCCAATAAAATAGGGACAAAACACCACTTTTCCCGCACTAAAATATACGATTTATTTTACCAAAAATTCCTGTCATTTAATAAAGCGGAGATTGCAGCTAAAATTTAGTGATATACAAGAGCTTTGAATAACGAGCAATCAAACTGTTCTTCAACGTAAGGTCTCCGGGCAAAGCTGTTAAGTGGTTAAAGAAAATTTAGTAAACATTTATTTATCCGTCTATAAAAATAAAAATAGATTTTATTTTTCATGCAAAATATTTTGCTCGATCACATTGAGAATGCACAGGCAATCGAAGCCCTCTTTTTTTTTTTTTTTTTTTTTTGTAAGTGGTTATTTTCTGGAAGTGTAGTTTTTCTCTCATTAAAAAATGCTGTATCAAAAATTTGCAATTACAAAATGTTAGGATAGTGATTTCTGATGTAAACATTTCATCTATTATTGTGAGCCTGAATATTCATCCATCCGACTTCAAGCTGGTGAAACGAAACACGTGTGCGCTGACAAAGTACTTTTCTGTTTTCTGTGAGATTCTCATTAAAGAACTTACACGTGTAACCTCAAGAGTTCAAGGCTAAATGACGTAGACTTGACTGTGTTTTTTTCTCTCATCCAAGAACTAATACTTCAGTCTCTGAGTAACTTTTATTTAATGCAGACCTGCTGAACACTTCTCTTAAAATTAAATGTGTTAACTTTTTATAGTGTGATGTAAATTTTATAATGTAAAATTAATCTTTCTTTTTCTTCAACAGTAATTAAATAATTAACTTAGAAATTATACAATGAAGCCATACTTTATTTTAACAAGATTGTGTTTGTTAATATCTACTTCAAATGTGCATTATCGCTGGATTAATTCGCAAGTTGGATAATTACTCACTACACCTTCGCGGATTCAAAAGGTAGGACAAACTTTCTCTACCTTTCTTTTATTATCATGAAGTCTTAAAGTGAATTTTAAGAATAAAAGAGAAGAATCATTTATTTACCGTAGTTCTAAAAATTATCAGATTATGAGCGCTGAGGATTGAACACGGTAAAACCGCTCTCTAATAAGAAAAATAAAAAAAAACTATATTTTAAACAATAGAAACTATAAAAGTATTATTAAAATTAATAAAAATACAACATCATGGCTTCAAATATGAAAGAAATGTGTAGCATAGAAAAACTGAACTCCAATAATTATGCGATTTGGAAGTTCAAGGTAGAGATGCTGTTAATGAAAGAGGATTTAATCAACCAGATAACTGATGATCCGCCAAACCCCTTAACAGGCGAATGGACGAAGAAAGACAATAAAGCCAGGGCTATTATAAATTTAAGCTTAGAAGACTCACAGCTGATTTACATAAAAAACGAAACATCAGCTAAAGCTACATGGTTAGCATTAAAAACAATACATGAGCGCGCGAATTTATCTAGTAAATTATATTTGCTAAGAAAACTATATAGTATAAAACTAGTTGAAAATGGTAATATGAACGACCATATTGTTAAAATATTAGAAACCGCTGATAGGTTAAAAGCAATAGGAGAAGAGATTAAGGACTCTCATCTATCTGCACTTTTGTTGTGCTCCCTTCCACCTAGCTATGATACTCTGATCACGGCATTAGAGGCCCGATCAGAGACCGAATTAAATTCGGAATTTATAAAAGGAAAACTAACAGATGAATTTCAAAGGAGACAAGAAAGCTCCAATTCATCGCATGAAAATGTATACAAAACATTTAATAAACAAAAACAAAACACTAGGGCATATCCAAAAAAAGAACAAAACCTTTTTTGCACGAATTGCAAAAGGAAAAACCACGTGCGACAAAATTGTTGGTTTCTTAAGAATAAAAATTCTAAGAACCAAACAAATGAAAAATACAGACAAAATTCGTCTTTATGCTTTGAAGCAAGTAATTTTACTCCGAAAACTAAAGCAGAAAAAAACACACAAATTCAAGAGAGTAAAAGCGAAGAAAATCAAAACGAAAAAACAATGTCTCAAAGGCAATTATCATTAATCGCAAATAATGAATCTAAATCTACTTGGGTTGTTGATTCTGGAAGCAGTTCACATATTTGTAATGACATAAATGTATTTGTTGACATTGACAATAACAACAAAAATACTGTCACGATAGCAAACGGAACAACACTAAAATCGCACGGGACAGGTACAATAAAATTACGGACACAATCAAATGACATAACTTTAAAGGACGTTTTATATGTCCCTGATATTCAATCAAATTTAATGTCGGTTACGAAAGCCACAAAGTATGGTTATGAATTCATGTTTGAAAATAACACCTGTAACTTATCCTATAATGGAAAAACTCTCTTAGAAGGAAAAAAGAGAGAAAATTTATATGAAATTAACCTATATAAACCTAAGCAAGAAATCTATGTCAATTTTGCTGAACAATGCAAGAATAAAAACTGCATTGAGCTTTGGCATAAGAGATTAGGTCATAGAAATGTTAATTCAATTAAACAACTCTTATCCAACAATTTAGCAACAGGTCTAGAAATTCAAAATTGCAAACATGACATAGTTTGTGAGAGTTGTATAAAGGGAAAACTAACAAATGCACCGTATCCAAAACAGAGTGAGAACAGAGCTAAGAAGGCGATCGATCTGGTGCATACGGATGTATGTGGTCCGATGCAAACAGAAAGCATAGGAGGGAAGAAATATTTTCTCACATTCACAGATGATTTTAGTAGATTCACAATGATATTTCTTTTATCGAATAAAAGTGAGGTAGTTACCAAAGTGAAAGAATATGTAGCCATAACGAAAAATAAATTCGGTCGCACAGTTAAAGAAATCCGATCAGACAATGGGGGTGAATACACTAGCGAAGAATTAGAAAAATTCTTAAAATATGAAGGTATTCATCACCAGTTCACTATTCCGCATTGTGCACCTCAGAACGGTGTTTCGGAAAGAAAGAATAGGACTTTAGTCGAAATGACAAGGTGCCTATTATCGGAAGCGCAGCTGCCAAATAAATTTTGGGCCGAAGCTTTAAATACAGCTGTGTATCTTATAAACAGATTACCAACAAAATCACACAATTCAACTCCATACCAGCTATGGACAAACAAAAAACCGAATTTATCAAACATAAAAATATTTGGCTGCAAAGCTTATGCTTATCTCGATAAATCCCAAAGAGGAAAACTCGATGATAAAGCAATAAAAGGAACATTTATCGGTTATGATAATAGATCAAAAGGATATAGGATCTACATTGGCAATAATAAAGTAATAAGGGCGAGAACTGTTAAATTTATAGAAAACTCTAATTCAAATGAAAACGAAAAAAAATCCATTGATATGAGAGAAGAATTAGAAGTTCAGAAACAACCTGAAAAAGCAGGGGGAGATTCCTCAAAATTCTTTATAGACATGCAGGAAGATAAACAAACAGACAATGAGGAAAATTTAAACGAAAACGAACCTAGAAGATCTCAACGATCAAATAGGGGAGTTCCACCCGATAGATTCTCTTATATTACTAAAATACAAAAAGAAAATATTGAACCAACAGAGTGGAAAGATATAGCGAAAATCGAAAACCCATATGATAGAAACAAATGGTACGAAGCAACTAATGAAGAAATTAATTCATTAAGAAAAAACAAAACATGGGAACTAATTGATCCACCACCTGGAATAAAAGTAATTGGGAATAAATGGGTATTCACCAAAAAATATAATGAAAATAATGAAATAGAAAAATATAAGGCACGTCTTGTAGCCAAAGGTTTTTCTCAAAAATACGGAAGCGATTATTTTGAAACCTTCGCTCCAGTAGTAACGTATACAACTATAAGAGCGTTTCTAGCATGTGCAGCGTATAAAAATTTAGATGTTAATCATATAGATATTAAGACTGCATTCCTCCACGGAAATTTAGAAGAGGAAGTTTATATGTCACAACCAGAAGGGCATGTAATACCGGGAGAGGAAAATAAAATTTGCAAACTAAAAAATCAATTTACGGATTGAAGCAATCCGCACGAGCATGGAACATTAAATTAGAAGAAAGTTTAACTAAACTTGGTTTTGTGCAAAGCACCTCCGATCCATGTCTCTTCACACGAAAATTAAAGGAAAGTACAACATACATCATTATATATGTTGATGATTTATTAATTTCAGGGGAAACTAAAGAAATAAATGGAATAATAGAACAACTAAAAAAGGAATATGAAGTCAAAAATTTAGGACTTGTAAATTATTATCTGGGGATAAACATAAAAAGAAGTAAAGAAGGAAATTTCGCACTTGATCAAAGAAACAAAATAAAAGAACTGATCGAAAAATTCGATTTAAAGGAAGCGAAACCCTGTGATACTCCGATGGAACCCGGGTATTTAAACATAATTGATGAGGAAAATTTACTTTCTAATAACAGTAAATATAGGCAAGCTATCGGAACATTGTTATATATAGCTACAATAACCAGACCAGACATAGCCGCCGCTGTGAACATTTTGAGTCGTAGAAACGAAAAACCCAGAGAAAAGGATTGGAACGCAGTAAAGCGGGTTATTAGATATTTAAAAACAACACAAGAACTAAAACTAATTATTAGTAAAGAAAATGAGCCAATACTAACAACATATGCTGACTCCGATTGGGCAGGGGATAAAAATGACCGTAAATCAACAACGGGAAATTTATGTAAATTAGGAAATACACCAATTTCCTGGTCAACTAAGAAACAAAATTCAGTTGCCTTATCATCCGCTGAGGCTGAATACATCTCAGCAGCAACTTCAGCACAAGAGACAGTTTGGATTATCAATCTTCTAAAGGACCTTGATCTACAACAAAATTTGCCCATAACTTTATTCGAAGATAATCAAGCTTGTATAAACATGGTTAAAAATTATAAACATCATTCGAAAACTAAACATATCGATATAAAATACAACAGCATAAAAGATCTTAAGGAAAAGGGAATAATTGAACTACAATATTGCCCAACCAAAACTATGACAGCTGACATTCTAACGAAGCCCCTTCCCAAACCTGACTTTACAAAACACAGAACAGGTTTAAATCTCAAGAACATTTATACTTCAGAAATCAAGCAGGGGTGTTAGGATAGTGATTTCTGATGTAAACATTTCATCTATTATTGTGAGCCTGAATATTCATCCATCCGACTTCAAGCTGGTGAAACGAAACACGTGTGCGCTGACAAAGTACTTTTCTGTTTTCTGTGAGATTCTCATTAAAGAACTTACACGTGTAACCTCAAGAGTTCAAGGCTAAATGACGTAGACTTGACTGTGTTTTTTTCTCTCATCCAAGAACTAATACTTCAGTCTCTGAGTAACTTTTATTTAATGCAGACCTGCTGAACACTTCTCTTAAAATTAAATGTGTTAACTTTTTATAGTGTGATGTAAATTTTATAATGTAAAATTAATCTTTCTTTTTCTTCAACAGTAATTAAATAATTAACTTAGAAATTATACAATGAAGCCATACTTTATTTTAACAAGATTGTGTTTGTTAATATCTACTTCAAATGTGCATTATCGCTGGATTAATTCGCAAGTTGGATAATTACTCACTACACCTTCGCGGATTCAAAAGGTAGGACAAACTTTCTCTACCTTTCTTTTATTATCATGAAGTCTTAAAGTGAATTTTAAGAATAAAAGAGAAGAATCATTTATTTACCGTAGTTCTAAAAATTATCACAAAAACCTTTCCATTTGCAGATAGGATCACAGTACATTTATCTACATTGCTATTATAAAACCTGCGAGATTTCCATAACAATATTTTTTGTTAATTAATATAATTATTTTTGTAAATATTTTACAAAATCAGCTATAGCTACACTGCAAAAAATAATTGTCGATTTTACAGTATAAAACTGGCACCCCAGCTGCTAGTATTATACCGTAAAATTAACAGTATTAAACCGTAAAATAAGCAGTAATACGCTACCGCGCATGCGCGGTAGCGTATTAGGGGTACAGTACTATGCAATTAATTCCGTTATCGGCAAAACTATATAAGACACCTTAATAAAGAAATTATAAAAGTAATGCACCTTTTTTCATGTACCAATTGACATGAGATATTTGTCTTCCATATCCTATCTTCTATCAAGAAGATCTTTGAAAGAGATTATATAATTTCATATATATATTTTATTTACATAATTATTATTTATTATATATTATGCGCGGTAGCGTATTACTGCTTGCACGGCAGCGTATTACTGCTTATTTTACGGTTTAATACTGTTAATTTTACGGTATAATACTGGCAGCTGGGGTGCCAGTTTTATACTGTAAAATCAACAATTATTTTTTGCAGTGTACTAATTTATTAAATCATTTTTAATGAAAAAACTTATCTTAATTTCATATTATTATTATATCAATTTTCTAATATATCTTCAGACATTAAGGAAGATGATTATTGATGTGGAGCAATTTATTGATTCATAGTTCGTGGCATAAGGGTTTGAAACTTGAAAATTCCTCTTTCCCTTCGCACAACACACTTGCCTTTCAAAAGCATTCGCAGGACACACGTGTGCATGTGGACAGGAAGAGTACATTATTCGTACAATAAAAACGGAAAATAGATTAAACAATGAAATACGCAACTTACTCGTAAAATATCTTTTAATTTTAGAGAAAAGTTCATAATTATTACATTGCAAATAATCGGTAAAATAACAGTTGCCGTTTATCAAAATCATCAACAGCACCGGCGTCTTATTAGTTTACATTCAAACTTCAAAATACAAAATTAATCACTATAGTCCGGGATGCAGCGACATTTTTTACATAACCATTTTACACAAGCCAATCTTTAAATATGCAATTGGTCTTAATCAATCACGAAAACAGTCTCCAGCTATCACGATAGTGGTGGATGCAGCTTCGGAGACCACAACATCCTCTAATCGAAGCGAAATGAATGGCAACATGATTACGGGAGATCATTACTGGCGTAGACAATATCTTTCAATCTTCTTTAATCGGGTTGCCAATCAATTCCCTTGGACTGGGTGAACTTGCGGCTTCCAAGGCTGCATCCACCGCTGTCACGTTTTCATGATTGATTAAGTAAAAGCAATTACATATTTGGAGATCAACTTGTATAAAATAGTTAAATAAAAAATGTCACTGCCTCTTCGACTACAAGTAGGTAACTTTAGTTATAATCAATCAAATTGACACTGTATCAGGTATTTAGTTTGAATGCCTCAATAATTTAACTTGATTATAGTGACATCAACTAATTTGATTTCGTTCCTGGAAAATTCCACACCTATAGCAATACTATTTAAATGTATACTGAGAAACCAGCAGTATCAGCATTATTTTCAGTGTTAAGTTCAACAACTTAAACTCACAATATGCACTACAAAACATATAAAAATCTTATGCGAGATAAAATGAATTATGAATGCAGAAGAATTTATTATTAAGAAAGCGTGTATAAGTATTTTTTCTTTTTTCATGACTGACGCCTCACTAGTCGCGAAAACGTGTACGGCTACACCTGCATTAAAGTTGAGTCACTCATTCCTAAGTATTCCTAAGTAAGCCTTTAAAGCAACAACGGCTTTAAAGGCTAGGTTGGTTCATCGTTTTGAGAAAATACATTCCTTACAAATGATCATAGGTGCGCATAGAAGAAAATCTCCCACAGGACGCCTTGCTTGTCTGCGTACGTATATCCTACATGAAGTAATCAAATTGAATATCTTTTATTTATGGATCAACTAAAATGTAACAAAATATGAAGTTAAATTAAAAGGTAGAGAATAGATAATAGCATATGTTTATCAAGAAAATCTAATTTCGATATTTAGTTATAGTTTACTTGCAACACTCCTGTTAATGTTATGATTCAACAAGTGATTGCATATTATTGATGGACCTAAAATTAGAGATACTTCATTAATGACAAAAGCATTAAAAATGTAGAAAACAACATTTTGAAGGGTTTTTTTTTTTTTTTTTTTTTTTTTTTTTTTTGTTGTTGTTTAAATGCATGATGTTTACTAATGTTTTCTTCTAATTTCAGAAAAACGAAAATTTTTCTTATTGAATAACGTTACGTTAATTAAAATTCGAGATATCATTATATAAAAATTGTGCATGATACAAAACATCTGATTGCATTTTTGAAATCAGTACACCAAATTTACTTAACCCCTACGCAACGAGCATCTTTTCTTTTTTTTTTTTTGGGCAACATCTTTTTTCGAATAATTTGTTTTGATTTATCAAGTAGCTTCCATCACAAAAAATAAAAAGCTAACTACTGCAGACATCTGAAGGAAAGCAATTCCGGAAAATTTCAATATATTTTCACAGATTCGTGACCCTAAGACCCCAAAACCGCCCGCCGTTCAAATGTACATATGTATACTATCTATCTATCTATCTATATATATATTCCCATCATTACATTTACCCGAAAACATCGATATTGACTACTTCAAAACTTTAATTTTTTACATTTTCATAACTATATCTTCCAAAATAATGCTATTTTTATTCAGACAAAAGGAATTTCACAAGTCCCATCTAGTTCCAGTATGCTTTCAGATTTATATCTCTATTTCTATGAAAGAAAGTATATTAGCAATAATATTTTCGTCCTCTATAGATATATGGATAATATAATTATCTTTTCCCTGAACACTGTAAAAAATGGGTACTTAAAATTAAGTAAAAAGTACTCAATTTTGAATACGTCACATACTCAAAATAGCTCCGATCCAAATGTACTCAAAATTTAGAAACACATGTACTCATTTTTGTATGGATGTATGTTTTCATGGATGAATTCAAATATGAACTCCTATGTACTCATTTTTGATCCCATGGATGTATTCAAATTAAAAAAATTTTATGTCGTTAAAATAAAATTTATAGGATTAAAAAAAAAGTAACTTCGCGAGGACAACCTTACAAGGGATATATACATTTCTGCTCATTTTTTTCTTCGTGCGTGAGTTTATAGTAATTAACCTTGCCCAAGAGAGGAATCGAACCCGCGATGTCCTGTTTACTAACCTGACGACCCAAACCAACGCGCCATGAGGGAACATGCCTCCTTCTCAAATGTTGTTAGTTAGTTTGAAACTCCCCCTCTATCCCTTCCTAACAGTATCTGGCATCTGTCGCCATCTGTTAGGAAGGGATAGAGGTTTTAAATATGTTTTTAAGGATGTACAGTGCCTGTCTATATGTGTTAAAGATTAAAATAATGTCTGATGTAACAGGTAGTTCGAAGAATTATTAATTAAAAAAATGACATTAGAAAAGATCATAGACTGAAATACTAAAATTATAAACTTTGTAAAATTATAATTTATAAAATAATAAATTTTAGCGTAATTCATAAATTTGTAAGCCAAATCAGCTTAGTTTAATACCAATTTGCGTAGCTATAATTTGCAAAGATATTATATTATGAAACTTTTAAATAACACAATATTGTCTCACGTTAAAAAAGTTAAAATAAATTTTTAAAAAACTAGTGGAAAAAAATCATAATCTTGAAGTACTATCAAGAAAAAAAAAAGATGTGTAAAATGTGAGGAAAAAAAAAAGTAAATGTGTTGTAGTGGATCCACTTTGATGAAAATCCCGAACAACCAGATCCACTTTTCATTTCTCTTATTCTTCGTTTTTCCTTCAAATAATAGCTTTTTAGGCTCCGTAATTTCGTCATTACACATTATGAAATATACAAGTTTGTTGGGTTTGATCATATGTTCATTTTTGATCCAAAAATACTCATTTCGAAATGAATACATGAACTTACTCATTTTTGAGAATGCACATGTTCATTTTTGATCCAAAAAAACTCATTTCGAAATGAGTACATGGACTTACTCATTTTTGAGTACTTCATTTTTTACAGTGAATGAAAATCTTTCTATTTATCTACCTTTAGCATATCCTTCCAATCTTGAACTTAGTACTACTTATTTCAATATATATACTATTCATTTTATGGATATTAATGTCTCTATTCTTTCTAATCATACTTTAACTTCCATATGTTAAACGTAATAATTTTTCCTTCAATGTCATTAATTTTACTAACTTTCATTCCCATGTCTACATATTTCAGTTTACAGAAACATTCTTCTAAACCACTGCAATCGTATTAAACATTTATGCTCCTCTTATTTCATTAGGCCTAATTCATTACAGTTAAAACATACAGCTTTGTCTTATAATTATCCCCTTGCTGTTTTTTCGTCATGTGATAAACATTAAAACATTAATCTAATTTTACCAGTACAGGCATTAAATATGTATAAAAATTATAAAATTGAAAACAATATTAAGGAAAAAGGCCGTGAATTGCTAAAAAAAATTATAAAACTTATTTTTTTTTTAAATTAACAAAAAAATTAACAAAAAAAAAACACAAAATAACTAAATTTCCCCCCGCCCACGCCCCTCAAAAATGTATATATAAAATCAGAATGTTATTAAGGAGGGATGAGGAGGGGACTGCTAAAAACAGATACAAAATTTATTTTTAAAAAATCTGGTTTTATGCATTTAATCATTTCATTTACATAACAAAATTATCTACACAACATAAACAATACATTCTTCATTTTATTCACACACTGCCTCCTCATAAATAGCTAATTATTGTACTACTATCTTCCTATTTCATCTTTCATCTTTATTAATATTTAAATTTTATTTACTTCCTTTATTTTTCATCACAATCTAAACTTTATTTACACTAATTAGTACTGTGTTTAAAATTTATTTATTTTAATTCCATCTTCTCCTCAATCATAATAGAGGACAGCACCAGATTTATCATTTAACTAGTCTATAATTTCAGCTTTTCCTTTTATTTTTATGAGATAGATGGCAGCACCAAAAAAAATTATTTCTTCTCATCATTCCTTACAATGCAATGACTGTATTTTTAGAAACCATTTTGAGTTTAATGTTGACATGATCTTTGTAAAGCATTTTGTAACTTGTTCAATCTTCATTAATACTAGTTTTTTGGTGAGTTTTACACACTGTTTTGTGAACTTTTTTTTATTTATGTTGAATAATAGTTTTTTATTTATTTATTTTTATTTTTTGTTATTTGAAGTCTTGTAGGTTTTTTATTAACTTGTTTCGTATATATGTTATTAGGGGCTTAATATTGTCGATTTTAGGCATAAGGAGGACAATATTTGATGAAATAACATATTTTTACTATGAATATTCGTATGAAATTCCTCTGAAGATTCCATAATATATTCATGGTTTTCCAATTTTTGTTTTTTCGTTTTATTAATTCCTGCAGTATCCTTTCCATTGCTTTTTATTTTATCTTATCCTTTATTTTTCACATATGTTTTCATTTTTAAATAAATAAATAAATATATATATATATATATATATAGATAGATAGATAGATAGATAGATAGATAGATAGATAGATAGATTTATTTTTGTCATGCTGTAGCACTCGTATTTACGAACCGATTTGGGTGTGACTGCTCACGTGTACGGAACTTGACCGAGTCCGTTGGCCAGTTTCATCTGGCATCTTATTTCAAAATTGCGGCCACTTAAAATTTTCAAATTCAAAAAGATGTACAAAAAAAAATTAGAAATTCAAAATGATTTTTTTCTTTAAGTGTTCGGCCTTAATATAATGATTACGGAGCATTTTTTGTTTCGCCTCTATCTTAAAAAATGGCTGAGATATAGGTTATTGAAATTTTAGGGTGACTGACAATTTGAAACAACACAAAAGACTGTGATATGCTTTATCATATAGCACTCGCATTTATGATCCGATTTGGATGTGACTGAGCATGTGTACACTGAACAGGACTTACCAAGGTCGCAGCTGAATTTGTTGACCAGCTTCATCTGCCATCTTGTTTCAAAATAGCAGCTACTTAAAATTTTCAAATTAAAAAAGATGTAACAAAAATAGAAATTCAAAATGTTTTTTTCCGTAAATATTCGGCCTTGACACACAGATCCCGGAGCATTCTTTCAGGTAGTTGTAGATAATATTGTTAATATTATATTTAATTTAACTATAGAGGGAGCTATTGATTGTATATTAATTTTACTTTCAGGAATTAAAATTGGATGGAGTAATATATATTCACGGATATAAATTTGTTATAAGTGTATTAAAACCAGAATTATTTTGTGTGTTTTTGAATCATTTTGTGATTGGGTGTCATTTATGGGGTTGTGTTTTAAAAAAAGTGTGCTCTCAACTTGTCTTACAAATCGTTTCTCTCAACTCGACTTAGTTAACATGTATGATGCATTGCCATGTGGATGTGAATATTATGTAGACGTTGTGACATTTTAAGGATTCTGTATAATTATTGTGAGTAAAATATTTTATCTACACTTTACGCGTTCATATTTCCAATTTTATTATTTCAAAACTGTTATCTCGTGGTAATTTAGTGAGGTGTTAATTACAGTTTTTTGGATAATCGATGTGAGTGAAATATATTGTATTTTCTTAATGGTTTTTTATTTCCTATTTAAATATTTCCAAATTTTAATATTTCCAATTGTTGTCTGGTAATAATTCAGTGTACCTGGATGATTCTACTGATCTTAGCATTATGCCAGTAGAATTATGAAACACTGAATTATTATTTAAAACACATGTGGGTGCATCCAGGCTGATGAGTACATGTGCATGTGTTTTTCCATGTCCAATTCATATTTAATTCTCATGTGGTCCAATTTTCCATTGTGTATGGTTCATATTTAATTTGTTAATCCATTTGTGTTTACTTAATTGCAACTCCAATTTATATATATTTTTTTTTCCCCTTTCTCTCTATTTCTTTTTTCAATATTCTTTTGGTATGAGTAAAATTTGGCCAATTACCATTGAAGCATCAGCTATGGTAATATTATGTTTGCACATGTTAATTATTAGCTATGTGGTATTCTGTATACACAGTATCATTGATTATCTCTTTGGAGATTTAAGTAGAATAGAACTTGATATGTTTTTTGAAATTCATAGATATTATAATTATTTAACATTCTATAAAATTATGCTGCATTGCGCAAATTGGTATGGAATGGTTTTTACATATTCTTTTCAATATTCTTTTCAACAATTAGCTAGTTAAAATATTGATTTTTATATGATACCATAATTTAGCCTAATTGGCTCACAAATCACTTTGATTAACTTCTGTTTGAAATACATAGTTGTTATAGCTGCATTGCGCTTTTAATGGTGTATTTAATAATAATTTAATAATAATAATATTTTAGTATTACTATTATTTCCTGGTATCATTTGTTTATCTATTGAATTTTCAAGGGCATCTTTATAAAATCTTATTCAGGTTCTAATGATTTTTTTTATTTTATTTTTTTTTTTTACCAACATTAATTTTGTACTGACTTATGACTGCTAGGGGTTTTTATATTGTTGTCTTTTGATGTTAGTTTGCTTAATGGGACTTTATGTATATATGTAAATAGTTTTATTATATAGCTTTATTATATTTAATCAAGTATTAAACTGTCAATCTTAATATTTTTTTATTTTATTTTATTTATTTATTTATTTTTTTTATGGATATTCAAGTAATATTAAGATTGATTCATAAATATGTTATAGATATATTTAATATGTATTTTCTTGCAATTTTTATTGCTATCAAACAAATATGGCAGTTATTAGTAAAATGTTAGATACTGGCAATTTAGGCCTTGGTGGATCCAGGACTAATGCTCGGTACAGGAAGATTATTAGGGATCTTCCTGGATCGTTATCAGATAACCTATTCTATTGTCCCAAGCCTGTACTATGTTTTCGAGAGTGTGAATCTAAGCGTTGTCTTACATGTCCATTAGCTGATAAGTCACAGATTTCAAATAATAACAATCTTAATTTGGTAAAATTTTGCAAAGCATACAATGTAATCTATTCATTGAAATGCAATTCGTGTAACATGGAATATATTGGACAGTCTTGTCAAAAATTACATAAGCGGCTAAATTTACATCGTTCTCATATTGATAAATATAAAAATTCTAAATTTCAAACAACTCATAATATTGAATATACTCATTTCAAAAATCATGATTTTAAAAATATTACTATTAAAATACTTAAAATACAAAAAAATTTTACTGAACGACTTTTTCTAGAATCTAAATATATAAGACATTTTAATACTACATATCCTTATGGATTAAATCAATTAGTATACAAAAAATCACATCCTGTATTTTCAGATTTAACTAAATATGAAAATTATAAAAATCTTTATTCCGGATTAAATTTTTCAAACTTAAAAAAAACTTCTAGATCTGGTAGAGGTAAACATAATAACAAAAAAATCACTGATGATATTGTGATTCAACAGGAGCTTGATAATCTTGAGGCACAATTTTGTAATGATTATTGTTGGCTTGCTATAAGAAAACATGTTTTTAGTATAAAAAAGAAATATATAAACCAATATTTCAAGGTATTTAAAAAGAATCAATATTCTCCACATTTTTGTGATATCTTTTATGATATTCTACATTATAGAGCAAACCTATTAAATACAAGTCTTTCTAATAAACCTAAATATAAAACTAATAATACACAATTAATTATAAATTTTTCCAATCATGTATTTAATAATATAAATTTACACAATATAATAAACAACATTAATAATAATTTTCCAATAAAAAATTTTACCATTCACAAGACATATAAATATAATCGCACACTTGGACGTAAAATTTTTAATTACAATTCTTTTGCAAAAAATTTGGTCTCTTCAAAGAATTACCCATGTTATTGTAATGACCCAAAATATCAAAAGTATATAAATACAACACATGGTCATATCATTACTGGTGATCTTAATATTGTAGAACAACCTATTTTACAAAACTTAATGCATAATGGCACAAAATTTCGTCTTCCATATAAGTGTAATATCAAATCCATAATATTGCAGTTTATTCAAGATATTGATTTGTTTATATATAAAATTGCTGTTGATTACAATAAACCAATCGAATATTTCAGTGAATGGAGATTTTCTGTAATTGATAAATTAAAAAATGAAATTATAAAAAATTATCATCATATTACACATGCAGCTTTTAAAAACATAAATAAACATATATCAGAATTACAAAACAAATTTATAATTACTTATGTAGATAAATCTCCAAATAATTATGCTATCATTTGTAAAGAATACTATAAAGTGTTAATTCACAATGCAATCAACACAAGTAATATTTTTAATAAAACTAAATTAAATATTGAAATAAATAACAGAAAATTATTAAATTATCACAAATTACTAAAAATCAAATGTAATAATTTTAATTATCCTTATCTTGTTATAATTCCAAAATTTCATAAAAATCCTATTAAATTTCGCACTGTTACCATCGGTTGTAACACATATAATAAAAATGCAAGCAATTTACTACTTAATATTTTAAAGCAGATATATGATATAACGCTAAAACATAATAACCAACATTGCCTAAAAAATAGTTTTCAACTCATTAATAAAATACATAATATCAATCCGGTAAAATTCATAAAAACATTGGATTTTAATGATTTATTTAATAACATTGATATAAAAGACTTACATAAAACAATGTGTATATTATTTAAAGAATTTAAATCTCAATTAAAATTAAAAGAACATATTTCAGTAAATTTTTTTAAAACTTTACTAAATTTTACATTGCATAATAATTACATTATATATGACAATATTATCTATAAACAATGCCAGGGAATTCCGCAGGGCGGAACCGCATCTAGTATTCTCTCTGACCTTTACTTATATTATTATGAAAGAAATATAAGTCCGAACAATGATTATGTATTTTATCGCTATATTGATGACATTATCATATTTTATTTCAATGAAAAAAATTGCACATCACCACTCAATTTTTATCCTACTCAGCTTAAATTAAGCGAAAATGATTTAATTAATAATAATATAAACTTTCTTGACTTAAAAATTAATATTACTAATAATTATAAATTAATTTTTGATATTTATGATAAGAGATTTGATTTCCCATTTAAAGTAAATATTTTTACCAATTATGCTTCATGTTTACATAAATCTGTTTATAAAAATATAATTATCAATTATCTACATCGTATAAAATACTTATGCTCAGATATAAATAAAAACAAAAATATTAGATATATTCGAGATCAAGCAAAAATATATGGATATCCTATTTTTATGATAAATTCAATCATCAACTCTTTTAAATAACATTTATTATATAATTTAAATATAAACATGGTATGTAATAAATTATTGTTTTAGTGTGCGATAACATATAACAAAAGATATAGAAAATAATAATTATAACATACATTATTACAATTATAACATATTAGGAAATTTAATATTTAATATTTGTTTGAACATTATATACACTTTATGTAGAAAATTACAAATATAACATACATAATTACAATTATAACATATTAGGAAATTTAATATTTGATTGAACATTATTTATACTTTGTATAGTTGTGATTGTGCGTTGCCGATCACCTCTGTTTAAGGTATTATTGATGTGCAGTTTTCATACATTTATAAATTAACTTATACAATAACAAATTAAATTATACAATGATAACATTGGTGATTATAACTCATATATATATATATCTATTTGCAATATATATAAAAATAAATATATATAGTTTTTATTTTTGTCTATGAATAATTAAAATTAACAAGTATTTTAATTACTGCATTGCATTAATTTGATTGAAAAACAGTAGTAATACTATTAATTATCAACATTATAAATTTTGAGATATTTTGAATTGTTTATGAATTATTTAATTAGATATTTAAATTAATCTATAAATATAAAATATATTTACAATGTAGTATAAATTAAACATTAATTATTTAAAAACAAGTCTAATATATATTTAAGTAGTAGTAAAAATAAAACATTAATTATTTAATAAATGTATATAATATCAGTGGATTAACACAGCTGGCAGCAAAAATAATTTGAATTAAAATAATATCTCTTTTACATAATATATTCTTGTTAAGAATATCTGAAATGCTGTGCAAGTTGAATTAATTCTGTGTAGATTTATTCATATAGTAGTATTATATTTTATTTGAATTTTAAGTAAAACTACAAGTTAGTATTGTTTTTTAAAGTTTATTTATATAAATAAATCTAATGAAGTGAGTATGTAACTAATAAAGTGGATATTTAACTAAATATTAATTATGAACTATTATAATACCAATAGATGGCGACATTTTACCTTTCAGGTAGTTGTAGATAATATTGTTAATATTATATTTAATTTAACTATAGAGGGAGCTATTGATTGTATATTAATTTTACTTTCAGGAATTAAAATTGGATGGAGTAATATATATTCACGGATATAAATTTGTTATAAGTGTATTAAAACCAGAATTATTTTGTGTGTTTTTGAATCATTTTGTGATTGGGTGTTATTTATGGGGTTGTGTTTTAAAAAAAGTGTGCTCTCAACTTGTCTTACAAATCATTTCTCTCAACTCGACTTAGTTAACATGTATGATGCATTGCCATGTGGATGTGAATATTATGTAGACGTTGTGACATTTTAAGGATTCTGTATAATTATTGTGAGTAAAATATTTTATCTACACTTTACGCGTTCATATTTCCAATTTTATTATTTCAAAACTGTTATCTCGTGGTAATTTAGTGAGGTGTTAATTACAGTTTTTTGGATAATCGATGTGAGTGAAATATATTGTATTTTCTTAATGGTTTTTTATTTCCTATTTAAATATTTCCAAATTTTAATATTTCCAATTGTTGTCTGGTAATAATTCAGTGTACCTGGATGATTCTACTGATCTTAGCATTATGCCAGTAGAATTATGAAACACTGAATTATTATTTAAAACACATGTGGGTGCATCCAGGCTGATGAGTACATGTGCATGTGTTTTTCCATGTCCAATTCATATTTAATTCTCATGTGGTCCAATTTTCCATTGTGTATGGTTCATATTTAATTTGTTAATCCATTTGTGTTTACTTAATTGCAACTCCAATTTATATATTTTTTTTTTCCCCTTTCTCTCTATTTCTTTTTTCAATATTCTTTTGGTATGAGTAAAATTTGGCCAATTACCATTGAAGCATCAGCTATGGTAATATTATGTTTGCACATGTTAATTATTAGCTATGTGGTATTCTGTATACACAGTATCATTGATTATCTCTTTGGAGATTTAAGTAGAATAGAACTTGATATGTTTTTTGAAATTCATAGATATTATAATTATATATTAGAATAGAACTTGATATGTTTTTTGAAATTCATAGATATTATAATTATATATATATATATATATATATATATATATAAATCAATATTTGAACGGAGGGTAGTTTGGGGGTCATGATCGGTGAAAATATAGCAAATTTTTCCGGAATTGTTAAATATTACCAATTTGGCGACAAAAATAAGTCTCTGCAAATGAAGCCAACTTCGTGATACATGACTAATTTTTTTTAAATTGCCACGCAAATTCAATATTGACGAAAACTGTGAATCTTCTATAATCGGGTTCCACGCATTTTATCTTTGTATGTTTGAGTAAACTTAGCTAAATTCTTAAAACTAAAGAATAAAGAAGCTACCTTTTGCTCCCGTACAGGCCGGAAGGACTTTTTTTAATTGTTGAAAATCTGCGATTAGAGAAAATGAAATTTTCTGTTTGGAAATTATGATATTTGGGAAATTATGATATAAGATTTCGCTAGACGGTTAGCGAAAACTTTGAATGTATTTGAATCTTTGAATACTCGCTCGTCGCGAAAGTGTTAAAATCATCTGGTTTCATTTTAAAAACCTATATGTCATAGCCCTGTATAAAATTCAATTATTCAAACAAATGTCCTTTTTTGTTCCATTTTTCAAACTCAATACCATTTTTACATGATCACATCTGCTAACCTTCCGGATGTGTCCCCCCCCCCCCCAATTAAAAAATAATCGTATTTGAACCACAAATTTTATTTAATAAATTAAATCAAATTAAAATCAAGTGACTACTCCACAGACTACTCCACGTTTAATTAAGTAAATTTTCTGGTTCAAAATATGTTTATCTGATTTTTTAAAACCGGAAGGATGGCAGATATGCAATTATGTAAAAACACATAAATTAAAAATGGTATTAAGACAGAAAATTTGAACAAAAAATAACGTTTGTTTAAATATTTGAATTTTTAGGTTTTTATCTGTTTTTATACTTGTTTATTAGCATGATCGCATAAAAATTAAAATGAATATTTTTTTTTAATCTCTGACATCTGATGAAATATATCAGGAAAAATAGGTAAAATTAAAGTGTCCATCTCAGTGTTTATGTATTTTTATGACGCCATCAAAATGTATTGTATTAATTGCTATTTTAGAAGTTCCTCCTTACTCATAAATTAATCTTCGTTAACCGAAGCGTTAAATAGAACAGAGAATGTAATTATTTATTTGAATAATTCTTAACTCATCCTGTTTGTATTTTCCCAGCAATTGATGAGCCACGATAAAAAGGAAATACGAAGAAAACAAAGGTGTAAATAAATTCACTGTGATTTTTCTGCATTGTTTATAGATTTCTTTTCTTTTAATTTTGCCGTCTAATTATTCGTTTTTGCATAGTTAAAGGTAAATCAAAAATTTACTGGAATAGCTACAGGGTAAAGCAACTTTTAAAGCAAGCTCTGATTGTTTTTATTACAAATTTCTTGTCACAAGTAATTTTCAAAGAATAATTATTATTTTTAAGGAATCCACCTTAAAAGTAGTGTTGGGCATAATGAATGATTTTGATATTCGAATGAATCATTCGGGCATACGCAAAAACATAGCTGTCAACCTTCGTATACTTTTCAATCAATTAAAACCAGAAATTTTTGTTAAAAAATTAATATTAATTAATTAATTAATAATTTAAATTAAGTTAATCTAATTAAATTAATTAAATTAATTAAATTAAAAGATTCTGGTTTTAATTAATTAAAAAGAATACAAAGGTTTGCAGCTATGTTTTTACGCAAGCCCAAATTATTCATTCGAATATCAAAATCATTCATTATGCCCAACACTACTTAAAAGGTTATTAAAATTTCGTTCTAAAGTAAATATTTTTTCAAAGCTCAAGATGTATATCTGAATGTTACAGCAAAATAAGAAGCGTGGTAACACATATCAAGACAAACAATTTTTGTATAGAAAACCCATAGGGTAGCAATAAATTTATTCATTTAAAAATACAGAGCGTCTCACGTTCAGCCGAATTAGATTTTCATTTGAAACTTTTATAATAGTAAAGATATTATAATGGTAGCTGATATAGAATTACTTTGCTTTGTGTCAAATGTGATGATATCATGAAACATGCATGGTAACCCGGTCGGTGATACTGTATATAATGTCACATACATTCAGAAATCTGGAGTGCTAGTTCAACGCTCTTTGGACCTTTACATTTTAAAGAAAAGAAGATAAATCTGTTAAAATTTTCATAAAAATATCTTTGTACTGTTAATGTTGTGAACGAAAATCCAGATTCGGCTTAGAGGGAGACACTCTCTGTTTTTAATCGAATAAATGGATTACGAACCTGGTTACCTATATAAAAAATATTTAACTTGAAGCGCAGTATCACCTCTCTTATTTTATTGAAAGATCTCATGAACATATATATATATATTGCTTATATATTTTTTAAACATATATGTATACTGTATACACACATAGACACTGTATCACATACTGATACAGATTTGTAAATTAATTAATCGGTTGCTTAGATATAAAAAACGCAGAGCAAGTCTTACATATATACGCAAAGCAACTCTTGTGTAATATATATATATATATATATATATATATATATATGCATATTGATATTTCTGCAGAAACATTTTTTTTTTTTTTTTTTTTTTTTTTTTTTGTGGACTAGCAGAGTTTTAATAATACTTTGCAAACAGTATCAATTGAAAATTAAGTACTATAACCAAACCTTTGGAAGGATATAGCTACACTATTTATTTTCTTAATAGAAAAAATCTCATAATTTCTTTTTAACCAAATAAGATACCTCACAATGTTTTTGTTTTTCTATACAAGATTCTAGATTTTTCACAATAGCTGCTTTCGATCTTCCGCAGTGACCGTTTGAACTTCCGCAGAGGAAAAATAATATATCGTAATAAAGTGATTCCAACTTTCCATGTAGAAACCACTCCTTGGCAGATAAACATCGTCCCAGAACTATATTTCTTGGAAAAGAAAGAAAAATCATTTTCCTTATGAGGTTCATCACGACCTTTAAATCATCCGTCAAAAGGATTACGGGAGTTGCCGGTTTCTATCTGATAAGATGGGAAGATACGAGGCAAAATCGTTTTCCAAAATAACCGTCTTTTGTTGCAATGTATAGAAAAGGAATTATATAAAGAAAAAAAAAAGGAAATTGTCTCGTAATTTAATCATAACTCGATTTATTTTGATTGAATGCGTATGGATAAAAGAATTGTTCATTTTAATTTAGTAAAGTTATATTCTTTCGAGTTCAATTATGTCAGAAGAAATATGAAATGTATGTTATGGAACCATATTATGTAGACAGACAGTGTTGTTAGACTTTTCCCTTTAAATTTAAAGCAAAATAAGTGTCTTTTGTTCCAATGTATAGAAAAGGAATAATGTAAAAGAGAAAAGGAAATTGTCACGTTATTTAATCATAACTCGATTTATTTTGATTAAATGCATATAAATAAAATATTTGTTTATTTTATTTGAGTAAGTTTATATTCTTTCGAGTTCAATTATATCAGAAGAAATGTGTTGTATGGAACTATACTGTATATAGACAGACAGTGTTGTTCGAATTTTCTCTTTAAAGTTAAGGCAAAATAACCGTCTTTTGTTCCAATGTATAGAAAAGGAATAATGTAAAAGATAAAAGGAAGTTGTCACGTAATTTAATCATAACTCGATTTATTTTGATTAAATGCGTATAAATAAAAAAATTGTTTATTTTATTTTAGTAAGTTTATATTCTTTAGAGTTCAATTAAAGAAGTGTGATGTATGATACTATATTGTATAGACAAATAGTGTAGTTAGAATTCTCCCTTTAAATTTAAAGCTAAATAATAACCGTCTTTTGTTCCAATGAATAGAAAATTAATTATATAAAAGGGAAAAGGAAATTGTCACATAATTTAATTATAACTCGATTTATTTTGATTAAATGCGTATAAATAAAAAAAAAATACTTTATTTTAGTAAATTTATATTCTTTCGAGTTCAATTATATCAGAAGAAATGTATTATGGAACTATATTATATAGACAGGCAGTACTATTAGAATTTTGCCTTAAAAGTTAAAGCAAAATAAGCGTCTTTTGTTCCAATGTATAGAAAAAGAATTATGTAAAAGAAAAAAGGCAAATCGTCTGGTAATTTAATCATAACTCGATTTATTTTGATTAAATGCGTATAAATAAAAGAATTGATTATTTTACTTTAGTAAATTTATATTATGTTGAGTTGAATTACATCAAAAGAAATGTGAAGTACATTAATATGGAACTATATTATATAGACTAGTGGTCTTCAACCCTTTTTGCTTGTGGGCCACTTCAGCAACTTCCACGGGCCACCCGTAATCAAGAAATATATACATGCCAAAACCACGGGACAGTTTCATGTCAAGACAGGGCTGTATATAGAAACTGTGGAATTTAAAATAAAAATCTTATTCTTGGTATATAAAAACATTTTGGTTCAAAACATTTCATTTATTTATATTACATACTGTCATCAGCAATTTTTACAGGAACACTATGAAGTTTAGGGGGTAAACTTTAAATTCTAGACAATTAATAAGCATTAAATCCCACATCTTCGGGAGGGGGGGGGGGGGGTTAATGCCTCCAGGTCTATCCCCTGAATTGAACCCTGAATCATATTGGAAATCTTCAAATTCCAACTGTAGGTTAGGTGGAACACTCTCGATATCAACTGAGAAGAGTAAAGAGAACATTCTCATGGGAATTTCATTCTGGCGAAAGAAATAAAATCTTCTTTTGAAATCCGCATTAAGATATGAAATTAGTGATGGGCATAACGATTACTTTGATTATATGAATGAATCATTCGAGCATGCGCCGAAGCATATCTGTCAAACTTCTTTTTTTTTTATTCAACGAAACACATTTTTCATTTTTATCTGGCGTCTAATCTAATTTTAATTAAAATCAATTTTTTTTTCAAAATTTCTTGTAATTGAATAAACAAGTGGGTAAGTGTGATCGAAGATCACACAAAGGTTTTCGTTTAATATTCCTTTCAAAACACTTTCTCCTTCCTTTAATAAATCCACATAAATTTCATTTAAAAAAAAAAAAAAAAAAAAAAAAGTCATGTTTTTTATAAAGTAAAAACTTACCGGTCTATTTTTCTCGTTTTTTCAAAAATCTGAACCAGTCCAATCATAGAAGAAGGAATTATTAGAAAACCACTTATTAAGAAAATCACTACTGACTTTAATAAATTTGTGATATTTAATGATGTTTTTACAAAGTTTCTTCTCAATTTTTTAACAGTAGAAGTTTTTATAACATCCGCATAATCTCGAGTGTTCTATCTCGCTGATGATTTTTCAGTCTTTCGAAATCGGTTCCGAAAGTGAAAGTATCCTAATAAAAAAAAAACTTGTCAACAAAATCGAAAAAGTAAAAAACGACCTTTGTGGAGATCGATTTTAAATATCCAATGGTAAAAGTTATTTTTAAATATTGAAAGGCAAATGAGATATTTTTTTTAATTTCTCCCATAGGATTAACATTAGCGAGCAGACGTTTTCGTGTGAATGATGTAGCCCTAAAAAGTTATTTTTACATGAAAAAAAAATCCATAGTAATTTTGTTTTTTGATAGTTAAAACTTCATCAGATTTTGGCTAATAATTTTTAAATCTTCAGTAGCATTTGCGGGCCCCGGAAAATCAGGGGCCCTGGGACCGTGCCCCGAATGCCCTGCCATAAATCAGGCACTGTAAGTAGCTGCATTACCTAAGAAAGCGTAATAAAGTTTTAAAATATATCGAATTTAAACTGATTCTTGAATAAAGTCTTTTTTTTATGAGTTATTTAAAGAAATTAGACCGGAGTTCTTTATTGTCATAAAAATAAAGATATCAAATATCGGAAAATTGAAAATATCGAATTAAATATTAGTTATAAAAGCAACCAATTATTGTTTTTTAAGTATTATTTTATTGGTATTTAGGAATCCCCCCCCCTCCATCCCATAACAAAAAGAAAATATACGTAACTTTAAAAACAAAGCTTTAAATAGATTGCATTATGTTTACACTCCTTAGATAACATATCCTTCGCATAACAGACTTAGCAAAAATCAAAACAATCTTATCAAACGTTTAAATAAATAAGAAAATATCGAGGGGAAAATGTGCCAAGACAGCAATAAGTACACCATACTATCCCCCTGCTTATTTCCCTGCTTTGAAATAGTTTCGAAAGCAGGCGTAAATAAAAAAAAAACTGTGGCAAACCGGGAAAGGGGGAGATGGGCGAAAACACCCTTTATGTCCTTCTATCTAATAATTCCTTCTTCTATTTGTCCAATAGTGGGCGAAGCCCGTTATGATACTATGTCATAATAATATCTGCGATGTGGACTAAATGCGTATTAAAAAAAGTCAATTTCAAAATTAAATATGTTGTATAGAGACCTTCAAAATATCACACGTCAGATTATTTTTTTTAATTCTCTAATGACGTCATATTAAGCTGCTTTCTGTATTTCCACATACTCATACTCCTTGTATTATTGAGAAATGTTTGAAAATTTCCGTTTTATTACCAATATGACGTCAGATTAATATTTTTTTCAATTGGTGAAACTTTTTATTTCAATTTCAATTTTCACGTGGAAATCTTTCAATAGAAAATAATTATTGTAGAAAGAATTTTATTGTAGATTTTTAATTGTTGGCAACTGCTATAACGAAAAATGTTTAAATTTAATAGGAGACGGCTGTTAGATTTTTGTTTTTTTGTTGTCTCTATATATTGAAATAATATGATTTTTTCAATTTTTATGATTTTGAGCTTCATAATAGGTATTTAGCTAAGTACACAAAATTTCAGGGCTGTAAGTTACATAGTTTCTGATAACCGGCTCTGTGACGGACAGACAACGAAGCGGGAGTAATAGGGTTTCGTGAGATGAACGAAACCCTAAAAAAAGGAAGTTTGACAGATATGCTTCTGCGCATGCTCGAATGATTCATTCGAATAATCAAAATAATCGTTATGCCCATTACTATATGAAATACAAAGATAACATTCTATAGTTTTATTCAATAACTCCGTTAATGTAGGAAAGTGAATAGAATTTTTATTTTTCATCTTACCTTCCATAGCATTAATTTTGTCTTAATCGATTTCATAAAGATTGGATCAAAAATATTATAGACATGTTGACCTGTTCCCAGTAAACGGTAGTTCAGATCATTTATGTGGCAAGTAATGTGCGCTAAACATGCAAAATCTCTTAAACACTTCTCATCTTGGATCTCGCAAATGGGGTTGCCTTTGGATTCCATGAATTGTTGAACTTCCATCTTCAAGAAAAAAAAAGAAAGTCGTTGAAACATATCCCCGCAGCACAACTAACATATACTTCAGTATGATACATAATGTTACCATGTTCAGTTTTTATATCATTCAGGAACTTCTGAAACTGTCTGTGATTGCGTGCTTGTGCTTTTAATCGAATGAAAGGATTGTAACAATTTTTGCATCAACAGTCATCATATGTTCAAAATTGGATAAAGACTTTTTACACAAATTTTCTTGATGAATTATACAGTGGAAAGCAATCATCATAATATTTACGCTATCTTTCACTTCATATTTCATTATTGATATTAGTCCAGTTTTTGTACTACTAACATAAAAGAATCACCATTAGTAGTTATGCCAGATATATTGCTCAAATCCAGCTTACATTTAGCCAGAGTAACTTTCAAACAAGTATAGAAATCAAAACCATGTGTTGTACTTCTAAGTGCAACAATACTAGCTAATTTTTCTACAATCGTAAAGTTTCTGACAACACAACGGATGAAAATAGCCCTTAGCTAACTATCTGTGGCCTCTGTTGATTCATACATTGCTACTGAATAAAATACAAATTTCTTTCATTTGGATTTTAGCGTATTGAAAATACCTGTACGCTTCTACGCTACTATTACACAAAACATTCTAATATTCTAAATATTTTGAGACTTGGATGGGCAAACCACACAATTGAACATTTAATATATATATTCTTTAATAATTTCTCCATTAGTGAAAGATTTTTCCTCGTTTTGCAATTTTTTTGCTAGCATGCAACTAGCAAGAGCACCATTTTAGTGCTCCATGTTTTTACTGAAGAATACAGATTGCTGATAATTCAGCTTATCATTATAATAATCTTGTCCTACATAATGATTTCATCCCGTAACTCGATGACGTAGCATTTTTATCGCCGCCGTCCGGTCCCTATTAATCGGAATATTGTATTACCAACATCACATTATCGCATATTTTTTAACAACAATTAAAATAATTTAAACATTAAATTATTTAAATAGTCCGATCCATGTATTAGTTTTAAGCAATAAAATGTGATAAACAGAAAAGAAAAATCATGCGTCAAGCACAGATTAGATTATGAAACTTTTTCCAACTCATTCAGGATACTATAATAATACTTATCTGTTTAATAAGGTGAAATATGATGTCTAAGTAAACAAGGTCAAGGTCAAACCGGGCGGGAGTCCTACCTTTCGGCTTAAGCTCAACTATATACAGAGCCCAGCACGCCCAGCAGGTTTGTTTACCTAATTATACTGAGCATTACTAAAATATACTTTGTGATATTGAGCAATAATTATATGCTATGTAATGCTGAAATACAAATTTTGAAAATACAGGATTCTAAAAATACAAAATCTGAAAATACATTTTACCCATCCTACTGTGCAGTACTAAATACTACTATGTGATACTGAGCAATAATACTACCGTGTAATAATACTGTAAGATGCTGAAGCAGATAATAATAATGGATAGATGTAAGTACTAAATGAACAATAATGAATGAATAATAATACTAGAGTAAACAATGATAAATTATGCTAAAAATACTAAATAACACTGTATGATGCCATTAAGAATAACTAATTGTTAAGGTTAGAGTTTATGTAGTGTGTAAAGGTCCTTATGCATATTAGTGTCTAAGTAAACAAAGTCAAACTCACACTGGGCGGGGAGAAAAAGAACATGTCTAAGTAAACAATTAGTAAAACACATAACACATTTGAAAACTCAATTTCAGAAATTCCCATCTATAGTCGGAAAAATATCCAAATTATTTTGTAAAGCCCTGAATATGATATATAGATTTGTATATGTATTACATAGTATGTAAAAATTTAGTTCAGTTAGGAAACGCATAACACACTTGAAAATTCCTCTTCAGCAATTTCCGTCAATAAGCGGAAATCCACTCGATTTTTTTTCTGCAGGCCTGTATATGATCTATAGAATATATACATACCAAGTAATATGCAACAAATTAGTTAAATTTAAAAACACATACCGTAATTGAAACTGCACTTCTAACAATTTCTCACTCATAGACAGTACTGTAACCTATTTATTTTGTGTGTCCCTGTAAATGCACGATAAATGCTATGCGCACCATATTCTACAGAAAGCATCTTGTAGTGCACTTAAGTGTTATATATATGATTAAAATAGTGTAACATCATTAAGATACACTGCAAATGGTTTTTCCCAATAGACCATAATGTAACAGAATTATATTAAGTGCCCCAAAAAACAAGCTATACATGCTACACACTTCATTTTCAATACCGAACATGTCCTTGTAATTAATTCTCAATAAGATATATCAGTTACATGTCAATACGAGTATATTTACCTGAATCAGAGCGCGGAAGGACGGACAGACAAACAAAATTCATAAACCCTTTTCAAGTATGTTGAAAAGTGTTTAAAAGAAGAAATTCGCTCGAGTTATTCAATTTCAAATTCCGTTTACATTTATTTTAACGTATAAATTATATAATATAACACAAAAATTTAACTTGACGAAATTACGACTCATTACAAATATTTAATTTATTTCAAAATACATCTGCTTTAATCCTTGAAGAATAAAAAATGAATCACCAAGTACTTCAGCATTTTTTGCTAGAAAAGGAATCGGATTTTTAAAACATAAGGCAAAAGACCGGGTAATTCAAAAGAACAAACAGAAAAAAAACATCAATAATCCGAAAAATATACACAATATCACGATGTCGTTTGTACAGAAATATACAGAAACGTTTGGAATTTGTTTATTAGTGAAAATTTTTATTGTAGAATTTGTTACCGACAATTAGAGCTGAAGCGATTCCAAACCTGTTAAGCCAATGCTGTTTTCCATTATTTCATGACACATCATTAAAAATTTCGTTTCCCACTACATCAATGTACATTTAAATGCATGGTGATATAAAATATAACTATTTTTAATACACAGTTTACTTTAAGATATGATATTCATTTTACTTCTTTTAATTGACAGGTTAAACAAATATGTTTGATTAACAATAAAACAAACTACTGACCGAAATAGCCGCAACTGTAAAAAAAAAAAAAAGAAGAAAGAAAAGAAAAGAAAAACCCTGCACAGCAGGCATCAGTGATGATCCTAATCAGTTTACCTACGAACAATCTCATTAATTTCATTAGTGGTATTGAAAAACATTTCATTATGTTGTGAAACCGCTAATGATGAAAAATGCATCGGGTACACAGCAGTTTATCAATTATGATTAATTTAAGACAAACTTCTGATTTATGATTATGTCAGAAATCTTAGAGAGGTCATAAAATAGAATCACACGCTTTTCAATTCTGATGGCATAATTTTCAATCGTATTTATACGGTTGATACTTGTATCGCGTTAGAATTAGATTTGCATATGAAATCGAATTTTGATTAAACCTATTTCTTTTCATTATTATTAAAATACATCTGAACGATCAGTTCAGTAGCTTAGGATTTTCTTTAATGCGGAAAATATTGACGTTAAAATTATTTAAATTACAAATAAATAAATAAATAAATTTCTGATAAAATAATTTAATATAAATAATTTTATAAATTTAATACAGTTCTGTTGGCAGTGACAGAACTATTAAAACTGTGTTAATGAATCAGTAAATGTTACTTTAAAATGCTACAGTTATCTAATATACAATTTCAAAACTTTACTCATTTTAGAAAATTACCAACTATTTTAAGATATTAAACGGTATACGAAATAATTAATTATAATTTTATAATTTTCGGATTATTGATGTTTTTTTTCTGTTTGTTCTTTTGAATTACCCGGTCTTTTGCCTTATGTTTTAAAAATCCGATTCCTTTTCTAGCAAAAAATGCTGAAGTACTTGGTGATTCCTTTTTTATTCTTCAAGGATTATGTGCACAAAATTATAATACTGGTTTAGAACAACAACAACAACAAAAAAGAAAGAATATAGAATTTTTTACAAAGTATTTTATTATGTGTACATGTACAGCAGGGCTGAAACTAGTTTTTTTTTTTTCATGGCGTGCAAACAGGGTATTTGGTGTCAATTATTTTACTGTAATTGTAGTATTACATTACAATTCAGCAGGCATTTAAAGTCATAATAGTGATATGAGTCACAATGTCTTAAGAACTGAAAAAACAAGGATTTTCTGTAGTTATAACAATGAATTCCAACACCGTAAAATATCTTTGTGTGCTACAGCCAGTTTTATGGAACTATATCACTTATACCGTAGACTGATATGTCTAGATCAGTGTTTCCCAACCTTTTTTTGGCCATGCCCCCCCCCCCCAAATCATCTCTAAACCGTTGATGCCCCCCCCCCCCTCCACCTCGCTCTGCCTGTGACAAATACTAATTCTTATAATATAAAAAGTGAACTCTTATTCGCACTAAAAAAGTCCTAAACGCCTTTAATTGTATCTAAATAAAAAACAGTATATCCACGGGGAAAGAAAAAAGAAAGAGTTTATGAAGAAATTGTTAATAATAATAATAGTAATAGTGTGCTGCAATGTAAAAAAAAAAAAAATTATATATTTAATAGAAAATTAAGATACATAAATAAAAACTTAATTTTAATTGAAGTTTTCCTATGATATTTTTATAATTTTAATTACTGGCAGTAAAAAATGTACCTAATAAATTCAAAATAGACTTGAAGAAAATAAAATTAATGAGATTCTTGTGCTTCATGATTGCTGCAGAGATTTTTTATACCAGGCTCTAATTTAGTCAACTTTAATCTCAAGTCCCATCGTTTAATTATGTCCAATGGATTTCTTTTCTTCAGCAGTAAATCATTTACTGCAATAAAACCACATTCAACTAGGTATGATGGTGGGAAAGGTAAGAATATTTTTCTTCAAATTTTCTTGCATTTGGATATTTAGATTCTGTCTCAGCACAAAGCCATGCCATCACTCCTTTTATACTGAATAAGGTTTTAACTGACTCGTCATTTTGAATTTCAGAGAGTTCATCTGGTCATCGTATTGAATCATCAGATGATAAGTCCACTAAAATACGCTGTATGACCCGTGATGGGAAATCCATTCGCTTTAAAACAGAAATATACCGTTAGAATCAGAGGCCAATGTTCCACAGTGACATAGTTATAGTGGCATCGGTCATCTCGAATTTGTTTAACCAGCAAAATAGGTCAAACTTTCTCTTAAAAATATGTTTCTGCCATACCTCACTGAATGTAATAAAACCAAATATTCTTGCTTTTGCATAAATAAGTGTTTTATATTTTCCTTGAAATTGTTTATTCAAGGTATTCAGTTTTTCAAAGATATCAACTAAATAACTAACAAATGCTTAACAATAATGGTTTGTAGGTGCTCCATGTCAGACTACTCAGTTAAAATTCACCAGGAACATCAAAAAACTCAATTAATCTTTTTAAGCATTTCCCCTTTGAGAGCCATCTTACATCACTGTGAAGTAAAAGACGAATGCGGTATGCGTTTTTGCTTTCACAAAATTGCTTCAATAGACGCTCACATTTGGAGTTGGTTATTATGAAGTTGATACATCTTATAACAGATTTCAGTATATCATTAAGAATATGTAAAATGTTTTTGATACTAAACACTCTCTATGGATGATGTAATGCACAAGAAGCATTTCTGGATTCTCATATTTCATTAGTTTTAAACATCCAATTCTCTTACCCATCATAGCTGGAGCACCATCTGCAGCGCACGATGTTATATTTGTCATTGGTATACAATTTATATCTAAGTAAATTTTCAATGTATTAAAAATATCAGAGGTAGTAGTGGTGCTCACTAATAATTTACAGAAAAACAATTCTTCGGTAAATTCAAATATATCAATATATCTTACATAGGAAAGCAATACGGTTTCATCGTCTCTTAGAGTTGTTTCGTTCATTTGAGATTTCCTGATTTCATCTTTTCAACAAGTTGTGCTTCAATGTCCTCACTCATTTCATCTATTCTTCTACTAACAGTATTGTTACTAAGTGGCGTGGAGTTCACATATTTGTCATCTTTGCCCAGTACTGTTTTAAGGAACATTGATATTGATGGTTTAATCAAATCTTCAACTGTAGTGCGGTTTTATCCAGATTTAGCAGTGAGTAAATATATTTCATAACTAGCTTCAAGAGTACAATTTTCTGTAGCAGTTTGTGCAGTGAATAGAGACTTAACTGTTGATATTTTTTCAAACTTTTCCTTTAAAGGTTTAAAATAGCTTAAATTTGAATTAATATACTCACTATGTTCAGTGAATTCCAAAATTTGTAATTCTTTCCCAGAACTAATAAAATTTTTTGTCCCTTACTCTAAGCCAGAATCAGATATTGGCTCTAATATCCCGAAATAAAGATCTCTAAAAAAATGCATTTTAATTGGTTGATCGACCTTCTGATCAGGTATCTGACGGTAGCGCTTTCACTTTTGTGTTTTCCCCAAAATCAATTTAAAACAATTAAAATAAAAAATGTTTCAAACCAGAAAATTTTTCTTTCAAAATAATTTTTATTATTTTGTTTTATTTTTGATTATTTTTAAAAAGAATCTTTCAAACTGTTTTAGGTTTTAAACAGCAAACTTCTGAATGTCGCCAAATTCTCAAATTGCCCCCTTAAAAAGTTAAATTGCCCCCCTTTGGGGCGTGCGCCCCCCGTTACCACTGGTCTAGATGCTTTCCCGAATCTAAGAATAATTTTCAAAATTATAATACTGGTTTAGAACAACAACAACAACAAAAAAGAAAGAATATAGAATTTTTTACAAAGTATTTTATTATGTGAATTTTCCACCCCTTAGTGTTTAGTGTCCCGGGCAGTCGTCTCAATGCTCTAAGGCCAAATCTGGATAGTATCCCGGGCAGTCACCCGACCGCACCAATCTTTTATCTATTTACCAATTTTGATTCACTTGGCTCATTCTTTTAGATTTTCCAGTTGTAAAGCATTTTTTTAACCAAAATTTCACACACACATATATATATATTACACATATATATATACACATATATATATATATTATAATGAAAACATATGTGAAAAACAAGGATGAGGCATTATAAAAAGCAATGGAAAAGACACTGCAAGAATTAGACTTAAAAAAAAAACGTAAAAGCAAAAATTGGAAAACTATGAATATCTTATGGAATCTTCAAAGGAGCTTCACAAGAATATTCATAGTAAATATATGTTATTTGATCAATTATTGTCAGCATTATGCCTAAAATCAACAATAATAAGCCCGTAATAACATATATATGAAACAAAGAAATAAAATAACCTACAACAGTTCAAATAAAAGAAATAAATAAATAAACTATTATTCAGCATAAATAGAAAATGATCATAAAACAATGTGCAAAACTTACCAAAAAAACTATATTTCTGTTTATTGAACAAGATTCAAAGTGCTTTACAAAGATCATGTCACCACTAAACCCAAAATGGATGCTAAAAACACAGTCACTGCTTTACAAGATATGATGAGAGGAAATTATAAATTGTTTGGTCCTGCCATCTATTTCATAAAAGTAAAAGTAAAAGCTGAAATTATAGACTAGTTAAATCATAAATATGGTGCTGCCCTCTATTATGAATGAAGAGAAGATGGAATTAAAAGAAATAAAGGTACTTTTCGGTTAGCCGGGCACCAGTGAAAAAAAAAAAAAATATATATATATATCACGGTGAGTTATTTATTCAAATGAGGACACTTTAGTAGAATTAAGATATTATATTAGGAAGTTTAATAGAAGGAAGTTTTGGAATTGAAACATCCGTCTAGTTAACTTCGTTATGATAAAGATTGAAGAAATTAACATTGAAAATTCTATAAATAATATCCGTACTAACGCATATTTTAGTGCTGTATAATGCTAAGCTTGAACGCTTCTTGTTGATAATAGAATTTGTTTATCTCATCATTTCCATTAGAATAGTTTAATTTTTGTTTTCGATTTATTTTCGACACATATATAAGAGAGTGCTGATAACGACCCGGGTAATAACAATAGCATCTTATGAATTTAAAATAAAATTAATTACTTGATATCCCATAGACCTAATTCGTGAGCTCTTAAAAAGATAATAGTAAGCTCTAATGATTTTCTCGACTGATGTTTTAATAATTGTATTGCTTAATTCTCTTGAAAGGAAATGGATAAAGTTTTTGACTTTTTATTCCCTTGCCATAGTAATAAAAATAAAACGATTTTATTAAGACAATTATTTTTTTCTTCCGTTTATTTTATAGCTGAAGATATGACTTTTATTTATTTATTGTATGATTTATGTTTAAAAAAAATAGAAGGAAGGAGAAATCACTAAGTCGTATTAATAAGGCTTTCATAAAAGAACTTCATCGACAATTATTATTATTATTAAGTTTTAACAGGTCTTCTCCACCCTCTAGTTATTTTTTTTGTAAGAGAACCATGGGTTAGTTATAATTGCCGGTTATACAGAATATTATTAAATTTACTAGTGTATTAGAAAAAAAAAAAAAACAGAAAGAAAATCATAGCGGTTCATATTTCACTTTTTACTGAAATCGAGATCTTCTATTATTAACGAGATTAAAAAAAAAAAAAAAAATAGGATATGAATCTAAAAAATATTTTTACGACCATGACGGGAGAAAAAAACAGCCAAACTTTACTTTTCCCCAACAAATTATGCTCTAGTTAGTATGTTCGCGAAAACAAAAAGCAAAATGTGCTCTTTGTTATTTTTCTTATTGACAGCTTGCTTATATGAAATAAAATTAAATAACACTTTTTAAGATATTTTTTAATGATATTTTAATGTCCTTTATAGTCGCAGAGAAAAATCAAAGTAATGACAGGAAAAGAAAGATTATTTTATTATTTTCAGTACTTTGTTATAACGACATACCTTATTAAAGTATACCACTGTGTTACATTAACCTTACTAAAATTGCATGATCATTTTTGTTATTATTGTTCTCGCAAAATATTAATTAGATTTTAACTAAACTAGCAGAATGATACACATTTATAACTTGACTTATAATTTATTTTTACTACATTCCCTTTATTTTCGTAAGATTGAACATTAAGTTATTAATGTTTTCGCGTCAAATGCATATGAAGAGTTTGCAGTTAGAACGGATTATTTCACACTGAACTCTATCACAGAATAAAATCATATTTCATATCTAAGAAATATATATTACACTCTCTATTTTTCATTTATATTTTATTTTCTACTTTTTGGTATTTAAAATATTTCATTTTTGCAGTCTCAAAGCCAGTTAGCACATTTTAGCGAGTGTGGTTTGGAACATAACTAACTCCATTGTTGTTGTAACTGGTATACATTTGTAACCATAAAAAAATATTTGGTGATTTATAATCTGCGCCTCATCGGATACCGGGAAAATGTCTTAAAATTAATGTATTAATTTATAATTAAGCTCTAAGTATTAAAATGGTGTATTGTTATCGGAAACACACTTGTGTGCATAATATTTAAGATTCTAGTATACCAGGAAGTGAGTGAAAAATCTATTACAAAACTCATTTTTTACATACATGAACCGAGATAAATTAAATAAAAGAATGTAAAAAAAAAAAAAAAAAGTCGTGAAAATTTTCAAACTTCTTAGTATCACTTAAAAAATTTTTGTTCTTAAAGATGACAATGTCGACACATTAACTGGATTGAATACCTACCTATTTAGTATTTTAAAACCCAATGGATCAAGTGACTCAGTTATGGCATCTAGGTTTTTCAGAAAAATACAATTGAGGCCAAATTAGTTTTAGTGCTTCGGGAAAAGGCCCTGCCAACCAATAAATTTCACTGTTTATGACGACGTGGTCTCATAATTCATTTTCAACGAGGAAGGAAAATTATAATCTTCTATCCGCTATAAATCACGTCGTATGTTTCTTGAAAAAGTTATACTTGCTTGAGTGATAAGAATTTTGATTTTAAAAAATAAAATTTTCATTTCAAAATACAAATTACTGAACACTGAACAAACCTAAAGTTCTCTTTGTCTTGTGTACACACTGCAAAAAATAATTGTTGATTTTGCAGTATAAAACTGGAACCCAGCTGCCAGTATTATACCGTAAAATTAACAGTATTAAACAGTAAAAAAAGCAGTAATACGCTGCGGTGCAAGCAGTAATACGCTACCGCGCATGGGCGGTAGCGGGGGGCACATAACCCCATAGAAAAAAATCGCAGGGTGTCAAGTCCGGAGATCTCGGTCGCCAAGAGCAGAAGACATCGGCGGCATCTCCACTTCGACCATCTCTATGGGGTTATGTGAAAGGCAGGATGTATGTGCCTCCCATGTCCAAAACAATTGAAAAACTCAAAGTACGCATTTGTAATGCGCTTGCGCCGGTGACTGAACAAATACTTCAGTATGTATGGCGTGAAATGGACTACCGCCTAGATGTTGTCTGTGTGACTAAGGGAAGTCACATAGAACATGTATGATGTATGTATACAAAATTTTGAAGTTCCGTCTACATTCTGTGCTAATCTTATCTATAAATTCTTTTCCATTAAATAGTTATAGCCGTTTGTAATCGCTATATTCATTTTGACTTACCCTGTATTTTTGCTGGCTACCAGATTTTTTTCCAATTTGTAGAACCCAGATTATTATTACATTTAAATTGGGGTAATACCTAATGACATGTAATGATGACGAAATATTTTCCACCTTTCTAAAAGAACTGACAGCCCATCTGCCTACAAAGCTTTAAATAAAAAAAATAAAAAATCTTTTCCGCTACATTAATCGTAAAAGTTTAATGAACTGGTTGCATTTAAATATAAAGAAAACAGAAAACAGAGTAAAGATGCACACAAAAACACCACGATCTAGTGTAATGAATATAAAATAATAGGAAGTTGTAGCTTTTATATTATTCTTTTTGAAATTTTTTATCTCTTGAAGGAAAAATTAGAGATTCAGAAATATAACATCGTAACTCCAGAAGGATCCTCATCACTTAACCTGATAACTGAACTTCACTTAACGTGATGATCATCCTGCCTTGCAGTTCTGCGTGATGATAGCAGTATCTTTAATCACGTAAATAATGAACGTGATTTTATTGAATATTCCTCTCGTTTCCTGTTAATGATGTGCGTATTTGCTTGCTTCATATATCATGCATTTAGATATGGCGTGAAGATACATATCTAAGAAGAATAAGATATCTCTTTCACAAACAAACGCTGCTTTGTAAATTTATTAGGGATGATGTGACGAATAGTGATTTGACCGAATAGCCGAATACCGAATATTCGGCCACATTTTAAGCCGAATACCAACTTTTTTTTCCCAAAAAAGAAAATAATTTTTGATTATATATATACAGTTTTAATTTTTTTAAATGGAAAAAGAATTAAACAGAAATTGATGTTTTATTATTTATGTGTTTAAAATTTTCAATAGCTTGATTTATTTCTTGTGTTTTTCAAACATCTTGATGCTAATTATAAAACAACTTTTACTACATCTAAATTATAATAATATAATTTTGTCTAAAGAAAAAGAATTCATAAACATTTTATCTAAAATAAGAACCCATTAGTCATTACCACTCTTAATGTACTTTTTAATTTATAAAATTTTAGCACAAAATAAATATATATGAAGAAGAAATTGCATTTTATCCTTTTATTTTTAGATATTATATCAGATTTATTTTCTGTAAGTCTGTATGGTATGTTATTTCCAGTAAAATATGAAAAAATTACTTAATTTTTACTACCCAATGATACTTTTATCCTTTCTTACATTCAAAATAAATGACAATACTCACTCTCTCTCATAATTGATAGTGAGATATTTTCTGAAATAACCTTTAGTCAAGTAATTTTATTTGCGAGGAGTTTGTGTCCCTAGTGATCAACAAATTTGTAAAAATGAATCTATGTTCTGAAATCAGTCTCCAGTCATAAATTGCAAATTAAATTAAAGCAAGAGGTATGGTAAAAGTAGCAATATATATTTGTTTAACAAAATCTTCGACAATTGAACCAGCATATAAAATGTACAACAACAGACAGTTCTGCAACTTACTCAACATGCATTAAAAGCATGCACAGAAACGGATAACAACAATATGAATGAAGGAAGATGCAAAAGTAAAAAAAATATATATAATAATGGTATTATCCGAATAACAGTACATTTTGTGTAATTAAGAATGAAGATAACTTCATGAATGTGTTCCAAAGTAGATATTTTTTTATTAGAGAAAAAAAAGTGCAGAGAAAACGAAAAAAAAAATTATTATCCTGAATTTATTTGGTGAGATATCAGCAATATTCGGCGAGATATCAGCAATATTCGGCGAAATATCAGCAATATTCGGCGAGATATCAGCAATATTCGGAGAGATATCAGCAATATTCGGCGAGATATCAGCAATATTAGGCGATATATCTCTGAATATTCAGCCAACTAGCCTTCCGTTTTCGACCAACCGAATATTCGGCAAAAGGGTCAAACAGGCCGAACACTGAATGGTGGCCGAATATTCGCCCTATCCCAAAAAATTAGAAGAAGTAAAATAATAAACAGCGAGCCTAGTATATAAAGAAACATTGGAAAATGCGTTTACTACTATTTAAGGGCGTCCGGACGTCAAAATTTTAGTATTTTTATTAATAGAGATTTTTTAATGATTTTTTTTCTGAAAGGTCTTTTTCTATAAAAATTATTTTTCAGATAAAAATGTTTTGAAAATATTGAAGTTTAAAAATAAATAAATAATTTTTAAATTTCAAACTTGTTTAAAATTTGTATATAACTCATGAACAACTTGCCCAATTTCAAACTTCTTTTCACTATTGTCTACAGAAAAGGTTTCTTGTTAATTTGGTTTCAGGATTTATAAAAATATTGCTTACAAAATTTATAATACATTTAAAAGTAAAAAAGGAGGAATTTTTGAGAGTGGTTTTTAGTTCAAGGACTATATTTTCAAAATTTTCTCATGAAATTAAAAATCCTGGAGACAACTTATTAAAAGTATAACATAAAAACGTTGTACAAAGTTTCATACACGTATCTTGCAAGAAAGTTTAGATATATCCTTTTAAACATGACAAATTGTGAAAAAATGTAAGGTAAAGCTGGGAGAGATGGCGCGGTCGGAGAGATTGCGCACATAGACGTTCGGGAGGAATGAGTAGAGTGAGAGCGCAGACACTCCAGGTAGTTGTACAACAGCAGTAGTGGAGTGTCTACGTGAAAGTGCACGTTGATTGTTTTGAGCGTCTAAGATAAAGCATTGATATTTTGTTTTGTTTTCCCAAAGTAAGTGCTTGAATTTTCATAGCTATTCATCAGAATTTCTATACTATGTCAGTAGTACAAAATATTTTAAAGTTAAACGATTTCTCATAAGCTACTAACTACTAACCTAAACTAACAATGTGACCATCAACGGTTCGTTTTAGTAGCGTCCATGTTTATATAAAAGGCCGCTCAATCTCTCCTACCGAAATTGGAAAGTTTGCGCATCTGCTACTTAGGAGAGATGGCGCTTTGTCCCCATTAGTTTCCATGCTAGGAGAGATTACGCAGCTTATTGGTAAATTTGCATAAAAAATGAAAAATGAAAAGGGACTAATTTTAAGTTAAACGTGTTATCAAGTAACTTAATGTTATTTTGTAATCTTATCTTCATTTTTTTCCTTTAATTAACTTTTTTTAATCGTTTTTAAAATTATTTCCTTTTTCTGATTCTTTAATCATTAGGTTGAAATATTCACTCCTAATACTATAATATTTGTTCACAAAAACCTTACAACAATGTCATTTAAGTGTAATTATTATTGTTAACTATTTAATTGTAGTTATTATTAGTAACAATCTCTCCTACCCATGTGCGCAATCACACCAACCCTGTAAGGACAGATTGCGCAAAATAACTTTCTTGGTTTTATTACAACTGTTCTATTAAATTACAACATAACAACAAAATAGCAATGGAAATGTATAAAAAACAAATTAAGTAAACGTTATTCATGGACGATTCAGCAAAAAATTAATATTTAGATTTTTTATTGTTATTCTTTTGAATTGTGCGCAGACTCTCCTAGCTTTACCTTATTCTGAGTTAAATGCATGGGCGGGGAAAGACTGTTAGTACATCACAAAAATTGTTACATCTGCTGATGTAATAATCTTCGTAGACTAAGTTCACTTTATTTTATTTATTTAACTTTGTAGTATTTCATTAGTAAAATATATATATATATATATTTATTTTATTTTTATTTATTTATTTACTTATTTATTTTTAAATTTTGACCCCCGGACCCCTTTTAGCAATACCGTATATTCTGCCTTATAACGCACGGCTCATACACACATATTTAGAAGCAGAAAATTTATTTAACAATTTAACTGGAATAGATACGATACATTAATAAGTAAAATTTTATTACATTAAATTTCTAAATCTAAATATGTTTGTTACACGCGTTCTACGCTTGAATATTCGGTACAGGAAATAGCGTATGTAAATGTTTCATATTTCAGGCACAAATGCTAATATTTTACTGAAGCATAGTACACTAATTTTTGTTAGAAATAACGCCAGTATTTTAGTACTTTAGTTAAAAGCTATGTATTGCCAAAAGTTTTGTAGTGATACATAGCTTTCAACTAAAAGGGGGGAAAGTATATGTAATAAATATTAGTATTTTGCTAAAATAAAATTTCATTCAAGAAGACTACGATCCTGCAAAACCTTTCTTAATAAATTGAGAATAAAATTATATGTTAGTCTAAGCTTAATTAAAATTGGATAGCTATTATTTTCCTAAAGAAAACATATGTTTTAAGGTCTTTTATGTTCATATAAATTAAACTTTACAATCATGCGTACTTATTTTCTGTTAATTTTATGTACCAGAAAGCTGTCTTATGTTATTTCTTGTATGATATCGTTAAATATTTGTTACTGATATTGATGAATTTTTGTTTCCATTTGCAAAATTGAAAGAAAAGATTCTATTTAACAAGTGTATGTACAATCGTTATAATGCATCTTCAAATGTATATCAATTATGGAACTTTTATGAACTAAGATCGAGTGCACTTTCCAAGGTTTGATCCTTCAGGATACAATCTAACTGAATCCGGGTATCTTGAATTTTCCTCTTTTTTTATTTTTAAGTAAAGCAATTTTTTTTAATGATTCATTAATCGATCTGTATGGTAGCCCTTTTCATAAGCATTTGATTAGAATTGCGAGTGTCGGTATTTATATATATATATATATATATATATATAAGTTAATTAAAAATCTATATTTTAGATTTTATGTAATAATGCATCTTGTTAAAAACGAAACAACTTTTATTCAAAATTATGTCCAGTGATGTGCTACGAATAGTTTGAATTATCAAACGTTAATAAGAAACTATTAAAAACACGTCCTTATTTCTGATGATTTTGTGATGGAGGATAATTAAATAACTCAAGTGAATCAACAGTTATGTCCCCATATTTGGGACATACTCCTAAACGTAAAGCAATTGAGAAAAATTTCGTTTGTGGGTTGCCACACTTGACAGCACACCGCCTAACTTTGCAGGTAATTCTGCTGTTTAGTTGAAATGTTTAGATATCATACGATGTGCAAACAAACGATCTTGTACTATCTTTAAACTGAGTTTAATTGTTTTTCACTTGATCGCAAAATCTATTTCTTACTCTATCTGTGTATGGCAGCCCTTTACACAAGCATTTGCTTAAAATTTTAAGTCTCAGTAATAAATAAATATTTCTTTTTTATAAAAGTCAATTAAAAATATTTATTTTGGATTTTATGTAATAATGCATCTTGTTAAAAACGACACAACTTTTATTCAAAATTATGTCCAGTGATGCTACGAATAGTTTGAATTATCAAATGCTAATAAGAAACTATTAAAAACACGTCCTTATTTTTGATGATTTTGTGATGGAGGATAATTAAATAACTCAAGTGAATCAACAGTTATGTCCCCATATTTGGGACATACTCCTAAACGTAAAGCAATTGAGAAAAATTTCGTTTGTGGGTTGCCACACCTGACAGCACACCGCCTAACTTCGCAAGTAATTCTGCTGTTTAGTTGAAATGTTTAGCTATCATACGATGTGCAAACAAATGATCTGGTACTAATCTTTAAACTGAGTTTAATTGTTTTTCACTTGATCGCAAAATCTATTTCTTGCCTGAATAATTTGGGATATTACAAGCTATTTCTGTATTTCTGACACATGCTGTTTCCAGATTTCTTTCTCGTAATGTGTTTTAAGTTAATTTGATTGCAATTTTACAGCTATTTGTTTAACACGTTTCACTTTTATATAAATATTTTCAAAAACGTTCGTATATACACTTTTTGCGCGTAAGTAATTAAATTTGAGTCACATCATTTGGGATAGTGAACTAGTCAAGGAAACATTGTGTGAACTGAACAGAAAAGGATTTATGAAGATGCTTAGCCCTTAACTATTGTTAGCAGTTTCACAGACCGCTGCTTTTTTTTCAATTTCTATAGTTCAACTCGTAATTTTCAGTTTAAGTATAAGATACTAATGAAATTTTGTTTTGTTTGGAACCCTAGTACTATCGCTAGATACTTCTGATAAGTGAATTTTAATTATAATAGTCATGTATATAATGTTTAGTTCAGAAACAGTATCATAGAAATTAATGGACCTTTTATTCATCTTTCGATCAAGCTGTCTTCAAAGACCGCTCAAAGTATCTAGGCGATACTTTTTGTCACAGCAATTAAAATCCTCTGACCGCCGAGCAAAAGGGCAAAATTATAATGTTATCTCAGATTTTTTTTTAAATGCTAAAAAAACGTGATATTTTAAACATGATATAAAAAACTGAATTACGTATATGAATATAATCCTTGGGACTATTAATCATTACTTAATGTTTTAACAGTACATTAAATTTGCAGAGTTATACTGATTTAAATAAATAATGCTAATATTGCAGTGAAACCTACAGCATAGTGAACCGATATATCAATTCACGGCGGTGAGAGGGATGGAAGGAACGGGAGAGGTATTTCGAAAGATGATTCAATCATTGGTCAAGTACTAAGATACTTCCGAAATGTGGACGTGTTATTATTTCCAATAAAGTGCTTTTAATATTTTTCTGACTTTGAAATAAAAATATGTGCCAACTACTAATTGTATATGAAAATTAAGTTTATCAAGCTTTTTATTATGGAAGTTTCACATTATTTTGAAACCTTTTGAACTAGTCTCAGGCCCGTACAGCCAGTACAATTTACCAGGGCCCGGGTCTTCTAGAGGGCCCGGCTTCGGTACTGGTTTTTAAATAAATACCAGAAAAAGTAGACTGGTATTTTTTACATAAAAATTTTAATTAAAATAACTAATAAATAATAAAATTCAAAAGTCAGAAGTTGCTTGGACGTCTTTACGGACTGGCTAGGAGGGGGCGGGGGATGCTCAGGAGGCATTTTACGTTCGAAACAAAATCCACCTTTTATAAAAAATCAGCAGAACGCACATATTTATTTATTTATTTTATTAGTATAGATGTTTTATAGAACAAATATTTTCTCAATTGTAATACACAATAACAAAAGTTGCAATAGCGTCAGGCAATCGGCACCTGAACTGATGAATTGAATTAAAAGTTAATTATATTTTCAGTATTTTAAATTTCTATTTAAAATCCTTGTATGAAAAGGTGTTGTAATACTACTGTAAAAGAAAAATAATAAAATTGTTAGAAAATACTATATAGATTTTCTAAAAAAGTACTATCCAACATATTTATTTTCTAATACAGTAAAGGCCGTTTATAACAGTATTCTGCTGTAAACGGGAAAAAAATCCATGCATTTATATCTTTTAAGATGAAAAAAACCTATTTCAAACGGAATTTCCTGTACGTTTTCGTCTAAGCAGGTTTTATTTTATTAGGCTTATGGTGAGGCCCCCACATTGGAACTATTACTGGGGCCCGCAGTCTTTCTGTGCAGCCCTGAGTCTAGAAAGTGCCCTTTTTTATTTTATTATAGCTTCGTTTTACTTTAAAAACTCGTTTTTACGACAATAGTAATCAGCAGATAAAAGAAATATTAACCATGATTATAAATTTTGAATAACTGTTACCAAACAGTTACTGGATAATGGTAATTACAATAAAAAGTTAAAATTACTTCTTCTGCATACAATGTGGCTAGATAATCTGAAATCACTTGTACCATTAAGACTATTGGTCATTGAGATCTCAAATTCCCCTAGCTAGTATTAAAACCCATGGGAGTATAATTCATTCGCATATGTAAAGTATCTCCCCAGGAAATTAATATTTTTTACTTTTTCTCTTTGTGTACTGTTTTTAAAGGATGTCTCCTTTTTTGTTAGTTGTCGAAATGTTTCTAAAATATATGCTTAATTTATAATTTTATGAGTTGAAACTTTAGCAAAACTGAGTAAGATTTTAACACTTCACATAAAATTAATTATATATTTAAGAAATATTTTGACAACTAACAAAAAAAGAGGCATCATTTAAAAACACAAACAACGACTTCCAAAAAAAAAAAAAAAAAAAAAAAAAAAAAAAAAAAAAAAAGAATTTGTCGTTGTCGAAGTTACTTATGAAAAAGCGGAAAAGATAAAAGCAAGAAAATATTATTGGTAATATTTAAAACAAGAAAAAATCACACTACAAAAATAAGCTACACAAGAAACTATCTACGTTCTAAAAATATCTTTATATTTCCAAAAGTGAGAGATATCGAAGATATTGTTAAAAATATGGCAATTTTTGTCTTTAAATTAAACTATTGTAATAATTCTGATGTTTACCACTATTCCTAACTAAAGAATTTAATTTATAAAAATAAAGACTTTTTTTATTATAAATTTTCATATTTTTTGAGTATCAAGTTGCTTCGGACCTAGGTCTCTAAAGCCGCCTATATTTCGCCATTTCTACAGATTATTCAGGGTGCGGAAAAAAATATTTAAAAAATACGAATCATTACACGCCGATAGGTTTCATATTAGCGAGGGAATTTTAAGATCTCACTGACAACAGCCTTAACGTAGAAAGCAAAAATACCAACTTATATGGTTACACTGTGTGATGTTAAATTGCAACTTTAGAAAAGTAATGAATGTATGCACTCTGCCCCCTTTATCTCTCCAGTTGCAATAACTCTAGATCGTTCTCGATTTCTTGCCAATCCATTCACCTGTCACATTATTTCCTCTAGAAATTACGTAACTCTGAAGATGAATCTGTCGGAAGGAGTTTCTTGTACTTAAAAAGGCAGCAAAAGTGTCATCTTCTTAGAAAAGAGAAATGGGGTTTGAAAATCATATATGCGTTGTACATAAAGTTCAGTTATTGAGGAAATCATTTTTAACAGGTACTTTTTATGACCACACGGCTAGTTTCGTAATACTATCCCAGATTTTCTACCAGAAAATTCTATTTTAATGATAAGGTCAAAGTTTGCTTTTGCAAAGAAACAAAGGTTGTATTTTTAAGTATATTTTAAACGCTTGAAAAGCATGACTTTTTGGATACATGACACCAATTGACTTTGCATTGCATAATTATACAAGGTGTTCGAAAAGTCTTTCCATTACAAAATGTATCCATTCATATCCGCTATCTATAACACAGCATGTGGAACTGGTGCCAAAATGTTGGAAAACTAACCAAGTTCTTTCGTTGCACGTTTCCGTAACATGGCTATAATGTAGCAGTGTCGGTGTCCAGGAAACCGGACAACGTACCGAGATCTGGCCGACCCTCAACCTTAGCTGAAATGGAGGTAGGATTGAGATAGTCTTTTGTGCGAAGTCCCAAGCAATCAGTGCGTACGGCCTCACGTGAATTACAGATGTCAAAGGGTCTCGTGATACCAGAGGACATATTGAAATTTTTCTTGATTTATGAACATTTCCGGTTTCCTGGACACTGATCTAAGCTATAGCCACGTTACGGAAACCTGTAACAAAAAAACTTGGTTAGTTTTCTGACATTTTGGCAACAGTTTCACATGTCTATCTTGTATATAGCGGATATGAATAAATTTTGTAATCGGGGAAAGACTTTTCGGATACCCTGTATATTTGACATCAAGGTACGTATTTTCACTGAAGGCAGACTGGTCACTCTAATGTAAAAGGCATAGAAATATAAAAACAAATGCTATACATAAAAGATGTAATTAAAAAAATAATGCTACACATAAAATATGTAATTTTAAAAGTACTAACGTATAGTTCCCAATTTAAAATCTCCATAACGTTATTATTTATAATTTGTATAATATTATATATATATTTATTATTTGTATAATAATAATTGTTCGGACAATATTTTCCGACAATGTTTTTGGACAGTGTTTTCCGACACACGTTCGACAGAGCATTTTCGATAGCGAGAACGATACCTAGATAAGAGATTATGTGCTTCCGCATACTTGTGCATCGAACCAGACTTCGCAAGTGATCTTGGGTTTACTTGCATGCAAGGACATTTCGTAGTTTGAATAGTTGGTTTATTCTTTCTTTTTGTTAACTGTTAAAGTGATTGTTTATGTAAGTTTCAGTTCAGAGCAGAGAGCTCATGTGTGTTAGATGGCGGTCGCTGTCAAATGTGTAACCAAGAGGGTTTTAACGTTTTAATTAAAGTTTATAGTTCACATTTTTACCTTGTGTAGTTTTAATCAGTGTTTTCTTTTTCTTATTAAGTTTAAAGTTAACCAGCCGAGCTATCATTAAATGGTCCGTCGCCCGAGAGTTCTTTTAAAGGGGAAAATAGCTGATTAGGCTAATGTGGAAAGTGAATTTGGACTGTAAAATCTGGATGTTTGGTGTTCAGTGTTAGTGTTTAAGCGCATGGTTGGTTGGATGCCAGTGCTCCTGCTTTGTTGTTCAAGACGTTTTAAAGATTCGGTGAGTTCGTTCCTGTATTTAAATTTTTATTTGTTATGGAAGAGTTGGAGGATGTTTTAGTTAAGAAGAGGGGATTAAAGTCTGCTATTACAAAATTAGAAAAAAAGATAAATGGGTGTATTAATGAAGCCGATTCAAGTGAATTAACTTTGTTTGAGATTAAAATAGGAAAGTTAACTGATGAATTGAGTGAAATATTTAATAGGATTTTGGCTAAATGTGATAAAAATGAGGTTGATACGTACATTGAGGAGCAGCAGACTGAACAGGATCGAGTTGACAGTATGTGGCTTAGTGTTAACCGAAAAAAATCTGGAATTACTTTAAACGAAAGTAACAACAGTGCGGGGTTGTTGAGGTCTCAAACCTCAGAGGTTAAACTGCCGAAACTCACACTTCCCACTTTCAGTGGTAATCTGGAGGAGTGGCTTCCATTTTATGATTTATTTAGGGCTAGTGTGGATTGTAATGAAGTTTTATCAGACTGTCAGAAATTACAATATTTAAAATCGGCATGCAGAGGCAATGCACTTAAAATAATTCAATGCCTTCCAATCTCTGATTCGAATTATAGGACAGCGTTAGAGCTGTTGAAAGAGCGATATTCAAATAAAAGAGAATTAATTAATTCATTGATTAAGAAATTTATTGGAATGCGTTGTATTTCGGGTACAGCACAGTCTCTTCTGGAAAGTGTAGACGTTATTAATGAATGTGTCCGTTCATTGAGTGTACTTAAACAAGAGGTTAAAGGATTTTCAGAAGTATTAATTGTTTATTTAATTACAGAGAAATTGGATGGAAATACAAGATATTGGTGGGAAAGAACACTCAAAAAAGAGGAATTGGGTACACTTGAAAATTTATTATCTTTTTTAAAGGACCATGCGAGAACCCTTCAAAATAGTAAAACAGCAGTTAAAGAAAGTGGAAAACCTAAATTTACTACATTATTGTCTGCTAATAATATTTGTGTTTTATGCAAAGAATCGCATCCGCTTTACAGATGCCCACGATATTTGAAATTAAATGTGCAGAAAAGAATAGAAATAGCTAGAACAAATAGTTTGTGTTATAACTGCCTTTTAGAGAAACATTATGCAAAAAAGTGTATGAGTGTGGGTAGATGTAGAGTGTGCCACAAGCCTCATCATAGTGTCTTGCATATTTCACGGGATACTGGCCCTCGTGTAAAGAATGCAACTGAAACTCCGGTGGTTCCTCTTTCCCCGAACGCAACGGAATTTCGACCGAGACAAAATGAGTTAAGTCAAACTTCCTGCACTGGCACCTTTGAGTTTCGAAACAATTCTGGGTCGGGAATACAATTAATGAATATGGGACAGACTCTACTTTGTACAGCAATGATTAAGGTTCTTGATTCAGTGGGTAATCTTGTAAATTGCCGCGCGTTGCTGGACAGTGGAAGTGAGGCATGTTTTATAAGTGAAAATTGTATGCGAAAATTGTGTTTGCCAAAGCGAAGAACTAGAGTACAGGTTACATGTTTAGGTTCTTATAGTGCTGAAACAAATGGAGAGATAAATTTGAATTTTACTCCTCATTTTAATTCTGAAATAAAATTTGCTACTAAAGCATTTGTGATAAAAAGAATTACATCTAATGTGCCATGTAGTTCTATTCCTTCAGATGTTGTGAATAAGTTTAATGATTTAGTTCTAGCAGACCCACTATTTTTTGAGTCACGACCAGTAGATATTCTACTTGGAGTTAACGTATTTTTTACATTGCTAAATGGGAAAATTGTGAAAAGAGGGGAAGCTCTGCCCTTTGCTGTAAGTTCTAAGCTTGGATGGATAATTACGGGGACTACCTCATTCGATAGAGGTCTACGTACATTTTCCGTCAATAATATTCAATTAAAATTAGATGGCTTGGTGCAACAATTTTGGTCCTTGGATTCTGTTCCGGAATTGGTTCAGATTTCTAAGGAGGAGAGGGAATGTGAGGATCATTTTAAGCGTACTTATTTTCGAGATATGTCTGGAAGATTTGTCGTGAAACTTCCATTTAAAGATTCTCCATCTAGATTAGGTGACACTAGAGAAATGGCTATCCAGCCATTTATTTATGAAGACTATCGAAAGTTTATGAGGGAATATTTTGAATTGGGTCACATGGAACGTGTATCCAAGCCGGAGAGTGTTCCTTCAAGTGTTTGTTATTTACCACATCATGCGGTAATTCGGGAATCAAGCACAACGACAAAACTGAGAGTTGTTTTTGACGCTTCAGCTAAGTCTACTTCGGGTGTATCTTTGAACGACATTCTTATGGTCGGTCCACGTATACAGCAGGAGCTTTTTCCAATACTGTTGAGATTTCGAATTTTACCTATAGTTATATGTGCAGATATAGAAAAAATGTTTAGACAGGTTTTGATTAACCCTGAAGATAGAGACTTTATAAGAATTCTTTGGAGAGAAAATTCCCAAGATACTATAGAGGATTACCGTTTAAAAACAGTTACTTACGGTACCGCATCTGCCCCGTTTCAGTCTACTAGATCTCTTAATCAGCTTGCCTTATATGAGAAGAGTGAATTTCCGTTGGCATCTGCAGCAGTGTTAAGGGATTTTTATGTAGATGATTTATTGTCAAGGGGTCAAAATAAAGAGGAAGTTGTGGAATTAATTGATCAATTGACATTGTTAATGAAGCGAGGTGGTTTTAAATTGCGAAAATGGATTTCTAATGTGCCTGGCGTGTTGAAAAACATTTCGGAAGAATGTAGAGAAAGTGCAGATTCCTTGTTCTTAAAGAATGATAGTGGTATAAAAATTTTGGGAATCCAGTGGAACTTGAACGGTGATTTCTTTTGTTTCACTGTTTTAGACCATGACAAAAAGAATAGATATTCGAAAAGAGATATCTTGTCAGAGGTCGCAAAGGTGTTTGATCCGTTGGGGTTGCTATCTCCTTGTGTCGTTTTCATGAAGATCTTGTTGCAAGATTTATGGAAAATTTCACTTACCTGGGACGAGCCAATTGGTGAAGACTTTAGTAAACGGTGGACATCGTTTAGAAATGACTTAAGTGTAATTTCGCAATTGAGGATTCCTCGATTTGTGTTGGCTGCAGATAAAATGGGACTTCAAATTCATGCCTTTTGTGATGCGTCCGAAAAGGCGTATTGTGCGGTAATATATATGCGTTCAATTTCTCAAGATGAAAAAATAACGGTAAATCTTTTGACATCTAAGACTAAGGTGGCACCCATTAAGACTCAGTCCATCCCACGACTTGAATTGTGTTCGGCCCTTCTTTTGGCAAATTTGCTAAAAATGGTTTTACAGCATTTAAATTTTACTGAGACTGAAGTATTTGCCTGGACTGATTCTAATGTGGCGTTGGCATGGCTTTCTTCAGAGCCTCATCGTTGGCAAACCTTCGTGGCTAACCGTGTTTCAAAAATCCAAGAAGCACTTCCTAATGTTCCGTGGAATCATGTTTCTGGAATTGAAAATCCTGCTGACTGCGGAACAAGGGGTATGTTGCCGTCGGAATTAGTAAATTGTGAATTATGGTTTCGTGGTCCTCGATGGTTAAGAGAGCCATTGAACAACAATCAACATAATGATCCAGTTAACGGTAAAGATATACAGGAGATTGTTTCAAAGGAAGAAAAGCGAAACTGTGTTGTAAACGTGTTTGATCTTAGTGATGATCATGTGATTTTCAGATATTCCACTTGGAATAGACTGGTACGAATCGTCGCGTGGTGCTTGAGATTTGTGAACAATGCAAAAAAGGTATCTCAGCAAATAAACGGTTTACTCTTGACATCAGAGCTTTTGAGAGCCACAACGAGGATAGTGAAATTAGTACAACACCAGTGTTTTTCTGATGAGATCCTTGCTTTAGGAAATAATAAATTGTTAAGACGTTCGAGCAAACTTTTAACATTAAATCCATTTCTGGATTCAAGCTGTATTTTGCGAGTTGGTGGAAGGTTGAGACATGCTAATGTTTCTGAAGATCAGAAACACCCAATAGTTTTGCCTAAGTCTCATCATATTACTGCATTGCTTATTAGACATTATCATATAACTTACTTGCATGCTGGTCCTCAGCTTCTTTTAGCTGTCCTTAGAACAAAATTTTGGATTTTAAGTGGTCGAGATGCAGAAAGAAAAATTGTGAAGACATGCATAAAGTGTTTCCGTGCTTCCCCAGCTATTGGTACACACTTAATGGGGGACCTGCCCGCTATGCGTGTCTTACCCAGTCGCCCATTTTCGAAGACGGGATGTGATTATGCCGGTCCGTTTATGTGTAAAGAGAGAAATCGTAGAGGTATTAAGGCATTTAAGAGTTACATAGCAATTTTTATTTGTTTTTCGACTCGTGCTATTCATCTTGAATTGGTGTCAGATTTGTCCACTCCAACGTTTTTGGCTGCTCTGAAGAGATTTGTTTCTCGTAGAGGCAAGCCAGCCGAATTAGTAAGTGACTGTGCTACAAATTTTAAGGGTGCAAGTAAGGAATTGAGGGAATTATGTAAATTTATATCCTCCACCATTAAAGATCAATCCTTACAGAATTATGTTGCTAATGAGGGCATCGTTTGGAAATTTAACCCACCATCGGCTCCACATTTTGGTGGGCTGTGGGAGGCTAACATCAAGTCTGTGAAATATCATTTGCGTAGAACAATGGGAAATTCGCTATTTACAATTGAAAAGTTCTCAACATTATTGTCGCAAATTGAAGCTTGTTTGAACTCGAGACCTTTGTGTCCGTTGTCAAGTGATCCAAATGATCTAGAAGTTTTGACACCGGGTCATTTTTTGACGGGTGCTTCGTTGACAGCTATTCCAGAGCTTGATGTTTCTGAGGTTCCGCCTTCACGACTTCGTCGTTGGCAACTGACACAGAGAGTATTCCAGCACTTTTGGAAGCGATGGAGTGCAGAGTATTTGTCTCAGTTGCAACAACGCCCCAAGTGGTTACGTCCAACAGCAAATTTAAAGATTGGGGACTTAGTGCTCATTAAAAATGAACTTGTGCCGGCGCTTCAATGGAAGCTGGGAAGAATCATTGAAACCTTTTCAGGTAGTGATGGTCATGTTAGAGTGGCCATAGTAAGAACTGCTACGGGAGAGCTCAAACGTCCTATTCACAAACTTTGTCCTTTACCTTTTGAATGAGAATAGTTAATTATAGCCCTTGAAGGTTTCAAGGCCGGGGGTGTATGTTCGGACAATATTTTCCGACAATGTTTTTGGACAGTGTTTTCCGACACACGTTCGACAGAGCATTTTCGATAGCGAGAACGATACCTAGATAAGAGATTATGTGCTTCCGCATACTTGTGCATCGAACCAGACTTCGCAAGTGATCTTGGGTTTACTTGCATGCAAGGACATTTCGTAGTTTGAATAGTTGGTTTATTCTTTCTTTTTGTTAACTGTTAAAGTGATTGTTTATGTAAGTTTCAGTTCAGAGCAGAGAGCTCATGTGTGTTAGATGGCGGTCGCTGTCAAATGTGTAACCAAGAGGGTTTTAACGTTTTAATTAAAGTTTATAGTTCACATTTTTACCTTGTGTAGTTTTAATCAGTGTTTTCTTTTTCTTATTAAGTTTAAAGTTAACCAGCCGAGCTATCAATAATAATAATAATAATAATAATAATAATATATATATATATATATATATATATATATATATATATATATTATTTGTATAATATTATATATATATATATATAATTTGTATAATATTTATTATTTATTACGCAATTATTATTATTATTATTTATAATTCAATAACCAAATAGTAAAAAGATTAACAAACTTATTATCTGATTCAATAATTTTTAGAAAGTAACGGTTAAATAACTGAATTCATATTTTTATTTATTTATCCAACAAAAATATAATCAAATGGGATACTATACAGTCGTCAAATAATGCTGTGAGTTTCGACGTGTTATGTGATACTATGGTTCTTTTTTCTCTAGTGTCGCCAAATAATGTACAGAAGTGGTTGAATATGGAAATGATTTTTTTAATAAAAGGAAGTAGATCTTTAACAATATATTCTCAAAAATACTTGTTATTTGAGAGAAAACAAGAAACGTTATTAACTCAAACTGTCAATAAAAAAACCCAGTTCGTGTTATTAAATAAATTAACAACAGTTCTGAAGTATTGTTTCTCTCTTTTAAGTGATGTTAATTACTTTCCATATTCAAAATTATACGTCCATAATGAATGTTTTAACAATAGCTACGAGTAATTAGAATTTTTTGTCTTTTTCTCATTAGACCAAGTAAACTTTCTTCCTTTAAGCAAAATTAAAACCTAATTGAAAAACAATTGTTTAAGAATAAGGTGTGATCCTAAGGAGAACAATAGTTTATGACATTTGAACCTATCAGCTAAACAGAATGCATCTTAAAATTGCAATATTTATCTGGTTACTTTGCGGACACATATACAGTATTATAATCATGATTATGGAAACTTTGATATATCTTTACACTTTGAGGTTCCCTTAGATGATCAGAAATGAGCTGAACCACATTTTGTGCAGGGGTTATAACCCGTGAATGGTCTAAAACAAGTCTTCTTGATACTGAATTCTCGAATTCAAATTGATCCTAGAGTCTTTGGATCACACTACGAGACACATTAAGACGTCTAGCAGCACCAGCTTGTGATAATTCCATTTCCATCCATGTGATTGCCCGCCGTCTTAACGAATCAGATAAACGACATTTCCTTTATATGGATAACACTATTTTAGCACCAACAATTGAATATCAACAAGCATTAAAAAAAATTGCCCATAAAATTGGTATATTCGCAGTTTTCCTTTGACTGCGATATAAATGCCCAATTCTTTAAAAATATACAAATGGGTATAAATATTTCACAAAATTTTATTCAAGTTGGTTATGATCATTTATATAAACAATTTTTTTTTACCTTTATTATCATTCTTTTACTAAGTGAGTGTCGAAAAACTGGGTGTGCTTTAACTTTTGGAGGCCAGTGCATTAAACAAATTTTTATGCAAAACTACAAAAGTGTGACATTTGATAGTTTCAATAGAAAATGCATATATCTTTTACGATATATTTATTTCATGTTTTCCTATATTCGTGTTCAAGCTTTGTAAGGAATTATATATATATATATATATATATATATATATATATATATATATATATATATATATATATATATATATATATATATATATATATATATATATATATATATATATATATAATTATAATATCTTTGAAATCCAAAAAAACATTTATCAAGTTCTCACAGTACTTTTTACGGAGACCGGTTGAAATTCCTTTCAGTGTTTTTATTTTATTGTAATCAGTTTGTATCTCAGTTTGTTCATCTCGAGATTGAGAATGTTCATATATTCGTGGATAGTTTAATTATTCAGGGGTGAATAGAAGCAAACCATAAAAGGAAGCTTGTAAATATTCACAGGCATGGGCATAATTTGTTTGATTTTTTATGTTTTTAATTTAAAACCAATTATCATATTGTAAGTTTTGTTCTATCAAGCAGATGGCGCTGTTGCACTGCCTGCGCAGATGACGCTATTAACTGAAACTGCGCTGTCACTGCAACAGCGCCATCTGCTTGATCACGGTCGACCTCTACCTAATGGTATCAGCGTCTTTCACTTTCGCGTTCACCTGCTGTGTCGTCTTTCGCCCATAGCCGTTGAACACTTCGTCCGTATGCAAAGCTCTGATTTTTTCCTGGAGGGCTTTTTGAAGCTTATAAAGCGGTATGAGAAATGTCTCAATGTACTTGGTACTTATGTGGAAAAATAAAGTTTTGTTTTATCTTTAATGTCTCATTACATTTTTTGTTTTTCATACACACCTCTGTCCACAGTCGCCAGGGGAAACTTATTTTCCGACTGACCCTTGTAATTTATTTACAACAAAAATTTGAAACTGATTTCAATTTCGAATCGCTTTAATAGTCAGACCTGCAAATTTTATGCATTTGCGTTTAAAAATGAGTCAGAAAATGTGTCAGAAAGTTTCGCGTTGTTGAGCAGGTTATTTGAAAACCACTTTAAAGTGACCGGTGTTCAAGAAAAATATTTGGGACCTTTCACTCAAACGCAAAAAAATATCTATAACTCGTTGGGGGCATCTATAAGTAGACTTAAGTCATAGATTGGCCAGGACAATTATGATTTTGAGAGTTTGTCTCACGCGTCTTCCTGTCCGGGACGCATATTTGTCTCGGATTTCTGGGAAATATCAGGATTGTCCCAGAATTTTTGATAAGGACTAATTATCTAATAAGGAGAGAAAAAATGCAGTATTTTAATGTATTATTTAAAGATATTTAAACCACCAAAACTTACAAATTTTATTACATTTTACCAAAAATTTTCTTGAATATCACAAATTCCTTTCAAAACAATATAAATAAGTGACTACAAATTATAAAATTCAGTCAATCTTGATAGTATTTCATGCAACAGATATATCTTAGGCAGTTCTAATATCAATTAGATGTGATACATCTACATGTAATACATTCATAAAATTAGCCCAACCTTAAAAGGCTGAAATATAGCTTACAGACAGTAGAGCGGAAACCTGAATGATCATTTCACTAACCCCGTGACACGATCGACGAAGAAAACGAAAGTTATAATTTAGTGTTGATGGGGTGGGAGGGGGGGGGGCAGTTATGGGTTTTTTTTTCTTTGTTCCAGTTCAACTTTTTTTCGTGATGGGCGTAATTTTCTTCCTGAATGAGGTTGATGGAAGATACGGCGCGATGGTATAGAAGATTTGTAGAGAGATAACCTGATTTGTACTTTATTTAATAGTTTGGCTGAAACGCAGCTTTGATTATCGTGAAATTAATTACCTAAAATCTTATAAATTCACGATAATTCAAGAGATAACTTTAAGCACGCATCACCCGCATCCTTATAGTTAGTTAGTATAACTTTTATAAAAATCTTCAAAATCATTTAACCGTTTAAATTCCAAGAACTGGAATGAAAATTCATTTAAAAAATTTGCCTGCAATTATATCTCGGAAGACTTTCAGCATAATTTTGTAAGTCGCATTAAAAAAGGTATAGCATATATATTCAACGGACTATTAAGATTATCACGTATAGCATCTCCTCTTACAGACCTACATGAAGGTTACGTCAATATATATTTTTATAAGTAGATGAGGAATATTTACATAAGGGTAGAATGTTAGAGTATATATTTAAGGTTCAATCTCTAACGTCTAACGCAGCGGTTCTTATATTTACTGTTAGTTACTTATTACTACACGTTTTGTGTTGCTTCTGTCTCCCTTGACTACTGGATTAAAAACTAAAATTATTGATATTCTTTAGAATATTGAATACAAGATATATAATCTAATAGAGATATTCAAACAAATGATAGTGATTTTTTAATATTAATCTTAATTTTTCCTTTCGCAGGATTTTTCTCAGTTGCTAGAAAAGTAAAAAAAAATACATTGTACTACGCCAGAAATTAAAATGACTGTATGTGGGTCACATAAACAAAAAATTTCAGTAAAGCTCTTTTTTTTTTTTTTTTTTTTTTGAGGAAGGAGATTATACAATTTATTTTTTTTTAAATTAAATGTTGTAATATGATCTACAACATGTTTGTAAATGATATTTTGATTTTAATTTTAGTTTTTTAAAGGCGAAGATTTAAAAAGGCTTTAGGCGAAGATTTAAAAATTTACTTTTTAAATGAAGAAATTTCTCTAAATTGCTCAAAAAAAATTGTTTAGTGCTTATTTTTAAGAACTCCAAACATATTCAAAAATACTTTGATGATTTGTGCATAAGAGTTTCAGAAATTCTAATTCAAATCCAAAATATATAGAGAGTCACTTACTAACAGTGTTGAATTCAGACACTTTTCTCCGGGAGGGATTTCTGTGGCTCCGGGGCGGGGGGAGGGGGGGAGAGAATTGCACCTTTTAACCATTAAAAGCATGAAATTATAAATCTTCTTGAGAAGGACATTTCAATGCTCCAGGGTAATGTACCTCCGGGCCACATCCTGAATTCAGCACTGCTCTCTAATAAGGACACCTTTAAGAAATTTCTTTAATTTTAAAAAAAAATTAATAGCTGTAATTATATTTTAGTCTTTAATACTATATTAATCTGTCAGTGGTGTACCTAGAAATATCATTCGGGAAGGGGGGGGGGGGGGAGACTGAGAGTTAAACTTGCTAAGATGGAATTGCAAGGGACTGAGGAAAATTCCGTTTAAAACAGGTTTTTTATTATCATAGCAGGCATTAAATGCATTTTTTTCATCGGATCCATAAAAATGTAGGAAGGATTTTGTTATATGGAAACTTCTGTTTTAGTATCTAACTTTATTATAAAATTCAACTGTAAATATTTTTTTAATAACTGTAAAGAATTATTTACATTTGGGTTGTCTGCTAAACATTTTTTTAAAGTTAAAAAAAAAGGCATATATAGTATCTCGTTAGGTGAAAGACCCCAGTACAAACCTTTTTAATAGCAGTGTATAAAAAATATTTTTACATACATTGGGCACCTGCCCGTTCGTGGCTGACCCAAACCTTACAAAGTTTCTTATAGAATTCTATAAAAAATATTTATAGAAAATACATTATAGAATCCTATAGAATTATGGCCCTTTTTTAACCGACTTTAAAAAAAGGAGGAAGTTATCAATTCGACCCGTATGTATGTATTATGTTGTTCACGCAGAACTCTCGTAAATGTGCATCGATTTTGATAATTTTTATTTTGTTTGAAAGAGTAAGGCCCCAAGGTAGTCCCATTTCAATTTCGTCAATTTCTGATCATTAGAACAAATTATTTCAATTTTTTTATTCAAATTTCCATTATTTTATATTTCAAAAAGTACATTTTTTGAATTGTTGCCAATTTGTAAAATAGCGCACATAATAATATTCCCTTTCAATTAAAAAATGTGTTTAATTTACACGTGACTCTTGAAAACAGAAATAAAACTTTAAAATAATAATTAAATGATCAAGTGTTAAAAGCAGTAAATGTAGAAAATTACGTAATAAAAAATATACTTGCGCGTGAATATTAAAAAAGAGAAATAATTAAAATATTACGTTTTCAAAGCATTAAATGGGGAAACTTATGTCATATTTAAAATGCTCAAATAACAATATTTCCATTCATTCACAGTTCTCGTCACTATTGAATTTGAATCACAATTTCTCCACATATGCTAGCCAAGACTCTAAGGAGGTCTTGATGACATGAGTGGGCCTAGCTATAGCCAATTTGGCTTCATTTATGGCAACTTATTTTTGTCGCCAAATATTGCCTAGCTTGGCGAGAATTTGACACTGGAGAATATGAATATATAGTTTTATGCATATAAGAGTTGGAATGTTGGAATGCCGCATTGTTGTAACTACAACGAAATAAAATTTGCGAGAAAGCATGAACAAAAATTGTCCCAGAATCCTTGGATTTGGATCAAGGCTGAACATTTAATTGACAAAACTTTTATTATTTCTTATATTTCTAACGACTTAATTTTACTTACATCTTTTTGGATTTGAAATCAGTAAGTGGCTATCATAGTGCCTCCTTCTTGCCGAATATCGACAAATTCAACTGGGACCTGCAGGCCATAGGAAACACATATACAAAAAATTTGGTTCAATACTGTGGATAACTTCATACACTTTTCGATGATACAATAATTAAAATGGAACAAAAATCGCTTTCACAGCGCCCGCTTCCGGAAAAGTATCCCTGAATTCAAGTGGGGTCTGCTGGCCACAGCCAAAAACCTATAAAGGAAATTTAGTTCAATTCTAGGTTGCTTCATAACTTCACACTCTTTTCGATGGTACAAATGCTCCACCAGTGGCTGAGAGGATCTGCTCTCAAAGTTGGTAGACGGGAGGTTGCTTGGTTCAAACCCCTGTCGTGCTCGTCGACTTAACCTTTCGGAGTTTTCCGTGGTTTTCTTTGAACCTTGCCGTAAATACGGATTAAGATCCCTTAAAAAGACCTCCACGGAGGACACTCCTCCTAGGGCCTATATGCCTCGAGAACGTCATAAATCAACCAATCAATCGATGATACAAAGAGGACACACACATGGACAGGCAGATATTTTGTAAAACATGTTTTTCGGAATCTCTGAACCCTAAAACACATAAATCCGTCGAAAAAATTTCGATTACAATACTTTGTTCTATTATAGATAGAAGAAGGTGAAAAAAGTAGGATGTTAATAATTTGACTCTATTTATGTATGTATATTTTAGTCTTTTTCACGCATAACCTTCGTAAATGTGCACCGATTTTGATACTTTTTTTGTTTAAAAGTGTCAGACAGGTGCTCAGCTCAGGTGAACCACAGCTCAGGTGAAACACAGCTCAGGTGGTCCCATTTGAATTTCGTCAAACTCTGATGATTAGAACAAATTTGTTTTTTAGAAAAAATTCAAAATTAAAAACTTTAAGTGATTAATTCAAAGTGAGATTGTAATAACTCTTTTGAAAATCAATGAAATATTAAATAAATTTCGCAGAAAAGTTGGTGGTGGGACCAGCCAAAAAAAAAGAAATATATATATATATATATATATATATATATATACATACATATTTCACACAATTTCAGCGTTTAATACTAGACATTGAAATTATATAACAAGTTGCTGATAAAGGACAATGACTTCTAACTCTGAGCTGTAAATATTTTTATCACCGCTATAAACTTTATTATTTAAATAATTAGACATTTAGTGCAGAAAACATTCAGTCTTTCTCTGGTTATATACTCAACGCATTAAGTAGACAGCGCTCGTTGTCTTTGTATCTCAGCTAGCGACTTGTGATCGGTGTGGTTTATTTAAAAGTTTATTTGGCTCCAAATCACACAAAGCTAATCATTCTAAGCTCTTAGCTCGATTTAAAGTACACAAGCTTGTCCTTTCGAAAAAACATTTTTTTACTGGAAAACGGAAGCTAAAATACGTGGAACCCGATTACAGAAGATTCATTCCCAGTTCGGGTCAACTTGAATGAGAATTTCGTCAAAATAGTCAACTATAGCCATGTTGGCTTCATTTACTTCAACCTATATTTGTCGTCAAATTTGGCGATATTTCGCCAACTGTCGCCCAGATTGACGAGAATTTGATTCTGTCAGAGATTTTATTAAATATTTATTTAATGAATAATTTTGTTTAAATTATAATTTCTATTACAAATTACTTATTTATTCAGCAGATGTTGAAATCAAGATAATTGTGTATTATGGTATTAATAATTAAAAAGTAGGAATAAAATAAACTTTTACAAAAAAAAAATATCAACCGACTTTAAAAAAGCACTAAAAAGTATTAAATAATTCTTTAAAATTCTCTAAGGATAAAATGTTATCCATTAACCTCAAATCTGATATCATGTGTCGGAATAAAAATGATGAATTTAATATGTACAGTTTAATACCCACCAAACAAAGATTTTCGAGAGAATATACTTTACAAGAGATTAATTTACAGACTTATGATTTCATTTACGAATATATATACATATGAAAAGCAGTCAATTACTTTTAGAAGTCGGTGCCAAATAACCCCAATCGATAAATTAGTAGGTACTAGTTACAATATATTCACAATTCTTACTATACTTACGGTAGTTTGGCACCGACTTCAAAACGTAATTGACTGCTTTTCATATGTATATATTCGTAAACGAAATCATAAGTCTGTAAATTCATCTCTTGTAAAGTACTATTCTCTCGAAATTCCATGTTTGGTGGGTATTAAACTGTACATATTAAATTTATCATTTTTATTCCGACACATGATATCGAATTTGTGGTTAATGCATAACATTTTATCATTAGAGAATTTTAAAGAATTATTTAATACTTTTTAGTGATCTTTTTTAAAGTCGGTTAATATATTTTTTTTATTTATTTATTTATTTATTTTTTTTTGTAAAAGTTTATTTTATCTATAAGCTTGTTTAACCGAAATCTGTAGAAATATCTATAGAAGTTCAATAGAAATGTCTATAGAGCTTCTATAAAAATATCGATAGAAAAAATATAGATCTTCTATAAAAATACGTACAGAATTTTATGTGGAAGCCAGGTGGTCACCCTCCCAAGTAGTAACCACTCTCAATGCTCCTTGACTTCAATGATCAGACGAAGAACGAGAACTTTCGGCATGACACAACCATTGTCAGTCTCTGAACTCTTATTACACTATTTAAATTTTATTTCTTTTTTGATTTGCATTCCCAATCATAGTAGTCTTGTAAAAATATTTAAAGTCGAATAAGTTATTATTTGTTAAAGCTGAAATAATTGTTTGAATATTTATATTTCAGATCAAAATATTTGAATAAAAATTACAATATTATTAAAGTGAATAAAATTTATTAAATTAGATGGATGTTTTTATAAATTTAACAGCAAATTAATAAATTATTATAAAAATTAACCAACAAATTAATGAATTATAAACAAACTAATCAATCATAATTTAATTCAGTAGTTTGACTGAAATAATATTACATTGACAATTTAATCACAATATATTAGAATTGAATTAAATTATATATATATATATATAATCATATTAAATCTATGGAGTACAATTATATATTAAACTGATGTATTACAAAATTAATTATTATTTTCTTTAATTTTAATATATAGTTATAAAAAAATTACTACGCACACGAATTTTAAAAGACCAAGCAATATATTTTTTAATTTAAAACAAAACAAAAAAATCTGTGGAATCATTAGTCTATAGAATTTAATTCTATAAGATTTATAGTACCCTATAGAAAAACTGTTCTATATATATATAAAAAAATTCCATAGAACTTCTGAGAATTCTATAGAAACATTTTTTTTTAGAAAAGATATTCTATAGAACTCTTTAAAACTCTATATAAATGGTATTCTATTGAATGGCTATCCTATAGAACTCTTTAAAACTCTATAGAAATGGTATTCTATAGAATGGCTATCCTATAGAACTTGTAAAGAATTCTACAGAGTTCTATACAGCTCTATGAACTATTTTCATAAGGGTATCGTTGTATCACAGAATATGTAGAAATATATAAGCAATTTAAATATATGTGATATGGGGTGAATTTGATTTGTTGATTAGAAAACATGTAAGGCAGTATTATGAAAACAAATTAATCTGGTTCAATTTTTGGAAATAATTAATTAAAACCAGATATATATATATATATATATATATATATTGTTCATACTACATTCTGGTAAGTGCAATTAAAAAATTAAATTTGTTTACTTAGCTTTTGAGCTAAATTAGAAAAGATTTTATGCATATTATTGATACATTTATCTTTTTCTTAATACTCACATAAACATGTATTCAGTAAACAAAAAAGGTTGAAGCTTTATGCTATGTTTTTATGATAAGCAGGGCCATAGTAAGGTATAATTTAGGAGTCCCCCCCCCCCCTACTTGCAAAACTTTTACTCTTTTTCTCTTTAAATACATCATTTTTTATATTTTTATAAATATAAATTTTAAATTAAAATAAGATAGATAAGAAAACTTGAAAGCTGGACGGCTTAACCTTTTATGTACTGAATTATGAATTCAGGAAAATTTTATCTTCTAAAGCATTTTTCATGAATTGTTGAAACTACATTAGAAGATTTCTATAATCATTTAATAAATTTTAGAGGGATTTTAGAATGATTGAAGGATTTAGGAGGAATTTTTAAATTTGAATTTATAGTGATTTTGTGCAATATTTATAACCCCATTCAAATATTTTATTTTAAATATTTTTCTTAGTATTTTGTAGAATTAGGAAATGTACAAATATAATGTTCTTACAATAGAAATATAGAAATATTTCCTAATTGAAAATCTCCCCACCCCCTTACCCAACGCCAAGAAAGCTGAAAAGATGCAAAGGCAAAAGAAATCATCCTTTTAAAAATATTTTTGTTTTGTGTATCCAATAACGCTTTTGGAACAAGATAAATTAATGCATCTATAACTCATTCTAAACTGTATTACTACTAATCGATGCATTAAATGAATTGTATAACAAATTATTTCACTGGTACTTAAAAGTACCGTCAGTAGATAAAGGGTTAACAGACACCTGTGGAGCTCGTGCTTAAAACAAGGCTTACAGAACTAATTGTGGTTGAAAAAAAACATCGTACAGGGAGAAAAAAACGCCAAAACTTAGCCAAGCACTTTAGGTTTACTAGAATCTCAATCCCAGAATTCCCGGCCGAAATGAAAACGAAAGTTAACTTCTTATGCTACTTCCAGTAGTTTTCTAGTTCGATTATCTATACTAATAAAATAAAGTTTCGCTCTGTGTGTGCGTCTGTCTGTTGGCGGTGGCTAGGAAAATCTAGCCCACCTAGAAGCCTGAAAATTTAGATTTGGGTAGTCCAAACCCTTTCCTGATGCACCCGAGCCTCAGAATTTTAATATTTGAATTATTTGCCGAAATATTAATTTAAATCCACAAATTACTCTCATCAAAAATACGCTTTTTTTTCTTGGGTTGTTTGGTTGGTTGGTTCCGTAAAAATCTTAACAGAAGTAATTAAATAAACCAGAGTAGCGATGCATAGATAAGAACTTTTAACGAACTGGTGTCAATATGGATTGCAGTTACCGGCGTACAGCCATGCTAATGTAGCGCCACCTGCACACGACAAATTACATAGACCTGTTTGAAACATTTTCTAGGCACGCTTTTCTTCATGATAATTAGCCGGATTTAAAGGGTTTTTTTTCTTTTTTTTTTACATGACATATATTCTTATATTTGCGGGAATGGAGATGGATAAGGGTCTTATTAACATTTCACAATTTTAACATTTTTAGCTTCACCCGTAGCGTTTAATTGCTGTTTTATATAGAGAATACCGCTATTTTAAATCTCAGCTAATACTGTTCCAAATTTCTCGAAACCAGTTCCATTTTTACTAAATTATCGTAAAAATCAGCATTCATAGCTTCAAGGTGTATTTCTAGAAAGCAGTTCCCAGTATTTCGGAATAATAGTCTAAGCCAAATTTCATATTAAGTTCCTAGCTTAACCAAATGAATCAATCTTTAAAGATGTATAGTAATCCTCTTAATAAGTCATTTGCTGAAGGGCACTTGAACATCCGCTCCCCCCGTCGGCCCCTCCTTCAAGGTTTTTTCTCTAACTATGCCCCGTTTCCATATCTCAGCAACTATCTTTCCGATTTCAAGTCAAGTGATTCCAAACATTATAATTAGCTTAATTGTCACCCTTTATAACATTAAAATAAATTTATGAGTAGCGGTTACCACTATTTCCGAATAATAGTGTAAGACAATTTTGTAATTAAGTTCCTAACTTAACCAGACGAACGAATTTTTGAAGATGTGTGGTTCTCCTAATTACTCGTTTTTTTTAAATTAATTCTTCCCTTCCCCCCGACATCTCACTCAAGGTTATTTTCTCCAACTGTGCCTTATTTTAATAATTCTGCTAATAATGTTCCAAACTTCTCGAAACCAGCTCAATTTTGTAGCACGCCTACTATACAGTACCTTAGGCAGCGGGGACCTGTCTCAGAAGTTCGTTCGGAAAGAGGTTTGTTTAGAACAGAATGCTCCCCTGGCAGTGGAAAGGGGAAATAAAAGATTTTCCAGAGCACCTGCCTGCCCGGTATACGGTGCCGAAGCCATCGTAGACCATTGTCAGAGTTTAGTTTTTTAAGATATTTAAGTTTATTACACGGGTTCGGGCAACGCCGGGTGGGTCAGCTTGTACTTTTAAATAATGAAGTGAGAAAATCGAAGGTGACAGAAAAAGAACAAAATGGGGTTTCGCTCTCTTTTTTTTTCTTTTCTTTTTTTTTCTAATAACTGATAGGAATTATTGCTAAGTAACCTACACGTTTCCAATTTGTGAAGCCCTGTTTTTTATATACATATCCAGTTTCAATTTCTATTTTTAAAATCCAAATCGACACCCAGTTATAAGATAATCTCAAGTGAAAGTTGAAACAAGTTTATAAAATTCAAAAATGAAACATTTTATTTTACCAAAGTATTTGAAAAAAAAAAACTTGGCTGAAAGGGTTTTTTTTTAATATTTAGGTAAAAATTTCCATGATTTATTCATTAAAAGACAAAATCAATAAAATATTGTTTCGTCATTAACACAGAATAAGCATATAAAGAACAAGGCGATCGTTTTGTTTATGGAAAACAAGTAGTAAGATTTGACTTAGACAAATAAATTAATTGAGCTAAAAGTATTTAAAAAACGCAAAATCAATTAGCTTTAAATCATTTGAATGCATATTTTACATGCTGCATTTATTTTATTAGATTTCTTCTCATTCTTGAAGTTAGGTGACAATTATTTCCTGCATTTAATTAACGACAAACAATTTCTGAAAAACGGTCATTCGCTAATAAATCTTTCTTTTCCAATTAGTGTCATTTTTTGGCTGGCAAAAATAAAATATAATGCATAAATTCCCATAACACATATTTACGTGATGCTTTGTTTATTATGAAATGCATTTTTATAATAGAAAATGTATGTTAGTTTTATTCTTTTCGAAACAACATGTCACGTTTTCGTGGGTAATAAGACAGCTTTACGTATTTAACGAATGAAAGAAATTATATGGTAAGAAAATAATAATCATTCAGCTGTATGTAATGTAACACGTATAATAAATCCCCTATAATGAAAATGCAAAGTTGGTTATATTATTAACCTCTTTATGCATTTTTTATTCATTTCTACAAATACTCCGAGAGAAATTGACGACACAATTGTTAACTTTTCTTTTCAAAACTGAACAAGTTTTTTCAAAGAATAGTTACCTTATCATTAATGCACCAATTTCATACGATGTAGAACTTATTTTGAGTCAAGAGTTGACGTCAATTTATTTTTTTTTTTATTTTTTTTTTTTTAAGAAAAGAAAAAAATATTTTTTAAATTTAGAAAATGATTATCTTCATCAGTGTCATTTAACAACATTTGGAATTTTCACAAAATTAAAATAATTTGTGTCTACTACACGAATTTTACGTGTACTTACTAAACATCGTTTATAATTACTAAGTGGAAGCATGCTAAATTAATCTACGAAAAAAAGATGATTAATAAATTACATAAGATCATTGTATTAGTTATTTTTTTTAGGTGGGGGAGACGATTCTTTTGTACGGGGAAAGATAAAAAGTTTCTAAAAGTGGCTTATTTAGAGAAAATGTTTAAGCATATACAAAATTTATTTCCTAAATTTCCAAGCTTGCATTAAAATCGACCATTAAGAATTTGTAGACGCTGACCACAAAGATAATTCCTATTTGATAACATGTGAAAACTTCTTTAATATACATAAATGTTTAAAAATTTGGTTGATGTATTCTTTACTTTCATTTTTCTAAAGAGTTAATTTTCTTTTAAACATTAAAGGCATTAACAACAACAACAACAACAACAATAATAGAAGTTAAAAAGCTTGCAATATCTGTAATGTTATTTGCTTGCCTTTGATTTTGCGAAGACTCACTCTGATAACTACTTTTATTAATGCACTCAAATTAGCAATAATCGCACATACAGGGTGCTCCTTTTTATCGCTCTACAATCAATCTTTAGCTTTAGAAGGTTCGAACTGCAAAAAATGTTTCAAGTGTTGTTCTTAATCATATGAAATATCAAAATAGTTATTTTTTGAAAAGCTACAAAATTTAGTTGTTATACGATCCCTAGGTCCTATAAGTTATATTTAGAAAGACATTCATGCTCTAACAAATAAAATAAATAAAAATTTTACTTTTGAACGGCCAAAACTTACCTAGTCATGATACTTTGAATTTTATGAATTTTTAGCGTTGTATGACACTGGAAACGCGTTTTACTGTTTTTAACGCCAAAAAAAGGATGAAAATTCGTGAAAAAACATTCAAATAGAAAGCAATAGCAAAATATTATTTTTTAATTAAAAAAAAAAAAGTAAAATATAGACCGTACTTCTGAAGTATATCGTCTAAAGTTAAATAATGACTTTTTTTTTTTTTTCAAGAAAGGTAGGAAAAGGGAAAAAAATTTAGTATTTTAAAGTTCTAGAATAGCGGCAACCTCTAGGCCGCATGTGGCCAGGACTATAAACTGTTCGGCTGGTGGTCCTCTAGAACAATATTATATCAACACGCAGAAACCGAGGTTAATGTTTTTGACCGTAGACGATATAATCTGGAACGGATGAATGGATTTTATTAAATGAGGTTCGAAATGTATGTCTCCCAGAGTGTCATAGTGCATAGTTATCTAGCCGATGTTTCCTGCAATAACCGGATATTTCCAAAATGCTTATAGATGGTTGTTAAAAAGCTTTATGTTGAAGTTATGAAAATGTAACTATTATTCATCGATAATCGTAATACAACATTAATAAATAAATAATAAACAAATTGAAGAAAAAAAAAGGAATAAAACATGAAATCGTACGACTCTAAATATTGAAATAATTTGATTATATCGTATAAATGGAATCTTTATGCTTTTCTTTTATTGAACAACTTTTATTTTTTATTTTTTTATTTAACATGCTAAAAAATCGCTGAATGGTGGTCATTGGGAGGGCGAATTACGACTGGACATTTCTAACTTGTTGTCTGATATTAAAAGAAACTGTCAAACACACAATGAGCACAAAGTATCACATGCCCAATCGACGGAAAAGTGGACATCTGATGGTAAATTTTAAATTCATCCAAAAAATGTGAATTAATTATATAAACTTGTAACTTTTAATATTTTGCACAAAAAAAAATAAATAAAATGCCTTTATAAAAAATCATATTTTAATTAGTAAATTTATGGTATGTGCGTCATAAATTTATTCCTCCCAAGTCCATGAAATTCTAGTTTTTGTACAGTTACAGATTTAATATCATGAAATTCCACTTTTACATAGATAATCTGCACATATTACTAAAGATAACTTCACTTATGGAGAAATTCTTACTACATTCCATTAGAAAATGCAAGCATTTTGATTTCTATTAATTTTTGTCACTCTCGCGCCGCAGAAAAATGGTACTACAGTCGAACCTCGTTAACACGAAATCGCTTAACGCGAAATTTCGCTTAACACGAAATAATACTCAGGTCCCTTCAAATGAATATGAAAATCAATGTTAATTAATTCGTTTAACACGAAATAGAATTTCGGAAAATCCCGCTTAAGGCGAATTTTTCTCTTTTTTTTCTTCAAAGTTAAAACATGATTACTTAATGTTTTCGATATTTCAAACTTACATGTCACATCCTCTTATTAAAATAGGAATTTTTTGATGGTTTGAATGATCTAGAATGAAAAAGGGTTTCAGTAAATCGTGAAATACTGAATTTCTGACTAATCCCTGGTTTACTTTAATCTCTGATACGCACAAGTGTTCCCATATTAACCATATGAGCTATAGATCAGTCACAATGAAAGTTTTGTTTGAAGGAATTTCTTTTTTGAAAGTGATTGTTTCATTACTCGGCTGACTGTATTGACAGTGACATAAACCGTAAACTAGGTTTTCAAATTGCCTATCTGTGAGTGAAAAAGTGACAATCCCTACTTCACTACTTGACTAACATAATTGAAACTCTGTTCGCAGTTGCTCTGCAGAATTCTGTGAAAGATGAGTCGAAAACAACAAGCTGTATCTTTAGAAACCAAGCAAAAAAAATATACAAAGTTAGGGATAAAGTGCTGAAAAAGTCCGAAAATGCGGCGAAGTATGGGATACCTACAATTCTTGGTCCTATTTACAATTTTAAAGAACTGTGAAAAGATTGAAGCGGCTTATGCTGTGAGTCTTATTCAAACCAGTAAGGAAACGAATGTGTTAAAGAAAGAATGAATAAATTGAAACTGCTCTCTTGCGGTGGATAAAAGAGTCAAGAAGTCAGAACATTGTTTTAACTTTTGCAGTTTTTTAGGACAAAGCAAAGGCTTTTGTTGATGCTCTCGGTGAGAGTGATTTCATATGTTTTAACAGATGACTGACAAGATTTAAAGAGCGTCATAGAATTGTCTGTAAAAAGATATGTAGCCAAAAAACGGGAAATTCTTTCTTATACAATGTATTTTCCGAGTACATTTGTATAGATGAAGGTGTGCTGACTTCGGATGTGACAACAGACGAAAAAATAATTTAAAAATAAAAGAAGATGACAACATTGAAGTGTCAGACGAGGATGAAGAAATTGACACAGAATGAAAAAGTTTAGTGTCATTAAATTAATCTACCGCAGCATTACTGTAACTTTTCCTTATGGAATAAGAGAATGATTCCCGAACTTTGGACAAATTAGATGAGCTCCATACGTTCCTAAAAGAAGTACCCCGCAAAAATTGAAGCAAAAGTAAATAACGGATTAAAAAAATGATTAGCAAGTAAATAAATTTATTATTGCTTAAAAAATGATGATTAATTTGTCAATGAAATTTTCTATTTCTTTTAATTTATGATTTTATGAGCAGGGATATATTTATAGGAAAATTTATTTAGTTTTTATATCTAACATAGATGGCGCCACTATTATGACGGTTAACACGAAATTTCGGATAACACGAAAAAAATTCGCAGTCCCTTCAATTTCGTGTTAACGAGGTTCGACTGTATTTATATTTCTCACCGGAGAATGAGTTTAGTAAAATGTATTGACTTGCACCAAAAATAAAACTATACATCTTTGAAATGTTATTTTACATTGCGTGTTTGAGAAACAGGATATCCATAAAGTCATGTTACCGTTATAAAACATTATAACTCCTGAAATATTTTATGTAAATATTCGTGTTTTTTCCTAAGGGTTGTTCAGTATCTAAATTTTTGTTTGCATCCCTAGTTGTTTACATTACCATGCTAAAGGTAATGGATACAGGGTGATGAATTGTATTATTAAGATCAAATAAATCCATTTAAAATTCATCATTCTTAACATTTTTAGATATTTTAAAGATAGCATATAATTTGTCATGTCCGTATATCAAAATTCTTTACAAAACAATTTACTGCATTAAGATAGCATAAATTATTTTAAGTATAATTCTATAAAACAAAAAATAACTTTCTTAAATATAAATAGTTTAAAAGAATTACTTTTAAAGGGACATTTTGCAAGAAAAATGCTTCCCTAAAAACAATAGCGCACGTAGTAATATTTTTTCCCGTTTTACATAATCAGTCTTCACTATCACAAAATTACATCATATTTAAAAATAACATAAAATAAACTATTAGGTCAAGAGCTAGTCTAACTTCCGTTGTCTGGAAAGGAAAATTTAAAGAGTTTGAGCTCATTAAAAACGTCTCGAAAAATTTCCTTGGCGTGATTTGTCTGACTTTCCATTGTTCAGTCAAAATTATTCTATTGATGATACTCACGCAGTATAAACTCGATCCGCGACGATAGTTAATAATTGAGATGACAGCACTTTCACTGGTGAGTAATTTTATGCTCTAAATACATTTAAAGAGGAAATCAATTTTATGGTCATCACAATGAGTTGTGAAATATTTTTAAAGGGAAAAACGTGAAAATTTTAAAGTAAACAAAATATATTAAATTAATTAATGTATAATACGCAAAAGTAAAAAAAAAAAAAAAAAAAAAAAAATCAAATGCGTGTCATAACTTTTTTGTTGTAAAAATCGCAAGATGAAGCAGTTTGCACGATAAAGCAGTTCCTTGTTTATATATTTTTCTACTCGAATCAATCTAATATAAACCCGAATTTATTTATTTTTTTATCTTATTGGCATAAGATACAAATCTGTCAATGAAATATTATTTCTCTACATAATCTCCTGATTTCAAAATACATTATTTTCCAAAGCATAGGAAAATTTTTCATTTTATTATCATAAAATTAATTAGACTGGTTCTCTATCCAATTGCGCCCAAACGTCTCGATGGCTGAATCATCTTCAAAATGATGACAACCAAATGCATCTTTTAGTGGCACAAACATGTGATAATTACAAATCTGGATATGTATACTGTAGGCAAGGTTTTCGAAAGTTGCTTAACGCATGTCTTCAAGTTTTTCTTGAGTTAAAGGGATCGAGTATTGTCGTGGAAGAGATAACATTCCTGATCCGAAATCTGCATAGTATTTTTCAGCGATATGCAAGTTTTGCCTTGTCGAATAGTTCACAATAGTATCCTGCATTGATCATATTTCAATGGTGAATATAGTCTATAAGCAAAACGCTTTTAAAATACGTGGCTACTATACAAGATTCATTCATTTTCCAAACGTTATATATTCAAAAGTATTACACATACGAATATTAAGTGATATAGGAAAATAACCGCAAAGTCATCAAGTTTATATTGGTTCGTGTTGGTAAAGATGACCTCGCTTTGTTCCTTGCCCCCCCCCCCCCCAGTTCACCTGATTTACCTTGTGACTTCTTCCTTGGGGGGCACATTAAGGACCATGTTTATGCACCCCCAAACCAAAAACATTAGAAGAGCTGAGGGAACGGATCACTGCTGCAGTGATGACCATCGACAGGGTAACGCTACAAAATGTGTGGAACGAGTTTAACTACCGACTGAGACATGTGTCGTGTGACCCAGGGAGCGCATATAAAATATTTGTAGAGTGTGTAGAATACCTGGTGAGTTCGCGGTTATTTTCATATGTCACTCATATTTGTACGTGTAATATTTTTTAATATATAGCTTTTTGAAAAGGAATGAATCTTTTATAGTAGCCCTGTGCCGCCAAACTATACGGTTAGCAAAACATAAGTTACCCACTCCAATAGGCTGTGGACTGTTTTCTACTGCTCCTATTAAAGTTACACTAATGCTTCGGACATTACAAATTATATGATTGTCATTTATAAAATAAAAGTTTTTAGTACAAAAATTTTCTGAAAGAAGGCGTTATCGCACTCCAAGAAATGTTCAAATAGGCTTATGCTTTTTAATACCTAATATGACTTAACATTTAATATGATTTAATATTTTACGTTTAATACGATACGATAAATTCTCAATATTTCCTCTTCATTATCAACAATGTGCTATAATGGTAAATTCATTTCTATGTATGATAGCTCTGAAAGAAAGCATCTGTCACTATGTTCGAGATATTCGGCCAGACTTACTGACTGCACACAGCGATCTAAAATATAGTTTTGCAACTTTTTTTTAATTTGACAAATTAAAAAAATTATTGGACACTGCATACCACAATCTAGTCACGTATGTGTCTATAAAAGATGGTTAAATTGCTATGCAGAGTTTTTAATGCTATAAAACTTTTTTAATGAAATATGTTGACCGATTTCAACTTTAAATAGCGTTTAAAATAACCCTTCGATTTAAAAACTTGTCTCTTCAGCGTGTTTACCATAATTTTCCTCTGTAAAACTACCACTTTTAATGTTTTTATATGCTTTTTTTATTATGAGCTGAGAAAGCGAAACTTTAATTATGGTAGCGGCGGTATCAGAATTAGTTACTTTTATTTTAGAATAGAGAGAGATTAATATGAGTTTAAGAATTTTTTTAAGACATAAAAGTCTTTCTTTAATACTTTTTTTTTCAATAATGAGCCGTTTCATATATACATCTCTTCAACCGTATATAAATAAGAGATCACTGTAATTTATTTATTACAAACATCGATGACAAATTAAATATTTGCAGCATTTTTGATGTAAAAATTCATTTAATCATGTACACATATTTTTAGATTTCTACTAAGCTAATGATATTTTGTAAACTAATAGATTCCCTTTTTTATTTTTCTATGAATAGGTGTGCTATTACTCTCTTAAAGTATCCTATTTTAAAAACTTCTTTTTGGTTAAATTGAAAGTTAAATATTAAGCATTTTGAAATTTTGTAACATCTAAATATCGCACAATTTTAAGGTTTACGCAGTCGAATATGGGGGGGGGGGGGATGCACTTTCTAATGCAATTTCTTTTAAAACTGTATTTCAATTTAATGGAGTTATGATTTTCTAAATAAATTTCAAGATAAATATTTTAAAAATTTGTCTCTATCGTGTGCAGCTTGATTACGGAATATTAACCCGTTTTCACTTAAAAAAATATAAATAGTTTCAAACAATATAATGACATTTGTTTCATATTATTCATGACATTTGTTTCATACATTTGTTTCAATATTTTATAGCGAACTTAACACTTCATCAATAAATAATATAATATAATATAATTAAAACACAAATTTAACAGACATGTAATCGAACTACGTTCTTAAACTCTGAAATAATCAGAATAAAAAATCTGCTGTTAATAGAAAAATCTTTGGCGATTTCTTCGACCAATACGAAAGTATCGATTTTAATAAATTTCAAAACTTCATTTAAATACATAATTGATATTTTTCATATAAAAATGCTCTTTGGTGTTGTTAGGGGGCTATCTGCAAAAAATATAATAAATTTAAACAACCTATTACGTGTTTCATTTTTTTTAAAAAGGGTTTTTATCATGTTCTGTACACGGAGCAGTATGTTCCGTAACCCGAGAAACATGGGTTCGATTCTCTGGTAATTATAAATTTAAAAATGAATAAATGTCTGAGATTTTTGTTTATTAAATATTAAAAAGTAATGATTAAATAATGTTTTTGCTTTTATTGAAAACAAACACTTTTACATACACACATATGCATAAATATGTTTTAGAAAGGCATGTTTGTTATGTTGTGAATAATTAATTAATAATATTTTTTGTATGTATAAGTATATATTAAAAGACCAAAATATCATTTGAGAAAATTTCACTTTCGTTTTAGGCCAAAACTCGAAAGGTAGCCGAAATTTAGTTTTACTTCGGTTTCGGCCTGAAAAAAGTTGGTTTCGGTAGAGTACGAATTGTTTATAATACATATTTTACTTCCAATGGTACTTACTAAACTTGTATATTCGGTCACATCTCAAAAGGCAATTTACTTCGCAAAAGTTCCATTCTTGAATGTCCAGTCAAATTATTCCTCTTTTACCTAAATAAAGAGCTTAAACAAAGGACAATAGATTCGATTAATGAAGTGGCTATAAGAAACAAAAGAAATGACGTTTCAAAATGCAACTTAGTGAATTACAAATTATGTTGTTCTCTCTGTCTATCGGCTGTCTATTTTGCAACCGACTTAAATGCTTTTTTTTTTTATTGTAGAAAATATAATATTAATTTATTTCTGGTTTACAATAAAAAAGTTAAATTAAAACAAAAATTAAAATTTGTAAATCATTTTCTTGTAATAAAAATCGTGTAAAGAATACCGCATAAATGATAACAGCACTCTAATATGTTTCTATCTGAAAATGACCCATAGATTCCACATGTGACGAATATACATGTCAACAAGCCAAACTGACAAACGTCAACACAAAATGTTAGCTGTTACACAAATTTGTCATCTGTTGAACGTCTGGATTATTTTCAGATCAGAACTATCGTACTGCTACTCTTAAAATTTCCATATAAAAAAAAAGTACTAAGATCATTTTGACTTCTAAATAACGCAGGTCTTTACTAGATGACAAATAGTTGCAACAGCCAACATTTGGTCGAAACTTTCGAAGTGCTATTATTATCATTTCTACAATTCTCTGTTCAACAGTAAGCATCAGACTTTTTTTTATTTACTGTAATCATACTACTTTCCCGGAACTTTTTGCATTTGTAATAGTATTTATTGTTATTATTATTAGGCAATATCTTTTATTATCAATAGTGCTATTCTGTGAAAAGCAACTGAAAAGTTTATTTTGATACAAAGAGAAAAAATTGTCTCTAGATGCTTAAAATGTTCAATCATACAATCTTGTGTTTTATGCGAGACGAAAACTGTGTAATGCTCGTCGAGCCTGCTTACTGTAAAAAAAGGACCCTTACACCCCCCCCCCCCCCCCTCCACCCCCAAAAAAGCTAAAAATCAGATATTTTTTCTTAAATTGAGTCTCAAATTGTGACTACTAAAATGTTATGGGAACACCCAACTAGATTTTTTTCCATGGCTCCATATAGTATTAATCAGGCCCTGAATGCTCGTAAAAATTGTATTTTCAGTTCATTAACCTAATAAAGTGTTAAATAAGGTAAAGAGCTAATGAAATGGTTTCTCTTTATTACTGTTATTTTTCTCTGTTAAAGCATCAAACTAGTTTTCCAAATTTCTTCGTGATTCTCTCCTGAAAATCACCTCAATTAAAGTATTTTTAAACTAACCCACATCTTCAAGCCTGTCATTTCAACTCAAACGAAAACTTCTCAGTACATTTTGATGATGAGGACCAGTTTTTTTCTACCTTTTCAACATTCAGACATAATATATAATTACGTAAACATATATTCTTAACTATCCTGTTTAGACTTTCTCAATGAGAAAGTAATCGTCTCGTTTCCCTTATTCGGCTTCTTCGCCAACGCTTTAGGAATCTGATGTGTCAAATAAATATAGTAGCAGCATCGTCTTTCCTGTTGTCATTTGCAGACGTAACATCGGATGCAACACAAAGTTTAAGGAGCGTGTCGGGAACATCTCATGTTTACCGCTGGGAAAACAAGGAAGTTATCTTTAAATTTCAAAACAGATTCACTGGATTTCTTGCGTGTTTATATGTTTTATGCGATTCTATTCTCTTCTTGAGATCATTTGTTATGTGTTATGATAAGGCAATCCAAGTTGTTTATATTTATTAGCTGTGAAATGACAAAAAGTAGTTATTCAGACATTGGACTTTGTCTTGCCATATAACTTTACGTAAATATTTTTTAATAAGTTGGGAGGGCTGTTTTTTACTTTCTTCTGTATTTATGAAAAAAGGCATTTGATTTATAAAAATTCTTGACTTCCGGTTTTTGATGGATTTACATGTTTCGGGATGTCCTGAATACAATTTGACTATTTTTAGAAATTTTCTGACCGGCGCATCTATCTACATGCATTTTTTTCTTGGTCGCTGTAATGCACGGAATTACATGGAAGTTCATATTTAGTTATAGTTTGACATAAATTGGTTCTGATTAGATTTTGATGCAGATCGCCCAGCAGCAGGGACCGCATTTGGGAAGGAGGGGCAATAGCCCCCCCTCAATGAATTTCATATTTTACTGAGTTTATCAGTCATCGCAGATCAGACTAATTCAAAAATTGCCCAAAGGTTAAAATAACTTGTCAGATTTGATTGTATTATAAACATTAGCATTAAATAAACACTTTCAACGTAGAAATTAAAATTATCAATAATACTTCAAAAAGCTTTGCTATTACAACAGTCTCAAAATGAGATATATTTATCATCAACCAGTACTTCGGCTAATTTTAAAAATATATGTGAGAATAAAACTATATCAATTGCTTGTCATCTGTGCACAGCAAGATCAAAAAATTTTTTGTCACCTCAAAGAAATTTTTGCCCTTCCCCAAAGAAGTTTTGAAATGGCGTTCTCGGGGCTTGTCCCGACCATATGCCACAAGCGGGTCCTCAAGGTGGGTGACGCCCTACAGGTATGCATGGCTACTATGCCGTGTTTTCGCGTTTGTTATGATAGCTATATTTTAACATATATGGGATGGAATTGCACTAAAATTTACTATGTAAAATGCCTATTATGAAACAGTATGCTGATTCCATTATGGTTTTGATCATTCAACAAGAGAGCGATGTCATGCTACGCTTGGAGAAAGTTCCATATTCGCATCCGCAGCGAAATGACGTATTTTTGCGAGAGTGGTTTTACATATAACTAATTCCAGGTAAAGGTCATAATTAACCTCATTTTTTTTAATCATTATCTCATTTCTCATACACTTCCAACTACATGTTTTCCTAAAATCTCTCATGTTTGACGCCCTCCTTGGCTATAGACCTGATTACGAAATATTAACCTTATGCTTTTACAGTGGGCTCTGCTGTGTTGTGGTTATTTTTATTTTATTGTCTGATCACTATAACTCCATGATAAATTCAAAGTAATACACCATATTTCATCTTCATAATTTTTGGTATGTGACTACGTTATTTAAATTAATATACTAGAATGATACAGAAGGAAGTTTTGTGAGGGCCAGGCCATAAGATACTAGTTTATATATGTAAGTAAGTATACCAGATTAGAATACTTTTATAATCAGAATAGCGGCAAAATTATTACAATTATATTATGCCATTACAAACACATTTTCTGACTTTCAGAAAATGAAGACTGAGAAAAATGGTCTTAAAAATGAACACCTTCCTCTGAAAAAGAGGACACCTTAATGTAAGCAATACAGCATCAGTATAATTTGGCCTGCAAAATATACTGCAGTTCTATAATTCGACTAAGTTTATCTTTTCTTTTTTGGAGCAAAGAACTCGATTTCAGTTTATTACACAATGAAAAAAAAAAATAATAATTGTTGATTTTACGGTATAATACTAAGCATCCCAGTTGACAGTATTATACCGTAAAATTAACAGTAATAAACAGTAAAATAAGCAGTATTACGCTACCCCAGTATTATATCATAAAATCAAAAAAAAAAAAAAAATTCAGTACAGTGCAGTGCACTATTCAGAAACAGGAATGTGTATTAGTAAGCGGCTGACACATGAGCTTTAATTGAAAATTTCACTTGTTAAATGATAACGTCACACTCTCCATTAGTAATCTAGTACTATATAAAACGAAGAAAAAAGGTACCGCTCTTATCCCGACCCCTAAATTACCATAGTTCTAAAATAATTCAGTTCTAAAAGTCAGCTTTGTTTCCCTTTCCCCGAACAAAGAACTTAAATTTTATTTGTTTTAGTTACTACTGTCTAACAGGAAAGTGTATCATTAAATGATGTTGACATTATAGTTTTAGCATAAATTTCAAATTTAAATGAACGCTTCATACTAGTGTTATCAGGTCAATTGTCGCAAATAAATAAAAAAAAATAGGACAGGGAAATTAAAAAAAATGGTACAACTACTCATAAATTCTGATTTAAAATATAAACAGTTTCCTACCATTGTGTTAAATTTATGAGAACTAAACAATTCCTAAAAGACGTAACATGTAGTTAATACATTATTACTAATTTTTAGATTACTTAATAATATTTATAGGACATAAAGTAAAGGAGCATAGCAACATACCTTTTCTTCGTAAATAAACATACCAACTCTATGTAATAAAGTAAAACTCAAACTTTGTACATAATTATTCATTGGATATTATTTCATTACTTAACCTAATAATTAACTTAATAATCTTGTATGAATTTGAGACGAAAAAACTGTTCCAAATTATCCCAGTTCTATTTATGTTCACTACAAATTAAATAAATATGCCTTTGGAAAACATAATTGGAAAAAATAAATTTGGAAAACATAACAATTTTTAGACAAACTTTCAACTAAAATCTATGGAGATCACGTCTGTAGATAAAAAAATCCTGCATACATGCTTTAAATTTAATCTTTTAAGAACTGTAAAAGAAAATCGACTTTCAGAAAAACTATCAAGACTATGAAGAATCCCAAGGCTAATTTCCAATCCACAAATTTCGGGATTGCTTAAAGACAACCCCTGGTATTTCTGACATGCTTCTGGGATTCAGAAATTACTTCAAAATAAGCACTTATTTTTTTAATAGCTAAATTTTATAACCTTATAGAAACAATAATTAATTGACAATTGCCAAATATAGTTTAATTTCTAAATGAAAATATTCTTAATTTTAACACTTTCATTGCGCTTTCATAACCTTGCCGAAAATTCGTTTTCCTTTCTTTCTCTCTCTTTTTTTTTTTTTTTTTTTTTTTTTTTTTTTTTGTATTTTTTGTATTTTTTTTTGTTTTTTTTTTTGTATTAAAAAAACTTTTATTTTATCGAAAAATAGCAAAATTGTATAAAAAAGTTTTTGGTGGTTCAAAAATATTTCTTTTGACATAATACCAGTACTATGTGCACCAATGGACAAGCATGTCCCGACTAAATCTGCAATACATGACGGTAAATATCGTCGTATATTAGCCATTTTAAATTATCTTTTTTCGGATTTCTATACTGTTATATAATTTTTTAATGATTCTAAAAGTACACAATAGTATTCATTAGCTGATTTGTTTGTCGGTCTGTCTGTCAAAATCTTTTTTTTTTTCCAGAAACGGCTGAAGGTATCAAGTTGAAATTTATATCAAATAATAAGGTTCACGGCCCCATTGTTTGGTAAAAATTCCAGCTTCTAATTCATTCCAATAAAAAGTTACAGCCTTAAAACAACGTTTATTTTTTTTTCTTACAAATTCACTATCAAAACGTACAACATTTGTGTTAATATTGTAATTCACATAGCCGCAATATCCTGGCTCATTCATATCAGTATTTAAAACGAACAGATACTCAGAAATTGAGTCTGCAACAACGTTGAATGTAGAGTTGTAGCCATAATGTCAGCATAAGCCGACCATAACCATCCAATTATTATTATTATTAAACCGCAGACCAGGCCCCTACCTGCCGGGCATTATGCCCAGCTTAACGAGTTTGTATACCTGGCCGCGAGGCGAAATTCGCCTAATCTCCTCATAGCGGAGATCCACCTGATTAGCTTCTTGGGTGTCCTTGGCTGCAACGCTATTTCGTGAGAGTTACCTTTGGTTACTGTGTTGGCCGGTTCTAGTTTGTTATTAATTATGGGTTTCTGGGTATGTTGTCGAATAAAAGAGACTGGAAATACAACTTTAAAAAGACAGGCTCAAAGACAGCAACAGAAAATTGAAAATTCCCTTTCGAAATCAGCGTCAAAAACAGCGAAAGACTGTGATATCAAAAAGAGAAAACGGACGAACCCAGTCGAAAACACAAACCAAGCCTTTGAAAACTATCAAAACAGACACAAAACAGGTCAACTTCCCCCTCGTGTAGCATGCAGGGAGCCCACACAAACTTCACTGCAATTGAAAAAATTCTCTAAATCATAGTTTAAACTCATTTTTGGAGTCTTTGCAAGTTAAAGCACAGCAGTAGCTGATAATTTCTGCTCACAAAGCTGGTAGACTGGGGGTACTGGGTTCGAATTCATCTCACTCGACCTAACCTTTCGAAGTTTTCCGTGGTTTTCTCCAAACTTTGAGTAAATAGGGGTTAGGTTCTTTTTAAAGACCCCCATGGAAGGCAATACTCCCTCCCTCTCTTCGTCCTATAACCCTTGAGCAGATAATTGGCTGTAACTAACACCAATCAACCATCTTTTCAAACAAAAATTCTTATTAAGGATTTTTCTTAAATTTTACAGTCAGATTTTCCTGGAGACAAATTAATAATACATGCATGGTGAAAATTTTACAAAAAAAAAAATTGTATATTATGAAAAATTGAGATTTTTGGCATGTCGCGCAATGGTACTACGAGATGGAACTTGAGACGCCAGAAAATTTGGATGCTCCGCGTAAATTGGGACATTTGGCAACATTAGTTACTTTTAACATTTACAGAAGTCAGTAAAAAAGGGGGAATATCGATATATTTGTAAAAAAAAATTTGCGAAATATTCGTATTTCATCATTAGAAATTTTCTTCAAAGAAAAACTAAATAAACTTTCAGTTTATCGCTACGAAAATCATTGTTTTATTCGATATTTAAAATTAATCCTTGAAGAAACTTAAAACCTGTCGCAGCAAAAAAGGCAATTTTAGAATTAAAATGCCTACCAAAGCACTAAAACGAATGAGGAAAATGAAACACCGTCAATGTGCGGCATGTAAAAAACAATCTGATTTACCAGCATTTGTGTTGTTTCTTGCGTCCTCCCCCCCCCCCCTTCTCTCATTTTGATCTTAAGAATGTGCTTCCTTTTTTAACGTCTTGAAATAGTTGTGCGCAAATATTCCGAGTTTTTATGCTTTGTTTTATTACAATTTTTAAAACATCAAAAAAAAAAAAAATATTTTTAAACGAGCAAATTTGTTGATTTTTCGTAATTTTATAAATGATTCCATTTTCTCCCTTCCCCAGAGATCCTCGCTGCGCCTCATGGATCACAGAGATTCGTTAAAATATTTTATACTACAAAATGCAAATTCTTGAAATTTTTAATCATTCTAGTAAATGAGGAAGCACGAGGTTTTTCACATAGCACGTAAGGAAGCGTGCGATAAGTAAAACAATCATCGGTAATTGAGATGAAAGGTTTTCACATCAACAATTTTCACGTCAGAAAAATGTTTCATTTCTGATCTTTCGTTTGCGTGTGAGCACTTTCATTAAGTCTATTTATCAAAAAGCAAAACATCATAACGGATTACACATCGGTCATCCCACGTATCTAGTAATTTTTCAATCACTTTCTTTGGCCCACTTGTATAACCTTTGGGCTAGAAAGTGTCTGCTTTTGAAAATAGGAAGGGGGGGGGGGATTTTGTAAACAAAAGAGAACAACCACGTGCATAATCCAATTTAACTGTTTGCTGATGAGGAGTAGTTCGTCTTGTAAATGCAAAATAGAGCAGAACTCTTAAAGAGTGAATGGAAAAGAAGACAACTGCACGCGAGGATGTTAAATAACACATGAAACTTTTGTGTTTCTATGACTTTGATTCGCGAAAATACTCACACTCAGAGCTGCCAAGTCTCCGGCTTTTTGGATACCAGTATTTTAGTACAGAAAAAGTTGACTTGTGTAATCGGAGCACTCTGCTATTTAAAAGAACAACATTTTCTCTAATAAAATACTGGTGTGCAAAAAGCCGGAGACTTGGCAACTATGCACACTGATATGCTGCACTAGATCATAAATTGATTATCCGATTTCATGACAAGATCATAGTTACATAAAATTAGGCAGTTGAACAAATTGAATAGTATATAGGCGGGTAAAACATACCGTAATTTCCGGCGTATAATCCGCAGCTCAAAGAGTCGTTTTTCGACCCAGAAATATTATTTTATAAAATGTAACTTAAAAGATCGCTGTAAATATTTAACTACAATTATTGAATAAAATTTCTGGGTCGAAAAACGACTCTTTGAGCTGCGGATTATACGCCGGAAATTACGGTACGTTAACCATTTTTACTGCATCTTTTCATGCCAACAACTTTGCAGCTCTTTTTTTAATTTATATATCAGAGGAAATAACATTTTGTTACTATCATATCTTAAAAAATATAATAACTATAGTTTTTTAAACCTATTTTTTTCAATTATATTTATTTTCTGTTTTGGTGGTAGCCATCAAATTAAGCTATACAAATGACTATAGACTTAACTTTAAATAGACTATATTTTTAAACATCGTGAGTAACATACATTTTATATATAAATAACTATTTTGAAAACTCATAAAACATTCATCCAAAACAAGAGAACTGATATGTTTTTTTTTGTTCTTGTCATAGAACGGAGAAATTGAGAGGGGAGGGACGGTAAAATTTTTATATATGTGGTCTGTTTATTAAAAATGACAAAATTGGAGTATATACCAAGTTTTATGAAAAAAATTGTTATCTAAACAATATATTATTGTTTTTCATTCGGTATTTTCAAAATAAAAATAATAAAATCTATGTTACCTCCCAATTACCTGAAGTGGAATTAAATGAGATGTATAGCCACTATCTTATTGACGTTCTTTTGAGTTAAACCTCAACTGAAAACAGCAGCCGGTTAGACTGCTGCTTTAATGTATTCACTCGTTACTCCAAAGCATTTTACATTTTCAAAACCTGCAATTCAAAATCAAATGTTCCTGCTGTCACATTAAAAAAAAAAAATGTACTATTAGAACAACAGTATTGAAGAATACATATTTAAGTTCAGTTTATCGCATGTTATTTAGAAGTTTTGTTATGTACTAATATTTCAGGGTTTCAGTTAACGGTTAATTGTTTGAAGCATTAAGACTTTAAATTACATTTTTTTAATATATATATATATATATATATATATATATATATATATATTAAAAAAATATCTATATCTATATACGTATATAGATATAGATATAACTTTAAATTCATTTTTCTTAATTACAGCAATAATATTTCTTTGATAATTTTACAGATTTTTTTTTTTTTTTTTTTTTTTTGAAAAATTAAAGAGAGCAAACCCTTCCATTTTCGGAGTTTGAATTACGACTTTTAACAAGTGTAAGGACAGTAGTCGACAGTCAGTGTCTGATAGTTTGAAAATTCGAAACAAATAATGCAATTTTGGTGCATTTTCAAGTTTTGAAGACAACTTCTATTCATTTTGCATGAAAATGAATGGCTCCGTACAATGGTGTGGCAAAAGTAGGGAAAAAAAAAAGGAAAGATGTCAGCAGCAAATCCTGTCAGTGAATTCAACGTCTTTGCTTACGACGGCTGGGTGAAATTCTTTTTTTTCTCAATCGTAAAATTAACATTATATAACAATTTACAGTTTACTTATAACAATCTACAGTGGCGGTATTTAGCCTTTCGAAGCCTAAATATATATGTAATATTTGAGATATGAGAGTATGTCGGCTCATAAAACACATATTTCATAACGTCTTCCAGTGTTCGACATTGTGATTTAGTTCCATCATGCTACTACTTCAAACAATTTTAAAAAATGTAAGCGTGATTGGAAATAAAAAGTAAATATGATTAGAAGACGAGAAAACAAAGTGACAAAAATATTTTTTAGTTAATCTTATTTTACATTCTCTTCCTAGATAATTTAGATTCATTATCCGTTTTTTTCTCTTTGAATTAAATACAAAAGAAAAAAAATGCATAACATTTGCCTTCAATGAATAGAATTAAATATTGAATAGGTCATTACATAAATATTTGTTCTGCTGAAACCCATTTCAATGGAATTAGTGAAATGGTCGCATGTATATTATCTTTTAAATCGTATTCAAAATTTGCTGTCAGATCTAACATCTAATAAAAGAAGAAAGATATGGGAAAGGGATTATAGCCGTTATTAGTCGTATTATCATTTCTTAAGTAATCATTGAGATATGATAGCAGAGAATAATAATAATAAATAATAATGAGGTTATTATAACAAGAATGAACAATTTTGAAGCTTTAGATTAATTATTTTCTGCATGTCTAATGTAAACTAAATTGTGCATAAATTGAACTGAAATTCCAAATATTCCTCAATTATAGTATGTTGTAAAATTTCTATATAGTAACCCGGAAGAGAAGGTTGAAAACTCTGAATCACTTTGAGTACAAGACTTTTAAAATATCGTAGTTAAAAATGATGATCGCCCAATAAAACGTACCCTATAAAAAAAAAAAAGAAATGTTTCTTATAGAGTACCTTGAAACAGATGTTTAACGTCATTCATTCGTTCATTCAGTACATTCGAATCAGATGTTTCTTAATCTAAGAAAATATAATGCAACCATTGACGAAAATATACAATGACCTCTTCGGAGTTATTAACCCCTTAATCGTCGCGCCCGGTAAGCGTAAGCTACTTTTTAAAAATTCAGATTGCTTGATTGCCACCAATTTTTTTTAAGTAGAAATATTCGGATTACTTAATGGCAGATAAAATAATGCGAGTATAAAGCCAATTACACTATTTTAAAAAACTGGTGGGAATCAAACAATCTGAATTTTAAAAAAGTAGCCTACACTAAGGACTCCGAAAAACGTCCTTTACCTTTGTTTCCGAGTAGTTTTTATTGTGTATTAATCCATTTTCCCAAACCAGAATATAGGTTTTTCGGATGCTACCAATTCTCAATTAAACATTTTCATGTTCAACAAACATATTTTAGAGACAAACATGATAAATTAATGGCATTAACGGTAACATTAAAATTGATATTATTGTGTTTACTCTTGCACGTATAAAATCCATTATGCAACTATAAATGTTTAATTGAGAATTAATAACCTCCTAAAATCCGATATTCCGGTTTAAGAATATAAAAACTACTCGAAAGCGTTTCTGAAAACCACAATACAGCAAAAGAAACTTTGTTTTTATAAATCATTATTTAAATATCGAAAATATATGGGTTTGTGATGTTTCTCAAGATAAAAGATGCTTTTCGAAGTCGTTAGTAACTCGAAAGAGGTTATTGTATATTTTCGTTCGTGGTTATATTATATTTTCGTAGATTAAGAAACATTTGACTTTTTTTAAAGTGTACATTCAAAACTTCAATATTTTCGTCCCATAAAAGGCGTGATTAAACTGCATATGTGATAATAAAATAACTGCGTATGAAAAATGTAAAGATGTAGATCTTGTTTCTCCAGATTTTACTCGCCATCTGAAGAAAAAAGAAGATCCACATCTATTTAAACTGTATATGGTAATTGAAAAACATAGATTAATTTTTCTAACTTTGTCGTTTACAATTACAGTACATTTTTTATTGATTATTTTAACTTCAAAAATAACACACATAATATTAATAAAAGTTTTGGTTTCCGTAATAAAAAAAATACAACGTAATGATTAGAAAATCACCCGAAAAATAATAAAAATGAAATTGGAGAACTGAAATAAAAATTAAGGGATTTGTCATGCGGTCTCTTAATGGTATATCCAACCGGTGGTCCGCGAAAAAATTTCGATGGTCCACAGAAAACTTTAAACGTTTCTTACATTTTTTTTTAATTTTTTTTTTTATGTTTTATTAATAACAAAACAAAATTGGCACTTCTTTATTACAGAGATGACCTCGACAAAATTGAGAAAATGATATATAAAGTTTCATAAATATAAGAAATTTCTTAAAATATTATTTTTGTCCCAATAAAAATGCAATACCACAAAAAAAATATATATTTTTTTAAGAAGTTCTTATATTTAGAAAATTTTATATGTGTTCTTTTGAAACTTTAAGTCATAGCTAGTATTGACAATTCTGTTAATAAATGTCAGATGTTATTTATTTGAAAAACAGGTATCTTTTAATTTTTTTTTCTTTTTTTTACAATACCAAGATCTTCTTTTTGACTCTACATATAAAGTCAGTACCCATTGCTCAGCAAAAAAGCATTAAAATTCCTGACTCAGTTTTAAACAACATATTTGTGTGAAAAGTCATTTTCATCTATTACAATTACTAAAACTCTGTACCAATCTCAGCTTGAAATAAAAACGTCTCTCCATCTTACAGTAAGCAACGTCATTGACTACAGCGACAACCCACCATGAACGTGACAAGCCAACAGACATGGTAAATATGTAAATCTATGTACGCTAATGACACCTGGTGCATGTAAAATCCGTCGTGGGTGCAAAGCTCTCCAAGTTACCTGTGAATTATACCTCTGAGGGTGCCTAGTCAGGTGATGGTCTCGTCACCTGATCAAGGTTCTAAATTACGAGACCTATTAAATCTGTCAATTCAACTAAGTTAAACAGAAACCTTGAACCGGCAAACAAAGATAACGGTAGCAAATCACAAGAGAGCAAGCACAGCAGCGATGTGAACAAATCAATAGTCAGGTGGATCACAGCCATGCTGTGATCAGGCGATTTCCGCCCCGCACCCAGGTACTAACCCGTTAAGCTAGGCATTCATGCCGGGCAGGTAATATAGCCTGGTTAGCGGTATATAAAAAAAAAGCAATGTCATTGGATCCAAATATCCATGAACTTGTCCATGAACAAGAGCAACAAATATCACACTAAAAATATATGATAGTTAAACATTTTTTTATTATTATTATTGTGTAATAAATAAACTAACTTTATTAATTTTGTTACAATTACAATTTTTTTTTCATTTTCTGTTATGATTAATTAAGCATTTGCGATTATCTTAAAATTAAATAAGCATTTTTAATTTTTTTTTTATATGAAAGAAGTACAATTAATTCATATTTATAAAATATAAGTTATCTGATCGTTGTTGTACAGAAGTATTTAAGTTTTTAAAATTTATATTAGTGCTCTGCAAGATATAAAACAAGAATGAAAAATGTGCGTCAAGCATAGATTACGAAACACTTTTCAATACATTCGCATAATGCTGTAACAAAACTTCACAGTTTAATAAGGTGGAAGATGATGTCCAAGTAAAAAGTAAAGAAAACGGAAAACACATTTAAAAACCCAATTTCTGCAATTATCATCAATAGTCAGAAAATATCTGAATTATTTTGTGCAGCCCTGTATATAATCTATAGATTTAAATTACTTTAATTAGGAAACTCACAGCACAATTGAAAATTCCCATTCGGAAATTTTCGTCAATAAACGAAATGTACTCGAGATATTTTGTGCAGCCCTCTATATGATCTATAGGATTTATATACACCAAGTAATATGCAAAAAAATAGTTAAGCTTTAAAACGCGTACCACAACTGAAAACGCACTTCCAACAACTATTGTTCATAGAGAGCATTGTAACCGAATTCTTTTGTGTCTCAGTGAATGAACGATGAATGCTATGCACACCCTATAGTAAGAATCTTGTAGTACACCTCAGTAATGTATATCAATTTCAATATGCTTGAAACAGTATAACATCATCGAAATACATTGCAGATAATTTTCCCCATACACCGTAATGTAACGGAATTCTTTTGGGTGTCTCCGTGACCAAACTATAAATGCTACGCACTTCACTTTCAATACAAAACATGCTATATACTAAACCGCAATAACTTATATCAATTGCATGGCAATCCGAGTGTATTTACGTGAGTTAGAACACGGATAGGCAGCAGACAGACCAACCGAATTCATAAACACTTTTCAACTATGTTGTAATTATAAATTTAGTGGTTCGTGAGGTCCGAAAGATTGGCGACCGCCGCGCCACCTTAGATCATGTTTTCCAACTTTTCTTGCGTGAGCAAATATGCATGTGCGTGTGCGACAAATAATGATTGCTTCTATCAAGTCATCAAGTACCAGTTGCAGTAAGGCATAATCATATAAATCTATAATCCATAATCTATAATCATATACAGGGCTTTACAAATTTGATAAAATCTGGTAGCCAGTAAAAAATGCTAGTCGCCAGTAAAAAATATTACCCGTCCCTTTCCCAAGTCACCAATTTTCAAAAGCACAAATTTTTTTTATCGATTAATTGAGAAAAAATAAGCATATGGTAAGATTTTTAGTTACATTAGTTTAGAATAGTTATATCATTTAGAAAGATAATATAAACAAAGTTTTCTAATGAAATTTATCAAAATCACTTAGCTATGAAAAAAAAAAAATAATAATAATGTAAAGGCTGAGTTAACCGGCATATTCGGGAAATACTGATTGCTATAGGCTTCAAATGCCTGGATAATTGAGTGATACGAAATCTATATCTGATGAGGGGGGCATAGATGAAATAGCGAAGGAAAACAATTTTTGCCTATTTTTCGTGTCAAAGTCAGTCAAATAATTCTCTTTTTATTACTTTAAAATTTGCATTTGAGAAACTTAACCAAAATTAAAAAATGCTGAAAAAGAAAAGAAATTCCGTTTGTGCTCCTGCTCATTTCTTAGGTCAATTTTTGTACAAATAATAATAATAATAATAATAATCACATAAAATTAAATAACTTGGTGGCCAGGTAGAAAAACTTGGTCGCCAGTGGCGACCTGGTGACCGCATTTGTCAAGCCCTGATCATATAAATCTATAATCATATAATCCATAAAACCTCTTAAACGACTGCCACAGACAGTTTATTGACAGAGAAATGCAATGAAATTTAAAAAGAAAAATATATTTATTTGATAATATTTTTTCATAATTAAAATAAATACACTTTAAGAAATTCAGAGAGGATTTCCATTAAAACATCAAAAATTCTTTTACTCTGTTAGACTAACACACACGTATTAAAAAATATTTTCTTTTCCATTAAAATGAAGACTATATCTGTGAGCTATGATATGTCACATGCGTTGATAAATGTGTTAAATAATTTAACAAAATAACTATTTAAAAAAGGATCATAAAATAATTATTGACAGTTAATTCATAGTTTTAGTACCAATAGCAGTACTAAAAATGGCTTAAGCTTGACATCCAAATTAATATCTTGTCTGTAATTTTTTAAGTAAATCTCGAGATATCGTGTGTACAGTCTCCAAAACTGTTTTTTAGAAAACAGAGCAAACAGTTTCTGAAGCAATTTTCTCATAGCCATAAAAACATTTTTAACACTTCCCAACATAGTTGAAAAGTGTTTATGAGTTCAGTTTGTCTGTCTGTCAGTCTGTCTGTCTGTCTATCGTCTGTCTAACTGACTGTTCGCCCGTGCTCTAACTCACGTAAATATATACGAATTATCATGCAATTTATATATGTTATTGAAGTTTATTATGGCGTGTTCGGTATTGAAAATTAAGTGTATAGTACTTACAGTTTTTTTACAGGAATACTCAAAAGAATTCCTTTACATTACCGTCTATGGGGAAAAATCATTTATGTCTTACTTTAATGATGTTACACAATTTCAAACATATTGAAATTGATATTATCATTGATATGCACTACAAAAGTCATATTATAGAGTATGGTGTGCATAGCACTTATAGTTCCTTTACAGGGTCACTCAAAACAATTCTGTTACACTACGGTCTCTGGAGAAAAACAGTTTGATGTTTATTTTAAGAATGTTTCACTATTTAAAACATATTAAAATTTATATATATCACTAAGGTGGATTACAAGAGGCTTACTACAGAATATTGTGTGTATAACATTCATCGTTCATTTACAGGGACGCACAAAAGAATTCAGTACTGTCTTTTAACAATGATTGTTGGAAGTGCGTTTTCAGTTGCTGAACGCGTTTCTAAATTTAACTCATTTTTTGTCTATTACTTGGAGTATATAAATTCTATAGATCATATACAGGGCAACACAAAAGTTCTCGAGTACATTTCCGCTTTCTGACGGAAATTCCAGATGGGGGATTTTAAAATGTGCTTCATATTTCCTAACTGAACTAAAATTAAGCATTCTATATAGTATATATATATAGATCATATGCAGGACTGCACAAAAGAATTCGGATATTTTTCCGAATATTGTTGGTAATCCCTGAAATTGTGTTTTTAAATATGTTATGCCTTTCACCTTATTAAACGCTAAAGGTTTGTAAAATTATCTTGAAAGTGTTGGAAAGTATTACATAATCTATGCTTGACGCATCATTTTTCGTTCTTGTACGATTTACTGTTGATCTGTAATTCTAGCATAACTATTCTACACTGTTCAAAATTTGGTTCCTCATGGTGCCAAGAAAGTTGTCAATATAAGATGGTGAAAACTTGTTCTAACATTTGCTTCTCCGGCCGAACCAGAAACTTCTGTAAGTTGAACTATGAACTGATAAAATGTCGAACAATGAACTGGTAAAATGATGAACAATAAATTGAGGGGGTCGGGGCAAGAAAGTGCCAAGCCACATTTATGGCGAAATAAATCTAACATTGTAATCTGTTGCTTAATATTCTAAATTATGTTATCTTACATATAATTTGTTTCTAATGTCACTTGGGAGCAGCATATGTCCCAGGTTTCGTTTTTGCCCCAGACGTTTATGCCCCCAATGAAGATAGCTAATTTACAAAGAACGTAATTGTAATATTATTAAAGTAATGCCATATTGTTACTCAGAATATATCAAATGTTACTAAGACATAGGCGAAAAAACTTTATGTTATGTATCTTGATTTGAGTATTTGATCAAATTTTCAAATTGAAATATCTCAGAAGTTCAAAAATGTGGCTTAGCATTCTCTTGCCCCAACCCCTCAATTGTTAAACTGTTGAGTGGAAACTTTTCTCCTTTGCATACAAGGACTAATCAAACAGAGATCTCTGTTTATAAAGGAATCACACTACGAATATTCAAACCTGAAGTGAGATTAGAAACTAAATTATCAGCTTTCTCTGATACTAAAAACGAAAAGACGGGTTGTTAGTACCGCAAACCGTTGAAAATGCATAGCATTCGACTCATCATAACTCAGTAAGTTTTGGTCGTAAAAAAATGAACTTTTTTCTTGTTTTTACTCATTAGAATATAAAAAAATGTCTTTCTGAATAGAACTTATAGATTCACGAACCATAAAAAAGTTTAAATCTTGTATTTTAAATAACAACAACTATTTTGATTCAAATGATTTCCAAGATAAAGAAAAACAACATTTTAAATATTTTTGCAATTGGAAGTATGCTGCTAAAATTAACGGTTTATGAATTAGCTACTGGTCAACCATAAGAAGTACACGTTGTATACTACCGCATACTGCAAAATTGTTAATAAAGATTTGAATATAAGAATTCCAATGCAGTATTTCTTAGAACTAAACATGTCGTTTGATACATGGGCGACTTTAGCCTAAATGGCAAACTTATTACAAATCTAAATTGTAGTGCATAAAAGAATCGTTATCATATATGATAATAATAGAGCAGAATTGGAGAAGCTTCTGAAAGCAAACAGAGAAAGAAATATAAAACTGTTAATCCATAAAATACTTTTTTCAGATCTACTGAAAACATTTGTCATGAAATCTTCGTGTCGATTACTTATTTGTATATTAAATACGTCATATGACGTACATACCGGGTGGTTATAATATAAGTATCTCTATTTGAAGCTGTCTGTAGCTTGAATGAATAACTCGAATGAATCCAAGATCGGTACACTTACTATTCGAGAAGGGGGAAAAAGAATGGAACAATAAAAAAATAATTGCAATAATCGCCGACAGATGGCGCTTTTGAGTGTGAAATGTAATGTGTAGTACAAGAACAAAGAATTAAAGCGTAAAACCGGATGGCAAACCTAATTTATTGAAAATTGTCACAGTGAATGAGGTTACGCGTTCGCATCGAGGTGCCGATCAAGTTCGGGTTCCACATGGCCATTGTGCTGAAGGACACAATCCAGGCGGTGCACGATGTGCTCAACTGCGGAATGTAACGCATCAGGAGTGATGTTTCCCACATGTTGTGATATGCGATCTTTTAAGTCACTGAGGTTTGCGACACCTCCACGGTACACAACGGCGTTTGTTTGCACCGACAGGCCCCGTAGCGCCATTTGTTACCGATTTTGCAGCTATTTTTTTATTGTTCCATTCTTCTTTCCCCTTCTAAAATAGTTAGTGTACCGATTTTGGTTTCATTCGGGTTATTCCTTCAAGCTACAGACAGTTCCGAATAGAGATAATATTATAACCACCCTGTGCATACAAGTTTCCGAAAATGGGACTAACGTTTTTTAAATGCTATATCAAACGAACATTGATAGCTCTTCAAGTTATTCTGGCATGAGATTAATCTATGAAACTGGAAATTTCTCCACTATTCTCTCTTGCCCAATATCACCGATAGATGTCACTGTGCTGTCTCAAACTGTTAGAATGCCGGAACTAAGTTATAAAAATGGACCAAAGTTCACTAATTTCTGTTTAACTAATGAAGCACAAAAAAAAAATGGTTTGCGTTGTGAAAATGCAAAGTTAATTTGAGCAGCATTACAGCTTAAGACATTGCAGTGCATCAGTATTTTGACATTCGGAGTTAAAACAATGAAGAACGGTAAATAAATTCCTGATGTCACATATTACTCATCTGGAAGAACAACTTCAATTGCTGTCACCGCTTATTATTCAATTTTCAAAACGCGCCCCATAGTTACATGTCCAAACACACACACACACACACACACACATGTATATGTCAAATCACTTTCCTTCATAAAGTCATTTAACACTATGCCAAAATGATATTGTAAATTTTCAAAATGTTAAAAGTGTAGCAAGTCCTCTTAGAATATATAACCATTACATTTTTCGAAAATAAAGATATTTAACTGAAAATTCATAAAAGTATCTAACATTCCCTGATAAAATTTAGTGCATATGAAAGAAAAATAAATATGTCGATGTTTTTTTATACACTGAATTTAAATCTATTTTAACAAAACAAAGAGTATTTGAGTCTGTGTACGCTCTCACTCTACGATGGATATGGCCAGCGTAATGACATTCAGCAAGGAGGTACTCCAACATGTTCCCGAGAACCCCTTGAAGAGATGTTTTCAAATTTCGATTTGGATTTCTTAAAAATTAAGTTTTAATGTATTTTTACTGGATTTTTTGTGTACTAAGTATCTTTTTTAACCAATCGCATCTTTGTTTAAAAATATCGTACAATTTCAGTGTTTACAGTTCAGAATAGGAAAAAAAATGTCTTTCTGATAAAGTTTATCTCACAATTGCAACGTAATTTGAGAAATTTTTAATGATTAATCAAAAATAATAATTTTAAAAATTTTAAACATGAAATTTTTTGCTTTTAATTTCAATAAATGTAAAACTGCAAACGATTATTTTGTTTCATTTTACAACTTTGAGACACTAATAATGATACGTTGTTTTTGTTGTATTTAATATTGGGAAAATAAAAAATACCACACCATATATGTGCCATTTTGGTTGTTCTTATACGAGTAATAAGAATTCTGAGACTTGGGGGGGGGGGGGGGGGAATACTTCATTTTCGCGCCGTCCGTAAATAAAATGCGTCAAATTCGTATATGAATATGCACGTTTTCTTTTTTAAATGACTCAGTTTCAATTCAACGGACAGATTCTTGCCATTTAGACTATTTAATAGTTTCATAGCTATTTTTTCCCCTGAAAATTAAAAATATATATACCTTTCTGATGTGGGGTTTTAATCTCAGTTTAGGCCAGGGGTGGCTAACCTGTTTACATTTGCGAGCCAATTGTTTATTTTAATTTATTTATTTATTTTATTTTTATGTTTTTAAATATTTTACATAATCATGACGTGTCATACTAAAACACAAATTTAGAGGATCGGAAAGTAATGAATCACAATGACTTGAAACTTATTTATTAGAATTTATAAAATATGGACAACATACATGCAGGTATTACACTATAATAATTACAAAAACAAATATATTTTAGGAATTAATAATAATAAAAAAATTAAGTGCTATTTCTGATGTTCCATCTTGGATGAAAAAGAATTAATATCAGGTTCATATTTAGTTAATTTTAACAGAATGCAAACTGAAATGGAGTCATCTGGCACGTGCTTTTTATTTATGTTTCTTTTATATTATTCATTTGCGAAAATAAAGACAGTCATGAATGGAAAAGTTGCTAAAATGGCAAACACCGGCTTCTTTAAATAGCTCTGGAATCAAATTCGAAGTTGACCTAATTTTATCATCAAGCATTTTTACTTATAATGTCTAATAATCTTTCCTTTTCGATAGTTACTAAAATATTGTCTTAGTTTGGTAACTAGATTGAAATTTAATAGGTCGCAATTAAAATTCTTCAATTCCCAATCAATATAATTTAGACAGAAAAAACTCAACTAAATTCGTGTATTCTATGTAATCTCACTGTAGCTTGATTTAAAATTTCAATCAACGCCGTGCAATGAGAGCGTTGGAGCAGGCGGCGGATTCGATTCCCGCCGACTCCGTTGCAAACTCTTTGTGGAGTTCTCGGCTGTATTCTTCAGTGATGTCTACTTCCTTGTGTCTATCCCGTCCTCATCAAAAAGATTTATGTAATTGTCGAAGTCCTGTATGTGTTTGTGTGAATAAAAATATATATGAATCATTCGAGACAACAGCCTTTGTAGCTATAGGTCTCAAACCACCCCTCTTTCAAATGATCAAATGTTCAAAAACGCCGCGCCGTACAAGAATTATTCTTTCGCATACCAAAAGTGGCATGCGTGCCATTGGTTAGCCGTCTCTGGTCTAGTCTGATAAATAAAATGAAAAATACATCTCCTACAATCAATGGAATATGTTTTATTTTTATTTATTACATTACCGATATACTTTTACATGAGGTATATTCATCGACAGAAGCTCTTTCTGTGTTTAGGGTTGATGAGTATTTTTTCTTATTCTCTCCGTGCAAAGAACTGGTTTATATTGCTTGCACTTAATAAAAGTATGGTAATAATGCTGTCATTGATTCTCTAAAAGTTACATTCAGTGAGTAATAAAGTGAAAAAGGGTGATTTTTCACTTTTTTCTCATAACAAACATTGTCTTTTCAATGGGAGATTTCTGCGATTGAATAAAGCACATTTTAATATACTAAAAAAATGGTAACACAAAAGCTTAAAAGTTGACAGCTATGTATAATTTAATATCTAGATAACACCTTCAGGCAAATAAACAATATATATTTATAAAGAACCTTCCGTAAATCAAAATGGTGCTTTTTTATTTATTTTTATTATTATTATAACATAGAACTTAAGCTACCCCGTGTTCCAATAGTTGTTTCCGCACTGTATAGTGATATAGGTGTTACGTTTCTGTTATTTAACTGAATGACAACATTTAAATAAACATTGCATTTTCAATTTTAAAAATTAAAAAAAAATAATAATAATAAATGTTGATATTATCACACATTTTTATTTTTATTTATTGATTTATTGATTTATTTATTTATTTATTTATTTTGTATTTATTTTGTGTTTATGCTAATTTAAATTAAAGTTAGATATCTGAAAAACTCTGTCTGAATTTTTTTCTCATTCTGTAATATTCCATATTTCGATATTCGATTCTATTTTAAGGGAAAAAAATAAAGATATTATTGGCATCGTGAAAATTAAGCAGCTGCACAGGAACCCATTAATTACCTATAAAGAGAGACAAAAATAATTTTTGCCCAAAGTGACGGAAGAGTAGATCGACTGCTGCGTTGATAGATTAAAAAAGAAAAAAAAAGAAAGAGAAAGAAAAAGAAGAAAGAAAAAAAGAAAAATATACTACGTTTACCGCGGATAACAAGTTAATGGTTTTCTGGCAGTGAGGATTAAAAGAAAAATATGACAGAAATTGTTACATATATATAACTTCAGATCCTTTTTTGATACTCTTTAAAACAGGTTCTATGAACCCAAATCTTGTTCCGTTAAGGTCTTCGATTACATTCGAAATATTTTGCTTTTATACATATATATACAGGGTACATAATTAAAGTTCACATACTCAGAGCTGTCTGCAGTCGAAACTATTCATCATAAAAGTATGAAATTGGGTATGCGTCTAAATGAAAGGATGCAAAAGACATTTAGCAGAAAAAAAAAATTATTTAAAAAATGGCCACCAGAGGGCATATTATCGATTTTTCAATAATTTAACAAAATACAAACTTATACACTGTAAAATTGGTTTATTAAGACAAATACTGTTCAATGTGTTGACCATTATTGTCAAGTACCGTTTGAAATCGCAAAATACCATGTTGAGCTGTTACGCATTGCAAATTCTTGGAAACACTGAGGACGTAGCGGAAAATACAGCCCTTGAATTCCGGTAATGTATTGTTTGCAGTCATTGCACCTCTGTGATTTTTTTTCAAAGTCCGAAACCTCCACAAAGCTTCTAGTGCGGCATCACCGTTTTGATATAAAAAAAAAGTTTCACCAGTAAACCACAATCCAGTAAAATGAACGATATTTTCCGTGGAAAAGGCATAAGACTGACAATAGATTCATTGCGTCTTTTTATTTAACATTTTCATTAGACGCGAGCAGATACATCACACAGTTGCTAAAATTTGCATAGATGCCGAAATTTTATCAGAAAACGCCGTCTGGTGGCCATTTTTGAAAATATTTTTTTTCTGCTAAATGTCTTTCGCATCCCTTCATTTAGACGGATTCCCAATTTCATTTTTTTCTGATGTATAGTTTCGACTACAGACAGCTCTGAGTAGCTGAATTTTAATTATGTACAACCTGTATATATATATATATATATGGTATAGAAACACTGAAATCCCATTTTTAGTTATCATTTGAGTAAACATTGTGAATGAATATTTCATATTGGAAATAAATCCTTGCTTTAAAAGAAGGGGGGTTATATATATTCAATTTCAAAGAAATATTTCTAAAATTTCAAAAGCTTTACATGAAAATCTATTCACTATTAACGCTGTCGAGACTGACGAAAAGATAAAACTGCTGCACTACATTTCGCGTTTGTTTCCCTTCGGACCACTATAGTCACGTGATGCTCTTATCATGCCCCTGCATTCGTGCTTTTTCAGCACCAGTGTTACGAAAAGAGCATCACGTGATTCAAGCTGTCCCACGTGTAACGCAGTGCGGCAGCCTGTCCTTTTCGTCAGCCTCGTGGCGTTGTATATGTACTGTATGTGCACATCACAAATTACGTGAATAACGCCGAGCACACGAATCAAAGAGTTAAATTTCCTATCATAACTATTATCAAAATAAAGTACATGCTTTTACCAAGTGAGCCAACTAGAATTTTAAATTGATATCAATTAATTAAAAAAATTTTGAAGAACAAAAATGGAACAAGATGTATTGTATTTGTCAGAGTCGGGCGCCATGCGCCCTTTGATGGTTCTCTATGCGCACCTTTGCATGTTTAATTTCTCTAGATTTCTTTAAAACAAAAATCCGAAGTTACTTTGCCTTAAAATAATTAATATTTGAATGGTTTTTTTATTATTATTACAGGTGTTATTAAGGTTTTTGCTTCTTTTACATACTAAAGTCCATGAGACACCCCCTCTCCTCATCACCAAACCTCGGAAAAATGTAACGTTAAATTTAATACTTTATGGGTTTTTTTTTCTTTTTTTTTTAGATGAGCCATCTTTATCGTAAGGCGCAATGATTACCACTATGTGTATCCTGCAGACGTGTAGGTATTGCTATCACTGCTAAAGGGAAATAATATTCCTGCATTTTTAGAATCATGTAAATATACCTTCCATTGTGTGCCGCAAGCTAAGGTGCGCCCTTGCTTACTGAAAGGGTGGACAGACCTGCTGTATTTCATTTCCTTGCATAATTTTTACCCTCGTCTAATTTTGACATCCCCTAATTTTGAAAGAAAATTTCAGAAAAAAAATTTCCAGTGATTTTCGCATCAAAAATTTGTGATAAATAAAAAATTTGTGTTTTACTGTAGTGTAATTTCACATTTATCTAGAGACATTTCTTTATTTTTCCTTCTTTTTCTATTTCCATATATCCCCCCCTCCCTCCCCCCCCTCCCTCCCCCCCCCCCCTCACACACACACACGCACCCAAAAGAAAAATCCCTGACGGCTCGGCCTACAGGCACAGGTAGATTTCGAAGACGCAGACCGTGGGGCACCTGTTTATTGGGAATTGCAGAAGAAAGACCTCCTATTTGCCATGATGTGGCAATTGGGACCACCCACTTCAAAATATACATCCGCCTGTATGCGGAGCCAGCAGGGATTTTTTTGTTTTTAATTTTCTTTTACCGTAAGAGTTGGTCCTATAAAAACCTTGTCAGTATAAAAGTTGTAGATAATATTAAGAAGATTTGTAATAAATTTAAGCGGATTTGATATCTTAGGAATTGACGAAGTTATGAATTTTTTTCTTCTGAAACCCCTATCCACCCCCCTCCTTGGAGGCATTTTTAATGAAATCAAAAATCTGTCATACATAAATTTTTGTCCCTTTTCCTAGAAGTAATAATAACTTTAAACGGATTCGATATGTATTAAAAATTAGGAAGTTATAGGTTTTTTTCTGTTTTCACGTCTGCTTGTAGGCAGAGCCAGCAGGGATTTTTTTTTTTTTTTTTTTTTTTTTACCGTAAGAGTTGGTCCTATAAAAAACTTGTCAATATAAAAATTGTACATAATTTTAAGGAGATTTATAATAAATTTAAGCGGATTTGATATCTTGGGAATTGACGAAATTATGAATTATTTTCTTCTAAACCCCCCCCCTTTTTTTTCCCCTTGGGGCCATTTTTAATGATATCAAAAATCTGTCATACATACATTTTCGGCCCTTTTCCTAGAAGTAATAATAACTTTAAACGGATTCGATACGTATCATAAGGATTCGATACGTATTAAGAAATTGTTTTTTTTTTCACAAAAAGCCCCCCTATCCCCCCCCCTGGTTCGATTTTGCAATTAACGAACTAGACCGAGATTTTATGCCCCTTGATTTTATGTATCAATTTGGAAGAGATTTGTGCAGCATTTTTCAAGTTATCGTGTCCATAAAAAAGTTACATAGATAGATAGATAGATAGGTAGATAGATAGATAGATAGATAGGTAGATAGATAGATAGATAAAGTTTTGAACTGGGGGTGGTTTTGGGTTCTGGGAGTCATAATCGGCGTTGATCTGCAAAAATGTTTTAAAAATTCCAACTTATGGAAGAATGTAATAGGTAGTATTTCTTACGAAATCTACCTAAAAATAGCCAAATTCATAGTTGCCAACCTTCCAGGGTTTTCTACATAGCCCTATTTCTTTCATTATGCTCTTTACGGTTCTTTACTTTCATTATGCTCTTTACGGTTCCTTACTTTCATTATGCTCTAAAAGGTAGTATAGCACGCCGCGCCGCGGCGATGTATCTGATTACCAAGAGTCCTGAATCAGGTTGGATAATCAGATTTTACCTGAATCCAACCCAACACGACGACGTTATTTTTATTTTTTTGCGAATCGGGTTCGGATCGGGTTGACATTAATTGTTTCGGGTTCAGGACTCATTCGGGTTGGTATTTAACACTTGCAGATCGGGTTTGGACTGACCCGATTTTTCAAAGAAAAGTCTAGAATTTCTTTTTCAGGGGGAAAAAAACTATACATTTGAAACTATACATTGAACATTAATGAATATTATATGATCATTTTTAAACATAAAATTCATATTAGAGATGTAATTGTAGACTATTTTTCCATAATTGTATTAAAATAAGTATTAATTTTTATCCATTTTGGGTTCGGTCGGATTTCGGGTTGACTTGAAATAGAATTTTCGGGTTTCAGGACTCAGTACGGAAGATTAGCCATATGATCATATTAACTATAATCACAGCTGACAACTTTTACGTATTTTTGTTAGCACTTTTTTCTCATACCAAACTTTGTCTTTTCAATCGGAGATTTCTGTGATTGAATAAAGCAAATTTTAATATAATAAAAAAGTGGTAACACAAAAACGTAAGAGCTGTCAGCAATGTATAAGATACCATACTTTGATGCTAAACTAAAATTTGCTAACGACACGAGATATTTTCATTTTATGTTGAGCATAAAATATATATCATGAAAAGCTAAATAGATTAAATAATGAATTGCATCCTAATATTGACTTTTCAATGTAGATTTCAAATTTTCAAGTAGACTTTTCAAATTTTAATTTAATAAATGGTATCAAATAAGTACCACATAGAAACAAAACACATTTTATTAAATAAGCTTTTTGGATCGAAATATATTTATTTGACTTTAAAAAAAAAAAACAGAAAGTCGGCAGCTATGCAAGTGCTTTTGTAACTAATAATATTCTGTTGTCGGTCATGTTATCTATTAACTCTTTTGTTTAAAACTGGACAATTTTATTTGGATTCAAATAACATAAAATTAATATGAATTCAAAAAGTTAATTTTTCTCAAACTATCAAAAATAAAATAAAAAATAAATGTTTTATATCGGACTTTCAATTTAAAATACAGTAAACTCTGCCAAGGCGGACTCTGTGTGTCACGACCGTAACGAGACGGGGGCAAGTTGGGATGAGAACCCCCCCTAGAAACTTCTTGAGCCCCCTCTAGACATTATAATCTTTCAATATTAATATGATTACATTTAAACTTTTTAAAACTTTGTAATCAAAAGTTTTATGACAGGAGGAAAATGCCCTCTACTTCTGTCTATAAACTATTAAGAGGACATAGATGTCTACAAACTGTCTGTTATATATCGTTAAAGTAGATGGAAAAAGACAGACTGTTAATAATTAGCCCCAACCAAAAAAACCTCAATGGCTGTCCGGACTTTGCCGATTGGTTACGGCGCTGTTCAGTGTAACACGAAGAGATTTTAACCCTACAATGCATAGTGTAGCCAATTGGCAACACTTTGTATTTAACTTTTAATAAATAAATCAAGTTATTTCCAACCACTATATTTATATAGAAATATTAATCCTCTAAAAATAATATAAATATGCTACTAAATAAAGTTAAAAATCTATATATTTAAAACGCTAAGCGATTTCTTTCGACAATCCGTGAGAACAAACTACTGCATCAAATTACATCATTCTTTTTTTAAATGAAAGATATTCGGACACATATTTGTTATCATGCATTCGTTTGTTCAAAAATTTAATTAATTAGCCGTAATTTTAAATTAAACTTTTACTTCTGCTAATGACGTCATAATCGGATAACGCCTACTGTTGCGAAGCACAGAGTTTCTTCTCTAAACTCTGTGGTTGAATAAAAGAGAAATAATAAATATTAAAAGCACGCGGTTTGAAAGACGAATTTGTTAATTTGCAAGTTAAATTTCGGTAAAAATGTTTATCCGCGTGTTTTATAAGCGAATAATAATTCATATTTATTGTGACGTCACGGGAATATTGTCCATTGGGTTTATTTTAACATTATGCATTATAACTTTGTTGATGCCATTTTTTCATTAAAATTAAATACAAAATATATTTATTTGTGTGCATGGTGTTTAAGCGTTAATGTAAGGTATATGAAGTACGTGTGAAAAGTTTGCGCCGGTGAAAATGACGTTATGCTTAGCTTGAAGTGCATTTTAACATTGATAAAACTAAAGAGAAAATGTATATGATTGTGTTAACATGACATAATTTTCTGATTTTTGCATTCATAATTATAAAGATTAGAATTGGAGCCGTCATTGATTTCTTCATCTTGATTGCATACCTTCATTTCATGTTACCAATTGCTTTTTTTTTTTAATTATAGGATAGAAGATTTCCTTTTTTAATAAAACAAATCACAAAAGTAAAGGATTTCAGGAAATTTAAAGTTATTAAAAATAGTGTTATGGTAGAAAAAAATCTTGAAATAATGATTGCATTTTTAGCTAGAATAAACAATGTAAGACTAATATTTTTTCGGAACCAGAGGGCCCGTGCGAGGATTTCGCACAGAAATCTAATATTTTTTAGGTACTTCTCTATTATCCCGTCGACCACTTTTCATAACAAAAAACTATCGCCAAACTGTAAGATTAAACGCTAAAAATGCAGTCCCATTTACTTGATGTCAGAAGCATTATACGTGTTTGTTACGTCAAGTGGTTTTTAATTCGACATTTGCGTGTATTTTTCATTATGTTTTACTGATTTATTAGTTACTTTATTAATTAAAATAAGAATTGTGTCCTTAAATTCTTATATTTTATTTATTTATTTATTTTGATATTCCAAAGGCAACGTTCTCCCGTTTATTTGGCGATAGTTTTTTGTTATGAAAAGTGGTCGACGGGATAATAGAGAAGTACCATTTTTTATCAATATGTAATATTTATTAGATGCAGGTTTAAACTTCTAAAGTAAAAGTAAGGATAAAAATATCTACAAACAACATTTAGTTTTTAGTCAATCCAAAATATTATCTAATTTATTCCATCAAAGTTAGAGTAAAAACTGATCCAAAATTGCAAAAGGCACGCTAGAAAAAAAAAAAAAAAAAAATTAACAATCATATTTTGACTGCATTAGAGGATGACGTCATCCGCTTCGGGAAAAACATGGGACATAGAAATATAAATATAAACATTTCAATTTCAATGTCGCTTTTTAATCATAAATATAAAATAAACCCGTGCGGTGTTTCTTATAATAATTGCTGAGCATCATATAATGTGGTATTTTATTTTTTTTGGCAACAATAATTTGAGGAAAATCTTTCATTTCTTTTAAGAAAACAATGCCGATTTAATTTTTAATTTTCAGCAAATTTTAATCAAAAACATGTTTTAACGAAACGTTAAGTGTGCTATGTCAGAAGCCTGTTCAAAATCCTTTCATATGCTATCTCATTTGTCGTTCTGCGTTTCGTATTTTCTGCGAAAAAGGGATGTTGACAGGAGAAATAATATATATATGATTATTTTGATAGATTTGTTATAAGTTCCTTAATAGCGCAAAATCCTATTTCTTTCACTGTGAATTTCTCTTTCGATGTCAAAAAATGTTTTTCTACATTTGGATGCCAGCCAAAATACAGTGGCAATTTTTAGAAATGTACAACAGTTGTGACAACAAAAGCGCTATCGCTTTAGTTTTCATCGCGCTTACATCAATTCGAAATACTACAAATTTCTATTTTTTACTACATTTTACAATTTTAATTCTTACATCATCAATTAGAAAAAAAAATTAGCTTTCGATTGAAATTAATTTGAAAACTGCCGCTTAATTTAACGACTTTTAAATATTTTTCAAGCATGAAATTTTTTTCAATTCTATCTTATCAATGACCACCAGTTTACTTCAATAATGTAAAATAGCCCCTGGGAAAGTTGCCACAATTGAAAATAGATTTCCCTAATCATCATAAAAAGTGAATAATATATTTTTTTTTAAGTGATAAATCATAAGATCAGATTATCCATAAGATAGAACATTTTGGCGCTAAACAAAAATCTGTCAGGAAAAAAAAAAGAAAAAAAGACTATTTTTAGTTTATGTTGAACATAAAATTGATATGTTAAATTCGTTGATGAATATGTTCCATCAGATATCAGGATATGCTAGGAATGGTATTTTTTTTTATTTTTTTACATTTGCCAACTGTATAAGAGGAAAAATATCCCCGGCTGTGATGGAAAAGAAATAATCATCCTGATTATGTAAAGGAACCGAAGAAACCATACAAATAAATTACACCTGAAAACATTAAAAATCTCCATCTGCAGATAGATTTATTACTGTAAAAAACTTCTTAATCTTTGCATAAAAATTGATTAGCTTAAAACAATGGATGCGTTTTAGAAGATATGGATTTGAAACGAACAATGATTAAAGAGGACATTTTAAAACTTTTTTAACGTCGAATTTTGACGGTGCTTTTGGGCACATGCAATGCACATGCGCATAGGAGCTCATTCGGTTGCATTATCATGGGTCGGGGGAGATGTGTGCTTTATTTACTATGTTCTGTTATTTACTGAATATGATATGAACGTAGGAATATACTATTTGTATATACTTCATAGGTCCATGAATTTTTTTCTTGCCGTGGGGAATATGGTGGTAATGTCAAACTGCATTACACAGTTATTTACGGATTTTTTGTTTGGAGTTTGCATCGGAAATAGTACTGTATTTGAATGGGAAAAAAAAATATTTGAAAGACTGTTTTATACGCAACCCTTCATAAATAATAAAGAAGCTTATTTTACTGATACTGTTATAGTATTTTTTTTTTTTTTTTTTTTTTTTTGCGTCAAGTTTTGACGGGTTCCATCTAGTCTATTTTAAAATTTCTGGTGTCGAATTCTTAATATAAATATAAAAAACACAACTCTAAAAGAAAAATTCATACACTGTAGGGTAAAAGTCCCGCAAAACGATTTTCAGTACAGTAAACTCTGTCCAACACGGAAAGATTTTAAAGTTACGGAAAACTATTTTCAATACAGTAAAATCTGTCTAAGATTGAATTCTACGGCAGAAACTTTCTCGGTCCTGATCGAACCCGCCTTAAACAGAGTTTACAGTAAGCCGTTTTATACGGAAAATTACTAACAGAGCCTCAGGAAGATAACGAAAATAAAGATATGCAAATAAAAATGTTTTATTGCTGTAAAAAAAAAAAAAAAAAAAAAAAAAAATCATGAATTTTAGTTAATTTTCCTTGAAAATATATAAAATGAAAAAAAAAACTTAAAAATATATAGTCTGACCTTTAAAATTCTATAATTATTTCCTCGCTGACTTGAAAGTTTTTATTATTTTAATTGTACACTACTCATGATACGGTACACTGATTACACTAAAAAGGGTGGTTGTAACCCAATGTAAAAAAGCTTTCTTTCCAAACAATTCTTCGTAAAATTGTCGAATATTTTCTTTAATATTAATTATTTTCTTTAATATTTAATATTATTTCTTTATTACATTTCTTTCTTTAACATTAAGCGCTTACGAAGAATTCCACCTTAGACAGAATTTACTGTAATGGAAATCGTTTTACAGAACTTTAAAATCTTTCCGCGTTAGCCAGTCCTTTAGACAGAGTTTACTGTATTGGAAATCGCTCTGCGAACTTTAAAATCTTCTCGAGTTAAAAAAAACTGAATTTTATTATCAGATATTTTCTTTAATATTATTTAACTTATTTTTGGAAAAGGCTACATTTTTTTAAACCGTTTATTCTGAGATTTATTTCTTGTTTCTTATATTGAAATTGCATGATTGCTTATTCTGAAACAATAATGTTTGCTTTATCTAATATGTCATTAAATAAATACCGTATATTTTGGCGTAAGCCACATTTTTGATACAAGAGAGTTGATCGAAAATTACAGGTACGCCTTTTTGTAAAAAATGATAAAAATGAAAGAGAAAAATTTAAGAAGAGAAAAAATGATCATAAGACTTCTAATTTAATGAACATATTTACAAAAAAATAATTTTCGCTATCAGATTAAGTGAAGAGTAATAGGTATTATACTTTACAATCATTTTTAATTAATTTTATGCTATAAATCTGATGAAGGTTTACTTGCAAAAAAGGAAGTGCGCGTTATACGGCGAATAAACCTAAAAATGAAGTCTGAAAGTTCAGGTGTGCATTATACACCGTAGCGCGTTATACGTCGGAATATACAGTAATGCGTATATATCTATATTTAAAAAGTGGCATTAATCAAGCAATTTGAATTTTAGAAAAAAACATCCAATAGCAACACTGCTTGGCATGAAATCCTGCTATTCGGATATTATGGGTTAAACATTGTCATTTATTTTTCTACTCAAAGTTCTTCTACAAGTAAAATGAATTTCAATCAGTATTCTTCAAGTAACTCCCCTATTTTTCGCACCAATGAAAATTTTAATACCAGTGTAATTTTCAAAAATGTGCGGAAAATACACCAGTACTGCATGATTGTACCAGTCTATTTCAACTCGCACTTCAAGGGATCCACTAACACATTCGCGGAGAACAACGCGGTATATGCCCTCCCTGTGTGTTTAAAACGCGTCCCTTTGTAAAGCATTATATGCCGCTCATCTTTGATGCGCCCAGAAAAAAAAGTGCACAGGCCGTAAATAGGGTGCAACCCCAAGTTATTGACACCTAACCAGTAACTGACACTTGAGCAAAAATCTAACTCAAATAAGAGTTGTAAAATTGTTGTAAAATTCTACAAAGTAATGTCATCTATTGATAAATTAGACACTTATTTTTATTTTGGAGTCAATTTATTCAGCACTATAGTGCTGTTTGCAGTTTGCTCAATCACCATGTCCATAGCAGTGCTTCAAAACCCATTTATATTCTGCCGCTGACCTACAAAATTTCCTTCGCACAATCTTTCATGCACAAATAGATGAGTTTTATCTAAATTCAACATTTCAAATAAATAGACAGGCAGATAACGAGCATAATTAACTCTATCATATGCAAAAAACCATGGTATGATTTCTTCTATAGTGGCAAGGTGCAAATCCCAGTCTTCAGTTCGTGTAGCTCGCACAAATCTTAAGAGGGAACCAACCATATCAAGATATGAAATCCAAAATGAAAAAGTTAAACTGTTTGCACAGTTCTGGTTTACAAATTCATCAAACTCTTTTGTCATTTTTGAAATTATCTTCGGTAGTTCAGATTCTGTTAGGTGACCAGCTGCATATAAATCACGCAAACTTTTAATATTTTCTAAATATTGTTGATACTGATCATGAGGGAGAGAATCAAAAAATGTGGTCCATAACAAATAACTGAATGCTTCAAATACCAGTTTGTGTGCACAAATGGAACGGTTATAATGCTTCCCAGTCATCACACCATTTATGGATCCTTCTGCAACAATCCCAGATTCAACCATTATATTAGACAATCCGGCATCTTTAAAACGCTTTCCTAGTACTGCTAAAAAGGCCATTGAAGTGTGGAATTGTCCTAGACGTATTACAAGCCTTTGCTTAAATGTGATTTCCTTCCATCGTATTTCTTGTGCTTTAGCATATATTGCTTGATCGAAAACGAAAACTACTTGATCTAATTCATCAGCTATATCTAGACTTTTTCTTAAGATGTCGATGATTTTTGAACAACCAGTGATATATCTGATTGCCATAGCTATAAACAAATGTTTAGGAGTTTGTTTTCGCCCAGCTGATGCTAAATAAATTATATCCTGAGCAAGGAAAAAAATTTACTTTTAGTACCATCGGATATAGCGACAAAACGTTCAAATTCAACATCATCTGTTTCTCCTATAGTACACCAGGCAAGAAAATTAAAAAGCAGTGTGGGAATCATTTTTTCTACAGCCTCGGGTTTTAAATCATCAGCAGTGGGAGGCCAGATACAATTTAATGATGGAGATTGTGAGATCTGTTGTTGCAAAATTAAAGCCGATTTATATATAAATTCTTTTGCCTCATTATCATAACTGCGTGCTACCTTTTCATTTTCATACATAAATGAGGACATGTCTTCTGTTTCAGTTGATTCTGTCTTATTTAAATTTAGAAAAACTGCAGCTGCATCATCGATATAGGAAGAATTTCACCGTTTTCATTTTCAAGAATATGTACACAGCATATCGGTGCCATTGCGAAGCCGCTGATATGTTTGTTTACGTACTTATGCGGGGCTGTTATGCTCTCATTGGCTGAGAAATAATAGTAATTTTTATAATATGTTTCATATTCGCTTGTGCATTGAATTTTCATATTTAAATCTCATCTTTAAATAAGAAAGAAATTATAAATGTATAATCGCAACAAAACTTCGTACTTTTTTGTATGCAATATTGAATAATATCATTTATTGGACTGGTCTAGTGGCGTCATCTAGTGTGAAAATAGTTCATTTGCTTCGGGAATTTTAATGCGCGGAAACAGTTTTTTATTACCTAATTGTAAAATAATGTGCAAGTAATTTCTGGAGAACTTTGCATATTTGTAAAAATCAGTTCTTTATTTACTAGTACACCAAAACAACTTAGTTCCAAGACTTGGTAAACGGACTTGAACAATTTCGCCACTCGTCCCATCACGTCATATAGACATATGAGCTCAGAAAGCAAATTAATGAAAACGAAAATATATTTTCTTTTATTATTTAATAATTAATTAATGAAAAATTTGATAAAAGCCTGATTTGCAAAATTTAAATGGAAAATTTTCTGAATACTAAAAATTAACATTAAAATCAAGAAATAAAAGCATATTTAAGTAAAATAAGTTTAATTTACATAATTTACAAACAAACCTCAATTTAAATACTTGAAATTTCACTCATTTTTATAAACATTGGCTATAACTTAATTTGTTTAAGCGTTATATTTCTAATAAATTCGATAATTAACACAAAAGTAATCTAAAATTGAATGAATATTCCGGAAACGCATTTTGTCACACATTCTCAAACACCTGGGCATGGAGATAGAAATAAGAAGGAGAACAGTGAAGATAGGCTTTCAAGATCACAACATGGACCGGGAATTAGTACCCAGTTTGTGGCGCTGGTGCTCCCAAAGGCCGGTCATGTGACCTGTCAAACAGGACAAATTGTCGTCTGCTCTTCCTGCATTTTGGTTTCCAGCATGGTAAAGAGATAGAGGGCGCTACACTTCCTAAAGGCCCAAAAGACCAGAAACGCCGCCATACTAGGTACCGCTTTTAGTTCCATAAGTAGAAACATTATCTTTGTTCTCCTTCTTTCTATCTCCCTGCACCTGGGAATGCCTTAAAACAGATTGGAATGGAAACACATCTGGACACCTCAAGCGTTTATGATGTTTCGGGGATTTGCAGTGTGGCGTTGGACTGTGACTCTGATTCGTTACGATTACGTAAGCGAAAGGACAGAGAAGGACGCATGCGCAATAAGCATTCACAAGGGCGGATCTGGAGAGTCTTCAAGGGGGGGGCGATATCAGAAATTTGGAGGTTAATATCCGACCCGCAATCTTGGTCGGGTCGGGCCTAATTTCTTTAAATTGCGGGTCAGGTTTACTTCTGCTTTTTGCTACGGGTCGGGTTTTGGGGCGGGTTGACTCCTACTTGCTTACTGCGGGTCGGTTTTGGGTCGGGTTAACTTGTTTTTTGGTACGAGATGGGTTCGGGTTGGGCTAATTTTTACTTTTTTTGCTGTGGGTCGGGTTGACTTCTACATTTTTTCTGTGGGTCGGGTTTATTTACATTATTGGGTTGGGTTTTTTCACTCTTGCGTGTTGTGTTCGGGTCGACCCTATTTTTTAAAAGAATGTCTAAAATATTTTTTCCGAAAAAATCTATATGCAGTAAAAATTTCTTAACGGACAGTCCCAAATAGCAGGAAGGTTTATGTAGGGAATACTTTTTAAATCTTTTATTTAGTAAAACCTCTGAATTACGGACACCTTGGAGCCGTCGCATTTATCCGCAAGTTCAGAAGTAATAGCATGTACACTAAGACCTTCGTACGGTCACTCCTGAAGAGCGGAGACAGTCCCCAATACAAATATTTGCATATTTTTGTGCACTCCTCTGAGTAAGAGATAAATTCGATGGCACCGAGGTGTCCTTTATTTAAATGTTCTACTGTATTTGAATATTAATGAGTATATACATACTATATCATATGTTTATATTTCTATATAAAAGAAAATTGAAATTAGAGATATAATTGAATACTATATTTTATAATTCTATTAAAATATGGATTAATTGTCTTACATTTCGGTTTCGGGAGAACGAAGATTTTTTTTTCGGGGTTTGGTTTGGGACAATCCGATCCGAGCAGGTCTCTAGGTGGAATTTTAAGTTGTATGTTCAAAAGGTGGAGTTATTTTAAATGGGATTTTTGTAGTATCTTAAAAATTGCCCAATGCGCTAAATTTTTTAGGAACTCCAAAACCTCGCTGTATTAAAAATTACGGTATAAGAAATTACAGTAGTCTCTAGGGAGCGAGAGCAAATAATTGAATTAATAATACAACAAATAATTGAATCCTAATTGAATTTAGGGATATTCAGCCGGAAGAGGGGCAATGTGATAGTAATTTTTGTGGAATTTTTCGTAGTTTAACACCGGCTATTCCTGCAGCGAAGGAAACCCGGCGCTTCGCAAGCAGCTGGCGTAAAACAGAATTCTGTGATAGTGAATTTTGAAGTATTAACAAGTATGAGATAGAAGAAAGTTTTGGGATCGGCACATCCCACTAGTTAAAAATATATCTCTTTGATTTATTAAACCAAATTAAATTTCTAAAAAATATGCTAAAAAAATGCACATCACTACAATTTTTACGAAAACAAATACTAGTATGTTGTGACTATCACAAAACTCTCTTCGGTATAAATCAAATCGTCTGCAATAAAAATTAAATGACAATCTATTCGTTCTTGCTAACGCGGAAATCGTGAAAAACAGAACATAGTGGCGACATCTGTTGGGTAGTATATACCCAATTCTAATAAAGGTCTATTTATACCAAGGTCAAATATAATCTAAAGTTTATTAAAATTCCGTGCGTTAATTCTTGAGATGTAGCTATCACTGAAATCGCTAAAAAGGCAGCATAGCCGCACCAACTGTTGAGTAGTTTAAACCAAAACCTCCTCAGCACCAATTTATGTCAAGGTCTAACTGAATATGAATTTTCCTCGAATTAGTTCTCGAAATAGAGCGCCCACAAAATTTGTGTCACATATATATAGACAGACAGACACATAGACATTTTCTAAGAACAGTCAATTCGTGTTCAGGACCTCTTAAATTGCAGAAATAAGTCGAAAATTTTTACCAATCCAATACTTTGTTCTTGGAAAGATAGAAGAAAGTAAAAAATGCCACCCGAACATAAGATCGGAGGAAAGAATTTAGAGGTATGTATGTACGAGCCAATAATGGTTTTCATACGGGTTGAGTCTGATACGGGCCGAACTCTTAGTTTTTATACCGAGTCGGACCCGGTTCTGGAAATTTCGACTCGTGCAGATCTCTAGGAAGAATGAATTCCATGCCAAACTCGTCTCGGAAAAAAGAAGTCTAGCCCGGCCCGGCCCGGCTCGAGTCTGCAGAAAAAAGGAATACCCGGCCAGGAAAGAGTGGAGAACAGACAAGGTCGGAGTTTTGTGAATAAAAATTGTCTCGAGAATTTTCTTTGGGCGACACCTTTTCCCACACAGACATCTGATGTCGGTTTGCAAACCATTTATAAGTGCAAGAGGGGGGGGGGTTGGCGATCGATCCGTCATTGGTCGCAACCGGGTCGAATTTTCAGCTTTTATGCCGGGCAAAGGCCTGAAAATTTCGGCCCGTGCAGACCTCTAGAAAGAATGAAATCTAAACCAGGCTCGACCCGAAAAAAAAGAAGTTTGGTCTGGCCCCAGTCTCCAGAAAAAGCGAGGCCCAGTCCAGACCTAAGTCTCCAGAAAAAAATAAGGTTCGGTCCCGACCCGACCCTTAATGAGTGAAAACCTGTCCCGGCCCGACCCGCGGGTCGGGCCGGGCTTCACCAGATGCCTTTTCCCGTGGAAACCTCTAATGTCGGTTTACCGACCCTTTTTCAGCCCAAGGGGGGGGCGATCGCCCCATCGCCCCCCCCCCTTAGATCCGCCATTGAGCATTCAGTTACAGGTATTTTCTTTGTAATATTACTAGCAGCGATTGGTTACAGATGATTTTCTAGTAAATGCTACAATATCTGTAATGATACTAAGTATATTTTAGTAAAATTGCATACTTTTTTTTACAGTGTAGATGGCCAAGAAAATATTCTATGAGGAAGAAACTTTTAAGAATACAAAAAGTGCCATTTTGAAGCAGCCATCTTATTTCTAAAATTAAGGAAGCGTTTTTCTAATCTATTTGTAATGCAACCATCCTAAACTTTTTTCTTAAAGTTATACTACTAGAAATTAGTTTAAAGATGCATATGATACATTAGGGCCATGATTTTGGGTTTATAGTTATTTAATTTAGCTTATTGGAGGGTTGCCAGTTATTGTTTCCTATAATTTCCTTTCGCCAGTCTCTGACAGAGGTGTCATTTATTGATTATATTAAAGAAAGTTGAAATATATTACTTGAAGTGTTCAAAAATGCATAACAATAAATTAATTTCATCTTGTAGTAAACACCATTCAAATTTAAGTTGTTTTACCAGTGTCTGATACCAGATGTCAGTTATTGGTTCATAAATGTCAGTTATTGGATACCTGCATTACTAATAATGCAGTACTATATATGACTCCTATATACTGTTAGTGTATACTCTGAATTACTAATAATACCGCACAGCTAAATCCCACATTTTATAATAAATATTAATGTATTTTGTTTTTATAATAAAGAATAAAGTGATTTTAAAGCATTTTAATCTTTTAAAATAGAGTGTCAGTCACTGGTTCACTTTGTGTCAGTTTTCGGTATTTCAAAATAGGGATGGTGTCAGTTACTGGAGTTTTTGACCATATTTATGAATAAAATTAATTTTTAATAATAAAATGTATAATTTTTCAAAATTTTGCCAACAATATTTTTTTTTAATATATCTCTATTATCCTTTCAAAAACAAAGGTAAATATAAAATAGATTTAAATTTTTGTAATAGTGTTTTGAACAATAAAAAATCCTTAATGTGTCAGTTACTGGGGGTTTCACCCTATGAACTGTAAAAGATAGAAGTTTACTGTTCTAACAGAAACCATAACATATTGTGAAATATATTAGTATATCAGTGTTATCTAGTATAGTATTAGTATGTGCAAATAAAAAGTGTGGCATTCGATTTAGTTGTTTTTGAAAGAGAACTGATGATTATAATTTAGTGTATTTATACAGGGTAGGCCAAATAACACTGAACCGGATATGAAAAGCTCTGTTACACATGAAAACCCAAAAATCTACGTAAATTTGAACTTTAAGGTGGTCCGGACGTTCGAACATTTTTTACTTGAACAATCTCGAAGTTATCCAAATGCAAATAGCCTGGTTACAAGGCCGTAGCCAATGGGAGGATCATCAGGGTTTGATCCCCCTCCGAAATTTTTTCAGAATGACTATAAATAAGCCATTAAGTATCAATCAAGAAAGTCAAAATGAAATAATCAACTACAATTAAAAATCTTAAATAAAATTTCTATGAGCTAGCATCTCTTTTTTTTCTTTGATTACGTCAGCGTATTGAAAAGATGAATGCAATTTAAGAAAATAGAAAATAGGTAATAAACAATAATAGGTAATAAAAAGTTTTAAAATTCCTACTTTTTCTTTCTTTTTTTAACGGAACTGTGTCAAAGCGGCATTTCCATGCTATCAAACAAATTGATGGAATATTCAAATAGATTCTCCAACTTGTTTAACTGAAACGCTTAAAGAATACAATGAGGGTCTAATTCCAAATATCCACAAATTGGCAAACATAACCGCTTTGACATATGCTCACGGGAATACAATTCTGACAAAAGACATTTTAAAATATATGTAAAAGCTTCAAAAATTTTTAATTTCGTTGACACTATTGTTGATACATTGGCGAAGTAGAATCACCATCAACACGAATGGAATTATGAATTTCTTTGCAATGAAGAAGATTAAAATATTAAATTTTCTTTTGTGATAAGTATCGGTTACTCGAATTCGCAATAGATAAATTTTAAATATTTTTACCTTTAAAAAGTATTACAAAACAAATATAAAATACGATAATAAGAATAAAAATTTTAACCTACAAATACCCCTCCAAAATATTTTTCTGGTTACGGTCTTGAGCCTGGACCTCCCTAAAGTTCAAATTTACGTAGTTCTTGGTTTTCATGCGTAACATAGTTCTTCGTGTCATATTCGGTTTTATTTGGACCACCTTGTATATATATCGTTAAGTACTTACAGTTATTCTATCAGTAGTTTTATAAATTTATTTTTACAGTACCAAGGATAAATCAGATTGTGTGTGTTCAAATTTTAAAGATGCGGCGCAGCTCGTGCTTTGGATCCAGTTTAGCCTTGACAGTGCTAATATAAGTAATTTTAGTTTTGAATGTTATTTGTTATGTGGTCCGTGATGTTTTGGTTTTAGGCAAATGTTGACATGACAAAACTTTTACTTGCTCTTTAAGTAGCGCCGACATAATATAATGTTAGTGTCTTTTTAAGATCCTTTACAAAAGTTTAAGTGTCCGCAAATGTGTTAATTCATAAACTTTACCTGAAGCCGATTGCAATACAATTGTCTGTTCATAAATTCTAATAAGTGTCAGCGACAGTTCATTTCTGCATTTTTTGTGAATGTAGAATTCAGGTCCCGCTGATTCAAAAAGTTTATTTAGTAAATGACTTTCAAAAGCTAGAACTGGCCTAATAGAAATGCATATGTTGCTTGAATAAAAGATTTAAAAAAAAAAGTTACGTTTTGTTTTTACAAAATTTCTTTTAATTAAAGAAATAATTCTACTGTTGTTGAAATTTTTAATGAAATATTCTTTAGTTTCTGCACGGTGTAAATGAAAAACCTGTTTCGGAAGAATAAACTGAATTACCATCCTAGATTTAATACGACCTTTGGGGTCATGATATCGACCCATAAATGTCTGGATAATATGTTTTGATTGAAGATTTAACTCAATAAACTCTGACTGGAAAGATTTGTCCTACATTTTACTATGTCTTCTTTCTTCGTGATTGTCTATTTTTTTTTTCCACAGTTTGGGCTATTAATTGTTACTAAGGGAAATTTTTATTCACTTTCTCAGGATTTCTTTGTTTATGTGCTTATAAATATTGAAATAACTTTTAATGAAGTAGTATTAATCATTTATATACAAATTTTATTAAAAATACCCATGTTGTTAAATGCTGCATTTAATTTAACTTCTCTGTCTGGATCAAATCTTACAATTTATTTTTTGCACTTCTGAAAAGCCGATTTTTACTTCACGTTTACTAACTTTTAAGACCGATTTCTTTTAAAGCCAGTTCTTGCAAATCATCTGTCAAAGGATAATTTACGGCACCTATTACCATGATATTTTTTTTGTTGTTGTTTTCCCAGGCAAAGAAATTTATATTCAGATAATAGTATGCTTTTATCTCGCTACAGCTGCTGTCATAGATTCAAAAGCTGAGGAAGGAACAGCAATAAAATTTTGCTGCACTTTTCTAGCAAAGAAATTTGTGACTATTTTTAATCCTCCGCTTTCATTCTCCGGAGTTGGCACCTGGAGAACAAAAGTGACCCATTTCTGTCTACTTAGTGGCTACTTTCTGTTAGCTAACTTTAACAAATATTATTTTCACAGCATTAAATAAATTTAGAAAAGACTTAAACAGTATTCCAAAAGAGGAGTTCCACAAAGGAATCGAGGAGCTTTAAGAATTTACCAAATTAGAAAGAAGCAGGCTTAGAAAGAATGTTTATTGAAGCCTACAGCGAAATAATTTTCTATTGTTCAGGTTACGATTTTATGCAAATTTTGTCCACAACATTGAAAATACACTCTGTATTTCAACTTTCACATAATGAGCCAGAATTAATTATATGTAATACTGTGATATATAATGATATATAATACTCGGATTATTTCTGTTAAAGATTCATTATGATTTTCGTTTGAATATTTATTCGTCCTTTTTACACTCTGATTTATTCATTTATTTTTGCACAAAAAGTTACTTTTGAGAGAGCCTTATAAAGTTCTTTAAAAGAATAATTATAGTAAATTTTGGAAGATACTATGGAGGGGGGGGGGGGGGTAGATCAAAAGGCCAAACATGCAAAATACAAATTTTAATTACTTTTATGATTTATATAGCTTGCGTAACAGAGCAGAGAGCAAAATCACATTTGCCATTATGTGTTTGTTTCATTACCCTTCGATTTCGTCTACTAACAAGTAAACAAGCTTAAAATAGTCAGCGAACATTTAAAAAAAAAATTTAGCCAAATGTTTCCTCTGCGTCAACCATATGTTTCCTCTGAAATTTTAGCGGAAAGTAATATCGGTATAACGAAAATGGATCAGATACTATATATAGATTTCTAGAACTTTTCATTTGTTTTAGATTGATGTTCTACATAAACAGGAAAAAAACAAAGCATACTCATAGTGGTATCAAATGAAACAACATACACTGATTACATTCAATATGCCATAGAACAAAGTAAACCTTTGGATTTTTCTTTGCGCTATCAATGTAGTCTAACTTTAGAATATTTACTTTTTAACTTCACCAAAAAACAAAAACTAAGTAAAAGGAATCTTCGTCTGAACTCTCGATTTTCAAAACCTGTCATTTTAATACTACAGTGGCATCACGAACTTTGACTGTTTATCATCATTTCGGGTTTTGTTTTTGTTTTTTGTTTTTGTTTTCATAGACATCAATGGAATACAAATCTTAGCTCTGAAACCTCGTTTAACCTGTTCGTTAAAAAGAATACCACTTTCACCCTACAAAAGAAAAGGTTTTTATCGCTTATTTCAATTTATATGCTTGTAACAGACACAGTGTATCAAACAGTCTAAAAACATTATAAAAAGTAAAAGTTGTAAAAACGATGTTTATATTTCTTTTTTGGAAACAGGGTTAACGACAGATAGTTTGCAAGATGTGCATATAAATATGCAACATGGAAATATATCTTTAGGAAATTTTTAAATCCTTCCGGCAGCAATTGTTAGAGACTCTGAATTAATTTACATAGATTTGGGAGAGACTACATTTTATACCATAATAGGTTTAAAATAATCTCCAGTAAGCCTACTCCGATTTCATCTAAAGTCTAAAGCACACTTGCTACCCCTCCAGATTTTTTTTTTTAATAAAGAAAAACGTACTTTAAACCAGAAAATTAATTTAATTAAATGTGTCTAGCTTCCACATAGTAGTTATTTCAAATCTCTTTGATTCCATTTATTAAATAAAATTGTTGGTTCAAATGTTTTCTTGAACGGGAGTCGCCCGTTAAAAACGAGAGAGTTGCCAAATATGCTAATAAATCTCTATCTCTTCACTAATAATAAATTTAGCTAATAAATCATTTTAAAGATAATTTTAATAATTGATTTTTCTGAAATAATTTATTTATATTGAGATATATGTTTACTTATATACTTATTTATTTATGTACTGTGAAATTCCAACTATCCGGACTAATGTGTTCTAGATGCAATCCGGATATGCGGATATAAGTATAATTGAAGTTATCATTAAAAGAAATTTAAGTTGTGAAATAAATATTTCCTAAAACATTTGTGTTTAACAAAAATGTATGTTGAAAGTAAGATCATTTTATTATAAACAATTGAAAACATTCAGTACTGTACTCATCCTATATATTATTTCTGTTGTCAGAATCCCTGTTTCTAAGCAAATAAAATACGCAGAACGATAAATGAGATACCATATGGAAGGAGTTTGAAGCGGCTTCTGACATAGTACACTCACATTTCGTTAAAACATGTATTTTGATTAAAAATTGCAGTTAATTAAAAATTAAATCGGTATTGTTTTGATAAATGAAATGAAAGTTTTTGCTCAAATTAGTTTTGTTACAAAAATAAAATACCGCAACAATGATTATATATAAAAAAAAAATTCAATAAAGATTGGAACATAGTTGCTGCACGGGTTTATTTTATATTTATGATTAAAAAGCAAAATTTAAATTCAAATGCTCATACCAAGACGCTCAATTTATTTTTCTTTATCTCATGTTGTTCTCCGAAACAGATGATGTCACTCTCTAATGCAGTTAAAATACAATCGATTATTATTTTATTATTTTTTTTGCGTTTGATATATTTGATCAGATTTTACTGTAACTTTGATGGAATAAATGAAATGATATTTTGACTTGACTAATGTTGTTTGCAGATATATTTAGTCCTTAATTTTTCTTTAGAAGTTTAAACCTGCCTCTAAAAAATAACAGATATTAAAAAATAATAGACTAAGAAATATTAGACTGCAGTGCGAAATCTTCGCACGGGTCCACTGGTATATACTTAGAGGTATTACTTGAGTGTACCCAACAAATTTAATTGTTTTGCAGTAGACACTCGTGTGCGTGCTGCCAGCTTCCGCAAACGCTTGACGTAAAGGAACTGTTACCCTACCATTTTCCTTATTTACTCCTACCACAAGTGTTAACAATATTCGTGCAGCCTGCCTTTCGATTAAAAGTCATATTTCGACATCTAACTGAATTATTCGGAATATGAGAATAGAGAAATACAGAATATCTGAAATTGAAGAAATACCGGCGTAGAATTACCCAAATAAGAACTTTGAAAATTCCAGTTAAACATTAATTTTAACGTTAGTTTAAACTGGAGTTTCAAGAGAAATTTGGATTGTTGGAGTTCAGATAATTGGATTTTTTTCTATATTGTTTTTTACCATTGAGATTATACCTTTGTTACCATTATACTTTTACTATTGTTGCAGCCTGATTCAAAACGTTATCGTTGTATTTCGATGTGGGAAAAGGTATTCATTATTCATTTCTCCATGGCAACATTTCTCTCTATTATTGTGTCCGATACCAACGCCGTTTACCGAATGAAAGACCTTTATCTTGATAAATAGTGTCAGGAAGTAACACTTTGTTTGACATCTCTTTGAAGGTTAAATTGTTCGTCCTCTAAAGAGTTCTCTTATTTTTGACTCCTCAAAATTTGATTAATAGCAGTGGCGGCTCCTCTATTGGTGAACATGAGCACGTGAACCCCCACAGAAAAACGAATACATAAATTAACAAATTGAATAAAATAATATTAAACACATTTCCATATTTCCGTCAATTTCCAAGATGACCATCTATGGCGTTGCTCATATATTCTTAGGATTATTTTATTCAAAATTTAATTTTTCCCTTCTTAAATATTAAAATATTATGTGCTAAATTATTTTCTAAATTAATTTTTCGTATGCGCATTAAATACTTTATTCGAAAAGCTTTCCTTTCATCATAATGTTAATTTAATAACCGTTAAAGATATCTTACTCTATTATTCAGTTTATATGCTTCCAATCTTCTCTTTGTGGTTTTTACATCTGGAAGCAAATACTTCAACTATCCTTTACCCTTTGTTCAGAATATAACGAATGCATATCTATTAAATTTCCATCTGCTGTTTTCGGACTTAATAATAATTGTATATACAGTTCGTTCCTATCAAAACCGCATTTCCCATGCATTTTTCAGATGGTCACTGCGTTGCCGTCCCATTTTACTTATTTTGACTAGCCTGCCAATTATGGAATCCCTTGGTATGTCTACTGTTCGAAATTAGCATTGCACTCTCCCAAACGGTCGTGAATAACTCCGCGCCATTGGCTTGATTCAGCATTTTTTTATGTTGGCATTGTAACGTAATGAAAAACGGCAGATCATCTCTGACTTCCAAGCTATAAGCATCTAACTATTAAGTTAAGCTACGGAGGCCACCCCTTGTTTTTCATCGTTATGTGTTTTGCAAATAAAATAATTTCCATGGATACCGTTTATTTCCCTTCAATGCATTGTCTTTAACATCTACAGGATGAGAATGCTGTGTTCTTGCTTTAGCCACAACGCAACTTTTTGTACTTTCACCGTTTTCACCGCCCTTCATGTTTCTGTTTATCAGAAATATATTATTTGCTGGATACCATCTTATTTACAACTACTACAACACAAAAAACTACTCCACACCATCATTCACTTTTTGAATACGTCCATGACAAAACGTTACTCTAATAATATAAATTTTTAAAAGTATCCTCATAGAGCTCCGGTCTTTCCCAGATCGCACGTGCGAGGGAATAAATACTCTTCGAAACCAGCTTATGCGGATGGAAGCAGCGAAAGAAACGTGAGGGGAAAGTATCGGCTCATATCTTTCCATTCGCATAACTTTCAGTGTGCGTGAGTTCGCATATTTGTCTGTTTTTCACTTGTTTGTTCGAAATCTTTCTTGGTTTACTATATTCATTGTATTTTATTTGTTTGATTATACTATCTTCCTTCAAAGAAAGTAAAATGTTACATTTTTTCTACCTATGAGTAGAGTTGCAAAGGCTAGAAAAAACCCGGTTTAAACCTGGGAATAAACCGGGGTTTTTGGTAATAAACCGGGTTTTTTGGTAATAAACCAGGTCTTTTGGGAATAAACCTGGGAATAAACTGGGTCTATTGGAAATAAACCCGGGAATAAACCGGTTCTTTGCAACTCTACCTATGAGTATTGATTATTTATTTTAGTTCATGTATTCTTTTAATTTTTGAAAACACAAATGCATTTTAAACTATACATTAAGCGGTTGCAAATTTTATTTTTGCAATTTACATATGGTGAGTTTCTTCTAAATAACCCACGAACTGCCACTGTTTAGTAGGAGAGTAGAAAATGAATAGATAGTAAATAAGTAACATAATAATTTACTCGTGTATTTTTCGCCCTTTTCCTACATTTTTTTCTTAGTCGAAATTCGATGAGCGTCAAACATCCCACAAAAGTGATGGTGCAGAGAATAGTTTTAAAATATATGTGCTAATCTCACAATGATAATCAGAAAGGAAATTAATTAATAAACGAAAATAATTTAATGGTATCATTTGTTAAGCTACGGAGGCCACCCCTTGTTTTTCATCGTTATGTGTTTTGCAAATAAAATAATTTCCATGGATACCGTTTATTTCCCTTCAATGCATTGTCTTTAACATCTACAGGATGAGAATGCTGTGTTCTTGCTTTAGCCACAACGCAACTTTTTGTACTTCCACCGTTTTCACCGCCCTTCATGTTTCTGTTTATCAGAAATATATTATTTGCTGGATACCATCTTATTTACAACTACTACTACAAAAAAAACTACTCCACAGACCTTGGCGCCGTGAATTCACAAGGTGTTAGAACAGGGGTGGCCTACAGAATTTAGGTGAATGATTGTATGTTATGTGAAACGCCTACCAGGAAAATATTTTTCGCATAATTAACTAAATTTTAATGGACTTTGTCGCACTCCCCGGATTATAGACTGCTTGCTATTTCCAAATGAAACTCTGAACTCTTGTGGAATATATAACTTTTCACGTATAATTCACATATAATCCTGAAGTGTTAGCATCTGACTCCGAACATTTTTTCATATAAACTTTTAAAACCTCCAATGTATCCGAAAATAAGAGGAACGAAAAGAAAAAAAATGTTAGAAAAAAAAAAAAAAAAAAAACGGAGAATATTGTGCCATCATAAAAAAAGGGGAGACTAACCAACGCAGCGTTAAGATTTACAGATGCTATCGGACAATCCAAATCTTTCCACAGAAGTTTTGTTGACGCTGCTTAGAACCGAAATCGAAAGAAAACCGCATCATATTTTCTCTCTCCATACCAGTGATGACTAACAGCAACAATAAAAAACGGGATCCCGTATCCTCTCACCGCCTGCTAATTTTCTGGATTTTAAGCAAAAACTCTAATTTTGCCAGGTTCCTGAACCGATCGGATATATCGCCCAGATTGACTGTCCTTTAACGTAGTGCATCTGCATACAACGATCGACCTTTGATGTTTTCCAGTATGCGATATTCCTACCGCATACCCTGTGTTAGAACAACATTGCATAAAGAAAAAAAAAAGAGCGGAAGAACTTAGGATTTTTTTTTTCTCTTATCCTCCATGCTGTATTGCATAAATTAGTGCTCATAAAGAACAACCGTATGCAACAATTATACCTAATAAAAGTGACTGCACTATGACGTCGGGTGCAATATTTTACATTGGTATTCCGAAACTTTTTAGTGAAAAAAAGAATAACCGATTTATATGATATCACAGCTGAGACTTCGGTATGCATTTAATATTCGCGATAAGAATTTGCGGATATAATTGAGTGGAAGATTTCATGATTTTTTCTTTTTAGTTTTTGAATTTGTGACGTGCTCTAGCATAAAATATACGCGATATAGTTTTGTTTACACAGGAAAGTTTTTTTCCCAAGAAATGAAGTAAGCTTTTTTTATCTTTTTAATTGGCTCGTGGTATTATCAATGGTATCTTTTAAAGGTTTATAATTTTATCATATTATTATTTAAAGCAATTTGAAGAGTTGATATAAAGCTTTAAAATTTTATTTGATTATTTGGTATATATAGAGAGATGTGTGTATGTACATTTCATGCTAAACGGTCAGATTTTATATTTTAGACATACAAATAAAATTTGTCAACAAAACATAAAAAAAAGAAGTTATTATCTTTTATTTTAATTGAACGAAGTTTTATGAACAATTTCATTTTTAAAAAAAAGAAGAGTAATTATGCATATTAAAATTAACATAACATAAAATTTAAGGTTTATATTTTATTTATAAACTTTGTTAATTTTTGTGCTTATGACCATATATTATAGAATATTAATATAGATTCTTTTTAAGCGAAATTTTTGAATTTTTGCAATCTTTCAAGCGTTTGCATATTATATTTTAGATAGATAAATAAATAGTAAAAGGGGCATAACAAGTATCAGCTCTTTTACAAATATATTTATGTGTGTATCTATTCTTTTTGTTTATTCGAATTCTTGTATTTTAAAATATATGTGTGCTCTTTAATCTAACAGATAGATTTTTATAAGAGAATTTTTATTGAACTGTCAGATTTTTTTTGTTTATTTAAAAGGTGTGTTCCTGCAATATAATAATTCTTACAATAATGATAACAATAATATAAGGCTCTATGCATTTTAAGTTTTGGTACAGATGTAAAAAATAAAAATAAAAATACAAGTAGTTAATATTTTTAGAACATTTCTCATTATTCATTTTATGTGGATACCATCGATTGAGTGTATTGCACGGTTGACAATAGAAATCTCTGATTTATACAGTAATATAAAATATCAACATGTTTAAATTAAATTAAATTCTGTCGTTATATTGAAAATTGGTATCTACTTTAATTTATACTTTCCTTCCGGAATACTGCACACTTGGGTTGTAGCACAGTTTTCTTTCAAAATGTCTTGCTTTATTTCTCTTCAGGTTAAAAATTTTTTTAAATAAAATTGATATATGGATTCGTGTTTATATTGGGAGATTCATCTCAAAATTTATTTTGTGCACATGTATCACTACTTTCTAACCCGGATAGTAAGGTAGTAAGATATGTCGATGCATTGTGTTTCATAGTATATTTTTAGTGCTGGCTTACTATTTTACATATGTTGAGATATTCTGCATCCCATATGCATGCATGCGCAATTTTTTTTTTTAAATTATAGCTGATAATGTTAAAAAATTAATTTACGACGTTTTAGGATTTCATTCTCATGCTGTGTATGTAAATAAAATGATGATGTATATGCTATAATTAAACTTTTCTACACAACAAAATAATGCCGCTGTTGGATTAATCATAAGTTTCTAGCCTTGAGATTGCCTAAACTGTTAAGATTTCTTGTCTTACATATTTTAAAAGGGAATAAAATATTTTAATGGACATTTTAAATCAAATGTAATGAACAACTGTTTTAAAAAATGCATATATTTACTCATGTATTTTTTTTATGTGTATGTGCTCTTAAGACTCCTTGCTAGTGAAGTGTTTGTGGCTGCCTTCCATCCAATTAATAATATAAAAAAATCATCGATTCTAATTTGCAAATCTATTACACATGTAAATTATACATTTGATACTATTTTACAGGTATCAAAATTTCATGGGTCAATTTTTACCTTTTTAGATATAATTAATATTTTTGCTACGTAACCCTTGTTTATCTTGTACTGTCTCCCTACTTTAAAATTTGATTAGAAGTCATCTTATTTTTCAACGAATATTTTTCAGATAGTTCATTTTCAACTTTTCACACAGTGGGTATCAATTTATTCAATGCATTTCACCTGCAGATTTTTTTTATATTTAATCTGTTGGAAATTTTCAATTTAATCTCCATTGCCACTATTTTTTTTAACTTGAGTGTTTGTAAATTCTTTGATGAGCTCTCTGCTAGCGATTGCTCATTGATCGTTTCTTTTTCACATCGGATTTGAGCGGGATGGCCACTTGCTTGTATCTTATGTGGAATATGTACTTACTCTTCCAATTTTTTTGTCATTGTCAAATGTATTGAGATTTACATTCTGATTCAAAATTTTACTTCTAATTTTTGGCAATGCAGTTTAACTTCACAGAAGCATAAAGCTTGCTTTCTGATTTTTACATTCACATGTTTTACAGTTCTATATTTTATTATTGTAAGGTACATAATTATGAGGTATTTCTTTTTCTTCTCAATTTTTGTGGATGCACTTTCAACTTTTGTACGTATCACTCACACACCATATTCAGAATTGTAGTCTACGAATTTCACCGATATTTTTCTTGTACACACCTTGTTTAAATTTTATAGCTGACATTTTTGTGGATTTGCTCATTTGAAACTTTTCACATTTTACATTTATACTTTGTCTTTTCAAAAAAAAAAAAAAAAAAAATCAAGAAATTCATTTAACACGTAGATTTTGTGAGTATTCGCTGCTATTCAAATTACACAGTTGTACAATGGTTCTTTACATTTTTCTCCTTCGAATATTAGTGGATATTTTCAGGATCCTTCTTTTTGTACAACTCTGCACGCAGACTTATATATACAAAGATGTACAATGCTATTTTCCTTACAAAGATATTACAATGTTTTCATTTATGAGTTCTGCATGTGGGTTTGTCATCTTCGCACACATTGTTTTTTCTGTTATTAAATTTGTATACTCACATTAAGATAGGTTTGCTTCTTTTTCATATTATTTTAGGTTGCGTGAAGAAATATTCCACGGTACTTTTTTTTAATTTACACATTGTTCATAGGGTCTGTCTCCTTTGTAGACAGAAATGTTTGTTCATAGGTCTGGTCTTCTTTCGTAGACAGAAAATGTTTGATCAGAGGTCTGTCTCCTTCGTAGACAGAATTTTTCTTTCATAGGTCTGTCTCCTTCGTAGCCAGAATGTTTGTTCATTGTCTGTACACACATACCGTTGGATTACTTTTTCAATTCTTTAAAATTTTTCTACAGCATCTATTTTAATTTTTCTGCTGGATTGATTTCAAAATCCCTTGTTATTATTATCGTCTGAATTTTTATAGGTTTGGTAAATTTTTTTTACAGATATGTGTCAGGATTTTAAATGTTACACACTTTATATTTTTGAACGTTTCAAAAAAAAAAAAAAAAAAAAGTCTACAATATTCTAATTTTTGGCTTTTTTTTTCTAAACTTTGCAGTGTTCTAAATTTTGGACTCTATAATTGTAGAAGACAGGTGCTAAGGTATTTATTTTATTATAATGTTTACATTCGAATTTCTTTTCTCTTTTTCATCGTTGACATTTTTTTAGATTTACAAATCACACTTTTGAGTATTATATGTATATGATACATTTCTAGGCGATAAATCTCTTCACTGGTAAGTAATTTAAACAAAATTCACGAGATTTATCCTGCACTGTCAAGACTGCTGAGTTGAATGTATATGTGCTGGTACAGGTATGCTTTGCTTGATATTTTTTATCATTTGTTAGATTCGTTTTTAAATATGTACATGTTTTATTTTTTTGCTGCCTTTTAATTTTCATATCCACATTTTTTTTTCTCTCACAAACATTTACTTTCATCATATTCTGCAACATGTACAAGAAAACATATGTTTTTACATGTCAGACAATTTTTAAATTGTTGATAAATTTAATGTACACGTTGGTAATGTCATCCGGTTACATTTGGCTTACAGGAGGTACTCTCTCTTACACACACACATACAATTTCTTTTTGCAAGCCTTTCATATGACAGGTTGTTGGGGTCCCTGCATGTGGTCAACGGTAGGTATTGCAATTTTAACGTTTATTTTAACACACGTACTTCCTGTTTGTCATTGTGCCTTATGCACTTTATCCTTCATTTAAAAAAAAAAATAATTAAATTTTCCATCAAGACACACCAAGTTCACACACCTTTGTTTACAATTTTATCTTTTGGTATTTTCAGTTCTTTTATGGTTCAATATTTTCATAATATTTATATTTAAAAATTTAACTTATTTAACATTTTATACATTTTTCCTTGTACATACCAGCCATATTGTGCACTCAGTCATGTTTGATAAGATTTTTTTTTTATTCAGCGTTGTCTGTTACACAAAAACCACATTTAAGGCAATTGCTTTCATTTATACTCTTTACATGTCATTTTTACATCCCTAGTTAAACTTTCATAAGGTATACTTATGTTAGGTATTATTTTTACTTAATCTACACTCATATATATATATTTGGCTTTTTAATTGGATGGCATGGTGCTGCATTCACACGTACATTGTTTACATTGTTATTTAATTTTCTAGGTGTCTTAATTTAAATTTAAATAGTCTATATTATATACGTATATATATGTATATATTAATACATTGATATAGATATACAGGACATTGCACATTCTAGTACAGATTCAACTGCGCATTATATATTTTATGTAATTTACGATATTTACACATTTTTCTATGTTTTCTGTATTTTAGTAATAATTTATATTAATGTTTATATTTTTTAAAACATTTTAACTGCATGCAGTTGCCATATGAAAAGAAAAGAAATTTTGACCTGCTGTAGTACTACTAATATTTACTATATTTAATATCAAATAAGATTGATTTTTTCTTGTGCACATTGATTTATGCAGGTCTCCGTCCATAGATGACGAGATTTAAAATATTTTGTTCTGAAAGAAATATTTGAACAAATTTACTGCAGTTATCATGAATATCATGATTAGATTGTCACACGTATGACATTTTTCTTGGGTACCCATATTTTCTTATTTACATGTTCTATAGTTTGATTGTATTAAAGGTATGTATTTGCTGTATGTATTTTCTGGTGGTCTCCAACTTAATACGCAATAGTTATTGTTTGTGTTTTTGATTGTATTTTTGTGTATATTTTTGTCTTGCGTGTAAGGATCAAGCCATGGTAAGTTTTCACATTTCATTTTTGTCGAAGGGGAGAAATATATGGCGTTGCTCATATATTCTTAGGATTATTTTATTCAAAATTTAATTTTTCCCTTCTTAAATATTAAAATATTATGTGCTAAATTATTTTCTAAATTAATTCTTCGTATGCGCATTAAATACTTTATTCGAAAAGCTTTCCTTTCATCATAATGTTAATTTAATAACCGTTAAAGATATCTTACTCTATTATTCAGTTTATATGCTTCCAATCTTCTCTTTGTGGTTTTTACATCTGGAAGCAAATACTTCAACTATCCTTTACCCTTTGTTCAGAATATAACGAATGCATATCTATTAAATTTCCATCTGCTGTTTTCGGACTTAATAATAATTGTATATACAGTTCGTTCCTATCAAAACCGCATTTCCCATGCATTTTTCAGATGGTCACTGCGTTGCCGTCCCATTTTACTTATTTTGACTAGCCTGCCAATTATGGAATCCCTTGGTATGTCTACTGTTCGAAATTAGCATTGCACTCTCCCAAACGGTCGTGAATAACTCCGCGCCATTGGCTTGATTCAGCATTTTTTTATGTTGGCATTGTAACGTAATGAAAAACGGCAGATCATCTCTGACTTCCAAGCTATAAGCATCTAACTATTAAGTTAAGCTACGGAGGCCACCCCTTGTTTTTCATCGTTATGTGTTTTGCAAATAAAATAATTTCCATGGATACCGTTTATTTCCCTTCAATGCATTGTCTTTAACATCTGCAGGATGAGAATGCTGTGTTCTTGCTTTAGCCACAACGCAACTTTTTGTACTTTCACCGTTTTCACCGCCCTTCATGTTTCTGTTTATCAGAAATATATTATTTGCTGGATACCATCTTATTTACAACTACTACAACACAAAAAACTACTCCACACCATCATTCACTTTTTGAATACGTCCATGACAAAACGTTACTCTAATAATATAAATTTTAAAAAGTATCCTCATAGAGCTCCGGTCTTTCCTAGATCGCACGTGCGAGGGAATAAATACTCTTCGAAACCAGCTTATGCGGATGGAAGCAGCGAAAGAAACGTGAGGGGAAAGTATCGGCTCATATCTTTCCATTCGCATAACTTTCAGTGTGCGTGAGTTCGCATATTTGTCTGTTTTTCACTTGTTTGTTCGAAATCTTTCTTGGTTTACTATATTCATTGTATTTTATTTGTTTGATTATACTATCTTCCTTCAAAGAAAGTAAAATGTTACATTTTTTCTACCTATGAGTATTGATTATTTATTTTAGTTCATGTATTCTTTTAATTTTTGAAAACACAAATGCATTTTAAACTATACATTAAGCGGTTGCAAATTTTATTTTTGCAATTTACATATGGTGAGTTTCTTCTAAATAACCCACGAACTGCCACTGTTTAGTAGGAGAGTAGAAAATGAATAGATAGTAAATAAGTAACATAATAATTTACTCGTGTATTTTTCGCCCTTTTCCTACATTTTTTTCTTAGTCGAAATTCGATGAGCGTCAAACATCCCACAAAAGTGATGGTGCAGAGAATAGTTTTAAAATATATGTGCTAATCTCACAATGATAATCAGAAAGGAAATTAATTAATAAACGAAAATAATTTAATGGTATCATTTGTTACATTATACAACGAAATATTGAGCAAAATTTTCTTTGAATATACTGAAAAAATACATAAAATAGTTTTTATTAAGGTCATGCGTCTAAATGGGATGAACCATAAATACGACTTAGTTCTTGTTCAGTCAGTTCTTGTATAGAAAATCGACACACTTGCCTTTATTCGCAGACCTAATACGATAAAATCACACCAAAAATGTCATTAGACTCGGAATGTTGTCTTTTTCAAGAATTTGAATATAATTTTTGAAATGGGATGGTCTACATATGAAAAACTGAACCAACTTCAATTTTTCACAGGGTAACATCAACTTTTGACACTTTGAGTCCCTTGGATCAAATCAGCCCGAAAAAGTATGTAATTTATGTATTTTGTTAAATCTTCATGGAGTTAGAAGAGATCAAAAATTAAAGTTGCTAATGTTAAATTCAATTGACAAACTTTAATTTATATATTCCCAAAAATCATCCTATTTATAATTTTTTTTTCAGTGAGATACTGTGGTAACGTGATCGCACATGTATATAATCAAACGTTTCATATTGTTTTAAACGAAAAAACTTTATTCCAAAATAACAATTAAATGAAAAAAATGAAATGGTGATGAATATTTACAAAGCATGTTCGTACAATTTCAGGAATAACATAAAGGCAACGTCAGAAACTATCTTTCTTCTTTTAAATCCATTCCTCTTGAACTCACAAACCAGACTCCTTTATATAGCGAAGAAGCACTACTTCTCTCCCTTGGATAATCTTCTTTGACTTACATCTTCTTTCATTCATTTACTTTCACTTTCAATGTACCATGAATTTCCTTTCTTTGGTGTTAAAATCCATACAAAATGAATTCCTGACACATTTTTAACATCCCCAAGAAGATTTTTTCATCAATACAATTCACACACAGTTGTCATGGCTATTCAAAATGGAAAGCTTTTCCTTTCTACTTGAAAACGAAAATGAGGTTTTTCTTTCAATAGGATTATCCTCTTTCAATGGGTGCCAATCAAGAAAACTATTTACATTATTCTGGAATTATCTTAATCCCACTAGAAAGTACCAAGTTGATGGTCAATCCATCACAATACACAGAAAGAACCCAAATATATTCTAGGCATTTGTTTTACTCAAAAGCATAATTTTAATTATGGAAATTATTAATACATTGATATTAAAAAAGGTTAAAAAGTAAGTTAGTAAGTTAAAGCATGCCTGTTTAACTGATCGAATGATGGGATCGTGTCTCTAATTAAAGCCTTTTGAAAGGCATACCGACGCATGTCATCGACAGTGGGCGAGGAGAATTGGTTATAGGCCAACTTATGCAATTTTATTATGCTTTCTCTAGTGGTCATGTCGACATCTCCACAAACACTCTGATACGTTTTTGAATATTCCACTATTCTCTTTATTAAGTACTTGTATTGTTTAAAAAAATATACGCCTAACGGCTGAAGAAATTGTGTCGTGCCCGGTGAGAGAAAAACAGATTCCACATTGAATCCAAATTTCTCAATGCATAAACGTAGATCCGTTTGGCCACTCCAACTATCCAGCACCATGATAGTTTTCTGATCACCAATCGATTATTTTAGTTTATCGAAGTATGCCACAGTTTGTTTGTTTTTTGTGCTCTTTCCTGACTTGGAGCATGTAATGAGCAAATTTGAGGATGATATTTGTTGCACATTTTCCATAACGTTGGGACCAAATTCCCCCTGACATTCCTGGGTTATAAGTAGTAAAGTTCTCTAAATTTTACATCTGAGTTAATACAAATTTTCACAGTATAGGAATGAGTCGTTTTGTTTTTACTGATTACCGATGCACCCACGTCTTTAGATCCCTTCATATCGTGAGTTCTGTTAGATACAATCTCGTATTGGAAGTCACTTTGATCGGTGTTCAGGACGTTGGACAGTGGACACTTTCGCTGCTCAAACATTTTTTCACGTTTTCCCGGAATTCGTCGATCACAGGTTGCAAAGACACTTTTGGAAACAAATCTCTTTTTGTTACGATTCGTGTCACCTTTCGACCTGTTATTTTATGTGCCTGTTTGAAATTCTTGATGAAGTGTGAACTTGCTGTGAATCCGGGAATTTCAAGCTCCAATGATTTGTCAATGGCCCACATTTTGAAGTCCCTGTCATGAACGGTGGCTTTTAACTGTCTGCGATGATGATAAAATTGCGACCACACGTGTTTGGAAATTAATTTCATTTTGCTCTGCATGTTCCTACCTTTCCCTACGTATTGTGCCCACCGTTGAATCATCTTGTGGTTTTTTACCTGCCTACATATATGTTGAACAGCCTTTAATTTATTTTCCTTTGCCTTCTTATACGTTTCTACTGCTTTCGCAATTATTTCTACGGATACTCCTTCACTTTCTGTCCGCTTTTTTTTTTCGCAGGCTCTTCATATTTGAAAGTGGGATTCGTATTTATTTCCAACTTACTTGTCAGTTCATTTTCGTCGATGCTGCTCTCATACAGAATATCGAGCGACCGGAAAAAATTCGTTTTCGATCATCCATTTTACAGTCTTGAATAGTCGTTTGCTAATGGTCTTCTCTTCAGTCGTTGGCTCCTTTTACTCGGATTCCCCAAAATATTATAACAGTTTCAAACTAAGGAGTCTTGCAATCTTCACTTTGTCAGCGAAAGCATTACAGCCTGAAGACTCTCCGACAACATCTTCAGAACTGGGCCCGACTTCGCATGTCACAGGGGTGCGTGCCACCTCCCCTGAACCAGCGTGCCTGGAACGTGAGCCACAGGTACTGCTAAAATTCTCTATGGTTGAGCGCCTCGGGAACTGCCCCCATAGGCTTTGCCAATGCCCTCTTTTCATCCCGTAGGATCAGGCGAGAAGTTAGTTCCTGATGTTCTTTAAAGCATACTCCATGTCAGCGCAGTCCAATTAGTTATATATGATTGTATATAACTAAATATGTGAATCTTCTGTTTCTAACTAGAGAGAACATTGATCCTCCACCAACTTGACACTGGCAACAACAGGTTACATAACTGTACTGAAAGCTGTCTTTTCTACCACACAGAGTGTCTTTCCTGCATAGCTAGCGAACTGGAGAAATCAATAAATGGCAGAAATACATCGGCCTATAACTCTTCACCAGTTGTATACATTTCCTTGATCCACATGGTAAGAGCTTTCCAACGATACCACTCTCGACAAAATCCCGATCTGGCAGTTGGGGACCTTTGCACGATAAACTATTTAGCGACGAATTGGATCCATCAAATGCGGAGAGGCTTCCAGCCGCTGTACTAAGGTAAGTTTATGTGGCATTTTCATATATTAAATTAAAATTATGTTTTAAAGCAGAAGTTGTAAATAACTGAACTTTTTTTAATTTATATATTTAGAAATTTCTACATAGTGATATGTTTGTGTGTTTCTTTTGCTGAGTACTTAACCCTTTCAAAGGCAATGGGAAGTATACTTCTCACTTAATTTGGATTCTCAACTCACAAAATTGTACCAGAATTTAAAAAAAAAAAATGTTTTTATAATGCATGGGGAAAAAAAACTTTTATTTATTTATAAATCAATATGTTTGTAAATTCTTGTGCCAGTCAATCATTTCAACATTTCAGCAACAGAATTATCTTGCCTATGAAAGACTAAATTACGTATTTCAAATGATCAAAATAGGAAAATTAATGCCTTTGCAAAAAATAATTCAAAAATTTAATGTAATGATAGCTGTGTACATCATCAAAGAATAGAGAAATATGATCAGTTGATCAAGTTTTGAATCCAAGGGGTAGAGGGTAACACAAAGGTGTCATTTTCCCAAACTTACTAGAAACATTGAACATAATTATTATTTTCTGTCATGTTTCATTCAATTTTTTAAAACATATTTTTATTATGGAATACATATAGATTATTTCATACAATTTCATTAATATTTTTACTTTTCTTTCCCGTCATAATTTCTAGCTAACAAAAGACTTGGGGAGCTTTAAAAAAAAATCCTTGAAGTTAAATGAGTTTATTCAAGTATGTTAAGGCTGGACGACTGACATCATTTTAGGCCCATAGTAAATATAATATTCCTCACTAAACAATACAAGAATCAAATAAAAGGATGGAGCAGACATGGAGAGTTTTGGGAGCAGACAAGATGTTTATCAGATAAAATGCTAATTGAAGAGTTAATGATAATATTAAGTTTAGCAGCTATATGTAATTGTTTATTGTTGAGAACGAAGGAGAATTTTTCCAGCTACTATTGTTACTATTAAGCTATGCAAAGAAATCGAAGTATGAACAATGGGTAATGAGGGATACCAAAATTTTAAAATGGCCAACTGATGTAATAAAATGTTTTATGAACTGGATGACATAAAAAACATACCTGCCAATCTTTCGGGGATTTTTTTTTTTCAAATCATCTGAAGCCGGAAATTTTATAAAATAAAAATAATAATATATGATCAAGTAAAAACAAGAAGCATTTTATTAAATACGTTTTCTGTTCGAAATAATGCTTATTTGATTTTTTAAAAATCCGGAAGTTTGGAAGCTATGACATTACCTGCTTAATATAACTGCGGAATAACTTACAGCGTACCAGGAATCGCTAACTAAAAAAAAATTAGTTTATGAAATAGCTGTAAAAAACATACAGTAATAAACATTGTTTTGGTAAAATTAATGTTGTATTGGTTATTCATTTACTAGTTCTTGTTTATTAATTGTCAAAGTTAAAAGTTTTTAAAGTATAAATGTTAAATTAGTCATTATTTAATTACAATGCAGTATTAAGTATTAAAAAATATATAATAATTAAATTAATAAAATTAAAATGAACTGACACACATAAAGTGTGATGTCACATTTAAGTATTTTCAACATCTCATATCTCATTTAGGTTTTAACTACTGTAAATGAAACAAAATACTCACAATGATATATTTTTACTTAGATTACAGATAATAATTCAAAACAAATAAGTTTTGACTTAAAAGCATAATAATCAGTCTTTTTTGCTTATATTTGGCATTTTACATTTAATAAAATGCGAAATATATCCTACATGTGACAAACTTATGATAAATCGTTTAACCTTATAGTTCAAAATATCATCTTACGTTTGCGTAACATTTTAATTTTTTCACTCATCTCAGCAGAACAGAACCAATATGAATGAAAAAATTACGCGAAAAGAGCTTACAGTAGAGGAAAGAAAACTGATTGTTATTCTCCATGAAAAAAGGTTAAATATTGTAGTGAGATTTCTGAAATAATGGCTCGAAGCCGTTTTACCATCTAAAAAGTAATTAATTGGTAGGATAAGATGGGGGTAAAATGGGTAGGAGTAAGTACTTTTTTTTCAATCTGATTTCATTTTAGTTTAAGAAATATTAAAAATATTAAGAAAATTTTAAAGTGTTTATGCAATGAAATCATTATCATCCTAATTGAAGTATTTTCAAACATATTATTTTATGTTAAAACTTCCAAACTTTTGCTTCTTTTTTATACTCATTTTATCCCAGGTGTCTTGTGTCTTGACAGTCGATGAAGATATTCAATGCATAATTTTATTTATCAGGTTCATTAAAACACACTAATACACTGCTCAAAACAATTAAAGGATATTTGAAGTTTTATATAAAATAAAGATATAAACGAAATTTTTTTTTGCCGAAAATAGAAGAAGAGAATCACAAATGCAAATTTTTCTGGTTTTCAAACTGTGGAGTACGCAAATTTTGAGTTCGACGTCAAAAACGTCGCTTCAGCGGCAGCGAATGAAATTTGACTTTCAACTGGATAAAAGAGAATGAAGACAAGGATGATCGGCATTCAGTGATTGCTTTGTTTCGATGAGTACGATGTCTCAGCGAAGTCATTTGACAGATTCAGAAGCTTGGAGAATTGTTGATAGGTTAGAAGGGGGCCAAACTCAAGCCGAAGTAGCGCAAGCCATTGGAGTGTCACAAAGTGGCATTTCCAGGATCTGGAACCGTTTTTTGGAGAGTAGATGTGCAGGCCGAAGACCAGGGCAAGGTCGTAGACGGACAACAACGCCCAATGAAGATCGGTATTTAGCGTTAACAGCTCGGAGACACCGAAACATGAACGCTACTCTTCTCCAACAACACCTTCGCTCGGCTACAGGCACCACGATTTCAACTCAGACTGTCCGAAACCGGCTCCATGCTGTAGGTCTGTATGCTCGCCGACCGATGGTATGTGTTAGATTAACATCAAGGCATCGTCGCGACCGCAGGGAGTGGGCAACCGAGCATGTCAACTGGAGGAGAAATGAATGGAGCAATATTCTGCTTTCTGACGAGTCCCGTTTTTCTGTGCATCCGGATAATAGGCGTATTTTCATCTGGAGGGACCGTGGCAGTAGGAATAATCCTGCGTTCGTGCACGAAAGTGTCAGATTTGGCGGTGGAGGAGTGTTGGTGTATGGTGGCATCTCCATTGACGGGCGCACTGACCTCTGCATCATTCGAGATGGAGCTCTGACTGGTCGCCGATATAGGAATGAGATCCTCAGACCTATTGTAGTCCCTTACGCTGCAGCAATCGGAGATAACTTCATTTTAATGGACGATAACTGCAGGCCACATCGTGAAAACCTGGTGGAGGATTTCCTTTTCGAGGAAGGAATCGTTTGAATGGGATGGCCAGCGTGTTCTCCAGACATGAATCCAATCGAGCACGTTTGGGACGCTCTAGGAAGACGAGTTTCTGGCCGCCAACAACCCCCACAAACTCTCCAAGAACTGGAAAGAGCTCTTCTGGAAGAGTGGGGCAGAATACCCCAACTCGTCATTAATAGCCTCATTGAGTCCATGCCTCAAAGGTGTTCAACGTTGCTGGCCGCCCGTGGAAACCATACCCCCTACTGAAAATGATTTTCTTTGAAGAAAACACCTTTTCTTATTCTTTTTTTCTCATATGCACAAATTGTGTTTTTTTCCTTTTGTACACAAATGCGCAATAAAATGCATTTTTTTCTGCCAAACATGTGTAATTTATTCTCATATAACCTACTACGTCTGTCGACCATGTATCAATCAACTAAAAAGTTTCCCAGATACAAAATCCACCTAAAACTGCAATATCCTTTAATTGTTTTGAGCAGTGTATTTACAAAACAAACTATATGCCTTGATCACTCATTCAGAAAACTAAATAATTCCACACAACCATTCCACATAATTATTCGAAATCCAAACATTTTCTTTGACATCGATCAGGCATCTTACCTCCGTCATAAGCTACCTCTGACTGACTCTTCCCATTCATGTCTCTTCACTTCAATTCACTTCAGTAAAACTAAAGTTGAATGAAGGGTTGGTGGTATGACATCCCCCCCCCCCCGATAAGATTGTGCTACGCAGAGCGAAGCAAAATCTGACGCGTGGCAATCATACACAAGTATAACACATAATAAAACAATTCGCAACAGATGCACAGATGCCCAGATATAATATAGGATACATAAAGCATGTATAATGTTCATAAAATATGTAAACACATAAAAATATATCAGGAAATTTCACAACATATACTGGTTATTTAAAGCAAATATATATATGATCCTAAGAATACTAAGTTAAACACAAAGAAATGTTTATTACCACAGATGAAAAAACGACTTGTTATAATTCCAAAATATATAAACACAAAATCAATAACACAGCAAATGTAATAAAAAGTATAAAAGTATAAAAGTAATAAAAAAGTAATAAAAGTATTATTTATACAGTAATTAATCACGATAGACTATATGCCTTTTTAACTGTGCACCTGGGCAATGTAACATATGTATAATATATCTCTGTAAAGCTAATGCCCATTTTTGTAACTTAACTTAACAGGTAGAGGTGCGGACTTTTGTAAATAAATCAAGGGGTTGTGGTCAATTATTAATTTAATTTCAGCACCAAATACATAGCATTCGAATTATTTTATTGCACATAACACATAGCAAGCCTGACGCTCGTAAACCAATTTTGCTGTGAATTTTTGGCTATTAAAACTAATAGGATATAAATTTCCTTTCTCATTCCTTTGGGGCAAACAAGCACCGACACCATAAGAACTGGCGTCACATTGTAAGGTGTAGGGATTTTTAGGATCTGGGGTATCGAGCTTAGGAGCTTCACATACGAGTAGCATTAGAATTTCTTTATTGCCTATACCACATCGCAAGCTTCAAGCTCAATGGTAGCCCAATTTTGCTGTGCTTTAATTGAATTTTATGCTGGCAAAACTAATAGGATGTAAATTTCCTTTCTCATTCCTTTGGGGCAAACAAGCACCGACACCATAAGAACTGGCGTCACATTGTAAGGTGTAGGGATTTTTAGGATCTGGGGTATAGAGCTTAGGAGCTTCACATACGAGTAGCATTAGAATTTCTTTATTGCCTATACCACATCGCAAGCTTCAAGCTCAATTGTAGCCCAATTTTGCTGTGCTTTAATTGAATTTTCTGCTAGCTAAACTAATAGAATGTAAATTTCCTTTCACATTCCTTTGGGGCAAACAAGCACCGACACCATAAGAACTGGCGTCACATTGTAAGGTGTAGGGATTTTTAGGATCTGGGGTATCGAGCTTAGGAGGTTCACATACGAGTAGCATTAGAATTTCTTTATTGCCTATACCACATCGCAAGCTTCAAGTTCAATGGTAGCCCAATTTTGCTGTGCTTTAATTGAATTTTCTGTTGGCAAAACTAGTAGGATCTAAATTTCCTTTCTCATTCCTTTGGGGCAAACAAGCACCGACACCATAAGAACTGGCGTCACATTGTAAGGTGTAGGGATTTTTAGGATCTGGGGTATCGAGCTTAGGAGCTTCACATACGAGTAGCATTAGAATTTCTTTATTGCCTATACCACATCGCAAGCTTCAAGCTCAATGGTAGCCCAATTTTGCTGTGCTTTAATTGAATTTTCTGCTGGCAAAACTAATAGGATGTAAATTACCTTTCTCATTCCTTTGGGGCAAACAAGCACCGACACCGTAAGAACTGGCGTCACATTGTAAGGTGTAGGGATTTTTAGGATCTGGGGTATAGAGCTTAGGAGCTTCACATACGAGTAGCATTAGAATTTCTTTATTGGCTATACCACATCGTAAGCTTCAAGCTCAATGGTAGCCCAATTTTGCTGTGCTTTAATGAATTTTCTGCTGGCAAAACTAATAGGATATAAATTTCCTTTCTCATTCCTTTGGGGCAAACAAGCCCCGACTCCATAAGAATTAGCGTCACATTGTATGGTGTAGGGATTTTTAGGATCCAGTGTATAGAACAGAACTTAGGCGCTTCTAACATAACAAGCGTTTCAAACTTTGAAAGGCTATTTCTTCACCATCAAACCATAGTATGATTTCTGGAACTTTCTTTTTGGTTAAGTCGATTAAGAACATTACGATTGCAGCATAATTTCTTATATAATCACGGTAATAGTTAAACCGACCAAGTGCGCTTTTTAAAGCTGGTTTGGTTTTAGGTGATTCTATTGTTTCACTAGCACGTAATTTCTCCGGATTTGATTGATGCGTACCTGAGATGAGTATTCCAGTCACAGGAAAAAATAGCTGTATCATCCATATATGCTTTTCAGTATTTACTGTGTTCACGTAGAGCATTGTTGATCGATTTCTGAAATCTAGCGGCTGCGTTGAGCAATCTGAATGGAATAACTTTCTACGGTATTGAGTACGATGAGTTTTAAAAGAAATGAGATCACGACTCTACTCTTCTAAAGGAATTTCCAGTATCTTTCTAACAGGTCTAAGCAAGTTAGTTTGTTAGCACCACCGATTAAAATAATAAATTCCATTGATACATAAACGCATGCGAGCGTCTTTTTTTTTAGCACATACAACAGGATAAGCTATTTCAGACTCGATTGTCTCTACAAGCCCTAAATGCTTTAATTCTTCTATTTGCTTATCAAGTTCACTTTTCAGTGATTCGGTGATTTTATAAATATGTATGGTCTTTTTCTTTCTGCACCTGGTAGCAACCAAATTTTGCGTTCCCCAACATTGGCAACTTGAATTTTATCAGAAAATAATGGGGCATGTTTATGTAAAAGTTCTAGCAATTCTACTTGTTTATTGTTCTCTAGATGGCTAACATCTACTTCGAAGTTACTTTTGCTTAGAGAGTGCGCTTTAACTGGTATTGGGTGGATTTCTCCAAATTCAACATCATTTTCAAAAATGACACCTACAGTTTTTGTTCTTATGTAAAACTTTCTTATTTTGTTCACATGAACATGTCTCACGTTACCATCAGGTAATTTGACCTTGTACGAATGAGGTTTAATTCTCTCTAGTATTTCACCATGTCGTATTATATATCTTATTGGTAGAATCACGTAGAATTAAATATACCAAATCACCTTTCTGGAATTATTTCATTTTACTGTGGCGATTGAAATATCGGGCATAAGTTTCTTGTTTTTCTGCTGCAGTTTAGAATGCAATATCATCGGCTTTCTCTAAATTTATTTTTAATTCCTGTAAATAGTCCACTGCTGAATTGCTAAAGTTCAAAGTTAAAGGTATTTCTCCTAACCAAGATGGTTTTAATACTGCCAAGGAGCCTCTAGCTTCACAACCATACATTAGTTTAAACGGAGATACTCCAGTTGTACAATTTGGGACGTCACGATAAGCGATAAGTAAATAAAGAATATGCTTAAACCAGTTAACAGGATCTGTACGAATTACATGATGTGGCATTTGTTTAAATACGCAATTAATTTTTTTCAATTCATCATTTGAGGGCGTATAAGCTGGAGTTGAAACGCGGGGATATGTTTTTAACCTATTTTCAAATTCCTGGGTTAGTGAGATTTAAAATTGGTATCCTGATCACTACAAATAACTTCTAGAATTCCCTTATGTAAGAAAATTTCTAGCAAGGCATCACATATAGTTTTCGCAGCAGATACTGCCAGGGAGCCGCTAGCTTCACAACCATACATTAGTTTAAACGGAGAAACTCCAGTTGTACAATTTGGGACGTCACGATAAGCAAAAAGTAAATAAAGGATATGCTTAAACCAGTTAACAGGCTCTGTACGAATTACATGGTGTGGCATTTGTTTAAATACGCAATTATTTTTTTTTCAATTCATCATTTCAGGCCGTATATGCTGGAGTTGAAAAGCGGGGACATGTTTTTAACCTATTTTCAAATTCCTGGGTTAGTGAGACTTAAAATTGGTATCCTGATCACTACAAATAACTTCTGGAATTCCCTTACGTAAAAAGGCCTCTAGAAAGGCATCACAAATAGTTTTCGCAGAAAGGTTACTTAAGGCACTACTTCCTGCCATTTTGAATTTTGGTCAATTTAGCACAATGTATTCATCTATAAATTATTTTTTGTTTGTTGCATTCTACATTCTAGAAGACCTTTTCTCATATTTTAATAAGCGATGAGCTTCTTTATGTAAAATGCGTTCTACTACATCAGATTACAGCCAAACTCCCCCCCCCCCCCAAAAAAAAAAATTTAAACGCAATGTAAGAAAAAAAGGGAATGTAAGAAAAAAGGAGAATGTAAAAAAATAAAATAAAAATAGGAATTAAAGGCCTTATTTCACAGTCATTTGGGGGGCCCTCTTAGATTCTAGAGGAGAATATCGTACTTCGAGTGTTTTTTTTGGATAATCATAGCCCCTGGTCAAAAAGGGATGTTTCTATTTGAATAAACAAAGTTGATACAAATTTTAATACATAAAAGCATAATTAATGCATACATTTATTCGTAGACATTATTCCCATTCGATTGGTACTTCTATCTTTTTATACGATTATTTGTAACAGAATTAGTAGGGAATTTTCACTTTTATTCCAGGACTATAACTCTTAATCTCTTAGTAAAAGAAAAAATATATATGAGTCCTTATTTATTTCTTTTATTGATCGTAGGCAACACCATTATAAATATTGCATTATTTATTACCATCTACTAAACTTAGTTTGTATAACTTCTTCCTTTTTTGGGGGTCGAAGTTTCTTTCCAGCAGGCGAATTTGCTTACGACGAAATAAAGGATTTAGAGGAAACAATAAGGAATTTAGAGTAGAAGCTTATGAATTCAATTCGGAGCTTAAATTTTCTAGGATTTTTTTCATATCGAAACGAAAATTCAAGTTACTTTTTCTTATGAAATCTTTTCTATGCTTATAGTAATATGGCTGAAAATATACTTTGCTTAATAAATCTTCCACCTTTTTTCTTTTACGAGATTTTTAAAAATTATCAGTGATCTCACCAAAATCATTACATTTTCCTCCATTAAAGACTTTTTTTTTTCGAAAAATTTCTTTCCAATAACACTTTTATGTCATTTTTTACTTACAATATTTTTAACAACTTAATTATATATATCATCATCATCATTAACAACAACGGTTATCAATCCACTGTTAGATGTAGGTCTCACCCAGATTTTTCCATTGTTTCCTGTCTAGTGCTTTAGTCATCCAATTAACACCGGCCACTTTTCTGATTTCATCACTCCATCTTAATTGAGGTCGTCTTCTTGGTCGTTTTACATCTCTGGGATACCACTGCAGGGTGTTTGTGCTCCATCTATTGTCATTTCTTCTTGCAATGTTCCCAGCCCATTTCCATTTTAGTCGCTTAATTCTCTCAATGATGTCAAAAACTGTCGTCTGGCTTCTTATCCAGGTTATTCTCTTTCTGTCTCTTCTAGTTATGCCTAGCATACATCTTCCCATACTTCGCTGTGTTATTTGTAACCTTTGTATCATCCATTTTGTTAGCGTCCATGTTTCTGCTCCATAAGTAAGTGCAGGAAAAACACATTGGTTAAATACCTTTCTTTTCAAACAAAGAGGCTTGTTACTCTTCAGAATAATATTGCTCTTCCCAAAAGCACTCCATCCATTTCTTAGTCTTCTATTGATTTCGTTCATGATACTGCTGTCCGATGCCATTTCCTGTTCAAGGTACACATAACTTTGCACTTCTTTAATCAGTGTTGTTGTAGACGATTTGTTTTTTTTATGCAAATGGATTGAACATCCCCTTAGTCTTTTCCGAATTTATTTTTAATCCCGCATTAATGCTAGTTTCTGCCAATTCTTTTAGCATATTTTCCAATTCTTCAGGGCTATTACTGAAAATTCAAATGTCATCAGCAAACCGGAGATGACTTAAATATTCAACCTTTATTCTAATTCCTTTGTTTTCCTAATCCAGCTTCTTGAAAATATTTTCTAAGACAGCAGTAAAAAGTTTAGGCGAAATGGTGTCTCCTTGTCTTACTCCTCTTCCAAGCTTGATCTTCGCTTTTCCTTTGTCCAAACGGATGATGGCTGTTGCTTTCTTGTAAATCTTCTTTATGATATTGGTGTAAGGTTTGTCTATACCAATGTTCTCCAGAGAATCAACTACTGCAGATATGTAGACCGAATCAAATGCTTTTTCATAATTAATAAAGGCAAGGCAAAGATGTAAATTATATTCTTTATGTTTTGTTATGAATTCCCTTACTGTTTAAATACGATCCATTGTGCTAAATTCCCTTCGGAATCCTGCTTGTTGCATCTAACCAACCTGTGTTCGCTTCCTGTATTGAAGTTATTGAGAATGCTGCAATCCTGAATAAGAATCCTGTTTGTCAAAATGCAGTCGATTTCATTTGTTGAGCTCTACGCATTTGCACTGCGCCATGTTCATTTTCTTTGTGGCTTTTTCTTGAAAAATGAATTCATGATATACATGTGTTCAGATTCTGCAAACTCAATTAATCTGTTTCCTCTTTCATTAAGCATCCCATATCCATGATTTCCCACTGAGAACTCACCTTTCTTTTTTTTTCCCCAATTCTAGCATTCCAGACTCCCATTATTAATTTTATGTAGCATTTTCCCTTTTGATGCCTTTTTTCCCCTTTCGCTTTAGATATTGGGTTATCAGACCTAGTACATAACACTGTCTTAAAGTATTTTTAATTAATTACAAATTAATAATAAATTAAAACTAAAATATTCTAATATTATCAAAACATATGAAAATAAATTTTTCGTCAAAAGAATGCATAAAAATACAAACAGAAATTCGATGAATTCGGATTTCAAATGTAAAATTTTATTTTATTTCAACCATAAATAACTGAATCAATTTCAGGAAAATATTCGCAAATGCAAAAAGTTTGAAATAAAAAATGCGCTAAAAATAAATAAATCATCCAGGACAGCGTAGAAATAAGATGTCTCAAGTAAGATGTCACGACTCTATTTTAAAGTATTTTAATTAATTAGAGAATAATAAAAAATGAAGCATATATATTCCAATATTACACAAACATGTAAAAAAATATTTTTCCACCGAAAGAATACATAAAAATGTAAAATAAAATTCGATTAATTTAGATTTTAAATATAAAACTTTATTTTTTTTTCAACCATAAACGATGAATCATTTTCACGAAAACATTCTTAATTGCAAAAAAAAAAAAAAAAAAAAAAAAATGCTTTCAGATTCTTTCTTTCCTCTTTAAAACGATTGCGTTTATAATTAAGGCTCGAGTTATAACTGTTTTAATTTGTCAGCACCTTATATTTATGATACACTAAAATACGAGGGCTTTTATAAAAAAAATCGTGCATTTACTTATAGTCGCCCATATTATAGTCGTAATAATACTAAAATTTAGGGGATCCTGCTAAAAGCGCAGACAATGTCCTCCCTTTATAAAGATTACGTTTACCATACACCATATGACTGTTATTGGATAATTATAAGTCGAGTTCTACAACTTTTTATACTTAAATTGCACCCCAGTGCTAACAACACACACACACACACACACACACATATATATATATATATATATATATACTTTTTTTTTTTTTTTTTTTTTTACTGACCTGGTATTAAAAAGTTATCCAGGTAAAACAGAAGCAGATACAATGAATTCAATGCTGTATTTAACCAATCATTTTCCATGATGAGAAAATAAGTTTAAAAGTAGAAAAATAAAGATGTGTGAAACATATGGGGCAGTTTTATTTCCTTTTAAGTTTTAGAATATAATAAAATTTGTTTAACAGTAATGCTGACATTCATATAGTGGATGGAGAAAGATTGTAAGTATGAGCTTCGAAGCAACCTATTGCTAGAATTCATGTATTTTTTGTGACCAAAGGCACCCTGTAGGATTGGTAATAAAACATGCTATATCATTTTAAGTGATCAGAACATGATAAAAAAGCGGAAAATTGCAGATTCGCTGGAAAAATCCCATGAAAAAATCCCCCTCCCCCACCTCACTTTCATTCCGCTGTAGAAATCAGGTTGGCCGACCCAATGCAGAACTACGTTTTAAAGTATTTTTAATTAATTACAAAATAATAATAAATTAAAACTATAATATTCAAATATTATCCAAAAATATGAAAGTTGTTTTTTTTTATCAAAAGAATACATTCAAAATACAACAGAAATTTAAATATAAAATTTTATTTTTTGCAACCATAAATACTGAATCAATTTTAGGAATATATTCGTATTGCAAAAAGTTTAAAATAAAGAAATGTGCTAAAAATGTCATCCTGTACAATGTCGAAATCTGATGCCCATTCCGATACGTGACTCAACTATATTATTATTATTAATTACAGAATAATATTACCCAGACCAATATTACCCAAACCTGTGAAAAATTAATTTTCCATTGAAAGAATGCATAAAAATGTAAACTTAAATTTGGTGAATTTGGATTTTAAATATAAAACTTTTTTTTTTCAACCATAAACTCTGAATCAATTTCAAAAAAACATTCAGAAATGCAAACAGGACCAAAATAAAAAGAGTCCTCACTCCTCCTTTAAAACGATTGCGTTTACCATATGAAATTTGTGTGGACTGCGACAATTTGGATTCGATTTATAAATGTTTATGGTTAACGGGCCCTTATAATTTTGCTATACTAAAATTTAGGGGACTTCGTTTAAAAGAACCGACATCGTTCTCATTTATAAAGATTTCGTTTACCATGCAAAATATATGATAATTCTGCAATAATTACTGCTCGAGTTGTAACTGTTTTAAATTGTCAGCATCTTATATTATGAAACATTAAAATATCGGAGCTTTTTTAAAAAATCGACACCCCCTTCCCCCCCCCCTCTTTTAAAACGATTGCGAAATTCGTGTGGTCTGCGGCAATTTGGATCCGAGTTATAAGTATTTGTGGTTATCAAGCTCTAATATTTGCAATATTTTGAAATTTAGGGGATTTCTGTTAAAAACACCGACAATGTCCCTCCCCCCCCTTTATAAAGATTACGTTTACCATACAAAATATGAGTGTTCTGCGATAATTACAGCTCCACTTATAAGCGTTTTTAGTTGTCAGCACCTTATATTTTTGATACACTAAAATATGGGAGGGTTTCTATAAAATATATATATATCCCCCCCCCCCTCCTTTAAAGCAATTTCGTTTATCATACGAAATTAGTGTGGGTGTCGACAATTCGGATTAGAGTTACAAGTGTTTGTGATTATCGTGTCCTTATATTCGTGTCCTTATAAAATTTACGTCGCTTTAGTTAAAAAGAACGACAATGTATCCAGTAAAGTTATGTCACGTTTTAGGAGCAAAATGGCATTGAGACCGAAACGTCGAGACCAAAATGACATTGAGATCGAACCAAAATGCCGTGACCTAAAACAGCAGGACCAAAGAGTCGGAACCGAAATATCCTGCTTCCACTGGAGGGTTAAATTTGATATTCCTTCCTTTTCAACATAGCATTCTCAACCGTCAGATTATAAATTTAGTTACATTCTTAAAAACGTAACTGGAACTAACTTGCAATGAATTACATGTAATTTTCACACGAATTTTAAAAATTGAATTAGAATTAGCTCGTAATTGATTGCAGTTTAATCTAAATACATTTAAAAAAATTTAATTTAGGTTTAGTTGCATTATATTACACATTATTCTGATTAAACGTAATTGACGTTAACTTGTAATACATTAGAATTTAATCGAAATTATATTTTTTAAAATGTAATTAAAATTGACCTATAATCCATTACCGGTTAATTTGATTATAAAATTAAAAACTTAATCGGAATCATCTTATAATCGATTACAAATTAATGTACTTATTTTTTAAAAGATAAAATGTGAATTGATTTGTAATCCGTCCATTTCAAAAGCACAATTGAGATTACTTTGTAATGCTCTACGTGTTAATCCATTGCATTGTAAGGAGATTATAATGTATTTTAATTTGTAATTTCATTATTTTGTAATCAGATTCTTCCCAACACTGATATTAAGTAACCAGGATTTCCCGTAATGTCTAGTGCCCTATATTTGGTTTGACTTTCAATATCTTCTAAAAATTTTAAAAACACATGGTAAAATGACACAAGCATGTTAGGGTTAAAGAATTCACCAATGCAGTAACTGTTAAAATCGTAATCAAAATTAAGCCTACTCTTTAACTTCCTTTCCTAGTGACTTATTCTTTCCATCTATTTATGCTACGTATGTTTTTATTTGGAAAAATAAAAGTAAGAGTTAACAGCTACGTGAAACTTTTGCATTAGCCAACTATATATAGAACACTACCTACAGTAATTCCTTCTCTCCTTACATAACTTATAATTATTATGCTGATTAAATTTACATTAGATTACAAATGATCGTTACAAGGAAACTCCCTTTTTATTATACAGATACCACTATCAGAGTTACTTCTTCAAGAACTTAGTTCGCTCTGAGGTGCATTTATTTTTGTAATCATACTCAGAAAATAAATTAAGATTCGATAAGCTAAATAATAAATGAATTTCAATTAAAAATAATTAATACACACTGTAAAAATTTAGATATTTCTTAATCTAGTAAAACATAATATAACCACGAACAAAAATACACAATAACCTCTTCCGAGTTATCCCAAAAGTGTTCTCCTTATTTTTAGATACCTCAGAAATCAGTATATTTTCGAGATTTGAAGAAGCATTTGTAAAAACAATGTTGCTTCTTTTGCTGTCATTGATTTTCGGAAACGCTTCCGGGTAGTGTTGATAGAGTGTTAAGAGCCTACGCTAGTCACGCAAAGAAACGCTCAAGCTAATGTTAAGTCTATGGGAAGATTCTTGCGCTATTTCTCGTTCGCATTTTAATAATTTTAAATGATTTTTTTTGCATAGGATAGCTGAGGTCGATCTCTAACGTTGTTAGTTTTTACTTTTTTGATTTTGGTTACAGTTTTTTTATAAGCGAACATTTTCAATTTTGGAACCGGTTGGAACCGGTTCTGAAAGTGAAAGTATCCTTATATAAAAAAAAACTGGAACCAAAATCAAAGAAGTAAAAACTAACAACGTTAGAAAATGACGTCAGCTATCTTATGTAAAAAAATCATTTAAAAATATTAAAATGCGAGCGAGAAATCGCGCAAGAACCCTCCCATAGACTTAACATTAGCTTCCGCGTTTTTTCGCGTGACTGATGTAGGCTCTTAATCAGTTTGTACAACCGGGAATATAGATTTTTTCGGTTGGTTGATTTTATAACGGCCGATTATCTACTCGAGGGATATAGGCCCTAGAGAGGAGTGCCCTCCGTTGGGGTCTTTCTAAGGGATCCTAACCCGTATTTACGGCAAGGAGATTTTTTCGGATGCTATCAATTCTCAAGTAAACATGTTCATATTCAACGAACATGTTTTACAGACAAACATGATAAATTAACAGCATTAACATTAACATTTAAAATTATTATTATTTTGTTATTCTTGCATGTATAAATTCAATTACACGGTTGAAAATGTTTAATTGAGAATTGATAACATCCTAAAAACCGATATTCCGGTTTCAGAAAACTGATTAATGGACTTTAAAAACTACTCTGAAACGTTGCCGAAAATCAGTGGAAGCAAAGGAAACCTTGTTTATATATGTATATATATATATATATATATATATATATTTTTAATCTCAAAAATATATTGGTTTCTGAGGTTTCTAAAGATAAATAACACTTTTCGAAATAATGAGTAACTCGGAAGAAGTTATTGTATATTTTCGAACTTTTTTTTTTTTTTTTTTTTTTTTTTTTTTTTGTAGTTGAAGAAACATTTGTATTTTTACAGTGTACTATTAATACAATATTTCACTAATACATCAAATAGCTTAAATTAGTTTTGAATTTAATTTAAGTAAAATAATTTCATCTTTTTAAGTTATGGTAGATAAATATACTCGACAACTATCAGATTTTATTGCATTTTAACATTAAGAAAATAATAATAATAAGAAGATATTGTAAATATAATATTTAAAATAAGCAAAGGAAATGTAAAAAAAAAAAAAAGAAAAAGTTTCATGCCAACTTTTTGAACTGATTATAAGCATTATTTCGAAAATTTTAGTATTTTATTTTAGCTGTATATTATTCTTTTTAAGTAACTTATAACTCTTTACTATTTTACACCATATCACTCAAATTTCTCAAATTTACAGTACTTTATTTTGCATAATAATACCTGTATTAATTTGTAACGATAACTGAAGTATTCAGTTAAAACTGTAGAACTTCAGCTATTCTTCAGATTTCTTTGCTGCAAATAAAATAAAGTAACAGAGAGTTTTCTTCTGGTCCATTTGTCATTTTCTCTAATTACTTCAACTTTGACTCATTAATTATTATAAAGTCATCAATCAACTTCTTTGACGCTTTGACCTCATCTTTCAGCCGCAGACTTAATGCAATTATGTAATACTCTTGTAATCTGAATGTTTCTTCATAAATGAGATTGGGATTTTTTACTATGATAGAATAATTTTTTTGCACTTTTTTTACTCATATTATTCTATATCTGCTTTTCTATTTCTTTTTCTTTTTCTTAGAACATTTTTGAAATTAGGCAAATCTGTATCTCGTAACTATTTTCACTGTTGTTATTACAAAAGAAAAGTGCATCAGATGTCAAGATAAGTTAATAAATAAATAATGACAGGTATGATAGATATGCACACTTCATTAAACTGGGACGTAGGTTAAGCAGTTAACCCATGATTTAACTTCAAATCAACCAATACAACAATACGACTTGAAATTCGACCCTGGGTTAAGCATGTAACTTGCTGTCCAAGTTAATTGATAACTACCCTGACTTCTGTATATTTTATAACAAAACCCCAAAATAAAACAAGGTAGAAAATAAATTTCACGAAACACATTATTACAACTAGCATACTTTCCAACCTCCTTCTCTTTTTAAAATCAAACAAAGATTACGTTAAACCAGAAAATGTATTTTATTAAATGTGCCTATTTTTTTCGAGTATTATTATTATTTTTTTTTTAAGCTGCGTTCGTAATTATATAAATACGTAGCACCTATTGTCGTCGTCTGGTCCGTCCGTCTGTCTGTCCGTCTGTCTGTCCGTCTGTCCGCATATAACAACGCAAAAACTACCCAACCGAATGGTTTGAAATTTAAGATACATTATCTTTGCAGAATTTTGTCGAGACGATGCAAATTTTATGAAAATCGAATCAAAACTTTAAAATATATTAATAAAAACATTTATTAAGAAATTTGATTTTTTTTTTTTTATAAAAATCGTTGCTTTCTTGTTATAGGAGCTTCCGAGGTTTAATCGTCAAGTAACAGAGATATTTTATGACAGAAATTAATCTGCAGACGATATAATTCATTTCACAGAATTAAACTAGTCGTTGGGGGCCACCGTAATACTTACCCATCATGGATATGCATAACGTAAAATATTAAAATAAAAATGCGTAAACTACTTATAAAATGCATTGTAATTCAAATAAAATCGTGGCTTGATGACGTCACAAACTTTAAAGGCTCGATTACTGAATTGCTTGAAAGAGGTTTTTCCTTATAACTCCAAAAATAATAATCCTATTAACTAGCGGTTTATTGCATCTGATTAAACGTCAAATTTCCAATTAAAATATATCTTTGAAGTGAAATTTGGATGAAATACAGGGTCATGAAAAATCGAAGAGTGTGGAAAATAGGATTACAAATATCTCGGCAACTCATTATCCGATCGACTTCATGCTTTATTCAAAATTTATGTTTTTTTATTGTCTTTTATATTCATTTCTTAAAATAAACAATTTCGAAAATTTTTATATACCTTTCATCAGAACGAATATTTCGAGAGTCCGAAAAAAATTGTTCCGTTTAATCGAGGTTGTTGAAATGAAATAGGCTTCTTCCCATTATTACATACTAAGTACATACCAAATTGCAAGTTTCTATCTCAATTTTTTCGGGAGATAGAGCGTTTACAGACACACACACACACAGACACACAGACACACAGACGGACGGCAAAATTTTTTTTCTAAAAATATGTTTTTCGGAATCTCCAGTGTCTGAAACGTGTAAATCCGTCAAAAAAAATTTTTCGATTTTCAAAACGATTACAAGACTTACCCTATACTACGTATGATGGGTAAGTAAAATCATCAAGATCTGAATATTTATATAACTAGCGCACCTCACGACGCACCTCATTTGTCACGTTTGACGTACAATTTCCAACTTGTTTAAAAAGCCAGAATTTGACATGCATGAAACAAGTGTTAATCATTCAGATCTAATGTATTTTCGATGATTTTTGTGCTGATTTACCTCACTTTTGCTGGAGTGATTGTTTCAATACTTCCTATCAAAATTTATGTTTATTTAAGAAATTGTTGATTTATTGGTAGGCATGATAAATGTATCCACCAGGGATTCTTCACGATGTACAGACTGTTATCGTATAAATATCTTTACTCCATTTTATGCACACAACAGTGCAAAGAAATCTTCCATGTAGCAGCACAATGACTACAATTGTTTAATTGTTTAACATGTACTTTTCTAACGACATTACTCCATCTAAGTGTCTTATCATTGCACTGAGTCGCGCAGACACGTTGGAATGAGTCATAAAAGACACACGCTGTATATAATAACTCACAAGAATGAGCAGAAGCTATAACGAAAAAGCATTTAAAAATGTATAATGACATTCGTTGTAAAAATTGTTCGCATCTTCGTCTGTGTATCTTATGTGCTTTTTCGAAAATTAAAAGAGTAATTAGAGCCTTAAAATTACTCATTTGCTTGAAATGGGTTGAAAACAATGTGAAAAATGTCAGCAGACACTAATGAATTTCAAGCAAAATCATATATTAAAGATTTAAAAATTAAAAGTTTTATATTACTTTGGATGTAAATCAAATACAAATGCATTTTACTATTGTATGTTTTTGTTATTGAAATAATTTTTGTTATAATTTCGAATATGCAAAAACACTTCCGTAGATTTTCGAAAAGTATAATACCTACTTTACATATGGATATAGATATCCATCCCATACATACGGATGTTCATCAGAAAAATTGCTAAATTGTTGAATTTAAAATTCTTGAAGTTTTTGACACAGTTCAGCGCTATTCAGTGCTTCATAGAATTTAAAATCTAAAATCAGTCAGATCATTAAAGTTCATCAAAATTAAACTTTCACCAAATCTTAATAAACTAATTAATATATGTGTTAATATATGTGTTAATGTATTGAATAAATATTTATTCAGAAAATATTAGAAGATTGATACAATCTACAGGGTGTCTCAGGATTATTGGGACAAACTTCAAGGGGAGGTAGGGGACATCACAAGGATTCAGATTTTCATAGCAACCCATGGTCTGAAACGTCATGGGAAAGTAGTATGACAGGTACAAGAAACGAAGAGACACAAGACTGAGATCATCTGAAATAAGTTATTGGTCAAATATATTACATGTGCTGTGGTAGATGATATGTGAAAATGTAACAAAAGATGTTCAAAGTTTCCACCATTGCTAGCGATGCATGCATTACACCGCCGGACCATGGATTGGTGGACTCGCTCAAATACACCTGGATTTTGTTGGATATCCGCAGCAGCACAGACGAATCTTTCAACCAGACCCATATCGGAATCCACAGCACTTTTCAGTGCACCCCAAAGAAAGAAATCTAAGCTGTTTAAATCAGGAGAAATTGGTGACCAGGGAACCCGTCCACCACGGCCAATCCATCGTGACCAAACACCTGATTCAAATATTCACAAACACATATGCCATAATGGCGATGTGCCCCATCATGTTGAAACCACATATGGTGTCTGACATGTTGTGGCATAGTGTCAAGTAAGCTTGGTAGCTCCTCTTGTAAAAAGATGCGATAATCTGCTGTTAGAGGTGCTGGCAACAAGTAAGGCACAACTAATAGGTCACCGACCACACCAGCGCAAACATTCACTGAAAATCGATGTTGGGCAGCAAGTGGTCTAACGACATGGGGATTCTCGTCAGAAAATTCCCTAATCTGAGAACGCTGGTTTCTTGCAATGATCTTCTGAACAACACCACCTAACGGCGAACGAAGTCGTTTCCGACCATGGGTTGCTATGCAAAACTGAATCCTTGTGATGTACCCTACCTCCCCTTAAAGTTTGTCCCAATAATCCTAGGACACCCTGTATATCTATAGTATTCCACTATGGCATTTAACCTCAAACCATAATGTCGCCACATCCATATTTGAGGTGGTTAGAATGACAGTGGTGTAAGTCAATATTTTGTAATTTGAGAAATGAAGGGTTTCGTGAAACTTGTCGTATTGCCGTTGCATTAAGTGGTCCAACTTGTTTTGCCCTCTAGCGACTCCCTAAGTGAACTATGACTTATTTAAATGTCGCTCTGAACATAAATTAATATACGTTCAGTGAAAATACGCTTATCTAGATTTTTCAAAATTTTGACTTACTCCACTGTCATTCTGACACCTTCATTTCACTAATTGCATCAAAAGTGTATTTATAGAGTCCTTATTTTGGACCTCTATGCATTTTTTCCCCTTCTTTGTGAACCAAACATATTTTTATTTATTTTATGTTCAGTGAAATATCAGAAATCTTCATTTTCTGGGAATTTTACAAAAGAAATTCCCATTATGTTTTGAGGTTAAATGCCATCGTGGAATAATATAGAAATAGATTGTATCAATCTTCTAATATTTTCTGAATAAATATTTATTCAATACAGTTTATAAGGATTTGGATTATAGGTCATCCTGATATTTTGTCTAATGCATTTTTTTTCCTTCGTTCAAATTCTGTAGTTTGATCACATCCGGACATCCAGTTTAAAGTCAAAATCTTTGGTCACGCTCTCTCGTACATTATCACATATCTTTGGCTCCGCCCCTTCTGAGGCATTTTAGTAGTAGAAAATATGATTTAGCTCCGCCCACTGTGATATTATGTGAAATAATTTCAAAAAATATAACAATAAGCTTTCCTAATTTAAATTTTAGAAAGCACGGGTATTATATTGCAATAGGCATAGAAAGCACTCAAAAATCTATGCCAACTGGAGCAAATATCCACTAAAGGCTCATATATTAATTACGTCACGCAAATTTTGAGGATTCTATAACGGTTCCGTTTCTCCCTTTTGAGGTACGGAACCCTAAATATATGTTGCACTTTCTTTTGAAAAAAAAAAAACTTAACTACAAATAGTAGTCAAAGGTTTAATTGGTTGTTTTTAATTTTTAAAGACAATAATAATAAATTTTAATATCCCTTATTTATGATTATGACTAAACAGCATTAAAATGCTAAATTAAGTATATATGGGTATATTTCTCATTTCCATTTCCATTATAAAACAACTAGGTCCACTGAAGCAATTTTTTTAAAGTATATACATGGAAACAAATCGAAACAAAGCTATAATTCCAATTCCGATAATCCTGTTATGGTAAAAAAAAATTTTGTCGGGCCGTATAAATATTTTTTTATACGAACTTTGAAAATCTTAATTCTTAGCCCTTTATTTCTTTATTCATTTGATTTCTCATCCCTAATTTACTCTGCATATAAATTTACATTGATGTATCTCCCAAAACAAGCAAAATGAGTTGTAGTATGTATATGTTCAGGGATTGTCAATGTTGAAAACCGCATTTTGAAAATTGCGAGATATTGTGGCTAAAGGTATTATAATAATGATGTAACAATAATTTTTTAACGAGAGTACAATCAAGAGCCCTGCAATGTGTATCAAACAGCAGAAGGAAAGATTTTCAACTTTAATACCTAAGCAATGTTTAATAAAGTTGCCGATTTTGCGTATCTACTAAAACGTTGGCAGCTAATGGCCAGAAGTGAACGACAGTTTATACTGGTGGGTTTTCGACCACGGGGATTCTAATGGTAACGATAAAAATATATGTTTCTATTAATGAAATTTTATTAATCGCATTATTAATTAATAATTAATATTATAAAAACATATTTATCATTGACATGCATGCGCGTTACGTTTGAAATTTTAAAAAGTATCATATAAAATAAAAAGTAATGAAATACATAAATTACTGTTCAAATTATAATCTAAATAACGGACGTTTATCTGTAATATTGATTGATTGATTCTTCAATAATTAATATCTCACTAACCTGTCATTCAAAAATAATGTTAATTTGTACTTAAACATTTTTCGTAGGGGAAATTCAAATATGCAATAAAATTTTGATGTTATATGTAGATGACCCCTAATAAAATAAACCACATGCAATTATAAAGAACATTATGCGAATTCAAACGGCACTTATTTTTTTTTCATTCTTGCATTAATTAGAACTGAAGTTATAGCCGCGTTCCGATTCTTTTTGGGGTACTGTACATTGTCAACCCTCGAGAAATGGGGGCTCTCTCGATCGGAAAGGCTACTCCTTGGTATTTCTCGCTAGGGGCTAAATTTATTGAGAACACCGACAATCATTTATATTCTGATTAGTTGTTAAAATTTTATTATAACTTACATTTAAGGTTCATTAACATATAATATGAAAATGTTTAATTAATGGAAATGTGCTACTTATCGCAATATCGAAATATGTTTGACTTTGCAGTAAGTAGCATCAATAATTAGTATTTATTCCAAGCATCGGGCATTTTTATTCGTTGGTGCTCTTAATTTGTTTGTTTAACCACATACAATTCAAAAATACTTTATAAACATTAAAAGAAAATAGAAATATTCCAATCGTATAAAAACTGACTACATTTAAAATAATTATAATACATCTTTTTATTTACACAAATAAATCTAATTACATTTTTATACAGTTTTAATTTAGCTTTTTGTTATTATGAAACAAACTCATTAAAAAAAATTGCCCTTTCCTAAATAGAAAATTATTGCAAGACATCATCAAATATAATGCGTTCTGTGATGTCATGTTCCACGAACAGTAGTATTAAACCACCGAGTCTGGGCTCCTGCATCGATGATCGTAGTTTGTTTTTTATTAATTTAATTTTGGAAAACTATCGTCCTGCTTCACAATTTGTAAGCGATATTACTATAATTTCAATGCAGTGAGGAATTACTATAATTTCAATGAAGTGAGGAATTACTATAATTTCAATGCATTTGCGAAAATAGATATTAATTGATTGTCATTAATATGTTTCGCAGTATTTTCACTGCATTGTATGTCTGCAGTACTAATAAATTCCGAGAAATGTTGCATTTATGTTCTTAAATTTTCATCAAGAACCTCGTTATAAAATTTTAAACAATTTTTTACAGAAACGTCACTTATGGTGTTTGAAGATATGTTTTCAATTTCATTTTTTTTAAAGAAAGTTTTGAATAAAAACATGCGATTTTTTAAAGAAATGCATAGCTTGTGAAAAATATCATTAAATGTTTCTGTTTGAAATTTTTTTTGACACTGCAATATAATTTCATTAAGCCATTCACCATCAGTATATTTCTTTTTTGGAAGTCGACCTTCCTGAAAATTTTGCTAAACTTTCGGGCTTGGTGAAAGAGTTTTCACTTTAAAATTTTCAAAATTATCTCTTTGACTATCAATATATTTTTAAGAGCGATTCCAAATGGTTGCAACCAGTAAGCAGATCAAGCGTTGGCATGCCAAAGTGTACACATGAATACACATTCAAATTTCGAAGCCTTCTTTAATAAGTTTCTTCCCTTCTAGCTTCAAGTTTTTCCCCAAAGTTCGTAACTATAATTTCTAAAACACACAAAATATTGTCATAATTTAAATACAATGACTTTACAGATTCGTAATGACAGCACCATCTTGTTCTATACATATTTTAAATATATATAAGTTTTTCGCCACTGGTGGCCCTTTTTAATATTTTTTATACATCTTTATTTTAGCTTTTCATTATTATAAAACAAACTATTTAAAAGAAAATATTGCCTTTGCCTAATTAGGAAATGATTGAAGGACTTCGTCAAATAGAATTATTAGTAGTGTTAGTAGTGCCCATTTACTAGATGAACTAGGAAAATAAGAAAAAAATGTAATTTCTTGTAAATAAGAAAAGAAATTTATTGCTTTAAAGGTAAAGACTCCACAGAATTTAAACCAACAAATTTAGGGAATGGCGTAAGTCAAGGTTAAAACTGTGTAAAATTAATTTTTTTCTTAATTTCTGCTTGGAATCCATCGTATTTCCCGGACATATTTGCCACATTATCTGTGGATAGTCAGTCCACCGCATTGAATCAAAGGAATGTCATTTTTATCTAGGAAAGTTTTCAATATTCAAATATTTTCCCTTATGGCCTTTTTCTATTTTTATACAACCAAAACTTACCGAGTTATGATACTTTGAATTTTAATAATTTTCGGCGCTTACTGGCACTAAAAACGGAAAAATGCGTTTTTAGTACCAGATGGTTTTACTAAATGCCACAAGATTTTAGTGAAATTGTCTTATTTTTAATTTCCTACAAGTATTTTTCTTACAGTTGTGACCATATTTCTTCTGATACCCTGTATACAGGTGTGAATAGTGCCTGGTACAAAATTTACGTACAATAGGTATGAAGTTTAGTACAAATCACTTAAGCGTAGTTCACGATAAATTTCTAAGGAGAGGTAGGACGGGTCCCTCCAGAATGATGCTTGCCCCGAGGCCCATAGTCTAAGTCGGGCCCTGGTCTCAGGCAAAAGAGGATAAAAATACTGAAAAAACAGCTTGCAATAGAGTGTTACATCAGACTTGCAAAGCTTTAAAACTGCAAAAGGAAAAAGTAATGGACGTTGATACTTGAAACATGACTTTTTTTGCGTCATTAAAGGGTAATGTTAACATTTTAAAAGCAAAATTATTTTTTTTTATTTTTATTTTATTTTTATTTTTAAATTAGAAATTAAGTACATTTTTAAACGAAATTTTAATACTACTTCAGCTATTGCCGAGGGCCCCTGAATCAATGATGGGCCCGGGAAAGCAGCCCCCGTAGCCCCCCACCCCTAAATCCGGCCATGAGTAAATCGAGCAACTATTTTAGAGATACAATGATTTCGATTAAAGTCATGTGATGATTTAGCCAAATAACTAGCCTGCCAATTAACCATTTTTCGAAAAAAAATGAAGCTTGATTGAAAATCTAAAAGCAATGGCATATTGGAATTGCAACTGACTCTTCTTAAGGAATTGTTTCAGATCTAAGTACTTTCATACTTTATCGACGGCAATATATGTCTCAAGTTTACTTTTATAATGTTATAAAAATATGATTACAGATGTCAAACAAAAAAATGTAGTTGAAATTTGATATTTGAATGTGGACGCCTCATTCTTTAGAGGCATCGATAGATCTTGCATTCATAATACGCCGAAAGATCAGACGCTTTTTTGTTTTATTAACTTTAAAAATTTCTCTTTGACAGTCTTGTCTTTGATTTCATACCCGAAATACAGTTCGATTTGTTCTGATGTATTTGCCTGCAACTTAGAAGAGAAAATCCAATTGAAATTTACACTGGCCTTCAAAAGTTAAAATACAACCAGTCTTTTCTGTCTAATTTGAAAACAAATGAGGATAAAAACATGAAATTTAGACGAATTGTGATTTAAACAGTTATTTATCGAATTTTGCGAATTTTAACATGAAGTATGATTTACAAATGAAAAATTGCATTTTTGCAAAAATCCAATGTTTAATAAAAAAAATGGCAGTTTTTGTGAAAAAAACATTAAATAAACGCATTTTAATACGGCATGTGTCCGGCCCTACTTGTAATGCATTTGTGGCATCGACTTTCCACATTGTCAATTAAGTTGTCGGACACTGGAATGGGAAACAACGTCCATACCTGGGCCAATGCTTGTTCCAGCTCATTTAATGACTTCGGAGGAGGACTTACGGCAGCCACCTGTCTGCTGACCTAGTCCCAAAAATGCTCGTCGGATTAAGTTCCGAAGATTGAGCTGGCCATTCCATTCACTTAAAATCTTGATCCTCAAGATGTTCATCAACGACTCTAACTTAGTGCAATCGGGCAAAATCATCCATTATGATTAACTTACGGTCAGCGATAACACCACCATACGGTGTAACAAACGGAACAAGGCTATCGTCCCGATATTTGGCAGTCAGAGTTCTTCCATGGCACATGTGGAGGTTAATGTGACCACCAGAGAGATCCCAGCCCAAACCATATGATTCCACCTCCTCTACACTATCTACCAATAAGTATTTGGACACCTGTGATGAAAAAGAAAAACAACATTTATTCAAATTAAATAGTTAGTAGAGCCTCTACGAGAAGCAATTACAACCGCAACCCTTCTGGGAATGCTTTCTACAAGTTCTTATATGATAGCTAGAGGTATTTTTTCCATACGGCTTGGAGAAAAAGGGTAGATTCCTTCACTGATTTTGGACGGTTTCCGCACCCTTTAATTCGACGTTCCAACTCGTCCCAGAGATTTTCGATTGGATTCGGGTATGGGCTTTGGGCAGGTCAGTCCAGTCGATCAACCTCATTGTCACTTTACCAATCCATGGTGGACCTCGCAACATGACAGCTGGCGTTGTCATCCTGGAAGTAACGTGGGTCCAACCCGTAGAACTGCCACAACCTAGGAAGAACACTGTCATCCAAAATAGTACAGTATTCGTCGGTGTTGAGCTTACCATGAACTGGGACCAAGGGTCCCAGACCAAACCAGGAAAAACATCTCCAGACCATAATTCCCGCTCCGCCAAACTTAACTGTGGGCACAATGCATTCTGACAGGAGGCGTTCTCCAGGCAGACGCCAGACCCAGACCCTAGCATCCGAACGATGGAGGGTGAACCTCGATTCATCACTCCAGAGAACCCGTTTCCACTGCTGTACTGTTCACTGTCGACATGCTTTGCATCACCTTAACCGAGCAGCGCGGTTGGACTTGGTGATTAAATGTTTATGGGCGGTAGCCCGACCATGAAAACCAAGCAGAGGAGCTTCCTTACGGATGGTATTTATCAAAACAACACACACGGATGTCTGTTGAAACTCTTAGCGTATGTGTGTCATCGTTTGTGTGTCTGTGTGGCTCTTTCGAATTTCTCTGGACAGCACCCGTCCGTCTCTATATCCCACTTTCGTGGGTCTGCCGACTCTGGGTATATTCCGACAATCACCGCTCACCTTTCACTTCTAAATCACATAGGACACAGTCGATTTTGGATAATTCAGCTCGCTAGATATGTTTCTTAAGGATCGGCCATTTCTGTGGTTTCCGGTGATTACACCTTTCTCGAAATCAGATAACTCTATATTTCGTGGGATCTTGCATGCGACTGATGCCAATGTTGTTTCCGACAGCATATTTAACGATGGAGAGTGATAGGGTGTATCAGTACCGTGGATATCGACATTTGCATAGGTGTCCAAATACTTATTGGTGGATAGTTATAACTGTGTATTTCAACAATTTCACATAGGTAGAATCTGATGGCTTTTGTTCTCTCCAGATCAGCACACAAACTGAATCACTCTCCAAAGCGAAACGGGACTCGTCTGTGAACAGTATGGAAGACCATTGTTGTCTGTTCGAGATAACGTGCTCCCTTGGCCACCATAAACGTGCATTTATGTGTTATCGATTAAGAGGGACACGTACAACGGATCGTCTTAAATAGAGTTCTTAATTGCAAAGACAACTATGCACAGTAGTAGCAAATACTGTCATCCATGTTGCGTTACGATGATCTGAAATGATCTTAACCACAGTAGGTTTCTCCTCTTTCAGGCCAAAAGAGCTATGAAGTTATCTTGTGCGTGGATTATAACCCGTGAGGGGTCTTGACCAAGTCTTCTTGATACTGAATTTTCGGATTCAAATTGATCCTCCCAGTCTTTAGACCACACTATGAAACACATTAAGACGTCTCGCAGCACCAGCTTGTAATAACACATTTCCAAACATCCGATTTTCCGCCATCGTAACGAATCAGGTAAACGACATCTCCTATATATGGACAACACTATTTTAGCACCAACAATGCAAGATGAACAAGCATAAATAAAATTCCATACAAATTACAAAATTAGGATATTCGCAGTTTCCTCTTGACTGCCATATAAATGCCCAATTCTTTAAAAAAAAATAGAGATTGGTACAAATATTAATAATTCATAATAATATAAACCATATTGTTTACCTTTATTATCACTCTTTTACTAATGAGCGTCGAAAAACTGGTTGTACATTAACTTTTAGATGCCAGTGTATATTAAATTAGTATATTTTTTCTAATATTATAATCTATATAAATTATTATTTAAAACGGATTGTTAAATTGATAAAATTGGGTTTGAAAATACATTTACTAACACATAAAGTATCTTATGAAAATGAACGTTAAGACTATCAATCTTCTTTCTTTCAAGATTAAATTCATAAGCCTTCATTTACCTAAAATGAAAACATGAGAATTGTCTACTGTTTGTGAACTTAAGTAACTTCATGTATATTAATCAAATTATCGATTTGCTCGAGAATTTGACCTGTCAAAGATTATTCCTCTTAACACGATTTTCACGTCCACTATTTCTCTTTTTTCTAGCAAACTTGGAGCATTAGAAACGCTGTCAAAGAACTGGAATACCATCTTGGGTTTCGATAGGTCAATAGTCTGCCCCGAGAGCCTGATCGTGAACGATCGAACTGAGAAATCAGTGCTGACATATAACGTGGGTCTCTTCGGCCACAGGAAGTGTGCCAAACGATCTCCTTTGCCCTTTAAAGATAATCCATATTTGTTTCAGGTGGAGAAAGAAAAAGTGTAACATCATTACTAGAAATGAATGTTATTCTGCAACAAATTTAAGTAGAACTTTATGTAAATGAATTTCATTGAAATAAAAGATAATAGAAATTTAAATTTAAAAATGAGTCACCGACGTCAGCGTTGGCAAGAGCAGGATCATTGGCCTTTCCTGGATTTTGTAATTTAATTAATTAATTTTTCTTTTTCTCTGATGATTCTGAAAAAAATACCCTCTAAGAATTATTTTTCCTACGTGGCTTAAAATAATTCAGCACTCAGTGAAAAAAAAAAAGAGTTAAGAATTTTTCATCAAGAGGGCTCTGCCGCCTGAATTCCGTGTGAAAGACATTATTTGCTTCTGTTTTCCTTTTACATTCATGTGTTCACAAATTATCATGAAGGGGGTGTTCAGGAGGCAGAGCGCCTCTGACGAAATAACAGGAATATTATTCAGTAGAAACCAGGCTTGGATTGTACCACCGGCGCTCCAAAAGCTTCGCGCCCCTAGGCCGATTCAATTTTTTTTCCTTAACACTTACATTCCGATATGTATACCAAATTTAGAAGATTCGTTTCTGGATCATCATCACTTAATACACAGCACAAAAGACACATTTTTATTATCACAAAGAAATTGTAGAAAAATGCAAGAAATTTGCCGGATCAGAAACCAAAGCGGAAACGTTTGCAAATGATTGAGAAGGAAAACATGCACTTACAATTGAAACCATTCTGTTTGGAAAACACCTTGAGAAAGAATGGAAGAGAAAAATATGTTTTTAATGGACTTTTGTTGTTACTTAGAAAACCTTATCTTGCTTTATAAGGAATTTCATCGAAAAGATGTACATAATCTTGATGACACTTCTTTCAGTTATGGAAACTTAAATATTTCTCTTGCTCTCTAATTAGGATAAGAATTTTGTAAATCGTGTGAAGAGTGTGATGAGGAGAATAAATTAACTCAATTATTTTAGTGATTTTAGACTATTAAAGCTACTATTTTTGTTGTACTTTTTCTGTAAAAGCCCTTTATAGTGCAATAACAATTCATCATTTCAAGAATATATAACTACTTTTTTCTTAAAAGCAGCCAAAATACTTCTTCCGGTTGGTTCTCCTTGTGAAACATTTTTAAACTGAAGAAACTATATTATAAGCAGTTTTAATCAGTAATTTTAGAAGTATCCTCAATTCTAAAAATATTTCTAGAAAGTTACTAATTCAGTCGTAGTTTCTAATTAAACTAGGATCAATTATTAGTACATATTATTACTTTACTATTATTAGTGCAGTTTTGCCGATTTTCCCAACTGTTCATTAATGAGCAATTCAGATCTTTAGTTCAACGATCAAAATGAACACCCCCCCCCCCCTAACTCTGCAACAAATTATCGTAGTAGAAAGTTACTGGTACCAAACGATTAGAAATAAAGTCTACTTTTAAATGATGCATATAAAATTTGCCTAGGGGGCCATATACATAATAAAACCGACCCAAACTTTGTTTTTTTTTTCAATAGCAACACCCAATTTTGACACGATATTTTAAATCTTCGGTTCAAACTATGCCTAGATACCACATTACAAGTCATTTGGATGATAAGTTTTTGAATTATAAACATTCAAAATTTAGAGCTTCTAGTGTTAAATTACATTTTCATATTTTTATTAATATCTTCTGAAATTATAATCCAAATGTGCTAATTTTTTGTTTCGTTATAATACTAAAATACACAGGCATAAATACGTTGAATTTGCAATTTTTATAATTTTATAATATGAATTATGAAATTAGTATTCTAAACATTTATGAATTGCAACCTACAATTTTTTGAAGAATTTATATTTATTATGTCCTGCTTCGTAAGCATTCAAAATTTCAAATTCTTCTTCCAAGTAGTTTCCAAATTAAGCTTCAAAAACGGCAAGATGCTGGTTTAAGGGGCCGTCTATTATGTGCAGAAAAGCATAGATTTAGAAAATATTTTACTCATTTTATTGTTGATTAGACTAAGATTTTTTTTTAATTAAAATTACGTAAATCGTATTTGCATAAGATATAATTTTACGTCATTTACGTAAATTAGTTTCGCTTTTATTTTTAAATTAACAAAGCACATTTTTTTTTAAATGAACAGTCTTACATTAGAAAAAAAAATGTTACTCATTACTTTTGTTACCTTTAATTGAATTTCTTTCTTCTTCTCCAGTCTAATAAACCAGTTTTATTTTCTCTGCTGTATATATGTTTAAAGTAAAGTTTCTTATAAATGCATAGCATATGTGTTTTGTATTTGCTGAAAAAGTTTTAAAAATATGTCATTAGCATTCGATTTAAGATTTATATTCAGACTGAAAAGCAATTTGTCTGGGTTTCTCTGAAACTAATCATAGGAATGTCATGAAATTTGGTATCTAGGCATCGTTTGAACAGAAGATTTAAAATATCTTGTCAAAATTAGGTCTTGCCATTGAAAAAAAAAAAAAAAGTTTGGGTTTGTTTTGATATGTAGATAGCCCCCAAGAAAATTTTATAAACATCATTTAAAAGTAGACTTTATTTCCAATCGTTTCGTACCAGTAACTTTCTTCTGCAATAATTTGTTGCAGAGTCAGTAGGGGGTGTTCACTTTTATTTTCTACGACTGCACTGAGGTATCTATTGAAAACAGAAGTAAAATAGAAAGTCATGGATATCAGTTGTTGAGTCATAGAGAAAGTCGTTAATATCAGTCAATCTATTACAAGGCAATCTCTATTCAACTTCCTAGAGTTTTTGAAAACAACATGACTTGTTATACAAAATTGTATAGCAAACAGATTTGATGGAGCTTAAAATAAGCACGGAATATATAGCGGAGTCTCCTATATATAGGGGAGACTTGGGAGACTTGGGAGACTTGATCCCTTTTTCAGTTTTTAATTTTTATTTTGGAAAAAAAACAAAAATTTTTACAAATGTTTCTAGTTATTATTAAAGGCTTATGTGTCTTTAATGTTGTAGTATTTTTTTTATTTTTGAAAAACCATTTTTAAAATAAATATAAATTATTTTCCAAAAAAGAAAAAAAGGATCAAGTCTCCCCACTTACAGGGAGACTTGATCCCTTTCCAAGGGAGACTTGATCCTTGAAACAAATTAATTGAAATTATTCAAATTAAGCTGTAGAAATCAAATTTATTGTTGACTAACATGTAAAAAAGGGAGAAAAACGCACAAAAAATTCTACATTTGGTAAAAATCAGTGTTTTCAATATGAATGATTATTATTGCTAAAATTAATGATCAAAAAACATTTTCAAAGCTTTAAAAGTCAAACGTAAATGTTAAAATTGTTGCAGTTTGAAGAGTTCCACTAAGCATGACTGGCTTGGGTACTTTTTTGACAATGTTCGTCATTGCCCACAACATTAATGTAAACATTTTCTGGATAAATAAGTTGGTCGGAATGAAATCCTTTTTTTCTTAGAAAATTGATTTTGCGTTCAGAGGATGAAATCTTCTTTACAATTATTCGAAATGACTAATTTTCTTCTTTCCTAGAAATCGCACAATGACAAAGTCACTTTCATCAATTGACAAATTTTGTGGGTCTTCGATAATTTCATCAGAATGTTCATCAAGTGAATCTGGCTCGGTTGAATCATGAACACTACAGCTGCTCTCACTTTCTGAAGATTTGGGGGCTTTCATTTTTAGTGTTTTTACATTTCTTTCTTGAGATGAAATGAGTTTTTCTTGATTTATGTTTTTTATTCAGTCGGCGATCTTGTATTTCTTCTTCAATCTGTCTTTTAGTTGGTGTGCTTGTCAAAATTTTTGAAGATCCTTTATTTTCCCGTTTTGGATAATTAAACTTTAGGAAAGGCTTGTATGTCTTCTGGAGTCACTTTGTTTGGTTTAACTGTAATTGTATAACTGCTTGTTGGAGTTAATGGTAGATCTGTGACGAAAGATGATAAAAAATCATCTTTAGAAAAAAATATTCCTGTTTAAGGGATATATGCCAGTGATTTTAAATCTATTTATTATGTTAGTTGGCATCTTGGCTTTAGGATAGGCAATTCCGTTCAATTCAGAAATACGATAAATTGTTATTATTTGAGCAGGATGATTAGTGTGTATAGGAGTAAGTTCATGATATTTACTTGATGTTTTAAAATATACACACAAAAGATCATTGTTAACTGAAAATATTTGGGAGTGCTTATAATTTGATTCACTTTGAATGTCACTTTCTTCAGATTTTTGTTTTCTCACATAACGTTTTAAAGTCATCACATTAATATGAATGGATTTTTCTGTACTTTTAAAACTGGATCCATCTATTACAGCCTTCACTGTTGCCTGTAAGTCTGCAACATTGATGCTTTTTCTGGGTTGAACACGTCTTTAGGTTTATAAATACGTGGCGTGATTGTAAAAAGTAAAGATAAACACATAGTTCTTAATCACTGCAATAAAATGAACTCTCTATTGCACAAATTAAATTTTTAGCTCAATATACGTATATATGGACATAGGGTGTTTAAGACTTGGTTACATAACACATATTAAATGGAATTATATGTTTCTAATTTATAAATAGGTTTCTGACTTAAAAATAATCCAAAAGTAACAACAAAACAAACCTTGCACAGCCACCATGTGCTTGCTAACCATCATCTGCAGCTATATGGTATTTTTCTATCTTTGTCAACCATCCAAAATCAAGGTAACCATAGTCTAACTAATATTTATATTGTCTAAATGCGTCTTGAAAATCACAATTAGGAGTAGGGGTTAATAAAGTTTAACATTAATTTAGCTTAATTTTGGGGACACTTGATCCCCAGGATCAAGTCTCCCCATACAATGGGGATCAAGTGTCCCTAATGTGCATGTGTTGGAAAAGTAATTGCTAAATCAAAAGTAAAGAAACTGTATTGGATTTAAATAGTGACATTTAAGCAGTAAGGAATGTTAGTAAATTATATCAATCAACTTAAGTAATTTAGTTACATTTAGAAAAAACTAAGAAACATAAACTACCTACTGAAAAAGAAGTTTGATTGTAAGAATTCAGATATTCTTTTCTTACAACAAAAATAAAAATGGGTAAATGAAATTCTGCTGTCAGATCTGTTGATAAGGAATCACTTTATTAGTGTTGCCAGTTTCAGAGATTTAATTGCATTTTTTCCCTGGTTTTAGACCTAGGGATCAAGTCTCCCTAGGGATCAACTCTCCCAAGTCTCCCCTACTCAGAGATATAATATCAAACAATTTTCATACTAGGTGCTATGCTAATGTGTTAAACCTTGTAAAGTCAGATAATATACAAACAGGAAAAATGACTTGAGTTCGTTAAAATATGTGCGCCCTCTCAAAATCCAAGGTATGCGCCATCTCCTCTAACCCAGTTCAATCCTGGTAGAAACTTACTTCTGTGTTTTTAATTATTATTTTTTGGTTACATTTCTGTATTGCTTTTTACCTTGTTATGTATAAAAATTGCCGTGCACGGAGAGTTTTGAAAAACAAATCGTAGTTTAGCTTCGTTCTGCCAACGTCCATGAATACCACTTAGAACTTCCACACAAATGAATGTCGTTTAAATGAAAGATAATGTAAATTGAGATTATAAAATGACCTACCCTTAAATTATGAAGGGGTTGCCAAAATTCAGTAGCGCTTTCACATTTTGGATCTTTGTAAAAAGTAAATCTGCTAGTGGTGACATAAACTTGTTTTTTAAGCCCAATAGATACTTTCAAGAAATTTTCTGCATCATTTTTAAAGATTTGTGGACTGTCTTTAAATGCTATGTCTGCTATTGCTAGTTTTATAGCTGTCAGTATTAGGACGTTTAAAAATAATTTTGGATATATAACAATAGAGCAGATAACGCAAAGAAATATCTTGAAGTGGAAAAAAATCTTCAATTGTTATATTAAATATATATATACAACTTTATTTTCCGTAGCAATTAATTATAGAGCTCTACATGAAGCTCTGCGGAACGCATTTACATTACTTAAGATAAGAAAACAAATAGAGAAAGAATGTTCTTTGATATATAATGCTATTTATATCAAAATATGAAAACTCTTTCGTAGACAAGCTTCCACTTTTGCAACTTCCCTCTGCCTCTCCTGTTGAATGGAAAGGACGTAATTAATTGCTCCAGATACTACAGTCACCACCGGGTCAAATACATGGACCAAATGGACCTGCGCCCTGGACGGAAAAATGTAGGGGGAGAAAATTGAAGTTTTGAAACTACTGTTTTTTAATTTTGAAAATTCGGTAAAATTTTGAATACAGAATTGATCTTGATTAAGTATCTACTCTCCAAAGCAGAAAGAAGATAAATACTTGACATACATTATTCAAAGAATGGTAACTTTAATTAAACAAGTATCTTTATTTAGTCACATGAAAATGGTTTATCAAATAAATGTATGTTTTATAATATCACTTAGACCTTACTTAAAAATCCTACCCACGGAAAAATGTCTGAATTTAACACTGTGTACAAAAAACTTGCTTACTCAACTAAATAAACAGGAGTAAAAATTATTCTTAATTACAACAAGGAGAGAAGTAAAAGAAGGTTTTTTTTTTCTCCGACATATTTATATCTGAAGAAATACAAAACCGTTTTTTGTATAATTAAGAACTGTCTCCAAAATTAATACAGACAATACTGAGTTCAAGAATAAGTCTTCTACTATAGATTAAGTTGGATTTATTTTATGAACTGAAACTATTCAAGTTAAAATTTTTTTTAAATCACTCTTCGCTAACGGTGAGACTTCTGAATTCCAACAGTATGTCAGGTTCTTGAATCCAATATGCAAATACAAAATTATCCCGAGCACTCCATGAACAGACTTTTTTCTTTCATTTTTTACTAAACTGGCGAAACTTTTAGAATTGTTTCTTACTCTCCTCACGTATTTCAGGAATAAATGTCACTTCTACATCACTTAAATCTTAAGGAAAACATTTAAATTTGATATTTGAAGCTGTCAATATAATTACATGATATATTTTCGGCGTTTCTTATGCATAATATAAGTAACATATTTCAAGGCTTTCTGATGTGCACTAAAATTCTCTTTAACTTTTTCCTCTGTGGACACTTGAAGCAGACTTCCTTTAAGTTAATCTATGTAAAGATACATTACTTCTACATATAAAAATAGTATGCTGTGAGTATCACCAAAATTTTCTTCTGTACCATACTAATGTATAAATCTAAATAGCGCAGCAGTGCTATTCTCGGTATTATGTCCTGTGTCGACGTGGAGGGAGTAATCACATTCACTTTTAAGAAAAAAAAATCTTACCACAACAGTGTTTTTTGTTGGGAAATCAAAGACAAGATTAGACTATGAAAAATCTGTTATGTAAAATAAATAAAAATAATCTGCTATGTAAAGTTATTCAGTATACCTCTGAAATAAAAGTAAAAAACATTACGCATAAAAAAATCTAAAATAATGTGAAGAAAAAATTAATTGAGATTATCATATAACACATTGCAAACAAGTCGTTTCATTGCTAGATTAAGTAAAATAAAAAATTTCTAAACCAAAAATTGTATTCAATAAACATAATTATATAGAAGCCAAAAATGTAAGTTACATATTATTAAATAACATTTCAGGTTAAAGTTATATTTATATGAGAGGATCATGGTGGACGAAATAACTACAGGAGTGAGGCTTTGAGTAGGAGTGGATTTTATTCCGGTGCATCTTCTGTAACAGGGTTTCCCAAAGCATGGTAGGCGTACCCCTTGGGAGTACACGAAAAGGTTTTGGGACAGCCATACTCAACATGCAGTCCACAGGCCGCATGTGGCCCGGCGACTTTTTATACGTCGTCCGAGACACAATCGTTAATCTACATTTATAAAAACTTAAGATGCGAACAAAACGTATTTAAGACCTTCACCAATGTTTTAACACTTTGACTGCCATGGCTATGATATATGACAGCCAGTGATGTTTCCGTTGGAACACTGGTTATCAGATATGATAGCCATGGTGTTTCTACACTTCAGACCTTGGCTATCGAAAACGATATCTTTTATTTGCTCTTAGTGTTCCAACAACATGCGTTCTTTTATCCAGCAAACACTTTGCCAATTCATAACTGGTATAAAAATTGTCTATATACAGAGTTCTACCTTCATTGAGAGGTAATTCTGCTAGTTCCATACAGACATTTTTTGACAATCCGGTTTCACGCTCTCCAGATGCAGACTTTCCAGTATACACTTTTAGACCCCATGTATATCCCTCAACTGAATACAGCTTAAACACTTTAACTCCATAACGATGGGTTTTATTTGGAATATATTGCCTGAAAATTAGGCGGCCTCTCCATGGGACAAGAGTTTCATAAATAACGAAATCTTCCCCCGGGTAAAATAGGCCTTTGAACCTTTGTTGTAGCATGTCAACCAGGTGCTGTATTTTTGCAGCCTGTTATCGCTTGTTTCATTGTTATCGAAATGAAGCATAGTTAGTAATACCTGAAAACGATTTCGAGACATTATCCCACGTGGAGTTGTCATGTTGTAGACTCCGTTTTGTGACCAATAGTCTTCCAAGTGACTAAGTGGCACCAAACCCATCCACATCATTAATCCCAAGATTTTTTTTATTTCTTCATGATTTATTTCATCCCACCGATTTAACCTGGAATGCTTCAATTTTGGTTTCGATGAAATAATTTACCCTGCAAATCTATTCGTTTCAACAACAATGTGGTTAATGATCTCTTCATCAACAAGTAGTACAAATATATCCAATGGTGTGCTCTGTTGCAAAATGTCTAATTGTAAACCCTGCTTGCCGACAAACTCAAACACTTTTTGTCTGCCCACATACTCCGTCCATCCTTCGGTAGTGATTTCATTGTTCTCCTGGTCATAATTGCCAGGTGGGTCTGTCAAATCCTCATTTTCTTCATCAGATACTCTAACATGAATAACATCTTCTATAACATTATCAATATGATCGTCCATATCAGTTACGTCAGATGAGCTTTCAGGGGAATAGGCCGGATCCGCATCAGAATCAAATAAATCAAAGTCATCTTCATCTCATGAATCATAGCATCTCACAGCAGCAGCTTCAATTTCTTCCAAAGTTAATATTCCCTTGCTCATTGTAACAAAAATTCAAATAATTTTAACCTAAAAAAATAATAGAAAAATAAAATAATAGAAAAAATAATAGAAAAGGAAACTAAAACTATAATCTCCCAAGCTCATCCTTTCCTATATTTAAAATTTTTCCAATTTAAGAGATTATACTATAGAAACATAAATATAAATAAATAATTTCTGCGATAAATGACAAATTTAGCTGGCTATCAAATAAGATAGCCCTGGCCACTCATGGAAGAATTTACACTAACTTTCGTGGGGTGCTTTGGCTATCATTTTTGGTAGCCAGGATGAAAATCTACCCATGTGTTGCAAAATGAGTCAGATTGAAAAATATTGTTTTTATATATAATTTTATGTTGAAAAAATACAAATTACAAAAAAAAAAAAAAAATTGGGCCCGTGGTGAATATTTGCAATTTTCGCTTGGCAATCAAAGTGTTAAATATTTTTATGGGAAACAAAAATCTCTGCTGTTATTTATAATGAAATTCAAATTACCGTAATTTCGCGCGTATACGCCATACCTCAGACAATTCGATTTCCTACCAGAATTTATTTTAAATAAAATGTGACTTACTTATTAGCACTTATTTGACTTCTTATTTTCAATAAAATTTCCGGTTTGAAAAAGACAAAACTACGCGCGAAATTACGGTATGTTAAAATACTCTAATTGTGTCATTTGTTTAGTTAAAAATTCTGTTTACGTGTTGTTCTATTTGGGTTATAAAATGTATATAATTTTTAATCTTCACATTATTTAAAATTAATTCAATTTGCATTATATATTTCTAATTTTTAAAAAGAGAAAAATTTTGCGTTGATTTATTAAAGAAAATCATCAGATTTTTCTATCTTTAGATCTTGGAAATTCTGCAGTATTATATTTATTAAGTTTTATACTTATTATACAGCTTTACTGATTGAATTATTTTTTATATGGCTTTGTTCCACATGTTGTGTTACTTTATTATTTTAATTATCTTTATTATTATTATAATTAAATAAATATGGTAAATTGCGGCCCACCTAGCGTAGCAAACACATGTTTTCGGCCCACGAGAGAAGAAGGTTGAGTATAGCTGTTCTTAGGAGTATTCGTGACAAGTCTGTGTTTACAACCAGCATAAAACGCGAGGCTAAACGAGTTAATAAGAAAAGTTTTTCATCTCACTGACAGTTTTAATAACAACATTCTAAAACGCCACAACTTTTCTTCAGCAAAATAGCACCAAATATGCAAGAAAACACAAGCTTGAAAAAGTGCATTCAAAAACTTGCTACCCGTAAAGCAAAAACCCGTAGAGTTAAAACAAGGAGTACATGAGGCATAAAAGTTTCGGAATCACTGTTCTATAAGAATAAAGATAGATGTCTGTGGTTTTATCTGCAGATTTTTCTTTTTAAAGACCGCTACACGATTTGGAAGAACTAATATTAATATATTATGCATATTTTAATATAACCACCGCTGTAATAAATAATAATCTTCTAAAATAAAAGCGTAAGTCATGTGACTGTCATCAACAGTTCCGGGATGGCCGTTTCACTTTTTCATATATGCCAGGCGGCCATTTATATTCAAAATTATTTTTTCGAATAAAACTGCATAAAAGTTACATTTTAAGAAAGATCGTTCAAAATAAATTAATATTTGAAAGATGACTTACGTTCAATTATGTATATATTCTGTAATAACTTCAGTCGAAATTAGGTTCACAATTCAAATTCTCTATTCATGAAAGTAAATAAAAAAAAAGATTGATTCGTCGTGAACATTTAAAATATTAAATCATGGAGGTAATCAATCGCAAAGCAAGTTCTCCGCGAATGAATTTTTGGACCGCTGCCTCGCTTCAAAAAAATAATTCGCACCAGTGAGACAATCAAAGTTTACCATAATTATGTGCTATTCAACTCAACTTCCTTCCGGACCTTTTCTTGACGTAAATTGAACTCATGTAATAATATTTAATGAATCAAATTTTTAGCATTTTTAAAATCGCTAATACAGCTTTTATTTATCGCGTGTACAAATTAGAAACGATACTTTGATTTTGAAATCAAATGTTTTGATTTATGATATTATTTCTTATTTATTCATTTTCTATTTAAATGAAAAGTGTGAAGTATTTTAAATTTATGTAATATAAGCATTTTAGATTAAAGTTAAGTATTTTAAATGAAATGAGTGACAGGTTTATAATTTAAAATTAAATTAATGTAGTATGAATGATGGTGATGGGAACAATATTTGGCGATTTATCATCTGCTCCCGGCTAACAAAAATACTCATAATTAAAAAAGGAAATAAAAATAAATAAATGATAGTTTGATGTAAATAAATATTGATAAACATATCAAAAATAATTTCTAGAACTAAAAAAAATAAAAGTAAATAAACAACAATTTGCATAAAAAAAATTTCGCCAAATTGGCGGGGGGAAAAATCGCGCCAACGTGCGTATGTGACACCTGTGCCCAAAAAATATGCGAAATGCTACCATGATCGCAAAAGTTCATGATTTGTCTATTAGAATCTTCCGATTTGGCGAAGGATTAAGGGAAAATTAAATTATGAATAAATGTAACGTGTTGCAATGTTTAACATACATTTAAGGGAGACCAAACTGGTCGCCAGTGGTGGCTAGTTAATAACAATTGTAATAATAATAATTACGCATAATTTCAGACATATTTACCTACATCTGAAATTATTAATTACATTCGTAAAAGAAATCCGGTTTTAATCTTATAACTTAATTTAGTAAGTTTTATCCTCTTGCCAATTAAATTTATTCGGTACAGCGATTTTTTTTCATTTCTCGCGATTTTGTTAACGTCTTCTTTTCGCAGAAAATGAGGAACAAATTTTTTAAATGTGAAATAGTATTTTTTAATTATTTTTATTAAAAGAAGTAAAATGCTGAAATATTTTTCTGAAACGAAAAGTAGAACTCTTCTGTAAATTTTGCTACTCTGGTGATTAAATTCAAATTGGTAAAATTCCGAATCGGTGCCTATAGCAACATAAACGATCGTGCTGAAAATTTGAATTTAATCCGGGTTGATTGTCGTGTGCTTTTGAGATAAAACAGGCACAATTTACGCTATTTAAAGATAAAATAGTGATTTCTGTCCACTGCCGAAAGCAATGCCCCCCCCCCCCCCCCCCAATCTAAGGTTTGTTCGTAGATTTTTGGATAAAAATAAAAATTCACAATAATTCAATGTTCACTTGATTCGAAACCGGAGTGGGCATAGCCTTGCTTGTGTACACCGCCAAACGCAGTGGGGCCCCCAATCCCAAGTTTATTTGAAGAGAGGTTAAGTTGATTCGAGGTTCGTTTGGAAAAACCGTCCAGCAAAGCGGGCGAAGCTCTACTCTCAAATGCATTTGATTGCTCTGTCAGTTAGAGATTTTTCAGGCTAAAATAATTTATCTAAATGCTTAATGTTACGTTAGAGTCAGTAAAATATTGTTTACTGGTAATGAGTAGAAGAGAGACTTACGTTAGAAGAGATTAGAACAAAAAGAGGCATTATTTATAAGACAGAGATAAATAACATCTCGAAAAAGCCAGTTTGATCTGTTGGAGTGTATAGGATATTTGGTGAATCTAGCAGTACTAAAACGCGTCTTTGATAGAGATGAAAAATGTACTCATCCCGATTAGCAGTCAATTTAAGTTTTACGGAGACATTGAGAACAAAAAAATTTGAGACACATATACTGTAGGATTTATATTGAAGCCAGTTAATTATTTAAAAATTAAACTATGCTAGTAAGTAGCCTCAGAATAAGGCTGAAAAAGTTAGCGTAAAAATCGGCGGATGAAAATAAAGAATAAGATAGAATATAAAGTAAGTATAGTAGTAAGATAGAATGTTCCAAAGTAGTTTATCGAAGCTTTGGCACAACCACGAGAGTGAGAATTTTACACTTTTGGTGCATTTTTTGTTCCGAATTTGAATTGATTCTCGGATCTTATCTTATAAAATAGCAAAGCCTATCGGTGTTGTACCATTTTACCAAAAACTTCATAAAAAATTATACATCACATGATAACAATTGCTTTGGTACTTAAATTTGCATGTTAGTGACGAATAACCCAACTTGAATTTGGTGCAGTTCTATCGCAAGGAACGCAGCGATATAGCTATCATTCATATCGTGAAAATAAAGGCACAGCAGCGCATCTGTTGGGAGATATACACCAAAATCTAGTCAACACCAATTTCTATCAAGATCTAACTAAATATGCAGTTTCATTGAATTCCTTTCATTAGGTCTTGAGTAACAGTGTCCACAAAATTTGAGTAACACACATACAGACATCAGTTCAAAAATAGTCAAATCAGATTCAAGACACCCGGACACGTGTAAACATATCAAAAACTGGAGGAGGAAAAATTTCACGAATTTAATATTTCCTTCTTATAAATACAAAAGAATTTAAATACAGAAGTCACATATTATTTTGCTATATTTACTTCGACAATTATCATTTCAATATAAAATATCATCTTCCATTTTAAATTTCAATAATAGGTTTACACCCTTTTATTTAACTTCGTTTGTTGTATGTCTGTTTGTATAAGTCTGATCAGACAATCGATATTTAACCCACTTTCGTTCTTCAGTGTAACTTTGAATTTATATCAGTTAGTTGTTCCATTTAGATAACAGATTGCGCCACTGCATATCTTTAGAATGTTTTTTTTTTTAATTCTGACATGATTGAGTCAGTTTAGTTGGGAATTTGGCAGGGCACAGAAGGTGTTCTTATTTCTACATTATATTTTCTTTATTATCTTCGCCCAATAGTTGGCTGGGGATCTCTTTTATGATTTACTATAGGATTTTAAAATATTTTCTACGTAATAAATAATGTAGGCACTAACGGCGAGATATGTAAGCACTTTTGTTTTTGAAATTGTTCATAGACGTTAAAGCTTAGTTTATGCAAATGAATTTGCATATGAAAGTTTATTCAACAAGATATTATTTTATAATACAAAAACTATTAAGTATATTTTATTGACAGTGATAGAATAAGGAAAATATTCTTGAATTATATTTGGTTTTCATAACTGTTCTTGAAATGTAAAAATTTTCATTCTCAACGACATTGTCATTATGATTACTTTACTTGATAATTTTAAATATTTATTACTTTATAGTGAATTAATTATCTTTATATTGAAGAATTTTGAAGATTATTTTGAAGTTTGATGCTATTTGTAAAATAGAATATTTCAGCATGATTGTGTATTTTCAAAAAGTATTCTTAACTGATTGAACAATTAATAGATATGTTTTTGAAGTTAATCTGAATAGTTTTGTTTTTGAAGTTGTTGTATTTGATTAGTTATTATTGTATTATTTAAAATTGAACGACTATAAGAAAAAATCTGCCCAAATTAAAATTGAGAGAGGTTGAATTAAAGGTTCTGTAACTAGATTAGAAAATCGTTTCTAAAATAGTAATATGAAAAATGAAAATTTGATTAGATTACAAAGGTTTAGATTTAATCTTAAAGATTTCTTAAGATTCGATTCATGTTTATTCGATGATGATTCTGAGTTATAAAATAGATATTTTCAGTTAAAATCGAAATATGGAAACAAACTAGATACATTGAAAATTCAGGGGTTGTTGCAACTGTAACGCAAAGTTCTGTGCAAGTTTCTTCTATTGTTATTCCAAATCAATGTAATATTCGTTTACTAAAATTAAATATTCTATATAAAAAATACGTCTTCAGCCCCATTATTGGCTACTCGTTGCTTATATCAGATTGTGAAGGACACAGAAAAGATTATCCTGTAGTAGCTAAAATAATTTAAAAAAGCTTCTATGTCGATGATTGTATGTCATGTTCAATCTCAAGGGAAGAATTTTGTTTTTCTTTAACTATTAATAAATCTCTAATTGATTTACCTTTTGAGAAATTTTCTTCTTTTACTAAATTTTTATCTTTTAGCTTTTTTTATTAGGTTTGTGAGTAATTGTAAAAGAAGAGTTGGCAAAATGAACATCAGCCCTTTGAATAAAAGTATGTTTTATCCTTTGTCAACAATCGAAAGAAGACATGCGTGTAATTTGACTATCTATTATATTCGAATTGAAATTAGTTGTATTATATCAAATAGACCAGATTCTAAAAAAGTTATTTTCTGACTTTGTCCTTATAGTAACAGTTTACTTAGGGTGGGAGGTAGACTGCGAAATTCACCCCTCTATTACCGTCATCTTGCCAACCAACATAAATTAAGTGTGTTAATTGTTGATTTTTTTTCATGTTATGTATTTTCATTCTGGGCTAAATTTAAAAATAGGCATAATTTAAAAGAGTTATTTGATAATACAAGCCAAGAAAATAAATAAAAAATGTATTTATAAATGTGTTCCCTTCTATAGATATTGAGCATCCTCTTCCAAACAATTAATGAGATATCTTCCTCTTAACAGAATTACTGCTAACAGGCCATTTTCAGCATGTAGAATTTATTATGCAGAGCAAATCAATATTTTAAATAATCGAGATAGAGAAACTAAAACTACCAACATGTTTATAATGATAATGCCATAACACTTGTAGGTGCTAAAATGCAACTCTCAGATTTATACAAATTTATTTATTCAATCAACAGCAGTGAAAAACGTTGCTATTATTTATCTCAAAGACATATTGAGTGGCATATGATTCCTCCAGTGAGTCTACATTTTTTGGACTGCGGGAGGCAGGTAAAATTTGGTTTGGCAGGTTCGTTTGGTAAAATTTCATATCAAACGGGTAATTGGAAATACTAAGTTAACATTTGTAGAACTGTATACTTTTTTGACTCGAATTGAAACTATCTTCGTTTCTTAACTATTAGTAGTAATTGACAATGATAACAATTCAGATAGTACAAATATATTTACCCCATCTCATTTTTTAACTGGTGATATTTATCCAGCTAAACCTTTAAATGAGGAAAAATTGTCATTACGGTCTCTTTAGGATATTATACAAAGAATAAAATTATGTTTTTGGAGAAAGTGGGGTGTTCATTATTTGAATTATTTACCAAATGAAAAAATTGGAGACTATGTACTGAAATTTTTAAAACAAATTGTGTAGTAATTTTGAAAGAAGATAATGTTCCTTCAGCTGTTTGTCCACTGATCATAATTATTGAAATCCATTGAAGAAAGGTTAGTACAGTTCGTGTAAGGACTGTTAAAACTGCTAGAGGTATCTTTAAGATAGCAATTCTATATTGTTTACTTCCATTGCATCAAGAATAACTTCTTGATGAGTGGGTGTATGTTCAGTATAACTTTAAACTTATATCAATTAGTTGTTCCATTTATAGCAGATTGTGCCACTGCGCATTTTTAGAATGTTTTTTTTTTTTTTTTTTTTTTAATTCTTACATGCTCGAGTCAGTTTAGTTTGGTTTATAACAGGGCATAGAAATTGGTCTTGTTCCTATATTATATTTTCTTTATTATAGTTGGTTGGGATCTCCTTGATGATTTAATATAAACTTTGATGAAAGATTAAAGTATTTTTTGCAAGAAGTTGATTAATGAAAAATTTATTTGGAATTTATAAGTTACTACGATTCTAAACCAGAACTATAAACTGTATTTAATTTTGTGTTGTGGTTATTAAGATTTATATTGTGAATTTGAAAAAAAAATAAGAAAAAAAATCAAAATATGCTTCAAAATTTTCTACATCTGTCGAAATGATTTTTCCCAAATTTTGAAAACAAGTTTAGTCGATGGCAATGCATTATCCATGTACAACACGTACATGAATAACATTCTTTTACGTTTTTGATAAAAATGAAATACCTGACGAACGGATATTAATCAAATTTCGTACACAAGTTCACTGTGGATGACGCCGTAACATTCATGTAATTCCAAGGCAGTAACTCATTAAGGGCATCGGCCAGGCATAATCATGGCTCCAGGTCCAAAAACATTGTTTAACGTTTTTGATAAAAATCATATATCTAACTAAACGATTTTGCTCAAATTTTGCTAACAAGTCTACTGTCAATGAGAATGCAACATGCACATATTGTGTTGCATCCGTGCCTCAACAAGGGTAGGGTTCAAACGTTCAGAGACATTCAAAAACATTATTTTATGTTTTTGTTTAAAATCACATATCTAAAAATCGACTTTACTGAAATGTTGCACGCAAGCTCATTTTCGATGAGAATGCAATACTCATATATTATCATAGCCGTACTACATCAGAGGCAGGTTCAAGGGGCAAAAATAAATTTACGTTTTTGATTGAAATCAAATAGCTAACGGACCGATTTTCCTCAATTTTTTTAAACAAGTCTATTGTCGATGACAATGCAATATTCATGTGTTGTCAGAGCTGTGCCTCAACAGGGTTAAAGTTCAGAGAAAACATTATTTTATGTTTTTGTTAGAAAATCACCTATCTAAAGAACCGATTTTGCTCAAATGTTGCACATAAGCTCATTTTCGATGACAATGTAATATTCATGTATTATCAGAGCCGTATTACATCTGAGGCAGGATCCACGGGCAAACACAGTCTTTTACGTTTTTGATTGAAATTAAAAATCTAAGGAACCGATGATAAAATTTTGTACACAAGTTCATTGTCGATGACAGCGCAATATTAATGTACACTGGCCTACAAAAGTTAACAAGATTTTTAACCAGGTACAACCAGATTTTTTATGTTCACTATTAAAAGAATGAAAATAAAGGTAAATAATGCGGTTTATATGAATGACCATTATAAGTAACTTGAATAAAACATAATAAAACAATTATTCCCATCGTTTTTTTTTTTTTTTTTTTTTTTTTTTTTTTTTTTTTTTTTTTGAGGAATTGTACGCAGAATATGGCAAACGGAGGGGAAACTGTGAATATTCCACTTTTGTAATTTGTGTGGAATTTTTTTTATGCTTGTTGATCTTTAACCCCTTCGGCTCTGATTTTTTTTTTCAATTTTGTGAAAAAATTACTGTTATGCTAACAAAATTAAAAATAGCTATCGGAATCACAGAAGTTAGGGTTTAATGAAAGTTAACGAATGTGTTCTTTACCAAAACCTCACAAATGTAGTTATTTTGCGTGTTTTTCATATAACAATAGTCTAAGGAAGAATTTTTGAAGACGTTTGGAAAATGTTGTATTACAACTAAATTAAACAAGCACAAAAATTTAGTAATATTTTTTATCTTTTATAAAAAATTACCAATTCGGAAAAGGATTCCCAAATTTTAATTTAAAGCGTGAAACGTATGTTTTAATTAAAAGAAATGCCAACGGCTTGCTAATAATTATGAAAATTATTATTACTAAATGCTAAACATAAGTGAAGTCATAATAGGAAATGTAGAGATTCATACTACCACTATTAGGTGCTGGAATTGATAAAAATAATGTTTAAGACAAAATAACACTCAATAAAAGATATGTCCTATTAGTAGGACGTCAGGGCCGAAGGGGTTAATTGTTGGTATACTAAAATATTATTATCCATATTTAGGAAATGTCGTTTACCTGATTCGTTAATATGAGGAGCAATCGGGTGGGTGGAAATAGGGTTATCACAAGCTGATGCTGTTATAAGTCCTAGTATGTCTCGTAGTGTGGTCCAAAGACTCTTGGATCAATTTGATTCCGAAAATTCAGTATCAAGAAGATTTATTCCAGACCTCTCACGGGTTACATTTCCTGTACACTTTCTAGCTCTTTTGGCTCAGCTCATTTCAGATCATCGTAACACAACAGGGATCACGATATCTGCTACTATAGTGCACAGATGTCTTCAAAATTAAGGACTCTATGCAAGACGACCCATTGTATGTCTCCCTCTTAATCGACAATACCCGTTTATGCGTGCAAAGAGAGCACATTGCTTGGAGCAGACAACAATGGACTTCTCTACTCTTCACAGACGAATTCCGATTTGATTTGGAGAGTGATTCAGTTCGTGTGGTACTCTGGAGAGATCAAGGCATCCAATGCTATCAATGTAACAAAGTTGAAAGACACAGTTATAGAGGAGGTGAATCATAATAGTTTGCGCTGGAATCTCTCTAGTGGTCACAGTAACCTTCTGCTGAGAGATATCAGGACGATATCCTTTCTCAGTATACCACACCATATGCTTGTGCTATTGGTGAGGAATTCATCTTAATGAATCATAATGCCCGATCGCACCGAACTTGGGTCGTTGACGAATATCTTGAAGATTAAGGGTTAGAGGTAATGGAATGACCAGATCAATCTTCGAATCTTTTTCCGACGGAGCAGCTTTTAGACTATTTTGGCAGACAGGTGTCCGCCGTACATCCTCCATCAAATTCGTTAAATGAGCTGGAACAAGCGTTGCTCCAGCCGTCGATGACAATGCATTAGAAGTACGACCAGACACATTCTTTATTAAAACCTGTTTATTTAATTTTTTCCCAAAAGTCAGTCTTTTTTTTTTATTATTAATCAAACAGTGGACTTTTGTAAAAAGTGTCATTTTTTATTTGTAAATCGTGATTGGTGTTAAAATCGTATAAAATTCGATAAAAACTGTTTAAAGCACATTTCTTCTAAATTTCATGTTTTTATGTTAATTCGTTTTCAAATTAGACATAAAAGACTGGCTGTATCTTAACTTTTGGAGGCCAGTGTAGTTTCAAGGCTGTGCCTCATCAGGATGAAGCTCCAGAGGCAAAAACATTCTTTTGAGTTTTCGATTTCAATCAAATACCTAACGAACCGATTTTCCTCAATTTTTTCAAACAAGTCTATTGTCAATGACAATTCGATATTCATTTAATATCAGGGTCGTGCCGCAACACAGGTGGAGTTCTGCAACAAAAACATTATTTTATGTTTTTGTTTGAAATTACGTATATAAATAACAGATTTTGTTCAAATATTGCACATAAGCTCATTTTTGAAGACAATGCAATATTCATATATTGCCAGAGCCGTACCACAGCAGAAGCAGGTTTCAGATGCAAACAAATTCTTTTGCATTTTCGATTGAAATCAAATATTTAATGAATCAATTTTCCTCAAATTTTTCAAACAAGTACATTGCCGATGACAGCACATATTTAAGTACTTTCTCCAAATCTGGTATAAAAGTCTTTTGTCGATGAAAAGATATTAAATCTTGGATTAAAAGCGTGTTATTATTTTTTTTTATTGATGTTTCTTGTTTTATATTTTCATCATATTCAGAGATAAAAAGAACTCGGTAATTTTGAAGTCAAAGGAAGAATATTTCTTTCCCTTGTTCATGCTTAAAATTGAGAGAAGGAAAACCTAAGGGCAGGGAGATAAGCTTGGAAATTAAACAGTTTAAATAGTATTTACATAGCTGCGTGTCATATTAAAATAAGTTATTTTAAACTCTTTGAAAAAATAAGAAAAAATTCTACTTAAATGATGCTGATAAACTGGGAAAGAAGATAAATTTAACTCAAAATCTATTTTTAGAGAAATTGACTCGTTAAAGCTGTAGAATTCTCAGCATTCGAAGAGAAGTTTTAGAATTTTGAAAAGAAAAGAGATCACCGAAATCAAGAACAGACACAAATTCATATTGTAGTTAACTAAAAGCTGAAATAAGTTTAAATTTAAAATTAAGATGAGCATAACAAAAACTGTGTTACAATGAGTACGTGACGTTTAAAAACAACTGTAATGGAACCAATTAAAAGGCCAACTGTAAAGGAACTGCAAAGGAACATTTTTCTTTCTAATTTACGTTTTTGATTTAGGTATCTGATTTCATTGTATTCAAAAATGAAATTTCTTAACAGTACTGTTAGTGTTGGAAAAGGTTTCATAATCTATGCTAGATGCATGATTTTTTATTCTTGTTAATTATGGTATGTGTGTTTAAGTTTAACTAAACATAAACATGTATAAATTCTGTTGATGATATACAAGACTGCACAAAAGAATTCGTAAGTACTACTTACAATGTTTGTGGGCATGAATTGCTTAAAGGTATTTTAATTCATAATGAACAGAGGAAAGTATATTCAACTAGGTAAATTATATTCAGTGGTTGAAGTATCATAGTTGAGATTTTTTCCAACAGAGCAAAAATATGCCGGGACCAGGACTCGAACCTCGGTACTTTGGTTTGCCGTACCTACGCTCTCCTTACTGAGCTATCCCGACGAAATCCTGGGCTGGCATGGATGCCAGCCATGCATGTATCCAACAAATAAGAGTGAAATATGCCAGCGCAGGATATCGTCGCGATAGCTCAGTAGGGAAAGCGTTGGTACGGCAAACCAAAGTACCCAGGTTCGAGTCCTGGTCCCGGCATATTTTCGCTCTGTTGGAAAAAATCTCAACTATGATACTCCAACAATTGAATATGGTATTTTAATTGTTTTATGCATTTTCCAGGTGAACTATATTTGGAGTACTAAGAGATGTTTATAGCATATAACTAAATTCATATACAAGGCTACGCAAAAAACTGGATAAATTTCCGTCTATGGATGGTGACTTTTGGAAGTGCGTTTGTTTAGCTGAATTATAATTTAGCTTAGTATGTGGTGTATATAAAAATCTGTAGCTAATATACAGGGCTGCACAAAATAATTCGAGTATAGATTGCGCTTATTGGTGGTAATTACTAAAAGTGAATTGAATTTTCAATTGTGTTATGTATTTTCTAGCTAAGGTAAATTTTAAAATACTACGTGGTGTACATACAAATCTATAGATCATATCCAGGGCTGCACAAAATAATTCGCATATCTTACCAACTGTGAATTATAATTGCTGAAATTGGATTTTTTAATATGCGTTTTGTTAATTGTTTATTTCATCTGATCAAACGGTGAAATTCCGTTGTAGTATTGAAGTGTTGGAAAATATTTCATAATCTATGCTTAAAGCATCATTTTTCTTTCTTGTTTTACCTGTTGGAAATAATGAAAATTACAAAAGTGTTCCAAATAGGGTAAGAAATAAAATTGTGTTAATGAAACAGTTCTCCCTTCAATTTTCAAAAAGCTACATTTTTAAAATTCTTATATGAACTATCTAGACAAAATTCAATAATCAGATTTTTTTTTCCTTTTGCTGTAATAAGACAATTACAAAAAAAAAAAAAAAAAAAAAAAAAAAACTGTATCTTTAAAAATTACTGAGTTATAATGAAAAGAAAAAGCTGACTTAAATCGCTTTTTTTGTATCATTTAAAATATTTCATCAGTGAAAATAGGGACCATACATAAATTGTCTATCTAAATAAAGCATTGCAGAAGAAGAGATCACGTAAAGAGACATAAAACGAAAATTTGGTTTTAAACCGTTGAAACATAATTTTAAAAAAGAGAGCAATTCTCAAAGTATTTACTTTCAATACATAAATGAGATTTTCTAATAATGCTTCTGCAAATATATTCTTCAGCACTAATAATGTTTGACGTCAACAGCATATGTATTATCGTTCACGCTTTCGCTTTCTATCAGTATTTCACACATTTACATTTGTAATTTGATATATGGTTCGCATTCACAATGGTCAATTTTTAACTAAGCAGAACGCTTTTTACTTTAAAGATACTGGTATGCCGTATTTTGCAATGTTCTTGTTACAGCAAAAGGAAATATTTCCTGACTGATCAAGATTTTTAGCATGGTTGTATAAAAATTTAAAAAGAATAACTCTTTGAAAATTAATGTCAGAATTATTGCATTGACCTAATCTTATTTCCCATCTTATTTTGAAATCTCAAACAGGTAAAACATCAAATCGTGTTTCAATATTTTTAGGACATCCTGTGTATTAGCATGGCCGTATTCGTTGCAAAAAAAAAAAAAAAAAAAAAAAAAAAAAAAATTACGTTAAGACCAGCAGTCACTTGTATGATATTGAAAAATTAACACATCTTTATTCGCAATCAGAAAAGTCTACTCAATCTACATATTACCTAGTATTAAAAAATATCCAAAATTTACAGGTGTTTATTATCTTTGAAACTTGAACTTCATTGTTTTTTTTAACTATTTTTAATTGTTTCATTAATAAATATTAAAGCACTCCTTTGTATTAAAAATACTAAAAATAAATAAATTGGAGCAATATTTTATTTAAAAAAGTACCATTTATGCCAAATTTCAAAAAAAAAAAAAAAGGTTTGACTGAAAATTAATTCGAAAGAGAAGGGAAAGAATTAAAGGCATCATATCGAAAATTAAGTGGTATCTCTTACAGAAAACACACTGCAAAAAATAATTGTTGATTTTGCAGTATAAAACTGGCATCCCAGCTGCCAGTATTATACCGTAAAATTAACAGTATTAAACAGTAAAATAAGCAGTAATACGCTGCCGTGCAAGCAGTAATACGCTACCGCGCAATGCTGCTTATTTTACTGTTTAATACTGTTAATTTTACGGTATAATACTGGCAGCTGGGTGCCAGTTTTATACTGCAAAATCAACAATTATTTTTTGCAGTGCATAAATCATTTTAAACACAACACACTTCGCTAATTCAGCCCTTCCTTTTGTTGCAGAGGAATTATTCTAACGCTCATGAATAATGCATAGCAAAACAACAGCTCTTTACAACTATTCTATCACAACAGATTATCTCCACATCAATGTAACTTTTCGATTCTGGGATTCTAATCTTCAAGTTTCTGGGGGTCAACATTCTATACACTCGATTCAAGAAGCCTTCGAATGCGGAAAAGGGCAATATGTTACATACACCTCAATTTTAATAAATGGACGAAAGTGTGCCAAATTGGTTCCACTCATCGTAACTCCTGAATCCTAATTTGTTTACATGAGTCTCAATAACACGGTAAATGGCGAGTGATATTGAACATAATAATTGTTTAAAGATTCTGTATTATATTTTAAAGGTTATGTACGACAATAAAAGTAGTCCGTTCATTTAGGACGTGAGCATGGTAGTATAAACTGCCCTTAGCCTTACCAAAGGCGGTATAGTTTCCAACTTCCGAAATTGTACCAGAATTTTTTTTTTAAATTCCTTTTATAATGGACGCGAAGAAGAACATTTATTTATTTGCAAAAAAATTCGTTCGTTAATCCTGGTGGAGGGCAATTATTTCAACATTTTAGCAAGAGAATCTTTTTGTCCGTTCCTTTTTTTCTTTCCATATTGTAATTATATATATATATATTGGTATATTTTTACATTTTGAGGCTACCTGATTCCGTTTTCGCTGTTTCTACAATGATTCCATGTGTGTGTGTGGGGATGTATGCATGTATATTAGAATTTCCTCACGTTTCTGTTCCACAAAACTCGTTTTTGATGGATTTTCGATTATGTTGGTATGTATGTGAGTATGTGTGAGTGAGTGAACACGATAGTGCCCAAAGTTTGCTTTCGAATGAGCTCCCATTTGGTTAATATGTTACAGGCCTCTCTCGCAAAAAATGTATTTATTTTAAATGAAATAGGCCGACGGGTTTGGTATCTAAACTATTAGGTAGCTTTCATTACAAAAAGCTACCTATTGCAGCCGTTCGGAGGAAAGCAATTCCAAAATATCTTGTTATATTTTCACCGATCATGACCCCAGACCCCCAAACCACCCTCCGTTCAAATGTTGATATATATATAATATATAAACTTATTGCAAAAATTAACCATTGAAACAGAAGCAACTGAATGAAATTATTACCCCATATATATATATATATATATATATATATATATATATATATGAAACCATAAATGAAACATTACCATAACACCAACTTAAACTATGAAATAATGATTAAGTATGTAATAATTAGTTGACATTGAAAGTATTCCCCATCACACTGAATATAGATACCAAAAACTTATTGAAAAAAAAGAAGAAATTAAATTAAAAATTGAATAAATGAAATTGAATAAATGAAATGAAATGCGTGGAATTTAGACAGAATTATCAAGTCCTAAAATAAAACCTGTGAAAAAATAAAAAATAAATACAATATTAAAAAGGAAAGAAACCATACCTATAATATACAGATAAAGCTTGAAATAGAGTAATATATATATATATATATATATATATATATATATATATATATATATGGCATATGTCATGCTGTAATGCTGTAACTCTCTTATTTTTGTTAAGAAAGTCAAAATGCAAGTTATGTTAGTTAAAATTTTTAAAAATTCAAAACGATGTACGAGAAAATTATAAATTGAGAAATTTGTTTCTGTTAAGTGTTAGAACGTGATACAAGGATTCTGGAACATTTTATTTTTTGGCTATATCTTAAAAAATGGCTGAGATAGGGCAGTTTGAAATTCTATTGTGACTGAGATTTTGAAACAATCTTATATTTGTTATGCTGTAACTCTCGTATTTATGAACCGATATGAATGTGACTGATCATGTGTACAGAACATACTAAGGTCTCGACCGAGTTCGTTGGTCAGTGTAATATCAGACAGCCGAATGACGCACTGATTCTTCTTTTTTAAATTTAAATACAGAGTTTATTAAATATGAGAGTTGGTATTTACAATATCTACACTATATACATTTTTCACTAATATTCATAACAATTCCACCAAAACCACATTATTTCTTAAAACAATCAAAATATACTCGTATGCATTTCCACATCCTACTCCTCCGAACAAAACGCCATTCCTTCTGTCTTCTCTTCACTTCTGTTTACTTTTTTTTATAAAAGGGTTGGAAGCATGTTGGTTGCATGACAGTCAGCTTCATGCGCCATCTTGTTTTAAAATGGCGGCAAGTTATTATTATTTTTTTTTAATTCAGATGTATAAAAAATTATAAATTGAAAAAGTTGATTCTGTTAAGTGTTAGATCGTGATACAAAGATTCCGGAACATTTTGTGTTTTGGCTTTATCTTAAAAAATGGCTGAGATATGGCAGTTTGAAATTCTAGGGTGGCTGACATTTTGAAACAATCTGATTTTTGTTATGCTGTAACTCTCATGTTGAAATTCACATTCAAATTCAGTATTAACCAAAACCGGGATTGAATCTTCTATAATCGGGTTCCAAGCATTTTAGCTTCGGGTGTTTGAGTAAAATGAGTTACATTTTTAAAAACGTGGACTATGAAAGCTACCTTTTCCTCCCGGTACAGGCCGGAAGGACTTCTTTTTAACCATTTTTCACCCGTCTTGAGACGATAGCTGATAAGCATTCTCTCTTATATCTCAATTAAATTATTTTTATTCATCATGTTCCTCTTATCTCGATACAACAACCATGTTTCAGCAAAACGTGACTTAATAATTTAGCAAAAGCTTTTCTTTTTTTTCTTTTTTTTTTTTTTTAATTTATGGGCCTTAATTTCAGTACGGACGGAATGAAATCTTATTGAAAATTACGTTATTAAAAAATGTTTAAGCTGTATGAATCAAAGTCCACCTTTTCTTTAAAACATAGGTCATTTTCACGATTTTCACCAGTGGAAATATTTCACCTTTGTAAAATTAAAATCTAAGTTTTTATTTATTTTTTAAATTTCTACTATTAGCTCACACTCTCTCTATATATATATCTTGTTGGAATTTTCAATCGTTAATAAAATATTTTCTATTCATCCATTCAAGTTCAAATAATTTTTTTTAAACTTGTACTGGATGACAATTGATGTTAATACAGTTTTTTCAAATATTAATTGATTAATTAAATTTAATTAATTAATTTTAATTTTTATATGGGAGAAAAAAATTTCTCCCATTGTTTTCATAAATGAAAAAGATTTATCTCAAATTAGTGATGCCAACAAAAAATAAAATACCGCAAGGATGATTATAAAATAATGTTCAATAAAGATAACGTGGGACATTAATGCTGCACGTGTTTATTTTATATATTTTCGATTAAAAAGTACGAATTGACTTTTAAAAAAAATTATATTACTTGTTATATTACTAGGGGGCTCTGTCTCCTACGAGCTACTCTCGCCAACCACAAGTTCTGACACCGCAAACTTTAAAAACACTCTGATTTGATCAACGCTAAAACGATTACGGATGATTGTATTATAATTAAACTACCAGTGGTGATCTGCTGTAACTGAGTTTCCATTCATTTTCCTTTGGTTGAGGAATTTTAAGGTCGAATCAACTGCTGTCGAAACAGCTGTTTTCCTGCTTGATTAAATATGATCAATTGAATATTTAAATATCACCTTGTTTAAAATGGTTAAGTAAACAATGTAGCTGCATCGAATAATTTTATAACGATGCTATAGAAAATTGGTTACATCTCCATTATCCCGTCGACTACTTTCTATAAAAGAAAAGAACTGTCGCCAAAATATATTGATTTAACGCCAAAAGTGCATGATCGTGGCGTCGCGTCGCATTCAGTTGAAATCAGATGCGTTACACATATTAGTTATTTCAGCGAGAGATTTTTAATTCAATGTTTAACATTATTATTATTATTATTATTATTATTATTATTATTATTATGGTATTTCTCTATTATCCCGTCGATCAGTTTCCATAGAAAAAAAACTATCGCCAAACTGTAACGCCAAATAAACAAATAGAAGAATTTTGCCCCTGGAATCTCTAAAAATTAAAATAAAATAAAATAAATAAGTACACAAATAAATAAAATACAAGAAATTCGGAAAAACCCTACTCACCAAAGTGTCAACTATCAGTAAGTTTAAACAATAAAATTCACAATATATTAATGAAAACAGAAAAAACAATAATCTTGGTTATTTATTTACATTATTTTTCTTAATTATCTCTATCGAATGGTGAATAAATGTTTGTGACGTCAGTTGAAACTCTGACCTATTTTCTGTAACTGTTCATCGCAACATTTTTCAATGCCTTTTCTTTTTTTAATATCATGGCACTGTCGTTTAAGGATGCAATTGTTATTTTAATTAACGAAATAATTAATAAATCAGTAAAACATAATGAAAAATGTATGTATATGTCGAATTAAAAACTACTTGATGCCATAACAAATGCCTCTGACGTCAAGCGAATATGACGCCACGATCATGCATTTTTGGTGTCAAATCCTATAGTTTGTCGAAATTTTTTTGTTATGAAAAGTGGTCGACGGGATAATGGAGAAATACCATATTGTTAATGATACTTTAACAATTTATTAGTTGTTTCGGTATTTTGAAGGTAATTATTAAACGTAAAAGTATAGTTTTTAATTGAGAAGAAATATTATTATTTACGCTGTTTCAAAATTTGCAATAATGGGTAAAAGATTTGTCGAAATAAATTAATCTCTCGTGTAAATATATTTTTCAATAAAAACTGTTTGGAAATATTGTTATTTGAGCATTTTAAATATGGTGTAAGTTTCCCTACTTGCTGTTTTGAAAACGCGTAATAATTTAATTATTTTCTTTTTAATATTCACACGCAAGTATAGTTTTATTACGTAATTTCCTACATTTACTGCTTTTAACACGTGATCATTTAATTATTATTTTAAAGTTTTATTCCTGTTTTTAATAGTCACGTGTAAATACATTTCTTAATTGAAAGGGAATATTATTATGTGCGCTATTTTACAAATTGGCAACAATTCAAATAATGGATTTTATGAAAAATGAAATAAATCTTCATCAAAATAATGAAAATTTTGAATAAAAAATTGAAATATAACCGCAAGCTTGTCAACTATATCCTTATAAAAATATGGTTAAATTCCTGTGCATAGTTATCGTTCCTATGAAACTTTTTAAAGAGAACTATTTTGACCAACTTTAATATTAAATATCGCTTAAAATAATTCTTTGATTTAAAAACTGTCTGCTTCAGCGTGTTTATCGAACATTTCTTTATAAAACTACCAATTTTCTTATGTTTCTATGCAATAGTTTTCTGGATATTAGTCCAGAAAGACTTCAAGGCACAAAATCTTCATTGACAGCGGCGGCTGCTGCGGAGGCGGTGGTTACTTTTTTCTAATATAGAGAGACTATTTAATTGAACGCAAAGTATTTTGTAAATTGTTCGAAAAGTCGAATGGAGTCACTCCAAAATTTTTAATTAAGTAAAAATTAGTATAATACTGATTGTTTGAAATAGATTAGAATATAAAAATACTATTTCCTTTGTTAAATAAATTATCTTGATGTAATTTATTTTTTTAATGTTTACAATTTCAAGAAAGAATAATACACTTATCTAAAATATCCTCGCGGCAAAAATAAGGATAATTTACTATTTTTTCCATAAATATACAAATTGAGTTACTAAAAATGTAATGAACTAACACTACGCCATAAAATAAAAATTTCCAGAAATATACCCATTCCAATGATCAGTTTGGTGATTTTTCATATATTTTCTATATACTAATTGATAAAAATATATGAACGATTTCAGAAAATTGAGATACTTAAACCGATAGTTCATCACACTCATAACATCAATTGTAGGGGATCACTCTTATATGAATATAACCATAATTTTTGGAGATAAGACGCTTTTCGCATCTGATTGTTCCAAAAAATCATGCTGTTCAGAAAACGCTCTTAAAAATTTCATTTCAGAAAACCTGTTATCTGAGAGCACAGTAAATGCGTGCGTCAAGTCCGTACAGTCCGTCGCTACCTTTTCTTGAACCATTTCGGAATACTTTTCACCCCCTCAGAACTTCGTTTTGGGGAGAGCAACATAGTTTTTTTCTTTAACACATATTAGTATAATCAAACTGAACTAGGCTCCACGATTTCATGTTTCTGTATTTAATATTTTTCGAAATATGCGATTCTACATAAATATTTACCCCCAAGTTCTTAAAAATCGCCAAGTTTACATGTTTTACCTTCCTTAATCTCAATATTAGAAGATATTTTCTTTCTTGGAGTAATTTAAATACAAATTCCGGGTTACTTAAATACCTACTTCCGATTTAAGAGCTGAAACAAAAATAACCATAACTACACTTCTAATGATCGTACGAAGAAAACAAAAGCCATTTTGAATAGCCAATTGTACAGTCTTTTGAAAAATTGTAAAAATTATAAAAATATATAAAACAAAATTATGATATTTTCCAAATATTGGTTATTTAAATGAAGGAGGATACTTTAAAAAAAACCTTTTATTAAAAAAAAATAATAATAAATAAAAAAACGGGAGTGACTCCACTCAACTTTCCGAACACGTTATAGAATATTTTGCATTGCTATGCCAGATAATACAAAAGTAACTAAAACAGTATGTAACGCAACATGTGCAATTTATCTGTACTATTAAAAACCGTTCGCGTATCTATGTAACCTCAAAAACTCGAAAACCACAGGGCACAGGGCTAGGAAATTTTGCACACGGTAGCTGGTAGGGCGGTAATGAACGATCGGAGCAAAAAAATTCGAAATTTTTAAATAGATTTTTGATAGATTAAATATTAATTAAAATCCATCTATAAAGAGATCTCATCAAAAATTAAAAAATACGCTTTTCTATTTTCGGTTGGTTGGTTGTATAAAATCTCCGCAGGAGTCATTAAATAAATCAAGGCAGGAATCATTGCAATTCCCAGTCGAGTGTTTAAAATCGATGGATCAGAGATTATAAGAGATGTAGACAATCCACTTAATTATTGACCGTTTCCAAATGCTAAAAACTTAATTTTAAAAGATTTTATCGACTTAATGAATGATAATTAGCTGGGTTTAAGGTTTTTTTTACATGACATATATTAGTATGATAGAGATTATTAATACAGAAAAATTTATTTAACAGATTATTTATTAAATTTGTGGGATGGGGAGGGGTGGGGGTCAACGACTTTTTATTAAATATCACATATATTTTACTTGACCGCGTGCCACCTGGCGGCGGCTTTTTCATTAATTGACCCTCCTTATTAATAAATTCAAATCTGCTGCTCTAATTTCAACTGAACTAATTACATTTAACAAATTTAACATTTTTTTTTTATTCACCCGTAACGTTTAATCGCTGTTTTATATAGATGATACCGCTATTTTAGAATAACAATTTTCCTAAAAATGAAATTTATGTTCCTAATAAAAGTACAGAGCCCGTAATCAGTTGATGCATACCAACAGTCAAAGTTAGTGATTTGTTGTTGAGCACTTGACCACGCGCCTCCTCGCGGCTCCTCCCTTAAGGTTTTTTCTCTAACTGTGCTTTATTTCCAGAACTCAGGTAATTATGTTCCGAACTTCTCCAAACCAGTTCCAGTTTGCTAAATTATCATAAAAATCAGCATTCATAGCTTCAGGGTGTACTTCTAGAAAACAGTTACCAGTATTTCCGAATAATAGTCTAAGCCAAATTTCAAATTACGTTCCTAGCATAACCAAATGAATCAATCTTTAAAGATGCATATAGTGGCTCTTTTAATTTATCATTTGCTGAAAGGAACTTGAACATCCGCTCCTCCCGGCCCCTCCCTCAAGGCTTTTTGTCTAATTGTACCCCTGTTTCCATATCTCAGCAACTAATTTTCCGATGCAACTGATTCCAAACATCATATTTAACTTAATAATCAACGTCTATATCATTAAAATAAATTTGTGAGTAGCGGGTACCACTATTTCCGAATAACACTCTAAGACAAATTTCTAATTAAGTTCCTAGCTTAACCAAGCGAACGAATTTTTAAAGATGCATAGTCGTCCTCCTAATTAGTAATTTACTGAAGTGAACTTAAACATTCGCTCCTCCCCGGCACCTCCTTCAAGGTTTTTTTTCTCTAACTATGCCCCGTTTCCATAACTCAGCAACTATCTTTCCGATTTCAACGCAACTGATTACAAACATTATAATTAACTTCATAATCACCCTCTATAACATTAAAGTAAATTTATGAGTAGTAGTTACCACTATTTCCGAATAATAGTTTAAGCCAAATTTGTAATTAAGTTCATAGCTTAACCAGACGAACAAATTTTTAAAGATGCATAGTGGTCCTCCTAATTAGTCATTTTCTGAAGGACACTTGAACATCCCCTCCTCCCAGTACCCCCCTTTACTGCAATGTGAGATATACATATTACGGACGCCACACTGCAATACTAACAAGTTGTAGCGGGTATTACGATAATTCTTTTACCTCGCATGCAAATAATTAGAGATTATTTAATTGCGCTTTATTATTTCATTTTTTTAAATAAAGAAAAACATTTTATCACAAACGGCAACAACATTTTTATTCTATTTATTCCCTTTTTCCAAAGATATCGTTTTATCGTCTGCTGCCATAGCAACATAAATTAAGTTTCATTAAAAAAAATGCACAGTAGTATTTTTTTTTTCTAAATCGTATAGTTATTGAACAACTCAACACTTTAACAGGGGAATTAAATTCATTTTATTCACATTTTAGAATTAAAATCATGAACTCCCGTGCGTAGAACGGGTTAAACAGCTAGTTCTATTAAAATAATTCTAATTCTACTGAAATTAATAATAATTCTAAAATTAAATTTAGATCCAATCTACAACCAATTCCAATTCTACTATTATTTTAATTCTACTGTAATTACTTCTAATTCTACTTCTATCTGATTCTACTGCAATTTATTCTACTAAAATTCTTAAATTAGTGCCAACTTGTCATTGTTTTTGGCGACTTATTTTAACGCCAAATTTGGCACAGGCGTGTATGCGTGTGCCCGCGTATATTGTATTTCTACATACCAGTACATGTACATTTACTTGGTGACTTTCACTATCGAAACGGTACTTATTAGTTACCTCTGGTCACAAAATGGTTGATAAAGGGTTGAAAAAAGGTTTAAAAATAGTTTAGATACTAATTCCATTGGCCGATTTATCCACAAGCGTATACAGTTCTTGCGACAGGGGACTATAACATACCTTCCAACCCATAACATACCTTGCCAACCAACAGTTCCATCGAAAATACCTTTCAGGCGTTATAGTGTTCACTCATACACACACACATACATCAAGATTACAATACTTTCATTACACTGCATGCGTCTGGAAAGTAATAAATACTGAAACTGGATAGACACAGACATGCGAATGGGAGATTTAAGTTGTTTTAAATGTACATATTTTGCATTTTTCCTGAATAAAATGCAATATTTTAATTATTGCAATATTTAAATTGCCACACGCTTTTATCAAACGTAAAACTCGCATAATTATTTTTACTTTGTTTTAATCAAGATCACCCTCCCCTTATCATATTAACATCTATGTATTAGTTAATAGGATAAGGGGGTCTTGATTTAAAAAAAAAAAAATAACGTTATACTAAATTAAGTCACGTTCTGGTGAAATATGATTATTGGATCGACATAAGATAAGCATGAAAATAAACATATTTTATTGAACAATTGAGTAAAAAAAAAAAAAGAAAGAAAGAAAGAAAGAAAAATGCTTATCGGGTTTTTTTCTGGTCAGAAAATGGTTAAAAATAGTTTAGACACCAAATCCGTTGTCGGGTTTGTACGAAAACGAATACAGCTCTTGCAACAGTGGCCTACAACATATTTACCAAATGAGAGCTCAATCGAAAGCACAGTTTAAACATTATCGTATATACTCACACACGTGCATACATACATACATACATACGGATATCATCAAAAAACACCAAAAACGTACTCTGAGAATCTGAAAACGTGATCTCATCAAAAACGTCACCTGTAAAAAATGCAGCCAAGTCTCGTGATTCATTTTCCGTACAAAGTTCTGAAATCGTGTAAAGCCAAGTTTAGCTATCTTATTAACTCTGAAATTTTCATTCACAAATCACTCCTAGTCTCTACATCTTTAGTTAAATATTATTTTGTGATTTGGCAATTACGCAGCACAGGGAAGTTATTACACCTTACATTGTTATGGGATACGATGAGATAATATGATTAAGGCTAATTATATACGCACAGAGAAGTTATTACACCTTAATATGTTATGGGATGGCATGGTATTATTTGATTAAGACTAATTATATACATCACATTCTCGTGCTACTTAATTGCCAAGTCACAAAATAATAATTAACTAAACATGTAGAGACTCGGAGTGATTTGTGAATGAAAATTTCAGAGTTAATAAGATAGTTAAACTTGGCTTTATACGATCTCAGTACTTTGTACGGAAAATGAGTCACGAGAGTTGGCTGCATTTTTTACAGGTGACGTTTTTGATGAGATTTCACTTCTTTTTGTAAGTAATCCTCCTTTTCTTGATTTTGGGTTCTTTTCGGAGATCATCCACTGATTTTCGCTAAGCCCACACTCTGTCCCTATTATTTACAGGTATCAAAAATTTGAAGCTTTAGTTTCGTTTGCAAAGTACTGTAGATAAAAAGAGATTTCAGATTCCTAGGCAAGCACTAAGTTATGGAAGGGGGAGTGTCAAAAGTACTCTCAATTGCTTCCAGGATAGGTGCTATCCATCTGAGATATTACTCGCAGCCCTAGATACTTGATATTTAGCATAAAAGAACTTTTTAGTATAAAAAGAAAGCCAAAATTAAAAATTCCAATAAATCAAACTATATTCACTTTTTCGATGTTTTTTTTTTTCGTTGTTTTTTTAGTCTTTTTTTAGTCTTTTTTTTTTTTTTTTTTTTTTTTTTTTTCATTTTTTCTTACTTTGTATACTAAACCCTACCTTTCTGTCAAATGTCAAGCTTCTAGAACTACAAAATCGAATTATTTTCAAAATTTCGACTTTTTATAATTGATTTTTCGATTTTAATTCTAAGTTATTTGATTATCATGCCAATATAGTAATTCTTTGATCCGTCTTCTTAGGATCATTTAGGTTCAATTTAGAGATAAATCAAGTTAATCTTAGAGTCACCATGATTTTATTTAGAAAGGACTATCAAGCCATAACCAGCCAGTAATGTCGGGAGGGTAGGGGGAGCCGAGAAAATTTTTGTGGGCTACCATCATTTAACAATCTATATTTCATATGCGAAGTAAATAGAGTATAACCTGTGAAAGAAAACAAACCTGTCTATAACGAAATCGTCTATAACGTAGCCAGTCTATAGCAGGAACTTTTCTATAACGAAATTCGTAAACTAAAGAAAAGAAAACCATAATCCGGGGGAAATGACATAAAACAATTAGGGGCGTTGTACTAGCTAATAGGACAATTATCTTAAAACTAATGTTTCTAGCAGTATAAAATCAAATTGTTTTCGAATTTTCGATTTTTTAAAGATATTTCGATTTTTCGATTTTATTTTCGAATTTAACGAATTTTTTAATTGTTCTTTTATTGAATAGTAAATACTACCTTTACACCAAGTTTTAAGTTTCTAAGACTACAAGATAAAATTATTTTCAATTTTTGATTTTATCGAATTTTTTTTATAATTTTCTGGATTTTTTAATTTTTTCTTATTTTGTATCCTTTATTACAAATTTCAAGTTTCTAGCGCTACAAAATCGAATTATTTTGAAATTTCCGATCTTTTTTGAGTTTTTTGTTCTATTTTCGAATTTATTGTGTTTTAATTTTTCCTTTTTCTGTATCCTAAACAATAAGTTTACGTCGAATTTTAAGTTAATCTACAAAATCGAATTTTTTCAATTTTTCGGATTTTCGAAATTTTTTTTTCGAATTTTACAGATTTCTTCTTTTTTTGTATCCTAAATACTACCTTTATTCCAAATTTTAAGTTTCTAGCTCTACAAAATCGAATTATTTTAAAATTTTCGTTTTTTTTTTTCGATTTTTTGATTTTATTTTCGATTTTTGTTGTGTTTTTAATTTTTTCTTTTTCTGAATCCTAAACACTACCTTTACACCAAATTTTCAGTTTCTAAGACTACGAGATCATATTATTTTCAATTTCTCTCTTTTTCTTTTTCTTTCTTTCTTTTCTTTTTTTTTTTTTTTTTTTTTTTTTTTTTAAATTTTTTAAATTTTCGATTTTTTTTTTCGAATTATCCATATTTTTTAATGTTTCCTTATTTAGTATCTTAAATATTACCTTTATTCCAAATTGCAAGTTTCTAGTTCTATGAAATCGAATTATTTTCAAATTTTTCTTATTTTTCGATTTTTTTTTATTTTATTTTCGAATTTTATTGCGTTTTTTATTTTAACTTATTCTGAATCCTTAACACTATCTTTACCGCGAATTTTAAGTTTCTAAGGCTAAAAGATCAAATTATTTTATTTTTTTCAATTTTTTTCGAATTTTTGAATTTTTTTTTTTCGAATTTTCCGGATTTTAAAGTTTTTAAGACAAGATCGTGTTGTTTTCAATTTTCAATTTTGTTCGAATTTGTTGAATTTTTTTTTTTTTTTTTTTTTTTTTTTTTTTTTTTTTTTTTTTTTAATTTCCGGATTTTATATTTTCACTAGCTTTATTCCAAACTTTAAGTTTCTGTGGCTGCGGGATCTACCCAATCTTTTTGATGACGCGAGAGTGAGTGAGTGCGTGAGTGACAAAAAATCGAAACTTTCAGTTCATATATCGTCTGCACTAATTTATGGGTATTTTTCGAATTATCCATATTTTTTAATTTTTCCTTATTTAGTATCTTAAATATTACCTTTATTCCAAGTTTCGAGTTTCCAGCGCTATAAAATCGAATTATTTTCAAATTTTCCTTATTTTTCGATTTTTCCGATTTTTTTCGATTTTTTTATTTTATTTTCGAATTTTATTCGTTTTTTTATTTTAACTTATTCTGAATCCTAAACACTATCTTTACTGCGAATTTTAAGTTTCTAAGGCTAGACGATCAAATTATTTAAATTTTTTCAATTTTTTTCGAATTTTTCGAATTTTTAAAATGTTTTTTTTTTCGAATTTTTCGAATTTTTCCTTATTTTGCAACCTAAATACTACCTTTATTCCAAATTCCAAGTTTCTAGCGCAACAAAATCGGATTATTTGAAAATTTTCGATTTTTTTCGATTTTTTCAATTTTGCTTTCGATTTTTTTGGTGTTTTTGATGTTTTCTTTTTCTGGATGCTAAACACTACCTTCACACAAATTCTTAAGTTTCTAAGACTACAAGAACGTATTATTTTCAATTTTCAATTTTGATGGAATTTGTTGAATTTTCGAATGTTTTTTTTTTTTTTTTTTTTTTTTTTTTTTAATTTTCCGGATTTTATAATTTTTCCTTTCTTTGTATCCTAAACACTACCTTTTTTCCAAATGTCAAGTTTCTAGGGCTACGGGATCTACCTAATCTTTTTGATGACGCGTGAACGAGTGAGTGAGTGAGTGAGTGACAGAAAATCGAATGTTTGAGTTCATATATCGTCTGAACTAGAAAAGACAGAAAGTTGTAATTTTAAATTTTAGTCCTGTGTGCCAAATACTCTAGAAAAACGAAGTTTCAAATTTTTGGGATTCTCCAGCGCGGAGATATGGGGGGGTCAAAAGTGCCCTGAGTTGCTTCCAGAAAAGTATGCTTACGGCCATGCTTTCTCGACTTGGCGGGGGCACTGCCGTGCCTCCAGATGAAATTCTAATATACGCGCATACATACACACATACATACTGATATCATCAAAAAACACCAAAAACGTACTCTGAGAACCTGAAAACGTGATGAAATTCTAATATACGCGCATACATACACACATTATCGAATAGGTTTAAAAATAGCGAAAATGAATTCAGAAAACCTCCAAACAGTAAAAATTATGCCAAAATAAACATAATCGGATTTTTATCATGACTCCAATACTTTCCTTACAATATATGCGTTCGGAAAGTACAATTGTAAAACAGATTTCATCTTTAAGGCATTGATCATCGTCGTTAAATTTTAAGAATCGCAAGAAAAGATTTTATTTTTTGTTTATTTTTTGAATATTAATATTATAATATTCAAAATTAATATTGCTGTTACAATTGATATTGCATTAATATTGCTGTTACAATTGATATTGCATTAATATTGTAATATTAATATAACGTAGCAAGAACAGTTGTTTTTCTTTTACTTGCACAAAAATGGGAATTTAGTGCTAGTCTTGGAAACTTTATTTTAAGTTTGACCTAATGAAAGCCTCAAATTAAACTCAAATATGGATTTTTTTTTTTAATGTTTAAGCTAGTTTAAGTCTGTGATTTAACCACTTTGTGACTAAAGGAGTAATTTTTTATTAGAAATTTTTATTTTGTGAATTTTTCTGAACTAGGAAGTGTAATTTCTGTAGCTATTTTTTTAAGTTTGGGAGATAAGATTTTTTTTCTCTACTAAAAGCTTGCGCATGTATAAAAAAAACAGCAAGCCGATTTTGAAAAAAAAAAAAAAACTCATTTGCATGCCTAACGACGGAGACTGGTAAAGAGTTTGACTGGTTTTTACAGAGGGAAATTAACAATCGAAACTCTATACTAAATACAGAACAGTGGTCATTTTTCCTCAAACTGTCACCTTTTCCAGATTGCTATCTCTTTAATAAAATATGTATCTATTTTACCGTTTACCATTGGACAGTGCAATCATTAGAGTCCATGGCATAAAATGTTGAGTTCTGAGTCGTTGGATTTATCGTTACACACATATTGTACTGAAAATAATTTATTGTTTTGTTTCATTTGATATTGTTTTGGCAATTTCAAGCACATAATATAAATATTCTTTAAAGAACTATATACTAACTGCACTAATACTAATATAAAATGTTTTATTTGGGCCAGACATTTTGACCCTACTAAGATTTTTTATTATTATTATTAAATACTAGGGTATTCAAATCGGTCTTCCCGGTTTACAGAACATAGGGGAAAAACATTTTGTTATTGAAAACTCTAATAGATTTTTTTTTTACATTTAAATATATATATATATATATATATATTAGATTGCCCACACTGCAAAAGAAAATTGTTGATTTTACGGTATAATACTGGCAGCTGGGATGCCAGTATTATCCAGTAAAATCAGCATTTTTTTTTTCAGTGCAGTAATAACACCGAAAAGCATTTTTATCTGAAAAATATAAATAATATATTCAAATAAAATTTATGAAAAGTGATACTTTCATATTAGCCGCATGACAGGAGCCGAAGAAATCGCAAACATTTCGCTACTTACAGAAGCCTTTTTGATTCGGATAATTTCAGTGGTTTAAGCCAGTAGTTCAATTACATGTCTCTTAAATTTGTGTTTTATTTATATTATTTTATTTATTTATTGAAATACTTTAGAATATCGAATAAAGGCTATACAAACTAATAAAGATATACAAACTGATTATATTGTATTTGTTTACACCATTCTCGGATTTTGCCATTATTTTACTCGCAATATTAGTCTTAAATTCTATAGATAAGCCTCAGCGGATTACAATTTAAGAATCGCTGTTTTAAATTATTTAGAGTTACACTTTGAATTTATTTTTCTCATATTGCATTCTTTCGATGTATCCAGTAAGATCAAAAGGCTAAATCTTCAACATATTTATTATTATTATTATTATTATTATTATTTACTTGATTTTTTTAAGAGGCGCTCTTAGGGTATGTTTTTAGGAAACTAAAGGTCAAATTTCCAATAATATAAATAAGATTATTATAAAAATGTTAAGAAAATAGTAATTTTTACTGCATTTTAAGATATGCCATGGCATTTTATTTATTTTAATTAAACTAATTAACTTTTGAGAAATCTGATCCTTACAATTATCGAGTACACTTGTAAGAAAAGTATGAAAAAAGATAAAAACAGTAGAAGTGTGGTTTTAAACTTTCTTAAATTTAATTTTTCAAATTTAATTTTTTTCAAATTTTACCATAAGAGCCATGAATTTTTTCTTAATTCAATAATTTTCTTTTGTGAAACCAAAAATGTCAAAAAGGTATTAATAAGTACTCAAAGTAAAAAAAAAAAGTTTAAAGGGTACCGAGTCCACTTAAAATAATCCAAAAATCTGCAATATTCTCTCATGTAGTATTCAGTAGAGGAAAGAAGCATCTGTTGGAAGACCACAAACCTTTTTTCAAGTTATGTCGCTTCCTATCAGTCAAGATGAACAGGGTTTTAATTCATTGCATAAAAAAATGCCTATAGCGTCCAAAAATCAACCAACCAACCAATTTAGCGGGGCACAAAAACTAGACAGTGCCCTGGGCACAAAAATGTCAGGTCCTGAACTTCCTAAATAAAAAGAATCAGTGTCTGTCGATGCATGAAGGCTACGCATAAATAAAGCAAAACTATAACATTATTATTACATCGAGCCATCAATTTCGCTTAACATCGATCCTGACAATAGTGTAATCGACAATCAGCCAATCCAAAACGTATGAACGCTTTTACTTTTCCCTTTTTAAAGAAACGAACTTTCGTGCCTCAGATAAAGATAAATATAATAATAATCGTAGAATCCTTCATTAACATCATTAAACCATTTCGACTCGACATAAATCCTTGATCAGTAAATCACGTATTAGCGAATCTATTAAAAAATATGCTACATAACTAGATGTATTAGATAATACGAGCAGGCACAAAACACGAAACAAAAGCGTTTATTAGTCATTAACCTCTAAAGCGAAGAAGGAAATATTGCATATCACACCATTTTGTCGTTTTTTTATGCATCCATTCTTCATGTAATTATGCATTATTTATAATTCCTCGTTGTCTTCGTAACTTGCATTGAGAACCGTATTAAAAGTAGCCGGGTGCGGATTTTTCTTTTTCTTTTAATTTTTATTTCCTCAAGTTTTTATGCGAAGAAAACAGAGGAAAAAGTATCCAGTTCGTGCACCGAATGAACCAATCAGTCAAAAACAATTACGACTGTGCCCACTTGTGTAATATGATAAGTTTTGGTCATTGAACTTGAGTTTAATTCAGGTATCAAAATACGTGATAAGTAAGCGAGAAAATACCCTTGAAACCTGTTGCACATATCATGTATCGTGGAAAGAATTACAGACATTTATTTTTATTATTAATATGCTAAACTTGGATATTGACAGGTGGTAAAGAGAAAACTTGATATCACTGTCGATAGTTTGAATATAAATTAAAAGCTGTTCTGAGATTCTTTTGTTTTTAATGAAATGGTAAAAAAGTAAATTGCTTACAGTTGCCTGTTCAATAGAAAAATTGCGAGGCAAGGAGATGAAAAAAGCGGGACAGCAGCTTCTCATGTGGGATTTAATCAGATATACAGGGGAATTCATAAAGAGAGATACAATTTCTACGCATCACGAAACAAGAACAATGTAAGATATGTTAGGTAACTAGCAATAAAATTGCTGGAAAATGTTTAAAGGGTTCTTTGTTGTTGTTGTTGTTTTGAGTCGGTTGCAGATGTGTGCCTCCCTAGTCACACCTCACACAACACACTTCAAGCCAATAATCTATTTCTGAACACGTGAGTTAAGATACCTGAATCAAAAGCAGTAACAGTGACTGATACGCTACTTCTGTTTCGTTATATCAATAGGTTTATTATAGTTTCTTTGGTATAAGGTATAAGAAAATACTTTGAACTCAGGATTGTTGTGGAGGGTATACAGTGATATACGCCGTATATCTTCTGGATTGTTTTAAGAAATTCCGTATACCCTCTGTTTCTCAAATAAAACTATAGCTCTGGGTATATCCTTTGCCTGTAACGTATACCCTTTGGTGGTTTACCATTACAACACTGTTGTGCTTTAAGCCCCCACTTCCTAGAAGTTGGTTCTCCCACTATAAAAAAAGGTCATAAGGTGTTAAATCGGGACTTCTGGTTAACTACAGAGGCATGTTGTAATTGACGACTCGTCGAATATATATACTCTACGCATCATATGGAATCAATAACTTCTTTCTCAGAATTCACCAGGATATGAAATCTACACTTCGCGACTCCCTGCAGACGCTGCCATTTTGACTGACTGGTCATGTGACACGTACATTATTATCTACCTCAGAGGTCGCCAACTTTTTTGCTATCTTGGTCGCATTTGAATTTTCACCGAAAGCCGTGCAGCATCGACCAAGGTCAGTCAGTGGTTGGGAGGGTGCATCGTCTATCCTCTCTCGTCTGCCTCTGCTGTGGGACCGTGTACGTTAATGGGAGCTGGTGCACGTTAAATCTGTTCGTGGCTCCAAAGTCCTCCAAGTTCTATATAAGCGTTACCTCTGGGGGTGCCAATCCAGATGCAGGTCTCTCATCTGGAATTGGTTCAAAATTAGGAGACCTCTTGAAGTCCAACCTCTCTTGAGGCTCGGGCACCTCTTCTTTTAGAGAAGTGCTTTGGCACTTTCTCTGACACGCCAACAACAAACCATCTTCGCGGGCGCACTACCCCCCCCCCCCCACACTCGACACACGCAGTCATATACAGCACGTGGTAAGAACGACACAAAACCAAAGAAATCAGTTCGCGTTTGCTATGCAAATACGCAAATCTTTGTGTTAAAATTAAATACATGATATTCCGATCAATACTAAATCCATCGTTTAGCAAAATTGTATATATATTTTTTTTAAATCGGTTTTTAAATATATATTTTGCTAAATTTACGTTGGATCAAAATGATAAGAATGTCGTAAATGTTTCAAAACCGCTGTTCGTGACTGGTGGATTTTTCGGATATCATTTAACAAAGCATTTAAATGAGACTCTGAGCGCATTCGTTTAATTCACAAAACTTTTTGACGATGGAGAGAGGAAAAATTCTTTCTGACTTCGAAAAAAGCCAAATTCTAGCTTATAATAACATCGAAATGTCACTACAGAGAATTGCTGATAAATTAAACCTTCAGAGAGTGTCATTTTTAATTTCTTACAGAATACAACTTCTTATTAATACAGCAAAATCTACAGGAATGCTGAGAATTCTTTCGAAACGATCCGAAAGTTTGCTTGTTGGCACGGTCGCAAGCAAAAAAAAAAGAAGAGCTATAAAAAAAGACTGGAATCCTTAAATATGTGAAACCACGTCGGTCTGGCCAATAAAAGACCGCATATCTGGCCAATAAAAGACCGCATTCAGTTTGCAGATAAATATCTGAAGCAACAACCGAATTGGTCTAAAATTATTTTCAGTGATGAAAAGAAGTTTAATTTCGATGGTTCGGATGGTGGAATGACCTTCAAAAGGAAAAGGACGTATTTTCTTCGCGTTCACAAGGTGGAAGCTCCCTAATGGTTTCGGCTGCTTCTACAGGTCTCTCCGCCAGAAAATACCCTTCTCACGCATTTAATGTGATTAACAACGCAAGATTTTTAAAACGATCTCCCTGATCACACGCCACACTTTATCCTATTACACTGTACTATCGTACACAATCCCAACTATAGACCACCAATTCTTATCGCCCTCTACGTGGATCTCCGTCCACTCACTCGCTCGGCCTATACTCGGCTCTGTGTAACAGTAACACACTGCTCCTTCCGGCTCTCGCTGCCGTCCTGCCTCGAACTCTCTCTCGAAGTGAAAAAGAATACATAAATAAACACAATAATACATGATAATAATTAAATACTGTTAATTCACTAATAATCTATACAAGACATATGTCCTATTAACGTCAGGAACCTGACAGCGTCATAACTCGGTGTGAGTTTCGCCAAAAAAGTGACGATTACCTACTGTTTTAGATACCAATTTCTGGCCATTATTTACAATAGTATGAAAAAAATAAAGGTTGAAAACTGTTTTAGTTGTACAACTTTTGTTATTTTTGCTGCAAAAGTGGCATCACTTAGAGATTGCAGCAGGAAGTGGATGTATTTAGGGTGTGCTTTTTTTCACATACACATTAAAAGCTAAAATATATTTCTGTGAATGGTATATTCATTTGAAATGAGTCCCGTGGAGAACGTTTGGAGTATTATAATGCGCAATATCTACCAAATAATATTCAAATGTTCCCGTATAACTCGAAATCAGAATTTAAATTCTGCCATTTGTGTGGTATGGCGTGTTTTGTCACCTCGACAAGTTCGAAAACTTGTAAACTCTATGCCATAACGTTGCATTGAAGTTATTGAACAAAAAGAAAACACAACTGACATATAATATTGCTATAATTTAGAAACATCAGTTTCGTTCTTATCATTTTGCTCCTATTGCATATCCAGTGAAAATGAAATTTATTATATTATGATACTAACAATTGCTTTACAATGTTTTTTTTATATTTATATTGCCTATTTAGTTTGATAAAATCAATGTTTATATTTGGATTAATGCAATTATATTCATTATTTAATCAATTAAATGATCGTTCCTAGTTCCTATCATTTTGCACCCCGATATATATATTTATGTAGGCGTGTGTGGGATGTACCTTACATAAAAATATACAATCTCATATTATATATATATATATAATAGCGCTATGTGTATAACACTTCCGGAGTGAAGTCATCCGGATCCCGATCTTTCATTAAAATCGGTTATTTTATTTTAATTTTCAGTGATTTAATTTTTTCAATAAAGCTGCATAAGATTAACCTTTTTAGAAAGATTGTGCAAAACAAAAACAACTTGAGTGATGAGCTATATCGAAATATGCATTTTTCTTTTCGATATATCTTGCTTTGAAAATAGTATTACCCAGCAATAAACAATAAAAAACAATATGCGATTCATTCCTTTGAAATTCATTAAAATATAGACCATGGATGCAATAATTTTGCTCAATGGTAATATAAAACATACAAAGCTAAAACTATTTTTGCAGTCATTTCACGATTTCAAAAACAATGTTTAATTATGAATGTTTATGATTCATTCCTTTGAGATTTATTAAAATATAGACCATGGAGCTCATTGGCAAGATAGCGATCTGAACGAACTCCATGCATAAAAACTTTCTTTAAAAATGCCAATTTAAGGCAAGCAAAGGTGTATATTAAATGCAATATTGTTAGAATTTTTATATTCGGTCTGTTTTAATTTTTTGTTCACAGCTGTGAATGACTCTTGAGAATAACTCCATTGTTATTCCTAAAAAAATATATTCTTTCAAGTGGCATCACAAATCAAGTTTACTATTTAGATCAACATGTATACGTTTTGATTTAGATTTGATTTTTTAATCTTATAGCGTGTGTTCTTTTTTACTATTAGCTAACAAATTTATTAGGAATTTAAGTCTTACAGATTTTTTTAAATTTATATTCACATAAGGAATTGAAGGTTATAGATTTTTGTTTAATGCAATGAACAAAAACGAAAGCCCCATTGCAAGAAGACGGCGAAAGAATAATGAGCGGCAAGCAAGATGGCTAGCAAGGCAAAGCCAGGGCTCGCGGGATAGAATTCGGGCGGCAAATGCTGTAACTCAACAAGTATGACGACGACGAGATAAAGATGCAGAAGCCCATCGTTCTCGAGAGCTTCAAAGTCGTGTAAATATTGAAGTCGATGAACACTATTGTGGATCGATGAACGTTATTTGCCAGTTCTATGGTTCCAAAAATTTCAGAGCTGAACGCCCGCCTGATGGAAAATTTACAAGTTGCTTCCGTAAAGGAAGAGTGAAACTGGTGAAGCCTATAAATGCTGAGGGAAATTTTTTGTCATACCCTAATCTTTTGTTGAACTTCCTTATGGATCCGAGCAATCCTGATTACAAGAACTTTCGCGAAAATATTAACACGTCATTCTGACGGCTATCTTCTAGTTGTAAATATCCGTTGATCACAGATGTATATTTATGAAAAATCTTATGTGAAAAGAAAAACAAAGATGCTCTACAACTGTCAACGTCAAGTATACAAAGAATAAAACCTACGCAATGCCCAAAAATGACATGTTTCCCTGCTTACTGTTGTCTCTTTGAATCTTCAGTATTTTGCTCTCAGAAGATTTTATTTTGTACAGATAGAGAAACCCGTAATTATCTTTATCATAATCAATATTTATTATCCACAAATGGAAAATATGTACTTATGCGTTTGAGTTTCTAAAATTATAGCGGCTTCGTGTGCGCACCAGAAGGCATCGGTGAGCACAATTGCGCCATCGCGCGCGTGGTTGGCCATGGCCACCCAAGATATATTTCTTTAGATGGAAGGATGAATCAAGACATTTCTGACGTCTTCCAATGTCACGATGGCGTTTTTCTTTTATACAGCTAATCTACGTTTCGATTTTCCCCACAAGCGTTTGAGAAGAGCCAATCAAATACGGGTAATTTCGCACATACATTGTATGCTCCACCCCATTCGTGTGGCCCAATGGACGGAACATTGATTAGCTGTATAAAAGAAAAACGCCATTGTGACGTCGGATGACGTCAGAAATGCTTGTGGTCCATTATTTTGTGACGCTGAGAGGTGAATAGCTGAGTCCTACCATTTCAAAATGTAGTTTTTAAAAAACTCACAGATAAATACGAAATATGATTTATAATGTATAATTATACGCTGCAAAACACAGCAAAAGTAAAACTTTTCGAAAACACGAATCCTTTTTCAATCTAAACTGTAATGCGCGATTATTTATTACAAGACCAAGAAGCAAGACTGTTTCCATTTTTACTTTCTTCTATCTATAATAGAAGAAAGTATTGTAATCGAAATATTTTTCGACTTCCGGTTTTCAAAGGATTTACACGTTTTAGGGGTCAGAGATTCCAAAAAACTTGTTTTTACAAAAGGTCTGTTTGTCCGTCCTCATTGTACCGTCAAAAAGTATATGAAGTTAGGCTTCAAACTGAACCAATTTTTTTGCTATGTTTTTTGGCTATGGCCAGCAGGTCCCATTTGAATTTGGGAATATTCCGACGAAAGGGGGCGCTGCGATAGCGATTTTTGTTCCATTTTCACTATTGTATCATCGAAAAGTGTATGAAGTTATGTCGATAATTGAACTAATTTTTTTATATATGTTTTTAACTATGGTATGCAGGTCTCAGTTGAATTCGGGAATATTGCGCCTGGGGGGAACGTTGTGATAGTCATTTAAAGATTTCAAATTCAAAAAAAAATGTACAAAAAATTTAGAAATCCAAAAAAATTTTTGCATTAAATGTTAGACCTTGATCCAAGGATTCCAGAGCATTTTTTGTTTTGCCTCTATCTTAAAATATGGCTGAGATATAGCAGTTTGAATTTTTAGGGTAGCTGACATTTTGAAACAATATAGCACGATTCCTCCATAAACAGGTTTAATTTATGAGTTTTAGTGAACATGGTTTCGGCAAATTTTCTTTCATTGTTGTAACCATCGTTTCAACTCTTACATGCTTAACACTATATATTTAAATTCCCACAAGCTTGGCAACAATTGACGAAATATTGCCAAACTTTTCGATAATAATACGTTGCCTTATATGAAGCCAACTTGGCTATGTCTGTCTAATTTGGCGATATTCTCATTGAAATTCAATATTGACGAGAACAGGGAATGGCTCTTCTGTAATCGGTTTCCACGCGTTTTAGCTTCGTTTTTTTTTTTCAGTAAAATTAGCTAAAATCTTAAAACCAAGCAATAGGGAGACTATATTTTCCTGCCGGTACAGGCCAGAAGGACTTTTCGTAGTTTAGTATAATACATCGGCTGATCGCATCCAGGTAACCCGACGATTCGCAAGCAGCTGACGTGTACAACAGAATGACAAAAAATATTGATTTTGTTTGGCGGTTTGATAGCGAATTTTGAAATATTAACATGTATGAGATAGAAGAAAATTTTGGGATTGGCGTATCCGACTAGTTCAGCGGTTCCCAACCTGGGGTACGCGTACCCCTGGGGGTACGTGGCGGCGCTGCTGGGGGTACGTGAAAATAATATCGGTAATGGCGGAATTCACAAAAATGGTTTAACTGAAAACACATAAAGAAAATTGATAGTTTTGGATTACAAAGTTAGTCTTATGTGTAAATCAAATACGTTACATTCAAAAAGAAAGAAAAAGCCCACTGGATCTAATAATTCAATGATAATGTAATGTCACTAGCTCTGCTCACTGTTAAGCAAATTGCATGTGTTCTTATATATCTTCCCCCATCTTCCCGAAAACTTCAATTAATAATTATGCAATATTCTTTTCGTACCACTTTTTTTTCATTGTTCCGTTTTTAATAATTGCAGAACGACAATTACCTCAGATCTTCTGGTTTTAATGTCTTTTGTTAAAATGTGTAGAAAAGTTGGTTGTTATTTTCGTTTTTGAATAGGCGGAGTTATATCAATAACGTATTTTAATAGAAAAGCTTCCCTCATTTTAATGAGCATTTAATTTGAAATGTTTATTTATTTTATGAGTGATTTTGTGTTGTGCTTAACATGGATAAATGGTTGAAAACCGGGACTCTTAAGAGAAATGCAACTACGATTGAAATTGTACCTGGTGAGTCCGGAATTGCAAGTACTTCGAAACAATCTGATCATTTAGAAGTGCAAGACAACCTGAGTGCAGCTGTTAATAGGCCTGTTTTGGTAAGTAATACTTTAAATAAAACTGGAAGCATCAGTGCCCCATTAAAGAAACGAAAATATATGAGTTCTTAAAATAATGAGTACTTAAAATATGGATTTTCATTCACGGGAGGGGAAGATTTACCAAAATCCCTATGCGTTGTATGTGGAGAGATATTGTCGAACGGCCGCATGATAACCTCTTTATTAATGCGCCATTTAGAGACAAAACATCCAATGTACAAACAGAAGGATGTTAGTTTCTTTCAGCGACTATCAAGCGGCCCTAATGTAGCATCTTACGTGTTGTCTACAAGAAATACAATGAGAATGCTGTTGAAGCATCGTACAGAATATGCTATCATATTGCTAAAAGTGGTAAAAATCATACAATGGCTGAAAATTTGATATATCCTTGTATCAAAGATGCTGTCGAATGTATGTTTGGTGAGGAACATATGAATAAATTAAAAACATTCCTTTCTCAAACAATACAGTTGCTCGAAGGATAAATGACATGTCTGCCGATATTGAATATATTGTAATTCAAAGAATAAAAAAGAGTCCCTACTTTTCAATTCAGGTGGATGAGAGTACTGATATCTCCAGTCTGTCAATTTTGCTTGTTATTGCAAGATATTTGAATGATAATGTACTTGAAGAAAATTTGCTACTCTGCTATCCTCTCACAGAATGATGTACAGGAAAAGATATATTTAATGCCATTCACAGTTATTTCTGTGAAAAAGAAATTCATTGGGCCAATTGCTATGCGGTTTGCACTGATGGTGGGAAATCTATGTCTGGGTGTTATTTAGGCTTACGCGGTCTAATGAAAGAAATTGCACCTCATGTAGGAATCATTGCTGTATACACAGATACAGTCTAGCGACCAAACCTCTGACAGACTTATTGAAGGAAGTACTTCACCAAGTTGTCAAAGTTATTAATTTTATTAAGGCCAATTCAACAAACTCTAGACTATTTAAATCTTTGTGTGAAAAGATGGACAGCCTGCATGCTACATTGCTTTTGCACACAGAGATGAGGTGGCTTTCACGAGGAAAAGTACTTGAAATATTATTTGAATTGAGGCATGAAATTCAAGTTTTTTTTTAACATCCTTTTGAGCTGAGCTTTAAATTACATGAAAAAAATGGCTTCAAATGCTTGCATACTTATCTGACATTTTTTCCGAAATAAATAAACTTAATTTAGGATTACAAGACAGTTCCATAACCATTTTTAAGGTATCTGACAAGATTGAGTCAATGATTAAAAAATTAGATTTTTGGGAATCATGCATCAGAAAACACCAGTCAGAAGTTTTTCAAACAATTTACAATTTCTTATCTGACATTGAGCTAAAATTATCGGAAGAAGTAAAATCTTGTACAATGGCTCATTTAACAGGACTTAAAACGTCGTTCAGAGAATATTTTCCGAAGCAGAGTTGTGAAGATGCACATCTGATAGACTTATTGAAGGAAGTACTCCACCAAGTTGTCAAAGTTATTAATTTTATTAAGGCCAATTCAACAAACTCCAGACTATTTAAATCTTTGTGTGAAAAGATGGACAGCCTGCATACTACATTGCTTTTGCATGCACATGTGTCGAAAAAACAAATATCGCAATAAGCTTGATGTTGCTCCTGACTTGAGACTATATCTGTCTTCGTTTGAACCCGATTTTAAGAAACTCAGTTCCACGAAACAAGCTCAAGGATCCCATTGAGAGTATGAAAAGTCATTTTGATTTCAAACCCATTTAACGATTTGTTCTTCCAACAAGCCGAAAATTTATCACTTCTTGAAAAAGGAAAATTAATCGAACTTTCGACTGATTCTTCTTTGCAATCTGATTTCGACCAAAGAAATATTATTACTTTTTGAATAGCAGTAAAAGAAGAATACCAAGAACTCGGTGACAAGGCTATAAAACACTTGTTGCCTTTCACAAATACCGAGCTTGTCGAAAGAGCATTTTCGTCTTATGCGTATATTAAAAACAAATATCGCAATAAGCTTGATGTTGCTCCTGACTTGAGACTATCTGTCTTCGTTTGAACCCGATTTTAAGAAACTCAGTTCCACGAAACAAGCTCAAGGATCCCATTGAGAGTATGAAAAGTCATTTTGATTATTTGTATGTAATGAGAAAAAGTTTACATTAATAATCATCGTAAGATAGCTAAAATTTCATTTAATGCTATATTAATTTTTTTTTTTTAATGTTTAACTAATATTATAAAAAGCAATATTAATTTTCAAATGCAAGTTAAAAATTAAAAGGTTAGTGACAATGTAATTTGTGTCAATTTATTATTTGGTTCTGATAAGAAGATTACTAATGAAAAAAAAGCATATTTGGGTTAAATGGTTGAGATGAGGGGAGGGGAGTATTAATGAGAAATGGGGGTACGCCGAAGTGAAAAGCCTAAGAAAGGGGTACGTGTAAGAAAAAAGGTTGGGAAGCGGTGGACTAGTTGATCAAATGGTCAGGAAAAAGAAAAATTAGGTAGGAATTTTTAAAAAAATAATAAATAAAGCCCTTTATAATGTTCCAGATTACTGTAATATAAAAATAGATTACAGGTATTAAATAAAAACCAATGTTTATAATCAACATCTAAAAACCCTATTATTAAGCAAAAACATATGCGTGAGTAACGAACCGTCACACTGCCAAAAAATTTATCTTTTACTGCATTTTTTTTTTTTTTTTTTTTTTTACTTTCTAAACTTCGCACAATTTCAGTTTTTACGCTTTCGAATAGTAAAAAAAAAAAATGCACTTACAAATTCAAGTGGGTTAAAAACTGTATCTTTATTTACTGATCTTTTAGGGGTTTTAAAAAAAATTTCAAGCTTGAATATTTTTAAATCTGCGTGCAATCCAATTATGCAGGTAATAAACCCATTTGCATTTAAAACAATCTAAATAATTCAGCATTTGTTTGTTTCCGTGTAACATTCTATAAATAAATTGTCAAACGAAGTTAAAGCTTCACAAATAAATAAATAAAACACAAATTTAACAAATATGTAATCGAATTACGTGTTTAAACACTGATATAATAAGAATCACAAAAGTTGTTATAAATAGTTCGTGAGTGACCGCTGGCATCCTGCTAATACGAAAGTACCAAAAACGCTCTCTAGTGTAGTTGGTGGACAATCTAAGAAAATGTATACACTGTTAAAAATAAATCCGTCAATTCACGGTAAAACTACTGGCAGTAAAATTGCCGGACTTTTTCCGTTCCGTTAGTACATTTTCCGTTTTGAAAGATAAAGGAAGGGAAAACTCCGTTTGAAGAATCGGTAAGTTTCCGTTATAAATAAACTCGGTTTTAAAAAATGTCATCTCTATTTGTGCTGCCATCTGTTGATTATTACGGGAGTATTTAATATTTGATATAATGCAAGAACATTTTCTGCCCGTCCTGAGACTCGAACTGGGAACGTTAGTGGTTTGAGCCGAGTGCTTTACCATAAGACCAGCAGGTCCTTGCTAGAGTAAGAGTAGGAAACGATGATAGGGATTTCTTCAAATCGCAGCTTGGGACTTAAACAATTTGGGGTTTAGAAAACTGGTAATTTTGAAGTTAATTGCGGGGATATTTCGTAATGAGATGATGGTTGAAAACTATAGTATTAATAGAGGATAAAAACATGAATTATATATATTCTTAATTTGATTGTTAGATGTAAAATATAAATATTATATTTTGAATTAAATTCGATAATTTTTTTTTTTGCTTTTTTGCGAAAATCGATTTTTAATCAACTATTATGTATTTTTTAATTGTGTTCGTTTAGAGTATATTTTCAGTGTGAGTGTTTTTTATAACTTTAAAAAATAAATTGCGAATAATTTTAAAGGAATGAGTTTAATTCGAAAGTATTATTTTTGTTTGTTGCTTTTTTAAATAGAATCGATTTTTTTTCACTTAATTTAGCTATTTTATATATATATTAATCTGTTTGTTTAGAATATATTTTAAGTGCGAATACTTTTTTATAATTTTAAAAAAATGAATTGCAAATAATATTAAAAGAATGGAAAGAATTAATTTTTGCTTTTTTAAATTCGAAAGCACTATTTTCTTGTTGTTGTTTTAAATAAACTTGAAATTTTAATTTATGGAATTTTTAGTTTTTCTGTGCAGCAACATGTCAGTTTTTGAAACATTGAAAATAACATGCAGCAGATAACGGAATATCTCCGTTGGCTGCTTTCTTATATGAGGAAATTTTCTGCTTTTAACTGAAAATGCCCTTTTGTCATAAAAAGGGACTTTTTCTGTGAAATTCAGGAAAAAAATACCCGTGAATTTCAGATTATTTTTAACAGTTTACTGTAAAAAAAAAAAAAACCGTCAATTTACGGAAAAAGGACTGGCAGCAGAGTTGCCTTAATGTTTCTGTTTTTTGAGGAATGTTCCATCTTTGTAGTCCATAAATGGAGCGATACAGACGCGAAGGAGTTTAAGCGCATGTGTGGCGATCAAAAATACTGCAATCCCATTGGATGATATATTTTTACATTAATAATTCCGTATTTTAAACTCTGTAATCTTAAAAGTCTAAAAAGTGTACAATTTAGGGATACAGTTTATGCACTTTTTGTGCACAATTCAGTTTGCAGTTTTTATGCATAAGTAGAGGTGCCAAATACGTTCGGACTTTGTGCACTTTTTTTGCAAACTTTTTCTAGCTGGGTAGCAACAGATATACGGGAGAGATTCCATTTTTCTAACAAAACGGAAACTTTCTGATCAAAATTCACGGAAGACAACCTGTCAATAAACGAAATTTTTTAACAGTGTAGATATAAAAACTAATAGGCGCCTCCGGCGCCCGCACGGCGCCGGGCGAGCCCACTCCTCATCGTGCCCAAATCCTGAGGGATTTTTAACGCAGACCATGACTTTGTCTCGCCAGGTCGCTACGATCGATTCAGAGGGTTCGCGTTCCAGCGACGCCTCCTCATCTTTTTGCCCCAGAGTCGACGACAGAGGTCGTTACGATTCGGCGGAAGTTCCCACCATCAAAGGAGACTACCCCACGCGACACCTGATGAACCGTAGAGACTGTCGAACGGCTTCATCGCCGAACACCCATAAGGGAGTCGGGTCATCCACCTGATGTCCGGCATCCCTACGGCCCTTGCTTTCCCGCGGAGTCCGAACGTGAAATGCATGGAGGGGCAAGCCACTGGTCTCTTCTTCCGCGGGCGACACTACGTGTGTCGGAATGTGCCCCTGGCCGACCCGAGACCACGGGGAAAATCGGTCTCTGTCTCATAGACGAGACTCGGCTCGGTTGCCCTCGGTGGACGGCGCGAGTTTGAACCCGAACTAGGCGAAACTAGACGGTAAACCAGCGACTGAATCCCTATCATGGGACTCCCGCCACACCGAGTATGGCGACAAGCATATATCACAGAACACAAATCACAAAAACATGCACAAGCAAATTAAAAATCTAAAAACACAACAAGAAGGAATCAAGAGGCCGCTATCGGATTCTGGAGGTCGCGGAAAACTCCTCCAAACGCGCCAAAGAGGCGGGCCCGATCGAGGTTAGTGTTGGTTGAAGCTTAGGAGGCGAGCCACTCGTCCGCCCGCCAGACGTGGAAATTCCTGGCTGCACAGAAGACGTGCTGGACTAGGTTTCGGCCCATGATTTGATTTCGAGCCCAGACATCGCCGTTTTACCGACGAGCCTCCGGTCCGCACTCCGTGGCCCTATCTCGAGAAAGGTCCCCCCCGCCCAGAAACCTTGCAAGACACATATCGCAGGCTGAGGCCGTGCTCCCGTGTCGTTGCTTGTTCTGGTCGGGCAATCTCGAACCAGGCTTCGAAGGCGACTCCCAACTGATCCTGCCGCAGAGGACTCGCAAGGCGACCTACGGGGTCCCACACCCGCTTCGGTCGCGAAGTTCTTCACTGTGAACCATGCAAGTCATGCTCAACAGATCCTGCCTGTGCTCTCGTCTCCTCATAGACAAAGTTTGCAACCGCCCGATCCGATTTTGTCAACCTTTGCCCTCGCGTCACCCCCCGGTAGCTCTATGCTCCGGGCACGAGGGATTGGTCTACGCGATGTCCTTTCGCCACCTCTGTCGTCCCGAGTGTCCCGCGGAACTGGCCTTTTGGCCCTCCGTGAAGCTGAGGCCTCTCGGCGACTACGACACGGGTTGTTCTACACATAGGACTCTCAAGAGACGGCATCGGCCTTCCTCCTGGAACACGAAGACCGCACCAGTATGGAGGAGGGAGTTGCACTCCGGTTAGACAGACGCCGCATTTAAGCCGTCCCACCACGGCAAGGAATCGGATTCGTCGGCTACTGCTCCCCTCGTGTCGACTTCAGCTTCATGCGTCGGGCACCCGGTCTTCTTCCCGATTGAACGGGCCGATTCGGAGAAACCCGACGAAGCTTCCGCGCAATGCTCGGCTTCCGGTCACCTCCCCTACCGAAAGGGTCGGGTCAGAATCACCGAGAGGGAGCTCGGGACGGTAACAGTGTAGATATAGAAAATCTATTAGAATTTTCAATTCAAAACGATTTTCATCTACGTTCTGTACACCGGTCAGTATATCGGACATCTGCAACCCGGTTTGGATTGCCGGGTATATTTAAAGCAGAAATGTTTCATAGATCAGTTCATATAAATATAAATTGAGAAATCAATTAACGAGTGCGTTTTGAACGGGTGCATTTACAGTATAAAAACAACAATCATCAGGATTCACTAGGGTGTATTCATCATTATCAAAATTATATAAAATAAAATGTCAAATAATCAGTGCCTTTTTTAAGTATAAATGTACTATTAACTAGACACACCATATAGCATATTGTACAAAGAATTCATGTGGTACACACCAAGAGGGAGAATCACGGTTAAAATATGGCGAAATTGTGTGCCATAATGATGCATTTAAGGGACTTCAAAATATCATTAATGAGCTTAAAAATTCTACGTTTCTTTCCCCTTATGCAGTGCTCAATAAAAAAAGAAAACATGTTTCAACATTTTTTTTTCGTCGTCTGCCGAAAGGCCAATACATCTTCCAAAGCTTTTAAATACATTCTTCTCAAAATGGTGTTTTATGAACTGGTGGGCATTGTGGGAAAGTTATCAACTGAATTATCGACTTCATGTATACGGAGTACACCTACTAGAGATTTGTACCTACCTGGTGAACCATTAAATTGGTCTTTATAATTCTTTTTTACAAACATGGCTTCTAAGAAAAGCCTTTTGGGTTTTTCCTCAAAATGTCAGTTTAAAATTAAAAAAATAATATTATTATTAATACATTATTTTTGTGAAAATGAATACTTTGCCAGATTTCTACAGTCAAACTAAAATAATTAAACCCTTGTCGTTAATTTTTTGTTTTAAAAAGTTATTTTTCTTTTTTAATTTGTTTACCAAAATAAACCAGACTGTTCTTAAAATAATCAATAAAGTAGTTTTAAAATATCTAAAATACTACCCAGAAAAAAAAAAAAACCTCGGTATAGGATTGAAATTTATTGTACATTGAAAGAAGACTAAATTCATTGTTCGTTCATTATAACCGGAATTTATTATGAGCCAGATATGTTAGAACATGAATCATCTGCATAATTTTACAGTTAAGGTGCGCAATGTTTTAATGTTTGGGAGGGCGCAAACGAACCAAGTTACGTAATTGTAATCCAAATTCCATTTTTTTACATTTCTATAACATGTTATATAATTATTTTAAATAATTTCTTTATTACTTTCTGTAATTATTGCTGCGTATCATAAGTGAAATAGCTTTGGTAATTTTATGTATGCAATTGTTAATTTTTATTAACTGTTTTGGTATTCTGTCTACATTTTATGATAAATATCTTAATTGAAGATTAGGTTTGATTTTTTGCAAGACCTTGTTATTGTATTTTGAAATAGAAAAGTATTACAACTATATATATATATATATAATGTGGTCGATATGTTGTTTGAGGAATGGTTGATAATTATTGTGAGTAAAATATTTCATATATTCTTTATAGGTTTTTTATTTCCAATTTTTTTATTTCTAATTGTTTTCTGGTCTTAAAATATAAATTGAGCCCAATGTGGACGTTGTGTTGTTTGCGGAATGTTTGATAATTATTGTGAGTAAAATATTTCATCTATTACAAGTTTTTTATTTCCAATTTTACTATTTCCAATTGTTTTCTGGTAATAATGCAATATACCTGGTGGAATATACTGATCTTAGCATAAATGCCAGTATATTTTTATGAAATATTGCATTATTTTTAAAACACGTGTGGATACATCCAGGCTAACGATTAATATCTACACGTGTTTTTTTTTCCAATTCTATTTTAAATCTCTTGTTATCCAAATTTCGATTATATTACATTTTGTGTCATATTAGTTCATTTTTCATTTCAAAATCCATTTGAATTCACTTCATATCCAACTTCCAATTATTTTACATTTTATGGTTTATTATACAGTAAAACCTCCAAAGTTGACCATCTCTTTACGCACAACTTTTACCTCACAACGCATTTTCAATGAAGATTTACCTCTCTATGTTAACCACCTCCGTAAGTTGTATGTTGACCACATTTAGTAGGTTTTACTCTCTGTAACTTGACCACTGATGTTTTCTTGAATTTGCTTTTTCCTCCGTTTGTTCTCCATCTGGTTTCTAGGAATTTCTTTATCAGTCATTCGTGTTATCTACGCAACACGCTCAGATGCGGCGGTTGTGCCTGTAACGATACAACAACTTGCGATGCTCCATTCATTGTTCACTTCCAGCATGTTACAATGGGAGGGAAATGCCAGAATTCCAGGAATCTGTCGAAAATTTTCAGGGGAGTGGGGGATGTGCATAGCAGTGTAGCTATACGCAGAAATGGAAAACAACGTGTATCACTCACATGTGAAACACATTCCGTTCTTTTTTTCTGGATATCGCGTCGTGACGGGACTGGTCATTTATTTGTGAATTTTCATAAAAAATGGCACGAAGAAAAGCTCTAAAAGAACTTAAATTAAAGGAGAAAGCGGATCTTCTTAATTTTTTGGAAAGCAGCAGCCAAAAGAAAGACAGCAGAAAAATTTGGTGTGAGCAAGACAACTGTGGGCAACATTTGAAAACGCAAAGAAGAATATCTGGAAAGATATTCTTCCGAAAGCGAGGGACTCCAAAGAAAACGCAGAACAACGTGTCTCGATGCTGTGAACAAAGCCACGTTTCGTTGGTTTAAAGAGATGAAATCAATCAATTCAAGAATATCGGGACCTATGTTTCAGGAAGTAGCAAAAAAATTTGCAAAAGAATTCGAAATAGAGGACTTCCAAGCGTCAGCAGGTTGGCTTGAAAAATTCAAACTATGATGCGAGCTTTTTCAAAAAGTTTTGTGTGTGGGATATCGAATGAGGTTTCAGCTGAAGTGGTGGAGAAGTTTATTGAAAAATTCCCAGAGTTTGCTAAAGGTTTTAAAGATGAGGACATCTTTAATGCTGATGAATGCGGTCTCTTCTTTAAAGCAATGCCTGATAGAAGTCTAGTAATGAAGGGTGACACTTGCAAAAGAGGAAAAGTTTCAAAACAGCGTTTTACTGTTCTTTTATGTGCTAGTATGAATGGGGAAAAATTGAAGCCTACGGTGATCGGCAAATTCGCAAAACATCGTGCATTTAAAAATGTAAAATCTGAAGACCTTCCTGTTTTTTGGAGAGCGAATAGATCCGCTTGGATGACCAGTGCTTTGTTCGAAGAGTGGATTAGAGGAATTGATGCAGAAATAAGGAAAAATAAGCGGTCTATTCTACTTATTGTGGACAACTGCCCTAGCCACCCGAAAGTGAATAATCTCACAAATGTTAAGCTAAAATTTTTACCTCCAAAGACAACTTTGAAAACCCAACCTTTAGATCAAGGCATTATTTAGTCCTTCAAAGAGCACTACAGAGCTTAACTTCTGGAATGGGTGATCATGAAAGCACAAACCTGAGGTCCTTCTGCATTGGCATCGTCAACAGCTGCGCCCCAAAGCAGAATATGCTTAAAAGTGCGACGTACGTCGCAGAACAATGGCCTTCCCTACAGAACATTTCAAATTATCATTTTCAAGAAAAATAATCATTCAATCGAAGGAAAATCGCGAAATTCGTCACTCAATGGCCGGGGAGAAAATATCAAAATTCTTTAATCGTTCATTTAATTCATTTAATCGTTCTTTAATCAGATTGCGGAATTCATCAATGGGTCGTGAAAAAATCTTGCGCAGTACGATAGTCAATCATGGAGAACAAATCATGAAATTCTTCAGCCTGTTGTGCAAAAACACACAAATTTTGATGAACAGTCACGGAAAAACATTCACGATTTTCGTCAATTGGTCGCAGGTAAAAAACATCGAAAAATTCGCCAGCGCATTGCTGGAAGAAACTGTGACCAAACCCACGATTTCCTTTAATCGGTCGCAAGAAAAAGGCCTCAAAATTTGGCTACGGTACAAGGAAAAAATTGCAAAATTTGCAATTCGGTCGTAGTTAAAAAATAGCGAAATTAGGAAGAAACTGCAAAATTCATCGAACATTAGAGGAAAAAACTCACGATCTTCTCCAATTGGTCTCAAGAAAAAGCTACAAAAATTTGCTTTCAAGAAAAATATCGCGAAATTTTAAAATCGGTCACAGGTAAAAAAAACAGAAACGCGAAATTTGTCAGTGGATTGTCGGAAAAAATCAAAAATTCATCAATTAGTTGTGAAAAATCGAAAATTCATCAATTAGTCGTGAAAAAATTCAAGAATTGGCCAAAAGATTGCAAAAAAGCGACAGTTTTCCAATCAAGAGACATAAAATATCGCAAAATTCACCGATCTGTCGTGGGTAAAATGAGAAATTGGTCGATCAGTCGCAGAAAAAAGGTGTGATTTTTATCAATCGTTCGCAAGAAAAAGCAAAAACAATTAGCCAATCAGTAGAAAGAAAATGTCACCGAATTCACCAATCGGTCGCTATTAAAAATATGCGAAATTCGTCGATCAGTAGCGGAAAAAAAATTGCAAGATTTTTTCCAATGGGTCGCAAGAAGCTGCTGCAAAATTTGCCTATTGGTACGAGGAAAATTTCGCAAAATTCCCCAATTGGTTGTGAGAAAAAAAAAACGCGAAATAAATCAGTGTTAACGTGAGAAAAAAATCGGAAATTCGTCGATCAGTCATGAAAAAAATCCACAATTTTTGCCAATTAGTCACAAAAAACCACAAAGTTTGCCAATCGGTAGAAAGTAAATAAATATAGCAAAATTGGGCTATATGTCGCGGGTAAAAAATGCGAAATCTTTTAGTGGATCGTTGGAAAAAATTGGAAATTTGTCGATCCAATCACTCGCAAGAAAAACAGTAAAAAATTGCCAATCGATAAAAAGAAACTGTAATGAAATTCACCTATCAGTCGCGTGTAAAAAAAATTAATCGTCAAGAAAATCACGAAAATTTTCCATTACTCGTGGTAAAAAATCCACGGTTTTTTCCAATCTCTCGCAAGAAAAAGCTGGAATATTTGCCAATCAGTCGTCGGTAAAAATCACGAAATTCGTGGATCAGTTGCATGAAAAAAACTATGAATTTCGCCAATCGGTCCAAGAAAAATATTGCAAAATTCGCCTATCGCTTGAAGTTAAAAAACCCAAAATTCGTCAGTGAATTGTTGAAAGTATCTCAAAATTCTTCAATCAGTCGCGGGAAAAAAATATTACGAAATTCGACAATTGGGTCCGAGAAAAAAACGTGAAATTCACCAGTTGACATAGTGGAAAATTTGCAATATTGCAAAAATCATCAATCGATTGTCGGAAGAAACCACAAAATTCATTATTCGATCAGGTAAAATCGCAAAATTTGCCATTAGTTTTTTTTCGTGTGTGTATGTCAGCATTTTACAAAATGGCTTTTGCAATTCTATTTAAGATGCAATTGCACTTCTTCATATATAAGAAAATATCCCAGTGTCTTTATTTTTTATTCCTGCAGAACATTTTTTATCAACTGAAATTCGTTGCAGAACATTGCAAAGTATTCTGCTTTTGGGCAGCTGCGTAAGTAAATGTTTTGAATGCTGTTCATTGGATTAATTTTGCTTGGAATAAAATTACGCAAACCACGATTAAGAACTGCTTCAAAAAAGCTGGATTTGTTACAGCTACAACATCAGTACAAGAGGATGAGCTTCCTCTATCTCCCTTGCCAGTTTTTGATGGAGTTGATTTTGAAGATTATGTTACCATAGACGATGAGTTAGTAACATGTGTTGAACCAGACCCAGAGGCAATCTTCAATGAGATACTCTCTGCAACTAAGCACAGCAAGGATTCTAAGGTACAAGAAATCGACGGCGAAGAGGATGATGATCCAAGTGACGACGAAACTGTAAAGTACCCAACTCTGAAGGAAGACGATGTAAAGCGCATGATGGAGCAATTTAAAGATTTCGCTGCAGAAAAATACCCAAGCATGCTTAATGGACTTGTAAACTGTGAAAGTGTTTTTTGCTGTTACCTAATGAACAAAAAGAGGACCCAAACAAAAATTGAATTATTCTTTTAAAAATTGTAAAAATGTGCTGTACTTTCAGTAAAAATAAAAATGAGTAAGTGCTATTTTCTTTCTAAATTTTTCCTTAAAAAATACTAAAGAAGTTTTTCTAATTTTTTTCTAATATTGTACTAAATAGTTTCTAAAAATTCTCTAAGTTGACCACCTCCGCATGTTGACCATTTAGTTACAGTCCCTTGGGTGGTCAACTTATGGAGGTTCTACTGTATATATTTTTTTTCTCTTTAAATATTCATCACAATTTCAGTATTTTTGGCCGATTACCATCGAAGCAAATGCTATGGTGATATTATGATTGCACTTGTTAATTTATTAACTTTGTGTTATTCTGTCTACACTCTATTACTATTTATCTCTTTGGAGATTATATATATATATATATACTAATAATAATACTCTGTGTGTGTGTATGTCTGTTGGCGATGGCTAGCAAAATCTAGCCGACCTAGAAGTCTGAAAATTAAGGTGTGGATAGTCCAAGGTCTGACCATGTGCACCTGAGTCTCCGAATTTTAATATTTTGATAATTACTCAAGATATTAATTAGAATATCATTAACCATCACATCGAAAATGCCATCTTTTAAATCAAAATGGCTAAAGAAAAGAACTGCTGTTGTGGATATGCAAGCGGAAATGAACGAATTCGAAATTATTTTATTAATTAGCGAATTTTAAGAAAACCAATTGAGATATTAATTTGAAAATTTCTGAGCATATGTAAAAAAAAAGTCTGCAGCCGACTATGCGATTTTTTAAAAATTAGGCCGGTAATTTTTCTTAATTTATGCAAAAAACTGCCGGCGCCAGTGAAAAAGATCGGAGAAAGTTTCAGACAGGGATCCGCTTTCATTAAAAACTGATCTACAAAGAGATCTTTTTTTCTGGCCGATCCCTCCATTTAGTTTACGAAAATGAAAGGAAATATTTGCCAATTTTTACTAATGAACAAAAATTTAGGTAACTAATTAAGATATAGATCTGAAATTGAGGATGGAAAGTGTTTTCATCTGCCGGCTATTTTAGCGTAGCGTCTTCCTTATGTTCTAACTATCAGAAAAATTTAATTAATTCGTTTTTAATGATCGCGTTAATGCAGGCTAAGGTGGTTTTCTAGAACAAATTATTCGTTATATTTTCGGGTATGGGGAGGGAGGGGGTTAACGCCTTGCTCTGAAATTATTATTATCTCGGGTCCGGCCAACGCCGGGCGGATAGCTAGTATATATATATATATATATATCTTTTAAACACTTTCCAAAGTAGTTGAAAACGTTTATGAATTCAGTCTGTCTGTCTGCCGTCTATTCGTGTTCTAACTCGCGTAAATATACTCGTATCGCTGTGCAATTGATATATGTTATTTAGGTTTACTAAATAACTTGTTGAATGGCTTGTTCGGTATTGAAAATGAAGTGTGTAGCATTATAGTTCATTTACAGGGACACTCAAAAGTATTCCGTTACATTACGGTCTATGGGGGAAAAATCGTTTGCGATGTACTTTAATAATTTTAAACAGTTTGAAGCATTTTGAATTAATATATATCAATGAGGTGCAATACAAGATGCTTACTATAGAATAAGGTGTTCATAGCATTCATCGTTCATTTACAGGGACACACAAAACAATTCGGTTACAGTACTGTCTATCAATATTAATTGAATAACAATTGCTGGAAGTGCGTTTTCAGTTGTGGTACGCATTTTTAAATTTAACTCATTTTTTGCATATTACTGGGTGTGCACAGATTGTAAAGATCCTATACAGGGCTGCACAAAAGGTCTCGAATACATTTCCGTTTATTGGCGGAATTTGGTGTAGGAATTTTCAACTGTGCTATGCGTTTCTTAACTATAGTAAATTTTAGAATACTATGTAGTCTATATTCAAATCTATAGATCCTATGTAAGTCTGCACAAAAGAATTCGGATACATTTCCGACTATCGACGCTAATTGCTGGCATTGGGTTTTCAAACGTGTTATGAGTTTTCCGAATTGTTTATTTATACATCATCTTTCATCATACACTGCAAAAAAAGTGTTGATTTTACAGTATTATACCGTAAAATTAACAGTAATAAACAGTAAAATAAGAAGTAATACGCTACCACGCATGCATGGTAGCATATTACTGCTTATTTTACTGTTTATTACTGTTATTTTTACGGTATAATACTGGCAGCTGGGGTGCCAGTATTATACTGTAAAATCAACACTTTTTTTGCAGTGTATAATACTGTAAAGTTTTATTACAGTATTCTGAATGTGTTGGAAAGTGTTTCATAATCTATTGATCACGCATGATTTTTCTTTCTTGTTTATTTAATTATCAGCAATAGATTTGATAAGCCTAATTTTTTTAAATAAAGCAAAATAGTCTGCTATAAACCTACTTTATCTTAAACTATTGTAAAATTTTTAATCTTCATTTTAACACATTCGGCAACTATCCATTAGTCTAACCACCTGAATAAGAAATGACCGCAAGTGAACTTATTTGACGAAAGCTAATTACTATAATTGCTTGCAACTTGCCACAGTGATTTATCCAGTTCTGCTAGGATCATAATCACCTTGCGTTTAGAATTAAAAAAGAAAGGAAACAATAATAAATATCTGGACCTCAACAACAGTCAGCTATGCATGAGATGAGAAGATCAATGCCAGTGGCAAAAATCATTCAGAGTTGCAAAACGATAGCTGATTAGAATTTACATTTTAATTAAATCACGCATTCGCGTTGAATATATTATTGTGCAATATGCTTTTTATATTTTACTTTCTTTTATTCTGAAAAGAGTTAGAATTTTTTTTTTTCAATTTTCCTTGTTATTTTCTGTTTTATAGGTGCGTTCGTAATTGTATAAATACGTAGCACTATAGTCGTCGTCTGGTCCGTCCGTCTGCCCGCATATAACAGCGCAAAAACTACCCAACCGAATGATTTGAAATTTAATATATATAATCATCGCAGAATTCTGTCGTGTCATTTCAAATTTTGTGATAATCGAATCAAAACTTAAAAAGATATTAATAAAAGTTTTCTTCATTCTATTAAATCCTATCAAACGTAATTAAATCAATAATATCCCATGATAGGTAGTTATTCTAGGTTGCCATGGTGATTACGTCGTATTTAAGATGGAGTCATATTATTTCCGTATTATTGAATTTCAAAACCGAATTTGTAAACTAAAATTGTTTAATTATAGCAATCATATATTATCAATCGACAGTTTTTTAGATAGATGTAGCCGGAGAAATATATATTAAATGGAGAAAGTGTCTAAATATGAATTTCAAGTTCTGAAATTTTCAAAGCTAGGCTTAAGTTTACCATTGGCATTTTCACTAAATGTCAACAAAAGATAAAATGTTGCCAACTTAAAATGTACTTATTTTATTACGGAAATTATTCATATCATAATAACAGACGATATAAATAATTTCACTGAAATTAGTTACAGTACGAACGCACCTCATTTGTCACGTTTGACGTACAGTTTCCAACTTATTTATAATAAAAATTAAATCTAGTGAATAATTTACTAACAATGGGACTGCCAAAAACTTCTTGTGACCCATCGATTTTGATAAAATTGAATATGTAGTAGCTGTAGAGTTCATACTTTTATAATTAACTCTCTGACTGCTGATCCCGCGATTTCCACGAACAATTAGAAATAATAAATATTACATACATTATTATACATTTGTAGAAAAATTTATATAATACACAATTTTGTTTTAAAAATTCCACAGTCAAAGGGTAAAAATGCAAATGATTATAAATATACTACATATTTCAAATACATGACGATTCGATTTGAAATATGTGTAACAATAGAGGACATTACTATAGCCGAAAGGATTTTGAAAAAAAAAATTAAACATTAAATTTTATAATTTTTGCTGTTTATTAAACTGTAGAATAATATATTTTAATGCACCATGAAAAGGTGAAGTATTTGTAAAGTTATATAGGTAATGTCGACAATTTTACATTTAAAAATGAAGATTTCTAAAGTAAACTTTGGAGGATTAAATCTAGTGTTACTGTGCGATTTTGCTCGGAGTCCTCGAACTGTCCCGGTTACTATTTTTTATCTTTAATCTATACTAATATTATAAAGAAGTAACGATTGTTTTTTTTGTTTGTTTGTTTGTTTGTTTGCAGGGAATAATCTCTGGAACTACCAAAGCGATTTCAAAAGTGATGGTGGCAAATTGATGGTGATAATCCATGTTTCAACATAGGCTATGTTTTATGTCGGTGCCACTACCACCAGGGGGTTGCAGGAGCAAAACACGTTCTAAAATTTCGATTTTTTTTTATACTGAAGGAGCTAGAAACATTAAATTTGCCATGGTTACTTATAAGATGTAAATGCTCTGCAAATTCTAAAATAATTCGAAATTTAAAATGGTGAGATGAGAGAAAAGTGTTCTAAGAACGTTCTAAATTACAATTTCTATGGAATCTCTAGAACTACGGAACCATTTTCAAAAGTGATGGTTGCAAATTAATGGTGACAGTCCTTGCTCCAACATAGGCTATATTTCCCCAGGGGGGTGCAGGAGCGAAAAAGTTCTAAAATTTCGAATTTTTTTATACTGAAGAAGCTAGAAACAGGAAATTTGGCATGGTAGTTATTTATAAGATGTAAATGCTCCCTAAGAACAAATTCTAAAAAAAATCGAAATTTAAAAGAGTGAGATGAGCGAAAAGCGTTCTAAAAACATTCTACAATTTCTATGAAATCTCTGTAACTACAAAACCATTTTCAAAAGTGATGGTGGCAAATTGATGGTAACAGTCCCTGCTGTAACATAGGCTATATTTTATATAGGTGCCACTAGCACAGGCGGGTGCAAGAGCGAAAAACGATCTAAAATTTCGATTTTGTTGTTTACTGAAAGAACTAGAAACTTGAAATTTGGCATGGTAGTTACTTATAAGATGTAAATGCTCTCTAAGAACGGTTTCTAAAATGTTCAAAATTTAAAAGGGTGAAATGAGCTAAATGTGTTCTAAAAATATTCTAAATTACAATTTCTATGGAATCTTTGAAACTACCGAACCGATTTTAAATGTATTGCTCGCAAATTTTTAGTGACAGTCTGTTCTCTAACACAGGTTAAATTTTATGTCAGCACCACTACCCTCAGGGGGTTGCAAGAGCGAAGAACATTCTAAAATTGCAATTTTTATTATACTGAAGAGATTAGAAACTTGAAATTGGGCAAGATAGTAACTTATAAGATATACATGCTCTCTAAGGACAGTTTTTTAAAAATTCGAAATTTAAAAGAGTGATATGAGGGAAAACTGTTCTAAAAACATTCTAAATTACGATTTCTATGGAATTGTTAAGGACAGAAACTTGAAATTTAACTTGATTGATACTTTTTAAGACACAAGTGCACCCACAGACCAGTTTTTTTTTTAATAAATCGAAATTTAAAAGGGTGAAAAAGGAAAAAAAATTCTAAATTACGATTATTTTTATTTTTTTTTATTTTTTTTTTTTTTTACTAACAGGATTAGAAACTTTAAATTTGGCATGGCGGTTACTTTTAAAATACAAATGCTCGCTAACAATGGTTTGTAAAGAGATTCCAAATTTCAAAAGGGTGAAATGAGAGGAAAGCGTTTAAAAAGCCTTCTAAATTGCAATTACTATGGAATTGTTAGGGGTAGAAACTTAAAATTTTACATGGCTGCTGATTTGGTCGCACAAAACAATTTGAAAAAAATCGAAATTTAAAAGAGTGAAATGCGCGAGAAGCGTTCTAAAAACGTTCTAAATTACGATTTATTTGGAACTATTATAAGGCTAGAAACTTAAAATTTCGCCTGGCTGTTACTCACATAAATGCCTAGACAAAAAATAAAAAACACCCAGAACAGTTTACTAAAAATGCGAAATGTAAAAGGACAAGAGCCAAAAAAAAGTACTAAAATTGAAATTTATGTGATACAGCTGGTATAGAAGCTTCGTATTTGGTATGGTGGTCACTCTTAAAATGCAAATGCTCGCTAAGACCGGTTTCTAAAAAAATCGAAATTTAACATGCTGAAATGAGCGGAAAACGGTCTAAAAACGTTCTACATTATGATTTAATTGGATTTATTCGGGTTAGGAACTGGAAATTTAGTATAGTTGTAACTTTTAAGATGCAGACGCTCGGTATAAACAGTCTATTAAAAATTCGAAGTTTAGAGGTGTAAACTGAGCGGAAAACGTTATAAATTGTTTTGTTTTTTCTAAATAGTTAGCGATAGAAACTTAGAATTTAACATGCCTGTTTTTTTTTCATACGTAAATGCTTCCACAGAACAGTTTTTACAAAATTCGAATTTTTTTTTAAAAAAAGGTGCAGAATCAAAAAAACATTCCAAAATTGCGATTTGAGTGATGCTGCTGGTATAGGAAGTTGAAATTTGGCATGTGACTATTTTTAAGATTTCAGTGTTCGCTAAAAACGGTTTCCATAAAACAAAATCGAAATTTTAAAAAGTGAAATAAGCTGAAAAGTTCTAAAAATCTTTAATAAAATGATATCTCATCAAAAACAACTCGTTGTAAATGATCCCGCCAAGCCACAAACCTAAAACGTCAGTCACAAAAAAAAATGATATCACATAAAAAGAAGCGATATAGAAGTGCATACTCCGAGTCCCGTGTAAAAATCTATCACCACTCATAATGTTTCCAAAGGACTCGGAGTGAGGTACAGTATGTGAAAACTGCTTGGCGACCTGCAGGCTTTTATAATATATGCAGTATATCAATTTTGAAAATCGAAAAAAATAAATTTTTAATTTTTGTTGCATCATTTTTTAAATATTTTTGTATGCGAAAGAACTGACAGAACGGATTTTTCCCCAGATCTATGCGATTCCGCTTACGCTAGACACGGGACTCGGAGTATGCACTTCTATATCGCTTCTTTTTATGTGATATCACTTCTTTTTGTGACTGGCGTTTTAGGTGTGTGGCTTGGCGGGATCATTTACAACGAGTTGTTTTTGATGAGATATCACTCCTTTTTGTAAGGTATTTAATTTCAATTATACGGATTCCATTTTTATTCAGAAAAGAAAAGATGAAAGGGGCAAAAAAAATAATAGTGATGCTATAAACAGAATTATACATCAGAATTATACAATTTATTGAGTGACTTATTCCAATGTACATGTCGCTAACATAACAACTGGGAAACTTTTATATTAATTTCCTTACATTGTATTCATCAGATTATTTATTACATTTTTATTTTTATTTTGTTTATATCTCTCTTCCGTTTATATACATTCAAAAACAAAAAGTTAGACAATTTTACAGTAGTTTACAAACTAATTAAAAAAGTCCGTCCGGCCTGTACCGGGAGGAAAAGGTAGCTTTCCTATATCTTCGTTTTAAAATTTTAGCTAATGTTACACGAAAACAGCAAGCTAAAATGCAAATAAACGTTTACAAAAGATTCGTTAATACTGAATTTGAATAAGAAATTCGCCAAATTATTGAGTAATAGCCAAATTGGCTTCATTTATGAAGACTTATTTTGATCGCCAAATTTGGCGATATTTCGCCAAATGTCGCCCAATTTTGCCAATTTTGTCGCCAATGTCGCCAATTTTGGCGTTAACGGATATGAATATATAGTTTTATGCGTATGATTGGGAAAATTATTACAACAATGAAAGAAAATAATTTGCGAGTAATCGCGTTAATGTGCTGTTTTGTTTCAAAATGTCAGCCACCCTAGAATTTCAAACTGCTCTATCTCAGCCATTTTTTAAGATAGAGGTAAACCAAAAAAAGCTCTGGAATCCTTGTATCAAGGCCTAACACGTAATTAAAAAATAAATTTGAATTTTTAAATTTTTTGTATATTTATTTTAGATTTTAAGTTATTTTACATCTTTAAATGGCCGCCATCTTGAAACAAGATGGCGGACCAAGCTGGCCAACGAACTCGGTCGAGACATTAGTGACCTTAATACACACAATTAGTTTCATCAAAATCGATTCATAATTACGGGCGTTATCGTATGACATAGGTCAGATAGATATATATATATATATATATATATATATATATATATATATATATATATATATATATATATATGGATATATCTATATATATAAATCAACATTTGGACGGAGGGTGGTTTTGGGGTCTGGGGGTCATGATCGGTGAAAATATATCGAAATTTTCCGGAACTGCTTTCCTCCGAACGGCTGCAATAGGTAGCTTTATACTTTTTTGTATTGAAAGCTACGTAATACTACAGTTTCAGAAAAATGGGGAAAAATAAGAAGCACTTTTTTTCGGTCAACTACAACGATAAGTTTACGGAGCATACTTTACCAAGAATAATCAACATTTTTTTTCCCTACGAACCTATTTCTATTAGTATAAAAATTTACAGGGATTTTTATACTAACATATTAAATATATTATTTTTGAAAATTACTGAGCACCTTAGAAGTTTTTTATTTGTTTAAGTTTTTTAACTCAACGTTTCGAGAATTTGAAAAATATAAAATTCGCAACGTTTGCAAAAGTATAAAAACTATTAAAGTGATTTCTGTTCATATAGTCTGTTCATTCCAATTCGGTGATCCTAAAATATAGGTCCCCAATCTCCGGCAGTCCATGAATTAATTAGGACATATGTATGCAACTGTTAAAATGTTCTCAAAGTTGACAATAGAGGCAATAAGTATAGCTCGGCAAATATGAAACACGGCATTGCTTCATCATGGCTTTGTTTCGTGAGGTGTTCGTTCTCAGAACATAAAAATCTCACGCGAAAGTGTTCGTTAACCGATTTGTCCGTAAACCGAACAGTTCGTTACCGATCACCTATTGTATACGAAATTTAGCATTTTAAGTTCGTCATAGCCGGAGATTCGATGAACGGCAAATATTTAAACGCAAAACTTGTAATCTTGGGGTATCAACATTTTTACATTCTATTACTCAGCGCATGAACGTAAAGTTGGAATTTTGTAATCGCTATTTCAATCAATTCCAGATACGCTAGAATTATATATTTATAAATAAACACAGTTTTTTTAATCGATGAAAATACTATATTTTAATAGATTTAGAGCTTAACATCGACGAGATTTCAGACGGAGAAAATGAACTTATATTAAATTTTAAAGCAAGATAATGAAACCTTACAGAGATTGAAACAGTGTAAAATCATTAAAATACATCTCACTCAGTAAATATACATCGGTTGTAGTGTAATCAAGATCTTCTAAGAGACTCTGTAAACGAAACGTATATGCTTCAATGCCGCTTTACAATAGAGAGGATGTAGTAACATATTTGAATATCTTGTGTATATAGCCAATTTGACAAAAGTTATGCAATTTACTATTGTTTTTCCTCTGTGTTAAGTACAGGAATCATGTACTTCAACGTAAAAATTTGCTAATTACACAACTTTTTAGTCTTATTAAAAAATCTTTTGAGTTACCCTGTAAACGAACAGTAAATTCTACAATTCTGTTTCACAATAGGAAACTAACTTAGGTAGTTCGTAGTAACATATTTTAACATAATGCGCATACGTTCTTTTTGAAAAGATTTAGACCATTTAATATTTTGTTTGCTTCACCTTAAGTATAGGTATAAATCACTTTAAATTGGTATACATAAAAAACTAATTAATATTTTTACACGAAATAATAAACATTTGAACTACTTATAAAAACAATTCAAATGCTGCAAACCGCGTAAAAATCGGATAATTACGCAACTCTTTAGCCCTATATCAAAAGATCTTTTGTGAGACCCTGTAAACGAACCTTAAATGTTAAGATTTTTTATAATAGGAAGCTTACTTGGGTCGAGTGTAATAACATATCTTAATATCATGTGTATACGACCATTCCTAAAAGAGTTGGGTCATTTATTATTTTTTTGCTCTATGTTAAGTATAGGGATCAATAATTTTTAAACTGATATAAATCAAAAACTAATTAATATTTTTACATGAAACTTACAAAAGTTTGAACTACTCACAAAAACAATTCAAATGACGTAAACCGCGTAAAAATCCGATAATTACACATTGCTGTAGCCCTATCAACAGTTTTTTGCTCTATGTTAAGTATAGGAATTAATAACTTTAAACTGATATAAATCAAAAACTAATTAATATTTTTGCATGAAACTTACAAAGGTCCGAACTACTCATAAAAACGATTCAAATAACGTAAACTACGTAAAAATCCGATAATTACACATTGCTGTAGCCCTGTCAACAGTTTTTGGTCTGAACAAGATTTAAAAAGTGCAAAAAACAGCACTTTTAAAATCGCATTTACTGAAAACCTACTCGTCGGATTTTGCTTTACTTTTAAATTCTTAGTCCCGTGGCACGCCCCATTCCATAGAATCAAGAATTTTGTTTCTATCATAAATAGAACACGAGATATAGATGTGTCAAAAACCCGTTTTGTCCCGTCCGCAAAATATAAACTAGACAGAGTTAAAAAAAAAATGTAAAATCGTTTGGCATCCATTGGCGGAAATCCCTTTCATTTACGGTTCAATGCATTGCTGTTTCTTATGCTTGGCGAGAAACTCTGTCGAGTTTCTATGATATGGGTCATTCCATGCAAAATGAGCAAAAATTAAAAGAAAAGTCGTGGCCCCATAGTGACCGATTTTATTGAAATTTGGTACACAGATTCAATTCATATTTAAATAGAGCTATTCAAAATATATTGACAAAAAATAAAATATTTTGGAAGTTCTGGACATTTAAAAAACTTGTGACAAAGAATGGCTTGTATGGAATCGTTCAAAGTTGCAAGTTTAAAGTTCCATATCTTTAAAACTATTTAACATAAATAAATTTTTTTCATTATAACATTTCATATTATTTTCACGTATTTTCATGAATTTTATTGTAACCCGTGGACATTTATTATCATATTTATTTAGTAATAATAATTTCGTAACACTATGGTTGACCTAAAATTGGTTGTAAAAATTGAAAAATTGAAAATTTTGAGAAAATTAAAAGCGTTATAAAAATCAAAGGAATTTAAAAACGTATGTGAAATTGATGTATGATGTAATGTTACATATGAAAACCAAATTTCTCAAATTTGGAAGTTACTATTTATTTTCTTCATCTTCAAAATAGCTTAGAAACTTTAAAAAAAATTACAAAATCACAATTTTTCTTCTTATGTATACTTAAAAAATCAAATGAAGGAAAAACCTGACATTAACAATATTGCGGAAGCGTAAAGTTCAAAAAGCCCATGCTGAAAAAGTTTCAAGATTGCCTTTTGATTCCTAATGTAGCAGAAATGACTTCAAAAAGGTTATATTTTATACGTTCTATAGGCTATTTCACTTCAAATTTAAGCGCCTTCTCTGCCATCTTGCAAACAAAAAAATGTAGTGCTGCCATCTACATGGAAATTTGATTACTATATAACCACTGCCCCGTTTAAATCAATAATTTATTCTACTCTAATTTAAAATATTGTTGAGGAAAAATAAACTGAAGGCAAGAATGAAAGTTTCTGTATTTAAAATATACACTTTTATCTATAACGTCAAATAATTTTAAAATCTTAAGACCTTTCCTTCATGTTTAAACAAGTAATAGAAATATTGCATTTTCCTCTCAAAATTTTTCATTATTTATTTTTTTTCTCATTAAGGAATAAAAAGGCAAGAAAGAAATTTTCTATATTTAAAATATATACTTTTATCTATAACGTCAAACAATTTTAAAATCTTAAGACCTTTCCTTCTTGTTTAAACAAGTAATAGAAATATTGCATTTTCCTCTCAAAATTTTCCATTATTTATTTTTTTCTCATTATGGAATGGAAGGACAATTACTAAATCACTCCAATCTGTTACTTATTATTCATTCCTAATTATAAATAATTTTTGATAAAGTCTTTCCACTCCTACGGCTAATAATGAAAATTGAAATTTCAAGCATGTAGACAAAACCACGATCTTATATCAACTTTTAATGGAAGTTTTAATACTTAAATAAACAATCCTGAAATCGATTATTTTACATTTACTCATAAATAAATATGACCTACTTATATGCTGATTTGCATTAAAATCTATGACATGTCAGCCACAGCTGATTTGCTCATTTAGCATGGAATGACCCATATCTGAAATTGTTAGGGAGAGAAACTTGAAATTTTACATGGCTGTTACGTTAGAGACACAAATGCACCCATAGAACAGTTTTTAAAATTTTTTTAATTTTAATGTGAACAGAAAAGTTTTAAAATTGCAATTTCTGTGATATAGTCATTACAGAAATTTGCTTAATTAGTAATTTCTGAATTATCTGTGGCAGTAAAATTTCCTCTAATGAAAATAGGCCAACGAATACCACTTGGCAATTTTCAAGAATTACGCGAGCAAAGCCGCGGGTTTTGCTAGTATTTGATAATTCATTAAAATAATCTCTATAAATATTGATTATATTTCTAACTTACAAACCTGTAGATCAGGGACCTCAGCGTCAACCCAGCAAGCCGCATTTCAATTTTGAACTCTATTTATTTAAGATTTGAAACTCTGAACGTGGTGTTTAATTATTTTTTCGATATTAATAAATAGTTTCAAGAGATTTAACTCTATCGAATTATAACGCAAAATAGGATTACATTCATTTATTTTCTAGAAATGTTTATTTCCTGTGAAAACTTTTCATCGTGTAAATTTATCAAAAAACGAAAATTTTCAAGAATCTAATACTTTCTGGTTATGTATAATAGAGAAGAAAATAAAAAGTGATAACTAACAAAAGGCAAACAAACGTAAAAATTGCTAAATTGGTGGTCGACTAAAGATTGATACAGATATTACTGCTGAACAAGTGCCAAACAACAGAAAATATTAACAAAACCTGCAAATAATAACAAAAAGCATACTAAAATGCAATACATTTTTAATATTTTTTTCTTATTATTAAAGCGCAACTGGGTTTACTTTTCCCAGTGTGTGTATACATAATATATGCTAATAAGTCCTGAAAGCATTTTTACTCTACATAATATCGACTGATTAAGTTAAATAAGAAGTTCAACAGACTACTGGAGTCTTTTCACTTTAGTTTAATTTAACATGCAGATCACAATTCATTTAATGCGAACACTAATAAAATCAGATTGAAAAGTTGTATTATTTAGACTTATTTAATTACAGTTTGTGGTATATCTTTAAAAAAAAAACCTGCTGACGGTCGATGTGTAATTTAGAATATGTAGAGCAAAAAAATTAATGAAATTAAAATAGAACTCTTATCAGATAGAAAGGATGATGTCATGGTTGTTATTTCATTTACCTTTATGGGATAATTGGGAACAGATGTCGCTGACGCACCAGGGTTGGTGCTTTTTTTTTCTTCTTTTTTGCGCTATTATGGTGAGAAAATTCAGTTTTCAAATACATGTTAGATCAAGCGTGTGAAAACAGCATGTTAGTTTTATTTTATTATGAAATTATAATTTTACTGTAAAACACACACATTTAATTTTATTTAACACACGTATTTTTATCTAACACATACATTATTTTTATTAAACACACATTTAATTTTATTATTTATTTTTTATTTATTTACACACATATTTAATTTTACTATAAAACACACATATTTTATTATAAAACACCAGATTGCCATACGAAGCCAAAATCGTCGGGTTATCACGCCAGGCAAAAAATCTAAATTTCGGCGATAAAAAGAAATACCGGTGCGTCTGCGACATCTGTAACGATAAGTGTTAGATTTGTCCCACTAATGAGGAAAAGAAATGCATTAAGCATATGCTACATCGATAAAACCTAGTAAAGGAATCAATAAGCTGTATCACTTCATATTTAAAATTCAATACAAATTCAAGTAATTGGCACATACGACAGCGCCGTTTGAACAAAAATTCTTCTCATGATGAAAAATTTTGTTTAAGGAAATTAAAAAGTTTAGTTCAAAAACTGTCCATAGATGGCGTTATACCTTCAAATCTGAAAGGAAAAAAACAAAGCAAGAATATAAGCAATTTCAGACCATTTCTTTCGTACAATTTACTGTTGTATTTCTAATTTTAATGTAATACAACCCCATGTAAAACAAATGCCATATATAAGAGCTGTGCTTGATTTCTACTTTTTGTAATTTGAAGTATATGTTTCATATTCAGCGGCTTAAGTCGTCGTAACCTCTATTTTGAATCGTCCGTTATTTTCTGGGTATTTAGGAAACTTTTCCCCGGATAAAATTGGGCCCCAACTGTGCTTCCTCTAGCTTTAAAGGTTAATCCGGCCCTGTTCAGCACAAACCCTGACCTTTGTTTACATTTCTACTCTCTCACATAGTGGTAATTAGATTAACTAATTAAATTTCGTCGTTCGTTAATCAGAGATAGCGATTAAAATTAAATTAATCATTAGTTTATGAGTAGCATTGAAACAAACTTTAATCTGTCTCAATCTTTAGTCATGATTAAAAATCTAATCGATAAATATAAAAATCTATCTAATTAAATTTTGCACCACCCTGGTACCGGACAGCTTTCACACTTTCCATTCAACATTCTGATGGTGTTTCAGAGACAATTTTATACACAGATCTGTAGCATGCTTTCTAATCAGTTTATATTTTACTAGACAATACAAAAAAAAAATGTAAATACACTGCGAAGATCCAAAGAAAGTCACTGCATATGGGCATGTCTTGGCATTGTTTCTCCAAACTAGCTTGTAGTTGTGATTATGAAATGCCCATGTGATATAAAAAAAACGTCGAAATATTCTGTAGAAGTTGTTGCACTCCTGAGGATATACTTTGGTCCTTTATATTGGCATTATTACAATTTGTATATGGATATTTAAACCATCTATTCCCAACAGAGCCGAAGTGAGGTCGGGTGCAAGAACTTTTGCGAGGCCCTTCACTTACAAACTATAAGTTAATCCCTCAAATTCCCACCAATATTGATCATTTAGCTCTTTATTTAATACATTTTTTCTTTATTTAATGGCATATCATCCGTGATTAAATAAAGTAAAGGTAACTATTCGGAAATTCTGGAAAATATGTTGAATAAAAAAATCCACTAAATTGGCAAACACTTCTTGCCACAACGCAATCGCCTTTTGAAAAATCTTGCATGACATACACACACACACACAGTGGCTCACCAAGGCAAGGATTATGCATTTTTGGGAGGGGGGGGGGGGATAGTACGTTTTAACAGAATAGAGATTTATACAGACTCGGGCCAATTTTCTCTCATAATACTCGGACTGGAATAAAATCATATTAAAAAAAATCTTGAATTATGATCAACATTAATTTGCACAGAAAACGAACCATAATTGTAAAAAGCATGGTCTCATTCAATGGATTAAATGGGTCAACAACTCATTCTAATCGTTAGTTTTCGAAATAAATATTACTTTTTGGTGGCCTAATGAGACTCCTGTTATCAACAAACCATTCACAGAAAAAAAAAAAACAGAGATAAACCGGGAAAAAATATATATTATGGTATTTTATTACATACAAAGTGAGTTTAGTGTTTACTAAAAAATTTTGTAGTATAATTTTTCTGGTAACTAATTGAATGCTCTTAAAACATCTCCTAGTAAGATACTTTATTTTTTCTAAATTTATGGATAATCTCATAACTCGTTTTCTTTTATAAGTTGACGCACTTTTTAATAAGTAGACACGGTCTTTAATTCATTATTTATATTCCTATTCTGAAAGTAGACAAAATTCCGAATTGGAAGGGTACCCCTTGCATCTCTTCTCCTCAATTTGGCCATTAAAAAATGTGAGGAATGTTCTCTCTCTGTGTCTTTTTTTTTTTTTTTTTTTTACATTTTTTTTACATTTGTTAACGAAATCTGTAGAAATTAATTTTGGCTTAATAAATCAAAAAGAAATATTTTTAAAAATCTATTTTTTCTCTTTAAGAATATAGATTCTTCCTTCATAGAGCGCTTCAAAATTATGACTTTTTTAATCATCCTTTTCTTTCCTTCTAAACTATTTATTTAAATGAGTCTTCAATTGAATGTCTTATGTGATCATTAATATTGTAATTCCGTATAACATAGATTTCGGACATATAATCTAAAAAATTCTATACTTTAAAATGTTTGCTTAAATATGTACGCAATATTATTTTAAAGAATTTTAATTGTAGGATAATACTGGCTAACAAATATCGGAAATTTTTGTAGGAATTTAGTTGGGTCGGGTCTGATTTTAATGATTTTTGCTCAGTTCAGGCCGGGACCGAGCTGTTAACTTTTATATCGGATCAGGATAGTTTCCTCTGGACCGGGGTAGATCTCGGTCTGAAAGTTTCGGTCCATGTAGACTTCTAACGTGGCATTTGTGAGCAGACGATCAGTGATCAACCAAATGCCAATGAACATTATACAAAAATCAAGCAATTATTAAAACAATTTGATGGAGAAAAAAGTTGATTCGTTTCTGATGATTTAAACATAAACATTAAAAAAAATGGCTAAAATATGCATGTATTTGAATACGAAGAGACATATGCGTTCCACGAACCGATAGCAGGGCTGCCCCTATCGAATATTTTTATATTTGGTTTGTACTACTATTTACAAGGAGAAAAAAAAAAAAAAAAAAAAATTGTGATAGATTTCTCTTGAAATTGTCATAGACGTGCACGCAAAAGTTATTTTTTTTTTAAGTGCTACGAATAAAATAAAAAATAATAGCCGTCAGTGGTAGACATTTTTATTAAAAAAAATAAATTTGTACTGAAAGGATTAGTTTATTAAATTACTCGATCAGTCATCGTAACCTGTTTAACGTTTTTCATTTAATTAGCAAATATTAAACATGTTAATATTTTTAATTTAATGAAAGAATTTTAAAATAGGGGAAAATCTGAGTAAAATTCACTATTTCCTAAACTTTTCTTTTCTCTAAGAATCTTTAAAAACTTAACCTTTCATAACTACTGGAGAGTTTAAATCTTCAGTTTAGTCCTGTGGTCTGGGGGACGGGGTTTCATCTCCCTTGCCGTCGTGTTTACTCGATAACACATAAATATGCGAGGGGTGAGGAACATCGTATTCGTGTAATAAAAAGATAAACTTGATTGTACAAGAAGGAAAGCAAATCAGTGTTGTTAGATTACAAACAGTCATTGAAATAATAGCGAGCAGTTTGGAATAATAACAATGCCTGTAGATTAGATATAAGCTACAAAAAACTATTCTCTTCTCGAGCGTCCACTGAACATTTTATTGATAAAATATTTTATAAATAAGCATGTTTACACGTATAAATTTTATTATGAAATAAATATTCACAACAAAGGTAATAATAAGTATTTAAGTATTTGTATTAAAAATTGTTTTTGCGGGAGCGAGGCCTTCCTAGGCGCGAGGCCTTATGCGGTCGTACCTGTTGCACACCCCTAAGGACGGATCTGAATCCCAATGTGTCAAGTTCATATTGTAGAAATTTTCACCTGTGCTATTTCCCATTATTAAAAACTTGATGAAATATCCATATATACTTACTGGAGGTTTTGATTATATACCATCAGCTACATATCTAATTACCACCGAGATTTGCTACTGATGACTGATGTTGGGAGTATAATTGACAATTACTGAATACTTAATAGTAGCCATATTTTGCCAAATGATTTATTGTAGAAGAGCTTGACCTATTATATTAGGCTGTATCAAAAGTATTTTTGGTTTTTGAATGTTTTTATACCAAAGCATGTAGCTGGCACTTTATCACCCCTATTATTGAACTTAAAATGTTATTTAAGAGAATACATGTTCCTCTATATTCTATAATCATACAGGCTTCTTTCTTTCATTTTTAGGTTATGTAAAGAGTAACACAAATGTGGATATTTTACGCATCTGAAGGCATGATTTTAAACAAGGCCTTAAATAACCAATGAAGTTGATCTCAAAACTTGTGTAATTGCAGGCCAGGACAAGAGTAGTGTCCGGACAGTTCAAAACAAATCCAAACGTTTTAAGGAAGGGGATCTCAGCCTTGAAATCAAACCCAGAAGTGGCAAGTGAATTTTGACCAGTTTGAAAAAAAAAAAAAAGAGAGACGAATCCATTCTTCGCAATAAATTTTGATGTTAAATATTAATATTAACAAAACTACACATTCAACAATTATTAATGTTTGAATGTGTAATTTTGTTAATTTTTAGCATCAAAATTTATTGTGAAGAATGGATTATCGTCTTTTTCCTCTTAAACTGGTCAAAATTCACCTGTCAATTCTGGGTTTGATTAAAAGGCTGAGATCCCCTTCCTTAAAATGTTTGGAATTGGATTTGTTTTGAACTGTCCGGACACTACTCTTGTCGTGACCTTCAACTGCACGAAGGACAGCTTCATTGGTTTTAAATCCTAGTTTAAAAACAAATCTTAAGCTGCATAAAATCTCAGCATTTGTATCACTCTTTACATAACCTAAAAATGAAAGAAAGAAGCCTGTTTAATTATAGAATATAGAGGGACATTTAGTCTCTTAAATAATATTATTAAGTTCAACAACAGGGGTGATAAAGTGCCAGCTACAGGCTTTGGTCAAAAAACGAAAATATTTTTGATACAGCCTAATATTAATAAGTTCATTTCTTTTTTTTTTTTTTTTAATGACTGTCTATTTTCTTATTTTAGATTTTTTGCAGATGATATTGCATTAATTAATCAAATTTTTCTTGCAAAGCAACCCCAAAGAAAATTCTAAGATGCTGTATGTTTTTCTAATATTTCTTATTAGCTTAAGAAACAATTCACTTTAGAAAATAACTTAAACATTATTTGGGTCCTAAAATTACCAAAACTTGCATTGTGTAATTTTATTACAATAACCACTGCTATTCTTTGTAAAACATGAAATATGATGTTATACATATGATGTATTGCAATGTGTTGGGCGTCCTCAGTAAGCTGAGACTAGATTGCACTGTAACACGAAGCATCCTTAAGCATAGGCCCCAATTGAAAGCAGTTGGCTTAAGGCCAACCTTGAATGTCATCTTAAAAGATTGAAAACTTTTGATTATATGGAAAAGTGATATTTGAAAGGCGATATCTCAAAAAATATCATATTTGGATACAGGTTTTCTCACAAACTATGAATAATTTAGATCACTCTTTTTATTAAATACTAGCTAATCCGCCCGGCGTTGCCCGGGCCCGAAATATTAATAATCTGTTCTATACGAATATGACTGAAATCTGTAAGGCTATCGAAATCAAGTCGAATGAGGCAAACCCTGTCGTAATCGGGCTCATAAAACGCAAGATCGGAAAGCGCATCCTGGCGGTCGAAAGTGCAGCTAAAATATTTAAGGCTATAGATATCAAGTCGAATGAGCCTAACCCCGTAGTAATCGGGTCCATAGAACCAGATATACTCATATAGTTCCACTTTCTACCGCCAGGGGGCGCAGTCTGTTCTCGAAGAGGCCTTTTCAGAACACTTGACCCAACCAAATTTCCTAGTAAAAGTGAAATTTGGTTGGGTTGTCTACGGGTAAACATTGCCAAAATAGCGGAAATCGCGAAAATGGGTTACGTAATCGATCGGTTTCTAAAGGCTAAAGGGTTAATGTCTCAGAGAAATAATCTACTAGAGACTCTTTGTTATATTGTTGAAAATCCGGTTTCAGGATCAGCTCGAATTGGCGCTTTAAAAACTGTCTGTTTTGGCGGTGATCGCTTTCTAGGCAACTTCGATTTCATTCTCGCAATAAAAATAAACGTAAATAAACCAAAGCGAAACGAAACTGTTGCTCCTAGGATTTAATCTCAAAGAGGAAGGATAGAAATAAGTTATGAGAGTCCCACCCATGGTGAAAAAAAGGATTGTTTAATCTTCTGGATGGATTTTCTTTTTCTGTTTTTGCCGTGCTGTATTTTATTTTAATGTTATAAAATGGCTTTGTCCTTGTAATAAATGTTACTTAAATTATATATTTTTTATTAGTGATATAAGATATTAAGTACGATAACACAAATTATTTCGAGATATTTCTGCTTGGAAAGCTTCAATTTGACACAATCATTTCACGAAATGTAACAAATTAATGTCAGATTTTATTTTAATTCTAAAAATGCATTAAATTTTGCAGGCATTATTAAAATAACAGAAAATCGAACAGTATTTACAGTATCTTTTTTTTTTTTTCTTACAAAAATGAAGAATTTGTGGAAAGTTAGCAGTGACATGTTATAAAATATTATTTGATTTGATAATGTATTTTATAGGTTTTGAAAACTTGAAATCACATACTGTCTTTATTGAACAATACATTCTATAGAACATATTTTTGCTGCAATCCAGAATTTTTGTTTTGCTTTTGATGTTCCAATTTAAAGACATATTTTTTTGCAATCTTTCATATATACATATATATTTTTTTTATTGAAAGTATAAATGTATTACAATATTTTTAATCAAAAGGAAAACATCGATAGATAACATATACGCATGTATAGAAAAAAAAATACAAATGCACAGTATTTTTTTTTTTTTTTTTTTTTTGTATGAAAAATAAAAATTCCAGGATATTTTATATCTACTAAGTTAGAACTTGTGTAATTGTTTCTCTGTTAAAATAACTATTATTTTGCATAAGTTTCTGAGAAGAAATAATTTGCAACTTTTGAATGCTATAAAAAATTAAGTTTAACTCTCAAGTGTTTTTTTTTCTTTACAATTATTGAAAATAATAACCACAGGCAACTACTGAAGATGTTGACTTCTATAACAATACTTGCTGTCATAATTAGATGCTATAAAACCTTCTCAAATACAAAATGGCTCCTTTATGATTTTAGGTAGATTTCGTAAGAAATACTACCTATTAAATTCCCCCCTATGTTGGAATTTCTGAAAAGTTTTTTCAAATCTACGCCGATCATCACTTCCAGAACCCAAAACAATTCAAAACTTTTATCTATCTATCTATCTAGATCACTTTTTTATGGACGGTAACTTCAATAATTCTGCACAAATCTCTTCCAAACTGGTACACAAAATTAAGGGGCATAAAATCTTGGTCAAGTTCGATAATGGGCAAAATCGAACCAGAGGGGGGGGGGGGGGATGTGAAAACAGAAAAATCCCCATAACTTCTTAATTAAGATACGTATCGAATCCGTTTAAAGTTATTAATACTTCTAGAAAAAGGGCCGAAAATTTATGTATGACAGATTTTTGATATCATTAAAAATGACCTCAAAGGGGGGGGGGGGGATAGGGTTTAAAAAGAAAAGAATTCAAAACTTCGTCAATTCACAAGATATCAAATCTGCTTAAATTTATTATAAATCCTCTTAATAGTATCTACATCTTTTACTTTGACAAGTTTTTTTTATAAGACCAACTGTTATAGTCCGAAAGAAAAAAAAAATCTTGTCTACAGACACAGGTAGATTTTGAAATGGGTGGTCTAAACTGTCGCATCATGGCAAAAAGGTCATTTCTTCTGCAATTCCCAATAAACAGGTGCCCCACTATCTGTATTTTCAAAATCTACCTGTGCCTGTAGGCCGAGCCGTCAGGAAATTGTTTCATTAATTTGTGATCGGAAATGTATGAAATTGGCAGGTGTTCTTATTTAGAAATTTTGTAATCAAAAGATGCTTTCAATAAAAGCAGAAGATATTTCAGAAAAGTCCGTCAGCATTTTGAACCGAATTTCCGATGTCGCAGTACTTGAAAGAAGAAAAAAAAAACCCACACCTGATGTAATCAGCTGAAAATGATGCATTTTATTACCTATTAATGGTTTAACCTAAAAGCAATTAAAAAATTATGTAGATATTCTAAAATTTTATTATAATAAGAAAATCTGTAAAAATGAAGCTCATGTTTTGCCAGAATGCTGCAATTGTTAGTTTAAATTATTTTAAAACTAAATATGCACTCCTTAGGTATTTTTAACTATTTTTATTATTCAAAATGGCGCAGAAAAACAGAACAAAAAAAATGAGTTTAGTGAAATATGTGATGTAGTAGTACAGTGTTTTTTTTTTTTTAGAGGACAGCACAATCGAACTCAACTCATTTACTGATCAAAAATTTCAAAATCACTTCAATAGTGATGCCTGCCATTTTAAATATTAGTCAATCTCTAGAAAAACAACAAGAGCACAACTCATTTACTGATCAAAAATTTCAAAATCACTTCAATAGTGAGGCCTGTCATTTTAAATATTAGTCAATCTCTAGAAAAACAACAAGAGCACAGACAGGCACAGACGCAATATAAAGTTTCAGCGGGAAAATGGGGGAAATTCCTCCAAGTAGATTTTGGCGGGAGAAAAACCAGTTTGGCGGAATAAATCTACCACCTCCACCTCTGATGTCGGTCATCGAAAAGGTTACCAATGTGGGGTCTAGTTTATTGTAAGGTCTATGGTTAACGTAGATATTTTTTAAAACCCAATCGTGCATTTTGAAGAAAATGAACGTGTCTATGATCTGGAGTCTACTGTTTATCCGTACGTGCATTTCCCGAGTCGATGCCGATTTTTAAATCTGGACCGAAAAAATAAATCGCGTGAGTGAGTTTTGGAAAGGATTTTTTTTTTCGGGGGGGTTAAAATTAATTTTTTTTTCAAAACGGATACCAGATTGTAAAAAACAAAGAAATGTAGATTAGGCACGGTATTTTTAGTTTTTCGTATCTTGTTTATAAACGCCGATTCGGATTTTTAAAGATAGGAGAAATAGTTAAAAAAGCGAAATTGACTTACGGTTAAAAACGTTTTATTTTTTATGATTTATTTTTTAAACTAAAGGTTTCTGCCTAAACCCTATAGAACGTAGATGTCTTTAGGTGTGTTTGCTTTTTGTTTGGTTATTTTAGAAAGCATATGCCAGATTTAATGTATAGCAGAAAATCGGAATTCGCAAAAGAGAGTCCTGCGCCCGAATTTATTTTGAAGGGTTAATATTCGTATTTTTCAAAAACAAATACAGATGTCGAAAAAAGAATAAATGTAGATATTGTATGGTATTTTTAGTTTTTCGTACCTGTCTCTGAATCGCCGATGCGAATTTTTAAAAATTGCCAAAATCTCAAAACGGCATACAGAAAATATACTTTTTCGAAGGGTTAATTTTTGTATTTTTTAAAACCAAAGGTGACTTTGAAAAGGACAGAGATAGTTCTTTAATTTGGTGATCTTCGTTTTTCCGTATCTTTTGTATTCCGGTAGATGCAAGGCTCGGAAAACGGGAGAAAATAAAAAACATGAATTCGATGCTTTTTGATTATTTTTTTTGAAAGGGTTAAATGTAAAATTTTTTCAAACCAACCAGGTCGTTCGAGACGTAAAAGTATGTTATTTCAGAATATGTAGACAGTTTTTCCGTATTTTTAGCCGTTTGCCCATGGCGAATTTAGAAATACTTTAAAAAAACGGAATGTCTTCTGCTTTCTTTCTTCTGTTCCGGAAGATACGGAAATTGGTTTCTGAGCATGCGCTAGCTAGCTTCAGAATAATGACTTTTTCATTTGTGATCTTTGATCAGTTTTTAATTAATAACTACTTTAATTTTCAAAATTTTAAAATTCTGAGGCTCAGGTAGACCAGGAGAGGGTTTGGACTACCTAAATCTAAAATTCCAGGCTTCTAGGTGGGCTAGATTTTGCTAGCCATCGCCAACAGACACACACACAGAGCGAAACTTTCTTTTATTAGTATAGACTACCTACCGGCCCGGCGTTGCCCGGGCCCGAGATAATAACAATCTCAGTGCAAGGCGTTAACCCCCTCCCTCCCCATACCCGCAAATATAACGAATAATTTGTTCAAGAAAACCACCTTAGCCTACATTAACGCGATCATTAAAAACGAATTAATTAAATTTTTCTGATAGTTAGTGACGGAGAAACCTTTTATGCAGTGAATAATCTCCACGTGCAGCGAATGATCGAAATAAGAACATGTTAAAAACCAGACCCCAATTACCAATAAGTACTTCAAGTGCCGCAGCTGAAAAACAGTGAACAAAACCAGAGACTGTCGAAACTAACTAATTGGATAAATACTGCAGATGTCCCTCCTTCAAAGTACAGCTGTTTGTCCCGCGCGTGTGCACAGAACTCAAATAACAATCTCCCTTCAGTTTCCAAAATGTTTCCGAGCAGTTAAGACGCTCTTGTATATATATGATGTAAATATATTTTAATATAATGTAAAATTGGAGCACTTATACGCAGCCTCCAAAATGCGATTTTAAACATGTACATCTAGCCAAGAATTATATTATATTCAAAGGAAAATGAATCTTCTGTTTATTTCACACAATTGTCATTTTCTACTAATACTATTTATTATTCTTCCAATATAAGTGAATCAATGGATCAGATAAATATCGCTACAACACTTTGGATTACTACTGTGGGTATATTCAGCGCATAAGGAAAATCTCAGGTAAGCTGAACAAACTTCTTTAACATATCAAAAGATGAAAATGTATATTAAATTTGAAGACTGATTTAACTATTTATAAAAATAAGAAAATTTATTACGCTACCGACGGTTCCCCAACAAAGATTATGAAAGACTGATTCTGAAAAAAGAATATTATCCCAGTATCAAAAGCGATAATTTAACAAATTTCTAAAATATAATAATAAATAAAAGAACGCTAAAGAAAAAAAAAAGAAAAAAATGAATGCGATAAAAGAAAATACTCAATTTATTGAAAAACTCAATTCTACGAATTATAGTACATGGAAGTTCAAGATGCAGATGTTCTTGATTAAAGAGGAACTCGACGATATTATAGTACAAGATCCACCAGCTCCACCCGACCCCGCATGGCACAAAAGAGACCGCAAGACTAGAGCTTTAATTAACTTAAGCATTGATGATTCTCAAATCGTAAATGTAAAAAACTTAGAAACTGCAAAATTAACATGGGAAGCTCTGAAAAATATACATGAGAGAAGCAATTTATCTAGTAAGCTTTACCTGTTACGAAAATTATACAGTACTAAATTAGCGGAGGGCGGAAACATGATCTCACATATCACTAATATCTTGCAAATTATAGATAAACTTAATGCCATTGGAGAAAATATTAGCGATTCACATATTTCCGCGCTATTTCTGTGTTCTCTTCCCCCCAGTTACAATACTTTGATAACTGCGTTGGAGGCGAGACCAGAAAATGAGCTCACCCCTGATTTTATCAAAAACAAATTAACGGATGAATATAATCGTAGACATGAAATGTCAGAACAATCACATAGCGGATATAACAACAATGAGAGAGCATTTAAAACAAATAGGAGATATACACACACTGAAAATAGAAGAGAACAAAAATATTGCAATAACTGTAAAATGAAAAATCATTCCACTTACGAATGCTGGCACTACAAGAGCAGAAACACGCTACAATCCGGAAATCCTCGTAACAATCAATTCAAAAATAAAAAGAATTTCTCATCTTCATTATGTTATGAAAAAAACGAAACTCATAGGGAAAACAAAGTTCCAAACGAAAGAAAATACGCAAATGATCAGACGCAAAATAAAGCATTAATCACTCAAAAAGTAGGCAAAAATAACTGGATTCTCGATTCAGGATCTACCTCGCACATTTGTAACGATAAAAGCCTATTTAGTAAATTTATTGATTATAATAAAACTTCAGTAACGATCGCGAATGGTAATAAACTGACAGCGTTAGGTTCAGGAGAAGTTTTTATAAAAACATTAACCCCCGAAGGAAAAGAAAAACTAACGAAATTACGCGAAGTGCTTTATGTCCCAGACTTAGAGTCGAACCTAATTTCGGTTAGTAAAGCCGCTAAAAACGGGTGTAAACTAATCTTCGACGATAATAAATGCGATTTGATCTTTGATAAAGAAATATATATTAGGGCGAAAAATGAGAAAAACTTATACATTATTGAGGAAATGGACGATGTGGAAGAACCACAAAATTATATAAACATAACGTATAACTGTGACAGCAAACAATGCATAGATCTCTGGCATCGCAGACTAGGTCACAGAGATTATGACGCGATTAAATCAATGATAACAAATCAACTTGCGGACGGAATAAAGATAGGAAAATGTAAACATCAAAATAAAACATGCGTAACTTGTATCGAAACTAAATTAACTAACATGCCGTATCCTAAATCAGCAACAAATCGAGCTACTAATATTGCGGATTTGATCCACAGTGACGTGTGTGGACCTTTAGATACACCGACCTTAGGCGGAAAAATTTATTATGACTCTTATTGATGATTATTCCCGATATACTACGATATATTTATTACCTAAAAAGAGCGAAGTTGCTGAAAAGATAAAAGAGTATATAACGATGATATACAATCAGTTCGGTAAAAAACCTAAGGAAATTAGATCGGATAACGGTCGTGAGTATGTAAATCAAGAGATGAATACTTAAAACAGAACGGAATTTTACACCAATTGACTGTCCCGCATAATCCGAGCCAGAATGGAGTTGCGGAGAGAAAAAATAAAAGTTTATTAGATATGACTAGAAGCATGCTATCACAAGCAAAATTAAGCAAACATTTTTGGGGTGAAGCCATAAACACTGCAAAATATTTACAAAACCGACTCCCAACTAAAGCAAACAACAACAGAACACCTTACGAATTATGGAAAGGAGTTAAACCGAATTTAAAACACTTAAGAACATTCGGTTGTAAAGCGCTATTTTACGTCGATAAAGTAAATAGAGGAAAACTCGATAACAGGGCTCAAACCGGAACGTTTGTAGGTTATGATACACGATCGACTGGTTATAGAATTCACACACAAGGAAAACAAATTATAATAGCGAGAACGGTAAAATTTCTTGAAAATGAAAATGTACACTCAGATAACATTGAGGAGATACAAATCACCACAAAAACATCCGATGACAATACACAATTACCGGATAGACATGAAAATCACTTAGAAATAAAACTTGACAGTGAAGAGACACCATCCGTGCCCAAACAGCAACCAATTGAACCAAGAAGGTCTAATAGGACAAATAGAGGCGTTCCTCCTGACAGATATGTTTGTCTCACAAATAGTTCATCTGAAAACATTCCCGAAAATTGGGAAGATATCGAAAAAATGGAAAATACTAATGATAAACAAAATTGGATAAAAGCAACACAAAATGAAATCCAATGCCTAAGAAAAAATAACACTTGGACTTTAACAGATCCACCACCCGGAACAAAAATTATCGGTTCAAAATGGACCTTTAAACTAAAAAAGGACAATTTAGGAAATATTCAAAGCTATAAAGCGCGTCTAGTAGCACAAGGATATAGTCAAAGATTCGGGATTGACTATGATCAAACTTTCGCACCTGTAGTTTCGCACGCTACAATACGAGCATTTCTCATCTCTGCATTGCACAAAAATTTGAACGTGAAACATGTTGACATAACCACAGCATTCTTGCATGGTGAATTAACTGAAACTGTTTATATGAGTCAACCAGACGGGTATATTAAACCCGGCGATGAAAGAAAAGTTTGTAAACTTCAAAAAGCCATCTACGGTCTTAAGCAAGCCGCAAAGGCCTGGTACACCAAAATATCGGAAACACTCAAAAACAATAATTTCACACAGAGCAAAAATGATCCATGTCTGTACTTTAAATCAAATCAAGAAAATCCGATATACATCATCATTTATGTAGATGATATCCTGATAGCAGGAAAGGACAGTGATATCGAAGAAACAATAAACCAACTTAAGAAAGAATATGAACTAAAAAACTTAGGAGAAGTGAATAATTACCTAGGAATAAACATTAATAAAATCAACGATACATATTACCTAAATCAAAACAATAAAATACAGGAACTAGTGAAAAAACTGAATTTAAACGACATGAAACCTCATTACACACCAATGATTGCTGGATTCAACAGACTTGAAGACGATGATAATCTTTTACCTAATAACACGAAATATCGACAAGCCACAGGCACATTACTTTACATATCAACAATCACGCGTCCTGACATATCTGCAGCAGTCAACATATTATGTCGTAGAAATGAAACACCACGCCAAAAGGACTGGACAGCAGTAAAAAGAATCATTTCATACCTTAAAACTACAGAAAATTTGAATTTAACTCTTAGCGCAAACAGCAAGCCCATCCTAACAGCATACGCCGATGCAGACTGGGCAGGCGACTTGAAAACACGTAAATCAACGTCAGGAAATCTATTCATGCTTGGAAAATCGCCTATTTACTGGATTACAAAAAGGCAAAATTGCATTGCACTTTCGTCAGCCGAAGCTGAATACGTTTCAGCTAGCAACGCAGCACAAGAATTAAGTTGGATAACAAACTTGCTTAGCGATCTCAACATTCCACAAAAATTACCCATCACGATATTTGAGGATAATATGTCCTGTATAAAAATGACTGAAAACGATAAAGATACTAAGCGATCCAAACACATCGACATACGTTTCCACAACATCAAACTTATGAAAGAAGAAGGAAAAATCGATTTACAATACTGCCCCACTGAAGAAATGACAGCCGACACTCTCACGAAACCCACTCCCAAACCTGTGTACGAGAAACACCGTAAGAAACTGAATCTTCAACCATTCCCCACACAGGAGATTACGGGGGAGTGACGGAGAAACCTTTTATGCAGTGAATAATCTCCACGTGCAGCGAATGATCGAAATAAGAACATGTTAAAAACCAGACCCCAATTACCAATAAGTACTTCAAGTGCCGCAGCTGAAAAACAGTGAACAAAACCAGAGACTGTCGAAACTAACTAATTGGAGAAATACTACAGATGTCCCTCCTTCAAAGTACAGCTGTTTGTCCCGCGCGTGTGCACAGAACTCAAATAACAATCTCCCTTCAGTTTCCAAAATGTTTCCGAGCAGTTAAGACGCTCTTGTATATATATGATGTAAATATATTTTAATATAATGTAAAATTGGAGCACTTATACGCAGCCTCCAAAATGCGATTTTAAACATGTACATCTAGCCAAGAATTATATTATATTCAAAGGAAAATGAATCTTCTGTTTATTTCACACAATTGTCATTTTCTACTAATACTATTTATTATTCTTCCAATATAAGTGAATCAATGGATCAGATAAATATCGCTACAACACTTTGGATTACTACTGTGGGTATATTCAGAGCATAAGGAAAATCTCAGGTAAGCTGAACAAACTTCTTTAACATATCAAAAGATGAAAATGTATATTAAATTTGAAGACTGATTTAACTATTTATAAAAATAAGAAAATTTATTACGCTACCGACGGTTCCCCAACAGTTAGAACATAAGGAAGACACGCATTAGTTAAGAAACGCATAGCACAGTTGAAAATTCCTACACCAAATTCCGCCAATAAACGGAAATGTATTCGAGACCTTTTGTGCAGCCCTGTATAGCATCTTTACAATCTGTGCACACCCAGTAATATGCAAAAAATGAGTTAAATTTAAAAATGCGTACCACAACTGAAAACGCACTTCCAGCAATTGTTATTCAATTAATATTGATAGACAGTACTGTAACCGAATTGTTTTGTATGTCCCTGTAAATGAACGATGAATGCTATGAACACCTTATTCTATAGTAAGCATCTTGTATTGCACCTCATTGATATATATTAATTCAAACTGTTTAAAATTATTAAAGTACATCGCAAACGATTTTTCCCCCATAGACCGTAATGTAACGGAATACTTTTGAGTGTCCCTGTAAATGAACTATAATGCTACACACTTCATTTTCAATACCGAACAAGCCATTCAACAAGTTATTTAGTAAACCTAAATAACATATATCAATTGCACAGCGATACGAGTATATTTACGCGAGTTAGAACACGAATAGACGGCAGACAGACAGACTGAATTCATAAACGTTTTCAACTACTTTGGAACGTGTTTAAAAGATATATATATATATATACTAGCTACCCGCCCGGCGTTGCCCGGACCCGAGATAATAATAATTTCAGAGCAAGGCGTTAACCCCCTCCCCCCCCCCCCCCATACCCGAAAATATAACGAATAATTTGTTCCAGAAAACCACCTTCACCTACATTAACGCGATCATTAAAAAAAGAATTAAATTTTTCTGGTAATTAGAACATAACGAAGACACTACGCTAAAATAGCCGGCAGATGACAACACTTCCCATCCTCAATTTCAGATCTATATCTTAATTAGTTATCTAAATTTTTGTTCATTTGTAAAAATTCGCAAACTAAATGGAGGGATCGGCCAGAAAAACAGATCTCTTTGTAGTTCAGTTTTTAATGAAAGCAAATCCCTGTCTGAAACTTTCTGGGATTTTTTTCGCTGGCGCCAGCAGATTTTTAGCAGTTTTTTGCATAAATTAAGAAAAATTACCGGCCGAATTTTTCAAAAATTGCATAGACGGATGCAGAATTTTTTTCTACATATGCTCAGAAATTTTCAAATTGATATCTTAATTAGTTTTCTTAAAATTTGCTAATTAGTAAAATAATTTCGAATTCGTTCATTTTTGCTTGCAAATTCACAACAGGAGTTCTTTTCATTAGCCATTTTGATTTAAAAGATGGCATTTTCGATGCGATGTTTAATGATATTCTAATTAATATCTAGAGTAATTATCAAAATATAAAAATTCTGAGACTCAGGTGCACATGGTCAGATCTTGGACTATCCACACATAAATTTCCAGAGTTCTAGGTGGGCTAGATTTTGCTAGCCATCGCCAACAGACACACACACACACACACAGAGCGAAACTTTATTTTATTAGTATAGATATATATAGATATAATTAATGCAGGTTTTTTTTTTTTTTTTTTTTTTTTTTTTTTTTTTTTTTTTTAAGTGAAAAAAAATGATTGACTGATGAGGCAACCCATATTTGTTTTGTATGGTCACGTGACATGCATTTTTATTATATGCATATATATACAGGGTGTTTCACTACCAGACCGACAAACTTTGAGGAGGATAGTAGACATGAAGACAAACATTATTAAATAGGAAACCATGGGGTGCAAACATCTTCTGTAGGAGCTAAGGGCCATTAAAGTTTAAGGTCCAAAACTTCAAACGATGATAAAAAAAATGGAAAAAAAGGTCGATTCGTTTGCAGTTTTCACTAAAATCATTCTTTATATCACGATTTTCTTCAAAATTTTTTTTAAAGGTTACGTTCAAAAATTGTCGATAGAAGGTTCTTTAGACCTTTAGAGTAACGAACAACTACTTTTTACCGTTATTTTTTGTATGGGGTTAAAATTATTCTAAAGTTTAGACTTTAACCTAAATTTTAAGCCCAAAATCGAAAACATTGGGATCGGGTAACTAGCGAAAATTGAACTATGAACAGAGGGGGGGGGGGGGGGATTTTAAACGCTCATAAACATGGAACAAACTAATCGATTTTGATGCGGTTTACGTGTAGGTCATTCCCTTGGCAATTATTTTATTCAAAATGACGTACAGCTTTGGTGTCCTCATTTTAAGTAGATTTCGTAAGAAATACTACCTATTACATTCTCACCTAAGTTGGAAATTTTGAAAAATTTTTGCAGTTCTACGCCGATCATGACTCCCAGAACCCAAAACCACCCCCAGTTCAAAAGTTTATCTATCTATCTATCTATCTATCTGTCACTTTTTTCTGACCACGATAACTGGAAAAACATAAATCTTTTCGAAACTGATACATAAAATCAAGGGTCATAAAATCTCGGTCAAGTTCGTTAATGGGCAAAATCGAACCAAGGGGGGGGGGGGAAATGGGGGGGATTTTTGTGAAAACAGAAAAATCCTCATAATTTCTTTATTATTATACGTATCGAATCCGTTTAAAGTTATTATTACTTCTAGGAAAAGGGCCGAAAATGTATGTATGACAGATTTTTGATATAATTAAAAATGGCCCCAAGGGGGGGAAAAAGGGGGGTTTTAGAAGAAAAAAAATCATAGCTTCGTCAATTCAGAAGATATCAAATCCGCGTAAATTTATTATTAATCCTCTTAGTATTATCTAAAACTTTTATATTGACAAGTTTTTTATAGGACCAACCGTTATAGCAAAAAAAAAAATAAAAACAAAACAAATCCCTGCCGGCTCCGCCTGCAAACAAGTTATTTTTTCGAAGTAGTCGGTTAAAACTCCCGCATCCTTTCGGAACTGATACATAAAATCAAGGGTCATAAAATCTCGGTCATGTTCGTTAATGGGCAAAATCGAACCAAGGGGGGGGGGGAATGGGGGGGCTTTTTGTGAAAACAGAAAAATCCTCATAATTTCTTTATTATTATACGTATCGAATCCGTTTAAAGTTATTATTACTTCTAGGAAAAGGGCCGAAAATGTATGTATGACAGATTTTTGATATAATTAAAAATGGCCCCAAGGGGGGAAAAAAGGGGGGTTTTAGGAGAAAAAAATCATAGCTTCGTCAATTCACAAGATATCAAATCCGCGTAAATTTATTATTAATCCTCTTAGTATTATCTAAAACTTTTGTATTGACAAGTTTTTTATAGGACCAACCGTTATAGCAAAAAAAAAAAAAAATCCCTGCCGGCTCCGCCTGCAAACAAGTTATTTTTCGAAGTAGGCGGTTCCAACTCCCGCATCTTTTCGAAACTGATACATAAAATCAAGGGACATAAAATCTCGGTCAAGTTCGTTAATGGGCAAAATCAAACCACGGGAGGGGGGGGGGCTTTTTGTGAAAACAGAAAAAAACCCCATAATTTCTTAATTATGATACGTATCGAATCCGTTTGAAGTTATTATTACTTCTAGGAAGAACAGGGCCAAAAACTTATGTATGACAGATTTTTGATATAATTAAAAATTGCCTTAAGGGGGGGGAGGGAAGGGGGGTTTCAGAAGAAAAAAATTCATAACTTCGTCAATTCCCAATATTTCAAATCCGCTTAAATATATTATAAATCCTCTTAATATTATCTAAAACTTTTATATTGACATGTTTTTTATAGGACCAACTCTTATAGCAAAAAAAAAAAAAAAAAAAAAAAAAAAAAAAAAAAAATCCTTGCTGGCTCCGCCTGCAAACAAGTTTTGTTTCGAAATAGGCGGTTCCAACTGCAGCAATATCGCAAAAAGGTCATTACTTCCGCAATTCCCGACAAACAGGCACCCCACGTTCTGCGTCTTCGAAATCTACCTGTGCCTGTAGGCCGAGCCGTCAGGGATTTTTTTGATAGAGGGCGCTTCCGACACATCTCCGACATTTCAATGCCATTACTCCTGGGTGTTTTACTACCACACCAACATACTTCCAGGAAGTGTTAGGGATGCAAAGACGACTCGGAATCACACAGGAATGTAACGTTGGAAATGATTTTTTTTGCGAGTTATGGTTAAAAGAAGCAGAGAAGCAGCGGCATGTTAATGTGACAGAAAACAGTTTATTTAAAGGTTTTACTACAAAAGGTGTTCGAAATTACGACCAGAAGTACGGCAAGCTTGACAGCGACGGTGGATGGCGGTGCGGTTTCCTTGCGGTAGATGGCACTGAACGGTGAGGCGCGTGAACAGTGATCACGCTGAAGAGATCATTTGCGATTGCGAACCGGTTCCAAAGGTAGTAGGATGGAGTATTCGAACAATGAACTGGTCGACATGTTGCTCGTATATGGAGCTGCGGACTGTAATGGACACGCCGCTCTGAGGTTGTACAAGGAGCGTTTTCCGCATAGGCATGCACCCCATCATACAACATTTTCAAGTGTGAATAGAAGGCTTCGTGAGACTGGGTGTTTAATAAAAGTTAAGATAAATCGAGAACGAACGACGAGGTGCCGTACAATGAGGCACAAGTGTTAAGTATCGCAGAAGGCCATCCAAGCACGAGTACTCGTGCGATAAGCCAACAGGTAGGGTTTTCGCACACCACTGTCTGGAGGATACTATCAGAAAACAAAATGAGCCCACACCATCTGCAAAGTGTGCAAGAATTAAACCCTGAAGATTATCCACATAGGAAGACGTTTGCTGAATGGTATTTGCAACAGATTGCAGCAGACAACACATTTTCGGCGTCTGTATTGTTTACGGATGAAGCAACTTTTACAAGAGAGGGAGCCTTCAATAAACATAACTAGATGGAACCCGTCAAAACTTGACGGCAAACAACTTGTTAGTGCCGAAATTTTTGAAGAATAATTCAAATAAAATAAGAAAAATCATTCTGTCCATAGCGGCGATCGAACCCACGCGATAATCGGAACAGAGAAGAAACACACTTTATACAATTCGGCAACCTTTTTCGCATTTGAGTGTGCTCTAAAATTGGTTAGGTTCTAGATTTAAGTGCGTAATTAGACTCAATTTTATATGAGTTGACAGAGAAAGCCTTTGCTTTTAAATATATAGATGCTTAGGATGTTATTACTGCCGATAGCGTTAATGACGCCATCTGTTTAAAGATAAGAGAATAAAACTCATGAACAGAGAGCCCTATTCTGCAATAATTAGAAAAAGCAAAACTGTAAGGAAATCTACAATATCCAGCTTACTTTGCGAAATTTCAAAGCAAAATTCTTTTTTTCATATTTACGTTGGAAAAATTAAAGGAATTTGTAAATACTTAGTTCCTCACATTTTAGAGAGCTATTTTAAAACAATTAAGGTTTTAATTGAATATTACAAAAATTACAATTGTAGAGCTAAAAAGAGAATATGCTAAGGAAATGAAAATGCATTACTTAAAAGAACAATTTGAAACATATTAAACTCTTTATAAGTATATCCAGTTTGATTTTTTTTTTATATATAATTCATTGAATGGATATTTTTCAGTTTTTTTTTTTTTTTTAACTATACGACTTTTAAAAATTTTCATTAAATTATTTTTTATCAGTCTGATTCTAAAACCCCGAATTTAAAATTATTGCCAATAAAATAAGAATAATTATTCTGTCCATAGCAGGGATCGTACCCACACGAAAACCAGCACAGAGAAGAAACGCACCACTCAGCCACTGTTTTCGTATTTGAGTGTGCTCTAAAACTTGTTAGGTTCTAGATTTAAGTTTACGCATGCATATTGGACACAATTTTATGTGAGTTGATGGAAAAGCCTTTGCTTTTAAATATATAGATGCCCATATTTGGGCTTTGTCGAATCCCCATGGTACGAGACCACGTGCTGCTCAAAGGTGTTTTTCTATCAATGGTTGTGCCTGCATTCTTGGGGACTACCTTATTGGACCATACATTCTACCCTGCCGTTTGGACGGAAGGACATACTTGATATTCCTACAAGTTCTGTCGGAACTTCAGGAAGAAGCATATGTTCCTTTTTCACGGCACCGCTCTATGTGGTTCTAGCACGATGGGGCTACCACATTTACCAATGACGTTCGCCGACACCTCAACATAACATTTGGACAGCAGTGGATGGGTCGTAGTGACCCAGTTCATTGGCCTGCCAGATCGCCGGACCTATCATGTATGGACTTCTTCTGCTGAGGTCTAATGAAAAGCTGGGTGTATGAGACTCCCATACCTTCAGTTGAAGACCTCGTGGCTCATATTTCTGTAGCTGCCAGAAAGCTATCAGAGATGCCAGTAATCTTCCAGAGCGTGAGGAATTCTATGCGACACCGCTGTCAAGCTTGCCGGACTACTTCTGGTCGTAATTTCAAACACCTTTTGTAGTAAAACATTTAAATAAACTGTTTTCTGTCACATTAACTTGTTGCTGCTTCTCTGCTTCTTTCTATTGCTTTTTTCTCTGTTTCTTTTAACCATAACTCGCAAAAAGGCATTTCCAACATTATATTCCTATGTGATTCCGAGTCGTCTTTGCATCCTTAACACTTCCTGGAAGTATGTTGGTCTGGTAGTAAAACACCCAGGAGTAATGTCATTGAAATGTCGGAGATGTGTCGGATGCGCCCTCTATCAAAAAATGAGGACACCAAAGAAGTACGTCATTTTTAATAAAATAATTATCAAGGGAATGACCTAACGCAAACCGCAACAAAATCGATTAATTTGTTCAATGTTTATTAGCATTTAAAATCCCCCCCCCCCCTCTGTTCACAGTTCAATTTTCGCCAGTTACCCTATCCCAATGTTTTCGATTTTGGGCTTAAAATTTAAGTTAAAGTCGAAACTTTAGAATAATTTTAACCCCATACAAAAAATAACAGTAAAAAGTAGTTGTTCGTTACTCTAAAGGTCTAAAGCATCCTCTATCGACAATTTTTTAACGTAACCTTTAAAAAGTTTTTTGAAGAAAATCATGATATAAAGATTGATTTTAGCAAAAACTGCAAACGAATCGACCCTTTTTTCCGCTTTCTATCATCGTTTGAAGTTTTGGACTTTAAACTTTAATGGCCCCTAGCTCCTACAGAAGACGTTTGCGCCCCATGGTTTCCTATTTAATAATGTTTGTCTTCATGTCTACTATCACCCCTCAAAGTTTGTCGGTCTGGTAGTGAAACACCCTGTATATACACTAGCAGAGCCGAACAAACAGTTTGGGACCCAATTCACATTGTAAATTTTGGGGCCTACCCAATCTCCTTTATTTTCTGCTTGGATAGCACTTTATCTATTTAAAATTGAATATTTGGAAATTGCTAACATTTGTTTATAATTTAGATTATAAATAATGTTTATTAAATCCATTCAGTTTGCAAATAAATCTTATATGTATTAATCTAATGATGGGATGATAACCATCAGCTAGTAAAAAGAACACAAATTTTACTTCATAGACCAAATGAACAATAATTTTCAAAAATATTTTAATTTAAAATGATAAAATATTATAGATTTAATTTACAAAAAATGTTTAAATTTGAAATGATAAAATATTATTGATTTCATATTTGAATTGTGCTTTAATTGTTACTGTGTATTATATGTTTTATATTATATTTCTTAACCCGAGAGTAGTCGCGCATTTTCTTAGAACACTAGTAGTCGCGCTCGGTCCATTTGCCGCCGTTACCAGTAGCCCGAAAACAGAGGGGAAATCTGCCGGCGGTACCATATGATCGAAAACAGAGAACATTGGGGGGAAATACTGATTCAATTTAAAAAGATACATTTTACAGGAACTATTATTTAAGAATGTATTCAGATAATGTTTAAGAACTATATATTACGAATTTATTTAAGAATACATTCAGTTGAAATATAAAATATTATACTTGAAAATAAATTTAAATAAATGTTATATATATATTTTTTTTTTTCACAAAATAAACAGGGGTCGATGCAGGTTTTTTCCTTGGGGCCCATTTTGTGAAATGTATCATATTTTTGTGAAATTTATTATATATTTTTGTGAAAAATAACATTTTGTTATGATAGATAAAATCCAGCTACTTAAATTCAAACCAAGCATTTAATAATTTCGTTCCTTCTGCTATAGTTTTTGTTTCTGGTGAACTTGTTTTTATTGCAAATGACACATTTTAGATTTTAAACCTAACAAAATAAAAATAATTAATGGAGAGTATCTTTTTATGACGTGGAATTTAGTGAAGGGGTCTATTTTATGAAAAGGAATTTTGTGAAGGGGGGTATTTTATCAAGAGGAATTTTCTGAAGGGACCTATTTTATAAAAAGGAATTTTGTGAAGGAGCCTGTTTTATTAAATGGAATTTTGTGAAGGAACCCTAAATAGACCCCAAATTTTCCTGTATTGACCCCTGATATATTAAAAGAATAAAAATTATTAAATAATTTGATTGATGTTATGAAGATACAATGAATTACTAATTATAATAAATTTTCAATTAAGAATTTGAAATCGTGTTAGAGATAAATTATTTTTATCAATTGCCACATTAAATTATTTTTATTACCACAGTAAGCTGGTTTTTGACAGTGTTCCGGAACTAGGAGCCAATGAGGAATTTGCACACATGAGGTAATCGATCAACTTTATACTTTTCTGATTTCAGGCTCATAAATTTCAAAAATGTTCTCAAAAATGTAAAAAAAATCCTTCAATAGTTGTTAAATTATGTTTAAAGTTACGAGAAAACCACGTGACTTGAAAACGTAGCGTGATTGGCTATGACGTCACTGTTCACGATGTGCCAATGTTTACATTTTATTAGCAAGCGGCATTTTGGTTCACGGCTCGGGTTTTGCAAGCATTTTGAATTTTTTTACCTCGAAATTTATTTCTGGGTTGGGTTGATTATTGACGGCCAATTATCGACACTAGGGATATAGGCCCGGGGGGAGTGCCCTTCGTGGGGGTCTTTCTAAGGGAACCTAATCCGTATTTACGCATGGATAAATCCACGGCTCGAAGAAAACCACGAAAACTCCGAACGATTAGGCCGACGGGCGCGATTGGGATCGAACCCAGCACCTCCCGTCTACCAGCTTCGAGAGCACAACCTCTCAGCCACTGGTGGGGCGAAATTTATTTCTGATTTGGTCTTTATGATATTTTTATAAATCTCTCATTTTCGTTGTATCTCACTATTCTAAAAAAAATGAACTAATGCTGATACTGCTGACATAATTGAATTTATTGTGGCATTTCGACTTTCTCGGCCCATAATAAAGAAGCTATTGCATATTTAAAAAAAAAAGAAAACATGCAGTTTTGTTGAGAAATGCATAATAAATACGCTGAAGCAAGCAGTTTTTAAATCGAAGAATTATTTTAATAGCTATTCAATGTTAAAATTGGACAAAATTGCTTATTTAAAAAGTTTTATAGGATCAAAAACTATGCATAACAATTTAATCATCTTTCGTAGGCATACTTGACTAGATTGTGGTGTGCAATGTGCAAACATTTTTTTTATTTGTTAAATTTTTAAAGTATTTTTCAAATTTTTCATTGAAAATTTCATTTTTTTAATAAAGATTTAATTCATAGTTTGAAATAACATTTTATTACCCACTGTTATCAGATTTAAAATAGCTTAAATATGTAATAACATTTACAAATACTTTTCAATCGAAACATTTATTTATACGTGATTTTTAAAAAATAAAGAAACCTTTAAAATAATTAAATTATTACGTGCGAAAAGCAATGAATGGTAAAAAGTATTCATAATTAAAAAGATATATATTTAATTTTTCGTATTTACGTCATATAAACGATTTTCTTATAGCATGTAAAATAAAACTTTATTCTAAACATTAGAAAACTTCGGGAGGCAGCGACAGTTTTAACGTGAGTCTGTTCTCAAATCCAAAAGAGCTACTTTCTGACACATTTCTGAATTCATTTTTGTTCGGAAACGCACATGAAATAGGCAGGTGTTCTTATTCAGGAACTATGTAATCGACAAACGTTTTCCCTTTTTTGGTAAAGGCAGAAGATCTTTCAGAAAACACTGTCAAAGTCGGCGTTTTGAACCGCATTTTCGACACGGCAGCATGAGAAAAGAGAAAAACGTGTATCACGTGACACGAATCGATTATAGATAATTTATTTATCAAAAAATGGAAAACATTTTGATTTCAAATACTTTAAGAGTTATGCCTGCCAATTTTATGCTTGTACGTTTTAAAATGAGTCACGTTGTTGAGTAGGTCATTTTAGAATCACCTTAACCATTTTATAACAGCTGATTTTCAAATGTTTAATTCATCTTTTTTAACGAATCACAAAAACTTCCGTCATCTTTTGCGACAACAGCTTATGTGGTCTGGGGTGCCGAAAATCGCCCTCTTAAAGGGAAATGAACGGCAACCCGATTACAGAACATCGCCACTTCTTTTGATAATATCCTTTAATCTTCCATAATCAGAAAAAGTTTTTAGACAAAGAAAATTAGTGTGTTTTTAAAGCCTGTGGGGACTGGGTGGGAGTTGTCGAGCATAACTCTTAGAAGGGCTTATATATGTGTGTGTGTGTGTGTGTGTGTTTATTTATATCTAGTTCAAATGTATAAATATTTTATTATTGTTCCTAATAAAAACTTATATTTTGATTTCTGCTAAAAAATAATGACGCATCACAGAAATACATTTTACTCATTAATCATATACTGGTAAGCATTTAAAATAAACAAATAGCCTGATATCTGACTGTTTGTACACATCATATCAAATATGTATATATATATAAATTGGTTATTGTATCAATGCTTTATATATGTGTAGGTGGAAATTATGTTTAAATAAAAGTGATAAAAAAGTATTTATACTTTTGAAATTATTTCCACTTGGTTAAACAAACAAAAATCTGAAAGGTAGTTTAACATTGGGGTTTGAAATATTATAATAAAAAAAAAAAAAAAAAAACTAGACTTAATACATCTAAGTTATAAATTAAAAGAAAACATCATGTTTGGTGATAAAATTTATCAACAAATTATTGTTTTGAGTTAAATTCCAGTTAATTTACATTTACATTGAAAAGTGATTCATTTTATGAATTAAATTAATCAAAACAATCATGGATATCTTACTTTATATTTTAAAGTTTCTTTATTTAATAATGTATATAAATGAATTAAGGAATTTTGTAAAATTATTGTAACATTTGTAGAATACCGTCAAATGCTCAAATATCTGTCGCACATTGCTAGAAATGCTTTTGCTTATGTGGTAAATTGATTGATTTATAAAAATAATATTTTTTTTTTCTAATAAAAAATAATTATTCTAACAGACACTATTGTATAACTTATAACTAGTATAAATATTTTATATTGGAATCATTTTTTTCTTTGAAAATTTATGCCAATGGAAACTTACTTTAACTGTTTTCGTATTATACTATTTTTTTTTTAAATGTCTTAAAAGAATTAAGGATAACTTTTTTTTGCAGTTTGTGAGTTGTTTAGACTTTTAGTAACATTTGTATATACTTAGAGATTCTATTAATCTTGATAATGTAATTAATACACACGAATTTTATTACAAGAAGAAAAGAAAACCGCCATGCGCGCTATCGAAAGCGTGAACAAATGCTGCGTTTCTCTTCCTTGTCATGAACTATGACGTCACAAGACCAGCGTAGGGAAATTGTCGTTTTCGGAACACGGTAAATAGTGCGCTATAAAAACTGTTAGAAATCAACAATTACAGCTCAAAATAAAAAAACAAATATACTGTTCTTCTTATTTTTCTGTTTTCTATTATATAAAAATAAAATCAGAAAACGTGAAAATTCCTCATTGAACTTGAAAAGAGACAGATTACATCATTAATTTATGCATTTTAAATAATCATTCAATTGTGTATTTCAGGACATGTTATTTATAACCAGGGGTTGATCCATGCAAAATTTGGAACCTATTTATTTTCCATTCACAAAAATCTATGTAATAAAACAAACACCTTCACGAAATTCCTCTTAATAAACCCGGACCCTTTACAAAATTCATCTTAATAAAACAGACCTTTCATAAAATTCCATGTCATATGACAGATATTCTTCACAAAATTCCTCTTACTAAAACAGGACCCTTCACAAAATTCCTCCTAATAAAACAGGCCTCTTTACAAAATTTATTTAATTAACACAGGAACCTCCATAAAATTAATAAAAAAAGACCCTTCACAAAATTCCTCTTAAAAAGTCTCTTAATAAAACAGGTCCCTTCACAAAATTACTCTTAATAAAACAGGCCTCTTTATAAAATTTATTTAATTAACGCAGGACCCTTCATAAAATGAATAAAACAAGACCCTTCAAAAAATTCCTGTTAAAAAAAGGTCCCTTTGCAAAATTCATCTTACTAAAGCAGGGCCCTTCACAAAATTCCTGTTAAAAAAGGATCCTATTGCAAAATTCCTCTTACTGAAGCGGGTGCCTTCACAAAATTCCTTTTAAAAAAATCCCCTTCACAAAAATTCTGTTATTAACACAGAACCCTTCATAAAATTAAGAAAACAGGCTCCTTCGCAAAATTACTCTTAATAAAATAGGTCCCTTTGCAGAAATCCTCTTAATAAAATGTTATTTGTCACAAAAATATAATACATTTCACAAAATTAATTTTTATTTTTCAGAAAATGGGCCCCAAGAAAATAAAATGCCCAAGACAATAAAATGCTGTATGCGAATAAAAGGAGAAAGATGAAAAGAGGAATGAAAGAGCAAACTAGAATCCAACCCTTAACAGAAACTTTCCTGCCGATATATTCACGGAAACAGGAATGAAGAAATGGGAGGGGAAAAAATCACATGAACCGGAGTAGTCACGCCGCGGTCTTCTAGACAGATTTCAAATTTAGAATGCAATAAATTTCTGAGAAAAAGCAGGAATGCCTTGCAACTTTAATACACAAAAGAACCAACGGTCAAGGTCAGCTACACTGCATTTTATTATTGTAGCTTTAAGTGGAAATGAGATAAGGGAGATAGCAAATTTCGGCGGGGAAGAGACCAACGTGCGACTACTGCCAGATTAATGATGTAAATAATTATATATATATAACCAAGAAAAAAAAAACATTAGCCAGGAAATAGCACACCCGGATATTCTTAATGGGCGATAAATAAACAGCAAGTGCCATACTTTGACAAATAACAGTATATAGCCTATAATTTTACAAAAAAATATAACTGAATGTCAAGAGGATGAAGATAGGGTTTCCTTGCAACCCCCTTCCCCCTTTAAAACACCAGCGACATTACTGGTTAAATATCTAGCCAACAAGGGTGACCCAGTGAAAATACATGCAGACAGGGTTAAAAAGGCCAACCGATGAGAGCACCATTGACTAAAAATTTGCATACATGTCAAAGGCCAACAAATTGTGTTTCAGGGAGGGGACAATATTTACATACAAAGTTACGCCCTAAAAACTTGGGGACGACTCTCGTGATATGCATCCTAGGACATTGACACTCTTTGAAAAAATAAGAAGACTGCTTAATTTTTTATGTATTCTTTTTTTTTAATGCTGACTGAATTACAATAGAAAATTCATTTGAAAATAAATGAAGAAGTTGTGTCCGTTGATTCATAACTATGATTAGAGAAGAAAAACTATCTTTAACAATAAATGAAGAAGTTGTGCTCATTGATTCATAATTATGATTAGAAAAAAAAATACTTTATATTTAATAACAAACGAAGAAGATGTGCTCACATATTCATAACTATGATTATACTAATGGAGAAAAACACTATCCTTAAAATCAAAAGAAACTGAAGTGTTCATCTATCTCTGTGAAAGAAAATTTAAAAAAAAAAGAAATATAATTGTTGTTGTAAATGTAAATTATTGCCTAACAAACCTCACAAACTTGGGATTACGCATCATATTCACAAGATACTACAGAATGTCCTGAGGTGAGCTAATCTTTATCATTATAAATTTTTCTGGCTAATCAGGTGCTTTTAATTTATGTATTTGTATATATATTTAGATTCCTAATTTCTAAGTAAAACTTAAAGATAAAAAAAATTATTTTTGGTTAAATTCCAGAATTTGTCATATTTGCCTAATAATTATATGTTGTTCATGCTGTGATGCTGTTAGCTTTAAATGTAATTTTTTATAAAGTTATCAATTGAAATTAGGATACTTAATATAATAAGAAAATGTCAAAATGAAAAGTTTGAATTAAGAATTTGAATAATGATTATTTTTATAAAATATATATATTTTTGTATTTGAATGAATTTTATATATTTACTAGTATATAACCCTGTCAAAAATGACGGATTGTTGATCTGCGTTTCATTTTCATAAGACTTCATACAAACAAACAGCATGGAGATTTATTATTAAAAGGTTTGTATTGTAGAAAAATACATTTTAAAAAGGACAAATGATTTCTACAAATAAAAATAATAAGGATATATATATTTTTTTTTTTCTTTCAATTTTTTTACTTAGTATTAAATTTTTGAAATAGTTCAACGATTGGACAAAATCAAATATTAACAAATAATCCATGTGCGAAAGTTTTTGTAAAAAAGTGTTATCAATGAGTTTCTAAGCCGATTGACTCACCATATAACTCATTGTTTGATTACATAAGCAAAATTAAATGGAAATTACGCTGTACTATGCATTTCTTATATTTTAATTACGTTTGATAAGAAAGAATCATTTTACAGTATATGACCCATTATACGAAAATCCAAAATCCGGAAAAACCCGAAGTCCGGAAAGAAAAATTCGAAAATTTTCGAATTGGGAAAAAAAAAAACGCTAATTTTGTTAACAAATTGCAGAAAAACGCGATTTCCGTCAAACGCTTACGAAGAAGACGCAAATTTCTTCCAAGGACTCCGAAAAAAATGTAAAATTTCATCAAGGGATCACAAAAAAAAAAAAAAAAAAAAAAATGGTTAAAGGATTGCAAAAAAAAAAAACCTGTGAATTTCGTCAAATAATCGCGGAAAAACATGAATTTATTCAAAGGGTCTAGAAAAAAAAACACAAATTTCTTCAAAGCACTGCGAAAAAATGTCTAATTTCGTTAAGCGATCGCGAAAAAAGTGAAATTTTGTCAAAGGATCAAAAAAACAACCGCTAATTTCGTCAATCTCAGAAAAAACTCGAATTTTGTCAAAGGATCGTGAATAAAAGGCAAATTTCGTCAAAGAATAGCAAAAAACGCAAATTTCCTCAAAGGACTACGAAAAAATTAAATTTTGTCAAAGAACAGCAGAAAAAATGCAAATTTTGTCAAAGAATCACGAAAAAAAACATGAATTTTGTCAAATAATCGTGAATTTCGGGAGGACCCGAAATCCGGAACGATAGAAGCAAATTTCAAAATCTGCCAGTAGATGGCGACACTATACTGAATCAACCTCAAATCTCTCCCAAGGAAATAAATCACCACATTCTGAAAAAAAAAAGTGCTTACAGATTTTTTTTTTTTTTACAGAAATGTTAATATACATTTTTTTTTTATGAAATAGTGTTTTAAGGTTTTAAACAAAATTAAAAGATTTAAAAGCTTGAATATGCTTTTACAAATATTTAAACGACGAAAGTAGATAACATAACTTCTTTTTCAGTAAGCCTAACATGGCGTTTAACTACGGTCGAATCGCAGAGTGGTACAGCCCGGTACCGTTACAGACACTTTCTCGCCTTTGGATTTTATTATAAGTAAGATATTCACATAAATATTTCCTTTTACAATTAATAAATAGTGTTTAAGAATAAAATAGATATTTCCTCTATCCGCTGCTCAAATGTTTTATATTTCATTTAAACCTTTATCTAAATAACTAGCAGGCGCTTTTGTATCTGGGTTTTATTCAGTAATAATATGGGAACAGCCTTAACTTAATTTTATATGATGATTCCCAATGCCACAGTTAAGATAAGTTTTTTTGTACTACCCTTTTATACTTCTTTATTGAATGTTGGCCCCCTATGTTTTCAGTCTAACATCTAATAAAGACAGTTTTTAAATGAGCAAAACTGATTTGTGGATCCAAGGCTTAGGCAAAAATAAGTCCCTGAGTTTAAAAGTCACATTCAATATTTCTATAGAAAACCTTTACCTAACCTAACTACTTCTAATGATTAACAGGAAAAGGATTTTCATTATCTGCTTCTCCTCCATATATATAAGCAAAAATTCCATCATTCTTTGTATTGATGGTGGTACACTGAATGCTACCACAACTAGTCTGCAATTAGTTAAAAAGTTCTGGTGCTTAAAACATTTTATCTGCCCCTATAAAAAGGTAGTTTTTTTTTTAAAATCTAGTTTCAATAAAGCTTTGTAAAAATAGTTTTAACTGCAATCTTACGAATTTAATACTTTTTAGATATTTAATATTAAATTTCTCTAAAATATGATCATTTCTTTTATTATTACAAATTTTCATTCAAGAAAATAAAAAAATTCAATATACTTAAATAAAAAATCATAATATAGGGTAACTGGGGGAGTTACGGGCTGAGGGTAATTAGGTGATAGGGTTTTATTTATTTTTTATAATGCTACCCTCTTGTTTAAGGATAAATACAAATACATGTATGTGTATTACATGTATGTACATTCATTATCTACCACTCTTATTTTTGCAGGTTTTCATCTTAAACTGAGAAGTAAAAAAAAAAAGTCTAGCTTACCCCTATCATTTCTTAAAGTGCTTAACGAACTTTTTCCACTTACCTAAACTTTAAAATAATGAAGATTTTTTGAACTTGTAAAAAATATTTAGTTTTTACTCATGAAGTCAAAGTTAAGAACATGTAGCAGGAGTCTAATTTTTTTTTTCTATTATCTGTTTTGAGGGAGGGGGGGAAAAAGTTAACACCCAATTATTTCCATGTGGAGAATTGGGTGCTAAAAGATGTTATTGCTATTGCTGTTTGTTTACTTGCATAAGTTTCAGTTGTTTTGTATTTTAATATATCTAAAAGCGTTTTTTAGGGGATGTGACTTATATTAAATGAGTATTTAAAAATTTAAAGTCTAAATTCCATGTGTGGGAAATTTTGACTTTTTTTTTTTTTTTTTCAATTGGTACAAAACATATTTTTTAAGTTCTGACTTAGAAAGAAGTTTAAAACATTTAAATTAATCTAAGCAATTTAATAACTTTTTTTTTTTTTTTAGGCTGCTCTCAAATCCAAAGGAGCTACTTTCTGAATTCATTTTTGTTCGGAAATACAGTCAAACCCCGATTTAGTGCCATCTCGAAATAGCGCCAATTCCGTTTAACCGCCAATTGTGTCTATGAACAAATCTGCCAAATAGGAATTTCAATGTAATGTATCCGTTAAAGCGCCAACTCGATATACCGCCAAAAAAAATGTCTAGAAATTACTGTATTTTCTTTGCATATCTTTCTTTTTTAAATTTTTTGTTAGAATTTCAAAGGACACTTCCTTTTCATGTGTCTAGATGTTTTCAAGCTCAATTCAAACTTTATTGAATAGCAAAGAATTTATATTGTTCTCAACACCTGCCAAAATGCACCTGCTACCCATTCTACTTGTCATTGGGAGAAGAAAAATAACGCGCACCGAGTGCCAAGCAAGTAAAACTTCTGATTCGGACTGGCGAGTCACGTGATCCAATCCGCTTCTGGAGTGGGGAGAAAACAAGGCATGGTACGGCATTGGCTGAAAGGGTCTCTCCTCTCTCAGATGAGAACAATGTAAAAAATAACTTCTCCCTGTACTTTATGTCGATTTCTTAGAAAGAAAACGGTGTGCAGTGCAAAATCTCTCATTCAAAATTTTGGTCGGACGTTGATTGAAACATCGAAGAATTCACCAGCTAAATCTGTAAAATATCATTCTGTCTCTTTATTTTAACTCATTATGGCGAAAAGAGCAGTTTTATCAATTTCAGAAAAGCGGGAAATTTGTGAATATAAAGAAAGAAATGTGAATGTATCACAGCAACACATCTCCAATCATTTTTCTACACTCTGGAAAAAGCCTGTTAGCAGGCGCTGCATCGGAGACATTTTGATGAATACAGAAAAATGGATTAACACCAACGAACTGCAATCATCTGTAAAAAGACTGAAAACAGCGAAACATGAAGACTTAGAGGATGCCCTTTGCACATGGATACAACAAATGAGTGCTAAAAATGCCACTATCAACGGAGATGTCATCAGAGAGCAGGCAAAAGTTCTTGGCCAGCAAATGAATATTACAGATTTCGAATACAGTAGTGGCTGGTTGAACAGATTTAAAAAGCGACGAGGATTCTCTCAGACATACGAAGTGGTGAAACTGCAGGTGTTGATGAAGATATTGTGTCAAATGGTCGCAAAAAACTGAGTGCGCTGATTTTAGAATATAAACAAGAGGACGTTTACAATATGGATGAAAGTGGCCTTTTTTACCGCTTGCAGCCAGATAAAACAATTTCGAGTGGGCCTGCTAAAGGATTAAAAAAAAAAAAGATCGTGTGTCTCTTGTGTTCTGTACGAATAGTGATGGATCTGATAAAAGAACTATGACAGTGATTGGAAAATCAGCTAAAGCCACGATGTTTTAAAAATTTTAATCCTGCTCTTTATGTAGATTATGAGAATAATAACAAAGCGTGGATGACTTCAGCATTATTTCAAAAATGGTTAGCGAATTTCAACATAGAAATGAAAAGAAGCAAACGCCATATTTTATTGATTTTGGATAATGCCCCTTGTCACAAAGCATATCCAATGAGTAATATCCGCATTGAATTTTTACCTCCTGACTGTACTGGATTTTTGCAACCTTTGGATGCTGGTATAATAAACTCATTCAAAGCTCATTATCGAAAGTATCACGTCCGCCATATCATTGAAAAAATCAGTAAAGATGATTTTTCTCCAATCCTTTTACATGATGCTATTCGCATGATAAAAAAAGCATGGGATGAAATTTCATCAGAAACTATTGTTAACTGCTGGAAACATACTGGATTGATTAAACCTGAAGGATCTACTAAAAAACAAAACAGTACAGCACTTCAGGAACTACAAGACGAAATACACAAATTAACAGAAATTGAGCATCCTCTATCGGCAATTGAGTACATTAATATAGACAAAAGTGTTTCAACATTTGAAGATTTGACAATCGAAGAAATTGTTGCCAATCAAAATGAAAATGAAAATTCATCTGACAGCGAAGCTGAAGAAGCTGAAACGGCGCATGTTACATCTGATGAAGTTAAAAATTGCATTGGGAAAATAAGAATTTTCTTAGAAAAACATGCAACTGATAAAAAAATGATGAACAATCTTTTAGTTGTAGAAAAAGATATTGAAAAAATCAATATTGAAAGGAAAACTCAAACTAGCATATTAAAATATTTTCCTGTAAAAAATAATTAAAGTAAAATAATTCAGTGTGATATTTAATGTATGTGTGTGTCTGTTATGTGCATAATTATCTACTTTATCTAAAATTGACTATATAAAGAGGTAAGTGCATGTTAATTTCATACATTAATTGGATAATTTTGAATTATGTAGCATTAATTATATTATATTAATTTATACTATTATAATATACTATATACCATTGGATAATTTAATAAAAAGGCATTACTGATATTTATTTTTATAATAATAATAATATTAGTATAATAGTATGAAAATTAATTTTTATTGTATTTTAATTCGATATACTGCCAAACTCGTTATAGCGCCAAAAATTTCTTGAACGGATAATGGCGGTATAACGAGGTTTGACTGTACATGAAATTGGCAGATGATCTTATTCAGAAACTATGTAATTGAATAGCATTTTTCATTTTTGGTAAAGGCAGAAAATCTTTCAGAAAATACTGCCAAACTTGGTGTTTTGAACCAGATTTACAGATGTGAATGCGCAGGGAAGGAGAAAAATCTACTGTCACGTGACAACAATTGCTTATAACTCAATAAGTAAGTTATTCATCAAAAAATGAAAAATGCCATTAAATTCCAAATCGCTTCAATAATTAGGCCTGACACTTTTATGTAATTACATTTAAAAATAAGTCAAAAAGTTCTGCATTGTTGAGTAAGAGGACTTGAGAACTACCTTAAGGTAAAATCGCTTTTATTTTTACAAATTTTGAGATCTTGTAACTATTTTTCTGACCAAGTAACAAAAATTCAATTACTTTATTCTATTTTGTGTTGCTATTTAGCTACTTAAAATATGATTTGTATAAGCCTAGGTATAAGGTAATTTGGTTCTTTAAATTTTCCCAAAAGTGTTAAGTTTTTAAAAACAGAATTCAATATTATGCAATTAGATTAAATATATATATATATATTTGTGTGTGTGTAAATAAAACTGGTTTAATGCATTACTCCTGCTAGCTTTTCTAACACCTATTTGTCAAAATAATAATAATAATAATAATAATAATAAATAATAGCATGCACTGTTATAGATTTACATGTAGTGGGTAATACTTTGGCCAAGTACCGAGCAGTTGTGTATAAGAAAGAATCACTGAAGCACACATGAAGTGAGCTTACGGGTCACACACCTGTGTGTGTTTGTGTATATATATATATATATATATATATATATATATATATATAGACATGCATATTGAGCATATAACCATTTTTTTTATTAATTTAAAAAAAATAATAATTAATTAATTTTTTTTGCCAATTAAATTTAAAATTTAATAGTGCACCTTTCAAAAACAATTTATGAAAATACAAAAATTTTAAAACAGTAGCATTATTTAAAAATATATATGATAAAAAAAGGATTGATACATAAAAAGTACAATTAACCAATATGAAATTAAAACTGATTCTTCAACCCATCTAACTCATTCTTATACCTGAAATCTGTATCAAAAATGGTTATTGGTTTTTGTAGCAATTTATTGAATAATGCAAAATGCTGATGTTAAAAGTGTAGCTTGCACTATTTGCAATGTGCAACTTATAATAAAGTTGAGTTTATTATATCAACATGCTATTTCTCTGTCATGTTACTATAACTAAAAGTATTGTGGGACATTTTAACTACTCCTCAGCTGCATGCTCAGAATTTGAAAAGATTCAATTACATTTGTCTATGAATACAAAAAAAATTAATCCATTTATACACGTTGGACAATTGCACCAAGAAATATTATAAATAAAACTGTATTCATAAAAACACATAAAATTGCTAAATGGTACACAAAACAAGAACCTTTATATTCATTTGTATAAATAAATATGATGATAAAAACATAATATCTACGTTTCGAACTGTTTCTGCAGTAGTCCTCAGGATAGAATATGACGATTGCCCATTTCCCATTTGAAATGAAGATTTTTTTGAGACATGAATTGCAGTCATGAAATTAAGCAAAATTTTTAAGATAAAATTTGAACGCATATAAAAGAGTTGTTTTAAAAAAAATAATTTTATTCTTGTTTTGCATAACTCTCTAGAAATTGTTCACTGTAACTTTGAAAAGATATTTAGAATTGCTTTCTTTAGATGTGATTACATGTGGACTTTCATTTTACTCAAGTCAAATAAATAACATGTCTGACAAATCTGTAAGAATTCTGAAAAAATTAGTTGTTTCAGCATGCATAAGTCATATTACTACAACATTATGTGTACAATCAATTGAAGAAAAGAAAAAAAACAGAGCCTCCACATTATTTTACTACTAAATTATTGTAGAGAGATATGAAAGGTGCCATTCGATAGGGAACTGTGTCTTCTTACCAAATATGAATGCAGATTTTGAAATATTGGTCATGAAAAATCCACTCTTTTTGCTCAACCATCTATGCATTATAACAATCCGATTGATCACTGTCGAATGAAGGTAAATGAAGTCTGTATGAACTTCGTCGGTACTTCAATAACATCTGCATTGATATATTGGTACAATTACAAATTAAAAATTCTATAAACTTTGATTTGTTAAAAGGCAACATGCACTTTTGACACCATATTTGAGTTCCTTGGATCAAATCAGCTCAGGAAAAAATAGTACAGTTTACATGCTTTTCTTACATCTCTGTAGAGTTATAAAAAAAAACATGTTAGGGTTTACCAATAGATTTCAAAAATAAAATTAAAATCATACAAAGAACAGTAACGAAAAAACTCAGTTACCAGTAAAAGTCTCTCTGGGATAATTTGGTGATAGTTTTTTTTTTAAAATGACTATAAATATTTACTCAACTATTCTAGGACCGGGTCAGCGTAATTGGCCACAAATTGAATACACCCTCTCTCCATGCTTAAACAGCACCAGATTACTTATTCTTTCAATGATTGCACTGAAGGTTATTCAACAGTTTTTATCTCACTACAGTCATTGTAATCGACTAAAATATATTGAATAGATAAGTGATTGCACACAAGTGACATGCAGGTCTTGCATTATACTTAATCAAGCAGTAATTTTGCTTTCTTTTTAATTTCTATAATTATTTTTACAAATAGAAAAAATATATATATACAGAAAATATTAAAATACTGTTAGAAAAAACAAATGTAGCCAGCAATAATGGAATAAAGATTTTAATTTAATGTCAAATTACTTAAAAATAAATCTGATGTTAATTTTTGATAAGCCAGTCAATATATTTTTAACAAAATTTTATTAAATATTGAAAATATTGGTTATACAAACTGAGTATCATTAAATGCCTAATAATTCTTTTTAGAAATAAGGAATTAAAACAACATTATTATTCTTTCAACACATACTAGCCAATAAATTTAGTCATTTTTAATATACTAATAATAAATTCTTGAATTCAGTCATGATAAGTCAAGTTTGTATGCAAAAGTATTGCTAAACTTTCTGATCTTAGAGAAGGCGCTACTGGAGGTACAGCAACAGCAGCTAAGCCAGTTAATGGAACAGGTAGAGGTTCACATTGATGGAGGCTAACATCATCAGTAACAAGCATCTCATTTCTTGCTAAAGGACACCACTCTTGACTACTGACACCACCAAACAGATATATACAAGTATCTAAAACATTTTAATAAATAAATAGGATTTAGTCGCTTGTGCACTTAATTTACATGAATATTATGAATACCACACTAATACTATATGGCCCATCCTGCACACCAACATAAATCTATCATGCATATATACATTCAAGTTCATACCAAGAAAATAATTTTTAGGAGGTCTTAGTTGTAAATAGATAAGAGCACCATTTATATGTTTAATATCTGAACAATGTGTATCCAAATACTAACTTAAACACACTGATACAAAATTGCAGCATTTATATAGTAATAGAATATACTAATAGAAAGATATTAGCGATATTAAGTATTTCTATAATATATACTATTAAACAGTAGTCAGAAAAACTACTTTTTTGTGTAGAGAACTGCAATTACTTTATCTAAAATGTAGACAACTACTATTACTTGTTTTAAAAAATAGTGACTACAAACGACTTTTCAAAAGTACTCATTATTTTTCTACTTTCAGATTTTGTCAAAGGACTACACTTAAAATTAACGACACCTTTAAGTAATACAATTAGTGTTGTATGATAATAAGACATTTTTATCGATTTTCTCAATTGTATGGACATCTCTAATTTTTTTCAGTTTGTGTGAATTGTTTTTTGATGACTCCAGTCAGTCCAGGGCTGGCAAGTTTCTGCCGGGGTGGTTAAAACCGGCATGGTAGAAACTAGTTTCTGCCAGTAAGTGGCAAAAACTGGCAGAAACTAAGAAATAATAATAAGAAGAATTTAACAGCAATGATTCATAATTCCCACATGTATTTGATATGTAAACAATTGAATTAAAAATTAAAACTAAAGATTATGAATGTCATTTAAAGTAGCAAAAAGCTCAAAATGATCATATAAATATACTTTGTTTATATAATACTAATTTTCTTTTACTTGAAAAACAGAAATTTTCATATTGGCAATTTTAGGCATATAGGCAATTTTTCATATTGGCAATTGGGAATTTTTAAATAAATAATATAATGCAATAACTTAAAGATTATCTACTATATGGAATATGGTTATATATATATATATATATATATATATCATCATCATCATCATCATCAACCGTTTTCAATCCACTGCTGGATGTAGGTCACCCCCAGATTTTTCCATTGTTGCCTGTCTAGTGCTTTAGTCATCCAATTAACACCGGCCACTTTTCTGATTTCGTCACTCCATCTTACTTGAGGTCGTCTTCTTGGTCGTTTTACATCTCTGGGATACCACTGTAGGGTGTTTGTGCTCCATCTATTGTCTTGTCTTCTTGCAATGTGCCCAGCCCATTTCCATTTTAGCCATTTAATTCTCTCGATAATGTCAAAAACTTTCGTCTGACTTCTTATCCACGTTATTCTCTTTCGGTCTCTTCTGGTTATGCCTAGCATACATCTTTCCATACTTCGCTGTGTTGTTTGTAATCTTTGTACCATCCGTTTTGTTAGTGTCCAAGTTTCTGCTCCATAAGTTATATATATATATATATATATATATATATATATATATATATATATGGTTGGAACATTTTCAACTAACAGTCTTAAATTTAAAAAAAGAAGTCAGATTTGTTCCTTTGAATACTGTATTTAAATGAAATGTTTTTAAATCCACGGAATTACAAGATCTACATATAACTACAGCTCCAAGTTAAAAAATTAGAATAATAGAAAAAAAGGAATTGTGAAAAAGGTTTTTTATGTTTGGCTTATACAAAAAGTAATACAGGATCAAACTTAATATTGTAAGAATCTACATAGTTTGTAGAATCCTGTAGCATTAAAAATCAAAGGAAATACAAAAATTAAAATAATTATTCACACTTGGAAAAAATCAAAATATTAGAATAACCATTTACCTGGTTCAAAATATTAGAATAATGCATTTTAAATAATATGTGTTTAAAAAAAAGGAAAAATGTTATTCTTTAATATTTTGTAGCATCACCTTTGCATTCTATAACAGCACGAACTTGCTTTGCCAAGCTAGTTACATGTGGTTCACAATGTTTTCTGCCCAGACATGACCATGCGAACTTTATGCTGGAAAGAAGCTCAACTTAGTTTTTTGGCGCAATATCTATTGTGCCAAAAATGCTTATTTTATGCAACCTTCTGAACCAATCAGGAAAATTCATAAGTATTCTAATTTTTTTAACCACCTATTTTAGTATTTTAATACTTTGAATAATGAAAATAATTTTACAAAAATAAAATATTCACTCAAAATTTAATATTTTACAGTTTTAATTTTCTTTAATAACATGCAAATGTATTAAAACACCCACCGCTGTTCTTTTTCAATTGTACTACAGTGAAATAAAGGTAAATGCAATTCCAAATACAAATGGAATTAATTATCCTAATTTTTTTATTTGGAGCTGTATAACATTTCTGTGGAAAATATTTTTTACAGTATTATTAAATTATTATGTTAAATTACAGAAAAGTATTTTGAGTAAGTATTGATTATTTTTCTTTTCTTTTCAGTGTTTAATTTAAAACAAGTATTGGATATTGTTTTCTATTTTGAATTTTAAACTGATATTTTAAATACTCTAATAATTGTTTATATATAAAATTACACAATCATATTATAACAAAAATTTTATGTTACATTACTCATTTTTTCTGATAGAAATTTATTTATTTTAAATTAAAACTATCCACAGTATTTTATTAGTTACTTTACCAGAATAAAATGTACTTAAAGAATTCAATACTATTAAAAAAGTCTCAGATTATGTCACGAAATGTGTTTATGCCAGTTTCTGCTGGGTAAAACCAGTTATAACCACTTTCTGCTGGCAAAAACCCAGCCCTGAGTCAGTCAATTGCTATTCTTATTCGATATCTGATCCAATCTTATCAAGAATTGTCTGAGGGTAAACTGGGATGAATCAACATTAATAAGGGTTTCAGACACTGAGTTATTGTACTTTAACATGGGGTAATCAATTTCTTTTATGGATAATGATCGTATTCACCATCTACCTCAACCTAGAATACCTCTGTTGAATACCCAAATAAAATTCCTGATTAACCTGATTGGAGCTGATCACGGCCCATGTCCAATCAGATTAAGGATGAATACCATTTGAACGTTCGACCCAGGTTTTATTAAGTTGAGGTTGATGGTGAATACGAGCATTAGTAGTGTATATCACCCAAGGACAAATATCTTGGTTATTATTATAGGTCTTATAGGGGTTCAACTCCCCTTACGTGCTTAAATTGGACATTTCCTCACATTTCTGCATGTTTTCTAGTTTGCCTGTTCTCCCCTTCCCTTCTACCCCTCAGTTTTCTTCATGGGATTCATTCTTGCCCCCTCTGCAACTTGGCTACTTCAAGCAAGGGATGTCGGGCCTATTAATTCCTCAATTCATCCCCATTCCTAATATATTTTTATAACTAAAATAAACTTTCAATAGACCTCACTTGTAAGGTATCTTAATATAAGACCGTTAGGATGGTATCCTTAAATCTGCCTTTTTGTTTTTCACTAGCGGCCATAGTTGCCAAGATTTAGGAAGCTTTTGCGCCAATTTTTTGTCCCTCCCCCCTTAATTTTTATCTCACATTCCTAATTTTTTATTTTATACACTTTGGGTACACTTTTTATACACTTTTATTTTATACACCTTACTCTTTCTAAATTTTTGAATTCAGACAGTAAAATCTAGCTAAAACAGAGTTATTCCGCTCCCTTCTCCCCCCTCCCCCCCTCACAATCCTTCTCTTTCCTATTTTTTTGCACTTCAAATGAATCGTTCTTATTTTGAATATTATTTTCTTCTCTGGATTCACTCTTGCCCTCCCCTCTTTCCCTCCTCAGAAACTTACCTCCTCCCAACAAGGTATGTCAACCCTATTAAGGGTGTACTCAAATCCAAACTGCTTATTTTGTGACTCATTTTTAAATTCATTTTTGCTCTAAAATGCATCCAATTGGCAGGTTCTCTTATTCAGAAACTTTATAATGTCCGTATAGGTCGATTTTATGATAAAAGCAGATTATATTTTAAAAATGCTGTCAAAGTGGACATTTTGAACAGAATTTCCCGAAGCATTAGCACTGGAAACAGAAAGAATTTATTGTACTGTAAAAATAATTGTTTGTAAATCAATTTCTAATTGAACGAAAAATAAAAACATTTGTCCCTTATAAATCTCTTCATAAATCACGCCACCAAGTTTCATGTTTTTACTTTTAAAAATAAGTCTGAAAATGTGCCAGAAAATTTTGAGTTGTTGAGCGTGGAAAAATATTTTTTTTTAATACCACCTTAATTTCTTAATTCTCCTCTCACCCTATTCCTTATATATAGTTTTATAACTAAAAAAACCTTCAATGGACTCCACTTGTAAGGTAAGACCATTAGAATGTCGTCCTTCAATCTGCCTTTAGGTTTTTGCTAGGGGCCATAGTTTCTGATATTTAGAGGGCTTTTGCTCTCCACTTTTTGTTCCCCCCCACCCTCCTTATTTGTCATCTCACATTCATGATTTTTCATTCTAAGTACCTTGGGCCTGAGCCTTTCCTCCCTCTAAATTTTTATTTAATTTGGACAGTAAATTCTAGCTAAAATGCAGTTAGGCCTCTTTTTTTTACACCCACAATCCCCTCTCTTAGTGCGTGAGGTGAATCGTTCTTATTTTGAATATTATTTTCTTCTCTAGATTCATTCTTGCCTTCTTATCTTTCCCTCCTTGGCAACTTGGCTCCTTCTGGCAAGGAACGTCAGCCCTATTCATTTTTTAATTCTCCCCTCTCCTTCCATATTTTATAACTAAAATAAACATTCAGTGGACCCCACTTGTAGAGTACCTTAATATAATTTCCTTTATTATATTGAGTCGTCCTCTTTAAACATTGAATACACGATCGTTTATCATTATTTCCTCTCTTTCACACCTCAATTAGGAGCAAATCATTGCAATAGTAGAATTATTGAGCAATCTCTATTACTACAATCAAATTTCCTGCCAGAATTATTGCTATTTTGCAACTGTGATTTTTAGAACTGTCGGTGAGATAATCGATTGTAGAACATCTCAATTATAGAATCTGAGAATTAATTGATGACTTTCTCAATTCTTATTTTCTGCAATACTGCAATGGCGATATTTATTGATTGTTGAATTATCGAGAATCGCCCATCACTAAATGCGATGTCACCTTGTTATATCATGTTTGCAAGGATACAATAAAATAAGTACAATAAAAGAAAAGGCAATAAAACAATTAAGAAAGATAACATATAAAAAATGTTTTGTGTTGAAATGTTACTTAAGTGCATATTTCAAATTATATGTCACCTAGAATAATTCAATATTAATTTTCTCTGCCATGTCAAAAAATATTATTTCTGTAAATAATTTGGATTTTGGCACTCGGATTTACCAGCAAGTGTCAATGGAAAAATCCATGATGTTATTCCATGCATTGCGAAATGCTACAACTGAGTTGCTAACTTTTGTAAATTGTTGCACAGAACACACTTTGTACAAAAGAAGCAAGTAACTATCACTGACTAGAAAAATGCCACTTATTTTTCCCATGAAGTAGTGTTAAAAGTAGTACAAACTACTCACTACAATACATTTTACAAAATGTAGCAGGCTATACTACAAACTCCCAGAAAAAGTAGGACTACTGTAGTTTCGCTACATGTAGCACACCACTACTTCCGACCACTGCCATTAACATTATATATAAGGGAAATTTGGAGCAATTTAAACAAGGCTGAAAAATCATGTGTCAAGCATAGATTATGAAACACTTTCCAACATATTCAAAATACTATAATAAAACTTCACTGTTTAATAAGGTGAAAGGTGATATCGAAGTAAACAATTTGTAAAATGTATAACACATTTGAAATTCTAATTTCAGTAATTAACATTAATAGCTAGAAAAAAAATTCGTTTGAGCAGCCCCGTATATCAGCTATAGATTTGTGTATGTACTTACATAGCATGCTAAAATTTAGTTCAGTTAGGAAACACATAGCACAGTAGAAAATTCCCTTTCAGCAATTTCTATCAATAAACGGAAATGTACTGGAAATGTTTTATGCAGCCCTGTATATGATCTATAGAATTTATACATACAAAATAATATGCAAAAAAATTGTTAAATTTAAAAATGCTTACCACAACTAAAAATGCACTTTCAGCAATTATTGTCCATAGACAATACTGTAGCTGAATTCTTTTGTGTTTTTCTGTAAATGAACAATGAATGCTATGCACACTGTATTCTATAATAAGTATTTTGCACTTCACCTCAGTGATATATATCAAATTCAATATGTTTGAAATAGTGTAATATCATTAAAATATACTGCAAACGATTTTTGAAATAGACCATAATTCTTTTGGAGTGTCCCTGTAAATGAACAATAAATATTACGCACACCATATTCTACAGTGAGCATCTTGCAGTGCACCTCAGATATATATATATCAATTTTAATATGTCTGATGTAGTGTAACATCATCAAAATGCACTGTAAATGATTTTTCCCCATAGAGTGTAATACTACAGAATTCTTTTTATTGTCCCTGTAAATGACTATTAATGCTACACACTTCATTTTCAATACTGAACATGCCATAGTAAATGCAATAACATATACCAATTCAGGTACTGATCTTCAGAAGGAGGGAGACAGGCGATAAGTGCTATCGGCCCTCCCAAAATTGTTTTTAACAGATGGGTGTTCCTCTGTTTTATAATATATCATTGTTATAATGGAAAGCTAATGCAATTTTTTTTTTCTTTTTGTGCATGAAAGTCTTTTGTGAAATGTTTAAGAAAAGATACCATGAAAGAGTCAACATGTCATTCTTTTTCCAATTGTCAAAGTGTGGTATTTTCAGAGTGGGATTGACTGCTGAAAGATCCATCAATCAACCATAACTTTCCTAAACAACTGTCTCCACCCCCAATGAATAAAATCTTTTTTCCCTTCCTTAGAAAAATCATATCTCCCTCTGTGAAGGGAACATAAAGGGAGTGTTAAAATGGATTACACACAAGAAGCCAGATTAGTTAAAAGAAATTTTGACTTGACATTTTCTTTTCTTAATACCATGTGCTTAATCATACCCTTGCCCTCTTCCAGGTGGGACAGGTTTTCTGAGACAAAACTCAAATACAGTAAAACCAGTGAAAATGTAGCTTGTCTGTAACAGAATTCGGCTTTAATTGAAAATATTTCATGATCCTAACACTATACAATTATGCCTGCTAAAATAGTTTTTTTTTTGTCCTTAACGATTTTGTTGTTACTGGTTTCACTGTGATGTTTAATAACCAATGTAAAGATAAACACACAGTCAGAGAGATTAAGCTTGCAGCTAGATGATAAGTATGAAGCTGTTTCACAGCTTCATAAAAGAGCTCTCCTTCCTTTACAGTAGAATGAAAAACCACAGCAGCAAAGAAGAGTGCTCAGTATCTCTTTATTTTGTATTTTGCACTGAAAGAGTAAGCCTTGGAACAATATAATGTTGATTTTTTTAGATATTTTTTCATTTCTGTTCATTGTTTTTACACATTTTAATGAATCTTTTAACTCTTAAATATTATTTTTCTGTGTACCAAAGTAATTATAATAAAATCTGCTAAGAAGAAATCACTAGAGACCAAAAAAATTTCCAATTGTAGGCAGGTTTTTGTCTTTTCATGTATAATTACACGATATTCCTTTTGCCAGAACTATGGGACATTTCTGGTTAAGGTAAGATTCCCTTATATACAATTTCCGTTTTTGCATGTTTTACTGTATTTCGGGAAGTACTATCAGCTCTATGCAGTTAACTTCATCATACACTTTCTACTTTTAAAGAACTAAAATTATTTCATAAAAAGGAATTCTAATGGTAATAAAATACTTATGACACAGACACAGTAAAACATGTGAAAACAAAATCGCTAAGGACTGAAAAAAATTCCCTTTTTGGCAGGTTTCTATCTTAACAGGTATAATTGTATGTAGTTCCTTTTACCGGAACCAAGAAATTTTTTCATTTAAGACTCTATAAATATTATGGAAATTGTTTTAAAAATTAAGGTGATCTTAATGCTCTCTTTAAAATACACAAGATGTCGCTTAATGTGATCACTTTGGGACCACGAGCGTTTAATAACAATAAGCGATTTAAGAAAATACCAAATGATAGCATCATGTAGTACTATTACTAAGAAAATGATTTATCATTTGTGTTGAAATGATGACTTTTAAGGTGATAGAGAACATTTATAAATAAAATTCAGTAAATTTGGTTTGCTTACAACTCTCCCATAAAAGTTCATTAATGAATTGTTCATACTCATATTGTTTTTGAAAATTGTTCAAGCGATGTTGTACACCTCATTTAAAAAAATTTAACGCATTCCTCATTTTTGCATTTGTAGGTGGTCTTTCAAAAAGTTGGCTTTTGTCGTCTTCCTGCTGATCATTATCATCATTATTTTGCTTTTTTTTTTCTTGCATGTATTTCATACAGGTAATAGGCCTTAAATGCACTAAGTATTCTATGATCGCAAGGCTGTATCAGAGAGGCTGTACTGGGTGTCAAAAACACAATATGGATGTGTTTTAGTGACATATTTAAATGTACGCAGTGCAGTTATCAAGCAAAAAAAGAATATAATGTTTCAATTCATTATCCCACTTCAGAAGCCATTCATTAAATATTATGCTTGTCATCCATGCTGTTTTATTGGCATAATAATCAATTGAAAGCTTTTTAACCCTTCTAAAGCAATGTGGGTTTTTACTTTTTCCACAAACTAAAAGCCTTCTTTTTTGTCCAGCCATACTAACACAGCATGAAATAGTGATGCGCTCCTTCCAAATTTTGTGACCTCTTGCACGCTTGTTCTTAAATGAATATGCATGCAGAGGTTTTTTTTGGTCGGTTGGTCGTGTAGTGTGAAGGTTGTATTAGCGCTCCGCAGGTATTGGGGGGCGTTGACCGTTTTGTAGCGACCGGCTGTTGTACTCTGCTGTCTCGTGTGTTTTCTTTTGGCTTGCGGTTATTGTAATATAGTAAGTGTATAGTTTCTGCTTTATCTCGGTTTGGGTTGCATTTTTACTGGGTGTTTGTCTATATTTCTGTGCTGTAGCTGTAAGTAGTGTTTTATTTTTCTTGTGTTTACTATGTAACTTGTGGTTTGCATGTCGGGTATGGCCAACTCGGCTTTTAAGTTTGTTAATGATGATATTGCTGAACAAGTACCTGCAATTAGCATAGAAATGGGGGATGTGGATAACTATGTATTAATTAGCGACTCTAACTACCCTAATGTTGCTCGGTCATCTGCACCGGTGTCCTCATTATCAGATATGGCTGCGGCGAATGACGGAAAGTTTTTTAATATTTTTTTAGAAAGTATGGACTCTAGCGCTATACCTACTCGTGACCCTCGTGTCGTGCAGGCGGAACTTAAGGCCAAAGTAACTCATGCGGCGGACATAGATACTGTACGGTATACTAGGGCGGGTTGTATAATTATAAGTACTCGACAAGTGGTTTGCACCAAGGAGGTTTGTAGCCTGTCTGAGTTTTTGGGTGTGTCAGTTAAAATTCGTGTTGTTTGGGAAAACATAACCAACAGGTTCCTGCTTTTCAACATCCCGGTGGATATTCCGTTGAATGAGATTGGCCACGAAATCGCTGAAAGTAATAACGTTCAAATTTTGGAACTCCGCCGGTTTCTCCGTAAGGACTCGAAGAATTCAGTGTCTCCGGTTCTTGTGACGGTTATTGGCACATCCTTTCCGTCAGAGATAAAAATGTGGTTCACGATACAGAAAGTACGCCAATTCTTCGACAGGCCTCGACAATGCTCGCTCTGTTACAAATTCAACCACCCTTCGGGGAGATGTAAATCACCACAGCTCTGTGCCACCTGTGGTCTTCAACATACTGGCCAGTGCTCTACACCTGTAAAATGTGTAAACTGTGAGGGAGAACACCGGTCGGACTTTAATCAGTGCCCTTCCCGGATCTCAGAAGTTGATTTTTTAAAATTCAAATGTAGCAATTTCCTATCCTTCGTTGACGCGCGCAGAAAATATTCCATAAAGGCTACTCCGGGCAGGTATGCTGAGGTGGCCAGTGTTAAGACATCGGATTTTGAAGACATGCGAAAATTCATTGAGGCCAGGACCAACAATATGCTCAAAGTATTGGTTGATTTCTCTTCAAAACACTCGGAAAAAATCATCGAAGCGATTAATGCTCTCAGCGTCATGTTGATGAACTGCTTAGCTAAGCTGAGTGAGGCTTCTCCAGAGCGTAAGCGAGTGAATAAAGGTGACGGAAGTCACTAAAAAAAAAAAAAAAAAAAAAAAAATTGTTTTTGGGTGTCTGCAAGTGTCAGTTTCCCAGTTTTTTACTAACCCAGCTTTGCTCCGCTATTTGTTTTGGGACCTTTTTCTTCACCTTTAATGGGGTTCAGGGTGCTGCAATGGAACTGTAGAAGCATATTAAACAAACAATCCTGGCTTAGGTGCCCTCTGTTTACTATAGCGGATGTTCTTGTGTTGCAGGAAACGTTTCTCACGCCAGAAAAATCTTTGGTCATCCCAGGTAAAATTGTCTATCGTCTGGATAGGATTGACCGTCCAGGTGGTGGTCTGGCTATTGCCGTTAATTCTGCTTGGTCGTCCCGCCAACTTAATTTTAACAACCTTGGATTTGCTAATGAGATCATGTGTATTCATCTTGACTACGGATCGGTGCACCTAAATATTATCAATGTATACTCTTCCTCTGGCCTGATTGTGGCCGACCTCACTAAGCTCTGTGATAGGCTTGCTGACTCATCTCTCATTCTTGGGGATTTCAACCTTCACCACCGTCTTTGGGGTTCCCCGGTGTCTTCGCGGGCTAGTGATAGCTTTGTTGAGTGGATGTCGGCAAGTACGTTTTGCCTAATGAACTCTACTTCCCCTACCCATGTGGCTCCAAATGGAACATGCTCACTGATAGATCTCTCGCTGTGCACCCCGGATCTTCTCGCCCGTTCTACGATCCATGTCGAAGAAGAATTATATGATAGTGGCCACTTCCCAATTACTATTGCTATGGATCTCTGCACTCCATTTCAGCCGGGCTTCACCCTTTTCAACTAGTCGCGTATAGGTAAAGAGGTCAATGAAAATCTGCAGACTATTACTGACATCGACTATCAGTCCTTTCATACGTTAGTTCTCCTGGCCATGAATAAACACAGTTTCTCTAGGGTCATGCCAGCGAAGTGCCTTCCAGCTTGGTGGACGGCAAGGTGCAGCAACCTGTGCAAGCAGAAACAATTCCTCCTTAAAAGAGCCCGTCGCCTGGTGTCTACGGAATACTGGGTTAAGTACAAACGGACTGCGGCAAAGCTCCGTCAGGTGGTGAGAATGGCGAAGCGTAGTTTCTGGGATGCGGAGTGCCGCAAAGCGAATGACCCGCATATTTTATTCAAGATTTTCTGCAAAATCAGAAATCGCTCAAGCCCGTCTCCAGAGTCACATTTTTGTATCCATATTGCCAATTCCTTCAACTCTGATGCAGCGGTGCAAGCCGAAGCCTTTGCCAACCAGTTTAGTCAGGAATGTGACCATCAACCCCTCCCTTTCACCTATGGTAATGAAGTAAACAGCCAGCTTAACTCTCCTTTTACTATGCAAGAATTGAAAGATGCCATCAATCGGACAAGAATTACCACTGCGGGTGAGGATAAAGTGAGCGCTGCCTTTTTTAAGACCTTAAATGACCACTCTCTCCAATGTCTGCTGCAGATTTTTAACAACAGCTGGATCTCAGGTGATATCCCGGATGCTTGGTCCTCTGCGATTATCCTTCCTATCTTAAAGCCTGGTAAACCTAAATCCCATGTTTCTTCCTACCGTCCGATTGCTTTGACCTCTGTTATGTGCAAAATCTGTGAGAGAATTATCTCCTCTCGTATTAATCGTTACCTGCTTGAAAATAAATTAATTGACAGAAGACAGTTGGGTTTCCAGCCGTTCCGTGACTGCCATGCTGCCCTTGCCGTTCTCCATCAGGATCTCTTACTGGCAAAGAAAGAGAGGAAATTCATTTTGGGTGTATCCCTCGATATTCAGGCTGCGTATGACTCTGTTTATATAGATGGTCTTATGTCTAAATGTGCTCAATTGGGCATTATGGGCTCGATTCTTCGATGGCTGCATCGCTTTCTTTCCGCTAGAAGGATCAAGGTCTCCTGGAGAGGTGTTCTTTCGACAGCCCGTGGTATCGGTAAAGATGTGCCCCAGGGCTCTGTGTTGAGTCCGATTTTGTTCACAATTTATTTGGCGGATTTTTATGAAGTGTTGGAGGGTCTCGACATTAAGTTTCTTATATATGCTGATGATATTTTTATATATTGCGCGGCTGCCTCTTTGGAGTCCTGCAGAGAAAAAATCCAAGATGCGCTCAGGCTCATAGTGCAATGGTGCTCTTACTGGAAGCTATCTATCAGATCAGACAAATGTCATGCCATAAACCTATCAAGGAGGTTGGAGGAATGCGAGTTTCAATTTACTATTAACGGCAGTCTGATTGACTGATGCTCGGAAATTAAGTTTCTTGGTTTCGTCTTTGCTCGCCGGGGTGGATTTCGTAGACATGCAGAGTACCTTCGGGTAAAAGTTTTTAAAAGAATCAACATTCTGAAGGCCCTGGCCCAGAGGAGTTATGGAGCAAGATCTTCCCACCTCCTGACGCTAGCCTCCTCCGCAATTCGAAGCGTCCTTGAATATGGGGCAGCCATCTTAGTCTCAGCATGCAAGACCATTTTTCTAAAGTTGGAAGTGCTGCAGAATTGTGCTATAAGGGTGGCACTGGGACTTCCGGGATGGACCCCGATTTTGCTTTTGCGTAAACATGCTGACGCTCTTCCTATTGTAGACAGGATCAGGGATCTAGCTTTCCGGTTCTGGATTAAACAGGTTTCTCTGGGCAGCTGGTCATCTTTCTTTGAATTTTGCACGGATGGTTTGGTCTCTTTTGTAGATAGTTTACCATGTGTTTCTGAGAATTTGAATGAGTTCGGCTGCAGGCTGGATCATCTGCTGCGTTTCCAAGTTCCTCTGCCTATGAATACAGATAAAGTACAATTCTTTTCCTCGGGCCTACCTTTTCAGAGTACAGAGCTGGAATCGAGTATTATAGCTTCCCTTTTTGCAGATTTTATCCAAGAGTTTGCGGGATCCTGGAACATCATTGCCACTGATGCATCGAAGTCTCCCTCTATTATGTCGATCGCTGGCTGCTCACGAACAGGTCAGTTTGGCTATAGAATCTAACAGGTCAACTCTATTTTTTCAGCGGAGGCTCTGGCGATGGGCACGGCTTTGGATGAGCTGGTATCAGTGTCGCTTCCAGTTGTAATTCTCACTGATAGCTTGTCTGTTTTATCAGCGCTCCAATCTACGCACTTGAAGTCACCTAAGGTTGTTATATGGCTCTATAGTAAAATTCTTCGGGTCTCAGCCCATATTCCGAAACTCTTCTTGTACTGGGTTCAGGGGCACTGGGGGATCCCCTTAAATGAAAAAGCAGACAACCTGGCCAAGAGTGTATCTGATTTTGACACCATGATCGAATGGATCTCTCCAGAGGATTTAATCTGTGCTCAAAAGAAAAAGATTAAGAGTCAGTTTGGGCTCACCTATAGCTCCTGCAAGTATCAGTACTCGCAAGGGAATATTCCCAGTGCTAAGCAGACGTTCCGTTGGTCTCGCAATAGACAGGAGGATGTTTTTATTTCAAGGTTTCTGTATGGTATGCTGATAACCCCCGCGATATTGGCTCGTTTTAATCTGGTAGCGGACGGCAGTTGCCGCACTTGTGGAGTAGCTGACTCCTTGGAGCATATTTTGTTTCGGTGTACTAAATATCAGTCCCAGCGTAGTTGTTGTTGGAATAGTGATACCTTGAATAGTGGGTCTTTTCGTTCGATGGTGTGCTTTATTAACGATTTCTGTTCTTCGAAAGAGTTTCGCGCTGCTACTCTGAACTTTTTCCATAGTATTGATCGCTTTTAAGTGGGTGTTTTGTTCGTTGTGTTGGTTGCTTCTTGTGTACTAAATATCAGTTCCAGCGTAGTTGTTGTTAGAATAGTGATTCTTTGAATAGTGGGTCTTTTCACTCGATGGTGTGCTTTATTAACGATTTCTGGTCTTCGAAAGAGTTTCGCGCAGCTACTCTGAACTTTTTTCATAGTATTGATCGCCTTTAAGTGGGTGTTTTGTTCGCTGTGTTGGTTGTTTCTTGTTTTTGGATAATTAGAGACAACAGCCAAGTAGATATAGGTCTCATGCCCCCCTCCCCCCCTTCAAGTTCAAATATGCATGCACTGGTAATGCTGTAAAATAGAACCTTGTTTCTTTGGTGTTATAAATATTGCCTCTTAATATGAAAACATAAGTTTTGGCCAATCCTTTTTCATCCATTTTTCTGCAGCTGATAGATCAGCATCTTTTGTTCTGCATTGACTCTCTTAAAAACAATGTTTTTATGATTTTTCTAAAGCTGAAGCTAGCCCTCGCTTGCAATGAATCCACTTTTCCCCATTTTCACTGCTAAATCAACTGTTTTTTGTTGCCTGAGCACCAATCAGTATCACTACTGATTGGTGCATCTTTCTTTTGAATGTTTGAAAAGCACACTTTCAGCACCTTTTCCACTTTGGTTTCTTTTACATTCTGTGTTTTCATTCTGCTTTTCTCTTTCTATTAAAAGTTCGTGATTTTTAAGGATTTTACACAGTAGAGACTGAGAAACTTTTAATTGAACTGCAACATTGTATTCGCTCATTTGAGGTAAATTATTATAATGATGTAAAATATCAATTTTTTTTTACACTTAAATTTGTTTGCTTTCATTCATAGTAGCCATTTTCACTGCTGTTCAAAGATAACTGAACAATAACTAAGAGCTGATTGTCTAGCTAGACCTTTTGCATTTGATGATAAAATAAATGGGCATGTGACCCTGCTACAGTAGTAGCAGGTGCATACATTTTTGTTCAGTTTTGGAGGTATACTGAAATGTTTTCCCCTACAAATTTCTGCAACTTGTTATCGCAGTTATTGCTCGCTACTCACTTTTCTTGATTGATTACATATTCCCTTGCATCTATAAAGTAAGCACAAAACAGAAGAGACACATGGGGATAAATTGCTATATTGTTTTTACTTAAAATTCTTGCTTTGCAATGGCTTTTTAACAGAACTTTGCTTTCAATTGCAAACTTTTCAGAAAATGGTCTGCTGAGAAAGCAATAACATTAAATGAAGAATTAATCACATAAAGAGATGCTTTTCGCATAAAACTGAATACAATGAGCTGGGATATAGTGATTTTGGTAACATTAATCGGATGATAACATTAACTGCGGTCATATTAAGCGGCACCTACTGTATTTGAAAAAATACTATTACCTCTATGAAAGTCTGCAGCATTATTTTTCAAATCTTAAAGAACTAAAATTATTTCATAATGAGATATTCAAATGGTAATAAAATACAATAAAACTTGCTAAGAAGGAGTCACTAGAGACAAAAGAAAAGTTCCATTTTAAACAGGTTTCCATCTTAACAGGTATAATCTTGTATAATATTCCTTCCGACATGTGAAAGCTGATCCTGTCTTAACCCTCTTAAGGAGAATCCTCTCTTAAATGGAAACATTTCATGGTTTTGATAGAAGGAATACCATAACAATCTACATGTTAAGATGCAAACCTGTCAAAAACATTTTTTTTTTTTTTTTTTTTTTTTGCAGTCTCCAGCGATTTTGTTTTCACAAATTTATTGTATTTCTATTTGTAAATCATTAAAAATACACATAGTAGTATCAGTTTTCTATTGATTAAACAATTAAAAATAATCTACGAATTGTAGTAAAACCTGTAAAAATGGTTCAACTAGAAGCTGGAAAATATCTTACACAGGTTTCTGTTTTAGAAGATATATTTGTATAGTATTCCTTCTACAAAGACTATAAAGTTTTTTTATTTAAGATAGAATTCCAGTATAGGGAAGTTCCACTCTCAGAGGTTTTACTGTATGAATTAACCAACAGGAATTCTAACTTATAAATAATTGTAAACATTAACTCACTATATTGTTTTACACATAGTAAAACCAGTAAAAATAAAATTGTTACAGATCAGAATAAAATTCCATTTTAGACATATTTTGTCTTTGCAGGTATTTTTGCATGGTGTTCCTTCCGTCGGAACCATGAAATTTTTCCGTTACAGACAGGCTCCATTGTCAAATGTTTTTTTCTATACTATGCCTACTATATGAAATATGAAATTCGACCCCCCTCCCCTCCCCCCAAAAAAAGACTCTCTGGATCCATTCCTGAATCATTTTCATGGAAATCTGAGTATATTTATGCGAGTTAGAGCATAGACAGACAGACAGACGTACCGAATTCATAACACTTTTTAATCATGTTGGAAAGTGTTAAAAAACACAAATATAATGATATTGGTAATGCAATTTTATAATATACCATAAATACTTATTTTGTGGAAAAATTTAAATCTTTGTAAAAAATGTTTTTTTTCTTTAAAAAAAAAAAAAAAAAAAAATCTTTCATTACATTTTTAAACATATTAGAGTAATGAAAGAATTGCTTGCCTAGAAATTGAACATATTATAACAATAAATAAATAAATAATCTATATATCTATAAAAGAATGTCCTGACTAGGGAGATCATCAACACACAGCCCAAACTACTGAACCTAGAAACATGAAATCTATATATATATATATATATAAGAAAAACCTGACAGGGGAGATCATCAATGCACAGGCCAAACTACTGAACCTAGAAACATGAAGATAGGAAGGAAAATACTTCTTACGATGTAGACGAGCGCAAAGAAAAGATTTTCTAAAACTCAACCCTTAAAAGGACTTAAAAAAAAGGAACAAACTTTTAAAAAATTTCTTAAAAATCAGCTATTACAGTTATGTAACAAATGATAACATATTTTAATATATTTTTCTTTTTTGAATCGAATGGTACCAAGTACAGTAAAACCCTGATAATTCGGATTAATTGGGACCAGACCCAATCCGGATTATCCAGAGAATGAGAAAAAATGAAATAAAATAAAACATACTTACAGAAAATCACCTTTATAATAAACATATTGAATATTTACAGACAGTAAAAATGTTTACTTTGTAATTATAAAGTTTGTAATCTTCTGCTGTGCCAGTTTTGTATACCTTTTGCGGCACGGTCACGCATCCACTTGAGCATAAGTAGTTTGTTGGATGTAGTCTCCACCTGACGTTCAAAATAACCATTAATTGTTCTAAATGAGACATTGCTTCATTATGGCTAATAACTTTTGGTTGATCATCATTGATAATGGTGTTTTCATCTGTATCATCTTCATTTTCATTTCCTTCAGTTGTGCACAAAGTAATTATTTCGTCATCTGTAAGTGAGGCATAACCTTCCTTATTTTCTGCTTCCAACCAATTGCTAATGTCACTGATATCAACATCTGAACAACTATCAATTTTTTTTAACATGTTCACAAAATCTTCACGTGTAATTTCTCTTTCATTCTTGCTTATTCCACCTTCTGTTTCAAGCTTATTATCCGATAAATCACAATTTGCAGGCCATAAATTCTTCCACGACTTTCGGAGAGTACTCTCAGCAACCTGATCCCAAGATTCAGCAATCATATAGATTACTTTCTTGATATTGATTGATTTGAGAATCTCTACTACACTCCATTTTTTCCATCATCTTCTAAAAGTTCATTCAGCATTTGTATACTTTCTTAATGTTCTGAAGAACCCCTTGGTCCATTGGCTGTACTAGAGCTGTCACATTAGATGGTAAAAACTTTACCATTATGTTTCCTTTTGTCAGTTCACTTTCTTCAGGGTGTGTCGGGGCATTATCAATTAGATGGACAGCTTTGATGGGTAAGTTGCACGATTTTAAATATTTTGTAACACCCGGAACAAAATAGACAAAGAACCATTCTTTAAAAAATTCTCTCTCCATCCAAGAACTCTTCTGGGAAAGGTAAACTACAGGTAAAGTCTCACGATTTATGTTTTTTAGTGCACGGGGATTTTTGGATTTTCCGGTTAAAAGAAGAGGAAATTTGTACTTTCCTGATGCATTGCTACAAGCCACTATAGTGAGGTGGTCCTTGCTCTTTTTATATCCTTTAGCTGATTCTTCTAATTTTGAGGCTAAAGTTTTATTTGGCAACATGCAGTAGAATAGTCCTGATTCATTGGCATTGTAGATCTGATCTGCAGTTAATTCTTCTGTTTTAATAAATTCTTCAAATTCCCTTTTGAACTTTTCAGATGCGTTTTTGTCACTAGAACAGCTCTCATCCATCGCAATAAGTTGACACGCACTATGCCAGTTTTTCCATCTATTTAACCATCCTTGACTGGCAGTAAAATCTGGATCACCATCAGGCAACTTTGCACTTAACTTTAAGGCTTTCTGATGGATTATTTTACCTGATATAGGTAAACCACAATCTCTTTCTGCGCAAAACCAAACGAATAACATTTCATCCATTGTTTCAAGTTTAGATTTTTTAACATTCCTCCGATTGTCCAAACCGTCATTAGAAATTGATTTCGAACAAAAATCCTCGATTGTTTTTCGATTTTTCTTCCAATCGGACACTGTCAAGGTCCCTACTTCTAATTCACAAGCAATCTTTTTTAAGGGGATTTATCAATTGACCTTTATCAATTCTACTCAATGCTTCCAATTTCTTTTGCATAGTCACAAAATTATGTTTTCATTTCGTCACCATAGCTAAAAATGTACGCTCAAAAACACCGCACGGCAAAGGAAGTTGTCTGGTAGGATTTGGGTTAGTATATTCTCTCTGAACAGGGTGGTCGGATTCTAGGAAACAGAGCAGTGATTCAGGGGTTTCCGCAAGTGATATTGTAGAAGTGTTTTGTCACAAAGACAAGGAAACAGTTCCGAGAGACCTATGGGATGGCTGACAAAGATCAGAAAGTGATCCTTATCAGTCAGTGGGTCTATAGAGACTTTTTTACCTTGCTTTCTTGCAATGCTCTAAGAAAAACTTTATTGTGCAGCGAGCTTTTGATGACATTTCTAAATGAATTAAATAGAAAACTGTGAATTGAGAAAACTGTGAAAAACTGTGATGAACAAAAAAGTGACTTTTTTGTTCAGAATACGAGGATGAAATAAATTAATGTCATGGAAATTTGCCAATCGCTTCTCAAACTTGAAAAAAAAAAAAATGACCAGACTGATTAGGATTATCTGAAGATCCAGATTAACAGGATTCGAATTAGCGAGGTTCCACTGTACATTCTTCTAAGTCCAATAGTTCCTGAGATATTGCATATTTTTCTAATTTGGCAATGTCTTTAGAACTAAAACCTCAAAATTATAACATTACAAAAAATAATTTCTAAAAATACATGCTGCATTATAGCAATGAGAGAAATTCAAACTGTTGATAAAATGAGAGGGACTTCTTTTCCTCGTTATAATATAATGTGATGAAATCGATTTTGGCAAACAGTTATCTATATACATAAATAAAACTCCTGACTGGGTATATGATCAACGCACAGCCCAAATTACTGAAACTAGAAACATGAAAATTAGAGAAAAAATACTTCTTAGGATGTAGAGGCGAACTAAGAAAGAATTTTCTAAAATTCCACCCCTAAGAAAGGTAAAAAAAGGAACAAACATAAAAAAAATTCCTTAAAAATGGGTATTATAGTTATGTGTCAAATGATAACATATTTTAATGTATTTTTTTTACTGAATCGAATGGTACCAAGTACATTCTTCCAAGTCCAATAGTTCATGAGATATTGCATATTTTTCCAATTTGGCAATGTCTTTGGTGCCAAAACCTCAAAATTCTAACATTACAAAAGGTAATTTTTAAAAATACATGCATTATTATAGCAACAGAAGAAATTCAAATGGTAAAAAGAGGAACAACCTTTAAAACAATTCCTTAAAACTCAGATATTATAGTTATGTGTCAAATGACGAAAAAAATTCAAACTGTCAATAAAACGCGAGGGACTTCTTCTCATCGTAATAATATGTAACAAAATTAGAATAATGGATGAAATTTCTATAATCGGATAAACCGGATTATGAAAGATAGCTGTTTTTAAACATTCTGTTAAATGGATTTTGATGGTAATTGAACTGTTAGTTAGATATTTTTTTAAGGAAGCTTTTGTTATATAAAATCGTTTTACATTGTTTAGTTACAGAATTATGTGTCAGATGAATCTGTTTATGAAAGTTTAGCACTCTTAAATAGATTCTGTTAAATGAATTTTGATGGGGCATGCACTGTTAAATGGATTATTTTTCAGGGAAGGTTTTAGTATATAACACACCGCTCTACGTTGCTTAGTTCTAAAATAATGGGGGAAATTTCTCTAATCAGGTTAATCTGACTATAAAATGCTAGCCTTTTAAAAAAGTTCTACTGATTTTGATGAGAATTGCATTGTTCATTTTTCAGGGATGGTTGTAGTATATTGCATATTGTTTTATCGTTCTTTACCAAACCCTACTGTAAATGATCAACTAAAGTCCTTATCAGCCCAAATTTCATCTGTTAGAAAATATAACAGCGCAATGGCATTCGGATCATTTCAGCAATGTGGAAGGATATTCTAGGTAAATGTCCACATTGCTTAAAAATACAAGATCAAATTCACCAATATATTTCGTTTAATTCAAGATTCGTTTGGAGAAACCGATCGGCATAGCAGACGAAGCTTGCTAGTTTTAAATAAAGTGTATTACTCTTATAACAGTTTTTAGGTGAGCTCTTTTAAACAAGGAGAGAAAAAAAATCATATTTTTTAGTTTTTAGGATAGTCTAAACATTAAAAAAAATCTAAATTACTGAAAGAATGCTAGTAGAATTTTTAAAAACTTCTGTGGGAACATTTAGAGTAATTCATTCTATTATTCTTTTAAACATTAAGTCTTGAGTTGTTGTTGTAATTGAGGATATTTGACAAACATAGGACTATGAAATTGACATAATCTTATGATTTTATTTATTTTGATTTGTACAAATTTTTAGCAATTTGTTTGTACCAATATCGGATAAATGTTTCGTTCGTTTTAAAAACAGTTCCAAGGATTCTATTACATTTGTTTTCAACAAATTAGCTCTCTTTAATTTTAAACATTTATTGGTCTCAATCTTCAGACATACAACTGAGCATTTTTTTGCAGGATTGACTCCACTGTGGTTTTTCTTACACTTATGCAAGTTTTTAGCAAAAATGTCTTATTACCTAGGCCATGGGTGGCAAACCCTTTTACATCTGCATGCCAATTTCTTTTTTTTTTCTTCATTATCATGATGTACTAACTAAAAAATTAATTTAGTGGATCAAAAAACAATGAATCAAAATTACTTGAAAATTAATTTTTAAGATTTTAAACACATGGGTTACATACATGTAGATATTACACTGCAATAGTTAAAAAAACAAATATATTTTAGAAAATAATAAATTAATAAGATTAAACGCAATTTCTCTTGTTTCATCTTGGCTGAAAAATAATTAACATCAAGTTTCTGCTTAGTTACTTTCAACAGAAAGCAAGCTGAACTGAAGTTGTCTGACAAGTGGTTTCCATTTGAGATTTTTAAATTATTTATATGTGAAAACAATGACTTGCAGGCAGAGATAAATGAACAAATCTATAAATCAGTAAACACAAGTTTCTTTATATAGCTTTGGAATTAAATTCCAAATTCCCATAATTTTATCATTAGCATTTTCCCTTTATAATGACTAATAATCTTTCCTTCTTCCAAATCTTGTCTTTGATAAATTTTTGAGAACATATTCAACTAGATTAGAATTTAATAAGCTGCAATTAGAATTTAATAAGCTGCAATTAGAATTCTTCAATTCCCAATCAATCGAATTTAGACAGACTCAATTCATCTAATATGGTGTTATTTTCTGTAATCTCACAGTATCTTGATTTAGAACCTCAATCAATACCATGCCAAAAATATAAAACTTTTCTTAAGCAACACATATTTATTTTTTTAATATGAACAATATAAATATTTGCTACAACCCTACAGGTAAAGATAATATATAGTATAAGGAAAAGAAAAATCAGCAAATATTTTCTGTGATTACATAAAACTGAATTTAAGCTTGAGTTTAAAACAAATTGAAAGATTATGTAAGTGAAGCCACATGGGTGAAGTGGATGTTTTCATAGAAAAGGAAATATGAAATTAAATTAAAGATGATGTAATACTTGTCAGAAAATATAAAAGACAAAAAAAGCTCAGTGAAAAATTTGTTTTTGGCACACAATCTTATATAAATAAATCATCAGTGATTTCAGTGATACGCCTGAATAAGCATCATAAGAGAGAGGCTAATCTATAGAATTTTGTTTATATGACTTGATGCAAATTTGTCCTGTCATTCCACTGCTTGAACTTTGCCAATGAAAAATCACAGTTTGTTTGAAAGTAACTATTAATTTAGCCTACAGTTATTTTAATTCAATGCACAATATCATTAAGTATTATAGTTGATATTAAAAAAAAACATTTTCTATCAACAGATAAAAATTTTGCTTGATTCATTTTAATTTCAGAGTAGGTTAATATCCACACCCCCCACCCACCCACCCACCCACCCTCTCAGTTTGTCTTTGTATATATTGAAAAAGCTTATAAGTTAAATTAAAATGTATAATCGTCTTTCAAGGATTTATCTTTTGAAGAGTCAGTGATGATCTCCCATCATACTGAAATGCTTTTCTATAATTGTACATGATTTTCTTTTATTTAGACATGTATTACATGTATGGAAAAAATGTATTTTCCTTTTTTAAGTGCCAGAAAACGCCAAAAATTAATATAATTCAAAGTACCATAGCTCAGTAAGTTTTGATCATAGAAGAAATTTTTTTTTACTGTTTTACTTGTTAGAGCATGCAGAAATTTTTTATAAGTATAACATATAGGATCCTGGGACCATGTAAAAATTTTAATTTCATAACTTTTTTAAAAATAACTATTTTAACATAAATGGATTGTTATATGATGAACAACAACATTTGAAACATTTTGGGGAAATATACTTCCCTATCGGTTTAGGAATTGGTTATTAGTTAATAATAAACAAGAACAAAAAATCATGTGTCAAGCACAGATTATGTAACACTTTCCAACAATTCCAAAATAATTTTGGAAATCTTTACCCTTTAAATAAGGTGAAAGATGATATCTATGTAAACAAGGTCAAACCAGGCAGGGAGGCCAACTTTTCTGCGTAAGCTCAACTAGTCCCACTCATATCTAAGTAAACAATTTGGAAAATGCATAACATGTTCACAAAAACCCAATTTCAGGAATTACCTATTCGAAAACATATCCCAATTCTTTTGTGCAACCCTGTAAATGATCTATAGATTTGTATATAAACTACATAGAATGCTAAATTTTTAGTTCAGTTAGGAAATGCATAGCACAGTTTAAAATTCCCCTTCTGGAATTTTCGTCAATAAACAGAAATGTACTTGAGAACTTTTGTGCAGCCCTGTGTAAGATCTATAGAATTTATATACACCAAGTAATATGAAAAAAATGAGTTAAATTTAAAAATACGTACCACAACTGAAAACACATTTCCAGCAATTGTTATTTAATTAATATTGATAGACAGTACTGTAACCAAATTCTTTTGAGAGTCCCTGTTTTAGAACTATGAGTGCTATGCACACCATATTCTTATAGTAAGCCTTTTGTAGTGCACCCCAGTGACATATATCAATTTCAATGTTTTAAATTGTGTAACATCATTAAAATAAAGCCGCAAATGATTTTTCTCCATAGATCGTAATATAACGGAATTCTTTTGAGCATCCTTGTAAATAAACTATAAGTGCTACACACTTTATTTTCAATACTGAACATGTCATAGTAAACCTCATTAACATATATCAATTGCATGACAATCCAAATATATTTACAAGAGTTAAACCACAGATAGACAGGCAGACAAACCGGATTCATAAACACTTTTCAACTATGTTGGAAAGTGTTAAAAAGGCTGGCTAGCCTGAACACATTTGATTGTGTTTATGCCTCCACATAACTTCTGAATTGGTAAACAGATTTTGATAAATTTATTTTGCATGGGGAGACATTTCTTCCTGATTCGTCTCAGGAACTCCAACTTAGACACAGAACTGGATTTTTAAAAAAATAATCACCTGCTAAAAAATTCTAAAAATGAGCTCATAAAAATAATTTGCAGACTAAACAATTTGCAACAATTTTTTGTCTAGCAATTTTTGCTATCACTTAAAAAAGTAAGTATTCCTTTAAATTGTTTCATTATCAATCAAAAAAAAAAGGATTTTTTGGGGCTAGCAAAAAATCGCATGCCTACTACAGTTTACCTGTAGATTTTTCAAGAAAAAAAAAGATTTGAAATAATTATCTAACAAAAGAAATTTAATCTAGTATGATTTTTTTATTATTATCAATTGGTTCATTATCAGTCAGATCTCAAATTTCATTCTCCAATATTAAATTTATGGGAATGAATTTGTATTTTTCAAATTTTTCATCATCAGGAAATTACAATTTTTAATTTCTTTTTCTCTATAATGTTTCTAAAAAATTGTTTTTTTTTTTTTTTTTTTTTTTTTTTTTTGTTTAATTGACAAAATATTTCTGAAATATATATTTAATGTTTTATTTTAAGTGTTAAAATTTTAAGTGAATCTGAAGCTGCAAATATAATTTAAACATTTAAAATAAAATTATAAATGTATTTTAGAAATATTTTAGCCAGTTAAACAGTTAGACAACAGAAAAACATCATTTAGAAACAGTGCACAGAAAAAAGAAATTAAAAACTTAAATTACCTAATGAGAAATTTGAAAATTACAAATGCATTCTATGACCATAGGTTTAATTAAAGAATGTAATCTGAAGTCGGACTGATAAGAAGATTTGAAGCAAAGTTTGGTTTAAAGTGTGCCAACACTATTAAAAATAAATAAAAAATTTTTATACAGAATCGTTCAGTAATTGTATGTAAATAAAAGGAAAACATTGTTAGGAAAAAAAAAAGCACACACAGATACTAAGTAATAACAATAGCAGCAATTTAAAAGGAATCTACAAGTTCTGAATTTAATAATAAATAATTGTAATTTACCTATAGCTACAACTGCAGCAGAATGGCGAGGATTGCTTATAACTGTCTTACGTTTCCATCGTGCTTCACCCTGATTATATTTGTCGATTGATCCCATACTAATTAAAACTTCCTGAGAGCTATCTTTTGAAGCACCTCCAACAAGCCACATATTTTTACCTGCTACAACACAAGAGCCATACGCTCGTGGACAACGAAGAGGTGGTCTGGTTAGCCATCTAAAAAGAAGTATGAAAAGCTATTATCCAAAGCTATATCCAATTGTAACAAACAGAATACAAAATGTGCTTTAGTAAATGTCTTACAAATAATGATCTAAAACAGAAAATTTCTTGCTTTTAATAAATTGTATGTTTTGGCAAAGAAAGACAATCATACACAGTTGAACATTTGCCACCACAAATTTCTATGATTATCCCTGCAAGATTCATGTTTTTTGTTGTTGTTGTTGTTTTTGTTTTGTTTTTCTACAAATATTATAAAATGGCATGATTTTTACAATAAATTGTTTAATATTGAACATTTTTCTACATTTTTGTTTATAAATATTGTTTTTTGATGGCAAAAAAAAGTTTAATAAATGAAAGTCAAAGGTTTCCAAAAATATAGATTTGAATTAAAATAGTGACAATAATAATGAAAAACAATAAGATAAGCTTAGAAAATCCTATTTCTTTTTTATGTTACAAAGGTAGTATGCTTCTCAAATATATTTGAAATATTTGTTGAGATTCCATATTTTAGAAACAAAATAAGAATTATCAGCAGTTATTTTTAAAAAAAAACTATTGTGTTTGACTCTTTCAGTGTTCTTATAAAGAAATCAATACATTGAAGTGAGTAATACATTTATGTCCAGGTATTACTTATTTGTAATGTTATCAGAACATAATTTATAGTTCAGACAAATTCAAACAATGAATACAGAAATACTTATCTAATTCTACCATTTTTAAAGTAGTGTACTAATTCTGTTTTATCACAACTGTAGCAGCAAACTTACATATGAAATCAATTCTTGTATCTAAACACAGTAAGACTATTTCATCTTATATGAGTTTTTTCGAAGAAAGAAATATATCCTTTTAATTATGGCATATTTTGGGAATTTCTATAGTTTATCTAATCAAGTGATTTGAAAGCTGAGTTGGCTCAAAGTGGAAGAGATAAATATTTAGTGATTGCTGTATGTTATGTAATTTTCAAACTTATGAATAAGTATATATATAGTTTATTTTCATTACATAAAATAAGACATACAAGCTATCAAACATACTTTTTCTGTGAGCTGTAAATCAGTATAAAAAAGGAATTTTGGGGTTAGCAAAAAATCACATATCTACTACAGTTGCAATGTACCTGTAGATTTTTCAAGAAAAGATTATTTGAAAATAATTATCTAACAAATTTCATCAAATGAAGGGTTCGTGTGAGCCAAAAAATATGGGATCTGGTATGATTTTTTTATTATTATTTATTATTATCAAAATCTGAATCTTGCTGTAGAGTTATCTAATATATGCAATGATTTTGAACCAGAATACATACCTCTATACAAATTAAATAATAACATTTTGAAAAATTAATTAGAAAATTCACTGAAAAATATTGCCATTGTCTCAAACTCCAATAATTTACAAATTTTTTCTTTACTTTCACTAAAATACAAGAATTTTATAACTAACAATTGTATAGAGACTATTGAAAATCTGTGGTGAGCGTAACAGTTTAATAGATTTAAAAAAAAAAAAAAAGAAAAAAAAAAATTTTTTTTTTTTTTTTTTTTTTTTTTAACTAACTGATTTTTTGAAGCAAATACAAGTTGATTAACAAGACACTAAGATTTCTTTTACAGCATTTCTTTAAAAATGTATTTCATTAGAATCTGTAACTCAAACTATACAATGCTGCTTCAACTATAAACTTTGACTGTCCTCTGTACCTTTTTTTTATTTTTAAATAACAGCACCTTTTACATGAACAAAGAAAAAGGAAAAAATTTAAAAGCTATAAACAATTTGCTTTAATTTAAATTTAGATTATATGCAATGTTTATGTTTTGAATGTTTGATGGAATGTTTTGAATGAAAAAGGAAAAAATTTAAAAGCTATAAACAATTTGCTTTAATTTAAATTTAGATTATATACAATGTTTATGTTTCTTTTAGAAGAACTATGGTATAAATACTCATATGGTGTGAATATAAATTATAAAACACAAGAATTTTAAGAATAACAATTTTATAGAGACATTTTAAAATCTGTAGTGAGTGTAACAATTGTAACGGATAAAAAAAAAAAAAAAAAAAAAAAAAAAAAACATATTCTGAATAGTTTTTTTTTCTGTTTTTTTATAATAATTGACTTATTGGTGCAAATACAAAATGATTAAAATGACATTGAAATTTCTTTTTTATCATTTCTTTAAAAATATATTTCATCAGAATTTGTAACTCAAACAATTATTCAATGCTGCTTCAATTATAAATTTTGTCTGTTCTCTGTACAATTTTTTTTTATGATAACAGTTTTTACATGAGCAAAGAAAAAGAAAAAACTTTAAAAGCCATTACATTTAAAAACCTTTAGAATGAATTTAGACGATATGCAATACTTATGTTTTCAACCTTTTAGAACTATAGTGAAAGACAATGTTTGATTTTGTAAGATTTTGTTAAATACTAGTGTGAAAATTCTGAGCATTCAAAATATAATTTTAACTTCATATTAGAACTCACGAGGAGGAAAGACCGAGCTATGCTCGGTCAAAATTAGCTTTGAGTTAAAATATCATGACCAAAATGACCCACTAATCAATTTTTTTCGAACATGTGACCAAGCCTAATTGTCTTCTCGTGGCCAAAATCCGTAGATATAACATTTAGTCCAAATAGTCTGAGCCGATTTTTAGGTAAAATTAGCTACCCACAGTGACCCAAAATTGACCCACTAATCAGTTTTCTCGAGCATGAGACCTAGCCCAATGATTTTCTCGTGCCCAAAAACCGTATGATACAAAATTCAGTTCAAATCGTCTGAGCCGTTTTTAAGATAAAAATAGCTTGACCCATAATGACCCACTAATCGAATTTTCTTGAACATGTGACCTAACCCAACAGTCTTCTCGTGCCCGAAAACCGTAGGATGTAAAATTTACTCTAAATAGTCTGAGCCACTTTTTAGATAAAATTAACTTGACCCGCGTTGACCCAAAAATGACCCACTAATCAAAAGTTCTTGAACATGTGACCCAGCCCAATAGTCTTCTCATGCCCGAAAATGGTAGGATACAAAATTTAGTCAAAATTGTTTGAACCGTTTTTTAGATACAATTAGCTTGACCCTGACCCATGGTGACCGTAGATGACCCACTAATCGAACATGTGACCTAACCCAATGGTTTTCTGGTGCTCCCAAATGGTAGGATACAAAATTTCATCAAAATCGTTAGAGCCGTTTTTAAGATAAAATTTGCATATATATATATATCTGTATATAACCACACACACAAAATTTACTCGTATTAGAATATTTGATAAATGACAGTATAGTAATGGATATTTTCAGCCTTAAATCAAATAATCAAAGCAGAATTTATTCATTTTAGAGATGTTTGTTGTTTTTAGCTACAAAAGTAAAATTTTACTTCTTTAGAATTATAGATTTTTGGCTAATAAAGATTAGAAGTATAGTAGAAAAAGCAATTAAAAGGGAAATTTAAAGGAAAGAACACTAATTTATTGGTAAATCTATGCAAAATTTGCAATTTTATATTAAGTAAAATAGTTTGAAGCATTTTCTTATTCTATGCTTAGTACATGGGCTATATTGGACCACCTCAAAAAGGCACACCGTAGACCACTCTTTTATACTGATTTAATAATAACATTTTCAATAGAAAAATTTAAACAGTTAAAAGAATGTTTCCAGTTTTTATTTAAAATTAAAACTAATATTAAGAAAATGTTCTAGTATATGCTGTTGTGAAATATTTTTTTAAAAATTACTTTTTGAATTTGCTGCTTCTGAAGTTATCAGGACATTAAAAAGAAAATTATTCTTAAATTATCTTATTTACATTTTGTTTAACATATGCAAAATAATTTTTATTTAAAATGAAATATATAAGTAAAACTTTGATAGATATAATTATAAATGTCATTCTGCACAAAAAATAAAATAAAATATGTAAATGATTTATGCATGAAGTCAATCAATTGTTTTATTTGTACAATGAAATATATGACAAAAGATTTATAATAAAGCAATTTAAATATGTATTAATATTGTAATTAACTTTCACCAAGCATGGTTCACTATGGCCCATATGCTGCTGTTCATTGCACCCCAGACATGGAGGGCAGTGGGACACTAAAAGTACTTTTTCTTTAAAAACTATTAATATCTGCAGTATTAGTACCATTCAGATTTGAACTGCAGATTGATCTGTAAAATTCACAAGAAAAAATAAAAACTTCAAAAGTAGTCCACTATGCTTCATCTTCCCCTACAACATGCAATAAAGGCAACTGATGTTTGCACAGATGATCACAAATGGAAAAAAAATATATTTCCCCTATGCCACATGATCAAAAATAAAATTTGAGAAAATCTGATTGGAAACAAAAACAGTGAAATAAAGTTACATAATTTGAGGAGGTGGCCTCTGCTAACAAACTAACCCAAGGATAACTATTTTATTAGGCCAAGGTATAAATTTTTGCTGCATGAAGTTGAAATTCAGTTGTAGTTCACTTTTTCACTTGCAATTATTAAAGAGGAGCTCATCTCCTGACCTATAATAATAACTCAGAAGTTCTAGTGGGTTTTTTTTTAGGAGTTTGAGATGTAGTTTGTCTTTTTTCTTGAAATGTATTAATTAGAATGATTTTTAAAAAGAAGTATTTCGACTTAGTTCTTGATATGTAGCTCTAAAATAAGAGTGTGATTTTCTTATGAAATTGAAATAAGTTTTAGTTTGCATTCTCTCTTGCAATCACTTAAATAAGGAAACCCTAAAATTCATCATCCTGAATAAGAATGTAGTTCTAAAAGGTATGGAATTAGTTAATGCTCAGAGTTACCTGACTAATACGAACATTGAATTCAGAAAGGGTGCTGCATTGAATGTGAAGATAGAATCTTAGATTCACAAAGTATTATGGAAGCATTATTATTTTGATAATCACAGACTGAAAGTTGAAAAGAATCCTAAATGCAAAATGTGTGATGAGATGCTAACCTGCAAAGATTTTACCAAATAGAGCATAGAGTTCCAAAGGATGACGAGAAAAAAGCACAATTGCAATGAAATTAAAGATTTAAATTGAAATAACTGAAGAAAAAGCTTATCAAATATATTGATGAAGTATCTATGAAGATGGATGCAGTACTTTATGACAGGAAAAGCTCCTATGACATGCAGATGCAGGTGAAAGGATGTGGTGAGAATGTTTAATTTCTTTCAGTATAATAATATTTTATGTATGGCTGTCTTCATGAGCAGTTAGTTATTTTATTTTATTTATTAATAGATAGCTACTTTGAAAATTTTAATAAATAATAATGAACTTAATGACTTGGCAGATTTTGTCTGTCACAGGGCCAATAATAAATGCTGATTTACATGCTGTTGCTGCATATAGGTTATAAAATAATTAACAAATGTATATGTTTAGCAAAATGTTTATTGAGCAAGCTATTAGTTTTTGTATTATTATTATTATTATAAGTTTTATGATTAATGTGTGTTATTTACAATATATTATGCAAACTTGGTACTTTAGTAAAAAGATAATATTGAAATGAAATGCATAAATATTGCAGTTAAATTTGATTCATAAATGATGACCAAATACCAAACTGCAAAACTAAGCAGTATCAGGTTGAATTTAGATTGAATATTTTAATTTTAATGCCTGAGGAAGACCACTCGGCTGAGGGCGAACCCAGCCATTGAGAGTTTAATGTCTTCCCCGGCACGCAGGGATTAAACGTGGCAGTACAAAATAGCTGGTCCTGCCGGGCAAAGCCCCACGCGACAAGCGGCAGGAACTAAAGACAAAAAAAAAAAAATTACAATATAGGGTCTGTTGCTGGAACCAGCGTTCCTACGCGACAGGCAGCGACAGACAGGATGATGAAGAAGGTGCGCCTGCACCAGTTGTACAGTCCACTTAAAGAATGGATGAGCAGTTCAGTGGTATGACTGCACCACTTGTACAGTTCATAGCTGACGGTCCTTTGAAGAGGTGACAGTGCAGGATTTCCACGCGACAAGGAACGCCACACATTTGCACTGAAACCTGTGCACTGTAGGAAGGCTGATATAAAATACTGAGCGTCAGTGATGATGTTGCTGAGCATAAGAGCAGTCCCAATGAAGAGAAGTTAAAAAACATTAAAATTATAAGTGGGAGCTTGTCCCTTAGACTAGAAGCTTGAAGACGAAAAAGTTAGGGTTAAGATTAGGATGAACTTAAGAGTTATGAATTAAACTAAGAAAGATAAATTAATAAATAATTTAAGACTACAACAAATGCAAAGATTAGATGAGATTTGAGAGATTGAGTAGAAATTTATAAATTTCTAGTAGCTTATGGTTTAAGACTGGCCTCGTTATTATGTTTATCAGCTAGGATGGTGGCGGATGAGACGGTGAAGATCTGAGGTGCCAAGAAACAGTCAGGGGACAGGTAAAATAGTAATGAGTGGGTTCACCACTGGCCCCACACTCGCACACATCGGTTCTAGACCTTTTAAATTTATATAGATAATTTTTAAAGGGACCATGTCCTGTGAGGAATGCCGTGGTATGTGGAGACAAGTTGTACATTTCTCTGGAAACTTTGGGAATGAGATTATGAGTATGTCTACCTTTTGTGGAGGTGTTCCAGTAGACTTGCCATGCTGGGATGATTTTATCTTTTAGTTCCCTTCTTATGAAAGAAGGGGGAACTGGAAGGGAGTATTCTATTGTTTCAATTTTTGTTACTTCCTTAGATTGAATATTGAAAATTATAAGTTTGGTTATTTTAAATAAATATAATAAAATTCAAGTTAATATTTATTTTGGTGTGATTAGTGAATATTTTGCAGCAAAGTGATTTTTATGTATGTGTTTCCATGTGCATGATCCTTCAGGAGATTAATTTTAGGTGTTATCAGTGTTTACTCATTTACTGGAAAAGGTAGTTTCAATAAGTGAAGAGATGCTTGATGAAGTAGGAAATGAGAATAGAAATAAATATAGAATTAATAATTAAGAACTTTAAGTTTAAAATATCTAATTTCAAAATAAATGATAAATCAAACCAGAACTCTAATCACGGTTTTCAAAATATGGCGACACTGGATTAATGCTGTCAAAAATATACTAGCCAAAAACTTCCTTAAAATAAATTTAATTAAATATCATTTATTATTTAAATTTTTGCTTTTATTACAGTGCTTAGAGTGGTGCCTGTTAAGTTTATAAGTAAGAATGAGTGTAGAAAAGGGCAATTTTTACCCAAAAAGCATACAGTGTTTTAAGTATTTATAAAGCTAAACAAATATTTGAACATCATAAATGAGAAAAATAATCGTGTAGTTTTATAAAACTCCAGTTTTTGAGGATGAAAAAAAAATTAAAGATGAAATACAAAGATTATTAAACAACAATTAATGAATGTAATAAAAAAAGAACAAATTAGTTACATTACAGAAATTAAAAATAAAATGTTATCTAATCTAAGTCTTTATCTAAAATGTCCAAAGCAGAAATCCAGTGCATATAAGTTCTAAAAAAATAGCTGTAGACAGTGAAAAAAATTCATGTAGCAAAATTGTGTTATAGAATGAAAGAAAAAAAGCCTCAATAGAAATAATTTAAGAAAATATATTGTACAACAAAATGTTGTTAAGAAAACATCATAAAAAGGCAAAATAACTAAAATTATTAAAAATGCTTATTATTTATGTGTGTGATATTTTCATTGTGCATAAACTTCTAACAAACTAAATTATTAAATGTTTTATACATTTTTTTTTTCTCCTATGCATGAAGTTTTGAAACTTTTGTATGAATCTACCATGAAGAATAATGGCTCTTTTTTTCCATGACAAATGTTCAACTCTAGCAACGACACATGTTAGAAGTTATAATCGTAACAATGCTCTTAAAATAAAAGAGAAACACAACATGTATCTTTTTTTTTTTCTGTAGAAGGAGGGGGAAGAAACAATAAATACACAAGAAAACACCATGTATTTAGTTAAATATTATAAATATATTTTATAATATAAATTGCATATTAAACATAACAACTAGAAAAATATTAAAGTAAATTATCTCACTTTGGGGAAATGCATAACTAATTTTAAATTACAATGTATACAGTAGGTGCTACTTAAATGAATCATGCTTGTGCCACACATTTTGATTTAATAACATTAAAATGTGTACTTATTCTCAATCAAGAGACTTGTACATAATTAATTAATATATAAGACTCATATATAAGTATACAATTTTTTTTTCTCTTTTGTATCCTAACTTTTGTGGTTGGGTACGAAATACATGATAAAATATCATGTATTTAGATATTATAAAACTATAAATAAAAATCTGAAACATAAATTGAATATTAAATATAACAACCATAAGAAAAAGTCTAAGAAAAGTATCCCACTTTTCAGAAATACACAACTAACATTGAACCACAATATATACGAGCAGATTTGTATAATTTAGACGCACGAACACATGCCGTGCACAGAAAATTTTCTGCAAAATTCGGAACTTTGTAGGAAATAAAACGTAATTTTTGTTTTCGTATGTTTTTTTTTTTTTTTTTTTTAAGATACCAAAAAATTAAAAATATATTCCCCAAGTTTATGTACGTTTATTAACTATTTGCGCACAATTCAAAGTTTAAAGATGCAAAACTTTATTGTGTCATTACAGACGCTTGCAAAAATATTAAGGATTGGGCTCTTTTTAAATGCATTGACAAAATATTTGATAAGAATTCGGCTATCATGGATTTTTAGCTTTATTATTTTTTTAACCAAAATAATTATTCTTTAATTAATATTAATTAATTTTAAATTTAAAAGGTAATTATTTTAAACTACTGTTTTTAATTCATATCGTCGAAATAATATAACACGTAATTTTATTAAACATTAAATTAATTTGCAGAAAGTTTTTGGTTTTATACAAGTCTGTATACGAGTACAATTGATGCCACTTAAAGAGGTTCTTAAATGACCTGCTCAACAATGTGAACCTTTCTGATACATTTTCTGGATCTGACTGCTGAAGCGATTTGGAATCGAAATGAGTTTTCCATTTTTTGATAAATAAATTACTTATTGACTTATAGGCAATTCTTGCCACATGATGACAGGTTTTCCCCTTTTCTCATGCTGCCGCATCAGGAATTTGATTCAAAGCAGAGACTTTGACAGTATTTTCTGAAAAATCTTCTGCCTTTGCCAAAAAATGGAAAACATGTTTTGATTACATAGTTTCTGAAAAACACCTGCCAATTTCATGTGTTTCTGAACAAAAATGAAGTCAGAAATGTGTTGGAAAGTAGCTCTTTTGGATTTGAGAACAGCCTTAATTGAACCATATTTGTTTCACAAATTTTCACTCAAGTAGGTGATTAAGTAGTTGTTCAAAATGTTAATTTAGATTTAAAAGACTGTTTCAAAAGTACAGCAAAAATAACATTATGGTTCCTACTTTGATCTCGATGAAAATATTTGTAAAATTCTGTTAATCAGTAATTTTTATAGACAATACTTATAGTAGAATATTTCAGCATGCTCCTTTATAAATATACAACTATCCACAGTATAATATAATTTATATATTAACTTTATAGATTTTAGATTACAATGCATTCACTATCATGAAAAGTATTAAAATACATACTGCTTATTATTGATGTCATATGATATTACACTAGACAAAACAGGATATGTCTCTAAATCTTCTGAGACACCAATACCACCCATGCACCAAATGTGATCATCCTTAACAGCACAAGCCATACCCATTCTAGGATGATCCATTGGCCGTCCCATAATCCATTTATTCTCCTCCACATCATAATATTCTATAGATGCAACCAATCTGTAAAAAAGAATAATTAACCCATAAATAAATAAAATGTAACAAATGTTTCAGTATATATTAAAACTTACAGTATCCTAACACAAAAGACAACTTACCATGAAATTTTATTTTACATCAAAACCTTTTGAATAATGTTACTTGTTTGAATGTGTCAATGAATTAAAACATACGAGAAAATATTAATTTTTAATTTTCAAAAATAACTCACTTTTAAAATGTATTCTGCAATTTATACCCCAATGAATGAATGATGAATGAATTAAAAGTTGATCACCAGAAAGTGGCAGCTATTTCTTATGAAGTCTTAATAATAACTTGAAGCATATTACACTTTTTTAAACTCTTTTAACAGCAACATAGTCAAGATTTCATTTCAGGAAGGCTGAGCAGAGACGACTTTATGTGAGGTTACAGAAATGGACATGGTTACCTATGGTTACATAAAAATAATTTTTTTCAGGGGTTGGGTCGAGTCCATAATAGATGTGATTATTTTTTTGTATTAATTTATACTTTTTTTTTTAATGCAAGTAGTGTTTAAGATACTTAAGTGCAAAAAGAAACATCATTACTTTTCTAAGATGGCAGAGAGACATTTTTTCTGCAAACAGTTTATGTAACATGCCCAGTTTCAAATTGCACATTCCACCACTGCTATATGTATGCATGTATGAGTATAAATAAAAATATTATTTACATGATTGATTCAAATGAAAAATGAGATTTATTTCTATGCCATAAATATGTGCAACACGCTATAATGAACCTTCAATGAACTTAATTTGGAATTAGACATCAGAACATTTGCAATAATCAATGTACAGAATACATTAAACAAAAAGAAAAAAAAAAAAAAAAAAAAAAAAAAAAAAAGACACAAAAATTTCTTTCATTATATCCAGTTTTGTTATAAATTACATTTATTTACTATATGAAGCTTGACTCTAGTACCATATTTACTCACATAATTTACATCCCTATATATATTATATATATATATATATTTTAATTGCTTAAAAAAATGATTCATATATTTTTCAAACCTTTCACTTTTAAAAGAAAAATTCCATAAAAAAAGAGAAAAACAAAAAAATGATTTGCATAGTTATTTTATGAAAACTATGAAAAATTTGAGTTAATATAATACGAATTCACTAGGAGGATCCACACCTGCTCGCTAAAGCTCACAAACTCGCCATTGGGAGTTCCTAACAAACTGTTGCTATGCATTTCCTGGCTGTTGTTAAGCTTTTCTGGAGGTAACTCCATCACACAATGGAAAACCTACCCAGAAATCAGTTGTTTGTTTGAAACAATTCTACCATGTGTCATCATACTTTTGAGAATAAATCCTTTCTTTCAAATATGACATCATTTTCACCATCAGAATCATTCAGCCCTTCTTAGATTAGAGCACTATTTAAGCAGACATTTAAGCAATTGCTTTAAAATTCATGAGTTTTGTTAAATATTTATTATAATTAATTGGAAATTATGTAATTTTCAGAAATATTTTATTTTGTGCATACCAAAGATCTTTAAATAAATAGCAAGAATACAGTCTATTGAGCTGCAGGAATAAGGGTCAGTGAGTATGACATCATCACTGATACAGTTATAATATAATATTTTTAATTCATGGATGAAAATGCATCTTTTGTTTTCCAAATGATGTCATTTTCTTCATCGGAAACATTTCGCTTTACATATTACTTACTATGATAAGATTATTTACTGTTTTTTATTTATACAGATTACTAAATATTATTATTAGATAAATAATATGTGTTCGACTCTTATGCAATTAGTGCATAATTAGATGCAATCATTGTAATATGTTTGCATTTTATGAAAACCATAGAAATTTTTCTTTTAAATATGACGCAAGTTTCAGTGGTGAAATCACGCTTCTGATTGGTGGAATGTAATAAGGCAAACTTATTTTATGCTACTACGGTTGTGCAAGCTACAAATTCAGCTTTATTTTCGTGCCACGTAAGAGAAATATATAAAGATATATTAATTTAAAAGCATACGTCCTGGCAATTTTCATTTCATATTCTGATTTAAAGTCAAATTTTAGTTTGGTTTGGATATCCATAAGGAACAAATTTGATTCTTTGTTTAATGTATTGTTTTATTATTATTATTATTTTACCTACTCTAAGCATGCAGGTGTTATTAGCAATAATGGTGCTACACCAGTCATGTGATACAAAAAGCATTTTCTTATGAAAATTAATTAGTCTAAGATATGACTTGATTGTACTTGCTTAGATTGTTCATGTTTTAAATTTGTAAGGACTAAGAAAAACTAGTCGTTGGGGGCCATCGTAATACTTACCCATCATGGATATGCATAATATAAAATATTAAAATAAAACATGCGTAAACTACTTATAAAATGCATTGCAATTCGAATAAAATCGTGGCTTGATGACGTCCTAAACTTTAAATGCTCTATTACTGAATTGCGTAAAAGAAACATCCTTATAACTCCAAAAATGATAATCCTATTAACTAACGGTTTATTGCGATGGATTAAGCGTCTCATTTCCAATTAAAATATATCTTTGAATTGAAATTTGGTTGAAATACAGGGTCATGAAAAATCAAAGAGTGTGGAAAATAGGATTACAAATATCTCAGCAACTAATTATCCGATCGACTTCATGCTTTATGCAAAATTTATGTTTTTTTATTGTCTTTTATAACCACTCCTTAAAATAAACAATTTCGAAAATTTTTATATACCTTTTATCAGAACGAAAATTTCGAGAGTCTGAAAAAAATAGTTCCGGATAATCGAGGTTACTAAAATTCAATAAGCTTCTTCCCGTTATTACATACTAAGTACATACCAAATTTCAAGTCTCTATCTCAATTTGTTCAGAAGATCGAGCATTTACAGACACGCAGACGGACAGCAAAAAATTTTTTTCTAAAAATATGTTTTTCGGAATCTTTAGTGTCTGAAACATGTAAATCCGTCAATTTTTTTTTTTTTTTTCAAAACGATTACAAGATTTACCCTATACTACATATGATGGGTAAGTAATAACAGCTTTACCGCAGATTTTAATTTAAGAATAGTCTTCTTTACTGAGAAAATTTGCAATGCCAAGAGTAGTAAAGTACTAGATGTAAATGAAGTACTTATTTGGTACTAGCATAAACAAAAATATGTATTTAGTGAGGTAAATAAAAATATGAGAGTATTTTGTGATCCTGTTGAAACTGCAACTCATTTGATTTAACATTATTTATTTATATGCTATATTTATCTTAAAAAGAGTCTCTCTTTAGTTATTCTAAATCTTTCTTTGGGAAAATTAATATGAATAGATGTATTTTAAAAAAACACGCATTTTTCACACCTTTCAATTCTGGTACTTAAAAAATGACAAAAGAAAGTGTGAAAAACATATATAAGTAAATACAGTACTTTTTTTCAAAAATGTACTTTATTTTTATCTTAGAATCTTGGAATTCTGATGGAACCTCAGACAGGGCTGGTGCCACTAAACTATTGATTGAATGTTAACTGAAATTAAGAAAATAGTCCAGCTAGTGTCAGCACATGACATGTGCTCTCTGTGGCATAGCTTGATTATGGAGTGCACTTTCTCTCCTCTCTCCGTTCTCTGGGGGTAAGATTTATTACATCTTTGATGATGTGAACCCCCATTGCTGATCGCGACAATGTTCCTGTTTCAGATTAAACTTTCAATTGTGGGCTTTCGAATTCCACCATTCACCTTTTATCAAATAATTAAAAAACTTTTTTGATTCACTTTGGAAAGCCCTGCATATGCCATATAAAAAGATTAACCATTAATTTTTATGGCATTTAACAGCTGATTTGGAAGTACTCTAGAGTGATGTACATGCCAGTTTTAAAAACGCAATTTTTTCTGTTTTGAAATTTTTTTTTAATTTTCCGATCTTTAAAGATTTTTCTAGGATTTGGATTTAAATTCATTTCAACGTGATTTTTTTTTTTTTTAAGATTATGAACAAAGAGGAAACCACTTTTCCGCTATTTTTATTCAATAAAAATAAAGAAGATTTTTCTTTTTGGAAGAAAGGTCTCTTAATTGAAATGACTCCAATTTACAAACTCAAGAACAAATGGTATAACTTTTTAATTGTTCTATTTTTTCTCAAGTTGACAAAAAAGAAATTTTGTAAGTGTTATTGCTCACCTTAAAAGCAGGAATGTGGGGAATAGAAAAAAAGGTGGAAAAAATTGTTTATCTATACAATAGCACCAAACTTTTATAATTTAAACACATATTTATAGAATAACAGATATTTATAATGGATATATATAGAATAAAATTAAATATATAACTGCATGTATGATTATTATTTTCTTTTCATAACTTAGAAAGTATTAAAAACAAATTTAAACTAACAGAAAATTTATAGGTTCATTGAATCAAAAGAGAAAACTGGATACAGTTTAATAAAGGTATAAATCCAAATATATCTGATGAACTTATGTGATATGTGAAGTACAGTGATTAATTTTTCAAAGCAAATATTATTCTGAATGGCTCAGCTGCTTAAGATTTTTCCCTTTCTTTCAAAAGAAAAAAAAATCTCTCAGCTAAATATATGAACTTCAAATCGATCTTTGCTCCAGAAATGCATCTCTAAAAATGCATCAATGAAATTACTCAAAAGTGTTGTATAAATAAGACAAAATATTTTATTCCAAATGGAACCTTTTATAGACTTCCTTTCCTTTTAAAGTCCAAAAGAATTTTCATTCCTGGACATTTTAAACTTCTTTACATGACTTATATATGCTAATGATATAAGCTCACCTTTGATTTGATGAAAATTGCTATAAAAAATGTGGAATTCCTTCTTTAGGGAGACTTACTTCATGCCTTAAATTAATTCACAATATTCTCATTGTACTATTCTATACACTCTCAAATTATTTTCACAACAAATGTTAGCTGAAATTAATAAAATTAATGCATGAATAAAAAATTTATGTATTCTATAAGAATTATGTTACCTTCCATTGTCATCTCTTCCTCCTATTGCATAAATTTTACCATCAAATTCCACAAGATTATGATGAGAGCGACAACAATGCATTTTAGCTTTTTCTGCCCATTCACCAGACTCTATATTCATGCAGTACATGGTGCTGGTTGAAACCATTTCTCCACTTTTTACTTTGTCAGGATTACAGCCACCTACAGCATAGAACCGAACATATTTTTACTATTATTAAAATAATGGTACAAATTTTAAACAATAATACAACTCTACAATAATCTAAATGTTATGTAGTTCATAAAATAACTATTGAATTAAATATTTGCTAACATAGCCTTTAAAATGTAGCAAAATTAAAAATATGACTGCAGAAAAAAATATTTTGAAATAAATAAATAAAACCTAGTGTAAAAATATCATTTTGATAAAGCAATGGATTATACCAAATTTCTTTATCATCCATGTTAATCTCATAATTAAGGTAAATCTAGTGATACCATATTTGAAGCATCAGCTTGATAGTTTAAGAACCATAATGATGAACACCAAATTTGTCTATACACATACATAGAACAAACTTTTTTTTTTTTTTTTTTTTTTGGCCACACCAAGGCCAATATCTATACTAATAAAAGAAAGTTTCGATCTGTGTGTATGTCTGTCTGTGTGTCTGTTGGCGATGGCTAGCAAAATCTAGCCCACCTAGAAGTCTGGAAATTTAGGTGTGGCCATGTGCACCTAAGCCTCAGAATTTTAATATTTTGATAATTAGCCTAGATATTAATTAGATTTTCATTAACCATCGCTTCTAAAATGTCATCTTTTAAAACAAAATGGCGAATGAAACGAACTGGCACGTTGGATTTGCGAGCGGAAATGAACAAATTCGAAATTATTTTACCAATTAGCGAATTTTAAGAAAACTAATTGAGATATCAATTTGAAAACTTCTGAGCATATGTAAAAAAATATTCTGCATCTGACCATGTGATTTTTGAAAAATTCGGTCGGTAATTTTTTTTAATTTATGCAAAAAACTGCCAAAAATCTGCCGGCGTCATTGAAAACGATCCGAGAAAGTTTCAGACAGGGATCTGCTTTCATAAAAAACTGAACTACACAGAGATCTGTTTCTCTGGCCGATCCCTCTCATTTAGTTTGCGAAAATGAAAGGAAATAATTGCCAAATTTTACTAATGAACAAAAATTTAAGTAACTAATTAAGATATAGATTTGAAATTGAGGTCGGGAAGAGGGTGTCATCTGCCGGCTATTTTAGCATAGCGTCTTCGTTATGTTCTAATTATCAGAAAAATGTAATTCTTTTTTTAATGATCGCGTTAATGTAGGTGACGGTGGTTCTCTTGAACAAATTATTCATTATATTTACGGGTATGGGGAGGGAGGGGGTCAACGCCTTTCTCTGAGATTGTAATTATCTCGGGCCCGGGCAACGCCGGGCGGGTTAGCTAGTATATATATATTACCTTATTTATAATTTTTTAAAAAATTAAAAATGGAAAGTTAAATTGCTGGTTATTAGTTTCTAGTGGATAATATTTGGTGTATTTTAAGGTAACGATAATTACGGTATAGTATAGGAATATCCATTAGCTGTAATTCTTACAGTTAATATCTTATATATATATCAACATATTTTAATCTATAAATTATCTAAACTTTTACTAGATAATTAATGTTATTTACAATATTTTTCCCCACATTATTATATTATATTTAATTATAATGCGTGTGTTATTACAGGGATATGATTATACAAAAGATTATATAGTAGTATACATTTTTAATTTATATCATTTTGCATAAAACATAATCTTATTTTATTTGGATTGCATTCTCAAATTACCATTAATAACTTAATTTCTAGATTCATGCGTTGTTATATTACTTATAAATTGTTTTATATAATTTTTTCAATAGGTAAAAATAACCTCAATTTTATAAAAGGTCTTAAATTATTATTTTTATTATTATAATTTTTATACTTTAAATCTTAAATTTTATATTTACTTATATTTACTAATATTTAATTTTAATATTCACTCATTCATCCTTTTTTTTTTTTTTTTTTTTTTTAAGATCCTCTCTTTTTTGAATGATACAAACAGCATTATTTTTAACATTATAATTAAATTACATTAAGTAAATGTTACATATATTTCAATATAGATGGCAGCATTAAATTACGAGTTTAAAATACTCAATTTGCATCTAAAGTTTTGGTATTTAATTACTTTGTAGTTTGTTCTAATATTGATTGAAATTTCTAATTTCTCAAAAAAAGAAATAAATGTCATTATTTCATATTTTTATATATTTTTATTTTATTTAATATTTTTTAATACATACTTTTTACAAATTAATAAATTGTAAAGCTATCTTTATTTTATTTTATATATATTTTTTTTATAGATAGCGAGGCTATAAAAATGCATTAATATAAGTCAATATTCGATTATCATTCAATATTGTATCATTTCCTCTCCTTTTTTTTTTTTTTTTTTTGTGTGTGTGTGTGTGTGTGCTGTAATAATTTTAATTTCAAAATTCCTTTCATTAATATCATTATTATTAAAATTGGATATTTTTTTTAAATATCATAAAAATTATTTATAGGTGTATATGAATTATATTTAAATTTGTAAAAATAGTTTATTATATTAGCTGTCAATGTAATGGTTATATACAATGTGCATTTCTAATGGATAACGTGGTTTTTGAAAGCTAACATGTTGTTAAGGTAGGTTTTACTGCAATTTCTTTTTTTGTCTAACAATTCCTTATTAAATATGTTTTCGTATTTAATACTGCTCCCTATTCATTGATTTTTGAACATGTCATGTTCAGTTACTCAATATCTGTCCATTTTTATTCAATTTTCTTTCAATTTGACTCTGTAATTGATCGGCAATTTGAATTAATAAATTAGGCTCATGGCTAATAACTCAAACAGAAATCAATTACATTTTACTTATATTAGTGGAATATTGCCCTTAAAAAAGGTGTTCCACTATATAAGTTTCCAATTGGTTTTTGTAAAAATTTTCACTTTCTGCATATTGGATTTTTTCTCTACATATCTTTACGTCTCTTTTAGACTTCAGCTTTTATTCCTTAAATATTTATCATAGACATATATTATAAATTACAAAGTTACGTAAAAAAGGTACAGGATTTTAAGAAATCTATTAAAATTTTCAGGGGATTAAATTTGAAAAAATACAAAATTTAAATTTTTATATGGCCTCCATACAAAAAATTTCCCAGTGAGTAAAGTGTGCCACATACACTAATAAGGTCATGTACAAAATTTCATAATTTTATCATAAAACGTCGCAGAGATATGTTTAAACAGAATTGGTGAGGAGTTAATCATAGCTACATCATCACAATTATTTATTTATGCAATCATTGTTTTCTTTTGTAATTTATGTATGACCCCTGAAAAGTGATCATCAGACATGATTTTTCCCCTTTGCAAACTCATATTTAGGCATCAAAAAGTGGTTTACGTCAGCATTTATGTATTTTCATATCTCTGTGACTTTTTATGTTAAAATGCAAAAATATTATACATGAACTTATTAGTGTATGGGTGAACATTTTACTCATTGGGAATTTTTTTTTTTTTTTTTTTTATAGGGGCCGTATAAAAATTAAAATTTTGTATTTCTTCAAATTTAATACCCTGAAAATTTTAATCGATTTCATAAAATTCTGTACCTTTTTTTAGGTAACTTTGTAATTTATAATAGATGTCTATGATCAATATTTAAGGAATAAAAGATGAGGTCAATGTTTTTGGCACATCCTATATATATATATATATTCCAAGAGCGAAATAAGGAATCAGTAACTAAAATACGTAATAATTAAAAAATAAATAAAGGAAAAAAAAGCTTTAACCTTTTTATTTTTTTTTGTTTGTGTGTATAATTTTGAATTAAAACTTTGTAAATGTTTTTTTATTTTTAAATTAAAGTAATAATAATGATGATAATCATTTAAATTAGTCTTTACATAAGAATTAGAAATGGAGCAAAAAGTTCGCACTTCTGTCAATGATCATGTTTGATTTGAATACCAATTAAAAGATTTAACGAATAATCTGTCATTTACCACTATAAAATATTCCTTTAATTAACTCATGAAAAAAAAAATGATAATTTTTGTTTGAGAAAATAAAAGTGTTGGGAGAAAAGTCAAGTGTAAAAATTCATCAAAAAAGAAGCAAATGCTGAAATTATTTTTCTAAAAATAAAAGTTTATCTGAAAATAATTGTAGAAAATAACAATAAAAACTTTTAAATATTGTGCAAAATGCATCGAGAATGACAAAAATTGTGAGTCATAACTTATAACAGTAAGGATAATATGGACTCATCTCGTAACTATTGCTGCAGCTGCAAACCACAATTGTCAGATGTCTAATTTTATATCTGGTGCATAAGTAGACCCCTGGATTTTCATTCCTTTTTGGTGGTTTAAAAAATCGACTTATACACCAGAAAATATGGTAACTAAAAAATCACAAAAGATGCAATATTATAGAAATGCTTAAAGTATGTACCAGAAACATAAATATTTTCTTTGTAATAAACAGCAGCATGATAATTCCTAGGTTCAGGTAAAGCACTAAAATATTTCCACTGATTTTTCAGAGTATTGTAGCGCAATATAAGTTTACCTGAAAAAACAATTAGATTTAATTAAGATATTACAATACCCATATGAGAAAATAAAATTAAAACTCAGTAGAGATGGGCATTATTTAACATATTAGGATAAATAACAATGTTATTGCTTTATAGTTAATTATTTTACAACAGATTACCGGAAAGTACCTGTTAAATTTGGAATGTATTACCTGCAAAATATTTTTTTTTTAAACTGAAAAACAGTATTTTAGAAGTATATATTCAATTCAAGTTATAATAATATTAAAATTTCCGAAATTTGTTTTCTATCTTAATAAAAAGAAGCTTTAAAAGTGTACTTTCAAATAAAAAAGTCCTACTTTGAACGCTTCAAGTATCAAAGCGAAAATGAAAACAAAATCTTGAACAACCAACCGAAAACAGTAAAAAATCTATCCTTCCAAGTCATAAATGGCTAACAATTGCTGTCAAGAGATAACTAGACATTAGAAGCTGAGAAGCAATATACTCCAGCTCACGAGTAACCAATCAATGTCCGTTAGCAGTAAAGCATATTGTGACATTGTTCAAAACATCTGCTTAACGCTTACTTTTTATCTCCCAGAAGTCTGCAAGTGCTGCAGTTTCAAAGAACGATAAATAACATGACAGCTATTTTATTACAAGTAATCATCATTGTTGATTTTAAACACATAACTGCTTTCGTTCAGTACGAATAAAAGAGTCATTTTAACACTTAAGTGAAATAACTTTAAAAAATTGCAATTTGTTGTGCAGAGGCTTACAGTTGCTTGTAATCATTTGGCTTAGTAGGGTTTTTTGGAATGAAAAGGAAAATATATTCTTTAGTAAAGGATTTCCGAGGATAGGTTGAAAAGGTGATTTTTAATGATCTCGTTGCATTTTTGATAGAGTAAGTGAGGCAGACATCTTTGGCCAGCGTAATTGGCAGGTGGAGATGGCACGCAGTTTTATTTAATTTGAATGCTTAAAATATTGCTATATACTCATGGAGTTTTAAGCTTTTTCTTTTTATTAAGATCCTATTTTTTTTTTTTTTTTTGGACCATGTACTTTTATTTTATTTTATTTATTTTTTGCTGCGTTTTTAGGAAATGAGAGTTGAAAAATATTTTAATTTCTGTGATTTTAGTTTACTGAAAAAAAAAAAGAAAAAAGAAGGAGGAAGAAAGAAAAGAAATTAGCATTGTATTATTAGTGTGGGCACTTAAATTTTAATATAATTGTAATTAATTTGAAAAACCTGTGGAAAATTTGTTTGGGTGTATTGCATTTGATTAAAAATGTATACTCGTAAATAATATTTCCATTTTCTTCTGAGATTCGCTTTGGATATGTGTTGATAGATAGGGTCGCAATAAAGTCGGGGATTAAATTTACTGATATTGCTGATACAAAATAAAAATGACATAATACTTCCTGAATGTAGATATTTTCTTCACATGAACTAATGCTAACACAATATGAATGTACAATTTAAAGATAGATTCATGTTACAATTTAACCATAAGTAAATGGTGACAGATCTTGTTAGCCCATTACAAGGCTATATAAACTTTAATTTAAAATAAAAATTGTCCAACTTCTTGATAACATAGGAAAAGCTTGGAAAAATAATTATTATAATGAAATATGGTTTGCCAAGGGTTCTGCCACAGATAGGATAAGGGACAATAATACAGCGTACTAGTTAAGGGCAGCATTTTGCCTTTTTTTAACACTTTCCAACATAGTTCATAGTACGACATAACCAATGAGGTGGCTAGTTTAGCCAATAATGCTAAAACGTGACTATCTTTTAGAATTTCGAAACCCATCACAAAGTGACAGTCACAGTGACTTTTCAGTGTTAACAATCATTTGAGAGTAATAATGAGACAGTGAAATATCCCATATTTTGATTTACTGTAGGGATTGTGACACTTCTAACCATGTGTGACGTGAAGGGGACTTCACATCGACTGGCCATGCTGTTTGGGTAGTACCTCTTTTCTACACTTGCTCTTTATAGAATTTCCTTTCGAGTAGTCACGTGTTCAGAAATTAGCATTTTGTGTTTGTTGCTTACGTTTTGCACACCAGTGTATGTTATTGAGGTTTACTATGGCATGTTCAGTATTGAAAATGAAGTATGTAGTATGAAGTATGTATACTCCGTGTAGAGGGGCACTCAAAAGATTACCGTTACATTATGGTCTATGAGAGAAAATCCTTTGCAGTGTATTTTAATGATGTTAAACTATTTCAAATATATTGAAATTGATATACAACGTTGAAGTGCACTACAAAATGCTTACTATCCAATATAGCACATGTAGCACTTATAATTAGTTTACAGGATAACTCAAAAGAATTTCGTTATATTATGGTCTATGGAGAAAATCATTTGCAGTGCATTTTAATCATGTTACACTATTACAAACATATAGAAATTGATATCATTTTCTAAGCTGCATTAAAACATGCTTTCTGTAAAATATGGAGGGTAAAGCATTTATCATTCATTTACAGGGCCACACAAAAGAATTCGGTTACATAATGGTTTACGGGAAAAAACTTTGCAGCGTATTTGAAATTGAATTTTACCTGAGATTGAATATGTTGAGATATATAAATTTTACTTCTAGAAGTAATAAAAGTAATAATGGTAATAATAAAAGTTGATGTTGTTAAAGTGAAAATCTAGTTTTGAAAATGAGTTTAAATATCTATGCAATGATTTGTCTAAACTCACTAGATACCTAATAGGAGAATGTAAGTAAGTAATTGAAAATTAATTACCATTTGGCCTGCCATACCCTACCAAACTATAAAGTACCATATCATAGCATGATATAACAAATCATGTGATTTTTAAAAAAAAATCTCTTAAGAGTTTTCAGAATTTTCCAATATTGAACTTATGATTATTGTTATTGTTAAGTATTATTATTTTAATTTTTATTGTTATTATTGTTGTTATTAAATTTGATATTATGAATAGAGTATTATTATTATTAGTGATATATTAACTCTTATTTATTAAAAACTGAGATTTTCAGTAAGTAGATTGAAAAAATTAAGTTGCTAGTATAAAGATAAAGTATTTCAGATGAACATTTAAATTCTGAATATGGACTTTGATAAGTAATTTTGAGGAAATTTTTCTTGTAATTCCACTAGCAGACTTAATATTGTAAATTACTCCGTTCATTTCTTTCTTATTTGTGAAGTATGCAAGAAGACTTTCTTTACTTGAACTATCATTATAAAAGAACTGAGAGAACTTCTCAGCCAAATAATTTTTTGAAATATGTGCATTTCAAAAATGAACGTGTATAAGTTAAATACACTTTTAATAAATCAATTTCGCATTTTGTAAATAAGATAAAAGTTTTGTTAACTGATTACTCTCAAAATTTACAATAATTTTCTTATTATATGTTTATATTACTAAAACTGTCTCTGTAATTTGTAAGCAAGATTAATATCATCTCATTGTATTTTTTATTAACAATTCCACTAGTTTGCGTTATAACTACTAAATTTAAATTTAATTTGATAATTATAAAATTTTATAAAGTTTATTTTTCTTAGGCCTACTCCAAGTGATAAAATTGTAACCCAGGTCTGTGTAACATGTCCCTACTATGAACTTGCAAGTCATATGACCTACCAGTTCATCTGTCTTTTTGGGTGGGGGGGATATGTAATAATAAAAAAATTTTGCCATTTTTCCTTAATTAATTTATTCCAAATTCTTACAATTCTACTTTTTTCCCTGTCTTTTAAATATATCTTAAATCTAAATTATATTTTTATTCCATATCTTTAATCAATATATTCTTTTAATTCTTATTCTAAAAATCTTAATCTGTTAAAAGCTACACGTATTTGTAAAAAAATCTCAATTTATTTCTTCTTTTGAAACATTCAATTTTTATTTCTTTAGAACGTCTCTTAGTATAATTTTTATCTTTATTAATATTATTAATAATTTCAATATCCTATAGTTCATTTTGGCTCGTGCGTCTAACTTGTTCACCTCAAAATTGCCGTGTTTAGTATTGCCGTGTATAGTAATAAGTTCCACAGACTTGCAAGCCGCTTATTGGCTATTCTTCACTTGCATTGGCAAAAAGATTCATATGCCTCACTACCTTTAAAACAAGGTTACGAAGGCCCAGAGCTCAGAATTTGTATGCATTTCCAACTGCCAAACAAACCCTCGTCACTTGGGGGAGAAGCTTTTTCAAATTGGTGTATTTTCTCTAATAATTTTAACATATTCATGCTGTTTCTATGGCATAGCACAACTCAGATATGATTTCTGAACTTGCTCATTAGTGGAACTGTCTTTGAATAGTGCAGTGTCAATAAAAAGTATTGATATTGATACATCGTCCTGTTATTTCTACAGGAAAACTCCTAATGCTTTTCTGAAACATCACCTTCCATTTAGAATTTTCGACTGTTAATCATCTGTTGTTTACGGGATCATTGATTGCCAGCATTGATATATTCATTATGAAATGCCATTAATTTCATATATATCCACATATATATATATCTGACATTTGTTATGCTGTAACTCTCTTATTTATGAACCGATTTGGATGCATTGAGCTCTATATATAACAGGAGTTCAGAATCAGCGGTCAGAAGCATGAAAGGCAAATGAAGCTTGCAAGGCAAAAGTAAAAAATAGTCCGGGTTGACAATGCCAGATATTAGTATTCTCATTTACTATTATCCTAATTTATACTTTTATAATTAATCTTTGCTTATCTAATTCATAAATAATTCACTAACCATGTAAGGGAATGCGATAGACAGCATGTTTTGCCATGAATGCTAGCTAAAATTAACGTCACTGTATCCTTCTGCGCTGACCGCTGGGAAGCATGTTGGGCATTAGGAAGTCAGATCTCCTGTTATATTTGGAGCTCAGTGTTTGGATGTGACTCAGTATGTGTATAGAACATACCAAGGTCTCCCGAGTTCGTTGGCTAGCTTCATCTGACATCTTGTTTCAAAATGGCAGCCAGTTAAAAAATTTTAAAAATTCAAAAAGATGTACAAAAAAATTATAAATTGAAAAAATTGTTTCCATTAAGTGTTAGATCGTTATACAAGGATTCTGAAACATTTTTTAGTTTTGGTTTTATATTTAAAAAATGGCTGAGATATGATAGTTTAAAATTCTAGAGTGGCTGACATTTTGAAACAATCTGATTTTTGTTATGCTGTAACTCTTGTATTTATGAACCAATATGAATGTGACTGATCATGTGTACAGGACATACCAAGGCATACCTGCCAACTAAATTTTGTTGAAAATCAGAAGATTTTGGACAAAAAATCAGAAGAAATAAGAAGATTTTAAAAATTTTATAAAACTTTCAACACGGACTTGTTTATAATAAGTAAATATGGATAAAAATTATTTTGGAAATGAGAAACAAAACAAATCTTTTGATTTAAAACACAAGATGGCGGACAGCAGGATAATCCCAAAGATTAGTCTTTTTTTTTTTTTTTTTTTTTTTTTTTTTAATTCACTACTCTTATTTCAAATGAAAACAAAGTAAACTTTATTTAATTCTGAATTCTTCTCTTTTTTTTTAAACTAATGGTAGTTTCATTTTTTAAGTAACTGCTAAACGATTTTCCTGTTAATAGATAATGTACCACTTGTTCTTCATTATTTAGATTATAACTTGAATTGTTATCAAATGGATGATCCATTAATTTTGAAAATTTAAACAATTCAAAGTTCAGCAAATTTATTATTATTATTAAGAGAAAACTTGCTAATGGTTATCACTGGATCCTCTGCAAGCATCATCTGAGAGACAGCTATCGAGTTTTCCTAACTTCAACACCATTATAATTGTATATTCCACCCCCCCCCCTCTCCTATTGGCACAGAGTTCCAAATATATATTATAAGTTGCTTTGGTGGCTGCTAAATTTAACAGATGACAAGAAACAGCCACTAAAAAAAATTACCTCTACAATTTCTTCAAATATTTCTGAACACCATTTTTTCATTTAAAAAAGAAAAAAAAAAGCAGAAGATTTCATCTTCTGATCAGAAAACCAGAAGATAAGTTGAAATTACGAAGAATTCTGAAAAAATCAGAAGAGTTGGCAGCTATGCCAAGGTCTCGACCGAGTTTGGTGGCCAGCCTTATGTGCCATACTGTTTCAAAATGGCAGCCAGTTAAAATTTTTAAAAATTCAAAAAGATGTATAAAAAAAAGGTATAAATTGAAAAAGTTGTTTCTGTTAAGTGTTGGATCGTGATACAAGGATTCCGGAATATTTTTTGTTTTGGCTTTATCTTAAAAAATAATCTTGGCTGAGATATAGCTGTTTGAAATTCTAGGTTGGCTGATATTTTGAACCAATCTGATTTTTGTTATGCTGTAACTCTCATGCTGAAATTCGCATTCAACAGTATTAACGAAAACTGGGATTGAATCTTCTATAATGGGGTTCCAAGCCTTTTAGATTCGGGTGTTTGAGTAAAATGAGTTGAATTTTTAAAAACATGGATTATGGAAGCTACCTTTTACTCCCGGTACAGGCCGGAAGGACTTTTTTTTTCATTCTATTTTGAGATAACATAGAATAATGATAAAAAAATCCCTGACGGCTCGGCCTACAGGCACAGGTAGATTTCGAAGACGCAGACCGTGGGGCGCCTGTTTGTCGGGAATTGCAGAAGAAATGACCTTTTTACGATGATGCGGCAGTTGGAACGCCTACTTCGAAACCTAACTTGTTTGCAGGCGGAATCGGCAGGGATTTTTTTTTTTTTAATTTTTTTTTTTTTTTTTTGCTATAACGGTTGGTTCTATAAAAAACTTGTCAATATAAAAGTTTTAAATAATATTAAGAGGATTAATAATAAATTTAAAATCTTGATTTGAAATCTTGAGAATTGGCGAAGTTATGAATTTTTTTCTTCTAAACCCCCCTCCCCCCCCTTAAGGCAATTTTTAATTATATCAAAAATCAGTCATACATAAATTTTCGGCCCTTTTCCTAGAAGTAATAATAACTTCAAACGGATTCGATACGTATCATAAGTAAGAAATTATGAGTTTTTTTCTGTTTTCACAAAAAGCCCCCCCCCCCCTTGGTTCGATTTTGTCCATTAACGAACTTGACCGAGACTGTATGCCCCTTGATTTTATGTATCACTTTCGAAAATATGCGGGAGTTGGAACCGCCTACTTCGAAAAATAACTTGTTTGCAGGCGGAGCCGGCAGGGATTTTTTTTGTTTTTAATTTTTTTTTGCTATAACGGTTGGTCCTATAAAAAACTTGTCAATATAAAAGTTTTAGATAATATTAAGAGGATTAATAATAAATTTACGCGAATTTGATATCTTGTGAATTGACGAAGCTATGATTTTTTTTCTTCTAAAACCCCCCTTTTTTCCCCCCCTTGGGGCCATTTTTAATTATATCAAAAATCTGTCATACATACATTTTCGGCCTTTCTCCTAGAAGTAATAATAACTTTAAACGGATTCGATACGTATAATAATAAAGAAATTATGAGGATTTTTCTGTTTTCACAAAAAGCCCCCCCACCCTCCCCCCCCTTGGTTCGATTTTGCCCATTAACGAACTTGACCGAGATTTTATGCCCCTTGATTTTATGTATCAGTTTGTAAAAGATTAATGCAGAATTTTTCCAGTTATCGTGGTCAGAAAAAAGTGACATAGATAGATAGATAGATAGATAGATAGATAGATAGATAGATAGATAGATAGATATATAAAGTTTTGAACTGGGGGTGGTTTTGGGTTCTGGGAGTCATGATCGGCGTAGATCTGCAAAAATTTTTCAAAATTTCCAACTTAGGTGAGAATGTAATAGGTAGTATTTCTTACGAAATCTACCTAAAAGAACATTAGGAATGGTATTAATTTCTAGTTTAGGCACACTTTACCTACATTCCCAGTAGTAGAAACAGTGCAACATGGCAACGGACACTGCAAATTAATTCAACAGTTAAAAAAAAAAATTCTGGGCCTAAAAAAATTGCTAAAATTTACTTTGTCTCTATTGTATCTTCTCATTACATTTTCTTGGTAAAAGTAAATTTTGCTTATCTATCGGTTACTATGATTTTTTTATGATAGTAAACTTGGTCCAATATTGGGTTGTAGATCAATTTTGGTTTGTAGCAAACTGACCCAGAAAATTCTGCTACTTGGCCTACATTAGACCTGAACTAATAATCTTTTATTTCTAATCATATTTAAAATACATTATTTTCTCTATATCGTGATAAAGAAGGTTTTCATATGAACGCTACTTGAACTAAACTTTGAAGTATTTTGAACTGACTTCATGTAAAGAAAATTAAATTATTCAGGAAGTATTATGCCATACTTCTTTTAATTGCGAAAAGGTGAAAATAAAAAATTTTATAAACAGTAAAAAAGCTGACACCAAAGCCAGTTTATTTTGCTGGATTTGGTACTTAATCATTTGCTATAATAGCAAATATGAAAAGTTCAGGAAAATGGACAAGTACTAAAAAGAAAAAATATATATGCATATAGATTTTTAATCATTTTAAAATAGTTTAACTTAAAAGCAAAAACATAGCAGAGAATATGGAAAAAAGCAGAATATTAAAAACCAACCATAATTCGGGTTAACAGGATCTTTAGGCTGTAAACCTCCCATAACCAATACAATTGGCATACAATCATGCTGTAATTTTTCTGCATATTTCAATTTAAATGGTCGTAAGCATTCAACTTTCCTGAGACCTACATACTTTCTAAAATGAAAATAAAAATAGTAGTAAAATATTAACAGAATAAGTTTTGTTTGCATTAACAGTCTAAGAAATACAGTACAATACATCAATTATATAGAGAAATCAGCTTTAAGTAAAGTGAAAGTATAAAGTCTTGAAATTCACATTCAAAAAGATGTAGAAGGACTAATACAAGATAATGGACCAGAAATAATAGATACAGAAGAAAATGAAGATATAAGTGCCATAGATGAAGCTTATACCAATCTATACTAATAAAAGAAAGTTTCACTCTATTGTGTGTGTGTCTGTGTGCAATGGCTACCGAAATCTAACACACCTAGAAGCCTGAAATTTTAGGTGAGGATAGTCCAAGACCTCTTCTGATGCACCTGAGCCTCAGAATTTCAATACTTTAAAAATTAACCTAAATATTAATTAAAAACCCTTGAAGCGTCGCTTCAAAAACTCATTAAAATGCACTTCCAAAGTGGCTATTTTTATCTTAATTGCAAAAGAGATTACCATTTTGATAATTCCAGACAACGAAATATTCTCATTTTCGCTTATCCTCGAGTATTAAAAAAACTATCTGAGGTATCGATTCGAAACTCGATGTAGTTGATTTTTCCAATTCCAAAAATTCAAATTTTGTGAAAATCGGATTGAAAGTTTTCTTTATTTCGGTCAAACACTGACTAGACACAAATCAAATCGGCCCAGACGGAAAAGGGGTTATTGTAAATAGGGTGTTGCCAGATTAAAAATGAACTCCAAGTTTTGTGGACCTATTAAAATAAATAAAACTATTATGTTTATCGATCGAATAGGGATGTTTGTACATTTTTTTTATTCACAGGGATGGGGAGGGGAGGCAACTTTTTAATAAATATTGCATTTAGTGAACCGCATCTACTAGCGGTAGGTTTATCATTATTTGACACCATTTTTAATGTATACATGTCTAATGCCTTGATTTCAACAGAACTAATTCCATTTAACAAATTTAACTTTTTTAGGTTCACCCATAGCGTTTAATTGCTGTGATGTATAGATAATTACCACTATTTCCAAATAGCAACTTCAGCAATTTTTATTTTTATTTTTTTAAGTTCCAAGCTTTTCTATGATTCCTGGTCTTTGAACAAGTAGTCCGGTAGTCTTAATTAGTTGTTTGACTAAAAGCAGTCTCATCTCTCCTCCCCCTTCAAGGTTTTTTCTCTAACTAAGTCCCGTTTCCATAACTCAGCAACTAACTTTCCAATTTCAACAAAACTGATTAACTAATAACATTAAAAAGGACTTATGAGTTGTATATACCACTCTTTTCGAATAATAACTTCAGATTTGTTTTATTTCATTTCAGAGTATCTCGGGTTCTATAGGCCCGATTACAACAGGGTTTGGCTCATTCGACTTGATATTGATAGCCTTAAATATTTTAGTTCCACTTTTTACAGCTAGGGAGTGCTTTCCTATCTCGGGTTCTAATGGTCCGATTAAGACAGGGTATGGCTCATTCGTCTTGAATTTGATAGCCTTACAGATTTCAGCCATGTTCGTATAGAACAGATTGCACTTCTTGGTGGTGGAAGGTGGAACTACAGGAGTATCTCGGGTTCTATGGGCCCGATTACAACAGGGTTTGGCTCATTCGACTTAATATCGATAGTCTTAAATATTTTTGTTCCACTTTTTACCACCAGGTGGCGCTTTCTGATTTCAGGTTCTATGGGCCCTATCACGATGGAGTTTGCCTCATTCAACTTGATTTCGATAGCCTTAAAGATTTCAGTCATGTTGGTATAGAAGAGATTGTTATTATCACGTGCCCGGGCAACGGCGGACAGGTCAGCTAGTCCAGAATAAATGAATCAGTTACCATGAATCTTGAATCACAATTAAAGTGGCTTTGGTAGAAAAAAAAGCATACAGTATCGCCTTGCATAAATTATACATTAATGTATTTTCGCATCCCTTTTTTTTTTAAAAGAAGTTTTCAAATAATTTAGGCTTGTAAAATGGGACTTTCATACAACAGCATATATCTTTTAGAATTTTATTACAAAACCTACTTTAAACCTTAAGTTTAAGTTTGATTATTTGAACCAAAGAGAACAATTGGCTAATTTTTAATCACATTTTTCTCCTACAACTGCAAAAAAACTTATTCAAGTGTTATTATAACAAATGACATCTTACCACCAGCTGTGAAACACTAATTCTCACTCATTTAGAAGTAAACAGATTAGGTTAGAGCTATTGTGCATTTTTTAACACTTTCTCAAAATATGAGTAATGATATTTTCTTTTCCATACACATTTTAAATCTAATATTAAATTTCTATTTACATGAAAGTAATGAAAAGAAATTAAAAGGGGGGGGGGGGGAATATATTTTCTTAAACAGAAAGTTTCAAGAAGCAAATTCCTTGTCAAATTAGAGGAACCACATCACAGCAGCTGTACACAATCATATCCTTTCAGTTTAGATATTTTGTTTCATTTGCTGTTGTAAATAATTAGCCATTGTTTGAGGGACAATATTTGTGTGCATTTCTGTTTCCAGAATTTCTTTCTTACTTTTTTTTATTAGACGTTACAGGATCATTTTGGCTAATTACAAAAGAATTTATTCCTAGATTTTAAACTGAAATTAACATAGTTTTATTTACAAAATTATTTTAATAATGGTTTTATTAAACAATAAAAACTAAAAAAAAAGGCTATTTCTAAAAATGACAAAAGAAAACAAACAACCACATGAAAACTTCAAAAATAAAATGCTATATACTTTAAGATGAATTATACCTTTTCTTTTAAATGTTAAAAGGTGTAAATTAACAACATAATACAAATTAAAATAACTTTTATTTGGTTGTTTTGTTTATTAGGTTAAAATAAAACATTTTAAATAATAACTCCAAAGCCTATGCGATTATGGAATATTCTCATTTGTTTTTGAAAATGAATCGGAGTGAGTCGAAACCTGTCAAACAATTTTAACCTGTAATTTGTATTATGTTGTTAATTTACACCATTTAGCATTTAAAAGAAATATATTGTTACAAGGTGTTATAATTTATTACATTGTTATGAATTGTACCTATTAAAGTAGCATAAAATTTGTTTTAAAATTAAATGATAGTATAATTTTAAACACTAAAAGTCAGGATTTGCATATTAGTAAAGGAATGATCTTAAAACCATGCTTTTAACTAGAGATAGAGCGAAACAGGTTTTTAAGACCGAAACCGAAACAAAAACTGAATTTCGGTGAACTTCCCACTTTTGGCCGATACCGAAACCGAAAGTGAAAAAAAAAATTTTTCAACTGATTAATACATACATAACTGCACATAATTATTAATTAATAATTACTTAATAATAACTAATTATTTTACTAATTAATTATTAATTATACGTGTATTGAACTACATTTCTAACAAACAAACGTACATATATATGTGTGTGTATAAATTTCAAACAAAAATTAAACATAAATAACACAACTTTTATATTTTATTATTTTACTAGCTAACTCGCCCGGCGTTGCCTGTGATATCACTATCACATTTTGTGTTTTTATCGCACGCTTCGCTCTTCTGTAGCGCACGCGATGTTGTTAAGCCTAACATCGGCGATCGTTTCCGGCCGACTGCATCGCTGTTTTCGGCGTCTCGTAGGAGCGTTTGTAGCCAGTGTTGTTTCTCCCATGAGATCATTTTTCATTCTGCTTGCACTCGGAGGCGTGGCCTATTAGTTCATTTTCCCTCCACGGTAGCGCTGATGCTAGGGGTGTGTTTACTTTAACGTATTATAACTTATGTTATGGTTTTGGTTTCATCTATTTGCTCATTAACGTTAATCGTCATTTTTAACACTTTCCAACCTAGTTGAAAAGTGTTTATGACTTCGGTTTGTCTGGCCGTATGGCCGTCTGCCGTCTGGCCGTCTGTCCGTGCTCTAACTCCCGTAAATATGCTCGGATTGCTCTGCAATTTTTATATGTTATAGTCGTTATCTATAGCATGTTCCCTATTTCAACGGAAGTGTGTAGCACTGATAGTTTTTTTACAGGGACACTCGAAAGAATTCCGTTACATTGCGGTCTATGGGGAAAAATCATTGACGGTTTATTTAAATAATGTTTCACTATTTTAAACGCATTGAAATTTATATATATCACTAAGGTGCATTAGAAGAAGCTTAATATGGAATAGGGTGTGCATAGCACTTATAGTTAATTTACAGGGACAGTCAAAAGAATTCTGTTACATTACGTCTATGGAGAAAAATCGTCTGCGGTTTATTTAAATAATGTTTCCCTATTTTAAACGCATTGAAATTTATATATATCACTAAGGTGTATTTCAAGAGGCTTACTGCAGAATAGTGTGTGTACAGCAGTCATCGTTCATTTACAGGGACGCACAAAAGTTCGCGAACACATTTCCGTATTATTTAACTCCAGACGGAGAATTTGAAACTGTGCTACGCGTTTCCTAACTGAACTAAAATTTAACATCCTATGTAGTATATATACAAATCTATAGATCCTATACAGGGCTGAATAAAAGTATTCGGATTACTGAGATGTTATATTTTAGCTTATTAAACGGTATGATTTGTAAAATTATTTTGGAAGCGTTGGAAAGTGTTACATAATCTATGCTTGACGCATGATTTTTCGTTCTTGTTAATTATCTAATGAATTTAATTTTCTCGTGTTTTCACTTTTAGAACCCCTTTGTCGTTCATATAAATAAAGATGTAACGGCCTTTATTTTCAGAAGAAGAGAGAAAGGAAACGTTCTTGATGATGTACTTATTAATTACTGTTGGTTTTTCGGCGCGAGTTTCCGTTTATCGGAACTCCCGAACATGCCGAATTCTAATTCATTTTAACGTCTTAAAAATCCTCCAGTTTGAATTTAATTTAATTTATTATGAAGTGAATTTATTGTATTTTAAAGAGCTTGCCGATTCAACAGAAAATTCGACAGTATTATTTGAGACTTTAATTTCAACGTATGCCATCTGTCAAGAATTCAAGAAATTTAGAATATGATTTTTATTCTTAAGAAAATAGCAGTGCAGTGACCGAAAGAGACAGTCCTTTATCCTTCCTATGAGTTTGTTGATGGATTAATAAAATTTGGATTATACCACATCAATAGAGTCTTCATTCTATAGTTTTTCTTGTCTCGTTCTTCAAATCAAGTAAGATCTACCCTTTATTATTTCTCTTCTATTTGACAGAACACGACCAAAAGAACTAAGGGGTGTTTGCTCAAAATCACAATGCAATATCATCATTATATTTTGTAACACATCAATAACATTATTAACACCACATTGCTCGGGCCCGAAATAATTACAATCTCAGATAAAGGCGTTAACCCCCTCCCTCCCCATACCCACAAATATAATGAATAATTTGTTCAAGAGAACCACCATCACCTACATTAACGCGATCATTAAAAAAAGAATTACATTTTTCTGATAATCAGAACATAACGAAGACGCTACGCTAAAATAGGCGGCAGATGACACCCCTTCCCGACCTTAATTTCAAATCTATATCTTAATTAGTTACCTACATTTTTGTTCATTAGTAAATATTGGCAATTATATCCTTTTATTTTCGCAAACTAAATGGAGGGATCGGCCAGAAAAACAGATCTCTTTGTAGTTCAGTTTTTAATGAAAGCAGATCCCTGTCTGAAACTTCCTCAGATTGTTTTCACTGGTGCCGGCAGATTTTTGCATAAATTAAAAAAAAATTACCAACCGAATTTTTCAAAAATCACGTAGTCCGATGCAGAATATTTTTTTACATATGCTCAGAAATTTTCGAATTGATATCTCAATTAGTTTTCTTAAAATTCGCTAATTAGTAAAATAATTTCGAATTCGTTCATTTCCATTTTCAAATCCAATACGCCAGTTCGTTTCTTTTGCCATTTTGATTTAAAGGATGTTATTTTAGAAGCGATGGTTAATGAGAATCTAATTAATATCTAGGCTAATTATCAAAATATTAAAAATCTGAGGGTCAGGTGCACCAAGAGAGGGTTTGGACTACCTAAATCTAAATTTACAGACTTCTAGGTGTGCTAAATTTTCCTAGCCATCGGCAACAGACACACACACACACACACACAGAGCGAAACTTTCTTTTATTAGTATAGATAACAACCAATAATTATAGGCATTTATCAATAATTAATTAACAATGCAGTTAAATAATGAAAAACAAATTCAATAATGAATATTTAATTTTTAAACATATTCATATTTTCAGTTCGTTAATATTTTGCATTTAAATTGATTAAAATAAAGTACTTAAAAGTTTTTTTTTTGTTAGGAAATTAACATTGAATATGTTTTAACCATTTTATAATTATAAATATTATCAATTTATAGACGTTTAAATATAGATATATATTTAAATATTCTCAATTTTATACTTAAATATTCTCCATTTCAATATTCTCAAAGTGAGACATGTTAAACATTATTTTGTACTTTAGCTAATTTTAAATATATATATAAGGATAAAAATGTAACAGTTGTCAATTTTCTTTTAGAATGCGCACAATAAGGTAAAAATAAATCTTTGCTCACTCACCACTTCCCCACCCCACCCCCCATCTCCCAAAAAAAGAAAAGTTTTGCCACTCCCTGCCTCCTTAAGAAAGCATTGAAATGGCATCCCTGTGTGAAAATTTTATCTTCGGTGCCAAGTTGACTCTCTGTGCTTCTATCCAAAACTATTTATTTTCATATAAAATAAAACGTAATTTCACATGAATAATTTCATACATATAATTTCCAATTATGCGAATTTCATCTAATAAAAAAAATTGTTTAAGTATACAGGCCTCGATATATCTTTTGTAGTAAATTTCTTAAATCTTCATATGTTTTAACAACACCTTTCTCATAAAGCATTCGAAACAATTTGGAGTTTCAAAGTAAAAAATTTTTATTACTGTTAAGTTTGCAGCCTTTAAAAATCACTTGATAAGCGTCTTTTAAGTTTAGTCATATATGCATTGCTTGCTTTATAATTTACATTCGCATCATGAATCAGTCATGACGGATAATGATAAACAGTGGAGTTCACAACAATAAACAGTCTCATTTGAGCCTATACAACTCATATCAATGAGTAAAGTTCAAAATTTCTGAAAGAAGGAACAAGATTTTGAAATACAGATACTTTTGGTCGAGTTTCGGTCAGGCCGAAATTTTGGCCGCAGTTTCGCTGAAAATGAATATTCGGCAAAACTCTGATTTTGTGCCGAAACCGAAATTTCGGTCTATCTCTACTTTTAACCGTATAATATTAAGTAAATCACACAAAAATAACAAAATAATTAGCAAAATTTTCAGAACAAAATTTTTAGTATTCCTCCCTAAAGATTGTAAGAGCATATGCTACACAATGAAAATATATGTATATGGTTTGAAGAAAAATTAAGAAAATGTAAAAGTACGGGTGTGAATAAATAATTAAAGAAAAGGAAAGAAGACAACCAAGGTAATCAGAGGGAAAAATGAAGAGAACAGAGGGGAAAGCAATGAAAGAAATTATTACACAAATTAACACAATATGAAAATGTATGTGGGTAAAGAATATATTTAGAAATGCAATGTGAAAAGCTGATAAAGGAAAAGGGTAAAATTGATATTATATATATATTAAATACCTTTTTTTAACAGCATCTTCCTTTATTTATAATTGAGATTATCTAATGTCCATTTCTTAAGGCAAGAGAAAACTTGAAATGAGTGTGTACAAACAGCTGGAACAACTGCCTGAGAGAACTTGAAATTGTTAACTTTATAGGACACAAACAACAATGAAGAAAAGAAAATCATTAAAGTGAACAGAACTATTTGTTAGAAGTGAAAAACATTGAAAATGTATTTCAAATCATGAACATTAGGAGTGTATAATTAAGATGGCTATAATGATACTGGCTAATCTTCTTGAATAAATAATAAGGTAGTAGCTATTAGTTGAGAGGTGCTGGATTGGATCTGACTTGGTTGTTTTTAGAGTTCATGATCCACTTTAAGCTGGAGGCCTTGGTTCAGTTTAGCTTACATGAGTAAAAATATATATATACCATAGTATCGATCAACTAACCAACTGACCTGTATTGGTGCTAAATAAAAATGCAAAAACTTTAATAAATAGAATACAGAAGGAAGATTTATATTATAAACAGACAGATTACAAAATATCCACAAATTTAACATGAATAATTAAGCAAATAAAAAACAAAGTGATATGGGGGAAAGAGAATCAAGATTGATTACAATATAGAGAAAAAAATTCTTATAAAACAACTGTTGAATAATTATTTTTAATATTTTTATTGGTCAATATTTTTTATTTTAAACCAGTAATTAGCTTATTGTTTTTTAATTAAATATTCTTGTGATTTAATATACAAATATAAATACATTTAGTAACAGACACATACATTTGTAGTCAAGGAAAACTATGGAAGAGACTTATTATCAGGTAGTTTTCAAAATAAAAACGAAAAGGCAAACTACATTCACAAATATTTGTGCATGTGATACCTAAATTATGTCAAATTAAAAAATGTTAAATAAAAAAGTACATAAAGTAATACATATATTTTATGAAATTAATATTTAAAATGCACAACAGAAATACTTACTTAGCTTTTTTATTAGCACTGCACAAGTGACCCATCATCGACAAATTTGGGTCAACATATGGAGGTAAGCAAGCATATCGTTTTACCTTATTACCGCTGACAGTAGATGTCACAGTATAACCTCTTGGCAAATTTCCAATTCTAAAGTCTATTTCTGTATTGGCAGTTTGCATATCAGGTGGGGGCCAATTCTAAAATGCATAAAAGACAAAAACATAGTTATTTTTTTCAGAATGCAATTTGATAATATTATAAATGAAACAAGCTTTCCCACCACCACCAATAATTTAACAATAATGTAGCTTTTTTTGCAATTACACCATCTAGACCAGGGTTTCGTAAACTATTGTAAATGTAACAGTACTAGTGTGAGATAATTCCAATACTGGTATGCAAACCTTTTATATTGAATAGTGTACAGTTAAAGCTAAAAATAACTACTCGCCATTCACCAATAGGTGATTAAACTTTGAAATATGACAATTAAAAATTTTGCTGGGCCGGCCAAATAATTTTCTTCTTTTTCTTCAATCAATCTGTTTAATTTAATACCTGAAAGAAGAGAAAACTCACAGTTTCACAAAAAAATCCCATTTCATATAATTTCTACCTACCTCTTCTATCATTTAATCAATGTAATTAGCAGAAATCATTAATTTTCCATTTATATAAAGTTGTTTTGCATGAATCAGACATAGCTAAAATTAATGAATATTGAATTGAACATGAAGAAGCTATGCTGTTTAAACAGATTCACTCTTCCCATCAGCGATACAAGTCAAGTTAATTATACAAGATAGCATATATAAGTCAGCGAATAGTAGGGGAAGGCCGAGCAAAGTGGCCAGGATGGGCAAAGTGGTCACCCAATATAATGACGTCACCAGAGCGCTGGCATTGCATGGTTTGTGGTCAGAACTATTTCGTTTGATGGCAGTGAGTAACCAGACAACCGTTGAACAAGGTGGTTCCATGTTTTACAATTTTAGAGCAGGTTTTCCAGTTTTTGAAGATTGTGATCTACGGTAAGTGTCTTATATTACATACAATTAACAATAACCTGATGTACTTGCATTTATTTATTGAATGTGTAAGGAAAGAGCATGTTTTCAGATTTACATTGGTGGGCGAGTGGTTGCTGACTGCTCATCAGTTTCCTCTGTAGAACGTATTTTCTGCCATGGCTCCTAATCGGGCAAAGTGGTCAGGGTAGTGGTCATTTGATTGGATCAAGTGATGAAAGTTGATCAAGTGCAATGTTTGTCACCTCTGGGCTTATGAGGCCTGTTCACTTCGTGAAGAAGATGACGTGGAGTTCATTTACGAAAAATGCAGTGTTTGATTCTGATTTATAAATTTTTATTTGGGTTTGTCAAACTCTTATTGGATTTTCATACCATTTTCAATCTTTCATATGATTTGTTATGACAATAAAAATGTTCTAATCATTTAAATAGGGTTTTCAATCTTTTTTCACTTGTAGAGCAAAGTAACCATGGAGTGACCACTTTGCCCATCTAGGTCGGGCAAAGTGATCATTTTGACCTTTTTTGGAAAAAAACAAATTCTCACTTCCACTTTATTATTTCATAAAAATTATAAATACCCTTACACTTCTAAGTAGTCCTCTAGTTCTATGCAAATTGTCAGTTATGTATATCTATTTTAAGGGGTAACAAAAAATCACAAAACCTTAGGGTGACCACTTTGCCCGGCCTTCCCCTACATGTAAGCACATGTCAATAAGTCAAAAGTTTTACATTTCTCTCCCCCCAATTGTTTTGTGATATTTTAGATCTATATTATAAAGCAAAAGCATGTCCATGAGGAATGCTGGCATATCAATGGCGGTAATGACCTGATCTATTTCTCATTTTTCACAAAATTATTAACTTCTAACCATTGCACAATTTCAATTTTTACACCATCGAACAGGGAAATTTATATATTCAAATGCAATTTGTCTGAAAACTGTATCTCAATTTACTGACTTTTTATGGTTTTAAAATAATTTTTAAATTTATCTCTATTGTGTGGAGCCAGGTTGCAAAAAATTAACCTGTTTGCACTTAAAACAACATAAATAGTTCAGCATTTGTTCCTGGATCATATTCTATAACAGAATTAAACTTCATCAATAAATTAATTAATTTAATTAAATAAATAAAACACAAATTTAACAGATACATCAAAGTATGTGTTTAAACACTGAAATAATCAGAAAAAGGATTTTTAAAAAAAGATATTGCAAATAGTGAAATTTTTGCTGATTTTTTTCGGCTATTATCCCCTTGCATGAGGCTAATAAGAAAGTATCACTTTTAATAAATTTCAAAACTTTATTTGAATAATAGTGTTTTTCAAATAATTGGTGTTGTTGGTAGAAAGCTAAAAAATATATTAAATGTAAAAAATCTATTAGGGTTTTCAATTAAAAATAGTTTTTATTTATGTTCTGTACACTGGGCAATATATTCTGTAATCTAGGAAGCCAAGGTTGGATGCACTGATATTATTAATATAACAGGTGATCCAAATTGAGGTAATGGCGGTTAACTGCTGATGATAGAAACACTTCAGATTACAAAAAATATATAAATTAATTATTAGTTTTCAGACATTACATTTGCTTTATAAGTAGCTATATACATATTAAAAAAAAAAACTTTTTATATGGCTCCCTGTCTACATAACTTATATTTAAAATGCATCTTTCTGTTTTTAGTACCAGAGAACAGTAAAAATTCATAAAATTCAGAGTATCACAACTCGGTAAATTTTGGTTGGAAAAGAACGGGGCTTTTTTAATTACCTTCTTAGAAGCAGGGCAGCATTTTTCTAAATATAAGTTATAAAAAAAAGGAGGCCGTATAAAAAAATTAATTTTATATTTTGTTATGTATATAGCTTTTTGCAAAACAAATGCCAAATAAAAGCTATACTTTATCTGTATACTTTTTGGAATTAGAAGTATGTTTCTATCATCAGCAGTTTAAAACGTATTTACCATTACCTCTATCTTGAATCACCCAATATACTCATCATGCTACTCCATAAATGAATGTCAATAAAACAAAATAATTTAAGTACCATTTTAGCAACATAACCTTGCAGTTTTAAACATTAGTATTCAGGGTCCAATTTTTAAACTGCGGCCATACATGCTTCTTTGGGAATTTTAAAACACCTTATATACATATTTTATTAAGTCTATTTTAGAATTTTGGGTGTCCTTTGCCTTTGAGAGTAAGAACCTAGAGCATGCGTGCGGAATGCCCTTTCGTAAAACAGTCCCTGTTATCATTATCTTCATCACATGGTGATACAACAAAAGTGTAAATTACGATTTAATGCTATGATAATTAGACAGACAATAGCTTATGCTTAACACATTTTTAATATGTTATGTTTTCATTTACTTTAATCATGGTTTTTATTATCATGTCAAAAATGCCAAACAATAAAAATCTTGTACTAACTCCTTTAACTTATCAGAATAAATAAAGCTAAAAATTTTTTACAGCTTTACATATAACTAGTATCAATTAAAAATAATGTATGGGGTAACCAGCCTTTCCTAAAAAACAAAAGATCTGACATTCTTAGTGAAGATGGATGGCCAGTAACTCATTAGTTAGTGCACTGAGCTATCACACTACAGATGCCAGGCTCACCTCTAGACTTGCACATGATTCACTCAACCTTTCATCACTTTATGGTCGATAAAATGAATGTCAAGCATGCTTGGGAACTGGAAGTTCCGCATCAGGCTGAGAAATTGACTGGGATGTATGTGTATATAGCACCTCGCGGCTCATGATCAGGAAAGTGGAGCTGGCTGTGGCTACCAAAGGTCATGATCCTTAATGGATTGTAGCAACACAAAGTTTTAGTTTTTTTTTTAATTTTAAGGCCCCATGTGTAGTTATTAAAACATTAAGAAAATACTCAGAGCAGAAAAATCTAAAATATTTTGTTAATATTAAAAAATATTCTTTTCTGAAACATAGTTAATTAAGTAACAAACATAAAAGTTTTACAAAGCAAAAAGTGAAGTTTTACAAATAAAGATTAGTAGAAGTTTAAGATAGTTTAAGAAGTAAAGATAAGTTTATCTTCATTATGAAAAATTAACTGAAATTTAAAGCTGTTTCTAGGTTGAATTAAGTGCATTTTTAATTTAACAAAAACACAATACAAACCAAAAATTTTGGCCCAAATATCAGCTGAATATTTTTACTTAAAATACTTCATGCAGTAGATAAAAAAAGTAGCACAATAGTTACACTACGCATTTTAACATGGGTGGCAGAAAGAAAATATAGTCCATGTTACTCATGTTAAAATCTTAAGTTGCTCACCAGGATCAATCATTAGTTAATAACTCCATATATTAAAAAAATCCCTGACAGCTCGGCCTACAATATAGGTGCAGATTCCCAAATTTTGGAAGGAGCCAGTGGCTCCTAAACCCAAAAAATCCAGAGGCCACAATTGTGAAACAAACACATAAAAACAATAGTGTTTATATGGGGTAAAGAACTAAACACAAAACTCTAGAATTCAAAGTGTACAGTAATTTATTTAATACACACACATGTAAACAGAATTTGAATATTAATTAAGAGTAATATAAATCTTAAATCATGTACAGTCAGAAGATAAAGTTGGGCAAGATACGGTTTAAAAAATTTTTGTATAAGCTAAGCAATCATGATAGCGGGAAATATTAGAAAAACAATATTTCTTATTTTGATTTTGCCAGACAAAAGTACATATAAAAGAAAATCTGAATGTGTGATATTATTTTGCACTGTAAAAATAAAAACACTTCAAACATTCCTTTTTATATAAGAAAAATATATATATATATTTTTTTTTTAATCACAAACTATGTAAAATTATCAGACTCAAACTGTTGCGAATGACATTGCTAGTCAAATATCTACTTATAATAAAATCCAAAGGCAAGAAAGCGTCTGTAACGATTCCAGGCGCGACCACTCTGGTCTGCAAATCGACCATAGTTAAACGCCATGTTAGGCTTAATGAAAATCCTATGCTATATCCGATTCTGTTATTAAAATATTTGTAAAAGCATATTAAAACTTTTAAATATTTTAATTTTGTTTAAAACCTTCAAAAACTATTTCATATAAAACATGTATATCAACATTTCTGTAAACACTTTTTTTTTTTCAGAAATAGCGGTGATTTATTTCGTAGGGACGATTTGAGGTGATCCATCCTGTATATTGGTGCCATCTACCGGCAGATTTTGAAAGTTTGCTTACATCGTAAACAGGTCTTAATTTCTAAGAAAAAAAGTACCAAAGCCCTAATATTCTGCAGTTCTAACACCCGTATCGTACCCCTCTCTCCCCCTTCCGCCGTCACTCTAATCTTCTTATTTATATTTCATACATTATTTTCAAAATTTAAAGCATTGTTTTTTACTTTCTTCTAACATTTCTTCTTACAAGAAGAAAGTATTGGATTCATGAAAATTTTCGACTTCCGGTTTTTGACAGATTTATACATTTTAGAAGGTCCTGAACATGATTTGACTATTTTTAGAAAATGTCTGTCTGTGGCTCTGTGTCTGTATGTGACAAAAATTTTGTGGGTGCTCTATCTCAAGAACTAATGCACGAAATTTAATAAAACTTTATATTCAGTTAGTCCCTGATATAAATTGGTGCTGATTAGTTTTTGGTGAAAATCGCCCGAAAGGTGGCGCTGCTATGCTGCATTTTTCGCAATTACCACAATAGCTCTATCTCGAAAACTAATGCACTTATTTTTATCAAACTTCAGGTTCAGTTAGACCTTGACATAAATAGAGGCGGATTACGTTTTGGTGTAGATATCCAAACAGGTGGCACTGCCATATTATTTTTTTCTCGATTTTTACGATAGCTATATCTCGAGAACTAATGCACGGAATTTCATCAAACTTCAGATTCTGTTAGACCTTGACATAAATAGATGCTGCTTATGTTTTGGTGTAAATTGCGCAACAGGTGGCGCTGCTATGCTACTTTTTTCATTATTATCACGATAACTATATCTCAAGAACTAATGCACGGATTTTCATCAAACTTCAGATTCAGCTAGATGTTGACATAAGTTGTTGCTGATTAGGTTTTGGTCTAAATCTCCCAACAGGTGGCACTGCTATGCTGCATTTTGCTGGATTCACACGATTTTAGTAATAGTCATATCTGAAGTACTAATGCACAGAATTTAATAAAACTTTAGATTCAATTAGACCTTGATATAAATTGGTGCTGATTCTTTTTAGTGTATGCAAAATCTGTGTGAGATAAAAGAAAGTTTTGGGATTGGCCCATCCAACTAGTTTATTTAGCATAACAAAAATTTTAAACACATCGATCTGCATATACATAGCTACCAACTATTCCACTTTTTAGTTATTACTACTTCCAAATAGAAACCTTTGCCTAATCTTAATGTTATTTAATCACAGAATTCTGCGATTAAATAAGCTCAGGATTATGATTCGGAAATAGTGTTAACACAAAAAATGAATAGTTCACAGCTATCAAAATAGAAAAAAAAGACTATTTCTGTTTACTCTTTATTCTTATCAAAATAGCATTAAAATGATTTGAAATGGAAATAAACTAGTAAATCTACAGATCAGGAGTCTCAATGTCAGCTCTGAAAGTCAATGTTTTTTAATCTCACTTTTCATAATATTTAACGTCTTACAATCCGCAAATTAATTTTTTTTAAATTACTTCATATATATTTATATGCATATAAATTAGTTCGAAGGTTTCAGAAATTAGAAATGTTAAATTAAACACGGTTTATGAAATAATATGCTGACATTCTTATGAACTTCTTATTCTATTTTTTAGATTAAAAAGCCCCCCTGAACCGCCCGGAATCTTATTAAATTTATATTCCTGATTTCCTATTGTTTGTGTGAATGATTCTAGTATATCTTGGATTTCGTTCTACACAGTGGTTTTATTAGAATAAGTAAAAATTTCGAAAATAATTTCATGTTATCCTAATACCCAAATAGCAATATTTACTTACCTGCCAACCACGAAACACTCGCATCTGATAGATAAGTTGAATAATATCTTGTGTACAAAAGCAACTTATGGAAATGCAAACTGAATCTACTATATTTCACTTATATCTATTGCAGAAGTCTAGTGTTATTACAATTTTTGTTTCAGAAAAACAGTTTTGATGGTCATTCTATAATATTTACTTTACCTAAGTACATCCTGATCTAACTCGATGGCAATAGCATACTAAAATCCCCTCAAAATAGGCTTATTTGGAAACTTTTAAACCTATTGGGTAATCATTCATAATCGTGCCTACTGCCAATTCACTAAATAGCAACTGTGATTTGGCGCTATAAAGTTTTTTTTTTATTTTGATAACTTTTTATGATCTCAGTTTCCAGTAATTGTGCTATTTCAGGCTGTATGAATGCGTATTACTATGCTAATTTCTTTAGATTAACCATCTTGTTGTACGAGATATTATATTCTATTTTAAAAGTAATACTAATTTTCAACCACGAAAAATCCACATCTCTTCCAGAAAATGAATAATATCTCATGTAAAAATGTTTCGGTTATCATTCGACAATAGTTTAAAGGTAACTTGTATCAAAATAAATTCTCATGTATTTCAATAAAATATTAAAATCACCCAAAAATATTTTATTTTGCGAATAAAATACTGTAGCAAAATAGTCTGAGTTACTTGAATTTTATTATTTTGATATTCTTTGAAATATAGATGCTAGGTTACGGTTAAATTAAAGAGGAAAATAAAAATAAATGCATTTTAAAATTTTCAAAAAATGATAAAATAAAATGTATTATATTATTAGAACATATGTATAAAACTGCACCAAAAATTATACACCTAATTTAAAAAAATCTGACAAATGTATTAACAAAATTTCAAATTAATTTGAATAATTTAAGACCTGACTTGATAAATTTTAGCCTTCATAACTTACTGTTTAAATAGATTAATCAAATATGCCATTTTATTTTCAAAAAATGAAAAATTTCAAAATCGTCTGAATTCCCGTAGAAAAGCATTATTACCTAAAAAGAAATGTTCTATATTTTCCGAACAAATGAACCAAATGCAACTAAAAACTATACAGCAAATTCCGGGTATCTCACCAACATACCTTCCAAAAATCAAACTAATCGGATCATTTTTGCGGCAGTTATTGCGGAACAGACAAACAGACACACAGACAGAAACCAAAAACTTTTCGGGTTTCCACAGTGAGCCTCAACTGACGTTTCGGCAATAAAATTTGAATTTAAGACAGATTGAGCTTGCCCAAACCTGAAGATTGATATGAAAATCGAGCATGTTTCATCTCCATCCGGTGTTGAATTCAGACACTTTTCTCCGGGAGGGATTTCTGTGGCTCCGGGAGGGCCATTTCAGAGTTCAAGGGGGGAAATTGCACTTTTTAACCATTAAAAGCATAAAATCTCAAATCTCCCGGGAAGGACATTTCAATGCTGGGGGATGTCCTCTCCGGGCCACGCCCTGAATTCAACACTGTCTCCATCTCTTACGTGAGCGACACTTTACATCACTTATAAGTGTTTTGATGCAAAAAAAAGACAAAAGATTGGAAATGGGAGGAAAAGGAAAGGGTAATTTAGGATTCATTTTTCGGAAGCGTTATTGCACTGGACTCCGGTGAATTCTGGACAATATTTAAATATTTACTAAAAACAGAGAAGTACCGGAGCTGAGCTCCGGTGGGCTCCGGCGCAAATTAAGCCCTGATTGTAAATAAAATGATTCTTTCTTATCAAACATAATTAAAGTATAAGGAATACATAGTACAGTGCAATTTGCATTTAATTTTGCTTATGTAATCAAACAATGAGTTATGTGGTGAGCCAAGCTGTTTAGAAAATCATTGTTAACACTTTTTTACAAAAACTTTTGCATATGGATTATTTGTTAATATTTAATTTGAATGTTTTGTCCAATCGTTGAACTATTTCAGAAATTTAATAAATACTGAGTTAAAAAAAAAAAAAAAAAAAAAAAAAAAAAATCCTCATTATTTTTATTCTTATTTATATCCTCAATATTTTTACTTTCTTCTATCTTTACAAGAAGAAAGTATTGGATTCATGAAAATTTTTGACTTCCGGTTTTCAACGGATTTATACGTTTTAGAAGGTCCTGAACACGATTTGACCATTTTTAGAAAATGTCTGTCTGTCTGTATGTGACAAAAATTTTGTGGGCGCTCTATCTCAAGAACTAATGCACGAAATTTAATAAAACTTTATATTCAGTTAGTCCCTGATATAAATTGGTGCTGATTAGTTTTTGGTGAAAATTGCCCGACAGGTCGCGCTGCTATGCTGCATTTGTTACGATTTCCGCAATAGCTCTGTCTCAAAAACTAATGCACTTATTTTCATCAAATTTCAGGTTCAGTTAGACCTCGACATAAGTAGACGCTTATTACATTTTGGTGCAGATATCCCAACAGGTGGCGCTGCTATACCACTTTTTTCTCGATTTTTATGATAGCGATATCTCAAGAACTAATGCATGGAATTTCATCCAACTTCAGATTCTGTTAGACCTTGACATAAATAGATGCTGCTTACGTTTTGGTATAAATTGCCCAACAGGTGACGCTGCTATGCTACTTTTTTCATTATTATTACGATAACTATATCTCAAGAAATAATGCACAGATTTTCACCAAACTTTAGATTCAGTTAGATGTTTACATAAGTTGTTGTTGATTAGGTTTTGGTCTAAATCTCCCAACAGGTGGCGCTGCTATGCTACATTTTTCGAACTAACGCACGGAATTTAATAAAACTATCGATTCAGTTAGACCTTGTTATAAATTGATGCTGATTCGTTTTTAGTGTATGCAAAACCTGTGTGAGATACAAGAAAGTTTTAGGATTGACACATCCGACTAGTTATCTGTAGAAATCATTTGTCATTTTTAAAATGTACTTTTCTACAATACCACCTGAGATGGTGTTTTTAAATGTGACATCAGCTGAAATTTTATGAGAGGTATGTCATTTTCCCTTTTATCCATTGCAGCATGCTTGGTGTTAGTGGTTTTATATGTTTATATTTAAGAAGTTTATTTTTGGGTTTTAGTGCCAAGCTGGTTTTTTGTTTTGTATTAAATGCAGCGGTTCACAATGCCAGCGGGGTGTATTTTATTTGGAAATTGGTTGAGTTGTATTTGTATATGAAGAAAAAAAAGAAAATGTGTATTTTATTTTGAGTAAAAATAGTGAATTTAAATCTTAAAACTTAAGATAAAAATAGAGGTGAGGCCAAACTGGCAGATATGAAGTAAATGAATAACAATTCATGTATTGAAAATCAAACTGATTTTAATTAAATTGTTTTGCGCCAAACTGGCAGATATGAATTAAATGAATAACAATTCATGTATTGAAAATCAAACTGATTTTAATTAAATTGTTTTGCGCCAAACTGGCAGATATGAATTAAATGAATAACAATTCATGTATTGAAAATCAAAATGATTTTAATTAAATTGTTTTGCGCCAAACTGGCAGATATGAATTAAATGAATAACAATTCATGTATTGGAAATCAAACTGATTTTAATTACATTGTTTTACGCCAAACTGGCAGATAGGAATGAACTGAATAGGGATTCATGTATATTGAAAAAAAATAATAATCAAACTGATTTTATTAAGTATAATGAGATGTATAGAATGTTAAAGCCAACTGGTTTAAATTCTTAAACTAAGAATAGAGGTTGAAATAAGGAAAGGGAGTTGGTGATTTCAGAAATTGAAAACTTGTTTAAAAGTCTTGTATTGGTAACATTTATACAGTATTCTGAAAGTGAAGTGATATTGTAAATTTGTATTTAATGCGTTTGGTAAACCTTGAAACTTGAATATAAAATTAATTTTCAGAAGTTGGAAATTTCAGTTTTAGAAATTTATCTGGGTTTAAATTGATGGTGTCAAATTTTAGAGAAGTAATGTAATAGTACTGTTTGAAACTGTCGTTTTCCAGTTATGTTCTGACTGATATATACTTGTGTAGTGTATAAAATTAGTATTTATAGATGTGTTGAAAACTGTTTTGAAATTTTAGTAATTAAATAATATAGTTTTGTTCACTGAGTTAGTAACATTCTATCGAGTAAATAGTTTTGAAAGTATCAAATTAATTTTGGTTAGTTGGTTGGGTGTCTGTGGCTCTGAGGAAGTGTCTGAACTACGCACTAGAGTGCTTAAATTGAACTTTGAGATGGCGTATTTTGGAAGAGGCCGAAAGGAGGACATGAGAGTTCTTGCAGTGGAATTGGGAGAGGTGGTTGACGATAGCATGAGAATAATTGATTTGCGTAACTTAATTATGAAAAGTGATAATTATGAGGAAGAGTTTGTAAAGGAAATGTTTATGTCAGTTGTAAATGAGAGAATAAAGCGAGAAGAGGCAGAGGAGAAAGAGAGGGTGGAGAAAGAGAGGTCACAGGAAAGAGATTTTCAATTGGAGAAACAGAGATTGGAGTTGCAATTAAGGGAGAGTAAGAGCCCTGACGATTCGGTTAAATCTAGTACAGGTTTTGAATCGAGAGTGGAGATTCAGAAATTGATGCCGAAATTTGATGCGAAAGAGGATGATATCAGTTTGTTTTTGGAACTGTTTGAACGACAAGCAAGGGTTCTTAAGATTTCCCCCGAAAAGTGGGTTACTCAATTAATTGGTGTTTTGCCATCTGAAATTTCTCAGTTGATAGCTCGTGAACCTGTAGAAAATGCTGGTGAATATCAGTATGTTAAGACATTGTTGCTGAAGCATTTTAAATTGAGTCCAGAAAAGTTTCGTCAGAACTTTGTGAAAACTCAAAAATCACCCGATGGTACTTGGTATGATTTTTACTATGAATTAAAAAATTATCTAGAGGGTTGGTTGAATGGTTTGAAGATAGAGACGTATGATCAATTAAAAGATTTGATGATTGTGGATCAGATAAAAAAGAGGGTACCGTCTGAATTTAGGGAGAGTTTTTTGGATCAATGGACAACTATAATTTTGCCGGTTGATTTTGTGACTAAGATTGAAGAGTTTGAAGATGTAAGAGGGTGTGTTAGTAATAAAGGTGCGATGAGTTATAAGGATTGAAATGAGAAGAAATCATGGCAACCGAGATTTTGGAGAGGAAGTGGCCAGAGAAATGAAACTACACAGGATGTAAAGGGAAAGGAAAATTACTTTAAAGGTAGAAAACCTAATCCTAATTTTGATAGAAGGAAACCTGATTTTAATTTTGATAGAAGGAAACCTGAGCCTAATTTTGATGGAAGGAATCCCGATCCTAATTTTGAGAGAAGGAAACAGATTCGTTGTTACGAATGTGGGGATTCAATGCATTTCAGACCTGATTGCCCCAGGCTTAAAACTAGAAATGGTTTGGGAGTGGTGAATTTTGTTAAAAATAAAGTTGATGAGGACTTATTGGCACCATATACGATTTCGGGAATGATTAATGGGACTAGTATTCCTATTCTACGAGACACTGGAGCAACGGTCGATGTGGTGTGTCAAAAATATGTTTCACCAGAAAGTATGACAGGAGAATATATGTGGGTGCAGCATTTGTTGAACCAGCGGAGGTCATGTTTGCCTGTGGCCGAAATTGAGATTGATTGTGAATTGGGCCATGTTACCACTAAAGCAGTGGTTCTCCGAAATGAATTGGATCAGGGGACATATATCCTTGGAAATAAAACAGCCACACTATTAAAAGAGATTGAAAATGAATGTGAGAGGAAAAAAGAAATTTTGAGTGCTGCATTGAACCGAGCGCAGAGGCGGACACAGCTTAATGAAAAACTGGTGAATGGGCGGGAAGAGAAATTGGAATTGACTGAAAAGTTGAGGGAGGAGAGAGACGAGTGTTCTGGTGCAGCTTGTGAACTTTTGCTGGAGGTAGTGGAAACTGAGGCCATTCTGGATTTGGTAAAAGTGGATTCGAATAAAGTTGCTGAAGAGCAACAGAAGAGTGAAGAATTGGTTTCATTGTTTATATTGGCCAGAAAGACTGAAACAGAATCCAAGGAATTTGGAATGGTTGAAGAAAAATTATTGGTTAAGAAGAAAGTTGATAAGATGGAAAAAGAGGTGGATTTGCTTGGGGATCCTGATCAAACTGATCAAATATTACTAGACATTGCTCATTTGTTTAAAAGTGTTCCTGTGAATGGCAAAAAAATATGTGGCATGGAAAATATTGCTAAGGTAAATGAAAAAGAGAGTGCGAGTGAAGAAACTCTTAATAATGATTTGAGAGTTTTGGAAAATCAGTCATTGGCTGAGAAACTTTGTGAATCTTTTAAAGTTGAAACTGATAATGTTGCAAAAGAGAAAGAGGATCTTGAATTATCTAGATTTGAAGAGGAGAAAGGTGAACAAGTGAAAATGATGAAAGAGGGAAGCAAAACGCAGGAAATGTTAAGCTTAAAGCAGATTAATGGAACTGATGAGTCAAACATTGAAGAAGATATAGAACTATTCAAGGTATCGCAAGTTAGAAATTCTGTAAATTTCGATGAAGTTGGTAACGAGACTAATTTTGAATTCAATGTTGGACTTTCTCAAACTGGTGTTAATGAATTCTGGGGAGATGGTTATTTTTTTAGTTTGGAAAATAAGTTGAGAAATGGTGTATGTTGGTGGCATGTTGAGAAATGGTGTGTGTGCGTGCACCGTATAAGATAGTTGTGTACTCTGAAGTTTTAATGGGGAGTGTAGTATCTTTTTAGTTGTTCATTTTATTTTAAACGTGTGTATCAACGATGCTGAATAAAAGATGTCGGATGTTAAGCGTCCCTCGGATCCTTAGAGTGCTTTAATTCATTACAGAAGTAATAACTTTTAAACGGATTCGATACGTATCATAATTAAGAAGTTATGGAATTTTTTCTGTTTTCACATCACCCCTTGGTTCGATTTTGCCCATTAACAAACTTGACCGAGATTTTATGCTCCTTGATTTTATGTATCAGTTTGGAAGAGATTTGTGCAGAATTATGGAAGTTATCGTGTCCATAAAAAAGTGTTGTAGATAGATAGATAAAGTTTTTAACTGTTGGTGGTTTTGGGTTCTAGGAGTCATAATCGGTGTAGATCTGCAAAAATTTTTCAAAAATATCAACTTAGGGGAGAATGTAATAGGTAGTATTTCTTACGAAATCTACCTAAAATATATCTATATTTAACCATAAGGTATGAGACGAAGTGGAAAACTGTCAACTTTAGTTCATATTCAGGGCAAAATATATTCATACGTGTTTGCCCCCCCCCCCCCCTCCCTGCACCAGTTTTTAGGTAGATTTCATAAGAAATACTACCTATGCCGATTATGACTTCCAGAACCCAAAACCACCCCCAGTTCAAAACTTTATATATCTATCTATCTATATCACTTTTTTATGGACACGATAACTTCCATAATTCTGCACAAATATCTTCCAAAATGATACATAAAATCAAGGCGCATAAAATCTCGGTCAAGTTTGTTAATGGGCAAAATCGAACCAAGGGGTGATGTGAAAACAGAAAAAAACCATAACTTCTTAATTATGATACGTATCGAATCCGTTTATAAGTTATTACTTCTAGGAAAATGGCTGAAAATTTATGTATGACAGATTTTTGATATCATTAAAATTGGCCTCAAGGGGGGAGAGAAATAGGGGGTTTAAGAAGAAAAAAATTATAACTTTGTAAATTCACAAGATATCAAATCCACTTAAATTTATTATAAATCCTCTTAATATTATCTACAGCTTTTATGTTGACAAGTTTTTTATAAGACCAACCCTTATAGCAAAAAAAAAATTAAAAGCAAAAACTCCCTGCCAGCTCCGTCTACAGACACAGGTAGATTTCGAAGTGGACGATCCCAACTGCCGCATCATGGCAAAAAGGTCATTTCTTATGCAATTTCCAATAAACAGGCGCCCCATGATCTGCGTCTTCAAAATCTATCTGTGCCTCAAGCCGTCAGGTTTTTTTTTTTTTTTTTTTTTCAGGTTTTAAAGCAGGAAATTTTTATTTTTAAAGCAGAATGGAGCATAATTTCATTTTTGTAGCAGTTTGGGGCAATTGGAACTGAATCCACACCCCTGTAAACACTAATATAAAGCAAGCTATCAACAGACCTGAATTTTTAATTGATCAACACAAAAACTGCATCACAATGCCTGAACCTACAAAATACTGATAATTTCACAAAAAGAAAAAAAAAGAAAATTGATAAATTCACAGAGAATTTTTCATTATTTACTGTTTCATACATTTGAAAACAATATAGAATTCCTTAAAATACTTACCTCAATTTGAACACGATGGAATTTCCATTTGTCAGGGAGTGATTCTGCTGTTGATGCACGCATAACAAAAAAATCATTTCTATTTGTTTTTCCAACTGAGGATGAATAAACCTAATATGAAATATTAATTATTAAATATGATTTTTAAAAAAAAGATATTTAAAAAAGCATTAATATTAATTTCCTTGATTAATGAAAGAAATATAATGAAATCATAATATTATACAGTGAAACCTGATAATAATCATAAGGGACTGATACTTTGTTTCATGATGACTTTTGTTTCACAGGTTTTACTGTAATGTAATTAATGATATTTGATATAAGTAGTGGCTTATTAACAAGATAGCTACTTTAGAGTTTCAAGTACTAAAAATGGAATTTTTACAGAAAATGCGTGATTAAACAAAATTATATGTTCAAAAGCAGAAAATTTTAAATTTATTACAATAAGACATGCAAGAGGTAAAAATCATTCTTTTCTATATATAGGAGTGTGTGATTTAAATATATCATGCACCTTCATTGAAAACGGGTGGTGGGTGAATTTCTGGTTAATACAAATAGATACAAATTTAATTTCATTTTTTTTTTTCATTTTATGTGTAATAATGCCATACACTCCAACTTATCGCACTATCAAAAATATAAGTATTTTTTGTCCCATTCCGACTCATTAAGATCAGAAATGAAGATTCCAAATGTTGCATTTTCTCATTTCATTGTAAGCAGGTTATATTTAGCACCCCATTACAGAAAAATTAAAAGAAATGCAATTACAAATGCTTGATGTGAAATATTTGCTGGAAAATGACAGGGAATAAAAAGTTGCACCCTGAATATTTTCTGCTTTTCTACCGTTTTAAATGTGGCTAATTGCTTTAAACTTTAAACAATTTAATGCTAAAATAATTGATTAAAAACACACATAATATATATATATATATATATATATATATATATAAGCTATAGAATATATTATGTGTCAAAAAGTTTGACCTCAACTTCAAATGGCTACACCCCCCCCCCCGAAAAAAAAAAGGCTTAAAAAAACTTACACTATATGAAAATAACCTATAGATCATTTGAAAGAGGAAATCCAAAGGTTTGAAATATTACAGATAAAGCGCTTCTAAATTTTACCTAGTACACAGTAGCTTTGATTGTAAGCAAGATAGCTACTATGCAGCAGAAAGCAGAACATTTGTAGTGATTAGGGTTGGATTATTTATCAATATATCAGTCAAATATTGATATTTTTTAAATAACACAAAAACAATATATAAACTTTGACTAAGGTGATATATCCCAATAACAATAATATTGTTTTACGATCACTGCGATTTCAAGCCCCAAAAAACAGAAACAAATACCCTCTACTAATATGCCCTTTAATCCTTCTTTCATCCGATCCGTTTATTTATTCACTGCCCTGCTTCATCCAAAACAGAAAATCTACCACCTCTGATTATACCTCAAAGTAAAGAATATTCTAATAAATGCCAATACATTCAATCTTTCAAATCACAAAGGTTAGAGATAAATACTGAATAACACCAATCAAGTGTTCTTTTTTTGGCTGCTGTGATTGGTCCAAACATATTGCGATATCTCTCGGCTACTGATATGTCCTGTCCAATAAGATGAGCTTGAATATGTGTTGGTTATTGCGTAGTATTGATATTGCTTGTTAGAATGCAGTTTCTCGGATTTGGAAGGAATTTATATCTGCGCTTAAAATGAGTGTCTTTTTTGGTTATCCCGTTCATAAAAAAGGCAATTCAAATACATTGAAAATTTTTTTGGTAAATTTCACTAGGTTATGGAAATTTAACTTATTGCTTATTCTAGTAGATTTTATAAGGAAATTAAATTTCTGAATGAGGAAAGGGAAATGTCTGTCAGTTATTCAGCGAAGACAACTTTTTTTTTTTTTTTAATGAGAGATACATTAAATAATTTAAACAATGTTAGATAATAATTAAGGTAAAAAAAAAAATTAAAAATAAATAAATTACATGGTTGCCATGATTAAATTGTGTAGTAAATCGTAAGCTTCTCAAACCAAACGATATTTCTAAAATTCATTCTTCATTTTCTTAAATGCATATTTTTAGTCATCCAAGGTAATCCTTTGTTAAATTAAAAATAAGAAATGATAATGATCATTGAGAAAATGAAGTTTTTCAGGATGGAGTGATTTCTTTATGCCAAGATTAAATGAAAGATATATGACGAAAGGATCGTGATGTACCAATAGTTTGGCTCGGACCCATTTCATGTACAAAATAAACGAAATCAGGCTCAATCCCTCCAAATTTTATTTGAATCAAGTAAAAGAAAGTTTGATATTTTTAACCAATAATTAAATTCTATAAAACGAAAATTGGATACATTTTTATGTGGACAATTTTGAATTTCATTTTATTAAATGTGTTTTTTAATCATATATTTAATCATATCATAGTGGTAAAAATGGGACTTAGAAAAAAAAAGATTAATAGAATAAAATGAGAAGAATAGAGGAAATACTATCTTTAAAGAAAAGCTTTATGAAAGTAATGCAAATGTAAATAGTTATTAAATAATCAGTTTATTTTCTTTTAAATATTCTGTTTTAAAAGATATGAAAAATAAAAATTATGTTCTATGAGCAAATAGATATAAAAATTTTAATTCATTGCATTCACCTAAGTTTTGTGTTTAAATTGCTAATACTATATCATTTACCTTTAAAAAAACAGGAAATGATCTTACTCTCCCCCCCCCCCCTTTAAATTAGTATCGCCATATATCAGCAATATCAACTTGTTGATATATTGCGATATTAAATTTCTGATATCGTCCAGCCCTAGTAGTGATGTCTGTAATTTTATAATTTTGATTCAAACAAAAGTAACTTTTCAAAATTAATTAACCTTTTCATATCTGAAATCATTTTATCAATAAACATTTTGTCAACTGTCCTTAATTTGAAGAAGTGTAACCAAAACCTTGAGCAGGGAATTTTTAACTAAAATTATTCATTAAAATACAACAAAGATTTTTAATTATTCACATGTTTTGTTCGTATTCTATCATTTTTATAATACATAATCTAAAACAAAAGCACAAAAAGAATAATAATACAATACTCATACGAATAAAACACTAAGTAATTGAATACTACAGGAAACTAAATAAAATACTTGCAGGAAATTTATTACTGGAAATCCCATTTCTAACTTTATAGCCTCGATAAGTCGCTTGAATTTTAGTTGCTGCATCATTCATGGCATCATTATTAACTTTTTCAGAATTCTATTAAAAAGAAACAGAGAAAGGGTGTTTGACACATCCAGAATTACTGTACGATTTATGAAGGATATAAAATATTTTCTTAGTGACTGTGGTGGTTTTAGTAAGAGAAATGCGTTAAAATAATATGCAAGTAGAGAATTTCATACATGCATATTTAAAAAAATAAATAAATAAAATCAAAGGCAAATTTCAGAATATTTAGGATTGGCTTCCCACACAGTAGGGGATTCATAGAATCCCCCTTGATAAGAAAATAGGTTATTTCAGGTTTAGCAGAGTATAAAAAGCTTGAAATGACGTACGTAGTTAGAAAACTTTTAGCTGGTTAAACAAAGTTCATTTAATTTCCGGAAAAAGCAAAAGCATTTCAATTGAAGTAAACTCAGTTCTTGTATAAAATATTGTGTGGAAAAGACAACAAAGATAACTTGAATAGGAAACTTAATTATATTTATTCAAAATATTAATGATATGCAGAAAGATTTCATAACAGCTTCATAGATAATATAAAAGGCAAACAGACTTACGATAATGACATCATTGAACATGACAATGGCAGTTTCACAATACATCTTTGTTGAATAAAGAGGCAGCACAATTCGCGATATGAAGATTGACATTGATCATATTTAAAAACACAGCAGACCATTTCAACATTCGCACTCTTATTTAAAAATGACATAAAACTAAAATACTAAGAAGTTTAATTTAAACATCCATGGTAGGACCAGCCTTACCATATTCCTTGAACATTTTCTCCATGAATGGAGTATGAGAAAAGACAGCTTTCAAAACACGGACATCGCGTATTTAAACAATTAAATCCGGGGACTCATTATGGGGCAACGCCCACCAAAAGAGCCAACTACGGACGAGTATCGAGATCAACTTATTCGAGATTCGATATGAGTCAGTTTAAACCAACTGATGTACTACGTCGCCATCTGGTGGAAAGAAAAATATTTTGGGTGTGATTAACGTCAGTCTGACTATCGCATTAACGAAAGTAGGTGGTGATTATTTATGATATCAAACGGGAAAAATGGCGAAATGTCGGAACGTTGATTTTGACAACTGAAACATTTTTTACTGAATAAGTTAAGATAAAGTACTGAGGTTTAATTAGGTATGTTCAGTTTATATTATAAAAGAATATATTAAATAAAGTTATAGTATACATGTAAATATTATAGAATACCTGAACTTATAATAAATGCATGAATGAAGTTATTGTATGACCTGATAATGTATTGCAAAGGTTAAGAGGCGATGAGATATGCTAATAAATAGCTATTTTTCTCATCATTCTACACTCTTTGTCTGTCTATTACATCTATATAATAAAACCGTAAGTCATGTGACTGTCATCAACAGTTCCGGGATGTCCGTTTCACTTTTTCATATGCCAGGCGGCCATTTTTTTTCAAAATTATTTTTGCAAATAAAACTGCATAAAAATTACATTTTTGGAAAGATCGTTCAAAATGAATTAATATTTGAGAGATGACTTACGTTCAATTATGAATACATTCTGCAATAACTTCAGTTTAAATTAGGTTCGCAGTTAAAATTCTCTATCTATGAAAGTAAACAAAGAAAAAAGATTCATTCGTTGTGAATGTTTAAAATATTAAACCATGAATTTTTGGATCGCTGCCTGGCGTAAAAAAAATAATCCGCACCAGTGAGACAGTCAAAGTTTACCTTAATTCTGTTCCATACAACTCAACTTCCAGATCTTTTTTGACGTAAGTTGAACTCATGTAATAATATTTAATGGATCAAATTTGGAAAAGAATTGTCAGCTTTTATTTTTTGCGCGTGCAAATTAGAAACGATACTTTAATTTGAAATCAAATGTTTTGATTTATGATAATTATTATTTTTCTATTTTCTATTTTAAACGAAAAATGTGAACGTCATGTATTTTAAATTGAAACAGCTGTCACGGACGCACCGGGGTTGGCGCGATTTTTGTTTTGCGCCAAATATGTTTAAGAATCTCCGCATTAGCGAACATATTGCAAGTGATAAGCAAACGGACATGAAGCATAAATTCTTAAGTGGGTTAAGCGGTTTTTGTCAAGAAAGATGAAATACATAACAACAAAAAATATGCGAAATGCTACCGCGATCGCAAAAGTTCTTGATTTGTCTATTAGATTTTTCCAGTTATGCGAGGAATTAAGGAAAAAAATAAATTATGAATAAAAATAATTTGTTACAATGCTTAACATACATTTAAGGGCGACCAAACTGGTCGCCAGTGGCGGCTAGTTACAATATATAAACCCTAAAAGCAGAAAAATTTCATATGATCAGCAATTGCCCTTTAGGCATTTAAAAAGAAAAAAAATCAAATCATAGCATATGAAGATGCAATTCCTAACCAATTTCAAAAATTCTTTTTGTCTTAAAAAGATATGTTTTCTAAATATTATGTATTTCAGATATTATGCCAAAAAAGAAATATTTTAATCATATGCTAAATAACTTAAATAAATTTGGAGAAAAAAAAAGTCCTTCCGGCCTGTACCGGGAGGAAAAGGTAGCTTTCCTATATCTTCGTTTTAAAATTTTAGCTAATGTTACACGAAAACAGCAAGCTAAAATGCAAAGAAACGTTTACAAAAGATTCGTTAATACTGAATTTGAATAAGAAATTCGCCAAATTATTGAGCAATAGCCAAATTGGCTTCATTTATGAAGACTTATTTTGGTCGCCAAATGTCGCCAATTTTGGCACTAACGGATATGAATATATAGTTTTATGCATATGATTGGGAAAATTATTACAACAATGAAAGAAAATAATTTGCGAGTAATCGCGTTACTGTGCTGTTTTGTTTAAGAATGTCAGCCACCCTAGAATTTCAAACTGCTCTATCTCAGTCATTTTTTAAGATAGAGGTAAACCAAAAAATGCTCTGGAATCCTTGTATCAAGGCCTAACACGTAGTTAAAAAATAAATTTAAATTTTTAACTTTTTTGTATATTTATTTAAGTTTTAAATTTTTAAATTCCCGCCATCTTGAAACAAAATGGCAGACCAAGCTGCCCAACGAACTCTGTCGAGACATTGGTTAGCTTAATACACACAATTAGTTTCATCAAAATTGATTTATAAATACGAGCGTTATCGTATGACATAGGTCAGATATATATATATATATATATATATAAATCAACATTTGAACGGAGGGTGGTTTTGGGGTCTGGGGGTCATGATCGTTGAAAATATATCGAAATTTTCCGGAACTGCTTTCCTCCGAATGGCTGCAATAGGTAGCTTTATACTTTTTTGTATTGAAAGCTACCTAAAATGTGGGTACTTAAGATTGTATGGCCCAAGTGAAAACTTCCATGGGGATCCTAATCGATTCAAAGTAACATATATATTACACGAAGTGCACTAATTACCTTTTTGTGAGAGAATTTTAGGTGTGTCATGAAAAAAATTAAAAAATTATTAAATTACAGTAAAATGCCACATATCCAAACTTTTTTTTTCCTTTTTGATTTTAGTCATAAACATTTTTGAAAGATATTCATATTTTCAAAGAATTTTATAATCTCAATTTTTCTTCAAAACGCTTCCCAAAATGGAGCAAATGAAGGTGAGATTTAACAATAATAAAAATGCTATTTCAGGACCATTCTTATCTTGCAAACTCTCCTCCCAAGTTTTTAGGGTATCAAACTCACTGTCCTTTTATATATATATATATATATATATATATATATATATATATATAAATTCATACATATATGTGTGTAGATATATGTGTGTGTATATATATATATATATATATATATGTGTGTGTGTGTGTGTATGTATATATATCACTGGCACCCGGCTAACCGAAAAGTACCAGAATGTGTTACATTTGCCACTAATCTTTAGTGATTGGCATTCTACATTCTATAGTGATTGCAAAAAGCTCTTGTTAGTATAAGAAAAGGCGTGGCTCCGATTTCAATTATTTAGCAAACACCTCAATTTAAAAGTATGCTGTATGATGATAGCACACCCTTGAAATCTAATAAAAACATAAAACATAAAGAATAAAATTCTAAACAGAGAATTATCAGAAGATGTGGATGCTTATGAGCCAATGGATCTCATTGCCAATAATGAAACAAATCGTTATTCCGCAAAGAAATTCATGATTAGTTACATTATCCTGGATTACAAATTTTGAATGATGATGAGTGTAAGAAAAAGAATGAGAAAAAGAAAAGAGATATAAAAATAGAGATTTCATTTACTAAAATTTAGAGGTAATAGATAATATTTTGAATAATAAATTGAATAACTATTTTAAGTTTAATTTAAAAATTCCAAAATGAGAAACAGAAATATAAATTTGGCGCAGGATTAAAAAAAAAAAGTGTAGTGGAGTACAAAATAAAGTGTTGTAAAATAAATATAGAAAAATTAAATCACTAAAAGAGGACATGATGAAAATTACAAATGAATAATTCACTCACCTGAACTAAAGAGTAACAGCATCAGCTAGGAAAATACATATATGTACAAATTTAATTGTTTCGTTGTGCCATTGTAAAATTCCAATCATATATTCTTTTTTTATAAGCAGACTCCCTTAATATTATTTATTACCATTATTAATTTTATTTAATATGTTTTAGCATTCTTTGTTAATATATATTTCTTTTATCTTGAAATATAATTAAACACTGCACATTAATACCAAGAAGGATTTCAGATAAAATAGTGTGAATACTACATAGACAATAAATATACTATACTGTTACTACAAAGAGATTTATTTGGGAATTATTTGTTATAATCTCTTATTTCTCTGTCTTATTGGGAGTCCTTTGAAAGATATTTTCAATTGCACAAAATGCTGTTTCAATTACATAGAGTTTGCTGCTTAAAATCCTTTATTTTATCCTATACAGTTAGTTCTCAAGTGTAATACACGTATGGATATAGAGCGTTAAACTGACTAGTTCAAACATTTTCATGTATGCAGGGAACCATCATCAGCTAACTGTTTAATGTTAACTTTCTTACCAGATCATGTCACTATTATTTTTCATAATGATCAGCAATTGTTATTAATATGTATACAATAAAATTTCTCCTGTATATAGTTCCACTTGAACACTTTATCAGAAAGACAATCAAACCTGATGCATGGGGGAAAGGATCTTTTTGCATGTAACATTGGTTGCTGTTTTGGTGAAGGCAGCAAAATTTTCTTTATTTCATGAAAAAAAATTAGACGATATTTAGATGATTCACATTCCTGGAATAATTTATTATTTTCTATTTAGCATTATTTATTATTTAAAAGGCTTATGAGGATAATAGCATCGACCGTTGGCTAAAAAAGCGCTCACTGTCTCAACAGTCGATGCTCCATACTGAAGAACACCTACATCGCATCCTCCTTCTTCCAAAGCCAGCAGAGAATAGAGTTAAAAATCTAAGCAACACTCAGAACTTGAGTAGTCATAAGGGAAAAAGCCAGTGGAAAATGAGAGCTCGCAAAGAGCTGATGCCACAGAAAAAGAGCTTAAATTTTGGAATTGTGATCTTAAATGAAAGTTATGGAGTCACAAAGTTACTGAAAAAAAATACCCGAATGACATGGAGAAAGATTATTGAATTGGCAACCAGTTACAAACTTTGAAAAATACATTAAAGATTTGCCGTTACAGAGAAATGTGGCAATCATATATTAAAAATACACATAATGAATTGCTGTGCTTCATTTCAGAAAATGTAAATCATACTACGGAGCATAAAATAACTTTAACACTTGATAAAATTAAGTAAAATGATTTTAAAATATGGGAAATTTAATGAAATAAATGAAATTGCAGTATTCGGAGGGAAATATTATTTATTTTTATTAAAATTAGAAGATTCCCAATTTTGAAGAAATTATTAATTTTGATTTTGCAGATTTAATAAGCGGGTTGGAAATAGTTAATTGGAATATTTAATATGAAGTTAATAAAATGTAATTAGTTAAAATAATTAACATTTTTTTTAAATTATAATAATTTATAATAAAATTTTATTGTTTATTGAAAAGAGTGTTATTTTATAACAATGAAATTACCAAATCTCATAAACCAGGCTGCAAAAAAAGAAGATGGAGTTGGAAAAATAATCTGAACATGCTTATAGACACTTACATTTAAAAGATTGTAATTCTTTGAAGTTACAATGAAATGGCTAAGGCACCAAAAGGATGCCAATCCTATTAAATTGATTTCCCTTTAAATAATACAAAATATTGCTATCTAAAGAAGGATATCTTCTGTAAAAACAAAAGGCTGGAATTATTTTCCAAAGTGTAAAAATTTTAATAAAAAATTATTATTATTTACATTAACAAGAGGAGTTGGGAAAATTATTATTGTTTTTACTATCCTAGGAAAATAACACAAACATTTTTAAGTAAATAAGCCATGCTTAAATAATTTTATATTTACCCATTTAGGATCGCTAGTAGCAATGTAATCTATTGGAATAGCAACGGCTGCTGACCCAGCAAGTGGTCGAGGAAGCGATGCACCTTCCATGTATTTATCTGTTTCTCGATTATAATAGTCATTCTCCATCAAAACTTCTTTATAGTTAGATGCATTGGACATCCCACCAAGTATATAAACTCGTCTGCCTAGCAATATAGAGGAAGATTTTTTTTTATTAATCATTCGCCCAATAGGGTGTGCAAAGCATAAAAATATTTTATAAGCTATTCATTGATATTCATTTTCTGAATGAAAACAAATAATACAATGACTATTTTTAAAATGTAAACTAGTACCGTGTATCTTTTCAATTTTTATGATGATTGGTGAATTTTTACAAAAGAAAAAAAAATCAAGCAAACAACATTCAAAAATGTGGCTAAAAAGAATTTTCCTTTTCTAAACGATAACATAATGTTTCTCTCTATTCTAAAAAAGAAAAGTAACCACCACTGTCACTGCCATAAATGAATTTTTCGGGACTGAAGGCCAATTAAAAAAAATTTCAATTATTTGCTGCTTTAACACATTACTTCTCTGTTTAGATGCAATATCTAGCCAACGCTTAAAAAGCATAACATCAGCCAGGGTGGATTCATTTCACTGTTCTACATATTTTAAAGCTAGTTCTAAAGACGCAGAACCTTCACTGTGAGAGATTACTTTTTTCAAATGACAGAGATTCGTTTTCTTCTGTATCATTACATTCCTCCTCATCTTCTATCATTTCTACAATAGTCTATTTAGAAATGTGAAAAAAGCTAACTTTGAATAAATGACAACGCAACTTACAATGCAACTGGTCATGGAGTACACCCCCTAGTGCCTAAGTGAACTTGGAAAAACAAGAATCTTGTAGAATTAGTTAAGAAACCCCTTTCAAACCAACTGCAACCCTTAGTCTCGGCTTATATTAAGAAAACTTTTGCATTTAAAAAATATGAAAATTGGCAGTTTTATAGAGAAATGTTCGATAAACACGCTAAAGCAGACAATTTTTAAATCTAAGAATTATTTTAAGTGCTACTTAATGTTGAGGTGAGTCAAAATAGTTTCGTTAAAAAAGCTTTATAGGATAAAAAACTATGCTTAGCAATTTAATCGTTTTTTTTCAAGAACATACTTGATAAACTTGAGGTGTGCAGTGTGCAATCATGTTTTTAATTTGTCTAATTTTTTTTTTAATTTTTTGTTCAAAATTTCATTATTTTAATTGTGATTTCGAAAAAGTAATTATTTTACCTGCTGTTGACAATTTTTAAAAAGCGCAAATAATATTTCCAACATTTTACAATTGAAATAGATATCAAGCAGGGCGGTCGCTCTGCCAAGCCAAGCTTAAATATATATATATACATGTGAATATTAAAAGAGAAAGAAAACTTTAAAATAATTAAATTATTATGCACGAAAAGCATTAAATGGGGAAAATTATGTTACATTTGAAACAATACATTTAAAAGGCTTTTCTTATAGTGTCTAAAAGAATTTTTTTCTTCTACAGTTTATTCAAAATTAAGAGAAAATTTAAATAAACATAAGGGTTGTCAATTTATGGTACGGAGTTTCAGTTGTGAACTTTCTTCGCTTATTTGACCATTTTATAAATATGAATTAGTAAATATTTGTTTTTAAAAAATATTTAGAAAACTTTGTTGACAGATATTTAATGTTTAAAATTTAACTCAGCAAAATAATAATTACACTGATACATTAATTGCACTAATTAAACATATATTTTGATAAATAACATTTGTTTTTATGCAAAGCATCGATCATTGTTTTGGCAATTATCAATGTTTGGCTGGCACTGATCATAGCCAAAGAATCATAAAATCTGCCAATTCGAACATGCTGTTATTTACTTGTTTTCTTACTTATTTTTTAATAGACTATAGATGTTATTATAAAGGTCCGGGAGGTAGAGATATTTTTTACTTAATTATTTTGTACAAGCTGATTTTTAAATAGATCTAACTTAATTTAATCATGAAAAAAGCGCCAGCTTTCGCGACATCAGTGGATGCTGACTTGCGAACAAAAAAATCTTCTAGTTAAAAGGGAATGAATGGCAATGCGATTACAGAAAATTGCCACTGGTCATAAGAATATTATTCAATCTTCCATAATTGGGTAATCTTTTTATAAAACAGAGCAAATCATGTTTTTAGAGTCTACTGGGTCTGAATGGGGGTTGGCGAGTGCAGAGCCCCCTAGTAACAAAAAAAAAGTTTCATACATGGGATCCAATCGCAGAATGATGACATGTTTTTACTGACGAAAATAGTCACATTTAAAAGAAAACATGCATTTCATTTCATGAAACTAAAACATATAACTATGTTTCATTAATGTTTCATTCCACAAGTGTATATCATCAGTTCTGAGAATAAGGCCTCAAGAGACTTTAAAAAAATTCCATCAGTCAATTAAAATGACATTTTGCCTGATTTTTGCTTGAAACAAAGGAAAATTTTATGAGGAAAAAAAATAAATCTATTGATAAAAACGATATCACAGTCAAAATGACAAAATTTTTCCTGATTTTTGTTTGAAACAAAGGAAAATTTTAGGAGAAAAAAATTAATCTATGAATATATACAGTAGAGTCTCGAAAATCCGAGTCTCAGAAGTCCGAGGTTCCGCTTAATTCAAGGCATCAAAAATAAAAATTCTATGTATTTTTTTCCTCACCCGAAATAATGCCAGTTCTTTTTGTTTCTTCTTGGAAGGAATGTGATTGCTGTTTTCAGTCATTCACCACCCTTTCTTTCTCTTGTTCAGGCAGATGGCTAAGGGTTGCAGTTGGTTTGAAAGGGGTTTCTTAACTAATTCTACAAGATTCTTGTTTTTCCAAGTTCACTTAGGCACTAGGGGGTGTACTCCATGACCAGTTGCATTGTAAGTTGCGCTGTCATTTATTCAAAGTTAGCTTTTTTCACATTTCTAAATAGACTATTGTAGAAATGATAGAAGATGAGGAGGAATGTAATGATACAGAAGAAAACGAATCTCTGTCATTTGAAAAAAGTAATCTCTCACAGTGAAGGTTCTGCGTCTTTAGAACTGGCTTTAAAATATGTAGAACAGTGAAATGAATCCACCCCGGCTGATGTTATGCTTTTTAAGCGTTGGCTAGATATTGCATCTAAACAGAGAAGTAATGTGTTAAAGCAGCAAATAATTGAAATTTTTTTTAATTGTAAAGTATCCTGTATATCATTACAAAAGTAATAAAGGTATGTACATTCTTTGTCATCCTAATTGAGTAAAATTATAACTGGTAAGAGCTTTCTACTTTTTTGGAAAATCCGAGTTTTCAGTAATCCGAGATGGTGTCATCCCCAAATACCTCGGATTTTCGAGACTACTGTATGTATAAATGGTATCACAATGAAAATGACAAAATTTTTCCTGACTTTTGTTTGAAACAAAAGAAAAATTATGAGAAAAAAATTATTCTATTGATGAAAATGATATTACATTCAAAAGAAAACATGTATTTTAATTAGTAAAATTGAAACATTTAAAAACATTTGGGTCGATATGATGTACTTTTCATGAAAGTTGTAGACAAAGTTGCCAAAATTGTGTCAAATTAAAACCATCACAATATATTAAAGATTTTTTAATTTAAATGCATGTTTCATTTTAAAAGTTAAAGAAACATTTACTGAGTATAAATAACTACTTGATTATTATTTTTATTTTAAAGTAAACTATGGCAAATTTAAAATTAAAAGTTTAAAAAAGGAAAATTCATATGATATTGTTTTCGAATGTAAAAACGAATGTTACAGACTTAAAATTAACAAATTGTTATCAAAATAAGTTTTCTTGCTCACTTTCTTTTAACAATGTGGCAATAGGATATTTAAAAAAGCCATTTTTATTAAGAAAGATACCAATTATGTGTTAAAATAATGAAATTTTTTAATTTATTAAAAACTACATTATTAAGTGAGAAAAAAAGCAAGCTTTTTTTTCCATTATAATATTGTTATGAATTTTGTATATATCTGTAAATATTCCATTTGTTTAAATTCATTTTATTTGATTATTGTGAAAATTGCAGTATTATTAATGTATTTCCTATTGAGCATCATGTAACTCAATGCTAAAGGCCTCAGATGGTTTGCAAGGAAAACAACCTTACACCCTCATCTTTATAATGGAAGTCTATTGAAATATCGCCAAGGAATGGGTTTATTGCCAAGTTGGCGATGGTTTTGGCGACTTATTTTTGTCGCCAAATTTGGCGATATATCGCCAAATGTCGCCAAGTTGGCGACGGATTTGGCGACTTTTTGTGCAACCACACCCCCCTTATACCTATACATTGGGATCCTTTCTTGCTTGGGTTCTCTATCGAAAGTTAAAGCACTTTCTGGTAATTTCTAGCATCTGAAGGCTCTGGAATAATCTGGAAAGATCTCTGAAGTCTATATAAGGGACCTCCACCAGTTCAGTTAGTTAGTTGTCTGTCAACTGCGATTGAATTCATACGAGAGGCTTTGCATTGAGAACTGTGTTACTCGGATCGATTTTGTCGTTGATACGTCGTATTGAACGCATTGTTTCTGTGTGAAATTTTGCTGCGCTTTTATTGGATTTGAAGATTACTGAATATCTTGTAATTTTCAGAAGATATTTGTGATCGTATTGCACTGTTTATCGTGAATAAAGCCTTTTTATTGTTCTTATATATATTGGCATCAGTCCTTTCGAACCCCGAGCTCACAACATTTGGTGTCAGAAGTGGGATTGAATGCCGATCACCAGAGCAATGGAGGGTGAACTGAAACAATTATTGGAGAAATTAGCTGCGAATCAGGCTGAGATGTCAACCAACCTTGGCGTGTTGAAAGAAGAATGAAGAAGGATATGTCAACCAACCTTGGCGAGTTGAAGGAAGCGGTGAAGAAGGAAATGTCAGCGATGGATGAGAAAATGACTGCGAACCAGGCTGAAATGAAGGAAATGTCGGAAGAAATGAAGAAGGAAATGTCAGCGATAGATGAGAAAATGACTGCCAACATTGGCGACTTAAAAGATGAAATGAAAAAGGATATGTCAACCAACCTTGGAGAGTTGAAAGACTTAATAGAGGATAAAATAACATCTTTAAATGACAGAATTGACGGCGTGGAAAACAAAGTTGAAGGAAGATTTCAAGAAATAGAAGGAAAGGTAGAAGAAATTCAAAGGACAGCCAGTACCGTAGAAGAAAGAGTAGAAGAAAAAGTTCAAAAGATCGCCGAGACCGTTGAAGAAAGAGTAGAAGAAAAAGTTCAAAAGATCGCCCAGACCGTCGAAGAAAGCATAGAGAATGTAAAAAAAGATTTGGAAAAAGTCAAGAAACAGAAGATAACTGCCGGAAGCTATACCGAAGATGTCAAGTATCAATCTATGCTTCCTCGTTCCTGTATTAAACTCTCGACCTATGACGGAAAATCCTCATGGCCAGTTTTTAAGACACAATTTGGGATCGTAGCGGACGCCAATGGATGGGATTCCCAGACAAAGGCTTGCCAGTTAGCTGCTTCTCTACGAGCTGATGCTGCCGACGTCCTACAGACTTTGCCTGCAAATGAACCGCTGGATTTTGAAACGCTCGTCAGTGCCTTAGAATTACGCTTTGGCGAGAAATGCATGAAGGAATATAGCAGACTCCAGCTCAAATCTCGACAGCAGAAATCCACTGAATCCCTGCAAGAGCTTGCTACGGATGTCGAGAGACTTTCACATCTTGCTTATCCTGACTGTCCGACTGAAATTAGAGAAAGCTTGGCTCTGCAGCATTTTATTGATGGTGTGCGTGACCCTGAGATCCAGACAGCACTCCGGATTGCAGATCTCAATGATTTAAAAGGGGCTTTGGTTTACGCTCTGAAATTCGAGGCAGCCCAGCAAGCTACTAGGAAAGATCGACACTTTGTGCGAGCAGCCAAACTGCCTGAGACGTCGGATAGAGCTGTGGAGTGCTTACAGCAGCAGATGAATGACATAATGAGAAAGATGAACTCCTTAATGGCCAACAAACCTTACAGGAAGATCAAGTGCTGGAAATGTGGTGGAGAAGGCCATGTCCATTCGACTGCCCAAGACGACCCAGCACCGAAAGTAATAGCTCACCCGCTAACGGAGGAGCAAGAAAACTGATTATTGACCATCTTGCGGGGCGGAGGTTTCCAGATCTTAAGAAGCCTCATTTTCAAGTATGTGAAATTTCTGCAAGAAGTTGCGGCGAGAACGGAGTTTTTCTAGTCGGAAGTGTGAATGATTTGCCCTGTAATATGATCATCGATACAGGAGCCAATGTGACCATCATTCGGAAAGATCTAGCTCAGCGGCTGAAAGAAAAACTCTCCTGGACCCCGCCACGTGTAATCCTTCAAACTGTGACAGGAGATAAGATCGACATATTTGGAAGAATGACACTGGAAATAAAGTTTGGGAACGCCGCTTACCATCATACAGTCTATGTGGCCGATATTTCAGATCCTTTCATACTCGGACTGGACTTTTTAAAAGAGCATGGATTTACACTGGATTTTAAGAAGAATGAGTTACGCTCTGCTCAAGAAGATGTCACTATTTTCAAACTTGGAAATGAGTCCGGGTCTATTCAACGGATCACAGCCAAGGCAGATGTTATCATCCCTCCTCGGACCGAAATGATGATACCTGGATTAACTGAGAACGAAAGTAGTTTTCAATGTGGCTTGGTTGGATATCCTGAGAAGAGCCCAAAAGGAGTGCTAATAGCATCAGCGCTGGTAGATCTGTCGAGAGATGTGATACCCGTGAGGATGGCGAATGTAAGTGAAAAGTCTAGAATTATCCAGAAGGGTGAAGTGCTTGCTACCTGTGCTTCAGTCACCTGTGTTTGCAAAGACCCGAGCTTGACGTTGTCGGAGCCGCCTACAAGTTTAACACCTGAAATTGGACGAAATGAGAATTTATCTCCTGAGCAGAGACATGCCGCAGAAAGACTGTTCCAGGAATTTAAGGATGTGTTTTCACAAAACGAGAATGATATAGGTCGCACTTCTCTGACACGTCATAGAATTGATACTGCCGACCATCCACCGATTAAACAGCATCCAAGACGCTTGCCGTTCGCAAAACAAGAAGAGGTTTCTAAGCTCTTACAAGAGATGCAGGATAGTGACATCATCGAACCGTCATCAAGTCCGTGGGCCTCTCCCATCGTGTTGGTCCGAAAGAAAGATGGCTCCACAAGATTTTGTGTGGATTATCGTAAACTTAACGATATCACGAAGAAGGACAGCTATCCACTACCAAGAATAGACGACACGCTAGATACTCTTTCAGGGCATAAATGGTTTTCCACACTGGATTTGAAAAGTGGATATTGGCAAGTAGAGATCCATCCTGATGACAAAGAGAAGACCGCATTTACTACTGGACAAGGACTTTGGCAATTCAAAGTTATGCCGTTCGGGCTGTGCAATGCTCCAGCAACGTTCGAGCGCCTCATGGAGACAGTTTTAAAAGGCCTAACTTTCGAAGCTTGTCTCATCTACCTAGATGATGTCATCATTGGTGGCCGCACGTTTGAAGAACATCTAGAGAATATTCGAAAAGTGTTAACGAAGCTAAGAGCGGCGAATTTAAAGCTGAACCCTTTGAAATGCAAGTTCTTCCAATGGGAAGTAAACTATTTAGGACACATCATCTCAGCTGAAGGTGTTCGAACAGATCCTGAAAAAGTGTCCGCAGTAAAGAACTGGAAGCGTCCGGAAAATGTCCATCAGTTGCGAAGCTTTCTGGGACTATGCACTTATTACAGAAAGTTTGTCCAGGGGTTCTCCAACATCGCAAGACCATTGCATAGGCTCACTGAAAGCAAGCAGAAGTTTCTATGGACACAAGAATGCGACAATTCCTTCCAGCGACTGAAAGAAGCTCTCACATCCTCTCCAGTCCTTACCTATCCACACCCCGACAAACAATTCATTGTGGACACGGATGCCAGCCATGAAAGTGTCGGCGCTGTACTTTCCCAAGAAATAGATGGCCAAGAACGAGTCGTAGCATACTGGAGCAAATGTTTATCGAAACCAGAGAGGAATTATTGCGTCACTCGCAAGGAGTTATTAGCTTTAGTGAAAGCCATAGAACACTTCCATCACTATCTCTATGGCAGGAAATTTCTCCTTCGTACTGACCACGCATCCCTAACATGGCTGATGAATTTTAAGAACCCAGAGGGCCAAGTAGCCAGATGGATACAACGACTCCAGGAATACGACTTTGACATCAGGCATCGCAAAGGCTCATCGCATGGAAACGCCGATGCCCTATCAAGAAGACCGTGTCCCGAGAGCTGTCGCTATTGTTCCAGAGCGGAGAGCAAGTATAATCCCGAATATGTCATACGCCAGACGAAGACTTCACTATTGACGCCACCAGATCCCTGGAGTGATGAGAAGATTCGAGAAGATCAAATGGCAGACTCTGAGATCAAACCAATCTTGGAGTTATTGGAATCTTCTAGCACGAAGCCCAGTTGGAAAGACATCTCGACTTACAGTCCTACGACGAAGCAATATTGGGCTCTTTGGAACTCTCTCCACGTCAGGAATGGTGTCCTGTTCCGAAAATTCGAATCGGAAGATGGGAAGACATCTCGGTGGCAGATGGTACTTCCTCGATCCCGAATACCAGAGGTCCTCAAAGAATTACATGGCAGTCCCACTGGTGGCCATTTTGGAGTCATGAAAACATTACATAGAGTCCGAGAGCGCTTCTTCTGGGGAAAAGCGAGAGCTGACGTCGAACGATGGTGCAAATCTTGCGATGCATGTGCAGCTCGAAAAGGACCAAAGAAACGTAGCCGAGGAAGACTACATCTCTACAATGTAGGAGCACCTTTCGAACGCATCGCCCTTGACATCCTAGGCCCTCTGCCAAGAAGTGCTGATGGCAACAAATACCTCCTTGTCGTCATGGACTACTTCACGAAATGGCCTGAAGTTTATGCCATCCCTGATCAAGAAGCTTCTACGGTTGCGGATGCCTTGGTACAACAGTGGATATCAAGGTATGGAGTCCCCCTTCAAATGCATTCTGACCAGGGGAGAAATTTCATCTCTGCTGTGATTGAGGGTCTCTGTCAACTTCTCGGAATGGACAAAACTAGGACGACGCCTTTACATCCACAATCGGATGGCATGGTTGAGAGATTTAATCGTACCATCCTTAACAATCTCTCACTGCTAGTCTCAAGAAACCAACAAGACTGGGACCAAAAACTTCCCTTGTTTCTTCTCGCCTATCGCAGCGCCGTCCATGAAACAACCGGCTATTCCCCGTCTCAGATGCTTTTCGGTCGTGATCTTCGTCTACCTTGTGATCTGATTTTTGGTCGCCCTCCAGATGCTCCTTCATCGCCAGAGGTATACGTGCAGAATCTCCAGGCACGATTTGAAGACGTCCACAACTTGGCTCGAGAGCGGATCAATATACAGACGGAGAAGATGAAGACCAGGTACGACACGAAAGCCACGGGACATCAATTCAAAGAAGGTGACAAGGTTTGGTTTTATAATCCGACTCGACGTAAAGGACTTTCTCCCAAACTGCAATCGCACTGGGACGGTCCTTATACAGTCCTAAACAGACTGAACGATGTCGTAATTCGGATCCGAAAGTCACCAAGTTCGAAGCCTACAGTCGTTCATTACGACAGGCTGGCTCCATACTATGGCCATAGTACTTAGTTCATTGATTGTAAATAGTGTAATGTAAATAATGTAAATTAGTATGACCATGGTCTTGTATATAAGTTAATGTAAAAATTTCTTTTGCTTATCATTATCATTATTAATATTATTATTATTTAAATACTTGTATGTAATGATGTCTATGCTTTAATTTAATTTAATTTAATTTTTTTAAATAAGTGTATATTTTGTATAATTCAGCGTTATGAATGTGTTTAATGGTTATTTTGCATGTTTGCTTTAAGTGTTTTGAATAGTATAGCATTTGTTGGCAACGGGTTTGCTTTCCGATCAAAGGTTGAACTGCCCGGGACGTGCACTCCTTGAGAGGGGGGCAATGTTATGAATTTTGTATATATCTGTAAATATTCCATTTGTTTAAATTTATTTTATTTGATTATTGTGAAAATTGCAGTATTATTAATGTATTTCCTATTGAGCATCATGTAACTCAATGCTAAAGGCCTCAGATGGTTTGCAAGGAAAACAACCTTACACCCTCATCTTTATAATGGAAGTCTATTGAAATATCGCCAAGGAATGGGTTTATCGCCAAGTTGGCGATGGTTTTAGCGACTTATTTTTGTCGCCAAATTTGGCGATATATCGCCAAATGTCGCCAAGTTGGCGACGGATTTGGCGACTTTTTGTGCAACCACCCCCCCCCCTTATACCTGTACATTGGGATCCTTTCTCGCTTTGGTTCTCTATCGAAAGTTAAAGCACTTTCTGGTAATTTCTAGCATCTGAAGGCTCTGGAATAATCTGGAAAGATCTCTGAAACCTATATAAGGACCTCCATCAGTTCAGTTCAGTTAGTTGTCTGTCAACTGCGATTGAATTCATACGAGAGGCTTTGCATTGAGAACTATGTTACTCGGATCGATTTTGTCGTTGATACGTCGTATTGAACGCATTGTTTCTGTGTGAAATTTTGCTGCGCTTTTATTGGATTTGAAGATTACTGAATATCTTGTAATTTTCAGAAGATGTTTGTGATCGTATTGCACTGTTTATCGTGAATAAAGCCTTTTTATTGTTCTTATATATATTGGCATCAGTCCTTTCGAACCCCGAGCTCACAACAATATATTCATGCGCAAAATTCAAAAAGAATTAAATCAACCATTTTGATGATTATTATCTTATTGGCCATGAAACTGATGACATCAATGGAGAAAATCAATACTATTGGCTGTGTATGTGACCATCCAATTTTTTCCCTTACAGTTTTTATTTATAAGAAGCCATTGGGTGTCTTCATAAAAGTGTCATCCTCATATATCTTCACAAAAGTATGGGAAATATTAAAAATTTTTGTAAATCAACTTACCACACTTAGCAATTGCTGCAGCATGTTTCATTGTTCCTACAGTCATATGATGTTCCCATTTTGAAAAGTCGTTGTTGTACATAAATACAGAATTTGTGCTCATTAGATAACCATCTTCATTTAGGGCATCTTTTAGACCACCCCATAAAAAGATTTCCCTGTTTAAAGTGGCAGCACATGCAAATGCTCTAGGTTCAGGTAACGAAGGTGCTTTATACCATCTACAAAAAAAAAAAAACAGATTGTTGGGAGAAATGCTTTGAAGAAAATAATCAAAACAAATAACAATACCTCTAAATAATGTAATAAAAAGCTAATTCTACAGAAAAATAATCATTTAAAAAAATAAATAAAATAAATGCTACTTTTGCTGCTTCTTGACAAGTGTATTATTTTTGTAGGGGAAAAAATTACACAAATGAGATAATATTCCATTTACTTCAATGTAAATGACTGTTTTTTAATAACTTTAAATTTTGAATTTCCTTGACAAAAAAAAACAAGTGGGTAAGTGTGATCGAAGATCGCACAAAGGGTTTCGTTTAATATTCCTTTCAAAACACTTTATCCTTTCTTTAATAAATCCAAATAAATTTCATTTAGCAACAAAAAAAAGTCATGTTTTTTTATAAAACAAAAATTTATTGGTCTATTTTTTCAGTTTTTCGAATATCTAAACCAGTCCGATAGCGGGCGAAGCCCGCTATTATACTCTGTCACAATAATATCTGTCATGTGGACTAAATGCGATATTTAAAAAAAAAAAAAAAATCAAAATTAAACATGTTGTACACCTTCAAAATGTTAAAATATGCAAATATTTCCATAATCTGGTTTTTATTATGATTCAATACATTCCTCAAACTCATATATTTACTATTTTCTATTACTGATATTGATACTCGCTTTGTATTATTCTCAAACATTTGAAAAATCCGTTAAACTTCTAATGTGATGTCAGAATAATTTTCTTTTTAATTCTCTAATGACATGATATTAATTTGCTTTCTGTACATACACATACTCATACTCATACACCTTGTATTATTGAGAAATCTTTGAAAATTTCCGTTTTATTACCAATATGCGTCAATCATTTTTATTTCATATTAATCTTTTTTTCAATTGGTGAAACTTTTTATTTCATTTTCATTTATCACGTGGGGGGGGGGGGGGATTCCCTCTCTGGAACAATGATGTCCCACCCCGAAAAGTGTGAGATTTTATTCTTTTTAATGGATAAAAAGTGCAACTCCCCTTTCTCCCCCTCCTGAAGCTGCAAAAATCCCTCCCGTATAAAAATGTCTGAATTCAACACTGATATTAATCTGTTAACGATATTTAACTAATCTCAACTACATTTCCCATTGTAATCGAAATTTAACTGCAATAACAAAAATAAATCATAACACCCAAAATTTCAGTAATGAACATCCTACAAAAAGTAATAGATATTATTTTTATAATCTTATTTTATTTAGAATCAGAATTCAATATAATCAAAATATATACTAATGAAACAAATTAGTTATTTTCAAATAAATTTAACATTTAGGACACCAGTAATGAAATATTTATGATAAGAGTTTCTTTTTGAAATTAATTGTTGTCATTATCACAAGATCAATATTATGATTATTTTACACTGATTATTTTTAATATTTGTCTTATTTGTTTTTAATACAGCTTTTATGCCTTTTTAAGTATTTTGTTATGTATAAAATAAAGTGATATGTTGACAAGGTTCTTTATTGAACCACAGAACTGACTTAGGCCCCATGGACACACATTTTAATATTTATTTCAAATTTATTTCAATAAATTGGGGGTTGAGAAAATTTTCTATTATAGTATTCTGCCTTAGACAAAATTTAATCTATGTCTTTGGATATGCCATGCTGGGAAATCTTTCTGCAGTAGACAGAATTTACTGTAAATATATAAATATAATATAAAATATAATTAAATTACATTCTGTGCTTCTTATAATGGTGGCACATGCATGTGCCACCATTATAAGAGGCACAGAATGTATTTTTAAATAAGAGGCACTTGAATATATAAATTCAGCGGCACACTGCGCCTCTTAATTTCAAAGGCAGTTACGCTGTGCCTCTGAATCTCAAAGGCACTATGTACCTCATAATTTCAAAGGCACCACGTGCCTCTTAATATTCAGAGGCACAAAAATTCAGAATGTACCTCTTAAATCAGAGGCACAGTTTTAAGAGTGTATTTATTAAAATAATACGATTTTTTCAAATTTTATTATTTTGCACTTCATAGCAGGTATTCACTTATATATACACAAAGTTTCAACTCGTAAGTTATACAGGTTCTGAGAAAGGCTCTGTGATGGACAGACAACGGAGCGGGAGTAATAAGGTTTCGTGAGATGAATGAAACCCTAAAAAAAAAAAAAAAATCAGTGGAGGACATACTATGAATCACCAAAAAGGTGTATGAAATAAAATTTGTGAGCTTACAGAAAACTTTGAAATATATTAAGATTTCCTTTCAGGGATCTGTCCAGACTTTTCTCCCAGGATCCTGTTTTTGTGAACTCATTTCATTGAAAATAATAATAATAAATAATAATACCATAAAACAAAACATTTTATTTTAACATCAAAACATTGTTTCTAATTTATATACACAAAAAATAAAAGCTGCTATTAGCAAGGGAAAAAATTGTTATTTAATCCACAGTTAAATTTGTCACTTATAGCTTTAAACTAGTTTAAAACTTAGCTTTTATTTAATAGCTTTTCCTTGCAGTAACTTCAATATTTCAGGCCTATTACGTTTAGCAGAAGTTATTTCTCTTATTTAAATGAAACCTGTTTTGTTTTTTTTAATTTGTGCTGAAATAAAAAAGTTAAACTTACTGCTATATTGGCATGTTTTGCTGGCTTCCATATAGTTTGTTAATTGGGGAGATTCATTTACTCACTCATAAATGGTGTTAACTGTTCCAACAGGATCAGTACGTGATTCGCTAATCTGAAACATATCTTCTCATGCGAGTGGAATGTTCCCATTTCCAGTTTTCGGTTATATTTAAGGCGAGTGATGTTATAGGTTAGTTGCCTAATTTAATTTACCTGACTTTTTTAAGTTATCTTGCTTTAATATGGTTTAATTTTGTTTATCTTCAGTTAATTACTTTAGTATGGTGATTTTTTACACTTAGTTTTAAATGGACTTAAGTTTCTAGAGAAGACAGTTTATATTAGTTATTGCTGAAATGTCAGTTGAGGCTTACTGTTGAGAACCAAAAAGATTTTGGTTTCTTTTTGGTTGTCAATTTGTTTGGCAGTTATCTGTTCTGTGATAACTGCCACAAAAAGTGTCCGATTAGGTTGATTTTTGGAAGGTATGTTGGTGAGGTACCCGGATTTAGCTGTATAGTTTTTGGTTAAGTTTGGTTCATTCGTTCAAAAAATATAGAACATTTCTTTTGATGTCATAATGCTTTTTTATGGGAATTCAGACAGTTTTTAAATTTCATTGTTAACTGAAATGTTATGGCACATTTGAATGTGTTGGCAATGTTATGGCACATTAACTGAAATGTTATGGCACATTTGAATGATGGATTTAAATGTAAACTATACAATGTAACCCCACAATGCTAAATTTTCTACATGGAGGTCTTAAATATATCCAATAGCTTTCAAAATTTGCCACTACATTTATTAGAATTTAGAAATTGTTTAAATTATTGGGAAATTTTTGAGAAATATAAAACATTTTATTTTTATATTTTTTTTTACAAATTATTATTTTTTTAATTTATTAATTGTTTAGCAATTGTATTTCAAAGAATATCAAAATTCAAGTTAAATTCCACTATTTTGCTGCAATATTTTTTTTAGCAAAATAGCTTATTTTCAGGAGATTTTTAGTATTCTATTGAAATAGATGAGGATATATTTCAATAAAAATTCTCTTTTAATTGCTTTAGAATGATCACCAAAACATAATTTCCAAACAAAAATTATGAAAACATAGGATGTGTAATACGGATTTAAGTTTCGTAATAGGAGTTGACATTTGTATATTTTTTCAATGAGATTCTATTCAATTTCTGCAACAGATGTGGATGTTTCGTGGTTGACAGGTTAGTATTCTTTTAAAAATGGGATAAAATCTCTCGTACAAGGAGGTGGCTAACCTAAAGAAATTAGAGTCGTAAAACACATCCATACATATAATCCAATCTTAAAGTAGCAGAATTACTGGAAATTGATAACATAAAAGTAAAGTGACAACAGCAGGAGTGGGTACCCCTGAACCATGAAGAAATGTACTTTTCATTCTTACAAAATTACAAGAATAAGCAGTTTATGAGAATATGATTGCATAAGACCATACTTAATGCGACACTTTTAAAATTTCTGTAAGCTTTAAGAAATCTTTTATGCTTATAAATATATATAGAACTTAAAACAATTATATTACAGACTGTACAGTATTAAATATTAGACAAAGTAAGAGTAATAAACAATGACTTGTAGAGCTGACATTGAGGCTCCTGATCTGCAGATTTACCAGTCATAATTAGGATTTAAATTTGCGTTAATTTAGGAATTTCGTTACGGGTGAAGACATTTCTGCCTAATTTCACACTGCAATGATAGGATACACTGCAAGGCAGCTGTCACATGATTCATATGCATGCGCTGCTATCCTGCGTTTGAGAATTTTGCCTGCTGAGAGTATCAGTTCTGTATTGACTGTGGTACAGTTCTGATGTAATAATGATTTGATAGTAAAGTTTAGTTTATGTTTGATTCTAAAACAGAAACGATATAGTTCCTGCTGGGAGAGGAATGGTTTGTTTTATTCATTGTCCTGTAAAGATGCACATTTTGATTTTGATGCCATAGTCATATTTTTAATTTGCCTTTTATAGGCTTAGTAAAAGGTTAAGTTTAAATAAAGGTGGATGTCACATATTAAAGGCTTTTTATTGACTCGTGAGCTCAACACTGGATTTCTACTGTGCACTCAATCTGCTACAGCTATATAATAAATAAGTTCTGTTTTAAACAGACTAACAAAATGTTATTGGTGAGATTTGTGCTTAGCTAACATAAAAGTATCAAAAATCATAAAAGATTATGGAGTTTTTTAAAATGGCAAAAGGAAAATTGGCAGATGGTTTATCACAACCTGACACAGACTTTATGTTTTGTCAGTGTGTAAGATATGACAATAATTTTGAGCTATTCTTATAATTACTACTCACAATCTGGAAGTTAGTCTACTTTCTATTTTTTGGGGAGGTTTATTTTTATTTTTTATTTTTTTACAAAATTAGTCATTTCAAATACATAAAAAGTGTTAAAAAGTAATTCTTCCTTTTTGTTATCTTTCTCTCCCCCCCCCCCACCTCCCCATCAATCACTTTACTATGACACTAACTAAACATACATACAAAAATGCTTTTTAAAGAATTGAAAATTTTTATTTAATATTTATGTTTTGCTCTCCTGTCATTCAATTTATTTTATTACTTTACGTAATTAGATTTTTAAATTAATTATGTATCATAATTTTTTTTCTCTTTCTTGCACCTTTTATTTTGTTTCAATATGATGTTCAATCATGAAGCTGAGAAACTAAAGAGTGAATAACTGTTTGAACATTTAACTATTAGAAAATTCATAAATAATAAAGATGTATTCATAAAATTCGTAAGCCAATTCTGAATATCATTCTTACCCTAGATATTTTGTAAAATTCAACAAAAACAAACTCACTTTTGCTCTTCAAATCCAAAAGCATAAACACGATCAGAAACAGCATATCGAGATTGATGTCCTTCATTGACAATACCTCCTATGGCAAACATACAGCCATCTAAGACAGCACAGGCTAAACCCATCACAGCTTCAGGCATAGATTTTAGAAATATCCATTCATCTCTTTTTGGATAATACATCTCCATTGTTTTTAATATGCTAAAAAAATAACATAAAAATAGTAAAATATAAATAAAAAGTTTACTTAAAAACAATCTTTATAAAATCTTTATTAAATTTACACACTATATTTTAATGGAAACAAGAGATAAAATAATTCTCTTTAAAAAATTCATTTACAGTTTTACATCTAGATTAACAAAAGTGTGGGCTGCCTAAAAATTAAATCTAACAATCAAACTGCACTGTCAAAAACATAATACATTACTTAATAAATTGTGCATACATTCAATTTTTAATAATGAAAATATCGAAATAAAGCATTTTGATAAAAGAAATTTAATCTCAAGCAAATGTTTTGTGAAACTTGAAAGGCCATAGCATATATTATGCATGTAAGCTACGTAAACACAATAAAAATTAACTCTTTTTGGCAAGAATCCTTAAATTTGTTTTGATAAATCCACTCACCTAATACAATTTTGTCGAAAAGTTGAATGCAAGCAATATAATTGACTGGTCAATATTTGTGAAATAACTTTCAAACATTCAAAATACAGTAAATCCATGTAAATGTAAAAAATAATAATTTCTACATTACCATCAAGGAAACCCCACATTTTTATCATTCTAAATCCAATGTTCTAGATGAATTTTCTGAACAGTATTATTCTTTTTTTCAATTGAACTAAGTATTTTTTTTTCCTTGCTGGATAGCTTATTACTAACCATAATTTTTTCCGCAAAATAAGGAACTTTTCAGCGTATTTTCCGAAAGATAATTTAAAGAACAATTTGTGTAAATTAGAATATGAAAAATACAAATATACAATTCGCATCTACAAAAAATAGACTTGTTGACGAAGAATACAAAAATGTTCACTACTTTAATTACGAACTATTACTTATGTAATTAATAGGTAAAGGTGAAAGTATGCAGAAATCGCGCTAAATGGTAGAATCATGTTGTTCTATTAAACACCTGACAAACGAGTAGTCGCCTTTTCAAACATTTGAGGAGAATGGAAAGTAAAGGATATTTTATGACTCCTACAACTTCAGGATACCATAAAGCAATTAAAGTGTTCATGATGTTTATGATGGATTGAACTATGACCACATCCTTGGATCACGTGAGAGCAAGTGTTCAAGGGCATACAAATTTAGATCATCACATGCTGAGTTGGCTGTCTGCCCACTGGAAAATGTACCCTCTAATGGCAGCAGAAATCCAATAAGAAGAGAGTAATTATTTTGGTCACTCCCCCAACAAAATAAGTGTTGTAATTATTACTGTAAAATATAATTCAGTATCTATTGAGTTTTCAAACTATTTAGTATGATCATGAAACTCATAGAATAAGTATGTCTTAAGTCTTCGGATGATTAAGTATGTTTTTAAACTGCTCTTTAAAAAATATATGTGATAAGTCTTCGAACTATTCAATATGTATTTGAAGTCCTTGGTATTAAGGAAATTTGGAGAATTCCTCCATTTAATGCATGATGAGACTATCATATCTAATTTACAAGAATATTTATTTCTCTAATAATTTAATCATCCGATGTTGTATGAGTATTTTAAAGTGAGTGCAAACCTACAGCAAAGAGTCATCTGATGTTGGCCTTTGCATTATTCAGCAACTTATGCATTTCAAGCTATTTGATTCCATTATTTCAATTGTGTCTTTATTTTTTTAGTATGCATATATTTGAGATAGGGTTCTCACTGCAATTATCGATTTTTTAATTATGAATTATGTCATTTTATGTAATAATGATCAAGGAATCATATTTAATTAAGAAATTTCTAGACACTAGAAATATATATCAATAAGAATAAAATGTACTATGCCAACATGACTTACTTTAATAATATAGAATTTAATGTAAAAAATGAAGAACGTTGTAATGTAAAAAAAGGAAAAATAGAAAAAGTGGATTAGGAATTTACTGAAATAGGATTGACAGAGAATTTTGAATAATTAATTAGATACTTTAAATTTTGATTTTTGCAAAAGAGAAGAGATAAAATTTTGGCACAGTGATCTAAAGTGGAGTAAACCAAATGAAGGTACAAGACGTTGTGAGAAAACGAAAGTTGAGAACAATACAAAATAACCAGTGGGCCCGTGCGAGGATTTCGCACTACAATCTAATATTTTTTATCAATATGTAATATTTATTAGATGCAAGTTTAAACTTCCAAAGAAAATGTGAGAATAAAAATATCTGCAAACAACATTTAGTTTTCAGTCAAGCCAGAATATCATCTAATTTATTCCGTCAAAGTTAGAGTAAAAATGGATCCAAGAATGCAAAAGGCACGCACAAGAAAAAAAATTAACAATCGTATTTTAACTGCATTAGAGGATGACGTCATCCGCTTCGGGAAAAAACATGGGACATAGAAATATAAATCTAAACGTTTCAATTTCAACTTCGCTTTTTAATCATAAATATAAAATAAAGTCATGCAGTGTTTTTTTTTAATCATTGCTGAGTATCATATAATGTGGTATTTTATTTTTGTGGCAACAGTAATTTGAGGAAAATCTTTCATTTCTTTCATTAAATAAATGCCGATTTCATTTTTAATTATCAGCAAAATTTAATCAAAAAACATGTTTTAGGAAAACGTAAGTGTACTATGTCAGAAGCCTGTTGAAAATCCTTTCATATGGTATCTCATTCGTTGTTCTACGTTTCGTATTTTCTTAGAAAAAGGGATGTTGACAGGAGAAATAATATATACGATCACTTCATGGCAAAATAAATAAACCTTTTTTACCTGAACTGAGAAATTACTGCTTCACTGAAAACATATGCATAATATGCCGAATTTAGTGCCATAATTAAGTTTACATTTATTGAATTTTATTTTTAATTTATTTAGTCAAATTAAACTTAATTAATGTTCACGAAATTACAAGATATTGATATTTCATCAAACTCCATCTTACAATGTAACAGTTACTAGTTGGTGATACATTTTAAATATTATATTACCTTAAATTTCATTTTTTATTTAAAGGCACTTATCTGAAAAACTATTTGACACAAAATAAACATAAATGTTTGTAAAATGATCACAACACACATATATATAACAACATATTTTATTAAAGAAACATATTATTGAATTATAAGAAATTGTAAAAATGGATGTGCACATTCCTTACAAAATACCAGAAATTATTATTTATGAAAATTATTTTATATCATTAGGCTAAGTATTCTTTTTGTATGCACAAAAATATTTTATATAAACTTCAATTAATACATTCTATTAAATTCTCCTTTGGTGGGTGTAAGATGTGAACAGAATATAGTTCGTTGAAAGCTGTACCGGAAATAGTCTGTCAAAGTTCTATCGCATTTTATACTTGAAGACATGTCTAAAATGAGGTATTTTCACCGAAATCATTATCCAGCTTCAAGATTTTTATTTATCAAACAAAGGATATTATCTTGAACACTAAATTTTTTTACATCTTCCTGACGAGAGATAACAAATTACTGTGAAACAGTGGTAGAGGGAGAACTTTTCCTCAACGGCATTTATAAAAATTTATATGAACAGGTTACCTTGAAGAAGATCTTAACAAACCATCCAAGGATTCATATGACACTCTGGTATCCTCTTTGTATCCCATGTTGTGGAACTGATGAAGGTACTTCTTAATATATCTTCGAAGTTAGGCAACCATCGCTCAAACAAATGCATCGATCATTCTGACTAAAGATCAGCGAAAACTTTGCTCTACAGCATACAGCTTCACAGATTTAATTCACATATATTAAAATTTAATTAAATACTGTTCGTTCTTTTAAATATATTGTATTAAATATGACAGGACTCTGCTGCTGAACCCGTTTAGTCCAACAGTAGGCCTGTCACAGAAAAATTATTTGTTGGAAGAGCACTCGTGCGAACTTGTTTCCACACGAGCGTCCAGAAGCGAAAAAGACCAGACGCTATCCAAGGTACGCTTAGGTTCTCCGTTTCGTGCCGAAACTTTCCAGCCAATCGAAGCCTCCACGCTTCTAGGGCACTCAAATAACTCCGGAACTGATATGATGCCACAGGATAAATGCTTAAAACTTTGAACAAATGAGGCACAAACGCAGGTTTGCGATTTCTAAAAGCAGTACGTTGACGAAATAAAATTAATGTGCGATTGGCAACCACAAATCGAATTTGAAAGTGGCCAGGAAGAAGATGATAAAACAAAGATGGCAATTGTTTACAATCGAAAAGAAATAGAAATTAAAGTTATGGTTGCCGATCTAATAAATAAAATTTAGAAAACGGGAATTAAATAAAATTGGGAAAGAAAAACATTTAAATTTTAAAAGTAAATGAATAAATTTTGAATATATAAATTTTAGAAATAAAAACAGAAATAAAAAAAGCAGATGTTTTGTCTGTAACATAACAAACGTGTATTCAGCCTCAGCACTCTGATAAATTTAATTGTAAAAGGAAGTGATTACTTTTTCTGTACTTTTCTCTTTTTATTACTTTTATCTGCTTGTAAATAATAATGTGTATTTGTAAATAAACTTTTGTAATTTTAATTAATTTTATCTTGGTTTTATTTCATCATCATGTATGTGTATTATTTTTAATAAGTTAATTAATTAGGTATTTTCTTTCACAGATAATTTTAGTCTACTTTAATGCACACATTTTAATTATAAGATTTTCAGGGATTATTTAATATTTCATTTATTTAATATTAATTATGATCATAATATCACACATCCGATTTATGATCAATCATGTGATTTATAATCACACAATGCATATTTTTAATTTAATTAATGTTAATTATTTAACTCTTAACGTGAGCATTGTTAAAGTTAATGTTAAAGCTCACATCATTCTATCACCAGAATAATATTTGCGATCACTTTATTTTATTTTTGGAAGTATGCTAAAATTATCAACATGGCTTTATGGTGGATTTGGTGCATGTTGGACAGAATTAATTATAATTATCAGCGGTTAATTGTTTTTTCTGTCCAGCACTTATGTAAAATCTGACTTATAACATGCACCTAAAATTTGAGACTGTATTTTTCTATTTTTAGGCATATTTGCCATATAATGTGCACCTTTTTCTTTACAAAGAAACCTGAAATGTACATACATATGCAATGCTCTCATTCCAAGGATTTTCCTAGGCTTTCGAATAATAGTATACTGAAGTGACAAGCAATAAGGGGAACAATATTTTCAAAACACAAGCACTTTTACTCATAATATGAAAAAAAAAATCATATTTTCCACTTACCTACTAAATCCTAATTGAATCAACTCATACAACTAAAATTATTAAAGCTGTTAATATTTTTTATACTTTTATGTACAGCTTAAATACACTATTAACATAAAAAAGGTAGGATTATTGCAGTAGTTTATTTTCGTTATTAATTATTTTAATGGAGATGCAACTCTGTTCAACATTCGATACGAAAGCCTAAAACAGTCTTAAGGTTTTCAGTTTGTTTCAGTTCAAGGCATGAGCTAAAAGTTTTAGTTTCAATTAGGAAAGTAAAAAAGTTTTAGTTTTGGTTTATTTTCTTCACTTCAGAATGGATAGAGGGGGCTGTCTGCAACACAATATGTGTGTGGGGGAAATGCTTGAGGGATTAGAATGAATTCACGGAATTAGCAGTCATATGTTTTCTTTTTCTCCAGTCATTTGAAGCTGTAATTTTGAAGTGAACATCGAAGGCTTTAATAAATTGCATTTGCTTTACTTGACATACTATCGATGAAAAATATCAAAAGGATATAGTGTTCCGTTTAGTATATTAAATATGAGTCCTGCCAAACGAAACAAACACAGTTCTGGTTTCAAAAGCAAATTAAATTTGTGAAAGAAAATGGAAATCGTGCTGCAAGCAAAGATGTTTGGTGTTGGTGAAAGCTCCATACATGAATGGAAGAAAAATGAAATCACAATAATTAATATGCCAAAGACTAAATGTGCTTTGCGTAAAGGAGTAATGAAATGGCCTATCTTAGAAGAAAGTGTTGCGAACTGGGTCCTAGAAAATCCCCAGAATGGATTAATTGTTTTATTTGCCTTACAATAGGCAAAAAATAATGCAAATGAAAGTGAAAACTTTAAAAAAAGTTTCAGTTGGTGTAGTCGATTTATGGCACAGAATAATTTAGTTCTACGAGAAAAAACAAGTTTCGCAAAGGCTTCCGAAAGATTTGGATGAATTGATAAGTTTCCAGAAGTATGTTATCTACAAAAACAACTTTTCAAAAGTAAAAAAAAAGCCAAGCGTAAAAAAAAAAAAAGTTGTGGCTAAAAAATGGTGTGATATAATCAAATTTCCAAGCTATTATATTACTTTTTAAACTTTTTTCCATTAAATAAGTTATCATATATATAAGTCGAGTGCCTACGTATATGTTAATAGAAATCGTTTTCTCCTGTACTAAACACATCCTAACGAGTTTCTGAAAATTCAATTTTTTTCAAATTATGCATGATGGGCTTGGCGGCTATCTTTGCATATTATTCACAAAATTCTAAGCATCCAAATCCGTAGTTAAAATCCGAAGTTCAAAATTGTTATTTAAGCAAATATTTTAAGCGTTTCATTTATAGATTTGTATGATCTGAAAATTGTGTCTTAAGATAATGATGACTTATCTTAAAGATTCATCTTATGATTTATTTTTTACAGTAATTAATAATTTCAAACTAGTAAAAATCAATTTCTCAAAATATCAGTCTTATCTAATTTATCTGTCCGTAGTTAAAATCTGAAGTTCGAAATTGTTATAAACATATTACATTGCAAACATATTACGCTTTTACTTTAGAAATTTGGGTGCTTAGAAATATGAAAAGATGGCCGCCAAGCCCATCATGCATAATTTGAAAAAAATTGAATTTTCAGAAACTCGTTAGGATGTATTTAGTACAGGAGAAAACGATTTCTATTAACATATACGTAGGCACTCGACTTATATATATGATAACTTATTTAATGGAAAAAAGTTAAAAAAGTAATATAATAGCTTGGAAATTTGATTATATCACACCATTTTTTAGCCACAACTTTTTTCTTTTTTACGCTTGGCTTTTTTTTTACTTTTGAAAAGTTGTTTTTGTAGATATCATTTCTTTTTTTTAAAACAGAATAAACGTAATTTAAATAAACTAAACATGAGAAATAATTTAAAATTACATTTTACTTTCAGTCATTGTTTAAAAGATTAACTAGAAAAACCAGTAGATTTTTAAATTAAACTAATAACAACATACTAAATGTGGCTTGTTATAATACTTGTTATCCCCCGTTAAAAAATATCACTGACTTATCGATGAAATGAATAAAAATGCAATACGTACATAGCGTGTAGCGCTGCATTTGAAATCAAACGTGATATCACGCTCTTTTATTATTAGCACTAGCTGGCTTCGCCCGCTAGCGGACCCCTAATTTATATCGGGGCCTCGAATCTTGTAAAACCTTGAATAAGATAAACCTCGAACCGAACGAACCTCCGACCTGGTTCTCCGCTGCCTTCGGCAACGGATAATCCCTTAATTTGCACATCGAATAGTATAAACCTCTAACCAAACTAACTTCCGACACGGGTCCCCGCTGCCTTCGGCCACCGTATAGCAGTCGTGCTGCGCACACTCAAGTTCCATCTTCCACCACCAGGTAGCGCAATCTGTTCTGTATGAACCTCGGGCACTGAAATTGTTAAGGCTATAGATGTCGAGTCGAATGAACTGTACCCCGTCGTGATCTAGCCCATAGAACCAGAGATAGAAAAGTGCCCCCTGGTGGTGAAAAAACGAACTAAAATCGGAAAGCTCTATTGATGTCGAGTCGAATGAGCCATACCCCGTCGTGATTCGACTCGTAGGAACAGATATAGGAAAGCGTCCCCTGGTGGTGAAAGCTAATCGCGCTTGGGGGGCAAAAGGGGGGATGAACACCGGAGATGCATAATAGGATTAAGCGGTCACAGACCTTTCCAACGATGTATCACATGAGGGGTATGTGCAAAATTTAGAAAATACCCCCCCCCCCCCTGTATATTATGATTAAGCGTTCACAGACTTTTCCAACGATATATCACATGACAGGTGTCGGCAAAATTTAGAAAAGTGCCCCCTTTGGGTGGGAGGGCTGAAAGTGGGAGGATGGACCCCAAAGATACATAATATGAATAGCGGAACAATTTTTAGAATTTCTGAAAGCTGATTTTTATTTATTTATTTATTTATTTATCTATTTTTTATTTTTTGTTTATTATTATTTTATTTTTTTTGCGTTGCCCTGTGCATGTTTGGAATTTCTTAGCAATTTCTTAGATTTACCTTATTTTATTCAATTAAACATTGTACTGTTACAATAAATTTAAATGGAAACTTCACTTCTAAAACAAAAATAATTTAACAACTGGATTTCATTAATTTATAGGAAAACTAGCAAGCTACGCCCGCTGCGCTGGTCGGTTTCTACAAATGAACTCTGAATCAAACGAAATATATCGTTTAATTTGACCTTGTATTTGAAAGCAATCTGTATATTTACGTGGAATATCCTTCCACATTACTGAAAAATGACGCGATTGCGCTATTATAAACCTCTAATGTGCAGTCAAAATTTTAGCTGTTAAGGACCAACTCTTTTATTTGGTCATTTACAGTTAGGGTTTGCTAAAGAATGATAAAACTATATGCAATATACTAAAACCATCACTAAAAATTATCGAAATAACAATGCAAACAAATTAACTAACAAAATCCATTCAGAAGAAGTTTTTATAAAGGCTAATCTTTGATAATCTGATTATTGAACTTTTCCACATAATTCTAAAACAACAAAACGATATAAAATATACTAAAACAATCCTTACAAATTATCTACTTAACAATGCAAGTCGCAAAAAATACGCCCAGTAAAAACTATCAAAAAGGCTAATATTTCGGAATCGGGTTCACTTGACTATATAACCTTCACACATAACTGTTGGACTAAGCAACGTAGGACAATATATAGTACATTAACACCATTTCTGAAATAGCATCTAACTAACAATACAATTCTCATCAAAATCCGTTCAGTAGAACTTTTTTAGAAGGCTAATCTTTCATAATCGGAATCAAATATTGAAAAAGCTAATATTTGATAAAAAAAATGGTCACCCGATTTTCGAATTTCCCCCTATAATTCTAGAACTAAGCAACTTTATATAATAAAACGTTCCCTAGAAAATTATTTAACAGTATAGGTTCCATCGAAATACATTCGGCAAAATCTTTTAAAAAGGCTAATCTTTCATAATCGGATTAATCTGATTATAGAACTTCCCAGAATAATTATATAACTAAGCTACGTAGAACGATATGTTATACATTAAAACCTTCCCTTAAAAATTATCTTAGTTTAAGTTCTACGAAAATGCATTCAGCAGAACTCGAGTTATAAGCAGCCGGAACGAAATTTCATATATGTAGAAGTAAATAGAAGTATATTGCCATTAATATAGTTTGCATTTGAATAAAAAAAGGTACTTTTCGGTTAGCCGGGCACCAGTGATATATGAACACACACACACACATATATATATATATATTCATACATATAAATGTATATATATATATGTATGTATATACATGTATTTGTGTAGATATATGTGTATATATGTGTGTGTATATATATATATATATATCACTGGCGCCCGGCTAACCAAAAAGTACCACAAAAAAAAAAATACTGCGAAAATGCAGTCGTACACTTGAAAAAAAAAACACCTTTTGGCCTAAAATCTCTCATCAAAACTGTTTTTCTTTTTTTTCTTTTCTTTCTTTTAAAAAAAATAAAATTAGTAACAGTTTTTTCTTTTATTTTTCCAGATGTATAGCCATTTCAATTCTTTCTGCAACAAAAAAAGACACTTTTTGGCTTAAAATCAAATTGTTTGGGATCAAAAGTAAAATCAAAATCGCTAAAAACAAAAGATAAATCGCCAAATTTGTTTCAATAGAAATCTTGCCCCTTGAATAAGGTCTTAAGCATTATGAACATTTCTAATCATGTTTAAATTAAATATTTTCGTTTTATAATATTCTCTCATCAAAACTCTTTTTTTTTTCTTTCTTTCTTTCTTTTTTTTTAAATAAAATTAGTAACAGTTTTTCTTTTATTTTTCGAGATGTATAGCCTTTTCATTTCTTTCTGCAACAGTAATGATCGCCAAAAAATTAGCAATGGTAACCTTTTCGGCCAAAATAACAGAACTTTCTATCATAATTCGATAGCTAATATACGTAGAACGTTGTGTTACATACTAAAACCTTCCCTGAAAAATTATCTCTCGAACAGTGCAAGTTCCATCAAATTCCATTCAGCAGATCTCGAGTTATAAAGGAACGGAACGAAATTTCCGTTTGTGTTTTATATATATAGCGAGGCTAACGAAAAAGACAGGCTACCGCGGTGCGTTCCACTTATCTTTTTTTACAGACCGCTAGAGTGACGTGATGCTCTTTTCGTACACCTGCATTGGTGGATTCGAGCCTCACGTGATTCCCGCGGTCTGTAAAAAAAGATACGCGTAAAGCACCGCGGTAGCCTTTCTTTTTCGCTAGCCTCGTATATATAGTAGATGGCGTGAAAGGTATTCCTGCGAACGAAATGCCTGTCCTTTACCGTGTTTTTTTATTTTTAGAAAAAAATGAATCACATTTAATTCATTTCAAAATTTTTGTTTACGTTTGGAAAGAAATTTTAAATGGCGATAACTCTTAATGTATACATTTTAGAAGGTACATCTTCCCTCAAAAACTAATTTATTTTTAAAGATCTTTCTAAAAACGTAAATTATATATTTAAAATATTTTTAAAGCATAAACACTACGTCTGATTTCTTTATTTTACAATATTTATAAGAACACGCATTTTATCAGACAATTAAATACACTAAACAAACATGAGTGAAAAATTGACCTGGGCCTGGACTCGAACCTGGGACCTTATGCGTACCATGCCGACACTCTGCGACTGAGCTACCCAGATCCATATCCGTAACCCGCAATTTCTCATACTTATTCATGTTAGAAACAATCATCTGCCACAGTTTGCAGTCATATTTAATTATTTGATAAAATATGTGTTCTTATAATTGTGAAGTTTTATTTAAAAAAAAAAATATCTTCAGAAGAAAATGGCTGACTTGCAGATGAAATTTGATGTGGTTATATTATAACCTGTAACTGATTTGTGCTATTTTAATACAGATGGTACATGGTCGTTGGCGGGTTTTATCTCTGTTTTGGCATAATTTTTTAATCGCCAAGTTAATTAACAGTTTTTTGCTAATTAAGGATAGAAAATATTTTTTTTACACTGAATTTTATAAAAGCACATAGATTACGTAATTACTTGTCCAAAAATGCAATTCTTTTTTTATTCTGCCCAATATTAAGGCCTGTAGCTTGTTTGAAAAAAAAAGTTTGACGAAGAAAATAGTGATCATTTTAAGTAACTCGACGTTTTTTAAAAAAAGCTATATCTCTGTTTATAAATCACTTATGAAGATGAGTTTGGTCTTAAATTGAAGAAATTCTTCCTTAGATTCTTCTAGTTTTCGTTTTTTTTTCTACGACGCTTGGTTTGTTTGATATCTGATATTTTAATCTGGCATGTTTTGTCGATTTAACATTGCGAAGTTGCTTTCTGTATATAAGCATTAGCGGTCTTTATTCCAGTTCTTGGCGTTGTTTGTGTGGCGTTTTTTTTTTAAGCTTGGCTTGGCAGAGCGACCGCCCTGCTTGATAGACCTATGCAAAGAAAAAAAATTATTAACTGTCACATATTGGAAATATGGATGAAACTCCAGTAAGTTTGATATGATAGGAAATAAAACAATTGATGTGAAAGGAACAGAAACTGTTCACATAAAAACAACAGGTCACAAAAAATCTCACTTCACCATTATGCTTTCTTGCTTAGCAGATAGTACAAAATAAAAATACATAGTTATTTTTAAAAGAAAGATGATGCTGAGATGTAATTTCCCAAATGGTGTTTTCATTCATGTTCACAAGAAAGGATGGATGGACGAAAACAGTGTAAAACTATGGATAAGGAATGTTTGGCAAAAGTATCCTGGTGCCTTAAAGAATCCAGAAAGTAATTTAGTTTGGGACATGTTCAGATCCCATATAACGGATAATACGCAGAAATTGATGAAAGAGTGTAACACAGACATGGCAGTTAATCCGGGGCCTCCGAGATGTCGCTGTGTGTCCTTAACCGGGCCTGCTACAAGTGACGTCACAACCTGCTGACGTCAAAACAGTGATCCATAATAACTTAAAAATTTTCATGTACTTTGTTCGTTTGTACATATTGTTTACGATAGTATTTTGATTTTATTTATTGTTTTATATAGTAATTAATAATATTTTTCAGTGTATTTAGATTATAATGCTATCAATAATTATTGATTATAATTATTAAAGAAAGTGTAGATTATATCTATAAAATAATGAGAAGAAAATGTTGTGCTCCTAGTTTCTAATCTAAGTCTTCAAATTCGCTACTGATAATGAAAAGAAGAAATTTTAGCTACGAAAATTACCTTGTGATAATTATTTTTACATTTCAACAGAAGTGGTCTGCATTAAATGTTTCGATATACGTTTCATAATTCGTGAAGCTAAAATTAATATGATGGTATTGAACTTGCTGTGCTGAGAAAAAAAAAAAAATAACCCTAACAACGAATGTCCATCCTACTGTAATGGAAATATTCCGGCATATTTGAATGAATTTGAACTTCCAAATCAAAAAGAGTCAAATGATCTTTAGAAAAAAAAAATAAAATAAAAGAAGCAGACGATAAACAGTTTAAAAAATGATTTTGAAAGAAATACTGTAATAAATTGAATGAAATCTGGATACATTTAGTTAGAAGTGAGTGTGCTTTGTTTATAAAATTAAAAGTAACTGATTTACACAACTTAGTAGTTCTACGTAGTTCCATTTAACATTTTAGCTAACTTAAGTGTACAAATATATTATGAAAATAAAACTTTTGATAAGTTAATTTGAGTGGTTATTAGGTCCTAGACCCAAGTACAATAAATAGACAATTATTAAAATATTACAAGTCAGTTACAAAGTTAAGATAGAAAATTGGGTACTTTTCGGTTAGCCGGGCGCCAGTGATATATATATATATATACACACACACACACATATATATATATATATACACATATGTACACACACATATATGTATGAATTAATATATATATATTTATATATGCACATGTATCACTGGCGCCCGGCTAACCAAAAAGTACCGAAAAAGGCTTATGGCGAGAGAAGGAAAGTTGGCAACATATTTTCTGGCAACCTATTCGTAGTTTCATATAAATAAGTATTTTTTTTTTCAATATTTATATAATTTATTTAATAATATAAAATAAAGTCCTTTCTGGCTAGATGATCAACGCACAGCCAAAACTACTGAACCTACAAAGACGAAACTTGCAGGAAAAATACTTCTTAGTGTGTAGAGACGCACTAAGAAGGGATTTTCAAAAACTCCACCCCTAAGGGGGGTAAAAAGAGGAACAAACTTTTAAAAAATTCCTTAAAAATCGGATATTGTAGTTACATGACAAATGATAACATATTTTAATGTATTTTTGTATGCTGAATGGAATGGTATCAATTAAATATTCATAAGTCAAATAGTTCGTGAGATATTGCACATTGTTCTAATTTGGCGAAATCTTTGACGTCATAATCTAACAATTCTAACAATACAAGTGAGAATTTCTAAAAATACATCCGTTACTATAGCAATGGAAGAAATTCAAATTAAATCTTTTTGTTATTTAATTATTTTGTTTATTTTTACAGATAGAAACATTAACTGTTCAATTAGGAATGGAATATTATTCTTACGGATATTTATGTAATTGTGTATAATTATTAATTCTACAAAACCCACGATTTAAAATAAAACGTGATTGCTAAAATAAAGTTTCGAAGGTCTGTTTAGTATTATACAAGTATATTGCTTCTTTATTTGTTTTCAGTCTTCATCCATGTTTCCCCTTTTCTTTGGGTTGTTAGTTATTCATACGATTTCGGGCTAATTTTCCCGCAATCAGATACCTCGCCAATTGGAGTTTTAGCTACCATGTTGGGTACTGCTCTGTTATCCCGTTAACCACTTTTCATAACAAAAAACTATCGCCAAACTGTAACGCCCAATAAACGGGAGAACGTTGCCATTGGAATGTCAAAATAAATAAATAAAATATAAGACTGTAAGGATACAATTGTTATTTTAATTAATGAAATAACTAATAAATCAGTAAAACATAATGAAAAATACACGCAAATGTCGAATTAAAAACCACTTGATGACGTAACAAACACGTATAATTCTTCTGACATCAAGTAAATGGGACGGCATTGTTAGTGTTTAATCTTACAATTTGGCGATAGTTTTTTGTTATGAAAAGTGGTCGACGGGATAATAGAGAAGTATCCAATGAGCAAAAGCATCGTTTACGTTTGAAGCGAAACCTTCATGATGAATCTTATTACAGAAAATCATATTATCATCTACTATGACTCTAAACCTCATATTCATATTTTAATCCGTTTATTCATGATATTTTGTTAGGTTTTACACTGTTAGTTAAGTAATGTTTTTTGAAAGGTTTTATAGAGTATAGCTATTCTACGTTACTCTGTTATAGAGATACAGAGGAAAGCTCTAAAATTAAGTGAACTCGATTATTAAAGATTACCTTTACAAAAAAATGCTACTGAACAAATTTTGATGGAAGTGACTTTTCAAGTATGGCTAATGACCCTATTATATATCATTCTATGTTGCTTAGTGATAGAGCTAATGGAAAAGTGATTGGGAAAGATGAGTGCAATTATGAAAGATATATCTACTATATATATAAAATGCAAATTCGTATTTCATTCCGACTGTTTATAATTTTAAAACTGCTGGACGGACTTTGGTGGGATTTACACAGTTAGTTACGCAATTTTGTGGGGATGGTTGGCAATTATCTGTAGACAAGTTTTCCTCTGCATTTGATTTTCTGAAGCAAAAGCTTGACAACGAATCCGATTACAGAAATCATGTCATCATCATCTACAATATTTATAAAACGCAAATTCGTATTTCAATCAGATTGATTAAAACTCAGGTTCTGCCGAACAGATTTTTATAGGATTTCACTATTAGTTAGGTAATTTATTTTAGAAAGGTTTAAAAAGAAAGCACATTGTTATACATTGCTTATTTATAGAGCTACGGGGGAAGTTTTAGATAAAATTAGGTGCACCCGATTATGAAATATTACCTTTTTTAAAGTTCTACTGAACGGATTTTGATGGAATTTTCACAGTTAGTTAGATAATATTTCAGGGATTGGTTTTCTACATTGTTTAGTTATGGAGCTATGGGAGAAAGTTGTCAGTGGTGTAGTAAAAAAACTGTGCATATACGCTATAGACAGAGGGTGTATACTAGAGAGTATATGTTACAGCTACGGAGGGTGTGCAGAGTTTCTTTTTGAAAATTCCAGAAGGTCAAGAAGAAAATTCCACTTCTATCATCAGGACAAGATGATTATGAAAGATACATTCACCTATCTACTGTATATATATATAATGCAAAGGGGAATTTCGATCCGGCCACTTATAACTGGAATTTTGTTGGGACTTGCACTGTTAGTTAGCTAAATTTTGAAGCAAGGTTTTAGTGCATAACATATCATTCTACGTTGCTTAGTTATAGAATTAGGGGGAATTTCTATAATCAATTGAACCCGATTATGAAGCATTATCCTTTTTAAAAGATTCTGCTAAATGGATTTCGATGAAACTTGCATTGTTAATTTTTCAGAGATAGTTTTGGTGTTGTGCATTATCTACATATATAAATGAAAGTCCTGACTGGGTAGATGATCAACGCGCAGCCCAAACTACTGAACCTACAAACACGAAACTTGGAGAAAAAATACTTCTTAGTATGTAGAGGTGCACTAAGACGGGATTTTCAAAAACTCCACCCCTAAGAAGTGGGGTGGGGGGTAAAAAAATGAACAAACTTTTAAAAAATTCCTTAAAAATCGAGTATTACAATTAAGTAAAAAAATTATAACTAATTTTAATGTATTTTTTTATGCTGAATCGAATGGTACAAAGTACATTCTTCTAAGTCCTATAGTTAGTGAGATATTGCATATTTTACAAATTTGGCGACGTTCTTGGCGTCAAAACCTCAAAATTCTAATATTACAAATGATAATTTCTGTACATACGCGCGTTATTATAGCAATGGAAGAAATTTAAATTGTCGATAAAACGCGGCGGACTTCTTTTCATTGTTATAAGATAATGCGGCGAAATCTGTTCCCGCAAACTGTTATCTATATATATATAAATGAAAATCCTGACTGGGTAGATGATCAACGCGGAGCCCAAACTACTGAACCTACAAACACGAAACTTGGGGGGAAAATACTTCTTAGTATGTGGAGGCGCACTAAGACGGGATTTTCAAAAACTCCAACCCTAAAGGAGGTAAAAAAATGAACAAACTTTAAAAAAATTCCTTAAAAATCGAGTATTACAATTAAGTAAAAAAATTATAACTAATTTTAATGTATTTTTTTATGCTGAATCGAATGGTACAAAGTACATTCTTCTAAGTCCTATAGTTAGTGAGATATTGCATATTTTACAAATTTGGCGACGTTCTTGGCGTCAAAACCTCAAAATTCTAATATTACAAATGATAATTTCTGTACATACGCGCGTTATTATAGCAATGGAAGAAATTCAAATTGTCGATAAAACGCGACGGACTTCTTTTCATTGTTATAAGATAATGCGGCGAAATCTGTTCCCGCAAACTGTTATCTATATATATAAATGAAAATCCTGACTGGGTAGATGATCAACGCGGAGCCCAAACTACTGAACCTACAAACACGAAACTTGGGGGGAAAATACTTCTTAGTATGTGGAGGCGCACTAAGACGGGATTTTCAAAAACTCCAACCCTAAAGGAGGTAAAAAAATGAACAAACTTTAAAAAAAATTCCTTAAAAATCGAATATTATAGTTAAGTGACAATTACAATATATTTTAATGTATTTTTGTATGCTGAATAGAATGGTATAAAGTTCATTCTTCTAAGTCCTATTGTTAATGAGATAATGCATATTTTTGTAACGATTATCGTTATTAATAGTTCTACGTTGTCTAATTATAGAACTAGGGTTGAAATTTCTATAATCAATACATATTTCTATAATTAGTTGAAGCCGTGAAACATTAGCCTTTATAAAAAATACTGCAGAATGGATTTCGATTGAACTTGCATTAATAAATTTCCAGGGGTAATTTTAGTATATTGCATATTGTTACATAGTTCTTTAGCAAATCATACTGTAAATGATTAAATAAAGAAGTTGGTCTTTAATAGCCAAATTTTGTGCAAAAAATAGAAAATATAATAGTGCAATGACGTTTATTTCGTTTTACAGCATTGCGAAGGACAATCAAAGTAAAGGTGCATATTGCTTTAAAACACAAGATGACCAAATTCAGGAGTATATTTCGTTTGGAGAACCGACCAGCGTAGCGGGCAAAGCCTGCTAGTTTAATATAAAGAAGCCATATATCTCTTTTTATATGCAGGTAGAACAGAATTGTATATATAAATAATTTTATATATATAAATAAACATAAAAGTTCATTAGGTTTGTTTTCATAATTGTGTATATAATTTAAAAACATATCTAACTTTCTGAAGCCCGGATTACGCCAAAGCGTTAAAGAAAAAGTGCTAAGGTCTCTATAGTTAAAAAATGTCGATTTCTCTATTTAAATTGACATTTATTGTGTTTTGGTGGTTAAATTATGGTATGTAGTTGTAAAAGGAGGGAATGGGATTGATTTTGTAAAGTTTTTGGTAGATTTATTATATTTTTTGTACGTATATTTATTGTAAAATAATGTGTTTAGGAAAAGGTAAGTCAATGGGTTCAATCTGATTTATTAATCTTAGCATTTTTTTTAATTTAAAACTTTTAATTTCCTTTAATAAAACAAGTGTATTGATTCCCTTTTATTTCACGATTATGAAATTTAATATTATTTATGTAATCACAAATTATAAGAGCGGAAGTGCTCTTTTTATTACATCTTTCTGCTGCGATACATTGACCAAAGTGGATCACTACTGTGACGTCACTAATACTTGTAGCAGGCCCGGTGAAGGACACACAGCTACATCTCGGAGGCCCCGGTTAATCCAGGTGGATTAACGCCATTAGTTCAGCCTTTAGATGTTCAAAGGAAATTTAAAATGACAGTGAAATACGTGGATGTTAGAAGGTGACAAAACATTTACAAATGGAGGCCAAATGCATCATGCCAGTCTAGAAATAGTGTGTGAAGTGTGATTGGATAATAAAAGCATGAAATGAAATTAAACCTACCTTAATTCAAAAGTCATTTAAAAGATGCAGTATATCTAACAATCTAGATGGAATGGAAGATGATTACTTATTTATGGATCAGAGTGACAGTTATGGTGAAGATGAAACAGAATTCGATGATGTGCCTGAAGATGTAACAGAAGACAAATATGACAAACTTTTCATCTTACCCGATAATGAAAATTTTTAAGTTCATAAGGTAATGTCATTTCTTTTAAATAAACAGTATTTACAGCACATGTAGAAATCTAAATTTTTTTATGCTCATCTTTTCCTTATTTTTAAATCTATCATTTTTATATTCAGCATATAACGTGCACCCGTAAATTCTGATCTTATTTTTGGTTTTAAAAGTGCACTTTGTTAAAAGTGCACTTTGATTGTAATTAATTTTTATACATTTATAATAAAGCGTAACTTATAAAAAAATAAAATTCTATTTTCTTTTATTTCTTTTCAAACTGACTTATAAAAAATCAATAAAATGAAGGACTAATTACTCTCATTATTATTAAAAGTATCCATACTTTCCTGCAGCATCACGTCCACCGAAAATGACAATGTTATCATCGATGACACATATTCCATGACATGCTCTTGCTTGATGCATATTAGCTCGTTTTCTCCATCTCTTTGAACGGACAGATAATTCATAAGTGCTCTGTGTTGCTACCATCTGATTATGAACTATTTCCAGAGGGCTATATCCACCTGAAACATCACAATTAGAAATTCTCAGAAATTCTGAAAGAAGAAGCACCACAGAAAATTCAGAAATCCCACATCTGAACTCAATATACCACACAATATACCTGAGACGAAAAACCATTTGGACACTATCATGTTCACTCTAGGGATGCACCGGATATCCTGCTTATTCGGCACTCAAACCGGATATTCGGTCCAGCCGAATAGTGACTCATTTTTTAAATCCATGTTTTTTTATATTTTCAGAAAAAGTAAGTGTGAAATTAATTTGCTTCTTACCAACATTATCCCATTAAAAAAATGTCAAATATGACAACTAATTATTTATAATAAAAGGCAAGTTATGGTGCTCAGCATTTTCAGGCTCTGTTACGTTTTTGATCACAAATATTTTCCTTCTTCTGAGAATAAGCATTCACTCCTCTGGCTGTCTCTTTTTCTTGTGTTTTCAACAAGTCTAAATTAAAAATGATGTTATTGAATCTTTTGTCACTATTCTGTCTATGGATGGAAGACCAGCTGTGATAAAATAATACTGATCATAAAAAGAATTGTGCCACTTTCTTGAATAGTTCACTGTCTTCTTTGTACTACAAAAGAAGATACTTGCAATGAGGAGCTTCTCGATTTAAATTCAGTTAGAAAACATTTGTCATAGGAAAAGTAAGTAATAATATGTACGAGTATGTAGGAAAAGAAAAAACAGCTTTATGAAATCATGAAATTAAAAACGAAAAAATATTAGGCCGGATACCGGATATTCCGTATCTGGCAAAAATTCACATCCGGTACATCCCTAGTTCACTCACACACAGATATACACACAAACATCCTAAAAATGAGCTCTGGGAACCTGAAAACATAAGAAATACCAACATACATGCATACATACAGAATTATTGTAAAAATAGTAAAAGCATAATCAGTGATCCTTAAAATGTAAAGATATACCAAAATTTCATAATCATTTTTTTTTGTTGTTGTTGTTTATCGTGAATACAATGTTTTCTTTACATTATACATTTCAAGAAAGTAAAAATATGACATATAAAAAAGTGCTTAAAGAAACTATTATCCAATTTTTATAAAGAGCTTTAGTTGTAGTCAAGTTCCAGTTGTAAATAATTTTCCTTTTTGAAATTATTTATTGATATTTCTCTATTTTCTTATTATTTTCTATAATTTCTGAGAGTTGGGGAATGGAGAATTAGAGAGAGAATTAGATGATACAAAGTAACAATACAGCATAAAAATTAGTTTAATGGAGTATTAAAGATTTTAAATTTTGTATGCTGGGAGGAGGTAAGGAAAAAGTTATTTTGTGGCGGAGAGGAAATTTGGATGGTCGTTTAATTATTGTTAAAACAAAGTTATAAATACAGCAAAAAAAATAAAAATAAAGAATTTTTTTAAACAAAATCACAAATAGAGCAAAAAAATATTAAAATAAAGATTTTTTTAAACAAAATCACAAATAGAACAGAAAAAAAATTAAAAAATAAAGATTTTTAAAGATTTTAAACTTTATGAGATGTGGGTGGATGGAACGGAAAAGAAGCATAAATTGGAGGGGGGGGGGATTTAGGTGATAGAATATTTAATTATTTTATACTGTATAGTAGCAAAATAAGTTTCAAAAAATCAAAGAATTATTTTGGGAATTAATTGAGGAATGGAGATTTAAAGAGATATGATACAAATAGAAACATGATACAAAGTAACAATACAGCATAAAAACTCTAAAGGTTAACTTTATGTGATTGATATCAAAATGGTACAAGAGAAAAGCAGTAATTTCAGGGTGAATTTAGGTGATTGATTATTACAATAAAGTAACAAACATAGCAGAAATTAAAAAAATAAATAAAGATTTTAAATTTTGTGTACTAGGAAAGAAACAAAATTTTAGGGTGGGAGCATTTAGATATTTATTTTTAAGTGGAAATCTGCCAAAATACAGAAGATTCTCAATCTGTATTTATCTTTCTTACTTTCAAATTAGTGATAAAAACAGCTTTTTTAATACATTTTTAAGAAAATCTCGATTATAAGCATCCCTTACTAAATTTAACTGTTTTTGCTTTTGAAAAAGGCTTATAATCAGGATTTTATGGTAAATCATTATAATAATAAGGTATACAGAATTAGCAAGAAAATTCAGACCTATAACATAAATCTTTCCATTTAAATATGCAGCTGTGTGGTAATTGCGGGGCTCAGGCATTGTACCACCGAAAAACCATTTATCTTTCTGAATATTATAAACAAACATTGATGCACCTGCAATGATAATTAAAATTTAGGTTTCGTACATAAACTGCTATCACAAACGAATAAAATAAATGGTAACATATAAAACAAATATTTTTCTCTTTTGAAGAAAGTCATCCATAAAATTTACAGATAACTTACCTAGGACATAGTCATTTGCATTAGGAGGGTTAATACCACCAAGGGCTATGATATTTGGAGACCTCTCACTCCGGAGCTGGGACACTAAGCTAATATCATCAAAGTAACTCAGTGTTGATTTCAGTTTCTGAACAATGTTATGTCTATAAATATAAAGGCAATCTTAAATTACACAAAATTGTATTCCCAAAATAATATGTGGCATTTTAATTCTTTGCAGCATAATTAATGGATAACAGATTGCAGATTGATCAATTTTAAATTTATGACAAGTTATTAAAAAATCCTTAACTGTGTTATAGGATATGGATTGATCTAGGTCAGGGTCGGCAAACCTTTTCGCATCCGCGTGTCAATTTTCTTTCAAAAAATTTTCAAGGGACCATGGCGTGCCAACCCCCAAACCTGTCTGCGCCAAAAAAAAAAATAATAATAATGAATAAAATTACTTTTATTATTATTAGATTAAGATATATATGGATAACATACCTGCAGGTAATAATATTAACATAATATTAATATCAACATGCATATTAAATTAAATTATGTATAATATTGAAAACTCAAACCAAAATAACTTGTCACATGAAAATAATAATTGACTATAGTAATAATTATAAGAAATAAGATAAGTATAAGAAATAATTTTAGCAATCGTAAAAAATATTAAAATCTCAAATCGAAACAACTTGCCAAATGACTGTAAAAATTATGGTAATAGATGGTGTTGCCTCTTGGGATCTGTTGATTTTGACATTTTAAGCAACGTAGGGGTTTTATAATTAAAGTAATTTTAATTTAAAATAGAAAATGAGAAAAGAAACATCGAAAAAAAAAATCATTTACGAATCATATCTGCAAAATATTTGTTTTACACCTGCTATTAAATGGAAAATTATTATTTTAAAAATATATTACAATGCATAAAAAGAAATTAGCAAATATAAAAAACATTATCTAACAAGTCTACGAAAGAAATCTGTTTTCTCTTTGGTTTTCGTTGATTCACTTTTATTTTCTAATTTCATAAGCATTGCAAAATCGTCTCTTTTTCAGAAGAAAATTAAAAACTTTGTAAAGTACGTAATACAGCAAATTCTTGGAATTTCGGTGTTAGTTTCTCTTCACCGAGTTCACAATTACTCTCATTTAACTCATTGTCATAAATGTTTGTTTCTTCTATCAATTTTCCGCTATCGTTTGTACAAAAAAGATAAATCGTAAGTCGAAGATAAAGTAAGTGAAGGTTTAACAGATCTCATATTTTCAAGTCAAGATTTATTAGGATTTTTTACCGCTATTTCCTTCTTTGGCTGTAATTTCAATAAGCTGGCATAATATGCAGAGTGATGGTTTAACAATCTCTAACTGTAGTTACATTTTTTTAAAGTAATTAAACAAATTAATGTGATTTCTCATGTTGCATCTTGGATGTGGACTCATAATTGGTTATTTTTAATAAAATACGTGATGAACAGGAGTCATCTGACGATTGATTCGATTAGAATTTTTAATATTGTTCATCTCTGATAATAATGATTCACAAGCATAAATAGAGGGAGAGATTGTTCACATGGGGCAAATGCCGACTTCTTCTGGAATTGAATTCAAAGTTTACATAATTTTACTACCAAAATTTTTGTTTATGATACATGGCAGTCTTTCTTTTTCGATCATCTCCAAATCCTCTGTCAATTTGACAAATTGCTGAATCCATATTGAGCTGGATTGGAAGTCGATAAGCTACATTTTAATTTCTGAAATTTCCAAACAATAGAATACAATCGGTTTATCAATTGGAGTCACAATGGGTAGATAATAAATTTACCCATAAATGCATGAATTTTTCTTTTAGAATTGATTTTTTTTGCATTTATATTAAGGATTAGACACCAGAAATTTTAAGACAGATTTTTAAGTTTGTTTAGTAGCATATTTTATGTGATTTTTACAGGATTAATATTTCTATATAAATATAGTGGTGGCAAAGAAGTTGATTTATTTATTATAAGTTAAATAAAAAGTGATGCAACTTTGCATCACTATGCATTTAAGGGTTAAATGATTCCGAAATGGGTAATTCATTGATATGACAAGTACACAAGTACTACTTATTATAAGAATCAAAAGCTATTGCCAGTCAAGCTCGTGTATTAATGAAAGAAAAATAATGAGGTGCAGAATTTTGGGGAGTTTGACTAGTTTGACTAAATTTGATTTAATCAACGGCGTGCCAAAAATATCCTCTCGCGTGCCAGCTACGGCACACGTGCCATAGGTTCGCCGACCCTGATCTAGGTTAATATTGTTTTATTAACCACTTCACCGTTTGCCCCGAGATAAGTCGGGGGTAAAAGCACTGTTTCCCCATACCTGTCGCCAGTAAAGTGGTTAATCTTACACTAATAGAACAGAAAGCGCCCCCTGGTGGTGGAAGATGGAACTAACGGATTTTGCAGCTAACTCGAGTTCTATGGGTCCCATCACAATGCAGTTTGATTCATTCAACTCAACATCGACAGGATATATAGATTTTAGTTACAAGTTTAACCACCAGGGGGCGCTTTCCTATCATGTTCTATGGGCCCGATCACGACGAGGTATGGCTCATTCGACTCGAAATCCACAGCCTGAAAGATTTCAGCTATGTTTGTATAGAACAGAGTGCATCCCCTGGTGGTGGAAGATGGAACTAATGGATTTTGCAGCTAACTCGAGTTCTATGGATCCCATCACAATGCAGTTTAATTCATTCTAATTGACATCAACAGGATATATCGATTTTAGTTACAAGTTTCACCACCAGGGGACGCTTTCCTATCTCGGTCTTATAGGCTCCATCACGACGAGGTATGGCTCATTCGACTCAAAATCGACAGCCTCAAAGATTTCAGCTATGTTCGTATAGAAGAGAGTGTGCCTCCTGTCGGCGGAAGGTAGAACTAACAGATTTTGCAGCTATCTCGAGTTCTATGGGTCCCATCACAATGCAGTTTGATTCATTCGACTCGACATCGACAGGATATATCGATTTTAGTTCCAAGTTTCACCACCAGGGGGCACTTTCCTATCGAGTTCTATGGAACCGATCACGACGAGGTATGGCTCATTTGACTGAATCGACAGCCTGAAAATGTTCAGCTATGTTCGTATAGAAAAGATTGCGCCCTTTGGCGGAGGAAGATGGAACAAACGGGTTTTGCCATGCATTTTCATCCTTCTAATTGTGTTACTCTCTCGCTGTATAATTTAAAAGTTGAGTCTTGGATTCCTCTTCTCCTCGGGCCACCACCCTCATATTTTTATTGGGATCCAAGGGGTCTTTTTTAGCATTTCTTTAAAATTTTATTCTAATGATTAATTTATACCCTACGCTTAATTTCGACTAATTGACATTTTCATCAATAACCGCAAAAAAGTAATGATATCAGTACAAAAACCCTTAACGGGTTAAAAGTTGTGACGCAGCACTTTCTTTTGGCTCTAAGAATTTTAAATATGGGTCTTAAAAGCAATGATATCAAATTTGAGTGACGCTATGTTAATAATATTTTTTTTAAATCATCATTTTCTTTTTAGTTTTATTTATATTCACAGGTGCAATTATTACCTTAACATGAAAAAATATATAAAATTTATTTGCTGATGCTTTTTCATTCAGATCTCTCAGGAATTCAAAATATGGGTTTTAAAAGAAATGATATCAAAATTTGAGTGACACCTTGACGTGAATTTAGTAGGATTGTTTTAAAATTCAATTTAAATTATTTTTCGTTTGTCTTCTAAAGTATATTTACACATACAAACAATACTTTTAATTTTTCAATACACTGTTAAATAATATTACTTTCATTGAGCCTATATTATGTATTGAAATGTATTTATTTCAATAAACTGATTTATATTTTGTGCCACGCTATCCCAAATCATAAGTAAAATTTATGTAAATGATTATTTTGCGTCATATTATCCACTTGCATACATTTCCCTTTGTTTGGATACTATGACGCAAAATAATCATTTACATAAATTTTACTTATGATTTGGGATAGCGTGGCACAAAACATAAATCAGTTTATTGAAATAAACATACATAACAATACATAATATAGGCTCAGTGAAAGTAATGTATTTAACAGTGTATTGAAAAATTAAAAGTATTGTTTGTATGTGTAAATATACTTTAGAAGACAAACGAAAAATAATTTAAATTGAATTTTAAAACAATCCTACTAAATTCACGTCAAGGTGTCACTCAAATTTTGATATCATTTCTTTTAAAACCCATATTTTGAATTCCTGAGAGATCTGAATGAAAAAGCATCAGCAAATAAATTTTATATATTTTTTTTATGTTAAGGTAATAATTGCACCTGTGAATATAAATAAAACTAAAAAGAAAATGATGATTTAAAAAAAATATTATTAACATAGCGTCACTCAAATTTGATATCATTGCTTTTAAGACCCATATTTAAAATTCTTAGAGCCAAAAGGAAGTGCTGCGTCACAACTTTTAACCCGTTAAGGTTTTTTGTACTGATTAATCTTACACTAATTATACAGGATGAGCGATGGAAAAATAGCCTGTCTTTTCAAACAGTGGGCACAATTTTTTTCAAATCAATTATAATACTATAATACTACAGTTAAGGTCTGATTTCCACATAGGCCCACAAGGCCTTGATTTTTGGCTATAGCTTTGGCTCGAAATTTCCATGATTTATCTTAGTTTAGTCATGTCAATTTTATCCCACACCTCTTGGATGGCTGTCTGAAGTTTTCTAACTGTTCATCAATTTTGTCTTCCTAATGCATGCTTTAACAAACAACTAGCTGGTGCTAAAGGAAATTTTATGGTACCACTGCATAAAGCATGGCTTTATCTAAACCAGTGGCACAGCGAAGGGAGGTTTTCGGGGTTAAAACCCCTCCCAGAGCTAGAAAAGATACAGTTATCGCCGCTTATATGAATCATTTGTATATCAAATAAGCCCCTTTAATGAATCATGAAAACAAAAAACAGTGTTAGTATTTTTACCTTAATCAGAATCCATCGCATTATTGAATCGAATTCTAATCAACAAACGTGGTTCATTAAAACGGTAGTTATCATACTTAAAAATGCAGAAAACGCATAATAAATAACTGTTAAAGCTGGTCACTTATTTTGTAAAATAGCAGTGTTTGCATCCTGTCACACTGCTGTACAATGACAAGTCTTTTAACGGTTTCTTTTTTGTCTTTTTTTCTGAAATGAGACTAAACCATCGAATTCCATGAGGAAAAACAAAAAACACATGACAAATTTTGAACGTATATAAATGGAATTTGAACTGTTTTACTTGTTAAAGCTAGGGGAAAGTTGCTCTAAATACAGTAAACCCTGTCAAAACAGAATCCTATCTTAAATCGAAATAATTCATTGTCCCGACCAGGGCTTTACAGATTTGATAAAAACGCGTAGCCAGCAAAAAATTCTAGTTGCCAGTAAAAAAATTACCCCACCCCCGGTCATTCATTTCCAAAAAGCACAAAAGTTTTTTTATGAATTCATTTTTATGAATTAATTAATTGGGAAAAACTAATAGCAAGCATAGATTAGAATTATTAGTTACATAGTTTGGAATAGTACATAATTTAGAAAGATGATATAAACTAAATTTTGTAATAAAATGTATTTAAATTATGTATCTCTGGAAAAAAAAAATACTGGTGAAATTAACCAGCATTTTTGGAAAATGCTAATTACCAAATGTTTCAAATGTCCGAATAGTTGACTGCTACAAAATCTAGTATATCTGATGAGGAGGACATCGATGAAATAGTGAAGCAGGAAAACAGTTTTTTTGTCTATTTACCTGTTGAAGTCTTAATCAAATAATTCTGATTTTATTGTTTTAAAATTTATGATTAAATAACTTGGTCACCAGTGGCGACCACATTTGTAAAGTCCTGGTCTCGACGGAAATAAAACATACAATTATACGTTCTAAGACGGAAACTTTTAAAAAACTGATTTTTTCGCTCGGTCCCTTCCGATTCCATTTTCACAGGCTTAAATAAATTATAAACCGGTATTATAGTTAGGTCTTGGACAATTTTTCTTTCATTAGACTCAGGCCAGTGGGGTCCTGGCATACCTTTTCTTCTATAAATTTTGGGTCGTGACCGATTCTTGCTTTTTTCTGCAGTCTTGGGTAAGTCCAAAACAGGAACTTATTTTTTTCCGGCATGGGCCGAGTCTAATGAAAGAAAATTTACTCGATCTTGCGTGGTAGCTGTTTTCTTGTAAAAAAATAGTCATATTGTGCATTTGTTTAAAAAATCTTTAGAAATTGAATTTGGCTAATAAATAACAGAGAAATATTTAAATCATGGGTGCCAAGTGTCTTTTTTTTCATAGAGCTTTAAAATTGTCATTTAAATCTATGAACCAATATTTTCTTCATTCCAAATTACACAATTTTTCAATGCGTGTTCATGTAAGCCATTGTCTCTAAATGAACATTAATATTGTTATTCAGTTTTTCATAGATTGTGGACATTATAATCTGCTGTACCTCAAACTGTTTATATACATACACAGTATTCTGTTAAAAGAACTTTAATTATCGGATAATATTGCCTAAGAAATATCAGCATGTTTTGCAGAAATTGGGGCAGACAATAAACTATGAAAAAATAAACACATCGAACCGGAACCAGTTCTAATATTTAGCTTTTGGTATGTGCCGAGAATGGCGAATAAAGCTTTCGTAGGGGTCCGTGCAAAACTTTTAGTTTTTATAACGGACTGAACCGAGTCAGGCCCTGCCTTAGAAATTTCAGTCTGTGCAGACCCTATGCCAACCAGAAACATTTAGTGTTTATTCTTAGAGGGGAGGGGGGGGGGAGAGCATCACAGCTTACTCAAAAAATTAAAAACACCAAAAATGGCATTGTGCAGTCATAAGATGGTACGATGTGTGCTATTAAATGTGTAGTCATAGAATCACAAATATTTAATTTTTTTTTTCTAAGGGAAAAATAAAATATCTGTGACATACAGGCTGGTGTTTTTAATTTCTTTTTTAAGACAACAAACTATAACAGAATTTTCAACAGATTTACCTAGCTCACGATATCACGAAAAATGATGGAAAAGCACAGTAATTCAATCAGTGACATCGTATGGAATTTCAAGTTCATTCTGACATATGGAGCGCCTATTTCAGCACTGTTTTTATAACTTCCATAAGGTCCATAAGATGATAATAACTTCCATAAGGTTTGGTGATATCGTTACATTTAACATAAAGTTTATTGAAAAAATTGTTGAAAAAGCTTCATTATTGTTAAATTTGTGAACAAAATTCGTGTTCGGGTCGGGAGTGAAACACCCCATATTTTTGATTGAGCAAATGAATTGCAATCCCGGTTCCTACACAAAAATTATATTGTGTAGTGTGTTCTGCAACCCCTTAAAAATTGTCTCATCTTTGTTGCAACAATTTGTATAAGTGTAACTTTAGCTTTCTGTTATTTCATTGCTACATTTTACGTTTTGTAACTCTAAGGTAGTAAATGCTGTTTAAATGAATCATATCTAGTTTAAATGAATCATGTCTAACACTGATTCTAATAAACGGAAAAAAGTAGTATTATAATTTAATTTATTAAAAAGTCTGATTCGATTAACCAGTGATTCTAATAAGAGGTGAATACTGGACAAGCTATCAATAACTCAAATCCCCCCTAGAGCCGAATTCTGGTTGCGCCACTGATCTAAATGGCTGTAACAAAAGAAGTGCAATTTTGTATGAATGAATGGAAGAAAAGAATCCTAACAAAATGGGTTTGTGAAGGTAAAGAAAAATTTCTGAAGACATTCATGATTCCTACTGGATTTTATTATGGAGGTGAATAAAAGCTCAATAAAATTATCAAGTGAAGCTAAATTAAATTCTCTCAGCAAAATATTTTAGAACTTATTTTCGAATAAAAATTTCTGTTTTATATGGAAAAGTTATCAATAAAGTTGAGATTCATATGGAAATCCCTACAGTCATACTTCCAAATCAACTGCTGGATATTTAATGAAAAAATAATCACAAATTGGGGGGTGGGGTGAGTTGTGTCTTATTTGAAGAAGTAACTGTAAAATCACTTGCCAGTTCATCCATGGATTTTCTGCATTTGACTTGTTAAAGCGAGATTTAGGATGCTGCCATTCAGGAATATTCAAAAACTTCAAAAAACTGTCCAAGAAATGTGGGATAAAATTGGCATGACTGTACTAAGAAAAATTATATTATCATGAAAATTTTGAAGCAAAGCTACAGCCAAGATTCAAGGCTATCTACTAGAATTAAAAAGTTCCAAGAAATACGAATTTATGCATAGAAATTAACTGTAAAAATTTCCATAAAGTGCGAACAACATTCTATAATATAATGATTATTTAGAAACTGGGCGAATTTAAAAAACATTAAGAATTTTTGTAATTTTCTAAATCATGTACAAATGAGAGGAGGGAAGGGATGAAATCAGTACACACTCTTATCAAATAGTTCAGAAAAATTACAAAATCTAAGAGGGATCATTTTCGGCATATGTTGTAATTTTGTGGATAAATGAACAAAAATAATTAAATTCAAAGTTTTTCGCAGCATGTTTTATCACCACCCTTCTGAGTTTTTAGAACTATGAAAAGACAGGCACACTGTAAACAAATTTAATTTTTAAAAAAATACTTAAAAAATACATACTTAAAAATATTTAAGAAAAACAAATGGTTAGGACATAAAAATTTTCTCTTTTTTTTTTTTAACTCAAAGGGCTTTAATTCTCTTTCAACAATAAAAGTAAATTGAGTGTTAGTGTTTAAAGAAATTCGATGCATATTTGCCCACCTCCTACTTTTTAGCAATAAAAAGATCATACTTTGAACCAAAAAAAATATGTATTTAATTAAATGAATCTTACTTCTATGTAGTAGTTATTTGAAATAGACTTGAAAAACTGATAGGTGTATTTGACATGCTCGATATACCCAAAACACATAGACATTGGAAATCATATATATCATTTCTGTTGTCAACATCCCTTTTTCTATGAATTTACGAAGCACACAACAACGAATGAGGTATCATTTGAAGGGTTTTTGAAACAGCTTCTGACATAGTACACTCACATTTCGTTAAAACATGTTTTTTGATTAAAAATTGCAGTTAATTAAAAATTAAATCTGCATTGTTTTTCTAAATGAAATGAAAGGTTTTCTTCAAATTAGTGTTGCCACAAACTGTATTTTAGGATGCTCAACAATGATTATAAAAAAATAATAATAATAATAAAAAGTACAAAAAAGATAAAGTGTGATGTCTCTGCACAAGTTTATTATGTATTTAAGATTTAAAAAATTTTGATTTTAAAAGCAAAAATGAAATTGAAATGTTTAAAATAAAAACACACCATCGATCAATCGTACCTAAAAAAATATTAGATATTGCTGAAAAATATCAGATTGCAGTGTGAAATCCTTGCACGGGTCCACTGGTATTATTTTAATAGCCATTAAATAAAATTAAAAAAAAAAAGCAGGAGGTTGGCAAGTATGTTGATATCACAATTACACAGTATTATAAAATTCAAAATACTATGTTAAAAGAAGGTTTGGTTTCTATAAAATTTATACTCAATAACTTTTAAATTTGCTAATAATTTTTAAAAATGGAAATATCTGAAGAATAAAAGCAAGAATGTCAAATGAAATTATCTATAACTTTCTTAAAATAAGGAAAAGTAAATACAGTAGACTCCCTCAAATCTGCAACCCTAAAATCCTCAAACTCCTAAAATCTGCACATTGTTTCAGATGTAAACAATGAAACTTACAGTTAAGATGTAGGTAAAAAATTTAAGTTTTTTTAAATTTTTATATCATTCTGTCACATTTTAATATGGAATTCTAGTTAATATGATTGAATTCATGTTTTCTCATAAAGGAAGCATAAATTTATTTCTGAAAAATTTCAAGATAGCGCTGATATCAGCGGCGATCACGATCTTTTTACCAAATACATTTATGTATTAATCAAGCTTTTTGGTTATTAAGTATGGCTAAACAAGAAATAAGACTTTGTTATTTTAAGATTTTGATGTGAATTATTAGTGTATATTTATAAGGAGAGTTTCACTGAATATTTCAAGAAAAAAATATATCATCATTATGGATATTTGGTTATGCATTATAAATTACTTACTTGACCTTTACTTTTAATACTTACAAAAAAAAAAAAAAAAAAAAAAAAAAAAAAAAAATTCTTAATTTTTATTATTTTACTTTATTACAAGCATTCATTATAATTTCGAGTGCATTATTAAATTCAAATTACTGTTTAAAAATGTAAACAAAACAGTGACCAGAAATCTGCAAATTCTAAATCTGCAATTCTAAAATCCACACAACCTCTGGTATTAAGCTATGTGGATTTAAGGGAGTCTACTGTAATAAACCGGAAGAAAATAAATTAAATATGATTTTTAAGTCAATCAAACCTAACAAAGATTTAATGTGAAAAAAAATCTTATAAATATTTAAAAAATTACTTTTTTTTTTTTTTACTAAAAATTATTTTGACTTTTAATTACATAGAATTCTTAGTACAAATGAAACAAAATTTGAATATGCAGAAATACATAGATGGAAGTAAGTTAGGTACGGGTTATAACAGCCCCTTTTTTTAAAAAAAAAAAGACATATAAAAATGGATACAGCAGTACAGTGGGTTGCCAAATTAATGTTGACAGTCACAATTTTTAACAATTTGATCTCTCAAGAGTGGGTAAAAATACTACATTAATGGGTAAAGTGCTTGATTTTTTTTTTTATTTATTATTATTTTTAAAGCAAGCGGTGATCAATGATGCTAACTCTTCAAAGAAGAAAAGAACTAAAATTAAGGTAAATTTTTGTAACAGAAAAAGTGCTAAAAAAATTATATTTTGTCAAATGCACTAAATGAGAATAAGTATTGCTCATTTATATTACCTTTGAGAGCTATCAACATAAGGAAGTGAAGAAGAGAGGCCAAGATTAGGATCTGCATTGGTTGCAAGAGAAGAAATACTAGCACCATCTAAAATTGATGTAACACTAGCTATTGTATATTCGTCTTGCCTGTACTGCTTAGAATTTAAAAAATTCTGCCTACGATGATGTTCCTGCATAATTATTTAAAATTAATAATAATAATCAAATAAAAAATCAGCATAGTAACAAAAAATAGCATTAGAAAAATAAATTATTTAATTTAATAATAATAATAATAATAAAACACACAAATAGTTAATAGTATAATTTTTTAATATAACAAATTTTGAGGAAATATTGAATAAATAAAATACAGGCAGATTTTGTTATTTTGAAGTGCTAATAATAATAAAAAAAAATGGTTCAAGCTAAAACAAATTCAAACTATAAAAATCAATTGAAATGTGTGTTTTTTCCTGAGACGAATGTAAAACTGCTATGAGATATCAAAAATTCAAATTATGAACATTTGACTGATAGAAGCTTATCTATCTAATATATCAAACAACAATATATAAAAGTTATCTGAAAAAATACTTAAAATATTTCAAAAGCCACATTTACTCAAACATGCACAAAATTCTAATTACAAATTAAGCAAAATTTGAATATGCAGAAATACATAGATGGAATAATTAGTTAAAGTACGGGTTATAATAGCCCTTTTTTCAGGACATACAAAAATGAATACAGCTTAGCCATGTACAGTGGGTTTCCAAACTAATGTTGACAGTCACAATTTCTAACAATTTGATCTCTCGGGAGTGGGTAAAAGTACCTTAATGGGTAAAGTGCTTGATTTTTTTTTTCATTTATTATTATTTTTAAAGCAAGCGATGATCAGTGATGCTAACTCTTCAAAGAAGAAAAGAACTAAAAGAAAGGTAAATTTTTGTGAGAGAAAAAGTGCTAAAAAAAACGATATTTTGTCAAATGCACTAAAATTCATAAGAAATATCTAAACCTTAAATATAATAATCAAGCAAATGATATAAAGTTATAAATGTCTTAACACAATTAGTTGATAATACCAATAACAAGTTTAATAATTCATGAGGCACTGGTAAAACATGAATGAAACATGGTTGAACCTACTGCAATTCACTGCTTTCTACTCATATCTGAACATCCTTCTAAAAGCTAAAATTTAAAAAATCTTAATCTTATATTTTAGGTATAAATTACAGCTAAGATGTCTGAACAAGCAGGGCCTGTTTACCGAATATCGTACCCTAAATTTACTGTTTTAGAAAAAAAAAATTCAATTAAAGTAAAAAATGCATTTTTTTTCCTTACGAAACTTTTATCTAAATTATGAAGCTCTTTCTAAAGTGTTGTTTACTCGAAATTCTGATGGTAAAAATTCAAATTCTTGCAGCATACAAAAAATGGATTTAGTAAATAACAAAGCAATTAGTAGAGTAATAGCCCTCCCTTTCCCTTAAGTATCGCCGGGCTTCCCTTACTTCTATGTCTTAAGCGGACCCTGTGAACAAGTATACTTAGTTGAAAAAAATCCAATAAACACCCTTAGAAAAAAGGTTAAAAAATTAAAAATAAAAAAAAAGTTCCCAAAAAATGCACCAGGGCTAGATGAAAAGCTGATTTTTAGAGCTAAAATTGTTGAAGTAGCACTAAATTTAGACCCCCCTTAAGGATTAAATTGGTAATACTGATGGTGATATGTGAACTTTTTTAGAGACAAAATGGGTTGAGGTTTTGGTATTGCTCTCTGGAAAAAATCTAACATAACTCAAAGGAATGTAGCAAAAATTAGTCATGTCTCAAAACCAATTATGAATAAAATAAAGAATTTAGATTTTGTTTTAAAATTGCCCTTTATCTAAAAAAGGATGGCAGTAAAAGAATCCCAACATGATATGCATATTGAAATATAAAGAAATATTTATCTTGGAATAGAAAAGAAAGTGACTCATCGTTTGACTCAAATGATTAAAGACTTTGAAATCACTGTTATGAAAGCAAGTAATTGAGAGGAGTTTAGCAAATAAAGGCTTGGTTTGCTATTATTCAGCAGGAAAATCTTAACTTAGATAAGTAATAATGAAAATACATCTTACTTGGGTTTGAACCCTTTGTCACATAAATGTTGAGAGCCAGGGTGAGGTTAATTACATTTATTTGATTTTTTTATATAAACAGCTTCTTGTGTATTTTTTTCATACATTAATTTTAACTTGCATAATTGTAGGTGTGTTTCTCAAATCAGTTTACATCAGCATTAGCTAAAAATATTATTTCAGGGAGTAATTTCACTCCCTTTCAAAAATTTTAAAAGTACGTTATAAATTTTATAAAACATATTTTCTTTCTTAAATTTTATCAATAATATTAAAAAAATTATCTATATTAGCTACAATAAAAAGAAAAATGTAAGTACAAAACTACATTTTTTTCATTTTTCACTTTATCCGTGCTTTTGGGGGGTTCTAAAATCCATATCACAATTTATGTTATCATTAAAAATATCAAAAGAAAGTCTTCCACAAGAATATTTTATAAGTGTGTCTACATGATGTGCTTTATTTATTTTTTAACTAAATTCTACTTGGATTGAAAAGCCTATCTCACATGCTAATCTGATAATAAGTGTCATACATTATATGGAAACATAAATAATGCACTTTTTTCAATGAGTTACTCTCAAATGTCAGATACAAATTTGCAAAAGGCTATCATTGACAAATGTTTATATTTAATAAGCAATTCATTAATTGTGTATTCATGAATGTTTTGGTTCTGACCTTAAAATAGCAAAATAATTTAAATTTTTCCAAAAAATATCGATCATAGTTTCACTCCTTGACATTTTCTTAATGGATGAAAATGATTAAGGGGTAAAACTTAATGCCTATGCAAGTAATGGTGAACACTGGCCTACATGCAGGATTTTGGCCAGTCAAGCAGCATTATTCAGCAGCATCCTGAAAAGAAATGCCATCTAAGCAAAAAATCCTGTCAAAAGTCCTGTGGCAGAAAATTACCATGTTTTCTGCAACAAACTTCATTATCAGAAAATCTTCTTGCAAGAACAGTCTCTGAAGTCAAACAAGAGAGAAAATAGACCAAACTAACAAAAAAAGTTGAAATACTTTGCTGCCCCTCCATATTTAGAAATTACTCTTTGAAAATTTAGAATAATTACATTTTTGTTGGCAAAATTTTTTTAAAAATATTTTTAACTTTGTATATTGGGGGGAGGGGGTGAAAAGTAGACAATAAAAAGAAAATTTTTAAAAAATATAATAATTTATTTAACATTTATGAAAAGTAAAAGTAACAAATAGAATAAGAAAACTAAAAAAATAAGTAAAGAGTTTTAAATACTTTAAAATTTGTGTGTTGGGGGAAGAGAAGCAAAATATTAAGGTTGGTCATTCATTCATTTATTGTTATTTCAAGTAATACATAGGGCAGATTTTTTTTTTTAATCAAATTGTTTTAAAAGATTTTAAACTGTGATGATAGAGCAAAGGGGAGATGGTCAGTAATTTTGAGGGGAGGGGGAAATCTAGATGGATATTTATGTATTAGTATTTCAAAATAACAAAAAAAAAAAGAACTAAGGACAAACAACATTAAAAAAAAATAATAATAAAACTTGATTCACAATGTTAAGCCTTAACTGTTGTTAGCAATCTCACAAACTGCTGTTTTTTTAATTTTATTTTCACAGTTTAACTATAGATACTACAATGATTTAACTATAGTGAAATTTTGTTTTGTTTGGAGCCCTAGTACTATCGCTATAGAATTCTGAATAAGTGAATTTTAAGTATAATAGTCCTGCACATAAAGTTTATTACACAAACAATATCCTATGAGTTAATCGACCCTAGTATACATCTATCGATCAAGAGGTCTCAGAGACTGTTCACAGTATCTATACAACAGTTTTTGTCACAGTGGTTAAAAGCTTACACTAGTTATGCATAGAAACGAGAATGCTAAATCTTTACAAATTTCTGACTTGTATTTTAATACTTTATTTTATTTTATTTTATTTTATTTTATTTTATTTTATTTTATTTTATTTTATTTTATTTTTTTGCATACACTATCTGAGGTTGATATCTAATGTTGTGCATTTGTACGTTTTTTATTTTGATTATAGATTTTTATATGTGGACACTTTCACTTTTGGAACTGGTTCTGAAAGTGAAACTATCCTTATATAAAAAAAAACTGTAACCAAAATCGAAAAAATACAAACACACAACATTAGATATTGGCATCAGGTATCCTATGCAAGAATGAAAAATAATACAAGAGCTAGTGTAGACTCTTAAGGGTTAATGCAGGAGAGAGGGGATGGCAAAAAGATCAAAAATTTAAATTTTCGAGAGAAGGTAAATGATTGATCATTCATTTATTGTTACTTCAAAGTAATAAATACGGCATTTTTTTTTTTAGAATTTTAAATTAACAAGTAAAACAATATTAAAAAACTGGGCAGATCTTAGAGCTTAACAATTATAAAGATTTTCAACTTTAAAGTTTCCAGAGTGGAGGAGTAAAAAAAAAAAAATTGAGGGAGGGTGAAGGAACAAAAATCTGCCGAAACACAAAACACTCACCTCTTATCTATATCATTCTACAGAATTGAAGCATATATAGAAGATCTTTTTGCTGTTGCATGACCCAAGCATCATTTGCAAAAATCAATCATTTAAAAAGTAATTATTTGCAAAAAAAAAAAAAAAAAAATTTTTTTTTTTTTACAAATGAAATTATTTTTTTTGCAAGAAATCTTTCACATTCTGCAACACTGTCACGGTGTCGCTGCAATTCTGCCATGGGGGTCAAAAGTATAATCTGCCATCACCTCTAAAGGGGTTTGGGCACCTTAAAATTGTTAGAGAAACATGATCAATCAAGATCAATGTAAAAGACAAAGGAAACTAAACTCCATACCAACTACATGATTTGTTCACAGATATAGATTTTTTTATGCATAATTCAGTATTTTCCTATCTATATAAAGCCAGAAAAAACTTTTAGCCAAACACAATCTTAAAATAAAAGAAAGTAAAAAAGCATTCAGAACATGCCCCGGCAGTAGGCACATCCATTCAGGCTCTCCCAAATGTAAAATAGAACATGTAAAATAGGGTTTTACAACAACAACTGATGGCCATTAATGAAAATTTGGAAATAACTTAGATTTGGCACTAGAAATGAAGATCTGATGAATCACCAAAAAATAAAATTATTTTACTATGTTTTGGGAGCATTTTAACTCAAGGACTCAATTTTTATTAAATATGTCAAGCTGGGTATCGTTTACCATGTATTTTTTAATTCTGAATTGAATTATATTATTTACAAATTGATACGATCACTTGTTACAAAGTTACATGTTTTATGAATAAAAAGTCGAAAATTATATTTTTATGAACGAGCACAACTTTATTAAATTTATTTTATGTTCAAAACATGTTCTTTATATCATATTGAATAATCTTAAACTTATTAAATGTCCTCAAAATAGCAATAATCAAAATCAAGATGATCTGGGAATTCTTTAAGGTCATCAAAGTTGTCTTAATAGTCTTCAATTGGTGCTGTAACTTTTTTTTTTTAAAAGCAGTGTAGAGCAGGTTATTCTGCTTATTTTACAATTGTACTTGGCTGACGAACAATTACCTTTGCATAAACAAGATATCAGCTTGATTACTTTGTCAGGAGCAGGAGGTAATAGAGTAGTCCAAAAAGAATGCAAGTCACTGTCTTGGCGCACCCATCCCCACTATTCAGGTTTCAATTTATTTCCAAGCCACTATTAGATTTGATTGTAGACCCTGAATGAATGTTGGGCAGCACTAGTAGAAATAGGGAAAAGGGATTCTAATTTGCATGTATTTTTTTTCAAAGACTTCCGGAATTGAGTGTAATGAAGTGCATTGATAGTGAGGTTTTCTTCCTCAAGGCGGGATAGCAGGATTCCTGCCCAAAATCTTTAAATCCAGCACAAAAGAATATTATGGGTCGGAGGCTCTCACCCAAAAAATTTTATCATTTTCTGGAGAATTTTTCTTTTTTCAAGCGACAATCAACTTCTGTGACTAGCTGACAAATTTCACAAAATTTTCCTGCAACCGATTGATGCATTTTGCCGTTTTTTTCCGCGACAGAACGACGAATTTCTCCATTTTTTTTCAAGTAACAGATTGCCGAATTTCAGAGCTTCTTGCAACAGATTGACGATATTCATGGTTTATTTTCCTGCATCTGACTGAAAATTTTCTCAATTTTTTCCGTAATCAACAGACAAATTTCGCAATATTTTCCAGTGACCTATTGACGAATTTCCTTATATTTTCCAGCAACTGACTAATGAATTTTGCAATATTTTCCCGCGACAGATAGACAAATTTTGCAAACTGCAGCTGATTGACGAATTTCATGATTTCTTCTTACCACAGGTTGATGAAATTCAAGATTTTTTGTTCCTCGGATCTGACTGAAATTTTCACGATTTTTCCTGTGACAGATCAATGAAATTCATGATTTTTTTCTCATGACCAATCGACAAATTTCCCAATTTTTCTTTTGCCTCGACAAACTGATGAAATTCCCAATTTTTTTCCTACCACAGATGGACATATTTCATGATTTTTTTCCCCCTTGACCAAAGGAAAAAATCAAAAAAGGGCTACTGTGCGCTGCATCCTCCCAAACTGATCTAAAGTCTGCAGTAAACAAAAATATGATTAGAAGAGCTGCAAAGAGCTTGTAGTGCACTTGAAAAAAAAAATCTGAACTACAAAGAAGCACATTTAGAAAACAAAATTAATTGACCCTTACAATTCACAGAAATTAGAACTTGACAATTTATAGTTAACCTACATTTCTCATGTAATAAAAGAAATGAATAGATCGTTTCCCTTTCGAATTTTGGACATGGGTTAAAAATTTGCATGCACAGTACCTAGTTCAATCAAAGAAAATACCAGGGATTCCATTTTTGGCTGCAATTCCCTTACAGATATAATAAAGCTTTTTTTTTTTTTTCAGAAGTAGATATTGACGATGCCATCACCAAATATCCATTGTTCATGCAAGTAGTTAGAAATGAAGGCACGTCAGATTTTGCAAAGTTTTTTTATTTTTTTTTTTTCAGAGACCATAAACATACATTTCTGATAATTTCCAAAGTTACAAAAGTTACTCTTGTGCTGCCTGTTGTGAATGTACCTTGTAAAAGAGGCTTCAGCGCCCAAAATCTAATTAAATCTAAATTCAGATATTCCTTTAACAACCCAATTTGTAAGGACCCATAACATTTGGTGAAAACTGAAAAATAGACATAATTAGACTTATAGACATAATAGACTTAAGTTTCCTTTGAAAAAAAATATATATATATATAATTTAATTATTTAGAGTTGTTGATTTAAATATTTTCAATGGTATTTTGTTATGTCTGTATTAACGTAATTCTTTAAATAACATGTAAAATAATAGTAAGGTTTAAAGATTTTTTTGCTCCCCCCCCCCCCCCCAACTCAAACAGCTCAACTCCTCTCCATTTATAAATGTTGGGAGAGAGCCCCCCCGCCTACGAAAAATTGATTTTTAAGTCCTGTTTCTTGTTCTGTAGAGATGGAGTTTCACCTGATTTCTTCACTTTGTTAGCCGTTGTCCTCATTTTTAACACTTTCCAACCTAGTTGAAAAGTGTTTATGACTTCGGTTTGTCTGCCGTATGGCAGTCTGGCCGTCTGCTGTCTGGCCGTCTGTCCGTGCTCTAACTCCCGTAAATATGCTCGGATCGCCCTGCAATTTTTATATGTTATTGTCGTTATCTATAGCATGTTCCCTATTTCAACTGAAGTGTATAGCCCTTATAGTTTTTTTACAGGGTCACTCAAAAGAATTCCGTTACATTACGGTCTATGGGGAAAAATCTTTTGCGGGTTATTTTAATGATGTTACGCAAATTCAAAGACATTGTAATTGATATACAGTATAGAACCATTTATCCAGAATGGCTGGTGTCACACGTATTCCGGATAACTGGTTTTTCTGGATAACCGGTTGGGCATTAAAGTAACATGTATTTGTAGAATATATGTGGCTGTGGCATTGTTTCTGATTTCAAATTATTTATTAGATTCCACAGATTAAGAATAGGATCCAATCAAGATCAATGATTTATTCAGATTTGAGAAAAGACAATTTATTGGAATCCCTTGTTTCTGCATAACACTTCCCCAACAACATTTCTGCATAAAAATCAAAACTCCCAATCTCTAACTATATATTCTTCCATTTAAAATCCCAGATATTGGTATTAAATTATACCATGCATTTGAGTAATGTATCAAACAATGAACATGTCAAATTAGCACTGTGGCAATTTTTTTTCTGGAGAAATTCTGAAATCAGTCAATTGGAAATATCATTCTGGATAACTGGTTTTCCGGTTAACTGGATTCTGGATAAACGGTTCCATACTGTATATCACTAAGGTGCATTACAAGAAGCTTAATATGGAATAGGGTGTGCATAGCACTTATAGTTACTTTACAGGGACAGTCAAAAGAATTCCGTTACATTACGTCTATGGAGAAAAATCATTTGCGGTTTAATTAAATAATGTTTCACTATTTTAAACGCATTGAAATTTATATATATCACTAAGGTGCATTACAAGAGGCTTACTACAGAATAGTGTGTGTATAGCAGTCATCGTTCATTTACAGGGACACACAAAAGAATTTTCTACTGTCTGTTAAAAATAATTCCTGGAAGTGCGTTTTGTTTTAAGTTTCTGAACGCGATTTTAAATTTAACTCAATTTTTGTCTATTACTTGGTGTGTATAAATTCTGTATTTCATATACAGGGCAGCACAAAAGTTTGTGAACACATTTCTGTTTATTGACAGAAACTACAGAAGTAGAATTTTAAACTGTGCTACGCGTTTCCAAACTAAACTAATATTTAGCATCCTATGTAGTATATATACAAATCTATAGATCCTATACAGGGCTGAATAAAAGTATTAGGATAATTTTCCGAATATTGTATACGTTGGAAATTCCTGAAATTACGTTTTTAAATATGTTATGCATTTTCCAAATGGTTTACTTAGATGTTATCTTTCAGCTTATTAAACGGTAATGATTTGTAAAATTATTTTGGAAGCGTTGGAAAATATTACATAATCTACGCTTGACGCATGATTTTTCGTTCTTGTTATTATTCAGTCGAGGGACCCCAACTCTCAAGGGATAATGTAAGTACATAAATAAATGAAATATGGAATTAATACAATGGGTCTCAATTCCCTTACCTGACTTACGTAACAACTGAACATAACTTTTAAGCTCTTCACAAATTTTTAAAGACCCTGGTGTTCATATTCAATTAGTTACAATTCGAATCACTATCTAAGAGATGAAGATGACTTTTTATATGAGTGTTCGGCATGTAAAATAAATGTACTAAAGAGTTGTGTTGTCACATAAAGTGTGATTTTTATTTCATAAATTAAAACCAATAACAACGCTGTAACGCACAAATATGAAAAATTGGCACAAAAAAACGCATACGGCTGTTTCAAGGATTCCTCAATCCCTCAGTGCAGAAAAAAAAAAGATTAAAATGGGTTTAAATGCTGGTTAAAGCAATCAGATTATTGCAAAATACTTTTGTGTTTCAGGGTAAGTTTTATAAAATGTCGGAAGGTTTAGCTATGGGTAACCCTTTAAGCCCAGTTTTAAGTGATATATATTTGCATTATTTTGAAGTTAAATTATTTAAATTAACACAATTCCCATTTTATACATGTTACGTAGATGATTCCTTTGCTTTACTTGATTTATTTAAATACAATATTAACAGTGTACTTGATATATTTAATTCAATTGATCCATGTATCCAGTTTACTTTTGAAATTGAAACTCAACAACATCGAGCTTTTCTAGATGTCCTAGTAATTCGTAATGATTGTGAATTTTTGACAACAGTTTACCGTAAACTTTTTGCAGTAAGTTTGCCCCCTCAGTATAGATCCAATCATCCCCTACATCAAAAATTAGCAGCTTTCAATACACTTATTTTCCATGCACGTAAAATTTGTTCAAATTCTGAGTTGTTTAATAATGAAATTAACTATATTAAAGCAGTTGCCATCGATTGTGGATTTAGCTTGGATATAATTAACCATATTTTATCTAAACCTCCGACAATCACTGATTCTGTTCCAGCTAATAAAGAATTTAAAAATGTTATTGTCTTACCTTATTTTCATAAAATCAGTACACAAATTTCTTGTATTCTAAATAGGTTTAGTTTCAAAGTTGTTTTCTCTCCAACCAATAAAGTTTCTTTCACTAGTCTTAAAGATCCAATTGATGAACATAATACCTGGGGCATTTACAGAATTTTCTGTGAATGCGGCCTCTCTTACATTGGGCAGACGAAACGTGCTCTTAGAATTAGGCTGAAAGAACACCAAAATTATGTTAAAAAGCAGGAGTGTGAGAAGTTGGGATTCCAACCACAAGTTTAATTATTCAGAAGATAAAATTATCCAAAAATGTAATTCAGTTATAGATCTTGACTTTTACAAGGCTTAATTTATTCACAAACATAGTTCATCCTTAGTGAATGATATGACCAGCACCCCTTTTCTCTCACCCGTGTGGAGGGATCCTGCGCAGTGACTCCTTTTCTCAGTTATTTCCGGTTAAATACATCATTTCTTTGGTATATATAAACTCTTACTTTAGCATTTTCATTCAAGCCAGTACTCGGGGCTATAATCGAGGGGTTCTTTGAACCCAGTTTAATCTTTTTTTTTTTCACACTGAGGAAGGGGATTGAGGAATCCTTGAAAACGGCCGTATGCAGTTTTTTGTGCAAATTTTTCATATTTGTGTGTTACAACGTTGTTATTGATTTTAGTTTACAAATTAAAATTCGCACAAAGTATTTGATCTATGCTTGTGATTTTTTACTTTTTATTACATAAAATCTGTCATAACTTCGTAACAACAGAATGTGTCAACTCGCAAATGGTGTCATTTGGTTCAGCATTAAAAAATACATAAAACGATACACCGACTCAACCTAGTTTTTAAAAAAAAAGGTTCAGTTTTTTTTATAAATAAATAAATAAACAATTAAAATAATTTTTTTTTAAAGTCAGTATTCAGCCTAAAACTTGGCCGAATATTCGGTATTCGGCCAAATCACTATTCGTTACATCCCTAGTTATGATCATACAAAAATGATTTTATTTGTTTTACTTGTTAGAGCATGGGAAATGCTTTTCTAAATATAACTTATAGGACCCAGGAACCTTATAAAAAATTTAATCTTTTTAACTTTTACAAAAAATAATTATTTTGACATAAATGGCTTTTAATACGATGAAAAATAATATTTCAAGTATTTTTTCAATTCAAAGTATAGCTCTAAAACTAATTAACAGTTTAGAAATTAACTAATGGGGAGTGATAAGAAGGGTCACTGCATTTTATTAGACTTAAATATTGAAGATGAAAGATATAAATTATATTAATATGTGCAAAAACCTTCCTCTGGTAAGAATTACATATTTAAAAAATGAAATATGCATTTTCATGCATTGAAATATTTTTTAATGATACATGGAGCATAAATAACAGTACATAATAGAAAGTTTTTGCAGTTGAAAATTATGTCATGGTTAATAGGAATTTATTTTGCCATCATATAGTACCGTCATGTAACCATTACCTAAAACTGGTAAATTTCAATATTTGAGTACTTTTATTCATTATTTTTATTATTATTAATTTAACTTTCATTTTACATTCTGTTTTAAAAATGCTCCTATCAAATGCAGAATCCCCTCTTATGCCTCCCATGACCTTTGACTTATTAGGTTTTTACCATAAATGCCACATTTTTATATAGAACATCTCGTAACACTTTAAAAGAAGGTCACATGATTTTACAATGATTTTAATATTTATTTTTCTAAATACAATGGATATCTTTTTTACAGTAATTTGAATCTGTAACAGTCTGAGCACTACCATATAATTGATCAAATAACAATATATGAATAAGAAAAAAAATTGTATAGTAATAATTAAGACATAGAAAAATCTTAACACATAAACTAACTAAATGTAATTTTTGATTTTCTAAAATACCCTTTTTTTCCAGAAGGCTTTACGGGCTTGATAACCTCTAAAAACTGCCTGGATTTTAGTGGCAGCATGATCTATCATAGGATCAGTTGAATATGAATCTCTTTCACTATAACCTGCTCTTTGATTCTTATGCTAAAAGAAAAATCAAGTGTGAATAAATAAATACAATTCGGGATTTCTAGTTGTCGTGAAAAATATTAATCATGAACAATAGAATATACAATTAACAAAGAGAATTAACTATTCATCATCCAAAATGCTGGCTGATACACAAAATTAAGTAGCATAAACTACACTGTTAAAAACTTGAGAATTACCAAGATTTTTTTTTAACTTGTAGAAAATATAAGTTAAAACTAAAAACTTTTTTGAGATAGGGGAGTTGACATTCAATAAATATTTATTTTCAAATAAAATTGTACTTAAAAAAAAAAAAAAATACTTGTTAGAAAGATATCTCAGCAAAATATTTCAGATTTCAAATTTACTGGAAAATAAAAGCATCTTTGCTCAGATTAAATATGATTTCATAATCACAAGTAAAAATCATACTTCCATGACAAAGCGTAAAATTTCTTACAATTTCAGTGCAGAATTATACACCAGATATAAGCATGGTTTAGTTTTAAAACTAAAAAGAGGCTAAAGACAAACAAATTACACATTTATGAATTCATTAATATTTTTAATTAAACCTCAAATTTAGTTATTATTATTATTATTATTATTGATGCATTTAAATGATAGACTAGATATTATCAATATTCTTTTGCTAAAAACTGACTACGCTTTATACATGGGGAACATCAAATTATAGGAAAAATTTACAATGGAACCGTAGTGTTAATCTCATCTGATTTCTATTAATAGTAATAAATTTAAATTATTAAATTTTTTAACCATGAAATGCTGTTATTGACATGCTCTAATAATATCCAACATATTACATATACTTATATCTACTGTTGTCATATGAATGCTTTGGAATAAAAAGAAAAATATCACTAAATTTAAGGTTTAATTAAAAAGTTTTATTAATAATATATAAATCTGTAACTCCTTTGTTTTAGTATAGATTTTGCTTTTGTATATTTTTGTGCTGCCTTACCAACATATAACAGTGATGAGTGCCAGGCTGGATATCGTCTAGGTAGCTCAGTGATACAGCACAGGTTCAAATCCTGGCTTGGACAGTTTTTCACTCTCTGCTGGTCACATGCCTTATAAGCAATTTGAATAAAACATTCAAGCAATTAAAATTTCAATTACTATTTCTAAAAGTGTATGCTATTTCGACAAAATTATATATAAAATATAAAAATTGGAATAGTTTAAAAAACGGCTAGTCTGGGCACATCTACAAATGAACAGCTTTTATTTTTAAAAAAATAAGGTACTTTTCGGTTAGCCGGGTGCCAGTGATATATATACATGTGTATATATATATACACACACACATATAACACATATCTACGTATACATATATATATACATACACATATATATACATATATGTCTACATATATGTATGTATATATACATATATATATATATATACATATGTAAATAAAATAAGTTGAAACTGGTGTGAAACAATAAGAACTAAAATATCTTCTTAAAACACCATCAAGAACTTTAAAATGTGCTAGGCCTTTCGAAAGATCAGAGTCTTTCTTCGTCAGGCGCAAAAAGACATGCTTCTACTATGAAAGCAGCAGCAAGACTGAAATGAGAGATAAGGGAGAGGAAACAAGCTGAAACAACAGCCAATAGAAAAGTGGAAATCAACATCCAATAGGAAAACAGAAGGGGAAGACAACAACCAATCACAGAAAAGTAAAATCAAAACAATAGAATACAAAATAGAAGGGGAATAAGGAAGGAAAAAAAATAAAATAAAAAAATAAATAAAATAAAATAAATAAATAAAATCGAATAAATAAATAAATAAAATAAAATGAATAAATTAATTAATTAATTAATTAATAAAACGCACAAATATATTAAAAAATGGAAACAGATGAAAATTAAGAATTAAATAAGTAACCAAAACAAATAAATATATATATAAAAAAAAAACTAATATTAATTAATACAAAAATAAATTAAATGGTAGTACTGAAGAGGTTTTTCCAAGCAGCAGAGAGCATTGTGGAATCAGATTTATCATTAACAATAACTTCACGATTAAGATAAATAGCTAAATTTTCAAGAAAGTCCAATTCAGAAATACTATTGGTATTAAAGATAATTCTAGCATTTTTAAAATTAAAACAATGGCCGGAATCCCAAGAGGGCTTGGCAATAGAAGATTTAGAAATTTCTTGATTAGTTACATAACGAGAGTGTTCTTTTAAGCGGATTTTGAGATTTCTTTTAGTTTGACCAATATAAGATAAATCACAGCCATTACAAGGAACATTATAAATTCCCCATTTATGAAGATCGGGAACAGGAGATTTGGTGGAGGGGAATTTGAATTTATTGACAGGTTTAAAGATAATGTTAAAATTGAAGCGTCTTAAAACTTTAGCTAATTTGAAACATAAAGGAGGATAAAAAGGGAGGACAACCAAATTATCAGGTTTGCTTTTCACAGATTTGGAAAGAGTAGATTTATTTGATGGTCTATTGAATTTCTTCACAGCATTATTGATAACAGAAGGATTGAAACCTCTTTTGACAGCAACAGTTTTTAAGTAATTAAGTTCATCCTTAAGGGATGCAGAGTCAGAACAAATTTTGAGAGCACGATTTACATACGTATAAAATACACCGATTTTTTGGTTGACAGGATGATTTGAGAGAGCATGAGGTGGGTTAGAAACAGAAAAAGGTTTTCTATAAACACAAGTTTTGAAAGAAGAATCACATTTGATAACTAAAACATCAAGGAAAGGAAGTTTATTACAATGTTCTAACTCAAAAGTAAACTGAATATGTGGGTCGATAGAATTGACAGTTTGAAGAATGGTAGAAATATCAAAAGGATTATCAACTAAAACAAAAGTATCGTCAACATAACGCATCCAACATTTAAAATTAACCAGATTTAATAATTTTTCCTCAAAATAATGCATATAAATATCACAAAGAATTGGAAATAAAGGATTACCCATACTTAAGCCGTCTGATTGGTTGCTGTCAACAGAGGTTTCAATCCTTCTGTTATCAATAATGCTGTGAAGAAATTCAATAGATCATCTAATAAATCTACTCTTTTCAAATCTGTGAAAAGCAAACCTGATAATTTGGTTGTCCTCCCTTTTTATCCTCCTTTATGTTTCAAATTAGCTAAAGTTTTAAGACGCTTCAATTTTAACATTATCTTTAAACCTGTCAATAAATTCAAATTCCCCTCCACCAAATCTCCTGTTCCCGATCTTCGTAAATGGGGAATTTATAATGTTCCTTGTAATGGCTGTGATTTATCTTATATTGGTCAAACTAAAAGAAATCTTGAAATCCGCTTTAAAGAACACTCTCGTTATGTAACTAATCAAGAAATTTCTAAATCTTCTATTGCCAAGCACTCTTGGGATTCCAGCCATTGTTTTAATTTTTAAAATGCTAAAATTATCTTTAATGCCAATAGTATCTCTGAATTGGACTTTCTTGAAAATTTAGCTATTTATCTTAATCGTGAAGTTATTGTTAATGATAAATCTGATTCCACAATGCTCTCTGCTGCTTGGAAAAACCTCTTCAGTACTACCATTTAATTTATTTTTGTATTAATTAATATTAGTCTGTTTTTTTATATATATTTATTTGTTTTGGTTACTTATTTAATTCTTAATTTTCATCTGTCTCCATTTTTTAATATATTTGTGTGTTTTATTTATTTATTAATTAATTAATTTATTCATTTTATTTTATTTATTTATTCTATTTTATTTATTTATTTTATTTATTTATTTATTTTTTCCTTCCTTATTCCCTTTCTATTTTGTATTCTATTGTTTTGATTTTACTCTTCTGTGATTGGTTGTTGTCTTCCCCTTCTGTTTTCCTATTGAATGTTGATTTCCACTTTCCTATTGGCTGTTGTTTCAGCTTGTTTCCTCTCCCTTATCTCTCATTTCAGTCTTGTTGCTGCTTTCATAGTAGAAGCATGTCTTTTTGCGCCTGACGAAGAAAGACTCAGATCTTTCGAAAGGCCTAGCACATTTTAAAGTTCTTGATGGTGTTTTAAGAAGATATTTTAATTCTTATATACATATGTATTTATATATGTACATATATCACTGGTGCCCGGCTAACCGAAAAGTACCAAAAATAATTAGCAAAATTGGTTCAGTAGAAAACTCAGGGCAGATGATTAAAAAAACAGCCATGTGTTTTAAATATATAGATTCTGTCTTATTTCTTATTTTGTAGCAAGATCTAAATATCATTCATCTAGAATCTCCCATCCCCTGAAATTTACAGTCTGTGCTTTCTCCATTTTTTTTTCTTTTGGCTGTTCTCACCTCTGAAAATCTCATTTTTATTTTGTTTTAAAATAACAATGTTCTATAAAATGACCACCACCACCACTAAAGGTGAAAATAAGGAATTTCGCTTAGTAGCCACTGGCCGGTAGGTTGATTTTTTTTTTAGTAGCCAATAACTGGCTAGTGAGAGTAATTTCTTTAGTAGCCAGTAAGTACATTTATGTCACTGAATATTTAATTTTTAAAAATATGACTTTCCAGTAAACAAGTAATTTATGTACTAAATAAAAACATTTTAATTTATATTGTTTTGAATAAACTTGAGATATTAATTTTCAATCTATTTTAAATTTAAAAATAAGTTAACAGCAAAGTTATACACAACATGCTTATGTAGCTAACTACATAAGTCACACTAAGCTTAGGTACTTGTGTAGCTAATGACATAAGTACTTTTTTTTTAAATATTTGTCTAGAATTAATATCTGAAATAATAAAATAGGTATATTTATGCACTAAATAAGAACCCACAGCATGACATCACACATGCAGAATCTGTGGTCAGAGGTCCAAAAGTGACCAACATCTCCAAAAATTCAGGAATTGTGTGCATTTCACCCATTAGTTTCGGAAAAAATTACAAACTTCGTCATTCGGGAGCATGAAAATCATGAATTTGATCGATTGGATGCGTAAAAATCATGAATATCATCGATCGGGCTCATAAAAATCATGAATTTCGTCATTCGGCAGCATAAAAATCATGTATTTCGTCGGTCGGACATGTAAAAACGAATTATCATTAATCATTAATTTCAGTTATCACGAATTTCGTCGAATGAGTGCGTAAAAATCATGAACATTGTCGATTGGGTGTGTAAAAATCGTTAATTTCGTCGAACAGGCACAGAAAAATCACGAATTTTAGAGAAAAAAGGAAATCAGAAAATCTTGCATTTGGTCGGTTCTTTCCATATTTTCAATCGCAAGTTTTACAAGTTTAATCGCCGAGTGGCGACTGCTTATTTTCACCTTTAACCACCACCCCCACCCCCCCATTTAAAAAAAAAAACAGAAACAGCCAAACTGTCATAAAAATAGAAAAATGTTCGCACTGCTGTCCAGAAATTCATTCCTTTTCTTGAGATGGGAGAATAGAAATTTAAGGGGAAAGTTAGAGAATTATTTATTATTGCTACAAACACAAAGTAACAATAGAGCATAAAAATAAAAGAGTTTTAAAGATATTAAACTTTTTATGCTGGAACAGAAGGAAAACTATGACTTCTTTGTATGTGTGTGTGGAGGGGGGGGGGGGGGATTTAGATTATTATTTAATTATAGGTACAACAAACAAATAGAACAGAAAAATTAAAGATTTTAAACTTAATACAATGCAAGGGAGACAAATGGAATTTGGGAGGAACAGATAATTTAGATTATTTATTTACTGTTACTATATAGAGCAGAGGCGCGAACCATTTTGCATCCCACATACTGAAAATTTCAGACAACCGAAAATTCGACTCCAAAGTTAAATATTTAATGTGATCTCTGAACTCAATAATATAGATAGTCACATTGAAATCTGTATTAATAATTTATAAATAAAGGGATTGGGTATTTTTATCCGGTATACCAACACCATCCAAAAATGTATGCTAATGCACCAGTTATTTCAATCATGACCTAAGGTTTCTTATTGCATACTGTCTTAAACATTTAGTTATTTACATGAATATATGTTTTAAAGTATTAATCATAACAACCAATCTTATTTTATTAGTTTATTGTATAATATTTATAAATAAAAGAACAAATTTGTGTTTTTTTATTTGAAGTATATGTGGAGGTTAATTATAGGAAAAATATTGATATAATAAAATAAGTTATGAAAATTTGTAATTTTGAAATGTTACATTTTTTAAAGGATCACTTTCGATCCAACAATGTTCTTTTTTTTTCCAAATGTTTCATTTGGTGTCAAGTATTATGCTTGGCAACAGAACAATGGTGTTGGTATAACAGAAAAGTACCAAAGAATAATTTCCTGTTGTGTACGCTCGAGCCGAATCTGGTTCTGCTTCTGTCATTTTTAGTAACTAGACTATAGAAGTAAATGCATTAAACATTTTATTATTTGAACTGCTATGGAAAATTCAATTGAAAAAATTAATCCCTTTAAATTTTATAAACAAACAAAATTACTTGGCAAGCATAATGTGTTGAATGGCTTTTCAAGAAAATGGTGCTACCCCATGCCTATACTAAAATTTAAAACGCAATAATTCATGCAAAAAATAATTTAATTTTTTTTTATTGTCTAATTATCTTAAACAACATTTTAGCTGATAAAATTGGAAATTTACATAAAAGGGAATTTCTCTTATAAGCTAATTACCTACAATCAGTTTAGGTGCCAAAGAAACTTTCTTGCGTGTCAGCTTGGGCACACATGCCATAGGCTCACCATCCCTGATATCGAATATTAAATAGATCAGAAAAAAATTAAATTAAAGAGTTCAAAAGGTTAAACTATATGTGTTTGGTACCAGAAAGGAGAAAAGGAGGAAGCGATAATTTCGAAGAAGGAAGATTTAAATGACTAATTATTTATTATTAGAATAAAGGGTACAGCTGTTGCAGACGCACCGAGGTTTTTCTTGGTGTCAAAATGGTGATTTTATGCCTGAGTAACCCGGCAACATTGGCAAGATTTTGCTTTGTATGACAACCCAGTAGAGCAGTTTACGTGTGTTTTATATTAAACTAGCTGACTCGCCCAGCATTGCCCGGGCCCATGATAAAATTAAACAAACCTAAAGCTTGTATGATTTTATATCTTTAACCCAATTTAGTATGAAATTATTTATTTAAAAGTGCTGTGCATGCGAGGAAAATCCTTTATTTCTACTTTCAGCCAATAAGGGGTGCATTCTGATATAAACGAACCTACGACACATGTTCCTGCCACCTGCGGAACCGTATAGTATGCGTGCAGCGCACATGCTGCAAAATCTTTTAGTTCCATCTTCCACCGCCAGGAAGTGCACCCTGTTCCAAACAAACCACCTTCCAAATGAAACTCCGACACATGTCCTGCTGCCTCCAGCACCGTATAGCAAGTGTACTGCGAATGCACTGATAAATCTCTTAGTTCCACTTTCCACCACCAGGGGTTGCTATTTGTTCTATACGAACATCTGACATGGGTACCCATTGTACTCAACAACAAATCATTTACTTTGATTGTTGGTATACTTCAAGTAAATACAGGTTGTGTACTTTTATAAGGAACATACCTAATAACTATACATTTTTACGAAAATCAACATTTGAAATTTCCGTTGTTCTCTATATATAACATTTATAAAATGCTACGGGAGAAGCTAAAAATGTTAAATTTCTTCAATGGAATTTGTTTTGTGTAAATCGGAGCAAGGCGTTAACCCCCCCTCCCTCCCCATACTCACAAATATAACAAATAATTAGCTCAAGAAAACCACCTTCCCCTACATTAACATGATAATTTTAAAAAAATTATATTTTTCTGATAATTAGAACATAGCGAAGACATTACGCTAAAATAGTCGCCAGATGACACTCCTTCTCATCCTCAAATTCAAATCTATATCTTAAATAGTTATCTTAATTTTTGTTTGTTGGTAAAAATTGACAATTATTTCCTTTTAATTTTGCAAACTAAATGGAGGAATCGGCCAGAGAAACAGATCTCTTTGTAGTTCAGTGTTTAATGAAAGCTGATCTCTGTCTGAAGCTTTCTCAGATTTTTTTTGACTAGCAACGTCAGATTTTAACAAAAAATTAAGAAAAATTACCAGCTGAATTTTTCAAAAATTGCATTGTCGGATGCAGAAAATTCTTTTACATATGCTCATAAATTTTCGAATCGATATCTTAATTAGTTTTCTTAAAATTTGCTAATTAGTAAATGAATTTCAAATTTGTTCATTTCCGCTTGCAAATCGAGAACAGGAGTGCTTTTCTTTAGCCATTTTGATAAAAAAGATGGCATTTTCGATGTGATGTTTAATGAGATTCTAATTAATATCTAGGCTAATTATCAAAATATTAAAATTCTGATTCTCATGTGCACCAAGACAGGTTTTGGACTACCTAAATCTAAATTTTCAGGCCTCTAGGTGGGCTAGATTTTCCTGGCCATTGCCAACAGACACACACACAGAGCAAAACTTTATTTTATTAGTATAGATTAAACATTGTGTATTTTATAATAAATTAATAATTTGTGTGTGTTTATAATAAAATTGTGTTTTTTTATAATAAAATAAACTGTTTCATATTAAAATAAATCTAGCATGCTGATAAGCAAGCTAAGTATAACAGGTACCTGAAAACGGGTTTTCTCGCCAAAATGGCACAAAAAAATTGTTCCAACCCCGGTGCGTCTGTGACAGCTGTTCCAAATAAAGAAACAAACAAAACAGAAAAATTAAAAAGTAAAGATTTTTAATTTTTTGTCCTTGGGGAGGACAAAATTTTACAGAAGGGGTATTTAGATTTTTTTTTTTTTTTTCTGATCTTAAGCAGAAACCTGCCGAAGTGTGGAAGATTTTCATCTCTGTGTTAGGATTTAAAATAAATTCACCTTTAATTTATTCATCCTTTAAAATTTTTTAACTTTAATTTATTCATTTATTTAAATTAGTTCATAAATTTATTTATAAAAATAAATAATGCTTAATCAATTTACTTTTAAATCAAACATTTACTCTTTAAATGATAACTTTTATTGCTAAATTAATTTAATATCATTTTCTTTCTATTTCACATATATTCCAAATTATTTTTATTTTAAATTAATATTCCAAAATTTACTTTTTCTTAACTTTCAATAAACATTACTTTAAAAGAAATAAAATAAATCTAATCTCACTTACTTTTAATAACTGATATCTTAAAATTATCCATATTAAACCAATATATCAATAATACAGTGTACCGTATTTTCAGAAATACCTGCCGCAGCAATGAAAATCTGTTTTTTTTTTTAAAAGTATATCCATGTATGCACCACACCATTGCAAGCGTCGCATTTCTGAAAATCTATTTTTTAACAGTATATCCACGTAAGCGCCGCACCCAAGAAACTCAAATTTATTTATAAATATTTTCCATTTAAATGCCACAAAAAAAAAGAGTTAAACTAGTAATTAAATATAAAGAAATATCGTATTATTATTAATATATACTTAATATATACATATATATATTTTCACTTAAAGTGCCGGAAAAACAAATATATAAAATATCGTATAGTGACTTTGCTGATGCCACGTCAGCATAACTAGTAGCGTTCCTGTTTTTTTTCTTTTTTTAAAGGGGTGTGGGGGAATCCCATTTGACAAAAGACACGTTAAAATTGCTAATATGAACCATGAAACGAACAGTTAATTATCCGGACAAATCACGGTGCAGGCCACACCATAAAAAGTACGCCGTCATGCAATTGGTGCGAAACATCAGCGCCACCTATAAGCCTTTGCAAAAACAACTTATCACACGATGAAGTAATCGTGAGACAACTAAACTTAGAAAAAGTGTTGGCAAAAAAGTAAATAAGCAATGGCGCTGAAACAAAGTTACGTTCTCTGAAAGGGTGGACGAACATATAGTTTAAGAGAACAATATTTGAGCTAAACTTACCGCTAAAACAAAATATTTCCAACATTAGCGAAAAAGGTCGCGATGGCTCTGTATCCATTCTAATATCTCGAGGATAGAGTACTTATTGATGGGTGCACAAAAAACATAATCATTTTTAACTTGAGAGCTGGTGGGACCAAAATTTTTCACTCCACTGATTGCGTAAAAATAAACAAATAACCTTTCACGGTCATCCGAGGTTGGGAGATGTTTTCAAATGTTTTGGTACAAATTTGAGAGCATGTGACAGTTGATCAAAGAGGTAAAAATGGCATTGTAAGATATCAGGGCATGGAAAAAAACAGGTGTTATAAGACATCCCTATGAAAAAAAAAAAAGCACTGTACCTGCCGCCCTGGCGTAAGAGCCGCACAGAATATTTTATACTTTTAAACTCATATGCGCCACGGCTCATACACCCGAAAATACGGTATTTCCTTTTTAATTATTAAATTAAAAATGGTTAATTGCAATTCAATTTAAATCGGAACTTAAGTATTTTACATCTTTTGATATACTCAAAAGTTAGTATCAAAATCGTGTTGTTCCGATATTTTTTTCTAAGTCTCAAAAATACTTTTTATCAAAATCTTTAAATTAAATATTTTTATTTTTAAAACATGTCTAACGGAAAGAAATATTTATTTTATATCCGTAGCTAAAATTTTATTGTGTTTTGTCCATAACTTTCGCAGTTATAGAATTTTCCACATTTCTCTCTGTTTTGTTTTGAACTAGGTGCTAATTTACGCATCGTCGCCATTGCTTCATTATGGCTCTTCTTACATTCAAAACAACAGCTTTTTAAGACACTACGCGCTCAAATTTAGTCGGTGTCATTGACCCGTGGCGTTCAAGGTCAGATTCCACGTATCCAAGGTCTCTTTTGAACATTAGAGAATAATTTTAGTGACGTTTCTTTGGGTTGTTATGTCAGTTAAAGCATATCTTTAACAGCGAGCAAGCTTTTTGCTAAGAACATTTTGGAGTTTAACTTCTTGATCGGCTCTGCTTTGCGATGTATTATGACGTAGCAATCAGTTTGCCGCTCACTCACTGGATGTTTGGTAATCGCTTGAGTTCAGTTTGAGAGGGGCATTTTTAAATTGAGAGAGAGTTGGCTGAGATCTATCGTGCAAGAAAGTTGTTAAAAATTTGTGCTCCTGGGCCGAACAGCCTGCGGATGCTAAAATTAACAGCGGGTTCAGCTAAAGGCGTTCCAGATTTTCTCTTGCCATTTTTTTGTTTGCTTCAAATTACTCATCCAAGTTTAACTTCGTGGTTATAAAAAATTGAGGCAAAGTCAGTTGGTGGAGCTTCATGGAAAATCTGGATAACTAGAGAATGATCTCCCCTATCAAGATAATTTACATTTTCCCCCTTCTTGGGAATATAAAAGTTGTGGCCATTTGATTCAACATACAATTTAGAAGAGTTCTGGATGATGCTTTACATTTGCCATCCCGTGATAGTATAAATTCTTTTGAGTTTTTGTGAATCATCATTATCTTCAATTCAGAATTCCACACTTTCTTCAGTAACAACCATTCTTGTGTAATACTTTACACAACAGCATTCCACACGATTTTTATGGACATTCGTCATCAAAACTTTTCTTCATTGTGTAACTCTTCTGAGAACGCGATCTCATCGGGTTATTCAACAGCATATCACTAACTCTTCAATAGAAATATTATAGCCTCTCTGATTTAGACTAAAAATAGGATAAACTTTTTTTTCTATAATACCAAGAACTCTATAGCTCTCAAATCTAGATCTAAGATAAATAATGTCATGAACTTCATTTAAAACATACATTAATTTTATAAAATTTTAATTAAAAAAAAAAGAAAATTTCATACTGAAATGTAAATAAAATGTATCTGTTTATTTCAAAATTTACAATACTTTGTAAATACAAAGTTTACTCTAAGAAGATATAAATAATTAAAAAATGTTTGAAATATTCGATTCTATGTATTTCTGTTATCTCTGGAGCTCCATTAATCGTTCATAAATAGATGTTTATAAAATAAAATAAATGTTTTAGTTCTACATACCTTTTTCTTGTTTCATTCAACACTTCATTATGGTGAGTTTTTATTTTACTTTTTTCAACTTTTGAAGTGAAGTATACAGTTTGAATTTAATAGGTAAAATTATATATAGATTAATATTTTAAAAATCAAGTAGAAGTTTTCAGTAACTTAATTTAATTCTGATGCAATGTACTGGCCAATTTATACGTCTGGCTATATAGTGAGATTTTGGGATGAAATAGATATATTTGTTTTTCAAAATTATTTTAGGTATTCTGATTCACTCTGGTACAGGTCACTGGTGAGTCATCGTTTATTTAAATTTAAATATATTCTGCCTTATCCCAAAATTTCATTATACCCTGCATTTACCTTTTTACTTCTAAATTAATGATAAAAAAAAGTTTTAAACAATTTTTTTTTCAATTAAAAGTCCTCCTTCCCCTAAACTTAGCTGTTTTTCTTTTGAAAAAGGGAACTTATAATTAGGATTTTATGATGTACGCACATTAATAAGTTAATTATAGAAAATTTCCAGTAATTTGCATAAGAAACAAAAAATATATAGGAGACATTTAAGGTTTCAGACTTAATGAATTTTCAAATCATTAAAATTTTTACACTTTCCCTCTTATTTTTTCAGTAACCTTTTGAGAAGAATGATTGATTTATGTCATTATGTAAAGGAGACATTTCAGGTTCAGGGTACTTTTATTGCCTTGGTACAATTCAGGCTTAATTAACTGCCAGAGTAGTTGCCAAATATTAAGTGAGAGTGGGGGCTAATGGGACAGTAGCCACATTTTATTGAAAATATTATTTTTAACAAAACATGCTACACCTAAATGGCAACACCAAAGTTGCTAACTTGGGAGTGTCTAGGCTGCAGCTGATAGACGGCAGCGTAGACAACAGGGCTAAACCACCGGCTGGTTGAGCATTCATAGTAAGTACCTGTATTCCCTGCCATCTCATTTTCATCCATTTGTGGTTCATACCTTTCCTCATGTTGTTTGTGGTGTTATTAACGTGTAGGAAAAATGAAGCCAAAAGTAGAAAATATGCCAGTTAAGTGTTTTGTATATTGTTTTCTGTTTAATAATCCTTTTTGATAAATACTGTTATTCTAACTGTTTTTGTTCAGTGTTATTTTAGGTTAAACTTTATATATAATTACGTGTATTACATGTGGTAGGATATATATACCTTCTAATCAATGGCATTCGCATTCATTAGGCATGGAGAAGTCAATGAAGAGTACATGCCTTCAGCCAACTGAAATAAGTGGTAAAATATGTATTCAATTACTTTTATTTAAATGAAAGTCATTGTAGCTGAAAAGCTGTAACTCCCCCCCTCCCTCTAAAGAAAAAAAAAGTTAGATGCATGCTTAAATTAACTCATTTATTTAAAAAATGAGCTGGATGAAATTGCAATAGTCTGTTCGATCACAATCATAAACAGCAATTTTTTTCTTTCAATGCTTTTATTAAAATTGGGTAAAAAAATTTGCTTTTGAGGGGGGTAGCCTCTCTCTGATTATGTTCCTGATAAATGTTATTGCATATATCCCATCAATGGTTTTTACCTTTATGAGTTGTCAAATTTTTTCTATCTGTAATTCAAACTGATGTATGAGCAATATAAAAAATAGGAAAAAATATGCGTGCTTGAAAATGCGTCTTTCTGTTTTGAACTGTAACTGCTTTTCTTTCTACATTTGGTTTGTTAATAAGTTACTTAGTTTATATTAAGATCATTGACCTTCATATAAACAGGTTATTACTGGTTTTATACCTGAATTTTAGTTAAGGTATTGTAGCAGAAAACTGGAATGGCACCTATCTGTGAGTGAGCAACAGTGGTGTAGTCACAAAAAAAATCAAAGTATATACTATAGCTTCGTTTGAGAAATAGAGGGTATACAGAGTTCCTTAACGAAATCCAGAAGTGAAGGTGAAAATAAGGAATTTCACTTAGTAGCCACTGGCCGGTAGGTTGATTTTTTTTAGTAGCCAGTTACTGGCTAGTGAGAATAATTTCTTTAGTAGCCAGTAAGTACATTTATGCCCACTGAGTATTTAATTTTTTTTAATATAATGACTTTACAGTAAACAAGTAATTCATGCACTAAATACAAATATTTTAATTTATATTGTTTTGAATAAACTTGAGGTATTAGTTTCCAGTCCATTTTTAAATTTAAAATAAGTTCACAGAAAAGTTATACACAACATGCTTATGTAGCTAACTACATAAGTACCGTTTAAAAAAAAATATTTGCCTAGAATTAAGGTCTGACAATAAAAAAATAGGTATGTTTATGCACTAAATAATAACCAACAACATGATATGCATTACCTGTGGCCAGCGGGGCAAAATCTCTAGAAATTCAAAAATTGTGTGAATTTTTCCAATTAGTTTCGGAAAAAATGTAAATTTCGTCATTCGGGAGCGTAAAAATCATGTATTTCGTCATTCGAGAGCGAAAAATCATGAATTTCGTTGATCGGGCGAGTAAAAATCATGAATTTCCTCATTCGGGTGCGTAAAAATCATGAATTTCGTCGATCGAACGCCTACAAATCATGAGTTTCGTCGATCGGGCGCGTAAAAATCATGAATATCGTCGATCAGGAGCAGAAAAATCACGAATTTCATGAATCGGGTACATAAAAAATCATGAATTTCATCGATCGGGTGCTTCAAAATCATGAATTTCGTTGATCGGGAGTGGAAAAATCATGAATTTCGTCGATCAGGCGCGAAAAAAATCAATAATTTCGTCGATCGGATGCGGTCAAATCCCGAATCTCATCAATCGGGCGTGGTAAGATCATTAATTTCGTAATTCGGGTGCGCAAAAATCATGAATATCGTCGATCGGGTGCTTCAAAATCATGAATTTCGTCAATCAGGAGTGGAAAAATCATGAATTTTGTCGATCAGGCAAGAAAAAAATCATGAATTTTGTCGATCAGGTGCGGTAAAATCCCGAATTTCGTCGATCGGATGCATAAAAATAAAGAATTTTGTCGATCGGCACGTAAAAATCATGAATTTTGTCGATCGGCACGTAAAAATCATGAATTTTGTCGATCGCCACATAAAAATCATGAATTTCGTCTATCATGTGTAAAAATCATGAATTTTGTCGTTTGGGCACGTAAAAACCTTAAATTTTGTCGATTATGCACAGGAAAATCATGAATTCCGTCGAACGGGTGCGTAAAAATCATAAATTTTGTCAATTGGGCGCTTAAAAATCACGAATTTCGTCGAACTGGCACGTAAAAATCATGAATATCGTCAATTGGGCATGGGAAAATCACGAATTTCGTCGATCAGGAGCATAAAAATCATGAATATTGTCGAACGGTTGCGGGAAAATTCATGAATTTCGTCGAACAGGCGTGAAAAAATCGCGAATTTTAGGGAAAAAAAGGTAATTGGGAAATTCTGCATTTGGCCGATTCCTTCCATATTTTTAATCACCAGCTTTTCAAGTTTAATCGACGAGTGGCGACTGGCGAGTGCTTATTTTCACCTTTATCCAGAAGGTATATGAAGTTCCTTAACTAAATCCAGGAGGTCTACGACATATGCCCTGGTGAACAATTAAATTAAAAAACTTATGAAGTTTGTCTGATGCAGCATTTGTGTACATTCTATAGTAAAGCTATTCTATATTGTGTACATTTTTGTGCACTATTGTGTACATTCTATAGTAAGAGCAATAAATAGCCTGGTGAAAATCTTTGGTGCACAGAGCTCTTTTTATTGAAAGGGGGCCGTGCACTAGGGACCACAAACGGATCGTTGCTCTGAAAGAATTAAGGATCAAACACACTGTGTTCTAAGTGTGCGGCATCTCTTATGTGACAAAGCGCTCCCTTTCATCTTTTATGATTTTCTTAGCATATCTAAAAGTCAGAGATCAGGAGCTGGAGCCATTGACAGGTGAAAAAACACCCATTTCTTTTGTCGATGACCACAAAGTGATTCAAGAAGAATGGGAAGGGAAAGGATTTATGGCTATCTCAGTAAGACTTGCTCAAGAAAGCTCTGAACTGACCTTTAGAAGAAGCAATAAGGAATTTTAATTTATATTTCTTAAACTGCCTTTTATATTAACTCCCTCCTTTAAATTCTTATTTCCTTATTTTTATCTGATTGTCTAAGCTAGTTTTCCTTTTTCCTTCAAAAAGTTTTCCATTTGGCAAATGCTCAAAATTTTATTCTTTTTTCTTTTATATTCAGTGCACCACATGAAAACATTAACTTGGAAAAACAGATAACAAAATCCTATTTCTTCAGCGGTCAATGAAAGGTTTGTTTTGTTTTTTTTTTCCTTCGGGCCCGCTTTCAGAAAAATAAGTGTTATTTTTGTAAATTTTATTAAATTTTGCAAAAAATGAAATTTTGTAACAAAAGATGAAATTCATTTTTCAAATTTGAACCAAGATTTTATTAATAAGTTCTTTTGCAAAAGTTTTCTTTTCACGTGAATTTGTTTTGCTTGCAAATAACACATTTTAAAACCTAGCAAAATAAAAATAATTGATGAAGAGTATGTTTTTATGGAATGTAATAATGTGAAGGAGCTTATTTTATTAAGAGGAATTTTGTGAAGAGGCCTGTTTTATTTTTTTTTTAATTTTCAAAGGGCCTGTTTTATTAAAAAATTTTGTTAAAGGGCCTGTTTTAGTAAGAGGAATTTTGTGAAGGGACCTATTTCAGTAAAATGATTTTTGTAAAGGGGTCCTAATTAGACTCCAAATTTTGTCTTGATGGACCCCTGCTCTTTTATTAAAAACTAGCATGCTACGCCCGCTGCGCTGGGCCATTTTTTTAAATGTACCTTAAATCATACGAAATGGCTTTTTATTTTAAAGGAATATGGATCTTCACCTACGGATGCTACCCTAGTCAAAATTTTCAAACCAATTATATCAATGGATTTGAGCATGTATTTTAAAGCAATAGGGACGTTCACCTGTTTTTTCCTTCGATATTGCTGTAAACGATGCGAACGACACTGCGTTATATTATATCATACACTGGACAAAATTTGGGCTAATAAGAAGCAACTCATTTAGTTGATCATTTGTAGTAGAGTTTGGTTTGGAAATGAGGCCATTATAACTATAAGACCATTATGGCAACAGGAACTAAAATGTTCTCTAGTCAACATACTACTAAAAAGAGAGCATTACAATGATTGCATAGATTGATCATTGAACTTAAATACTGTTCGGGTGATTCATTTTCGCCTGTAAATTCTTGAACTCCGTTCTTCGTTCTTGTCTCTATGTGAGGTTCTAGTAACGTAAGTACAATCTCACTCTATGTTACGTTATATTTCGTAATATACGTCCTCTTCAGGCAAGTCTACTACGGTTTTTCATCTTCTGATTCCAGCAGAGTAAATACAGTCAAAAACGTAATAAATTGTTTCCACATAAAGAACAGTGTTTAACTTTCATATTTAAAAAAACTGGTGAAACATAAAAAAGTGCATTTTTAAAGCTGAATAGTTTGAATAAAATTAAAATGACGCCATTTTCACTGTCTTTCCATTTTTTAGACCAGTTGCATTCGTGTAACCGTTAACCTGAAAAAAACCCCCGATGATTAAATCCGGTAGAAGAATAAACCTCTAGTTTGCATCCAATAAAATCTTCCATAATCTTGTCGAAATCCAAGTTTGACGTCAAACATTAGAAGTGCTTGAAACGATATGGTTACTAATGTACCAGATTTACTTACAAAACGAAGTTATTGAAACGCCAAACTATGTTCCATTAAATAATGTCAAATTACTGTTAATTCAATCGATAATTCGATCGTGTTATAGATCTTTTATTAGCAAAATTCCATACCATATTCAAAACTGAGAATGATAAAGTTATGCAAAATGCTTAGTCATAATCTTTTTGGTGAATACTTAAACCGAATATTTTCTTTGCATTTCACTAAAGAGCGTAATAACACGTAGAAATAAATTCATTTGCCACTATGTTTAGCCGCTAGGGATGCGTGTAAGTCGAAAATGCTTTATAATAATCGAAAAATTATCTAATCAGAATTTCAGCTACTCGTTTTTCTTACCCAGGCTGAAATGATAAATCGACAAATATTATTTATTCCATTCGCCACCATTGACATTACAAAGCTTTTCCATACATTGATTGGAAGCATTGCCTTTTTGGTAAAACTTTGCTTCATAATTTTAAAAAACCCATAAATTTAGCGATCGCTAATTTCAAATGTCGTCTATCTTCTGTAATCTGAATCGTCGTCCAGAGTAACTATGAAACATAAACGAAACTTCCAACAATATAGTAAAAATGTCAACTGGCAGGTGACCGGAATACGGACGATTAGTCCAATATCTTTTCAAAACAATGACGAATCAAAAAGAGCATCGAAAATTTATTTCAGCACGCAATTTTTATTACAAAATTTTGCCTTTTGTGATAGCAATAACGCATAATTGCACACATCTCCTTAAGAATATTCTTTAGTTCCTAACTTTTGACGTAGTGAATATTTCTATAAGTGAAAGTGGTGATATATTAATAAAAAAAATTAAAGAATAGACAATATTCGCTGATCTGAATTCGAGGCTATAAAAATCGTATGTTTGATGAAAACAAACCGGCATGTTTCCATAGTAAATTTTTAAATGTCTAAAATTGAACTATTTTACAATATGTCTTTGGGTGGCAGACATTCACTAAAATTTAAATATTTGATCGCATATTTATAACAATAACTGCTATTTATAAAATTTGCATTTGAATATAAAAATTTACTCCCAAAAGGATCCTGTATACCCGAAAAAACACTATTATTGCTAATAAAGCTCAAGCTGATGTCACGCTTATGCATTTTTGGCTTGAAATCACATTGTTTGGCGCCAAAGGTAAAATCAAAATCGTAAACATGTAACTCATAAATGCAGTCATTTTTACAATTACAACTGCTGCTAGTTCCTCCTGTAAGTCACGTGATAGGGGAGTTATATATAGAAAAAAAATTAACAGAAAGACAAAAAAATGAAAAAAAAAACGAAAAATTGTCACTCATATAATATATAATCAAATGATCAGATTTTGTTAACCTGACGCAAATGATAAATCGCCAAATATTGAATATTTTTAAGCATTACAAACATTCCTTTGGGTTTAAATATTTTCGCTTTATAATATTATCCCTCATTAAAACAGTTATTTTTTCTTTTTCTTTTTTGCGGGGGGGAAATTTGCGGGGATTAATTTTAAATAAAATTAATAAGTGAATTTTTCTTTTAGTTTTCTATGTGTTTGAATTATTTTCTGATATAGCCGTTTCAATTCTTTCGCCAACGATAACGGTCGCCAAAAAAATGACCTATGGTAACCTTATCGTCCAAAATAACAGAACTTTCCATCATAATTCTATAACTAATCTACGTAGAACGTTGTGTTATATACTAAAACCTTCACTGAAAAAATATCTATCGAACAGTGCAAGTTTCATCAAAATCCATTCAGCGGAACTTGAGTTATAAGGGAACGGAACGAAATTTCCGTTTGTGTTTTATATATATAGTAGATGAAAAATTGTATCAATAATACCAATTAGTAGAAATGGTAAGGCAGGAAACAATATAATATAGCAGAAATCTATTTAGGAAATTTTTGGATCCTTAAAAAAGGACCTTTCACAACATTTTTCATCATAAAACAGCACCCTTTATAAAAATCCTCATCTTAAAACAGAACCTTTTTACAAAATATTTCATCCCAAAACAGGATCCTTCATAAAATTTGTTGTCTTAAAAATAGACCTTTCACAAAACTTTCAAAAACGGCTGGCCAGCAAGCAACCGATAGAGGGTGCTCATCCGAATAAACAAACTCATAGGACGGCAGTGTAGCCGCCATTCTTAGTAAACCGACCAGCTGGCAGCGTAGTCACAGCCTGCTAACTTCAACAACAACAAGTCAGCTATTTGCAATTCATTATTGCCTGAAATTATTTACAAGGCTACTAATTAATATAACACAAATATTCCATTTTATATTAAACGTAGTTAAATTATCTTTGAATAAACATGTGCTATGTAGATTAGAAAAATATAAAATATCAGCATGTGGGAACTAATGGGACAACTGGATTGATGATGCATAGGTACTTAGTGATAGGTATGTATGATTTATTTAAAAGATTGACAATAAATAATTAATAAAAGGTTTTAAAAAACACCTGAAAAAGTAGTGGATAATACTAAAATAACTCAGAAAAAGATCTCAAAAATGACTAAATTAATATAAAAAATAAGAAGAGTATTTCATTTTCAGAAAATAGTTTTGTACTACATGATTCTTCAAGTAATGAAGACTTTCCAGAAAGAATTAATGTTGAAGAAAATGGTCTTTTAGAGCAAATATCTGAAAATGATTTGAAGGGAAACGTTCTATATCTCATTATCTGGCAGTTGTTATTGAAATAAACTGTGGAATTCAAGAACTTTTTCTGAGTTACCTCACAAAAAGGTGCAATTCACAAAAGTTTTGTCTATCCTGAAAAAGAAGAAAAATACTGGACTGAAATTAAAGATATTATAATGAAATTACCTCAGCCTACAATCGATTAGAAAACTATTCGTTCATAAACTTTAATGTATTTTGATTTTAATATGCAACAATTAATACTATACTGTTTATGTACATTGTATTTTGAAGTAAAATGTGCTGTCTTTAAATAGAAACTGCAACTCAAGTTTTTGTGTTGATTTTGATATGTCCCATTAGACCCACTGGGTGTCCCAATAGACCACGACCTAAAGTAATAATGGGACAAGAACAATAGTGCATAAAAGTCATTATATTTAAAAAAACAACAAATGCTATGTCTTCAAATTATTTTTTTATAAAGCCAATACTTCTGTTTCTATGCATCCAAAAAAATAAAAATCAGAAATTTGTTGATTTCATTTAAAAATAAATTAAAACCAGTGTTGAATCCAGGGGGTGGCCCGGGCGGTAATGTCCTCCCCCCCCCCCCCAGAGTATTTGAAATTTTATGCTTTCAGAGGTCAAAAAGTGGAATTCCCCCCCCCCCGGAACTCTATAATGTCCCCCCCTGAGCTACAGAAATCCCTCCCGGAGAAAAGTGTCTGAATTCAACACTGATTAAAACCTTAAAATTGTCCCATTAGCCTCCACTCTCCCCTATAAATGGCCACAAAAGTAAAATTGATGAAGTATTATCACCTATTTGTATATAATTATGTACTTTTTGTATGGGTGTTGTTGTACTCTAAAAATGTATAGGTGCAAAGTAAAAATTTTCACTTTACACTTAAAATAGTAAAAGTTCCCACTAATTCATATTAAAAAAATGTTTATCAATCAAAATAACTACCCACTTGACATTCTAATGAATTCAAAAACTCCTTTAGGGACGCTTCAAAAGTTATAAAATGTAGAGTCACCCGGAGTAATTCCTGATCAGCAAGTTTCTGGGGTAATTCCTGGCCATAGTCCTTTTCATGTTTTAAGAACACTTCACCAAAATGAAAAAAATCATAGAGGTACTCTGAACTATCCTCATTGGAAATTATTACTTAATTATGAGTTTATTGTGTATTTATTTTGAAAAAAAAAAATCTCTTTGAAATGACTTGTTAAATTTCTGTAAAATAACATTGGCCTTCGGTATGATACATTTTTACAAAGATCTTGGTCACAACTAAAGTTTTAAATATTTTTCTTTTTTCTCTTTTTGGTTGAATTGTGAACTACTTCAGTTACTGAAAAATAGTTTTGGATTTACTATTACTATTTTAAATAATTTACAAGAGTGCACCAAATACTGCCCCATGTTACTGGGGTAATTCTTGGTCACCGGGGTAATTTCTGGCCAATACTGTTCTCGTCATTTAAGCATTGTTATTTTCCCTATTATTGACATATTTCATTGATTTTAATTATCTGCAACTCTTTGAGCCTTAACTGCAAAGTTAACTGTAACCACAGTGTAAGATTCTTAACTGTTAATGATTAATATTAAATATACTGAGTTTTACTTTATTAAATTTCATCCCATTATTTTATATATTTTATAAATTTAATAATTATACTCATAATTATACAAAGAAAATTTCTTAACTGTAACTGCAATGTACTATTCACTTGCTAAGCACACAGTTTAGACAGACACCAAAATCAGTAGCACGCTCAGATGTTCGGTGAAAGATTGATACAAAAGCTGCTGTCATAACCAATAATGATTTTCTGAAACTAGTCGCAGAATGTAACAGAGAAATAAAAGAAAAGGTTAATCAAACGAAAAAGAGACAAGAAAGTAAGGGGATACGAAAAAGAAAAAACATAGATCAGGACCCATATGAACCACCAGATATATCAACTGTAATTGAGCAGTTGAATAAAAATACATCATCATTGCGAAATGCAAAAAATGTAATTGAAAACATACAGAATTCAATAGAAGAGCATACATACTATCATGTATATTATGATAAAGATCTGTTCTATGTTGGAAAAGTCACAAAAATGGAGGGCAGTGAAGTGCGTGTAAAGTTCAGGAAACTTACGCTGTCCGAAGCGAGATAGATTAGAGACAATTGACATTCGCTATATTTTTTATGGATCTGTTGATTTTAAAGGTGTAGACACATTCACAGCAGATATAGAAGCTATAAATATTGCATACAAATTGTACAAAAAATATTTTGGCTAAAGATGTGTTGAATGTATATATTTCTCATGTTGATTAAATTTTTATTTAACTCTGAAATAACTAAGTAAAGTGTTTAATTAGCTATAGATAATAAAATTAATAATCTAATTAGTTTAATAAATTGTATTAATAATATACATAAAAAATGTATGTACTTGCATCAAATACGTGAGTGACCAATAATTACCCCATAAGTGTCCAGGAATTACCCCATCCCTGGGGTAAATCCTGCTCACTAATTAACTATAATTATTCAAATTACTTGTGTATTATTGATAAAATAAATATTTTATTAGATGGACATCACAATGTGCTTACTCCATGCCAAAATTAGTAACTCTTTCTTAGATAGATTTTGTAATAATTGAATGTTGATGCTTTTTGACCAGGAATCACCCCGGGTTTACTCTATTACTCCCACCTTGTAGGCATAACATGTTCAATGCTGTAATTATTACATGAAACATATGAAAAAATACAAAACAAAATTGTTAGATATATTCTCAATTTCAATTACTAAAAATATAAGTTTGTTATAATGATTCATTATATGGAGAAAATCGACAACAAATAAAATATCATTAAGTCAAGAGAAAGGCAGAAAATTACTATAAGATTTGCTGTGTCAATCAATGTTGTTGGATTCTGAATACCAAGACAGCTTGAAAAAAAAAAATAATAATAAATGAAAAGAGAAAATACGTTCTCTCTCTCTGGCTATTCAACCACCAAAAATAATTTAAAAAAATTATAATATAAAAATAACAATGCGCACATTAGAATCATGAAAATAGAATATTACAGAGAATATTTACGTTACCATCACGCATTTGTTTGCTTGGTTGGTTTACTAAGGTTGAGACGAGACTTTTGCTACCCAGCAAATGGTGGGGCTGTTCAGAACAGAAGATCAGGCGGCGCGCGGGCGATGGAGATTAAAATATCGAGTGAGTCTATACTGTGAATGAAATTGAAAGGTCTGCGTTCGTTATCATTGATTTGGACATCCAAATCAATGATAATGAACACGGTCCTTCATTTGACTAATTAGCGTATTTTAATGATATTTTGTTAAATTAAGAAGTGAACTTGGTGGCCGAATGGTTAGAGCACTACTCTTGATTCTGGAGGTTGCGGGTTCGATCCCCCGAAATTTCTGTTTGATTTTTCTGTTTTTTTCATTTAAAAATGTTTAATCGGTTGCTTTGTATTTTTCATGATTAATGGAATATATTTTATAAAAGCAAAATTTGATATTATTAACAATTACTTATTTAATTAAATACGACAAATTCAGCTATTTTACGATTAAAATTTTACATTACAGTGTCTTTTAATATTTAAACATTATTATTATTATTTTCTTTTTAGCAAATGTAAAATAAGAAATGAAAATATAGTCAATTTGCACGAATTTCTCCATGTTTTTATAATGAGTACTTCAACAGTGAATTTTTAGTACGAATAGAATGCAAAGCATATTTTACAATGTAAAAAATATTATAAAAATAAAATATAAAATATATACATTATTTAAACTAGAAATATCAGTACCTATTTTTGTAAAGAGGTAAAATACATGTGGTTTACCGTCTAGTTTCGTAATGAATATAAATAAAATATAGTTAGAATGTTTATAAATTTTCTACTGAATGTACAAGTATTTTAGCATTTGTTTCTCGTGTTTTATGATGTTTATTGCAATATAATAAATAATGCAATTTACATCAAAAAATGAATTTCAAGAAAAATAATTTTTTAGAAATTAATAATTATGTTTCAACAAGGTTGTTATCGAAAAATATATTTTAATAAAATGTTTAAAAGCTTTTTTATCAAATTTTAACAAAGATTTTATTTTACTATTATAAATAAAGAAATAAATCTTTTAACATATGTTAAAAGATTTATCAACATTCTATTTATTACAAAAAAATATAAAACAACTGATAAATAATTTTTAAATTAATAAAAATAGGGGAAGAAAATCGGAAATAAACGGCGAGCATTCACTTTGTATCCATACTTTTCAGGTTCATCTGTGTAGGACAACCCAAACGTCAGTAAAGTACATAACAATTTTTGGTACTTTTCGGTTAGCCGGGCGCTAGTGAAAAGAAAAAAATATATATATATCTACATATATGTTTGTGTATATATGTATGTATATATATATATATATATATATATATATATATATATATATATATATATATATATATGTCTGTGTATATATTTATATTTGTTTCACTGGTGCCCGGTTAACCAAAAAGTACCCAATTTTTTTTTTTTTAGAGTTTACATTAATTTTATTGAAACGACCAATACTGTGTTTCAGGAATTCGGTGATCCGAACGTCCTCTCCCTTGTTAGTTAAAGGTGCACTGGTTATAGAAAATTAAACTTTATAATATTATATGCATTGTTTTGTACAATATATATCTCATCAAAAAGTCACCTGTAAAAAATGCAGCCAAGTCTCGTAACTCATTTACCGTAAAAAGTACTGAGATCGTATAAAGCCAAGTTTAACTATCTTATTAACTCTGAAATTTTCATTCACAAATCACTCCTAGTCTCTACATCTTTAGTTAATTATTATTTTATGACTTGGCAATTACGCAGCACAGGAAAGTTATTACACCTTACTATGTCATGGGATGGGATGGGATAATTTAACTAAAGCAAATTATATACGGACAGGGAAGCTATTACACCTTAATATGTTATAGTATTATTTGATTAAGACTAACTATATACATCACATTCTCGTGCTACGTAATTGCCAAGTCACAAAATAATAATTAACTAAAGATGTAGAAACTAGGAGTGATTTGTGAATGAAAATTTCAGAGTTAATAAGATAGTTAAACTTGGCTTTATACGATCTCAGTACATTTTACGGTAAATGAGTTACGAGACTTGGCTGCATTTTTTACAGGTGACTTTTTGATGAGATTTCACTTCTTTTTGTAAGTTATCCTCCTTTTCTTCATTTTGGGCTCTTTTTGGAGATCATCCACTGATTTTCGAAGAAGTTACCTTAAAGAAATTTCAGGTAACTAGGCAAGCACTAAGTTATGGGAGGGGGGAGTCAAAAGTACTCTCAATTGCTTCCAGGAAAGATGCTATCCATCTGAGATATTACTTGCAGCCTAGATACTTGATATTTAGCACAAAAGTACTGTTTAGGATAAAAAGAAAGCTAAAATTAAAATTCCCGGAAATTTTCAATAAAACAAACTCTTTTCGATTTTTCGAAGTTTTTTTTTTTTTTGTTTTTTTTTTGTCTTTTTTTCCGGCTTTTTAAATTTTTCCTTACTTTGTATCCTAAGCCCACCCTACCTTTCTGCCAAATGTCAAGCTGGTAGGACTACAAAATCGAATTATTTCCAAACCTTCGACTTTTTATAAATTTATTGATTTTTCGATTTTACTTCTAAGTTTCCTGATTGTAATGCCAATATAGTATTTCTTTGATCCGTCTTCTTAGGATCATTTAGGTTCAATTTAAAGATAAATCAAGGTAATCTTAGAGTCACCATGATTTTATTTAGAAAGGACTATCAAGCCATAACCAGCCAGTAATGTCGGGAGGAGAGAGGGAGCTGTGAAGATTTTTTTGGTGCTAACATCATTTAACAATCCATATTTCATATGCAAATTAAATAGAGTATAACCTGTGAAAGAAAACAAACATGTCTATAAAGAAACCGTTCATAACGCAGCCGGTCTATAGCGGAACTTTTCTATACCGAAATTCGTAAAAAAAAAGAAAAAAAGCATAATCCGGGGAAAAAAACATAAAACAATTAGGGGCGGTGTACTAGCTAATAGGACAATTACCTTAAAACTCATGTTTCTAGAACTACAAAGTCGAATTGTTTTCAAATTTTCGATTTTTTACAGATATTTCGATATTTCAATTTTATTTTCGAATTTTACAAATTTTTAAAAGTTTCTTTTTTGAATCGTAAATACTACCTTTACACTACATTTTAAGTCTCTACGACTGCAAGATCAAATTATTTTCAATTTTTAATTTTTTTCGAATTTTCCAGATTTTTTAATTTTTTCTTTTTTTGTCTTCTTTATTCCATATTTCAAGTTTCTAGCGCTACAAAATCGAATTATTTTCAAATTTTCGATCTATTTCGATTTTTTTTTTAATTTTTTTTTCGAATTTATTGTGTTTTAATTTTTCATTTTTCTCTATAACACTACCTTTACGCTGAATTTTTAGTTTTTAAAGCTACAAGATCAATTATTTTTCAATTTTTCGAATTTTCCAGATTTTTTTTAATTTTTCCCTTTTTTTTCTATCCTAAATACTACCTTTATTCCAAATTTCCAGTTTTTAGCTCTAAAAAATCGATTTTTTTTTTTCAAATTTTCGTTTTTTTCGATTTTTTAATTTTATTTTCGCTTTTTGTTGTGTTTTTAATTTTTTTTCTTTTTCTGAATCCCTTTACACAAATTTTCTGTTTCGAAGACTACGAGACCGAATAATTTTCAATTTCTCATTTTTTTTTCGAATTTTGCGGATTTTTTTTTTTTTCGAATTTTTAAATTTTTTCCTTAAATAGCATCCTAAATCTCACCTTTATTCCAAATTTCAAGTTTCTAGCGCTATAAAATCGGATTATTTTCAAATTTTCCTTATTTTTCAATTTTTTCAATTTTATTTTCGAATTTTATTGTATTTTTCATTTTACCTTATTCCGAAACCTAAACACTATCTTTACGCCGAATTTTAAGTTTCTAAGGCTAAAAGATCAAATTATTTTCAATTTTTCAGACTTTTTCGAATTTTTTAATTTTCCGGATTTTTGAATTTTTCCTTATTTTGTATCCTAAATACTATCTTCATTCCGAATTCAAAGTTTCTAGCGCAACAAAATCGGTATATTTTCAAATTTTCGGTGTTTTTCGATTTTTCCGATTTTTAAATTTTATTTTCGATTTTTATTGTGTTTTTAATTTTTCCTTATTCTGAATTCCAAACACTACCTTTACGCCGAATTTTAAGTTTCTAAGGTTAAAAGATATATATTTTTCATTTTTTCAATTTTTTTCGAATTTTTTTTTTCGATTTTTCTGGATTTTTTCATTTTCTTCTTTTTTTGTATCCTAAATACTACCTTTATTCCAATATTGCAGTTTCTAGCGCAACAAAATCGGATTGTCTTCAAATTTTCGGTTTTTTTCAATTTTTTCGATTTTTTCAATTTTGCTTTCGATTTTTTTGGTGTTTTTGATGTTTTCTTTTTCTGGATGCTAAACACTACCTTCACACCAAATTTTAAGTTTCTAAGACTACAAGATCGTATTATTTTCGATTTTCAATTTTGATGGAATTCGTTGAATTTTCGAATGTTTTTCTTTCGAATTTTCCGGATTTTATAATTTTTCTTTTCTTTGTATCCTAAACACTACCCTTTTTCCAAATGTCAACTTTCTAGGGCTACGGAATCTACCTAATCTTTTTGATGACGCGTGAATGAGTGAGTGAGTGAAAAAAAATCGAATGTTTGAGTTCATATATCGTCTGAAGTAGAAAAGACAGAAAGTTGTAATTTTAAATTTTGGTCTTATTTGCCACATTCTCTAGAAAAACGAAGTTCCAGACTTTTGGGAAACTTCAGCGCAGAGATATGGGGGGGGGGGGGTCAAAAGTGCCCTGAGTTGCTTCCAGAAAAGTATGCTTATGGCTGTCCTCTCTCGACTTGGCGGAGGCATTGCAGTGCCTCCAGATCTTGCCAAGGCTGTGTTTTCCTATTAGACTTAATGTTAGCTGTATGCTCCATTTTTCTGCAACTAAATTTCCTCATGCCAATATAGTAATTCATTGATCCGTTTTCTTAGGATCGTTTATGTTCAATTTAGAGATAAATCAAGAGAATCTTAGAATCACCATGATTTTATTTAGAAAGCACTATCAAGTCATAACCAACCAGTAATGTCGGGAGGGAGGGAGAGATGTGAAAATTTTTGTGCGACCAACATCTTTTAACAACAAATATTCCATATATAAATTAAATAGAGTAATACCCTGTTCACATCGCACATTTAAGATATCTTAGACCGCCATTTTTGAGGTGGTACCTCACCGGAATTGAATACCTGTCCACACCGCCAAACGCATTTAAGATAACTCACTCAACATCACCGTGTCCAGTGCGCATGCGCATATGTTAAAAGCAAACTCAACGGCCAATCGGCCTCCAGAGCCAATCAGAGTGAGCGGTACTGACTGTATCTAGCAATGGAAAGTTCGAACTCACTAAGTGAGTTTCTGGAACTCACTCAGTGAGTTCAGCGGTCTAAGATAACTTAACTATCCGATCTGAACGTAGTATTAAGCCTGTGAAAGAAAATGAACCTGTCTATAAAAAAAAGGTCTATAACGTAGCCAGTCTATAGCGGAACTTTTCTATTACAAAATTCGTAAACAAAAGAAAAGAAAAGCATAATCCGGGGAAAATAACACAAAACAATAACGGAAGGTGTACTAGCTAATAGGACAATTATCTTAAAATCTCTCTAAAACAAACTATCCCCATCCTGTGGGATTTGTTTTTCAATGTTTTACTTTATTTAATGCAAAACATAGATTGCATCCGACAACTCATAAAAAAGTCCTCCGCCTGTACCGGCAGGAAAAGGTAGCTTTCCTATATCTTCGTTTTAAAATTTTAGCTAATGTTACTCGAAAACAGCAAGTTAAAATGCAAAGAAACCGTTTACAAAAGATTCGTTTACACTGAATTTGAATAAGAAATTCGCCAAATTATTGAGCTATAGCCATGTTGGCTTCATTTATGAAGACTTATTTTTGTCGCCAAATTTGGCGAGATTTCGCCAATTGTCGCGAAGTTTGGGGAGAATTTGGCGCTAATGGATATGAATATATAGTTTTATGCGTATGATTGGGAAAATGATTACAACAATGAAAGAAAATAATTTGCGAGAAATCGCGTTCACTAAAACTTATAAATTTATATTAAAATCATTAAAATTACAGACATTACAATTCACTTTCATAAAACATTAAAAACATATTAAAATTGGACGTTTCGGATTTACATGGAAAATCCCTCTTCAACAACAACATTTCACTTAGCGTAAATCATAGTTCAAAAATATCAACAAATAGAAAATGCAACGTATCAAAATTTCGAAATCAAAGTTACAGTTATAATAACACGGAGTATTCATTCGGGATTGCACCTGCTTGACCATTATTGACCATAAATTTATCGTTGTTTTTTTGTAATGTGCTGTTTTGTTTCAAAATGTCAGCCACCCTAGAATTTCAAACTGCTCTATCTCAGCCAATTTTTAAGATAGAGGTAAAACAAAAAATGCTCTGGAATCCTTGTATCAAGTCCTAACACCTAATTAAAAAATAAACTTGATTTTTTAACTTTTTTGTATATTTATTTTAGTTTTAAATTTTTCCATGGCCGCCATCTTGAAACAAGATGGCGGACCAAGCTGGCCAACGAACTCGGTCGAGGCATTGGTGAGCTTAATACACACAATTAGTTTCTCCAAATTAATTTATAAATACGAGCGTTATCGTATCAAATTATTTTCATTTTTTCAATTTTTTTCGAATTTTTTTATTTTTTTTTCGAATTTTCTGGATTTTTTTAATTTTTCTTTTTCTGTATCCTAAATACTACCTTTATTCCTAATTTGAATTTTCTAGCGCAACAAAATCGGATTGTCTTCAAATTTTCGGTTTTTTTCAATTTCTTCGATTTTTTCAATTTTGCTTTCGATTTTTTTGGTGTTTTTGATGTTTTCTTTTTCTGGATGTTAAACACTACCTCCACACCAAATCTTAAGTTTCCAAGACTACAAGATCGTATTATTTTCAATTTTCAATTTTGATGGAATTTGTTGAATTTTCGAATGTTTTTTTTTCGAATTTTCTGGATTTTATAATTTTTCCTTTCTTTGTATCCTAAACACTACCTTTTTTCTAAATGCCAAGTTTCTGGGGCTACGGGATCTACCCAATCTTTTTGATGACGCGTGAACGAGTGAGTAAGAAGTGACAAAAAATCGAATGTTTGAGTTCATATATCGCCTGAACTAGAAAAGACAGAAAGTTGTAATTTTAAATTTTGGTCCTGTGGGCCAAATACTCTCTATAATTGAAGTTTAAAATTTTTGGGATACTCCAGCGCGGAGATATGGGGGGGTCAAAAGTGCCCTGAGTTGCTTCCAGAAAAGTATGCTTACGGCTGTCCTCTCTCGACTTGGCGGAGGCACTGCCGTGCCTCCAGATATTTATGTAACTGCTATCAACTAAACTAATATATCAGTTTTAGTAGGTGCTTGTAGTTTTATAGACATATAAGTTGACAGCAGTTATGTATATATATATATATATACACATCATACTTTCGTATTCTATTATTTTTATGTTGGATCAAAGGCTTAAAAAATCATTTTAGAATGTTAAAAATTTTTAATTTTTCAGATATCCGATCATGTTGCTACAGCTGTATCAATCAACCTACCAAACCAAGTAAGACACAAAAAAGCCCAATCACGTGATCAAACCGCCCACAGAATTTTTGTGAGTCACCCGCGCACAGCCCGCGCTAAAAATTTGCAGGTTATGAACGCTGATCAGGCTATCTGATCATGTGATGCTTTTCATGAATGTTTCGGGGGTTTATTATGATGAAATAAAAATAGATATTCCTGTTATAAGATCCATTTTTTTGGAGGATAAAGATGTGTTGTCGCTAGTTTCACCTAATCCGAGCCACAGAAGCTTGAAATAATTAAATTATTTCAATATATTAAATTATTTAAATTTCCAATAAGACCTACTCCATAACCCTTCTCTCCATCACGCGCGCGCCGCGCGATCTTCTTTCCTGAACACAACCCGTGGTATCCATTCTGTTCAGGAACGGCGATCGGGTCGCGCGCGTGCGCAAAGGAGACTGAAACATGGAGTGAGTCTCTCACCCTTTTTTGTCGTCGAAAAACCAAGCTAATCAAAACCGGTTCAGCCAATCAGAAGCGAGTCTTAGGCAACCCCAACTAGAGCTAAGGCTCCTATAAGGGGAGCTGACGCATATCCACTATGTTGCCCAAAATAACCGCCATATTGTGACCTAGCTCAGCATTAGGAAACCGTCTGAGCAGGTGTTTGCCGTCCCTGTAAACTGTCACTCGCGGTCCACTAGTACGGTAAGCAAACCGGTTTTAGCTTGGTTTTTGGTGCGCTGGGTCATTAAATGGCGGTATGATTCAGCCTGTATTATAGGAGCTCTAACTAGAGCTCCTATAATGGGCTTTATTGGCATGACGTCATAAACCACCCTCATGTGACCTCCCTGCTGTGTTTATATTTGTTTGTCTATGTATCGCATGCATACATTGGTCGATATTGTAAGAAATCACGTGTTGGTGGTATTCTTACAATCTCGAACCCAGATTCCCAATAAAGCCCATACAGGCTGAATCATACCGCCATTTAACCCGGCGGACCAAAAACCTCGGCTAAAACCGGTTAGCTTACCGTACTAGTGGACGGCGAGTGACAGTAACGGGGACGGCGAATACCTGCTCAGGCGGTTTCCTAACGCTGAGCTAGGTCACAATATGGCGGTTATTTTGGGCAACAGAATGGATATGCGTCAACTCCCCTTATAGGAGCCTTAACCCCAACTCCCGCTGCGGTAGATTGATGCGGAGCTGCGTACCAATAATGAGAAACAAAATGGATATGTGTCAGTTCTTATTATAAGAGTCTTAGGGTAACCCGAAACGTTCAGCGTCCGATATCACATGACTTTTTGCCGGTTACCCGGAGCGTTCAGAGCCTCACGTGGTTAGGAATTCTGATTTGTTTGTTTGTTTTATACCTAACTGTTAACTGTCGTTCTTTATGACTCCTACTGTACACTTGAGTTGGGGAGCCCCCTCTCGCCATTTCTGTTTGCTATTTACCTAGCTGATATCTTCGAAATTTTTGACTCGTGCTTTCAGTGTGTGATATATGCAGATGATATCTTTGTGTACGGATATCACGATAATGTCTTGTGGTTAAAGGGGATGTTACAGGAAAATATTAATAGGGTCATACAGTGGTTACAGGCTTGGAATCTTGAAGTGAATCCCAGCAAATGTCAAATAATGAAAATAGGGAGATGGGGGGGAAGCGGAAGAGGACATGTTCAAAATTAAAGGACAGGAAGTGTGTTTTTCTGATTCAATCAAAGTATTAGGGGTGTACTTCAATCGTCAGGGGAATTTACAGGACCATATTGCAATGTAACGGGCAAAATCATGCAAACGTCTGAACATGCTCACGTTGATAGCTGGAATGAGTTGGGAGCACAGAAACGAAATATATATTACAAATAACTGAGAGTATGATGGGTCCCTTTTAGATGGTAATCCACGGATTTTAATGCATGCGAACAAAACAGATGGCCGGCAACTCCAGGTGATCCAAAATATGGGGTTACGTTGGGCTAGTGGATTGCCGAAGTGGTGCCCAATTCCGATTTTATTACAAGAGAGTGGGGTGTGGAGGAGTGGATTGAGAAATGAGTATCTGGCCATCAAAAGATCTATGACAGAAATCAAGAATACACGGCTGTGTTGTCGAAAGAATTACTCTACAGGGAAAGGAATACCCTACTAACTCAGGGCACGAATATTAACGAAATGATCACTTATAAGTGGGGAGGCAGAATTAAAGATCAGTGTCAGATTTTTCTCAATACATGGGCGTTCCAGAACAAAGATTTTCCTGAGGATGTCATCAAGAACTCTTACTATCAGTTTTCTCAATTGTATTGGAACACGGCCGTTTTCATTGCTACTGATGCATCAAAGATGATCACAAAACTACGATCGGGATATTTAACCAAAAAACAGGCAGTCACTTGGCATTTCAGATTCCCAGCATTAACTCAATTTTTACGGCAGAGGCTATTGCATTGTTGGTGGCTATCAAATACTATACGGTGAACGGAGGTAGTTATATGTTTTTTACGGATGCAAAGAGTGTTTTGGAAGCGCTGCAAAATATCAACCGGAATTCGGTAGCTATCATTACTGATGCACCACGCTTGATAGACCCCTGGAGCGAACTGCGCATGGGCGAAAATGCCTAGTCCATGTCGAAAATGGGGCAGTCCCGTAAGCCGTAAGCACGCTGCCTGAGATAAAGAGCGGTGATTTGAGCTTCTTTCGCCGGGGCTATTCTCCCTACAGTGTGAATGGAATCGGCTTGGCATTCTGCCAACCGGGGTTCTTACAAGTGTGGTTGAACAGTACTCAGTTGAGGGAGGAAATTAACAGGAAGAGGTCGGATAAGTATTCTTTGACTTTCATCTGGGTACCCGGGCACAAAGGTATTGAAATCAATGAACGTGCTGATGATCTGGCCAGGAATGGTCCTTATTGTAATGTCTGTATCCCGTGGTTCTCTGCGGAGGATTGGATGAGGGAAGTCAGGAACAATAAGCAGAAAGAGTCAGATTGGAGTTGGGAGTTATATTGGAGAAGTCATACGAATCGTTGCTAGGATTATGTAGATATTGGGCATCCACATCAGTCATTGCTGCGAAAGAGCGGTGTCACTTTTGCTAGATTCTTGACTAAGACGGTTTTAACTTTATCTCGGCGTACGAGGTTTTTAGGAAGTGGAATAGCAACTTGTAATCTATGTGGTTTGGAAGAACAAACAGAGGAGCATCTGGTTTTGCGGTGCAAAAAATTTTCTGGCATTCGTGAGCTTGTGTATCGGAAAGTACGGGTATCGAATAACATTTCGTATGAGGATATCTTTGCGGTGGCAGGAAAGAAAGGTGGAGAGTGTCTGGCGTGGTTATCTCGGTTGGTGGATGAGATTTACAATTATTGTCCTGGTTGGAAGGAAGGTGCAGGGTAGTGATAGTGCGTCAGGGATGGTTGTAGTTTTGGGGTCAGCAGACTGTAGAATTGTTTAGTTTGAGAACACTGTTTTCGGATTTCTGGTGTGTGTGGAGTAGGACAGCTATATAGAAATAAAAAGTTGCTCACCGGGCCTCCGGCTCAAAACAACAACAACAACTACTACTACACTTGAGTCCTGACCATTTGATTAGTCTACCTTTAGCATGACTATGATATAACTGGCCAACGTCGCTAGGGATCAAAATGTAATGGTAGATTGGTTGACTGAAGCGTTTGATTGTAAACATGCCCATAACTTTACCCAAAAGTGTTCACAGCCGTTTTAACCCAACTTTACCCTGAGAAAATCAGAAGACGTCATTCCCCAATTATACGAATAACGTGAGTTTCAGCCTCTGACACGCGCCCAAGGGCTGCTGCTCTTTCGTTATCAACTATCACACTTTCACTTTCTTACTAAACTTGAAACAACAATCAAATCTTATAGGGTCATTCATTCCCGTACAGAGAGGGTTATACCCTGTCCACATCGGACATTTAAGATATCTCAGACCGCCATTTTTGAGGTGGTACCCTCCCGGAATTGAATACCTGTCCACACCGCAAAACTCATCTAAGGTAACTCAATGAACATCACCATTTCCGAGATCTGAACAAACATACAATGTGCGCATGCGCATATGTTAAAGGCAACGTCAACAGCTAATCGGCTTTCAGAGCCAATCAGAGCGAGTGGTACTGGTTGTATCTAGCAATAGAAAGTTCGAACTCACTAAGAGAGTTTCTGGAACTCCCTCAGTGAGTTCGGCGGTCTAAGATAACTTAACTATCCGATCTAAACGTAGTATTACAGCCGGTACAAATGGGCTTTATTGGGAATCTGGGTTCGAGATTGTAAGAATACCACCAACACGTGATTTCTTACAATATCGACCAATGTATGCATGCGATACATAGACAAACAAATATAAACACAGCAGGGAGGTCACATGAGGGTGGTTTATGACGTCATGCCAATAAAGCCCATTACCGGAGCCCGGATTTGGTTCTGGTTTCTAAAATAAATAGGGCAGTTGCAATAGACGTCACGTTGGAGGTCACACACTACAAATAGGCAGTTCTGATTGGTTTAACTACCCTGACCTCCAATTGAAGTAGAATGGTTGATCAGCTGATTGCAACCAGAAAAAATAAACTCGTACTTTTATACGCAAAGTTTTTAAATTAAAGTAAGTAATGAAATTCAAAAGTCAGAATTTACTAGAACGTCGTTTTAGGTAGCTTTCAATACAAAAAAGTATAAAGCTACCTATTGCAGCCGTTCGGAGGAAAGCAGTTCAGGAAAATTTTGATATATTTTCACCGATCATGATCCCCAGACCCCAAAACCACCCTCCGTTCAAATGTTGATTTATATATATATATATATATATATATATATATATATACCCTATATATATATAAAATCCTAATGTAACAAATTTGTGAAACGAATTTATGAAACGATTTTATGAAACGACTGATTAAACGACTGATTATGTCACCCTATATATATAAAATCCTAATGTAACAAATTTGTGAAACGAATTTATGAAACGATTTTATGAAACGACTGATTATGTTTCAGGGCTATTTTTAATAAAATATTAAACGCTTGATGGTGAAATTAATACCAATTGTCCATAAAAATCCGCGGATGTCAAAACTGGTAATAGAATTTTGAAATTGGAATTAGTTTTCGAGATATTAATTTTTTTCTAATTTTAATGACATTTCTGTAATGATGGCAACTAATTACTTAGTTTTTTTGTGATAAAAAAGGGAAAAAAATGAAAAGGATCCCGATAGGGATTATTGATTTCTTTTTATTCGTCATTTTCAAATTGAAATTGAATTTATCTTTTATTTCAATCGATAAGTCAGATAAGATTGTGATTAAATTATCTTTTTCAGGAAAATTTGAAAAAAAAAATCACATTTCTATCGTCAGGATTCAATCGTCTGTCAGCATTGAATTTAATTTATAAACTGAAAATATTTTGAATAAATTCGCCCAAATGACGTCATTTATGTAAACGCAAAAGAAAGGAGCAAAAAAATATTTATACAATTTGTTTAGCGTAAAATGTCATTTATCCTATTTTATATATAATCAGAAGTAATTTGTATAGAAAAAACAATAATAATATACGTATAATTAAAATACGCATATAAACAAAAAAATCGTCGAATTTGTTTCCACGGCTGTTTATGTCATTTGGCACCAAATCTCACTTTCGCCCGAATCACCAGCCCGAATTTCGCCAAGCTTTTTAAAAAAGCGTCAAGACCCCTATAATAGAAAAGCACCAAAAGCTCATTGGGTTTGTTTTCATAACTTTTGGCAACAAATCTATGTATATTAACGAATCTATCCCTTTTCGAAGCTCGAATTACGCCAAACCTAAAAGCAAAGGATCCTATACTGGAAAAGTACCCGATTTTCTTATGAACAATATTCAAGTGACATAACAAGGTGTAAAATTATCGCGAATAGCAAATTTGTTTAAATATGTCATCAATTGATGCCGAATAATTGCAGGCATGCATGCACAAAATATTTAATTAATTTTGTATGATAAATAATTATTAGAAAATTCGTATATACATATTAATTAAAATAAATAATTGACATATTTAAAATAACATGAAAATATGCATGATGGTGCACTAAAATCGAGAGAAAATTAAAACCTGTTACTGAAAATGTCTATAACAGTACTTTTCAATACCGTGGTTCTTAATGTTATTCACAAGCAGATGGAATTTTTCTCATCCTTAAACGCAAAGGAAGAATAGAATACAGATCGTTGTTATAAAAGTCCGAGAGGTAGCCACAATTTAAACCTAACCATTTTATACAAGCTGGTTTTCAAGTTGTAATTGATTTAATTATCAATCCCGAAAACAGTCGTCAGTTGTCGCAACAGTTGTGTATGAGGCCATGGTAATCAAAAAATGCCCCATTAAAACGTTAAAAGCATGGCAACCCAATTACAGATTTACCAATATTTTTAAAACAAAGCACGCTGTCATGTTTTTAGAGGCTTCGAAGTCTGAGTGGGGGTTGGCGAGCGTAGCTCGCAGGGGGTAGGCGCCCTAGTATATATATATATATATATATATATATATAATATATATATATATATATATATATATATCTGACCTATGTCATACTATAACGCTCGTATTTATAAATCAATTTTGATGAAACTAATTGTGTGTATTAAGCTCACCAATGTTTCAACCGAGTTCGTTGGCCAGCTTGGTCCGCCATTTTGTTTCAAGATGGTGGCCACTTAAAAATTTAAATCTAAAATAAATATACAAAAAAGTTAAAAATTCAAATTTATTTTTTAAGTAAGTGTTAGGTCTTGATACGAGGATTCCAGAGCATTTTTTGGTTTACCTCTATCTTAAAAAATGGCTGAGATAGAGCAGTTTGAAATTCTAGGGTGGCTGACATTTTGAAACAAGACAGAACATTACAAAAATTTTCATTGTTGTAATAATTTTCCCAATCATACGCATAAAACTATATATTCATATCCGTTAGCGCCAAATTCTGGCCAAACTTGGCGACATTTGGTGAAATATCACCAAATTTGGCGACCAAAATGAGTTTTCATGAATGAAGCCAACTTGGCTATAGCTCAATAATTTAGCGAATTTCTTATTCAAATTCAGTATTAACGGATCTTTTGTAAACGGTTTCTTTGTATTTTAGCGTGCTGTTTTCGAGTAACATTAACTAAAATTTTAAAACGAAGATATAGGAAAGCTACCTTTTCCTTCCGGGACAGACCGGAAGGACTTTTTTAATTTATTTTACAATAAATTAAGCATTGTGTATGTTTTATAATAAAATAATTTGTGTGTCTTTATAATAAAAAATTGTGTGTGTTTCATAATAAAATAAACTGTGTCATCTATACTAATAAAAGAAAGTTTCGCTCTGTGTGTGTGTGTGTGTCTGTCTGTCTGTTGGCGATGGCTAGGAAAATCTATCCTACCTAGAAGCCTGAAAATTTAGATTTAGGTAGTCCAAACCCTCTCCTGATGCACCTGAGCCTCAGATTTTTAATATTTCGAAAATTAGAGTAGTTATTAATTAAAAACTGATCAAAGATCGCAAATAAAAAAATCACTCTTCCGAAAACAGCTCGCGCATGCCCAGAAGCCATTTATTCGTTCCTCCGTTAAAAGAAGAAACAATTGTTTGTATGTATAATGTCTTAAGACATTAATACGAAGGTGATCCAAGGATAGCTGAGATGAAGCAAAAGCTCTCCGTTATTAAAAGCCAGTTCAAACAAAAATGGGTAGCTACTCATAAAAGAAGGGTAAGGTTATATCACAACCTTATATAAGGTTGATAATATCTTATCAACAATTATCTTATGTAATCCGAAAACCTGGCCAAAATTATTTTATACCTCTAAAAGCTACACATCTACGTTTTTATTTGAATTGTAGAGTAAAAATGGTAACGCAAAAATTTTGATAATATTCACAACCTTATATTACCTTATCTTATTTTTATATGAAATGTTAAAATCTTACTTACATTTCGTCAGCTTGTAAGATATAAAATATTAAAATAAGCATAGGTTTTAGAACTGTTTTAAGAACTAAGAAAAAGATAAACATCTTTTAAGTAGAACACAAAGAAAAAATGAGTTAAAAATATTAAATTATCGAGGAGATATTTAAAATATACGAATGCATCACATACCCATAGATTTAACATAAGCGAAGGGAATTTGATAGGTGACTTACCATAGCAGCCTTCAGTAAACTTTGTACAATATATTTATTTTTTAAATAAATGCATACATTTATGTGAATATAACATTAAATAAGTGTATTTACTTATAGTAAATCAACAGCAATGGTTTTTAACTTTATAACACTTGAAAAATAATTTAGGCCAGAATTTTGGGTCAAATACTCCACTGTGCGTGGCCAGGGTTTCGTTTTTTAAGAGATTTAAGTTTATTACACGGGCTCGGGCAAGGCCAGGCGGGTCAGCTAGTAATTTAATAAAACATTAGATTCAGTTAGACCTTGATATAAATTGGTGTTGATTTATTTTTGGTGTATGTAAAACCTGTATGAAATTAGAAGAGAGTTTCGGGATTGGCACATCCGACTAGTTTTTTTTTACTTTAATCAAATCTGTGAAATCTGACGTTATTTTAGCTTTTGTTCATAATTTGAATTTTTTTTTGTCTGACCTGTTCCTTGGGGGGGGACTGTCTCCCTAGCCACCCTAAATGGCGCTGCTGTTCCTATTCCGTCTCAGCCAACGCCCCCCTAGAGATAATGCCTCAGGACTGGCAACACTGGATTGAATGACGTATTTGCAGATCGGCCATTCGCTCTTCCCTCCTTTGTGCTGCAGCATAAGGAGACGGAGAGTAAGCCATGCACGTTGTAGCGACAACGTGCTTCGTAATCACAAAGTTCTTGTCGTCTAATTCTAATTTGATAAAAGACCGGATTGCTTTCAATTAAGGTAAGTACTTATTTACAGTATATATGTGCATTTTTATGAATATTAACTATGTTAATCACTGTCTATTAAAATATGTTTACTTTTGTCCTTGTTGCACGATTAGGCTTAATCGCACAGCTTTGTTGAAGCTGGTAATGTGACAGACTTTTTCCCCAGGGTCCTGTTTTTGTGAAATTGTGACCAGCTTTTCATATTTGTGAAAAATCTAGACATAAATATGTGAATTTGAAATTATCGTTATATTCAGGATCTTATTTAACATTTTTAAGAAGATACATGGATGTAAAATACATATATTTTCTTTATGTATGTAAAAGTGGCAGGTCAGATTTTACTTTTAAATGATTATTTTGTGAAATGTTCGGTTTAAAGATGGAAAAAATTTGCGAAAAACCTATTTTTAAGACAAAGAATTTTGTGAAGGGTCCTCTTTTAGGGAAAATAATTTTGTGAAGGGTTCTGTTTTGAAATGAGAAATTTTGTGAAGGGTCCTTTAAAGGACCCAATTTTTTCCTAAACAGATCCCTGAGTTGTTTCTCATAAAAAAAAATTGTAAATTTTATTTATAAAAATAAGTTTTGAGAAATTCACGATTGTTTCATTCTGATGCTCCCCCTCCCCCCCTCCCTGTTTAATGTATTTTATCGCTAAAATATTGATATATTTTTTCATACAGAGATTAAATTATAAATTTATTAACTTAATTAAATGTTTCTCTTGTCACTAACTGATATTCAAAAATATATCAGTTAGTGAAAAGTGTAAGATAAAACTTAATATAATGTACTGACTATCGTTTGATGATTACATAATTGATTTATTTCGCCATATATGCAGTTTTTCTATAATCATCAATAAAAATCACCAGATATATTTTACTATTATTAGAAAATATTAAATATATATTTTTACTAATGTTCAAATGAAATTATTACGGCTAGCATTCAGATCTGCCTTTGTCTTAAATATACTACACTTAGCTAAAAAATGTTTTTTTTAATTACTTATTTCTTATATAAATGCATGTTACATGTATACCACACTGATTACATCCTCTTCAAATAAGGTCTAAAAAACATCATAATTCCGATTACAATTTATTTTATATTTACTATTACATGATTTATTATATTTAGTTTATCTAAATTCTATCATTATGACATCATTATCATTTAGTTTATCTAAATATAATCACATTATTCAAATAAGGTCTAAAACATCATACTTCCGATTACAATTTATTTTATTTTTATATATTTTATATTTATTATTATATAATTTATTATATTTTGGGGATTATATTTAGTTTATTTAAATATAATCACATTCATATAAGGTCTAAAACATCATAATTCCGATTACAATTTATTTTATTTTTATATATTTTATATTTATTATTTTTCTGGTATTATTTTAGTTCATCTAAATATAATAATCACATTATTTAGATGACTACGATGAATACATAATTATATTCACATTATATGGATTTTTAGGTATTTATAATAATTATTTTATAATTAGAATTATTATATTACATAATAAAACATCTTTGGTTATATTTTGAAAAAAAAATATTACATTCATATGTGTGTGTGTTGTGTATAAAATGCAAATATCTAGCAAATTTTTTAGAGCTATCATTTAAATTTTGTAATTACTTTTGTGTTAAAAATATTTAAAAGTTAGTTTTTATCTTATCATGTTTTGCATAACAAAAACAAAATATCTAAATATAAACCAAAACAAAATTATATCTTTTCAATTGCACATAACTAAAATATATATTTAATATTTTCTAATAATAGTAAACTACTACTACTGATTATAAAAAAAACACTGCATATATAGCAAAATAAATTAAATTTGTAAATATCAAATGCAAATATTCAACCAAGTATTCAGCAGTGACAAAGTAAACATATTTTAATAGATAATGATTAGCATTGTTAATATTGATAAAAATGCACATAATATATACTGTAAATAAGTACTTTAATTGAAAGCAATCCAATCTTTAATCAAAATATTATTCATTTTCATGAAAATATGCTAGAACTCAAATATGCGAGCTTTCATTTGCACATTAACAAAAAAAAAAGTGTTAATAAAACCTCAAAAGATAGCTTTTATTTTTCAATAAAAATAACTATTTTGTATTTCAAATTTTGTTACATAAAACAAATTTTTCTTAATACTAAATCCTACAGTCTTTTTTTTTTTTTTTTTTTTTTTTTTTGCGCGGGTGAAAAGCAACTAGTGTGTTTTGAATTAGTTGATCTTCAATTTTATTATAGAAGTTAAAAAAAAAAAAAAAAAAAGTCATTTAGAATTTTGTTTTATTGTGGTTGCAGGAATAGTAGGATGTTATCAGTTGAATCATTAGCCGATCTGCCGTGACGTCAAAATTGAGCTCTTAGGCATTATCTCTAGGGGGCGTTGTCTCAGCTGCTTTCACTGTATAATAAAAATATTTTTCCACGCTCAACAACTCAAAATTTTGAGACACATTTTCAGACTCATTTTTAAAAGTAAAAACATGAAACTTGGCGGGGTGATTTATGAAGAGATTTATAAGGGACCCATGTTTTTATTTTTTGTTCAAATAATTAGAAATTGATTTACAAACAATTATTTTCACAGTACGATATATATATATATATATATTGTTTCCAGCGCTATCGCTTCGGGAAATTCGGTTCAAAAAGTTCACTTTGACAGCATTTTTTGAAATATATTCTGCTTTTATCAAAAAATCGAGACAATACGGACATTATAAAGTTTCTGAATAAGAGAACCTTGCCAATTGGATGCATTTTAGAGCAAAAATGAATTTAAAAATGTGTCTCAAAATATTTGGATTTGAATACACCCTTAATATCGTGACTTTAAAATTAGTTCAAAAGCTCGTCCATAAAGGGCGCTTCGCTGTCTATTATACACAAAACATTATAAAATAGTCGCAAAATTTACTGAAAACTCACCTGATAGCGATTTTCTGTTTTGTATTCGTTTTCATATTGAATATCAGAATAGTGTCTTCGCGGTGACGGAAGAAATTTATTCTTTCTTGCATATTCTTTCGATTTAATATCAGTACTTTCTCCTGGGTTTTTCAGATATTTCTGAGTTTTATATTCATAAGCATACGTTTCATAATCTTGAGGATCATCCTCTTTTAAAGGAAATTGTCCATTAAAGCTTTTCTTATGTTCGGGATAACCATGTACTGCCCACGTTCTCACAGCATAGTCTGATTTATCTCTGTCCAAATCATTTAACTTAGATCTCCTCCGTGCCATTTTTTTTTTCAGATAGGATGTGTATTAAGAATCGAAGAAAATCCCATGGAGCTGGAAGGAAAAACGCAAATAAGTATAAAAAATCAAAATAAATCTTGATAAAATATGAAGATTTTCAAAACATTTATATTTCACTTTTTTGGAACCGTGTATCATATCAAGATATGCGCAAATTACTTTAAACAATTTTACGAATAAAAATAATGCTAAGTAAGCTGAAATAGAAAGCAGAGAACATATAAGTCTATTCATATTTAAAACTGGTATGCTGTGGTCATCACAAAACTGAAGAAGATGTGAGCGGCGTTGGCAAGGATCGAACCAAAGACCCCGGAATAGCAGACAAGTTCTGTAGTGCCGAACAAAAGACTAGCTCAATTGCTCTCTGCAAGAAACTCGTTTTACTGGCCGTGCGAGGTGGTGTTGCCAAAGTACTCCACCCCTAATGAGTAGACCATCTCGTAGACGTTGGGTGATTTATGTTCACTCGTGCTGCGTGGCGGTTGCTAGTGTGATACTGTCGCATTGCCGAGCGCAGGCATGTGGTACCGAAGATTCGCAGCATGACAGGCTTCTTGCTATGAGAGTTGTCATAGACTTCGTGCTGTGAGCATTTCATTGGCTTTATGTGCTGGGGGTGTTTTCAGTGCTATCATATATTGTTCCCATGAGGACATGATCATGTTTGTGAAGGTACGTGTTCGTTTGTTAAAGGTCATCAATGAACGAAATGCGAGCGGCGATGCCAAAGATAGAACCAGAGACCCAGGAACAGGAATGACTACCTCGAGAACTTACCTTCCCATGAACAGCAGGCGAGTTCTATAGAACCGCGACCTACTTAATACATAGTACATGTATTACGTAGGTCGCCATAGTACCGAGCAAAAGACTAGCTCGATCGCTCTCTGCTAGAAATTCGTTTTACTGCCTGTGCGAGATGGCGTGGCCACAAAACTTTCTTCTACACTATTAAGGAACTCTGTCCCATACGAACTACGCTCGACAACCTTAATCCAGACAGGTTCTAAAAGTACACTAATTTGCTCTGTTTAAAAAAAAATACAGATTACGAGAGATTGAATGATATTCTCGTGAATAGTGGTGTTTTTCTATAATCGGGTTGCCATTCATTCCTCTTTGACTGTGAAATTTTTCGGTTCCCAAGGCCGCAACCACCGCTGAGACGATTACGGAAGATTGAATGATATTCCATTAATAGTGGTGATCTTCTGTAATAGGATTACCACTCATTCCTCTTTGACTAAGGAATTTTTCGGCTCCCAAGGCCGCAACCACCGCTGTCGCAATAGCCGACGCTGTTTTGGTGATTGATTAAATAAGATCTATCACACATTTGAAAATCAGCTTGTACAAAATAAGTAAGTAAAAAATGTCTCTGCCTCCCAGACTTTTATAATAACGTCTTTTTTTTAAAACAAATATTTACTAATTTATATTTATAAAATCGCCAAATAAGCGAAAAAAGCGCACAACTGAAACTTCGTGGCGTAAATTGACAACCCTTATGTTTATTTAAATTCTCTCTTAATTTTGAATGAAGTGTAGAAGAAAAATGTTCCTTTAGACGCTATAAGAAAATCGTTTTAAATCCATTTTTTAAATATAAAGTTATTTCCCCCATTTAATGCTTTTCGCACGTAATAATTTAATCATTTTAATGTTTTCTTTCTCTTTTAATATCCGTGTGTAAAGTTTTGGAAATATTATTACTTCGGCTTTTTAAATATGACGTAATTTTCACTATTAAATGATTTTTGCGCCGTCAAAACTTCTGTACCAAACAGGAGCGGAGGCGTAGGGTACCGAGGTAGTACCGAGCATTGGACAAATTTCTGACACCAGACAGCGTTGCAAAAATTCATTTGTGGAGAATTTGCTTTGCGAATGGTTAGGGGCTGTCCATAAATGATGTCACACTTTTTTTCAATACTTTCGACCCCCCTTCCCCCTTAGTGTCAAAGTGTCGCACTTCACAATACCCCCTCCCCCCCTCTTCTCACATGTCACGCTATATTACATAGACATTAACTTGCAGTTCAGAAACAAAGCACTACGTTATAGATCACATTTCAAATTTCATTTTTAAACTTTAACTAATGACATTTGTGAGCATAACAATAAAAATGATTCGTGTACTTATTTTGTATGAAATAAAATTAAAGTTTACAACAGAAAACATAATTAATATGCAATAACGTAATACAATTAGTGATAAAATATTAATATTTTTTTTTTTGAAAAGAAAGGAATATAAGTGAAAACAAATCACATGAAAGTTGTTTTAGGCCCGATTAAAAAATACCCTCAAATTCTGGTAATTTCAAAATTTAATCTGATGACTTTCATTGATTTTATTTTAACCAAAATGTGTGATGTCACACTTCTTCTTACCCCCTCGTCACGAACTGTCACAATTTCATGAAACCCCCCCCCCCCCCTCCAAGCGTGACATCATTTGTGGACGACCCCTTACCTACATGGTTTAATATATCTTTATTGCTCATAGTGAGCGAATCTCTTGTGTTTGTTTACTTTGATGCAATGAGACATTGGACTGTCAACCTAATTTCAACTGCAGTTATCTCAGAATATATACATATTTAAATATAACTCATCTCTCAAACATTTTTTTTTCTCAACTGTCTTTATAAAAATGTAACTTTTATGTACTTTTATTCGAAAAAATAATTTTGTGTAAAAATGGTCACCTGGCATATAAAAAGCGATACGGTCAGTCCGTATTTGTTTATCTCAGTCACATGACTTGCGCGCTTTTAGGTACTTCTCCATTATCCGTCGACCACTTTCCATAAACAAACTATCGCCAAACTGTAATGCCAAGGCCAATAAACAAATAAAAGATAAATGCCAATGGAATGTCAAAACAAGAAATTTGGAAAAGCCCCACTCACTAAAGTGTCAACTATCAGTAACTTTACTTTAAGCAATAAAATTTGCAATATATTAATGAAAACAGAAAATAATAATCTTGGATAATTATTTATTTACATTATTTTTCTTAATTATCCTTCTCGGGTGATGGATAATTTTTTCTGATGTCAGTGGAAATTGATATAGTGTATGTAACTACATGCATCGCAACATTTTTTTCGAGGCGTTTTTTTTTAATATCAGGACGTCGCCGTTTAATGACGTAACTGTTATTTTAATTAACGAAATCTATACTTTTATATAAAGAGAGTACGCCTGACTGACTGAGTGCCACATCAACGGCCAGCTGAAACGACTGAAGTTAGGATCACGAAATTTGGACAGTAGATTACTGTTATGACCTAGGCAAGCAATAAGAAAGGATTTTGAAACCCCCCCCCCCCTGTAAAGGGGGGGGGGATTTTCAAAATCCTTTAATCCATTTAATCCCCCCCTGTAAAAGGGGGGTTAAATGTGTGGTCGAGTGGTTTAGGTGATTTCGCCATATCTCAGCAGCAGTTTTAGGTAGGAGCGCGAAATTCAGGAAAACAAATACACTAAAAAAAATGATTAAACACGTATTTCAGACATTTTAGAAATTCTCCTCCTAAGGGGTAAAATGGAGGGCGGGTCGAACGTTTTAGGTCATTTCGCGATATCTCCGCAGCAGTTTTAGGTAGGAGCATGAAATTCAGGATAACAAATATACTAAAAAAGGGGTTAAACACGTATTTCAGCGATTTTAGATATTCACCCCTAAAGGGGGTTAAATGGGGGTATCGAACGTTTTAGGCCATTTCGCCAATCTGAGCAGCAGTTTTAGTAGGAGCATGACATTTAGGATAACAAATCTACTAAAAAAATGGTTAAACACGTATTTAAGTGATTTTAGAAATTCACCCCCTGAGGGAGTTAAATGGAGGTGGTCGAACGTTTTAGATCATTTTGCGATATTTCAGCAACAGTTTTAGGTAGGAGCAGGAAATTCAGGATAACAAATCTACTAAAAAAATGGTTAAACACGTATTTCAGCGATTTTAGAATTTAAGGGGGATCGAACGTTTTAGGTCATAACTAATAAATCAGTAAAACACCATTAAAAATAAAGATAAATGGCGAATTAAAAATCACTTGAGGACATAAAAACACGTGGAATGAATGCATCTGACATCAAGTGATTGTGATGCAATGATCATGCATTTTTGGCGTTAAATCCTACACTTTGGCGATATTTTTTTTAATGAAAAGTGACGAAATAATGGAGAAGTACCCACTTTTATTATCTTAATTTTTCATTACTTGTTAAGATATCCAAGGGAAGAGTTCCGTATCGTGTACCGGTTGGGAGAGATTGGCGGAAAAACATGTTTTTTAAATATTTATAAACGTACGTTTATCATGCTTTTGCGCCATCTTTAAAAAAAAGTACTATGATAAAACGAAATTTTATCGCCATTTTCGATATTTTAACAAGTAATGACAATGCATAAAACCTGGCAGGCTACGCCCGTTTCGCTGGTTGATTTTTCCAAACGAACCTCAAATGATTAAAACATCTTTTAGTTCCACCTTCCAACGCCAAGGGGCTCATTCTGTTCTAAACAAACCTCTTTACGAACGAAACCTCCGGAACGGGTCCCCGCTGCCTACGGCACCGTATAGCAGGTGTGGTGCAAACGCACTGCAAAAAATATTAGTTCCACCTTCCACTGCTCGGGGGCGCCAGATCTATATACCTTTAACATTAACGCAATGTTTAAATTACGACCCCCTCAAATTTAACCAAAAACTTTTAACATTAACAAATATCGGTAACTTCTGAAAAAGAAACAAAATGGCGCGTTTTTTGGTTTGACTTCGCGCTTTATTTTCTTTCATTTTCAAAAAGTAGCTATATTTTTTACAAAAAATGAGAAGAATTACCGGCCGACTTTTACAAAAATTGGATTTTCGGATGCAGAAAATTTTTCTACATAATGTGTAGCGAGTTTTAAATCGATACCTCAAACACTTTTCTTAATATTCGCAAATTAGTAAACACAAACCACTCGTGCCATCGGCAAAACAGAATTAACCGGTTTTTCGCCGCCACGTACCTTAGCATTTTGGTGGATAAATGTTTATGACATCCCGTCAGTTGAAACTGATCTATTATACGCAACTATGTATCGCAGCATTTTTTTCAATGCTTTTTCTCTTTTAATATCTTGACGTCGCTGATGATTAATGATGTAATTTTTATTTTAATTAATGAAATAACTAACAAATCAGTAAAACATCATTAACTAGTCCGATGTACCAATCCCAAAACTTTCTTCTATCTCATACAATTTTCACATATACCGAAAACGAATAAGCAACAATTTACGTCAAGGTCTAACTGAATCTAAAGTTTTATTAAATTCCGTGCATTAGTTCTTCAGATATGAATACCGCTAAAATTGTGTAAATCCTGAAAAATGCAGCATAGCAGCGTCACCTGTTGGCAGATTTAGACCAAACAACAACTTATGTCAACGTCTAACTGAATCTGAAGTTTGATGAAAATCCGTGCATTAGTTCTTGAGATAAAGTTATCGTGAAAATCATGACAAAAGTAGCATAGCAGCGCCACCTGTTGTGCTATTTACACCAAAACCTAATCAGCATCTATTTATGTCAAGGTCTTACAGAATCTGAAGTTTGGTGAAATTCCGTGCATTAGTTCTTGAGATACAGCTATCGTAAAAATCATGAAATAAGTAGTATAGCAGCGCCTGTAGAGATATCTACACCAGAACGTAATCAGCATCTATTTATGTCAAGGTCTAACGAAATCTGAAGTTTGATGAAAATAAAAGCATTAATTCTTGAGATAGAGCTATTGTGGAAATCGCGAATAATGCAGCATAGCAGCGCCACCTACTGGGCGATTTTCACCAAAAACAAATCAGCATCAATTTATATCAGGGACTAACTGAATATAAAGTTTTATTAAATTCCGAGCATTACTTCTTGAGATAGAGCGCCCACAAAATTTTTGTCACATACAGACAGACAGACTCACAGACAGACATTTTCTAAAAACAGTCAGATCGTGTTCAGGACCGTCTAAAACGTATAAATCCGTCGAAAATTTTCATGAATCCAATTCTTTCTTCTGGTAAAGATAGAAGAAAGTAAAAATACAAATAAACGTCGAATTAAAAATGAAATAACAAATACGTGTAACGCATCTGAAGTCAGGTGAATGTGACTCCACGATCATGCTTTTATAACGTTAAATCTTATAGTTTGGCAATTTTTTTACCATGGGAAGGTGTCGACGGATAATGGAGAAGCACCAAACAAGTATATTTAACAAACCTAATAAAGCTTTTTGTAATAAATAATTGTTATTTCTTGGGGGAAATTTGCAAACAAATAATAAACGAACGAAAAAAACCTACCGAAAATAGCTTGTGGGAATCCCAGGAAAGAAATATCTCATATAAATAGCACTTAAAATCATAAAATCGAGAAGTGGTTTGTATAAAAATGCAAAAAAAATATATGCTTTATATATATATATATATATACCGGGTGTCCCACAAATGACTGATGGATTTTAAAATTCAATAACTAGCAAACGGTGACAGATATTTAAAAAATTCTTGCAGGAGGGTTATGTATGATGTCGGGAGTTTTTTTACTGTGATTCTTGATTTTAGTTCGAATTTCAAACAATAGATGGCGCTGACAGCGGTTGGCGCTCATTAGAGGCCGAAACTGACGTCACTCAGCATTGATGCGAAGAAAGGAGATTAAGGCTATGGAGTGGATCTCATTCGCCAGTACAATCTTGCTCTAAGGCCCCGATTCTGAACTCATTTAATATGATTTCAATGGAATGAAATGTTGCCATGGAAACAACAAATTCTTTGATAGTAGAATACAGCGTTCAGATCAGGGCATGAATTTAACAAGCAGTATTCGAGTTGCAGGCGATTTTACATTTATGAAGTTTTATTTTCCCGGATTAAATTACTTTTTATGGCCTGATTTAAAGAATATTTTGTTCATCGTATTTTAAAACTACTAGGTGAAAAGATCATTTTCAATAAATAGTGTACACGCTTTTAAAAGTACTCACTAGCAGATATTGTAGCAAGATCTCTTCACCTAATTTTAAAATATGATGCATAAAATATTCTTTAAATCAGGCCATAAAAAGTAATTTAATCCCGGAAAATAAAACTTAATAAATGTAAAATCGCCTGCAACTCGAATACTGCTTGTTAAATTCATGCCCTGATCTGAACGCTGTATTCCACTATCAAAGAATTTGTTGTTTCCATGGCAACATTTCATTCCATTGAAATCATATTAAATGAGTTCAGAATCGGGGCCTTAGAGCAAGATTGTACTGGCGAATGAGATCCATTCCATAGCCTTAATCTCCTTTCTTCGCATCAATGCTGAGTGACGTCAGTTTCGGCCTCTAATGAGCGCCAACCGCTGTCAGCGCCATCTATTGTTTGAAATTCGAACTAAAATCAAGAATCAGAGTAAAAAAACTCCCGACATCATATATAACCCTCCTGCAAGAATTTTTTTAATATCTGTCACCGTTTGCTAGTTATTGAATTTTAAAATCCATCAGTCATTTGTGGGACACCCGGTATATACTAGCTGTTACCCGTGACTTCGTTCACGTAACATTAAAAAAAGAATAAATGCATTAATTTAGCAAAGCATTTCATTCGATAATTAAAAACATATATAGTTAACCAAATCTTTATCATATTTTATAGGAGACAATACGGTATTTCTTTGCTATAGGGGCCTTAAATAACCAGTCTTAAAAAAGTGAAATTTCATGCCAGATAATATATACAATCGCGAAAATGAAACTGCAACCAATTATTATCCTCTAAAATAAAAGCGTAAGTCATGTGACTGTCATCAACAGTTCCGGGATGGCCGTTTCACTTTTTCATATGCCAGGTGGCCATTTTTATTCAAAATTATTTTTTCGAATAAAACTGCATAAAAGTTACATTTTAAGAAAAATCGTTCAAAATAAATTAATATTTGAGAGGTGTCTTATGTTCAATTATGTATATATTCTGCAATAACTTCAGTCAAAATTAGGTTCACAGTTCAAATTCTCTATTCATGAAAGTAAACAAAAAAGAAAAGATTGATTCGTCGTCAACATTTAAAATATTAAATCATGGAGGTAATCATTCGCAAAGCAAGTTCTCCGCGAATGAATTTTTGGACCGCTGCCTCGCGTCAAAAAAATAATTCGCACCAGTGAGACAATCAATGTTTACCATAATTATGTGCTATACAACTCAACTTCCTTCTGGACCTTTTCTTGACGTAAATTGAACTCATGTAATAATATTTAATGAATCAGATTTTTAGCATTTTTAAAATCGCTAATACAGATTTTATTTATCGCGTGTACAAATTAGAAACAATACTTCGACTTTGAAATCAAATGTTTTGATTTATGATATTCTTTTTTTTTTCTTCTATTTAAATGAAAAGTGTGAAGTATTTTAAATTTATGTAATATAAGCATTTCGGATTAAAGTTAAGTATTTTAAATGAAATGAGTGACAGGTTAATAATTTAAAATTAAATTAATGTAGTATGAATGATGGTGATGGGAACAATATTTGGCGATTTATCATCTGCTGCCGGCTAACAAAAATACTCATAATTAAAAAAGGAAATAAAAATAAATAAATGATAGTTTGATGTAAATAAATATTGATATACATATCAAAAATAATTTATAGAACTAAAAAAAAATAAAAGTAAATAAATAACAATTTCCATAAAAAAATTTTCGCCAAATTCGCGGAGGGAAAAATCGCTCCAACGTGTGTATGTGACACCTGTGCCCGAAAAATATGCGAAATGCTACCATGATCGCAAAAGTTTATGACTTGTCTATTAGAATCTTCCGATTTGGCGAATAATTAAGGGAAAATTAAATTAGGAATAAATGTAACGTGTTGCAATGTTTAACATACATTTAGGGAGACCAAACTGGTCGCCAGTGGCGGCTAGTGAAAAAAGAAGGACCCAGTAAAATCGTGAAAATCGACGAATCCCTCTTCGTAAAACGAAAAATAACACTGAGAGAATTCTTCAATTACAACAGTGCATTTTTAATGGTATTTGGTGTGAAATTTGTATATATATTCGATTCTAAATGGGCATTATTATATTGTTTATTTGTATAGACATGTGTTATATATTTCTTACTACATTATTACTTTATGTCTTGTTTATGTAATATATTAAACTAGCGGCCCGTCCAGGCTTTGCACGGGTAGACAATGTAATTTTTTAGTACATTTGTTTTTCTGAATTTCGCGCTCCTAGCAAAAACTGTTGCTGAGATATGTCGAAATGACCTAAAACTTTCGAATCCCCTTTTAACCACCTTTGGGTGGTGGGGGGGGGGGGGATTTCTAAATCCACTAAAATACGTGTTTAATCATTTGTTTAGTAGATTTGTTTTCCTGAATTTCGCGCACCTACATAAAACAGCTGATGAGATATGGCGAAATGTTCTAAAATTTTCGAAACCACCCCTTTTAAAACCCTTGAGGGGGGATTTTTATAATAACTGAAATGCGTGTTTATCCATTTTTTAGTAGATGTGTTTTCCTGAATTTCACGCTCCTACCTAAATCTGCTGCTGAGATATGGTGAAATGACCCAAAACTGTTGGTCGACGGGATAATAGAGAAGTACCAAAAATAAACTATAAATTATTATTTAAAAAAACTATAAACTAGAATAAATAAATAAACTATATGGTTGTAAAAGAAAAGACTACTGTAATTAGTATAATTGGCGCCATGCTTGGCGCAGTCGTATCTGCTGACCTGGCCGGATAATACGTAAGTACCATTTTTTTAATCAAGACCTCCTTATCATGGTATATGATAAGGGATATGATCTATGATAAGGGAGTCTTGTTTTTAATATTAAAGAAGGCACAGATAAAAAATCTCGTTCAGAACTGTCATTACAATTTAAATCTCACCAAACTATAGGATTTAACTCCGAAAATGCAGTCCCATTCACTTGACGTCAGAAGCATTAAACGTGTTCGTTATGCCATGAAGCGGTTTTTAATTCGACATTTACCTGCTTTTTCATTATGTTTTACCGATTTATTAGTTATTTCGTTAATTAAAATAACAAATGCGTCCTTAAACGGCTCTGCCATGATATTAAAAGAGAAAACGCAATGAAAAAATGTTGCATTGCATAGTTAAGTGCAATAGATCAATTTCAACTGACGTCACAAACATTTATGCACCAGACGAGAAGGATAATTAAGAAAAATAATGTAAATAAATGAATATCCAAATTTTGTTTTTCTGTTTTCACTAATATATTGTAAGTTTTTGCGTTTAAACTTACTGATAGATGACACTTTGGTGAGTGGGGCTTTTCCGATTTTTTTTAAATTTATTTATTTAGTTATTTATTTTAATATTCCAATGGCAACATTCTTCCATTTGTTTATTTGGCGTTACTGTTTGGCGATAGTTTTTTTGTTATGAAAAGTGGCCGACGGGATAATGGAGAAGTATCATTATATTTACATAATATTTCATCTACAGAAAAATATCGTTTAAAAAAATCAACGCCAAAGGCTGAAGATCGCAACCGCAACAACCAGATCGAAACATTTATCGCAAGAAAGAAAAAAAAAAAAAACTCGCCAAATCTACCGGCAAAAGATATAGGGTTGGGTTGGGTTGATTGTTGACGGCCAATTATCTGCACTTGGGATATAGGCCCGGGGGAAGTGCCCTTCGTGGGGGTCTTTCTAAGGGAACCTAACCCGTATTTACGCATGGATAAATCCACGGCTCGAAGAAAACCACGAAAACTCCGAACGATTAGGCCGACGGGCGCGATTGGGATCGAACCCAGCACCTCCCGTCTACCAGCTTCGAGAGCACAACCTCTCAGCCACTGGTGGGGCGCAAAAGATATAGGACTTTTCCCATATTGTAACACAATACATTAATATTGTATGTCAACTTTAAACCTTTTAGTGACTCTCACCGACTCTTTCTTTTGTTTGAATATTGAACATTATTTTAATTCTTGGCACGTATTTTGCTTTTGTTTAAGTCAACTAATTATTTGTATTTGTATTTAACGATTAGCAAATAGTATTAGTTTTACATCAAGAATTAAAATTCGAAAATGTGATAGAAACGGCTTAGCTCAAACTTTTAATTAGTAAATTATAAGTTTAAAAAAAAAAATTCCTATAAAATAATGAAACTCACCTTATTTTCACTTCTAAAGCTGTGATTTCAGTAAATTTTAATATGTTGCCAGTTGGAAAGTTGCCATTACCTTCATTCAAAATAACTAGTGATAATTAGTAAAAATAATGATTAGATTGGTATCTAGACCAGTAGCGTCATGCGCATTTAAAGAAAAATTGGGGGGAGGGATAAAATTGTTAATGATAAAACCCTCTCTCGAAGAGAAAATAACGAGAATTAAAATGACATGATGATTTAGATCAGAGGTTCCCAAAGTGTACTCCACACAGACATATAGTTCCAATTTTAAAAGCGTTTAAAATGAGGTAAATATTCATGTTGTGGCGTTAATTAAAGTAAAAAATTAATTTTATAAAAATTACGAAATGTAACTTTATACGGTCCTCATAGTTATATTTAGTAAATATTTGCACATATCATAACAAATACAACACAAAAAGTTTGACTTCTGTACGACAAAAATTGACACAGTTATTAAATTTCACAGTTTGAGATTTTTTCACATGATTTTGTCTTTTATTCAGGGACCAGTTAAAAAATGAATTAGAGTAATTCGAGATCGAAATCAGGGTGCAATGTCCTTTTTACGGCAAAACTACCCTTAGCCGGTATCGCTAAATCGGTGTATCACCAAAATGAGTTATTTCATCTAAAAATTTGAGCTGACTTTGAGGAGTCGTATACAAAGCGAAGAATGAAATATTGAAATTAAACAGAAAAATAAATATCAATTTATCATATTAGAAAACGGTCTACTATAAAAAATGAATACATCAAATAACGGGCTGCTAGGGCAAAAATTCATATTAGCCTAGAAGCCACAACTACTTAAAGCAGAGTGTTTAAGGATTAATGTCTACACACATACAGAAAGAAGTCAAAATAGAACTTTAAACAAACTTTATTAAAAACAATTAAAAACATTATTGAAGAAATTTAATATATTAATTAAGGCCATAACTTCGGCCAACAACTTAAATAGCTCATTAAATGAGCATTTACTTATAACAATCACATGTAACAAGACGAGCCAACTAAACATGAAGTCGCTCCAATATATACTCTCTTGTCAATTCAAGATAAACTCTGTTACAGTGAAGCATGCAGTTATACAAACCAACCACTCAGGAACTAGTGTACGTCATCGGCACGATGACGCAATACTGAAACAGAGATACAGTCATTCATCTCCAGATGCGTGGAATTCGTAAAAGTATGACGTCATATCGTCAAAGAAAAAGAAACGCTCGTAAGCTGCGTCTGAAAACGATTTCGTAACGAGACTGAAAACAAACAACGATATCGAACAGTCTCAGAATTCAGCCACAAAGCACAACGACATTAAACAATGACGTCGACACCGATTTAGACATCGGTAAGAACGCCGCGACATGGACATCAATGGCCCCCCTTCCACTCATCTGGACGATGTTACAAACGTGTACAAAAATGAAACTAAGTTCAAAAACTTTATATACAGTTTCATTAGAAACTTTATTTTTCAAAAGATGTCAGGTTTTTTTCCCCTTCCAGTACAGCAAGATCCCAGACCAACAAGAAACAAAGTTAAGTATAAATAGAAAAAGTCAAGCATTATATATAAATTAACTTTAATTTTCAAAAATTTTCTTTCTAAACTTTTCTAGTGTATTTTTAGTAGGTGGTTTAGTAAAATAATCAGCTAAGTTTTCTTTACTAGATATATACTTTAAATTAAATAAATTTTCATAAACTAAGTTTCTTAAAAAGTGATATCTTACATGTATATGTTTAGTTTTACTGTTTTCTATAGGAGAGTTAGAGGTCTATAGCTGCTCTATTATCACAATATAAGTTAAACTCTGAAAAATGAGATGGAAATATTTTTAGTTCTTTACCCTCTTTAATTATGTTAATTATCCAAATAAGTTCCTTAGCAGCATCAGTTAAGGAAACGTACTCCGCTTCCATAGTTGAAAGAGCTACACAACTTTGTTTAGATGTTCGCCAAGAAATTACTGCATCATTCAAAAATAAAATAAAACCCCCAATTGATACTCGATCGTCTCGGTTAGATGCATACTCGGCGTCACTAAAACAATTTATTGAAAAATTATCATCTATATATATATATAAAAGAAAGTCCTTTCTGGCTAGATGATCAACGCACAAACTACTGAACCTACAAAGACGAAACTTGCAGGAAAAATACTTCTTAGTATGTAGAGGCGCACTAAGACGGGATTTTCCAAAACTCCACCCCTAAGGGGGGTAAAAAGAGGAACCAACTTTTAAAAAATTCCTTAAAAATCGGGTATTATTATAGTTACGTGGCAAATGATAACATATTTTAATGTATTTTTGTATGCTGAATCGAATGGTATCAATTAAATACTCATAAGTCAAATAGTTCGTGAGATATTGCATATTTTTCTAATTTGGCGAAGTCTTTGACGTCAAAATCTAGCAATTCTAAATATACAAGTCATATAATTTCTAAAAATACGTCCGTTACTATAGCAATGGAAGAAATTCAAATTAAATCTTTTTGTTTATTTTTGCAGATAGAAACATTAACTGCTCAATTGGGAATTGAATATTATTCTTACGGATATTTATGTAATTGTGTATTATTATTATTTCTACAAAAGCCACGATTTAAAATAAAATGTGATTGCTAAAATAAAGTTTCGAAGGTCTGTTTAGTATTATATATTACTTCTTTATTTATTTTCAGTCTCCAGCCATGTTTCCCCTTTACTTTGGGTACATCTCAATTATACCGTCGACCACTTTTCATAAAAAAAAAAAAAAAAAGAAAATCATCGCCAAACATAAACTCCAAATAAACAAATGGAAGAATGTTGCCATTGGAACATCAAAATAAATAAATAAAATAAAATAAATTCGAAAAAGCTGCACTCACCAAAGTGTCCAGTAAGTTTTAACACAAAAAAATTACAATATATTAATGAAAATAGAAAAAAAAAATCTTGCATATTTATTTATTTACATTATATTTCTTAATTATCCTTCTCGGCTGGTGAATAAATGGTTGTGACGTCAATTGAAATTGATCTATTGCACTTAAGGCTCCTCTTCAGTAAACTTCCCGATTCCCCTCCCTAATGTTATTCCTATGGCCGTAGGATGCATTCGTATTTTTAAAATATCTCCTCAGAAAATTAATATTTTTAACTTCTGTTTTCTTTGTATTGTTCTTAAATAATGTCTCTTTTTTTCTTAGTTATCAAAATATTTCTAAATTATGTGTTTAATTTACATTTTTTTGTTTTAAAATCTTAGCGAAACTGAATAAGATTTTAACGTTTCATATAAAATTAAGTATATATTTTAGAAAAAAATTGACAACTAAGAAAAAAAGAGACATTCTTTAAGAATAGTACAAAGAAAACAGAAGTTAAAAATATTAATTTTCCGAGGAGATATTATAAAAATACGAATGCATTCTACGCCCATAGGAATAACATTAGCGAGGGGAATCGGGAAGTTTACTGAAGAGGAGCCTTAACTATGAAACGCAACATTTTTACAATGCATTTTCTCTTTTAATGTCATGGCACAGCCGTTTAAGGACGCAATTTTTATTTTAATTAACGAAGTAACTAAAATATCAGAAAAACAAAATGAGAAATACAGGTAAATGTCGAATTAAAAACCGCTTCATGACATAACAAACACGTTTAATACTTCTGACGTCAAGTGAATGGGACTACATTTTTGGCGTTAAATCTTATAGTTTGGCGATAGTTTATTTTATGAAAAGTGGTCGATGGGATAATGGAGAAGTACCAAATAAAGTGTCGAAGGCCTGATTAGTATTATGTATTACTTCTTTATTTGTTTTCAGTCTTCATACATGTTTCTCGATGTGTATTCATACGATTTCGGGCTAATTTTCCGCAATCGGATACCTCGCCAATTGGCGTATTAGCGACAATGTTGAAAGAATCTTTTATGTTTGAAGCGAAATCTTCATGATGAATCCCTGTTACAGAAAATCATATCATCTTCTACTTTGAGTATAAACCGCATATACACATTTTAATCAGGTAATGTGTTTTGAAAGGTTTTAGCGTATAGCTTTTCTACGTTGCTTTGTTATAGAGCTAAAGAGGAATGCTCTAAAATTATGTGAACCCGATTATTAAAGATTACTTAAAAAAAATCTACTGAACAAATTTTAATGGAAGTGAGTTTTCAGGTATGGTTAATGATCCTATAACATATCATTCTATGTTGCTTAGTGATAGAGCTAATGGGAAAGTGATTGGGAAAGGTGAATGCAATTATGAAAGATATATCTACTATGTATTTAAAATGCTAATTCGTTTTTCATTCCGACCGTTTATAATTGTTGTTTGAGTTCTGCTGTACGGACTTTGGTGGGATTTACACTGTTAGTTAGGCAATTTTGTGGGGATAGCTGGTACTTCTCTGGAGCAAATTTTCCTCTGCGTTGTGTTTTCTGAAGCGAAAGCTTGACAACGAATCCGATTACAAAAATCATATCATAATCATCTATAATATTTATAAAGCGCAAATTCTTATTCCATTCCGATCGGTTAAAACTCAGGTTCTACCGAACAGATTTTTATATGGTTTCACTGTTAGTTAGGTAATTTGTTTTAGAAAGGTTTTAAAATAAAGTACATTGTTCTACATTGCTTATTTATAGAGCCACGGGAGTAAGTTATAGATAAAATTTGGTGAACCCGATTATGAAAGATTACGTTTTTTAAAGTTCTACTGAACTTATTTTGATGGGAGTCTCGAAGTGTGATAATATTTCAGGAATTGATTTTCTACATTGTTTAGTTATACAGCTATAGGAGAAAGTTGTCAGTGGTGTAGTCGTAAAAAAAACAGTGCATATACTCTATAGACAGAGGATATATACTAGAGAGTATATATTATAGCTACGGACGGTGTGCAGAATTTCGTCTTAAAAATTCCAGAAGGTTGACGGCGTATACCAGCATATACTTTCTACAAAATCCCTGAGAGTTCTATCAACAGGTGAAGATGATTATGAAAGATACTTTTATCTGTCTACTGTATATGTATAATTCAAAGGGAATTTCGATCCTGCCGCTTATACCTTGAATTCTGCTGAATGGATTTTGCTGGAACTTGCACTGTTAGTTAGCTAAATTTTGAGGGGAGGTTTTAGTGCATAACATATAGTTCTATGTTGCTTAGTTAAAGAATTAGGGGGGTCGGGGGCATTTCAATAATCAGTTGAACCCAATTATAAAACATTAGACTTTTTTAAAGATTCTGCTGAATGGATTTCTATGGAACTTGCATTGTTAATTTTCCAGGGATAGTTTTAGTATATTGCATATCGTTATATCGTTCTTTAGAAAATCATACTGTAAATGATTAAATTAACGAGTTGGTCTTTAACAGCCTAAATTTTGTGTAACGCATTAGAAAATATAACAGCGTAATGGCTTTCGTATCGTTTTACACCAATGCGGAAGGACATGAAGGTAAAAGTTCATGTTTCTTTAAAACACACAATCAAATTCACCGATATATTTCGTTTGATTCAAGTTTTTTGAGAAACTGACCAGCGTAGCGAGCAAAGCCTGCTAGGTAATAATAATGGTTAATTTTATCTGTATATAAAATTCTATATTATGTAAAAGAAAGTCCTGACTTGGGAGATCATCAACGCACACTCCAAACTACTGAAGCTACAAACACGAAAATTGCGGGGAAAATACTTCTTAGGATGTAGAGGCGCAATAAGAAAGTTTTCCTAAAATTCCATCCCTAAAGGGGTTAACGAACAATAACAAAATTTCTTAAAAATCGGGTTTTATATTTATTTGTCAAATGATAACATATTTCAATGTAATTTTGCATGATGAATCGAATGGTACTAAATAAAAATATTCTAACTCCAACAATTCGTGAGATATTGCACATTTTCGAATTTGGCGTTGCCTTTGGCGACAAAACCTGAAAATTTATTGCATTGATCGCCAAGTGCTATTTTTTAAAATGCATTCGTAATTGTTAAAGATCAAACAATACTTGGCGATTTATAAGATACTGGATAAGAAAAAAATCACCTGATATTTTGATTAGATGAAATCTCAATAATGCCAGTTTTCGGGCTCTTTGTTTTAACTTTTTTGTTTGCTTCGGGAATTTGGAATTGAATATTATTCGGTATTTTTATGTTAGCTGGGTGCCAGTGATCGCCAATTTTTTTTAATCTCGCCAAGCCTTTTTTTTTTTTTTTTTTTTTTTTTTTTGCTAATCTTTTAACGTTAGCTAATAACAACTAGATATTATTTTAACATTGCGATATAATATCTTAAAAAACTTATTTAAAATAACTAAAATATAATCATAATAAAATACATAAACACAAACATATCCATACAAATAAAATGTCACCCAAAATGTTCGAATTCAAATGATGCCAAATGAAACAAGATTTGGTGAGTTTTTACTGGCGCCCAACAATATAAAAGTACCTATTATTCTTACGGATATTTATGTAATTGTGATTTTGAAATAAAATATGCTTGCTGAAGTAAAGTTTCGAGGGTCTGTATGGTTTCGATATTGCACATTTTCTATAATTTGGTGATGCCTTTAGCGCCAACTCATCAATATTTCTAACATTACAAGTTATAATTTCTAAAAATGCATCCATTACTATATCTTCTTTACTACCACCACTGCAACATATCCAGGGAGTCTCATCCTGCCACTTCAAGGCACGGCACGAGGTGCAGGGTAACTGAGATCCGAGATCAACAGCCTTATTCCTGAAATAATCAATATGAGGATCATAATTAAAGCCAGACAAATACTTAGTAGTCCAAAGCAATAATTTGATATGCGATCTCTTTTCATATTTTCCTGTAGCTGTCTGACCAAAAGCGTACATTGTTGGATGAATACAATTCACCGGTATATTTAGTTTGATTCAAAATTCGTTTGGAGAAACCGACCAGCGTAGCGGGCGAAGCTTGCTAGTATATATATATATATATATATATATATATATATATATATATATATATATATATACTATTATATAAAGAGGAAACGGTGACTGACTGACTGACTCATCAACGCCCAGCCGAAACTACTAAAGTCAGGGTCACGCAATTTGGACTGTAGATTGCTGTTATGGTCTAGGCAAGCAACAAGAAGGGATTTTTGAAAATTCTCCCCCGAAGGTGGTTAAAGGGGGGTTCAAATGTTTTAGGTTATTTTGCCATATCTCAGCACCAGTTATAGGTAGGAGCTTGAAATTCCAGAAAACAAATCTACTAAAAAAATGATTAAACACCTATTTCAGCGATTTTAGAAATTCCCCCCAGATGGGGGTTAAAGGGGGGTGGTCGAATGTTTTAGGCCATTTCGCCATATCTCAGCAGAAGTTATATATAGGAGCGCGAAAATGAGGAAAACAAATCTACAAAAAAATGATTAAACATGTATTTCAGCAATTTTCGAAGTTCCCCAACCGGAGGGCGTTAGATAGGGGTCGAATGTTTTAGGTTATTTTGCCATATCTCAGCAGCAATTTTAGTTAAGAGCACAAAAATCAGGAAAACAAATCTACTAAAAACATGATTAAACATGTATTTCAGCTATTTCAGAAATTTCCCCCCCGGAAGGGGTTAAAGGGTGGTGGTCGAATGTTTTAGGTAATTTCGCCACATCTCAACAGCAGTCATAGGTAGGAGCGCGAAAATCAGAAAAACAAATCTACTAAAAAAATTATTAAATATGTATTTCAACGATTTTAGTAATCCCCCCTTCCTGAAGTTGGTTAAAGGGGGTGGTCAAATGTTTTAGATAATTTCGCCATATCTCAGCAGCAGTTTTATGTAGGAGCGCGAAATTAAGGCAAACAAATCTACTAAAAAATTGGTTAAACACGTATTTCAGCGATTTTAGAAGTTTACCCCCAAAGGGTGTTAAAAGGAGGGTCGAATGTTTTAGATCACTTTGTCATATCTCAGCAGCAGTTTTAGTTAGGAGCGCGAAAATCAGGAAAACAAATCTACTAAAAAATAAATAAAACACGTATTTCAGCAATTTTGGAAATTCCCCCCAAGAATGGGGTTAAATGGGGGAGGGTCGAATTTTTTAGGTCATTTCGCCATATCTCAGCTTTTATGTAAGAGGGCGAAATTAATTAAAACAAATCTATTAAAAAATTAGTTAAACACGTATTTTGGCGATGTTAGAAATTCCCCCCAGAAGATGGTTAAAGGGGTATTCAAAAGTTTTGGGTCATTTCGCCATATCTCAGCAGCAGATTTAGGTAGGAGCGTGAAATTCAGGAAAACACATCTACTAAAAAATGGATAAACACTCATTTCAGTTATTATAAAAATCCCCCCTGAAGGGTTTTAAAAAGGGTGGTTTCGAAAATTTTAGAACATTTCGCCATATCTCATCAGCTGTTTTATGTAGGTGCGCGAAATTCAGGAAAACAAATCTACTAAACAAATGATTAAACACGTATTTCAGTGGATTTAGAAATCCCCCCCCCCCCCCACAAATGTGGTTAAAAGGGGATTCGAAAGTTTTAGGTCATTTCGACATATCTCAGCAACAGTTTTTGCTAGGAGCGCGAAATTCAGAAAAACAAATGTACTAAAAAATTACATTGTCTACCCGTGCAAAGCCGGGACGGGCCGCTAGTTACAAGATAAATTTAATTTTTCATATCTTGTATGATATACATAGCCAAGGACTTTTAATAAAGCTAACCAATGTATTTTACCTGGATTGCTTTGAAATTGTGAAAGAAGATTAACTACATAACTAATATCAGGACGCGTCCTGCTATAGCTAAAAAGCACAAACATCCAATTAAGTTACGATATGGAATTTCTTCCATTTCAGCAATTTCTTCATTTGTTTGAGGGCAATCCTTTTTAACCGACTTAAAAAAAGGAGGAGGTTATCAATTCGACCCGTATGTATGTATTATGTTGTTCACGCATAACTCTCGTAAATGTGCATCGATTTTGATAATTTTTATTTTGTTTGAAAGAGTAAGGATCCAAGGTGGTCTCATTTCAATTTCGTCAAAATCTGATCATTAGAACAAATTATTTTATTCAAATTTCCATTATTTTGATAATTTAATTTATATTGCAAAAAGTCCATTATTTGAATTGTTGCCAATTTGTAAAATAGCGCACATAATAATATTCCCTTTCAATTAAAAAACGTATTTACACGTGACTATCAAAAACAGAAATAAAACTTTAAAACAATAATTAAATGATCACGTGTTAAAAGCAGTAAATGTAGAAAAATACGTTATAAAAAATATACTTGCGCGTGAATATTAAACAAGTTGGAAATTGTACGTCAAACGTTACAAACGAGGTGCGTTCGTACGCACGTTTTAGAATTAAATTCATGATATCCCGTGCGTAGAACGGGTTAAACAGCTAGTTAAGTATATATTTTATGACACTGTTCATACAAATATCTTAACTAGTTATATAAATATTCAGATATATATGTATCAGCTAGTTATATAAATATTCAGATATTGATGATTTTTAATTCTGTGAAATGAATTATATCGTCTGCAGATTAATTTCTGTAATAAAATAAGCATCTCGGTCGCTTGACGATTTAACATCCATCGGAAGCTCCTATAACAAAAAAGCACCGATTTAAAAAAAAAATTCAAATTTCTTAATAAATATTTTTATTAATATCTCCTAAAGTTTTGATTCGATTTTAATAAAATTTGAAATGTCTCGACAAAATTCTGCAAAGATAATATATTTTAAATTGCAAACCATTTGGTTGGGTAGTTTTTGCGTTGTTATATGCGGACAGACAGACAGACGGACGGACCAAACGACGACTATAGGTGCTACGTATTTATATAATTACGAACGCACCTAAAAAGAAAAATAATTAAATTATATTACACGTTCAAAACATTAAATGGGAAAACTTACGTCATATTTAAAATGCTCAAATAACATTACTTCCAAACAGTTTCAATTTAAAAACATATTTATACGAGAGATTAATTTATTTGTAGCTGATATATTATGTATACTAAACTACGAAAAGTCCTTCTGGTCTATACTGGCAGGAAAAGACAGCCTACCTATTCCTTGGTTTTAAGATTTTAGCTAATTTTACTGCAAAACACCAAGCTATAAAAATGGATGGAACCCGATTACAGAAGATTCAGTCGCAGTTCTCGTCAATATTCAATTTGAATCAGAATTTCGCCAAATATGCTAGTTATAGCCAAGTTGATTTCATTTATGGCAACTTGTTTTTGTCGCCAAATTTGTTGATATTTCGCCAAATATTGCCTAGCTTGAAGAGAATTTAACGCTGGCGAACATGAATATATAGTGTTGAGAATGTGAGAGTTAGAATGATGGTTACAACAATGAAATAAAATTTGCGAGATAGCATGTTCACTAAAACTCTTAAATTAAAACCGTTTATGGAGGAATCCTTCTGTCTTGTTTCAAAATGTCAGCCACTCTAAAATTTCAAAATGCTATATCTCAGGCATTTTTTAAGGTAGAGGCAAAACAAAAATTGTTCCGGTATCCTTGGATCAAGGCTGAACATTCAATTGAAAAAAAACCTTTAGGATTTCTAATATTTTTAACGACTTTGTACATCTTGAATTTGAAATCTTTAAGTGTCTATCATAGCGCCTCCTTCTTGCCGAATATCCCCAAATTCAACTGGGACCTGCAGTCCATAGTAAAAAACACATACAAAAAATTTGGTTCAGTACTGTGGATAACCTAATACACTTTTCGATGATACAATAATTTAAATGGAACAAAAATCGCTATCACAGCTTCCGCTTTCGGCAGAATATCCGCAAATTCAAGTGGAACCTGCTGGTCACAGCCAAAAACCTATAAATGAAATTTCGTTCAATTCTAGGTTGCTTCATAACTTGACACACTTTTAATTGATACAAAGAGGGCACACACGGACAGACAGATATTTTGTAAAAACATGTTTTTCGGAATCTTTGACACCTAAAACATATAAATCTGTCGAAAACCGGAAGTTGAAAAAATTTTGATCACAATACTTTCTTCTATTTAGATAGAAGAAGGTGAGAAAAGGAGGATGTTAATAATTTGACCCAATGTATGTATGTATGTTTTAGTCCTGTTCACGCATAACTTTCGTAAATGTGCACCGATTTTGATATATATATTTTTTTGTTTAAAAGTGTAAGACATTGGTGGTCCCATTTAAATTTCATCAAATTCTGATGATTAGAACAATTTTGTTGTTAAAAAATTTTCAAAATTAAAAAATGCGTGGAACCCGATTACAGAAGATTCCTTCCCAATTCTCGTCAATCTGAATGAGAATTTCGTCAAATTAGTCAACTATAACCACGTTGGCTTCATTTATGGCAACATATTTTGATCGCCAAATTTGGCGATATTTCTCCAGTTGTCGTCCAGATTGACAAGAATTTGATTCTGTCAAAGATTTTATTAAAAAATATATATTTAATGGATAATTTTGGTAAATTATAATTTCTATTACAAATTACTTATTTATTCAGCAGATGTTGAAATTAAGATAATTGTCTATTACTGTATTAATAACTAAAAAGTAGGAAATAAAATAAACTTTTACAAAAAAAATATTAACCGACTTTAAAAAAAAAGCACTAAAAAGTATTAAATAATTCTTTAAAATTCTCTAATGACAAAATGTTATCCATTAACCACAAATCTGATATCATGTGTCGGAATAAAAATGAGAAATTTAATATGTACAGTTTAATACCCACCAAACATGGATTTTCGAGAGAATATATTTTACAAGAGATGAATATACAGACTTATAATCAGTTTACGAATATATACATATGAAAAGCAATCAATTACTTTTTGAAGTCGGTGCCAAACAACCCCAATCGATAAATTAGTAGATACTAGGTACAATATATTCACAATTCTTACTAAACTTAAGGTAGTTTGGCACCGACTTCAAAAAGTAATTGATTGCTTTTCATATGTATATATTCGTAAACTGAATCATAAGTCTGTATATTCATCTCTTGTAAAATATATTCTCTCGAAAATCCATGTTTGGTGGGTATTAAACTGTACATATTAAATTTCTCATTTTTATTCCGACACATGATATCAGATTTGTGGTTAATGGATAACATTTTGTCATTAGAGAATTTTAAAGAATTATTTAATACTTTTTAGTGCTTTTTTTTTAAAGTCGGTTAATATTTTTTTTGTAAAAGTTTATTTTTAGAAAATATAATTCCCTTTGAAATAGGCAAAGATACAATAAGTGGATAATAACTTTTAAATTGATCATAAATGTTTTCTATGTAATCCGTCTGCTGAATAGAAAAACCATTTTCAGTTTGTTCAAAATTAACTCCAAGTAGTTTAACGGTTTCCCCCAAAACTTTAATGTCGAATTTTTGTTTTAGTAATTCTATAACTTCATAAATTTGATCTTTATCCTTTCCTAACAAAAACATGTCATCGACATAGAAAAGCAAGACAATTTCGGAATTAAGAGAATAAACGCAGTTAGTCCACTCGAACTTCTTAAAATTTAAACTTTCTAAAACGGAATGAAGTTCCTAAAACCATTCTCGACCGCTCTGATGAAGTCCATACAGAGCCTTCTTTAATATGCAAACGTGATCTGGTTTTTCAGATTGTACAAAACCAACTGGTTGTCTCATGTAAATAATTTCCGATAAAGGGGCATATAAATATGCACAGCGAACGTCCATTTGAATATGGTACCATTTCAATCCACAAACTAAAATCGAGAAAAATAAACGTATTATAGTAAAATTAACTACAGGACTAAAAACTTGATCATATTGAATACCCTTTTCTTGTCGGAAGCCTTGTGCAACGAGACGTGCTTTATACCTAATTATTTCGCTCTCTTTATTACACTTAATGGTATAAACCCATCTGCTTCCCAAGATTCTAGCATTCGAAGGTTTTTCTATTAAAGTCCAAACTTCTCGATCTTTAATAATTTTAATTTCCTCCTCCATCGCACGCTTCTACGATTCAGCTTGAGGAGAACGAATTGCTTCATGAAATGTTTTTGGAACGCTCACTTGATCCCGCTTTAATTGTCATTCATTTAAATTATTTGCTTCTAATTCCTGATTTATAATGCCCGTAAAGTTATTTTTACCACTGAAGTCAAATACTTTTCGATCAAAAGGGATATTTTTAGATTCACACAATAAGTTTTAGCATCGTTTTGGGATCTTAAACGCATGTTGGTTCCTAATATACTGTAATAAATATCGGTACGCGATCCATCTGAACGAGGAACAGCTTTTAGAAACCACTCAATCTTGGGTTTAGTTAACGTAGATTTCGATCCTGTTTCTATCGGTTTTGAACTCTCCAACTCCCCCTCAATTAATTTAACTTGTTTATCGGGTTCAACACACGATTTTTCAGCATCGAAAACCTCTGAATCGTCAAAATCCAATGCATCCAAATGAAATAAACTTCGGTCAGAGACCTGTTTATTTTTAACTGGTTCCTCTATTCTAACATTGATGGTTTCGATAACTTTATCTTTTTCGGGGATCCACACACGGTAACCTTTTGTATGAAGGGCATATCCTACAATCACCCCCTTTTCAGCACGCATATCTAGTTTACCGCGATTATGTTTAGGAATCCCAACGTATGCAGTGGAACCGAAAACTCTTAGATGTTTGACAGATGTTACTTTTCCCCCAAATAATTCAAACGGCGTCTTAGTGAAATTCTTATGACATGTGCGATTCCAAGTGTAGACAAAAAATAACAAAGCCTCCCGCCAGAATCTTTTATGCAGTTTAGACTCGTTAAGTAGTGTTCTTACCGCATTTAGGGCAGTTAAATTGAATCTCTCCACAAGACCGTTCATTTCTGGAGAAAATGGGTTCGTCCGCTCAGGTTTAATGTCTCTGTCATCTAAATATTTTTCGAATTCTCCGGAACAAAATTCTCCCCCATTGTCGGTTCGAATATCAATGATTTTATTTCCAGTAAACGTTTCAGCACGCTTTTGAAACTTTACAAAGCAGTTAAAAACTTCGGATTTTTCTTTCATCAAGTAAACGTAAACTTTTCTGGAAAAATCATCGATTATAGTCAGGAAATACCTATTACCTCCTCTAGATTTAGTATTAAGCGGGCCCGCTACGTCAAGATGCAACAGCTCCAACGGTTTTATAGACCTAATTTTTCCAATTGGTTTAAAGGAAACACGTCTAGCTTTACCAATTTTGCAAGGCTCACAATTTAACTCTTCATTTTTGAGTGGAGGCATTCCCCTAACTTTATCAATGGTTCCCAATACGTAATCCTTATTTATGTGGGCAAACCGTCTGTGCCATGTTTCTAAACTGTTTTCTATATTAACCTGATTAACCTCTAAATTATGAAATTTTTTATCATTACGCTTAATATATTGAGGAAAAACATAGTACAGACCATTTTTTCGATTAACTGAAAATAATTTAACCCCATTTAAAACTACGTCTATTCGCCCATTTTTACCGACAAACGTGGCTCCTTTCTCTTCAAAGAGATGGCCCGCCATCAAATTATGTCGTAATTTAGGTGACTATAAGACATTGTGCAGTGCAACAACCTGATTTCTGCCTTTAATTTTACAATTAAATTTTATAGTTCCTCTGCCAAGAACTTCACAAGCTACCCCATTAATTGCTGCTTTCATTTCCATCCCAGAGATGGGCTCAAAATCCCAGAATAAATCTTTACGCGAGCAAAAATGGGAACTAGCGGCAGTATCAAACAACCAGGCAGTATTATCAGTATTCAGGTTACAATATGCTTCAGCTATAAAACCTACTTCACCATGTTTTCCATTAGCACCAGTTTTAACCCTTCTACAATTCTTAGCAAGGTGGCCAATTAAACCACATTTAAAGCACTTTCTAGTTTCATTAAGTTTAAAATTAAAACTGGGACCTGCTGTACTTACCAGCATTTTATTGGAAGGTCTAGACTTCTGCTTAGAAGATGGCTTAAACTTCACATTGTTACATTTATTTTCATTATTATATAAAGCAACTTCATTAAACACACTTAAATTAGAATTTTTGTTAAGTGAACAATTAAACAGTTTTACTCTTGCTTCCTCAGATAACAGTTCGTTCAAAACATTTTCGAATGTAAAGTCCTCATCCGAAAAACGGTAAATCATCTGGACGATGCCTCTGTACTCATCAGGGAGATGTCTAATCAACTGAAAAGGCTTTAACCACTCCGAAATGGGGCGACCAGCATCCTTTAATTGCATGATGATATCTCTCAATCTAGCACCATACAGATTCAGTTCCTCACCAGGCTGCAACTTACACTCGAAAAATGCGTCGGTCAATTCCACAATACGAGCATGGCTACTGGGACGAAAATGTCTCTCTAATGCTTCCCACGCTACATACGGATCCTCTATACCACAGAGTAAAGGTCTCAACTCCTTACACACATTCAAATACAGAATGGAATAGGTCCTTATTCTTTTTGCCAAATCCGTAGTACTAGGAGCCTTCGCTGGATCGGTGTTCTCGGGTAGTTTTGTGGATGCACATTCCCATAGAGATTTTTCCATCAGAAGAACACGGACATCTTCTCGCCACGTGCTATAATTAGAGGACGTCAATTTATCGATTGGAAGAAAATCGGCACTCGATGAAGACGACATCATGGACTTTAAAACTATTCAACTGAGGAACAGAAGCACAAATATCTAACTCTTCTGCATGTTGCAGGCTTCAATCCAGGCTGGGCCCATAACCCGTAACGGGCTGCTATGGCAAAAATTCATATTAGCCTAGAAGCCACAACTACTTAAAGCAGAGTATTTAAAGATTAATGTCTACACACATACAGAAAGAAGTCAAAATAGAACTTTAAACAAACTTTATTAAAAACAATTAAAAACATTATTGAAGAAATTTAATATATTAATTAAGGCCATAACTTCGGCCAACAACTTAAATAGCTCATTAAATGGGCATTTACTTATAACAATCAGTCAATTCAAGATCAACTCTGTAACAGTGAAGCATGCAGTTATACAAACCAACCACTCAGGAACTAGTGTACGTCATCGGCACGATGACGCAATACTGAAACAGAGATACAGTCATTCATCTCCAGATGCGTGGAATTCGTAAAAGTATGACGTCATATCGTCAAAGAAAAAGAAACGCTCGTAAGCTGCGTCTGAAAACGATTTCGTAACGAGACTGAAAACAAACAACGATATCGAACAGTCTCAGAATTCAGCCACAAAGCACAACGACATTAAACAATGACGTCGACACCGATTTAGACATCGGTAAGAACGCCGCGACATGACATCATCAAATACTGGAATCTACTACTGGTCAAAGTGTTCTCCATTGGTGCAGGCCCTGACTATCGCACGGGTACCCGGGGCCCATGCCCTGGGCACAAAATTCCTGAGGGGCACGAAACTTTTCATAATTTCATATAAATTTCTATTTAAAAAAATCATAATTGTGCCAAAGTTTTTAATTCTGAAAAATTAAGCATAACAAATCTAATAGTATTTTTGGGGATACAGTTTTCTAAGTTTTTTTCATTTCAGGCTCATGTCACATGAAATCTGAAATTGTGCATTCAATGTGTCATTCAATTTTATCATATTGCACATTTATTCAAAAAGTGATACAACTGAAAAAATGTGATATTTGAGATGTTAATACGATGAAATGACAAATATAGGTTATCTAGTCTCTATGGTTAAAAGCACATTTCAATAAATAATAGAAAAATATTTTATTTTTATTCCTGGAACCTTTTTTCAATTTTCCGAAAAACTTAATTTTTTGAGTTGACACTTCTCGAATAAGTGTGTAATATGTAAAAATAAAACAGTATCCGTAAATCAACCAATGTAAGGGGGCACGAAAAATTGAAGGTGCCCTGGGCACAGAAACTTGCTAGTCGGCCCTGCATTGGTGGCAATGCACAATTGAATGCGTGACAGTACTGAGTCCTGGACACGTTGGAGCATAGCAGGCAAAACCACCTTTAACCGATATCGCTAAAAATGGGTATCATCAAAAAGGTTTTTTTATTTAAAAAATTAAGCTAACTTTTAGGGGTCAAACAACATTCAAAAGTCAAATTAGGCACTGTTGAATTCAGGGAGTGGCCTGGGAGGGACATTCCCCCGAAGCAATGAAATTTCCCTCCCGGAAAATGTGAGATTTTGTGTTTTCAATGGTCAAAAAGTGCAATTTCTCCTTGGAACTCTATAATGTCCCCCGCCGGAGAAAAGTGTCTGAATGCAACACTGAAAGTAGGTATTGTTTGTTATCGGAAAATATAACCGTCCGCCCTTTTGTGAATGCGTCCATTCTGTTAAGATTTAACAAAATAGGGTTGAGTCGAGCTTATTTAGCTGCGTTTGGCTGAGTGCCAATCTTAGTGACAGCAAACTAGAACTTCGGAAAATACACATATCACCGTAACACCCCTTTCGATTGTAGAATCGTCCCAGAGTGCTAGGCGCGGTTTTCAAAAACGAACAATAGAATCGAAATCAGTAAAATAAAATATACTCACTAAATACTTGATAAATGGCAGCGGAATGCAAACGACCAACCGAAATACAACGAGCATGAAAATCAAGATTATGCAAATTACAATAGCACAGCAGCACAACGTGTTCGGGATAAAACACAAGCCACTAGCAGTGGACATGCTAATCAGCGCAGAGATTGTGATGGCAGGCTACACGTACACGCAATGTACCGAGATGATACTTATTTATGGTGAATATCAAAGGAATGCCAGAGCGGCTGCGAGGGTTTATTTAGAGCGTTTTCCTAGAGATCGACATCCAACGCATGAAACAATAACAGATGTATTGCACCGTCTTAGAGAGACCGGCTCTATTGTACCACGACGCAGAACAAGTAGACGCGCAAGGTGTAATGTTCGAGTGACGCCGACACTGGAGGAAGTGCTGGCATTCGCCCTTTTAAATTCACAAATGAGCACGGCGGAAATAAGCGAGGAATGTGGATACACGCGTCAGCGTGTCTGGCAGTTATTACATGCACATGGTACGCATCCATATCATCCAACACTGGTGCAAGCATTGATGTTGGGTGACCACGAAAGACGGTTTGATTACTGTAATTTCATGCTTAATACTATAGAGAAAAATCCATCGTTCCTTTGTGACATGACATTCTGTGGACAAATGAGGCAACGTTTACACAGAGTGGTATTGTGAACGTGCAAAATGTGCATTACTGGTTTCTGGAAAATCCTCACATCGCCCGCACAGTATGACACCAGGTACGCTGGTCAACGAACGTGTGGTGCGGTATATGAGGAACTCAGATTGTTGGACCCATCTTCTACGATGGAACCCTAACGGGCGAACTTTACCTGCACCTACTACAAAACACGGTACGTGACTGGTATGAAGAGCTGCCTCTCCGAAATGCATGCCAGGTGTGGTTTCAACATGATGGGGGCCCTCCGCATAAAGCATCAAACGTCCGTGCGTATCTGGCCAACGAATTCGGTCAACAGATCATTGGATATGGTGGTCCGGTAGAGTGGCCACCGCGTTCACCGAACTTAACTCCCATGTACTTCTACCTCTGGGGATACATCAAGGCACATGTGTATGTGACTGAGCCTACTTCTCTGGTTGATCTGAAGCAGCGCATCATCATTGCTTGTCGCACAGTTACACCTGCTATGCTCCAACGTGTCCGGGATTCAAGTACTGTCACCAAGGGCGGCGCTAGCGGGGAGCATACCTCCCCCCCCCCCCCCCCGTTGGGATTCAAAATTCAGTTGTCGTCGGGGAAAATATTTTGACTTTTGGATTTCAACCCGAGTTGGGTCGGCACTCTTATGATACAAAATCATATATTAGTAAATTAATATACTCAAAATAACTTATTTTCTAATTTAGATTCCTTTATTCCGGCTATAATATCTTTTATTAAAAATTTTAAGTCTAATCAAAAGGCAATCAGTTATCTCTGATTTAATATATTTATTCCGGTACATGTAATATAGCCGTTTCCTTTCGCAGTGATTAATTTGTTCAGGCCTTTAATTGTCTGTGGTTTGTAAAAATAAAAAGAAAGAAAAATAATTATGTCAGTTTATCTGTTAGGTGACCGTGTTTCCCATCTCGATGCATTTAGTTTAACTTAACCCTTTAACGGATAAAGCACTTCAATTGCTAAAATGTTGAAATAAATGATTGGCACCGGAAATTATGAACAAATTTATTTGTACAGGGTGTTTTTTTTAAAGTTGTGAAAGTAAAACCCTATAACAAAAGAACCACTGATCCAAATGACCTAAAATTTCACCAGTATGCTCCCAAAGCAATGGGAATTTTTTAGGCGTGGTTAAAAAAAACTTAAAATTGCACCGACAGATGGCGCTGTACATGCAGTAAAGTCGGGAGACGAACTTACGCCCGGCACACGCACAGTGGCAATAAAAACATGAAGTACAGACACCTCGTGTTCATTATTCTACGGAAGTCCTCGCAATGACTGCGCCATTGACGGACCGTGCGTTGTTAGTGAAACTGTATTATCAGAATAATGGCAGTGCAGCAACTGCTCTTAGGAGATTTAGGACACTTAAGAATTTAAGAAAAGGTCCAATGACGACAGAGGGCCTACGGGAGATGGTTTCTCAAAGTACCATCCATTGTTTTCCTCCCACAGACGATATTCTTTGTTTCTGCTACCTTACAGCGCCATCTGTCGGTGCGATTTGATTTTTTTTTAATCGTGCCTAAAAAATTCCCATTGCTTTGGGAGCATACTGGTGAAATTTCAGGTCATTTGGATCAGTGGTTCTTTTGTTATAGTGTTTTACTTTCACAACTTTAAAAAAATCACCCTGTATATAAGAAAAAAGCGATATTTCACATACATAATAAATGGAAAATATTTCTATTAAAATTCTGCTGTCAATGTTGAATTTCGTAATTAAAATTTTGTGGTTTACTAGGGAAACCAATGAACGTTAAAGGCTTAAACAAAGTCATCATAATGTTCTTATTTTTTTTTTCGGCAGGATATCTGCTCCTGTCCGACGCGACGCCTTTAATTTTGCTGTTTAAAAGTTGTAATTTAATATTTGATTTCGGGTCGGCTTGGGTTGAAGTACTTCGGGTTCGGGTCGGAATGCGAAGGACGAAACTTTTTTTTATCGGCCTCTAGTTGGGGGTAGAGTCCTACATAGTGTGGGGCAAACTGAACCCAACCCGGCTCATGGTTTTGATCGTATCGGACTGACGCCAGTCTTTTTGTTGCGGGTCGGACTTGTATATTTTAACTGTGGGTCGATTCGAGTAGAGTTAACTTTAACTGTTCAGGTTGGTTCAGGTTGGTTTAGGGTTGAGTTTTGACACTTCCGGGTATGGTTCGGGTTGACCCGATTTCTCAAAAGAATCCCCGAAATATAGCTTAAAATGAAAAACTATATCTTTTTTAATATTAATTGTTTCGAGAATATTTTTTGTTTCGAGTCTGGTTTCGGGTTGAAGTATTTCAGGTTGAGGTCGACGATTTTTTTTTTTTTTTTTGTCGATTTTGGATTAAAAGAAATTTTTTCGTGGGGTTCTGGTTGGGTTTCAGGCTGAATTTAAACGGAATTTTCAGGTCCGTGTTGGTACAACGACAACCCAACCTATTTTAGATGAAAATCTATATATTTTTTAGTTGTCTGAGTGCAACGAAGACTCATACACAGCGCAGTATTACTTTGCCCCATATATAGCTACGATGGATAGTAAAACCTTTCGTCAAGCATAACTCAAAAAATATTTAATGGATTTCGTTAAAATTTTTACAGCAGGTACCTATAAAGGTGACAACGACGTCTATTAATTACCAAGAATAAATGTCAAACCGTTTGGAAATTATATTAAAAAAATAGATAAAAAAGCACAATTAAAGTACATACGTCACTAAATTTTGTGCGTACGCCATTTTCACCGGCGGGAGATTTTCGTAGACAATCGGAATTGAAAAGTTCATGGAGTACATGAAGCAAAAAAATATGCAAGCACTAATATTCAGAACAATAAAATATATTTCAATTTAGTAGAAATCGAAAATTAATCTGGATTTTTTTCTGTTTGAAAGAAAAACCCCGCAATAACTTGGTAGACTTGGTATTAGAGATTTGGCGCAAATCTCAGCAATAGCAGCTTTTTTTATTTCGCGTGTGTAAATTAAAAAAAAAAAAAATTCTTTGGTGTTTAAATAAAAGGTTTCGATATATGGCATTATTTCTTTTTTTTTTCTCTTTTTAGCATTTTAAATGGGATTAATAAAAGGCATGTATTTTAAATTAAATGAGTGAAAGGTTTATATTTAAATGAAATGAATTCAATATGAAAATGTTACAGGAACAATATTTGGCGATTTATCAACTGCGCCAGGATAACATAAAAGTACCAATATATCAAACGGTATGTAGTACGTGAAATGAAACAATTATATTATCCCATCGTACAAGAAAAAAAACTAATATTCTGCATCCAGAGGGAAAAATCCATCTCCTGTGCCATAAGATTTGGCGAGTTCTTTTTTGGTGATAAATTTTTCGATGTGATTGTTGGGATCTGCAGAATTTGGCTTACTTTTTCTAAATCTTATTTTTTTGCAGATGTAGTATTATGTAAATATATTTTTTTACAGATATTTCTCTATTTTGTATATATATATATATATATATATATATTAAATTGTAATGGCATTTGGAAAAGAGATTTTTACCTTTTTATCTTTGCCTTCGGAAATATTAAAAAATAAAAAAAGATTTGCATATATCAAGCGTATAATGTTATGTTTTGCATTTTTATACGGACCACTTCTTCATTTTTAGATTTTAAATGCTATTTATTATTTACTAGCCGTTTATTAATTGTTTACAATTTACTCCCCTGACAATAACAATTATTTATCACAAAAATGCCTCTTAGGTTTCTTAAATAAGTTTGTTTATGTATTTTCATTACTTATTAAAATATCGAATATGGCGATAAAATTTTATTTTAGCATCGTGCTTAAATTTTTAAGATGGTGCAAAAACATGCTTTAATAAACGTATGTTTGTAAATATTTGAAAAACATGTTTTACCGCTCTCTTGAAAAATTTTGTAAGATGCTAAAACTACCTTTTGGTACCATTTAAAATTTTTTTCGCCAACCGACATTTAATACGAAACTTTTCCCCATTCAGATACACAGGCAAGGCTGGTCTCAAACAAGAGTAAAGCTAGCAACAATCTATCTATACTAGCCGCCACTGGCGACCAGTTTGGTCTCCCTTAAATTTATGTTAAACATTGCAACACGTTACATTTATTCATAATTTAATTTTCCCTTAATCCTTCGCCAAATCGGAAGATTCTAATAGACAAATCATGAACTTTTGCGATCATGGTAGCATTTCGCATATTTTTTGGGCACAAATGTCACATACGCACGTTGGCGCGATTCCCCCCCCCCCTCCCCCGCCAATTTGGCGAAAACTTTGTTATGGAAATTGTTGTTTATTTACTTTTATTTTTTATTTTAATTCTATAAATTATTTTTGATATGTATATCAATATTTATTTACAACAAACTATCATTTATTTATTTTTATTCTTTTTTTTAATTATGAGTATTTTTGTTAGCCGGGAGCAGATGATAATTCGCCAAATATCGTTCCCATCACCGTCATTCATACTACAATTAATTTAATTTTAAATTATAAACCTGTCACTCATTTCATTTAAAATACTTAACTTTAATCTAAAATGCTTATATTACATAAATTTAAAATACTTCACACTTTTCATTTAAAAGAGAAAATAAATAAATAAATAAGAAATAATATCATAAATCAAAACATTTGATTTCAAAATCAAAGTATCATTTCTAATTTGTACACGCGATAAATAAAAGCTGTATTAGCGATTTTAAAAATGCTAAAAATCTGATTCATTAAATATTATTACATGAGTTCAATTTACGTCAAGAAAAGGTCCGAAAGTTGAGTTGTATAGCACATAATTATGGTAAACTTTGATTGTCTCACTGGTGCGAATTATTTTTTTGACGCGAGGCAGCGGTCCAAAAATTCATTCGCGGAGAACTTGCTTTGCGAATGATTACCTCCATGATTTAATATTTTAAATGTTCACGACGAATCAATCTTTTTTTTGTTTACTTTTATGAATAGAGAATTTGAACTGCGAATCTTTCGACTGAAGTTATTGCAGAATATATACATAATTGAACGCAAGTCATCTCTCAAATATTAATTTATTTTGAACGATCTTTCTTAAAATGTAACTTTTATGCAGTTTATTCGAAAAAATAATTTTGAATAAAAATGGCCGCTTGGCATATGAAAAAGCGATGCGGCATCCCGGAACTGTTGAGGACAGTCACATGACTTACAGTTTTATTATAGAGATTATTATTATAGAGATATTTAAAACGCTAAGCGTTTTGTTTCGACAATCCGTGAGAACAAACTACTACATCAAATTACATCATTCTTTTTTTTAATGAAAGATATTTGGTCACAGATTTGTTATCGTACATTCGTTTGTTCGAAAATTTAATTAATTAGCCGTAATCTTAAATTAAAATTTTACTTCTGCTTATGACGTCATAAAATCGGCAATCGGATTAACGCCCACTGTTGCGACGTACAGAGTTTATTTTCTGAACTCAATGATTGCGAGCATAAAAAATAAATATTAAATATTAAAAGCACGTGACTTGTAGGCCGATTTTTTTAATTTGTAAGTTAAAATATAGTTAAAATGTTTAAGTATTTCGGTAAAAATATTTATCCGTGTGTTTTACAAGCAAATAAAAATTCATATTTACTGTGACGTCACGGAAATATTGTCCATTGGGTTCATTTTATAATTAAGCATTATAACTTTGTTGATGCCATTTTTTTCATTACAATTAAATGCAAAATATATTTTTATTTGTATGCATGGTGCTTAAGCATAAATGTACGTGTGAAAAGTTTGTACCGGTGAAAATGACGTTATGCTTAGCTTGAAATGCATTTTAACATTGATAAAACTAAAAAGAAAAATTTATATGATTGTGTCAACATGGCGTAATATTAACTGATATTTCAATTTTTTATTTTAAAGATAATAACTGGAGACTTTATTGGTTGCTTCATCTTGATTGCATACCTTGATTACATGTTACCAATTACTTTTTTTTAATAATAGGATTAAGTTATAGGAATTATAGGATTTAAATTATTAAGATTTCCCTTTTTAATAAAAAAATTCACAAAAGTAAAGAATTTCAGGGAAATAAAACTTGAAATAATGATTGTATTTTTAGCTAGAATAAACAATGTAAAGCTAATATTTTATAGGAATTATTTTGGTAGGTTTGTTATAAGTTCATTTAACAGTTCCTTATTAGCGGCAAAGTCTTATTTCTTTCACTATGAATTTTTCTTTCGATGTCAAAAAATGGTAGTCTACTTTTGGACGCCAACCAAAACACAGTGGCAATATTTAGAAATGTATAACGGTTGTGACAACAAACGGCACTATCGCTTTAGCTTTCATCGCGCTTACATCACTTCTAAATACTAAACGTTTAATTTTTTTACTACATTTTACAATTTCAATTCTTACATCCTCAATTAGAAAAAAAAATTAGCTTTCGATTGAAATTTATTTGAAATCTGCCGCTTAATTTAACGACTTTTAAATAATTTTCAAGCATGAAATATTTTTCAATTCTATCTCAACAATGACCATTAATGTAAAATAGCCCCTTGGAAAGTTGCAACAATTGAAAATAGGTATCCCTAACCTTCATGAAAAGTGAAAAAAAAAATAATAAAAACCTGATAAATCATAAGATCAGATTATCCATAAGATAGAGTATTTTGGCGCTAATATAAAATCTGCCAACAGAAAAAAAAAAAAAAAAAACTATTTTTAGTTTATGATTAACATAAAAGTGTGATATGTTGAATTCGTTGATGTATATGTTGAATCAGAATATGCTAGGAACTGTTATTTATTATTTTTTTAAAGATCCATTGGATATTTAAGGAAAAGAATAATCATCCTGATTATGTAAAGGGATAGAAGAAACCATACAAATAAATTACAATTGAAAACATTAAAATTCTCCATCATCTGCATATTAATTTATTATTTTTAACAAAAATTCTTCATTTTTACATAAAAATTGATTAGCTTAAAACAATGGAGGCGTTTTAGAAGATATGGATTTGAAACGAACAATGATTAAAGAGGACATTTTATAACTTTTAATTTAAACATTTTAAAACTTTTTTTAACGTCGAATTTCAACGGTGCCTTTGGGCAGATGCAATACATATGCGCATAAGAGCTCATTCGATTGCATTATCACAGGGGGGGGGTGCTTATACTATGTTCTTTTATTTACTGAATATGAGATGAAAGTAGGAAATTTGTATGATACTTTATGATAGGACTATTTGTATGATACTTTATAGCTCCATGACCCTTTTTTTTTTTTTTTCGTCGTGGGGAATATGGTGGTAATGTCAAAATGATTTGCATTACACATTTGTTTACGGAGTGTTCATTTGGAGTTTGCATCGGAAATAGCATTTCACTTGGAGGGGGGGGGATTTTTTAAAATAAAATATTTGAAAGACTGTTTCATACGAAGCCCTACTTAAATAATAAAGAAGCTTATTTTACTGATATTGTTATAGTATTTTTTTCCGTCACGTTTTGACGGGTTCCATCTAGTATTGTTTTAACTCTATAAGAGTTACAATAATGATATTAAAAGCTCCGATTGGCTTTAGGCCCAATTACGAAAATTTCTCCTAAAAAAACTGTAGAAGAAGTCTTTTACATTTGCTTCAAATGAAGCTCGGTCTACAAGGTATTAGTTAATAATACAAACAACACTAATGGCAGGGAGGCAAAAGTTTTAATTTATATGTGTATATTTGAAACACCCTCCCCCCCCCCCCCCCCAAAAAAAAAAAAAAAAGTTACACTAATGAATTTAAAATGGCGTTAAGCCACACTTTCTGACATAAGCAATTGACTGCAAACGCGATAACGAAACTTTCACTTAACTTAATAACATGTAGCTAATATAGCCCTCAGGGTACTTTGCAATTATGCAGACCTTGTGGGTTTTTTTTAAAGTTTGAGACAATTCAGGTTTAAGAAGTTGAGATTTACTGTCAAATGATATAAACAACCATGAACACAAAACTGATGAATTATTATTCAGGTTTATGTATGTATTTAAAAAAAATTGCATCTGATTACACTTATTAGATAAGTTACTTCTGTTTGTATTTAATAACTGATAAACAGCTTCTGTATATTAAATGAATTGTTTAAATATTGGGAAGAGGTGGCGAGAGGTAGAAAGATGAGTAAACAAACGGGTAGTGAGATGGATAGAGAGACGAGTGTAGCGACATAGGTAGGCTGACGGGTAGCGAAACTAATAGACAGACAGCTAGAGAGAAAGGTAAAAAGAGGGTAGACAGGAATGTAGCGAGAAAGGTTGTGAGACGCGTAGCGTGGTAGATAAAGAGACGAGTAGAGAGATGAGTACAGAGACGAGTTGACTGACGGGTAATGAGATTGGTAGCGAGACGGGTAAAGAGTCGGGTACAAAAACAGACGGATAGTGAGACGGGCATATAGACGAGTAGAGAGACAGTAGATGGGTAAGAAGATGGATAGGGAGGCGTATAGCCAGACGGGTAGAGAGACAAATAGACAAGTTGTGAGACAGATAGACAAATGAGTAGTGAAGTGGATAGAGAGATGGCTGGACATGCAAGTAGTTAGACGGATAGACAGACGGTTAGAGAAATAGATTGGCGGGTAGCGAGACCGGTAGAGAAATATAGAGACAGGTAGCGAGACGTGTAGAGAGATAGACAATCGGTTAGAGAAACGGGCAGAAGAACGGATAGGGAAACAGACAGATTGTGGAGAGACAGACAGACAGGCAAAAGAAAAGTCTGCGGATTGGCGCAGTAAAGGCGCAGGGGGCAGAACCTCCTAGAGAATAATCAAGAAGTATCTGTTAAGCTTAACTTTGAAATATATATAATTTTTCAATTTTGCCGATATGGAGATTTAATGTAAAAGTTATTTTACAGAAGTCATCGAAAGATTTTTTGTATACTTTAATAGTAATTTAGACTATAGTTTTGCAATCTGGTTTGTAGCAAAGCATGCTATCAATGTGGTTTGAAGTGTAAGTGTTTCTATAAACAGTTATACAAATAATAGATATATAATCAAGGAAGAAAAATTTTAAATTCACACACAAAAAAAGGTGCAACAATGAAATTAAATTTGCGTTAAGCCACGCTTGATAGAATAATCTATTGGCTGCAAATCCAATTACGTAACTTTTAAAAGCTTGGCGTTTTAAAAGATCCGGCGTTTTTTTTTTCTTTCTTTCAAGTTTTGCGCAATACGCGCTTAAGAAAATGAGATTCTTTGCCACATGTTAAAAAAAGAATGTAACAACACATCTGATGAACGGTACTTCTTTTCTATTTTTTTAATAGTGTATATGAATTTATATATGATATTTTGTAATTTTATCATTTAATTTGCTCTTTTTCTTTATATTGTAATTGTTAACCCTATGTTCTCAGCAATATCACTCAGACTAATCCCTTTGAGGGAAGTCCTAGTATGAATAATTACTTACATGTTTATTTTTCAACTTAAAAGACAAAATCGATATTATAAATACTAGATGGAACCCGTCAAAATTTGACGGCAAACAACTTGATAGTACCATAAAAATAAAATTTATAGTTGCTTTAACTTGACAAATTTCATAGTGGGGAGCATAATATGATTAAGCGGTCACTGACCTTTCCATTGATGTATCACATGAGGGGTGTGTGCAAAGTTTAGAAAAGTACCCCCTTGGGGGGTCAAAGTGGGGGATGGACATGGGAGATGCATAATATGATTAAGTGGTCACAGACCTTTCCAATGATATATAACATGAGGGTTGTGTGCAAAATTTAGAAAGTACCCCTTGGGGGGGGGGGGGGCAAAGTGGGGAGATGGGCATCGGAGATGCATAATATGATATAAGTGGTCACAGGCCTTTCCAATGATATATAACATGAAGGTTGTGTGCAAAATTTAGAAAGTACCCCTTGGGGAGGGGGGGGGGGGCAAAGTGGGGAGATGGACATCGGAGATGCATAATATGATTAAGCAGTCACAGACCTTTCCAACAATATATGACATGAGGGGTGTCAACAAAATTTAGAAAAGTATCCCTTGGGGGGGTGGGGGGCAAAGTGGGGAGATGGACATTGGAGATGCATAATATGATTAAGTGGTCACAGACCTTTCCAATGATATATAACATGAGGGTTGTGTGCAAAATTTATAAAGTACCCATTGGGGGGGGGGAAGTGGGGAGATGGACATCAGAGATGCATAATATGATTATGCAGTCACAGACCTTTCCAATGATATATAACATGAGGGTTGTGTGCAAAATTTATAAAGTACCCTTTGGGGGGGGGGGGAAAGTGGGGAGATGGACATCAGAGATGCATAATATGATTAAGCAGTCACAGACCTTTCCAACAATATATGACATGAGGGGTGTCAACAAAATTTATAAAAGTGCCTCCCTTAGGGGAGGGAGGGGAGGGGGTGGCGGGATGGACCCCGGAGATGCATAACATGAATAAGCAGTCAAAGACTTTTCCAGCGATATATCACATGAGAGGTGTCTGCAAAATTTAGAAAAGTGTCCCACTTGGGGGGGGGGAGTGGGGGGATAGACCCGAGATGCATAACATGAAAAAGAGGTCACAGGTGTTTCAACTTGCAACTTTTTTCTCGAAGGCATTTGATAATATTAAATTTATTTTACCCAAGACAATTTAACGATATTCTTAATTTTTTTGCATAATTCGTCAAATGTTCATGGAAAAAATCATGAAATTCGCTAATCAATTGTTGATAAATTATAAAATTCAACAATCGATAGCAGTAAAATTGGTCAATCGATAATGGAAAAATCACAAAATTCATCAAATGGTCTCCTGTAAAAAAATTGTCCTGCACACTGATGATATGATCAAAAGGATTTTGAAGTATAGGACAAAATTAACACTTGCCAGCGAGTAATGCTGAAAATTTGGCAATGGACTTTATTGCCACCACTGGTCAAACATAATAGTCACACTCACCAATTGCGATGATTGAATGGAAAAAGATTTTTTTCTCTGCTGTCGCTCGACAAATTTCTAAACCATTTGGCGAATTTCACGATTTTTTCCCCGAAATTGACGGATTGTGATTTTTTTTTCTCGAAGCCATTCGACAATATTCGAAAACTTTTCCCCCCGAAACCAGTTGATCAATTTTGCGATTTCTCCACTGTCGATTAATGAATTTTGCGATTTTTCCGCTATCGATTGAAGAATTTCGCAATTTATCAACTATCGATTAATGAATTTCATGATTTTATCCATGAACGAACAAATTGCGCACTTTCTTTCAGCTAATGTTTGACACATTTCGCCCTTTACAATTCAGCCAATGAGTTGAACGTTGTTTCTTTCCAGAAATGTCAAGAATGAAACAATGATTCTTTAGGATGAATTTCCTTCGTTCGATGTCACATGGAAGAATGTGTGCAATGCAGCAACGGGCGTCACAGACTTTTTAGGGCACCTGCAGACTAAAAACATCTAACCAATCTTCGCGGGGGGGGGGGGGGAAATCACAGATTTCGTCAAATGATTGAGGAAAAAACACTAAATTCATCAAAGGATCATGGGGAAATATGACTTTTGTTAAAAGACAACAGAAAAAACATTAATTATGCAAAAGGATCGTGAAAGATAAGCAAATTTTGTCAAAGAATCGCAAAAAAGGAAAGTTCACCAAAAGATCACGCTTTTTTACTAAATTTCGTCTAAAAATTGCGGAATAAAATGTATTTTATCAAAGAATCGCTGGAAAATGCGAATTTCGTTAAGGATCACGAGAAAAATGCGAAATTCTTCAAAGGATCGCTGAAAAAACACGAATTTCATCAAAGAATTGCTGAAAAAACATGAATCTTGCCCAATAATAGAAAAATCATGGTTCATAATCATTATGTCTAGTAGTATATGTAAACACAGTTTGTGATATAAGACAAAATTAACACTCACCAATCGGCGAGTAATACTAAAAATTGGTAATTGATGTTATTGCCAGTACTGGCTAAACTTAATAGTCACACTCGCCAATTGCGATGATTGAATGTAAAATGAAATTTTTTTCCCGCTGTCAATCAAAGAATTTTGAAACCATTTGGTGAAGTTTTTCCCGAAACCATTTTGTGAATTTCCCGATTTTTTCTTCAAAATAATTTTTCAACAATATTCGACCCAATACGCATGCGTAAAAAAAATCACCAGCCAATGAGGTGAGGGTCTATTACTGTCTCTAGAAACGTGTTTGGGATCATCTCCTGTTTGTTTTTTTCTTGCACATTGCATTAAACCTAGGAAGGTATTTATATAGAACTCACTGTGGAGTGTTTAGAAGGTATTTATTTTATTTATTATAATTTGTATGAATACTTAGGTGTCCATTTCGGATTTACTGTTTAAAAATGAATTTAGGCTCATTTAACATTCGCGAAATCAATCCGATGGAAATTGTGTTTTTAGATCTCTATCATTTTGTATATATAGTACAGAAAATAATTATTCAAACGTACGTAAAAATATCGTAGAACACGTAATACAAAATTGGATCACTTATAGTCCGTTTATTATCAGGGATGAATCTTATGGTGTTCCGATTGCTAATGAAAACGATTATGTAAATATATGGTTCTTCATAGAAGTATGTGCTTCTTCACACTTCAATAGAAGCATTGTTTAAATTAATATAATTCTACAAATATGATGCAGTTTTAAAATATTGAGTAATGATTAATACTGTCAAGGAATCTACTCATATACGTAATTAAGTTTTGGTACTTCTCTATTATCTCATCGACCACTTTTCATAACAAAAAACTGTCGCCAAACTGTAACGCCAAATAAACGGGAGAACATTGTAATTAATACGCGCAAATGTTGAATTAAAAACCACTTGACGACATAACAAACACGTATAATGCTTCCGACATCAAGTAAATGGGACTGCATTTTTGGCATTTATTCATACAGTTTGGCGATAGTATTTTGTTATGAAAAGTGGACGATGGGATAATAGAGAAATACCTAAGTTTTTTATACCAAGTTTGAAAATTTATCTTTTTTTGACATTTAAAAAAAAATAACAGAAAAAACTTTACAAATTTGCCCATTTGCTCAGCGGTCAAAGGATTAAGTAAATATTAATGATTAAGCGGAACTGGTTCTAGTTATGAAGTAATATTATTTTGCTCAAAAACCCCCAACAAAAAAAGAATTACAAAGAATAAGTAATCGTCTTTAAATATACAAAAAACAATGTGATTAATGACCAGGATTTTTTTACATATAACATTTTTTATATGCAAAATAAAAACGGAAATAACCTCATTCATTTCACCAGATGTCAAAAATAGTTTTTTTTCCACATTCCTGGGCAAAGCACTAAATCAATAAAATCACCAATTTGTGACAAATTATGAGTTTCTTATGAATCGCCAATGAACGGACATGCAAACTGGTAAAAAATGAATGTAATAAATTAAAACATTCAAGATTTGTATACATACAAACAATGTAAATATTAATATTGTTACATGATACATTGTTTGTATATATACTTGTTTGTATACATACAAACAAATATAATGTAAACATTATTATTCAAATATTAAGAGTTTGCAAATCAAAACATTCTAAAGATTTGTATACCTACATACAAACAATATAATGCATACATACTCTTTACAAATAAAATAGCACACTTATGTAATGACAAAACTTTTAAATCGAATAGAGATAATATATTTCTGTTAAAAAATAATGCTAAAGTTCAGACTTATATATATTATACATTCACATAAAGCTAGTCACATTCCTGCATATTTATTAAATATTTAGTTGCTAAATACAGAAATAATATTTTATAATTTATATTCAGACGCTCAGATTCGCTTTTTTTGAACATATAAAAATAAAAATATTACTACCGTGCGTACTGTCTTTTGACATTATATTTACATAATAGTTTTAATTAGCAATCAGAACACCATAAGATTCATACCCGATCATAAACGGAATATAAGTGGTCCAATTTTGTATTACATGTTCTACTATATTTTTATTTACGATTGAATAATTATTTTCTGTACTATATAAACAAAATGATTTGATTTCGCGAACGTTAAATGAACCTAAATTCATGTTACACAGTAAATCCGAAATGGATACCTAAGTATTCATACAAATTACAATAAATACAACAATAAATAAAATAAATACCTTCTAAACACTCCACAGTTTTTTTATATAAATATCTTCCTAGGTTTAACACAACGTGAAAGAAGCCATCAAAACAACATGATTTGATCTTGATCCCAAATACGTTTGGAGACAGGAATAGACCCTCGCCTCATTGGCCGGTCCTTTTTTGACGCATGCGTACTCGGTCGAAATTCGATGGAAATTTGACACAATTACCAAACTGCTTTAAATAGATGGATGATTAAGGGCTTTTTAACACTTTCCAACCTAGTTGGAAAGTGTTTATGACTTCGGTTTGTCTGCCGTCTGTCCGTGCTCTAACTCCCGTAAATATGCTTGGATTGCTTTGAAATTTTTATATGTTATTGTCGTTATCTATAGCATGTTCCCTATTTCAACTGCAGTGTGTAGCACTTACAGTTTTTTTACAGGGACAGTCAAAAGTTTTTCCGTTACATTACGGTCAATGACAAATAATCGTTTCAAGTTCATTTTGATGACCCTACGGCATTTAAACCACAATGAAATTGATATATAATTATGAAGCGCATTAAAACATGCTTTTTTTAGAATATGGGGTGCAAAGCATTTATTATTCATTTACAGGGTCAAACAAAAGAACTATGTTACACATCGTTCTATGGGGAAAAATCGTCTGCAGTGTAATTTAGTGATATTTCACTTTCAAACATAATGAAAATTATATGCATTACTGGGGTGCACTATAAATTGCTCTCTTGTGTGCATTGCATTTATTTACAGGGACACACAAAAGATATTGGTTACAGTCCACGTGCGATATTTACAGTCTATGTGTGATAAGTGCATTTTCAACTTTGGTTTGAGTTTTTAAGTTTAACAATTTTTTTTTCATAGTACGTGTGTGTTTATAAACTTGGTTCATCATATACAGGGCTACAAAAGGGAATTCATAAGTATTACAGACTATGGGAGTGAATTGCTTAAGGGTAGTTTTTAATTGTGTTTACGCATTTTCAAGCTGAACTATATTTAGTATAGACCAATAGAAGTTTGTGGAATATAAATAAATTCATATATAGGGCTACGCAAAAAAGATACATTGTCGTTTACGATTGGTAATTGCTACAAGTGAGTTTTAAGTTGCCTTTTAGCTTAATAGGTGGTGTGTACAAAAGTCTTCAGATAATATACAGGGCTGTACAAAAGATTTCGAGTGCATTTCCATCGATGGACGAAAATTGCTGAATGTGAATATTCTAACTGAACTAAATTTTATCATACCATATATCCACATCTATTGATCATATACAGAGTTGCACAAAATAATTCGACTACTTTTTTGACACTGGAAGGTAATTTCGAAAACTGTATTTTTCAATGTGTTATATGTTTTCTAAACTGTTTACTTACATATCTTCTTTCACCTTATTTAAAGTTGAAATTTCGTTACAGTTTTATGGCTGTGTTGGAAAGTGTTTCATAATCAATGCTTGATGCATGATTTTTCGTTGTTGTTTCTATAATTACATTAAGTTTTGGATCAATTTTCTCCGATTGGGACTTTCAGATCGGGTTGAATGGAGGTATTTCGGATTTAAATTGAAGTATTTCGGGTTCAGGTGGAAGTATTTCATTTTCGGATCGGGTGGCGAATGAACCAAATATTTTTGTTAGGCTCGGGTTGTTTTTAAATAAAATTTGCAGGCCGCAAATTTTACTTATTACACGAGCAGGGCTCTAGTTGGGTGTAAGTTAGGGGTCGGAAGTAGCGCGCTACAAGTTGCTAAACTACAGTAGTCGTTATTTTTTCTATTAGTTTGTATTGTAGCGCGATACAATTTAAAAAATGGTATACGGTGCCGAAAGCAGCGAGGACCCGAGCCGGGGGTTCATTCGGATCGAGGTTTATCATATTCGAGGTCAAGGGCGGCGCTAGAGGAGGATCCGGGGTCCAAATTCAATTGTCGGGGAAAATATTTTGACCTCAGAGTAGAATCCTGTATCGGGTCAGGGAACTACCCCGGACCCGACCCGAGAAGGGGCAGGTTAGTTTTTTAAAGAATGACCTGGGGTTAGTTTATAAAAAAAACCCGACTCGTGGGTCAGGTAGGTGCTGACTTATTTTTTGTAAGCCGGGTTAACTGCAAGTGTTTTGGTTTCGGGTGGAGTTTTGATTTTTGCGTGTCTGGCTTGGATTAACCTGATTTTTCAAAAAACTGTCCAGAATATTTTTCAGATTAGAATCCTGTATCGGGTCGGGTAAACCGATTTTACCTGAACCCGCGATTCGGGTTGGAGCTAATTACGGTTTCGTTCATCTCACGAAACCCTATTCGTCCCGCTACGTTGATTGTCCGTCACAGAGCCGGTTCTCAGAAACTATATAACTTACAGAGTTGAAATTTTGTGTACTTATAGCTGAATACCTACTATGAAGCTGAAAGTCATAAAAGTTGATCGGTAAATTTTTACTTTAAAAAGTCATGTTTTTTATACTTTTTGAAAATGAAATTTATTTGGATTTATTAAAGAAAGGATAAAGTGTTTTGAAAGGAATATTAAACGAAACCCTTTATGCGATCTTCGATCACAATTACCCACTTGTTTTTTTTGTTGTTGTTGTTTCTGCTGTTGGAATCGGGTCGGATTGACTGTAATTGTTTCGGGTTGAGTTCTGATGCTTTCGCATCGTGTTCGGGTTAACCTGATTCTACAATAAATACTTGTTGTTTCAGATGTAAAACTAGATATTTAAATAAGAATGAGTCTTTTTACGTGTTTATTTGTCTACATAAAAGGTAGAATTGATATTAGAAAAATGATTGTAGATTATTTTTTCACAATTGTATTAAACTATAGATGATTTTTTTTTTTTTTGGGGGGGGGGGGGGGGGTCGGATTAGGATGGATAGAAGTATTTCGAATTTCGGATGGACAAAAAAATTTGTCATTAAAATTTAATTGCTGTAGAGGAAAATATTTAGATTTCGAAGTAGAGTCGAGTCGGGTAACCCAATTTTAACCCACCCGACAGTCGGGTGGTGGTTAGTTTTTAAAAAAATTACTCGAGGTTAGTGTTTTTAAAATAAACGACCCGTGGGTTAGGTTGGCGCTGATTTTTTTCTATGCATGTCGGGTTGACTGCGATTGTTTCGGTTTCGAGTTGAATTTTGATTATTCCACGTCGTGTTTGAGTTACCTGATTTTTTCAAAAAAGTGTCCAGAATATTGTTTCAGATTAAAGTCGTGCAACCCGATTTTGCCCAAATCCAACCAACCCGTTGTTCGTATCGGGTCGGGTTGAAGTTAATTTAATTTGTTGCGGGTTGTTGGGACGCTTTATACTAACTTCATACTTAAAAATCTTTGTGTCTAGTATTGAACACACAGTAAGGAGATTTAAACAGAGACCCAACTTCGCCTGAAAAGAGCGACTGCAGCGAATGATTTAAAAACTAAATCATCGCTTTGGCGATTTTTATCTTCGTGGTTTCCGTTTAATTGTAACCCTATTCTGCTTGGCGTCTTTTGCTGTTGTCATTTGCACAAGTACAAATTTTCGGTGTTCGCTATTTGATTTTTGAATCTTGATTAATATTTATTATTAAAATTACTCTTTGACGATCAAATAGGTCATTATAATTCTTCAAAATGTAAGCTGTGATTTATTTTCATGTGTTATTTTTTTATCTGTTTTTTTCAAGTTCCATAATGTTAGAAATATTTTTATATTCAGCGTTGACAGATTTTTTCCGAAACGTCATGTTAAGGCTCACTGTGGAGACGCGAAATGTTTTTGGTTTCCGTCTGTCTGTTTGCCGTAAAAATGGTCCAATTAGGTTGATTTTTAGTAGGTATGGGGGCGAGGTATCCGGAATTTGCTGTATAGTTTTTGGTTAAATTTGGTTCATTCGTTCTGAAAATATAGAACATTTTTTTTAGGTCATAATGCTTTCCTATGGGGAGGCAGACGATTTTTCAAATTTCTATTTTATCTGAAATGAAAATGGAACATTTGCATAATGAATTTAGACGTAAAATTATGAATACTAAATTTCCGATATGGATTTCCAATAGTTTTAAAATTTTGCCGATAAATTTACTAGAATTTAGAAATTAATTGCTTAAAATATTTGAAAATGTTTTTGCATCTGTTCGGGAAACATAAACATCTTTTCATATTTTTTTACAATTTTTAAAACCGTTTTTTTTTTACTTTCCACATTAATTTATTCGTTGCTGATGAATACCTGTTTATTTAAAAAAATTAAAAAGAATAAGCAATTCATCAGAATTTCATTGTATAACACCGTGTTTAATTTAATGATTCGAATTTCTGGAACATTCGAAGAATTTTATATGCTTATAAATATGCATACAATTAAAAAAAATAATAATTGCGGATTGTACGATGTTAAATGATATCAAAAATGAGATTTAAACAAGAACGAAAAATCATGCGTGAAGCATAGATTATGTAACACTTTCCAACGCTTCCAAAATAATTTTACACATCATACCGTTTAATAAGTTAAAAGATAACATCTAGTAAACAATTTTGAAAACGCATAACATATTTAAAAATTCAATTTCAGGAATTACCAACATTATTCGGAAAAATATCTCAGCTGTTTTATTCAGATTTTAGATCTATAGATTTGTATATATACTACATAGGATGCTAAATTTTAGTTCAGTTAGGAAACGCGTAGCACAGTTTAAAATTCTCCGTCTGGAGTTTCTGTCAATAAACGGAAATGTGTTCGCGAACTTTTGTGCTTCCCTGTATAGGATCTATAGAATTTATACACGCCACGTAATAGACAAAAAGCGAGTTAAAATTAAAATCGCGTTCAGCAACTTAAAACGCACTTCCAGGAATTATTGTTAACAGACAGTAGAGAATTCTTTTGTATGTCCCTGTAAATGAACGATGACTGCTATACACAAAATATTCTGTAGTAAGAGACTTGTAATGCACCTTAGTGATACATATAAATTTCAATGCGTTTAAAATAGTGAAACATTATTTAAATAAACCGCAGACGATTTTTTCTCCATAGACGTAATGTAACGCAATTCTTTTTATTGTCCCTGTAAAGTAACTATAAGTGCTATGCACACCCTATTCCATATTAAGCTTCTTGTAATGCACCTTAGTGATATATATCAATTACAATGTGTTTGAAATTGAGTAACACCATTAAAATAAACCGCAAATGATTTTTCCCCATAGATCGCAATGTAACGAAATTCTTTTGAGTGTCCCTGTAAAAAAACTATAAGTGCTACACACTTCCCTTGAAATAGGGAACATGCTATAGAGTACTACAATAACATATAAAAATTGCAGAGCAATCCGAGCATATTTACGGGAGTTAGAGCACGGACAGACGGCCATACGGCAGACAAACCGAAGTCATAAACACTTTTCAACTAGGTTGGAAAGTGTTAAAAACAAGCAATCGCCGTTTCCCCCCCCCCCCCATTCAAGAAAGCGATATACCGTAAATTCCCGTTAATCTGCCCCCCTAAACACAACGGAAAATCGTAAAATAAACAGGGAGCCCTTACACGGTATTAAAACTGTAGTATATGATATTTATGGGTGGTGGTGGGGGGGGGGGGGGGGGGGGAGAGGGGAGATGCTACTGGCTGATCATCGCAAAGCATGCATTATTTTAATAAAGTAACAAAAGAAAAACATTTTGAAAAAAAAATGATAGACAAAATACAAAAACAGTATAACTTCACGATTAATGGCGATTTCAGATTATAGAAAATTCTGGATTTCAGAAGCTTTGAAACTGGAATGCATTTAGATAAATAATAACACTAATATGTCATTAATATACTATATCTGTCATTAATATGGTAACAGAAAAATAAAAGGAACTTAATAATTTAAAATAATTAAAAAACACTGAGAAATTGCAGTTGAAAATGTCCTGAAGTAATTTCCAGAACTAGTAATATTTTATGTGGTGTCGCCATCTGTTGTAAGTTAGGAAGATTAAATAACAGTTTTTTTTTAAAATCATGATTTCGTATCTATAAATGCTAAATAAATAATACAAGTCACAAAAATTGAGAACATATAGAACGAATTGGTAGTGTTGCCTGATTATTAAAACAAAAAACATTACTACCACAAAGATAGCACAAATTACGCTACAAATTCGACTGTGTATCGACAATTCGATTGATCTGATCAATGAATCGATATTTTTTTTTGTGATTGGTTTTCAAAATAATGTTAAATACGACTATAAATTCTTTAATAAAATAAATAGATTCTCTTTTAATCAAAATATTTTCCACACAGCATCAAATACACATTTTTTTAACTTATTTCATAAGAAACTTTCACTATCAATATTTTTATTACCTTCATATCGCCATGGAGATAAATTTACAGCAAAACTAGTGTTTGGTTATATTGCTTTTTCAGATCGACAATGTGTTTGTACATGTTTGCGATATATCAAAGAATCGTCACGCCTTTCTGATCCGTCGGAAAAAAAAAACACTCGGGAGATAAAATTTTTGGTGTTGATCTTGATGTGATAGCTTTTGGGGGAGGGCACTTTCTCGGGATTTTTTGAATTTTCCAATTTGCTTACAAAGTGGGAGGGGGGCGCTTAATCGGGGAGGGCGGACTAACGGTATTTTACGGTATAGCCGTATTAGAAACCTCCCTTCTGTTATGGCCGTAGTTTCTGCATCACCCGCCGCTATCGCCACGGTCTATGTGTAATACCATGTTAAAGAAGTTAGCATTGCAGTGTATGAGAATTGATTCTCTGTTTAAATCTCCTTACTCTGTGGTATTATATATATATATATATATACCGGGTGTCCCAAAAATGACTGATGGATTTTAAAATTCAATAACTAGCAAACGGTGACAGATATTTAAAAAATTCTTGCAGGAGGGTTATGTATGATGTCGGGAATTTTTTTACTGTGATTCTTGATTTTAGTTCGAATTTTAAACAATAGATGGCGCTGACAGCGGTTGTCGGTCATTCGAGGCCGAAACTGACGTCACACGGCATTGATGCGAAGAAAGGAGATTAAGCCTATGGAGTGGGTTTCATTCGCCAGTACAATCTTGCTCTTAGGCCTCGATTCTGAACTCATTCGATATGATTTCAATGGAATGCGTTGTTGCCATGGAAACAACAAATTCTTCGATAGTGGAATACAGCGTTTAGATCAGGGCATGAATTTAACAAGCAGTATTCAAGTTTGCAGGCAATTTTACATTTATGAGTATTTATGGGAATTTTATCTCACCAATATGAAAATTTAGTTTCGCGAAATGACGGCAATGCAGATATGTGAGAGCTGCACAGAAATCGAATCCGTCACATCTTCATTCGTTATTTTGCTACGCAATCTGCTAGTGAGTACTTTTAAAGAGTGTACACTATTTAGTGAAAATGATTTATTTCACCTAGTAGTTTTAAAATAAGATGAATAAAATATTCTTTAAATCAGGCCATAAAAAGTAATTTAATCCGAGAAAATAAAACTTCATAAATGTAGAATCGACTGCAACTCGAACACTGCTTGTTAAATTCATGCCCAGTTCTGAAAGCTGTATTCTACTATCGACGAATTTGTTGTTTCCATGACAACAACGCATTCCATTGAAATCATATCGTCTGAGTTCAGAATCGGGTCCTAAGAGCAAGATTGTATTGGCGAATGAGACCCACTCCATAGCCTTAATCTCCTTCCTTCACGTCAATGATGAGTGACGTCAGTTTCGGCCTCGAATGAGCGCCAACCGCTGTCAGCGCCATCTATTGTTTGAAATTCAAACTAAAATCAAGAATCACAGTAAAAAAACTCCCGACATCATAAGTAACCCTCCTGCAAGAATTTTTTTAATATCTGCCCCCGTTTGCAAGTTATTGAATTTTAAAATCCATCAGTCATTTGTGGGACACCCGGTATATATATATATATAATGAGGGCATGTACAGCATAATCCTAATATAATTAATTTAATAGTTAGATGTTTGTCACGGGCAAACTCATCTACTATACACTGTAAAAAAATTTCGGAACGTTTCAGGAAATTATCCTGAAACATTTCGCATATTTTACCGGAATTTGAAATTTCTTTATGTCCCACTTCAATTACGGCAATAATTCGTGTAATATTTTTGAAAGGTTTCAACTTTTCCGTAAACTACATTCTGCGCATGCGTGTTTCATGATTTATGTTCCATTAGCCATTTTGATAACTAAAGAAGAATAAAAAAAACAGCTGCCTAAGTAAGTAGAGACAAAAGCAATCTGAACAAATGCCATTCTTTGTTTGGATATCAACCGATAAAGTAAGTAGCTAATTTAAATCTTTTTATGCTTCATTATTTGAATTTTCATTTTATCAGTAATACGAAACTTTAAAATTTAATTGCTTAAATAAGACACCGAATAAAAAAAAAGTATATTGATTATTTTTTATAATGCCTAATTATGAAATAATTATTCTTTGTAATAAAAACTGAATGTATCTGTCAATTGAGAAAATGCCTTTTATTAAAATGTATAGATAAGTAATGTTTCTCAATTTTCTTTTGAAATAAGCTTCCTACTATTTAATACGAGAATTGCATTAATAAGTTAAAAACATTGTGACATATATACATTTTTTAAGATAAACATCATATTTAATTTTAAAAATTTCATAGAATTGCAGTACAATCCAATTCAGTTATGCTATTAAAAATTAATATTTTTAATAATTTATGAAATAAAGTATATTTAAATATGCTACAAACGGTGTTTATAATTTTTGTATTGCTTCATGAAATTTAGCCTTTTAACACTTTCCAACGTAGTTGAAATGTGTTTATTTTATGACATCGGTTTGTCTGCCGTCTGGCAGACTGTCCGTACTCTAACTCCCGTAAATATACTCGGATTCACCTGAAATTTTTGTATGTGATTGGCACTTACTATAGCATGATCCCTATTGAAAATGAAGTGTGTAGAATTTATAGTTTATGTACAGGGGCAATCAAAAGTATTCAGTTACATTACGATCAATGGAAAAAAATCATTTCAAGTGCATTTTGATGATGTTACGCCATTCGAAACATGATGAAATTGATATACAATTATGTAGCGCACTAAAACATGCTTTTTCTAAAATAGGGTGTACAAAGCATTTGTTATTCATTTACAGGGTCACACAAAATAATTCTGTCACACAAGGTTCTACAGGAAAAAATCGTTTGCAATGTAATTTAGTTTCAATATTTAAAACATAATGAAATTTATATGTATTACTGAGATGCATTATAAATTGCTCACTGAATAGCATGGTGTGCATTGAGTTTATCGTTCATTTACACGGACTCACAAAAGAATTCGGTTACAGTCTTTGTTCGATAATTACAGTCTATGAGTGATAAAAGTGTTTTCAATTTTGGTTTGGATTTTTAGGTTTGACTAAATGTCTGCATAGTACGTGGTGTGTATATATTCTGTTGATCATATACAGGGCTACACAAAGGAATTCGTACGTATTACTAACTATGAGAGTAAATTGCTTAATGGTATTTTTATTTGTGGTACGCATTTTCCTGTTCAACTATATTTAGTATAGTAATAGAAGTTTGTGGAATATAAATAAATTCATATACAGGGCTAAGCAAAGAACAAGATATGTTGTCGTTTATGGTTGGTAACTGCTGGAAGTGAGTTTTAAGTTGCCTTATGCATTTTTTACCTTAATTAGATTTTTTAATTAATTAATTAATTAATTAATTAATTTTAGCTTAATATGGGGTGCGCACAAAAATCTTCAGATAATATACAGGTCTGTACAAAAGATTTCGAGTGCATTTCCATCGATTGGTGAAAATTGCTATATGTGAATTTTTTAACTGAACTAAATTTTATCACTCTATGTAGTATATATATCCAAGTCTATAGGTGATATACAGGGCTGCACTTTATAATTTAACTACTTTTTTGACTGATATTTGGAAGGTAAATGCTAAAACTGGATTTTTAAATGTGTTAGACGTTTCCTAAACTATTTAATATCTTCTTTCACCTCATTTAACGGTGTAGTTTCGTTACAGTTTTCTAGATGTAATGGAAAGTGTTTCATAATCTATGCCTGATGCATGTTTTTCCGTTCTTGTTTAACTCTTTAATGGATGCCGTTTACATGGCGCAAACACTAAAAATTCACAAATTTGCCACAAGTATTTTCGAATAGAAATTTTTGCTTTTATATTTTGGAGATTTTACACGTAAAAATTATAGAAAAATACTGGTTGTAAAACATCGTACTTTTGATGTTGTATATCGGTGCCCTTCAAAGGATTAATGCATTTGAAATCATAGAAAAAATGTTGGTGCTACAAGCGTTTTTCTTTATTTATTTATTTATGTATTTTTTAAATGAGTAATAAAATCAAGTCCATATTCACCTTTTGTTATCTTTCAAAAAAATTATATATTTTGTTAATCAGTTTTGGTACTTTCTTTAATTTATAAATTAATTAAAATGTCTTTTAAATACATCATTAAGCCTATGTTATATGTAAATTGTTTTCAAAAATCTTATCCGTTGATACAACCATATATTGTCTTTTTTTTCATTTAATTAATTATAAACAATGATTTTAATAAATTTGTGTCTAGGGCAGTAAAATAATTTTAGAAATAAAAGTGAAATAATTTTAGAATTTTTAATGTCCCACCTTTCCTATTTATAACATATGATAGATGTAAAATAATTTTAATGTACTATTTCTCTCATTTTATTATGTAAAATTTGGAAAAAAAATTAACACATAAAAGAAGTTTTTGCACGTTTTATACTTATCTTTTGTATTGCTTATCAAATGTTCTAGCAAGGATGTAAATTATTAAATCAGAAAAAAATTGATTAAAAGGAAATTTTATATTTTCTAAAAACTTAAGATTTTAATAAAGGAATAAAAATAATGTTTGCATTTTTAAAAATATAATTAACATTTTTACACTTTATTTACTCGCGTAAATCCGAGCTCGGAATTCAGTTTTAGCAAGTATTTTTTATATGTTTAGTTATGAATTTCGATTAATATATTTTTGTTGTACAGCTTCGATTTTGTTACCTGATAAATAAAAAATAATATTTTCAGAATAATAAAAAAAAAAAAAAAAATTCGAAAAAAGACGTTCTGTGAAACTCGAACATTTCAGTATTTTGATATGAAAGGTTCCGAAAAAAGAATTCAGCTGTAAACTTCTGAGAAACGATTAATAAACAAAATATTAGGGACAGTCAGCAATCATAATAAATCTTCACACTGTAAAAAAATTTCCGGAAGGTTCCGGAAAAAAATGGTGGCATTAAGATGCCACGGCTTTTTTGGCTGTTACGTTTCACAACAAAGAAGTGAAACATTCCAAGTTGGAATGTTTCAGCATTTTGATATGAAAGGTTTCGGAAAAAAAGCGTATCGTGACGCTGAAATATTTTAGTATTTTGATATGAAAGGTTTCGGAGTATATGTTACGGAACGTTTCTGAAAAATTGGAATGTTTCACTACTTTGTTGTGAAACGTAACAGCAAAAAGCCGTGGCATCTTAATGCCACCATTTTTTTCCGGAACCTTCCGGAAAATTTTTTACAGTGTATATATATATAAAACACAAACGGAAATTTCGTTCCGTTCCTTTATAACTCCAGTTCTGCTGAATGGAATTTGATGGAACTTGCACTGTTGGATAGATAATTTTTCAGGGAAGGTTTTAGTATATAACACATAGTTCTACCTATATTAGTTATAGAATTATGATGGAAAGTTCTGTTATTTTGGACGATAAGGTTACCATAGGTCATTTTTTTGACGACCATTATCGTTGGCGAAAGAATTGAAACAGCTATATCAGAAAATGATGCAAACACATAGAAAATTAAAATAAAAATTCTGTTATTAATTTTATTTAAAATCCCCCCCCCCCCCCTCTCCGCAAAAAAAAAAAAAAAAAAAAAGAAAAAAGAAAGAAAAAACGGTTTTAATGAGGCATAATATTTAATTTAAACAACAAAGGAATGTTTGTAATGCTTAAAAATATTTGCAATGTATGAGATTGCAATTCAGATTAAGTCAATATTTGGAGATTTATCATTTGCGTCAGATTAACAAAGATGCATCTGATAATTTGATTTAATAAAATGAGTAATTTTTTTCCTTTCTGTTAATTTTTTTTTATATAACTCCCCTATCATGCGTCTTACAGGAGGAAGTAGCAGATGTAATTGTAAAAATGACTGCACTTATGAGTTACATGTTATTTGTTTATTTATGGTTTTGATTTTTCTTTTGTCGCCAAGCAATGTGATTTTAAGCCAAAAATACATAAGCGTGACATCAGCTTGAGCGATATTAGCAAAAATAGTGTTTTTTCGTGTGTACAAGATCCTTTTTAGAGTAAATTTTTATATTAAAATGCAAATTATATAAATAGCAGTTATTGTTATGAATATGGGATCAAATATTTAAATTTTAGTGAATGTCTGCCATTCACACACATAATATAAAATAATTAAATTTTAGACACTTAAAAATTTACTAAGGAAACATGCCGGTTTGTTTTCACCAAACATATTATTTTTATAGCCTCAAACTCAGATCAGCGAATATTGTCTATTCTTTTATTTTTATTTTAATATTTTTTTTAATATAGCGCCAATTTCACTTATAGAAATATTCACTGTTTCAAAAGTTAGGATCCGAAGAATAGTCTTAAGGAGATGTGTGCATTTATGCGTTATTACTATCACAAAAGGCTACATTTTGCAATAAAAATTGTTTGCTGAAATAAATTTTCGATGCTCTTTTTAATTCGTCATTTCTTTTTAGTTTTTTCTGCATATCTTCCCCTCTTTCAGGAAGGTTTTTAAAAGACATTGGACAAATTGTCCGTATTCCGGTCACCTGCCAGTAGGCATTTTTACTATATTGTTGGATGTTTCGTTTATGTTTGAAGGTTACTCTGGACGACGATTCAGATTACAGAAGATTAGACGACTTTTGAAATTAGCGATTGCTAAATTTATGGGGTTTTTTCATTATGAAGCAAAGTTTTACCAAAAAAGCAATGCTTCCAATGTACGGTTGGTTGATTTTATGACGGCCGATTATCTACACGAGGGATATAGACCCTGGGGGGACTGTCCTCCGTGGGGGTCTTTCTAAGGGATCCTAACCCGTATGTACGGCAAGGTACGAAGAAAACCAAGGAAAATTCCTAACGGTTAGGTCAATGAGCGCGACAGGAGTTTGAACCCAGCACTTCCCGTATGCCAGCTTTGAGAGCAGAACATCTCAGCCACTGTTTTGGCACTTTCAATGTACGGAAAAACTTTGTAATGTCAATGGTGGCGAATGGAATAAATAATATTTGTCGATTTATCATTTCAGGCTGGATAAGAAAAAATGAGTACCTGAAATTCTGATTAGATAATTTTTCGGTCATTATAAAGCCTTTTCGACCTACACACAGCCCTAGCAGATAAACATAGTGAGAAATTAATTTATTTCTGCGGGTTATTATGCTCTTTAGATAAATGCAAAAAAATCTTCGGTTTAAGTATTCACCAAAAATAATATTACTAAACATTTTGCATAACTAACTTTATCATTGTCAGTTTTATTTAAGGTATGGAATTTTGTTAATGAAAGATCTATAATTGAATTAACAGTAATTTGACATTATTTAATGGAATATAGCTTGGCGCATAAATAACTTCGTTTTGTAACTAACTCTGGTACATTAGTAACCATATCGTTTCAAGCACTTCTAATGTTTGACGTCAAACTTGGATATCGGCAAGATTATGAAAGATTAGGAAGATTTTATTGGATACAAACTAGAGGTTTATTCTTCTACCAGAGTTAATCATTGGGGTTTTTTTTTCAGATTAACGGTTACACGAATGCAACTGGTCTAAAAAATAGAAAGACAGTGAAAATGGTGTCATTTTAATTTTATTCATATTCAGCTTTAAAAATGCGCTTTTTTATGTTTCACAATTTTTTTAAATATGAAAGTTAAACACTGTTCTTTATGTTCAAACAATTTATTACAATTTTCACTGTATTTACTCTGCTGGAATCGAAAGATGGAAAACCGTAGTAGACTTGCCAGAAGAGGACGTATATTGCGAAATATAACGTACCATAGAGTGAGATTGTACTTACGTTACCAGAATCTCACATGGAGACAAGAAAGAGGGACGGAGTTCAAGAACTTAGACACGAAAATGAAACACCCGAACATTATTTAAGTTCAATGGTCAATCTATGCAATCATTGTAATGCTTTCTCTTTTAGTAGTATGTTGACTTGAGAACATTTTAGTTCCTGTTGTCATAATCTCATAATGGCCTCATTTCTCTACCAAACTCTACTATAAATGATCAACTAAATAAGTTGCTTCTTGTAGCCCAAATTTTGTCCAATGTATGATATAATATAACGCAATGTCGTTCACATCGTTTACAGCAATATTGAAAGAAAATCCAGGTGAACGTCCCTATTGCTTTAAAATACATGCTCAAATCCACTGATATAATTCGTTTGGTTCAAGGTGCGTTTGAAAATATTTACTAAGGTAGCATCTGTAGGTGAAGATCCACATTCCTTTAAAATACAAAGCAGTCATTTCGTTTGATTTAAGGTACATTTAAAAAAATGGCCCTGCGCAGCGGGCGTAGCATGCTAGTAAATAATAAAACTAAAATCCACAGGATTTTTCATAAATTAATTATTTGTTCTTAAGTGTATGCAGCAACATGCTGATCTTTAGAATTTTTGTAAGAAAAAGGGCATCTTTTGTAAGAAAAAGGGCAATGTCTTTTTCTATATTTAATTAATTTCTTTTATAAACTTTAATTTTATGTTGTACTAAATAAATTAGTAATTTAAATTTCTTTATTTACCACAATAATATGTGTCATTTATTTCTTATCATTAATCAATTATTTTCTTTTAGGTATTTATTTTGGGGTAGTTATTTAGATACTTTTCCCGCCATTTCTTATTGTATTTTAAAAGGGTTTTATTTTGTATTTAATTTAATATTAATTTTAAGGCAGATGAACCGCAAATAACAGGAGGTCTAAAAATCACAACGCAAACTTTTATATAATTTGAATGGTTATTTTTAACGTGAGCGTTGTTTTATTTTATCCCTTTTGGCTCGCGTTATCTGTTATTAGAATTTATTTACGATCACTTTAATTTTTAATTACTTACGTTTTGGGTTCCGGTATGTTTTGACGCTTTCAGATCGGGTTAGGGTTGACACGATTTTTCAAAAGAAACGCGTGAATATTTTGCAAATGAAAAAAAGAAACTATATATTTGAATGAATGTAAATGTGTTAATTTTTATAAAAGAAAAAAAAAATTGATTTTAGAGATATAATTGTAGACTACACTTCAGTAATCGTATTTCAGTAATTGTATCAAATGATCTGCTGAACAACTTTCTGACACAATTTCTAGCTCATTTGACAGGCCTGACTATTGAAGCGAATTGGAATCGAAATGAGTTTTTCAATTTTTGATAAATAAATTAATTATCGAGTTATAAGTGATTCGTGTCACGTGACAACACGTTTTTCTCCTTTCTGGCGCTGAAGCATCAGGAATGCGATTCAAAACGTCGACTTTGACATAGTGTTTTCTGAAATAAGATCTTCTGTCCAGGGGTGATTCTGAGTATATAAAAAAAAAAAAAAATTCTGAAATTCACAGCAAATTTTCTGAAAAGTTAACGGGGAGGGGTCCTCTCCTGCCTCTTTTTTTTTTTTTTTTTTTTTTTTTTTTTTTTTTTTGCGTCCCTTTGACAAAATTTGCGTTTTTTCCGAAATCTTTTGACGAAATTTGCAGTTTTTTCGAGATCTGTTGATAAAATTTGCGGTTTTTTGATGAAATTTGCTGTTTTCCGTGATCTGTTGACAAAATTTGCCATTTTTTCGCGATATTTTGACGAAATTTGCTGTTTTTCGAAATGTTTTCGACGAAGTTTGCCGGTTTTCGCGATTCTCTGACGAAGGTCACGTTTTTTTCCGCGATCTGTTGACAAAATTTGGCGTTTTTTCACGATCTTTTGGTGAAATTTGCCATTTTTCGCAATGTTTTTGATGAAATTTGCCGTTTTTTCGCGATCTTTTAACGAAATTTGCCATTTTTCACAATGTTTTTGATGAAATTTGCCATTTTTCGCAATGTTTTTGATGAAATTTGCCGTTTTTTCGCGATCTTTTAACGAAATTTGCCATTTTTCACAATGTTTTTGATGAAATTTGCCATTTTTTCGCGATTCTCTGAAGAAAGTCACGTTTTTTCCGCAATCTGTTGACGAAATTTGCCGTTTTTTCGCAATGTTTTGACGAAATTTGCCGTTTATTTGCGATTCTCTGACGAAAGTCACGTTTTTCTCGCGATCTTTTGACAAAATTGGCGACTTTTCTTCGAACGAATGGCGAGATCAATTTATTTCGGCGATCATTTGCCGAAATACCGATTTATTTTATGTCCGAATTTTCGGATTTATGACCGATATTTTTATTTTTCGGAAATCATTGCCTTAATTTATCGGAATTTTCGGACCAGAATCACCCCTGCTTCTGTCTTTGGGAAACGTGTTTCGATTACAAAATTTTTGAATAACAACGCCTACCCATTTCATGCGTTTCTGAATAAAAATGAATTCAAATATGTGTGTGAAAGTAGCCCATTTGTATTTGAGAACATTACGTTATATTATTATTAATTTCTTTCGCTTTGGATTCAGGTTTGAATATTTCGGGTTGGGGTTGAATTATTTCGAGTTGACACGCAGAGTTATTTTGTATAAAGATAGCCCTACCATACATATTTAAGTCCTACATCGAGTCGGGTGACCCTATTTTACCCAAGCCCGACCCGGCTGGGCGCTATTTTTTTTTTCAATTTTAAGTGGGTTGACTTTAATTGTATCGGGTTGGGGTTTGACACTTACGGCTCGGATTCTGGTTGATCAAATTTTTCAAAAAAAAAGTTTCAAATATCTTTTCAGATGAATAACTATTTATTTGAATATTAACGAGTGTATGTATGCTCATTTTTATACTTAAAAACTAAAATTTAAACTGGAGATATAATTGTAGACTACTTTTCCAATATTTTATTAAAATATGGATTAATTTTCTATCATTTCAGGTTCAGGTCGATGAAAATGCTTTTGTGGGGTTTGGGTCAGGTTCAGTTATAATTATTCGGGTCGTGCATAATACGACCTGAACAGGACTCTAATCTATATATATATATATATATATATATATATATATATATATACTAGCAAAACCAGCGGCTTTGCTCGCGTAGTTCTTGAAAAATGCCAGTTGGTATTCGTTGGTCTATTTTCATTAGGGGAAATTTTACTGCCACAGATAATTCAGAAATTACTAATTAAGCAAATTTCTGTAATGACTATATCACAGAAATTGCAATTTTAAAACTTTTCTGTTCTTGCTCACATTAAAATTTCAAAAATTTTAAAAACTGTTCTATGGATGCTTTTTGGTTTCGATTTCGTGCCTCTAACGTAACAGCCATGTAAAATTTCAAATTTCTATCCCTAACAATTTCAGATAAATCATTGTTTAGAAGGTTTTTAGAACTTTTCCAGCTTATTTCACTTTTTAAAATTTCTGAATAAATATAATATATATATATATATTAATGGAAACTGTTTTTAGCGAGCACTGAAATCTTAAAAATAGGCCACCATGCCAAATTTCAACTTCCTAGACCAGCAGCATCACTAAAATCGCAATTTTGGAATGTTTTTTGCTTCTGCACCTTTAAATTTCGAATTTTGTAACAACTGTTCAGTGGAAGCATTTACGAATAAAAAATAACAGGCATGTTAAATTCTAAGTTTCTACCGCTAAGAATTTAGAAGAAAAAAAAAAAAAAACGTAATTTATAACGTTTTCCGCTTAGTTTACACCTTTAAACTTCGAATTTTTAATAGACTGTTTATACCGAGCGTCTGCATCTTAAAAGTTCAGTAAATTTCCAGTTTCTAACCCGAATAAATCCAATTAAATCATAATGTAGAAGGTTTTTAAACCGTTTTTAGCTCATTTCAGCCTGTTAAATTTCGAAATTTTTAGAAACCGATCTTAGCGAGCATTTGCATTTTAAGAATAACCACCATACTAAATACGAAGCTTCTATATCAGCTGTATCACAGAAATTACAATTTTAGTACTTTTTTTTTTGCTCCTGTCTTTTTACATTTCGCATTTTTTGTAAACTGTTTTGGGGGATCATTTACGTGAGCAACAGCCAGGTGAAATTTTAAGTTTTTAGCCTTAATAGTTGCAAATAAATCGTAATTTAAAACGCTTCTCGCGCATTTCACTCCTCTAAATTTCGATTTTTTTCAAATTGTTCTGTTCGACCAAATCAGCAGCCGTGTAAAAATTTTTCGTGTGACATATGAAATGTGAACATTCATAGCAAACAATTTAGAACGCTTTCCGCTCATTTAACCCTTTGAAATTTTGAATTTCTTTACAAACCATTGTTAGCGAGCATTTGTATCTTAAAAGTAACTGCCACGACAAATTTGAAGTTTTTAATCCTTTTTGTAAAAAAAAAAAAAAAAATCATAAATTAGAACTTTTTTTTTCCTTTTAAATTTCGATTTATTTTTAAAAACTGTTTTGTGTGTGCACTTGTGTCTTAACAAATATCAGCCATGTTAAATTTCAAGTTTCTGTCCTTAACAATTCCATAGAAATCGTAATTTAGAATATTTTTAGAACAGTTTTCACTCATATCGCTTTTTTAAATTTCGAATTTTTCAAAAACTGTCCTTAGAGAGCATATCTTATAAGTAACTACCTTGCTCAATTTCAAGTTTCTAATCTCTTCAGTATAATAAAAATTGCAATTTTAGAACGCTCTTTGCTCTTGTAACCCCCTGAGGGTAGTGGCTATGTCATAAAATATAACCTGTGTTAGAGCACAGACTGTCACAATAAATTTGCGAGTATTACGTTTAAAATCGGTTCGGTAGTTTTAAAGATTCCATAGAAATTGTAATTTACAATGTTTTTATAACACATTTAGCTCATTTCACCCTTTTAAATTTCGAACTTTTTAGAAACTGTTCTTAGAGAGCACTTAGATCTTATAAGTAACTACCATGCCGAACTTAAAGTTTCTAGTTCCTTGAATATAAAAAAAAAAATCGAAATTTTACAACGTTTTTTGCTCTTGCACCCCCCTGTGGTAGTGGCACCTATATAAAACATAGCCTATCTTACAGCAGGGACTGTTAATATCAATTTGCCACCATCACTTTTGAAAATAGTTCTGTAGTTCCAGAGATTTCATAGAAATTCTAATTTAGAATGTTCTTAGAACGCTTTTCGCTCATCTCACCCTTTTAAATTTCGAATATTTTTATAATTTGTTCTTAGAGAGCATTTACATCTTATAAATAACTACTATGCCATATTTCATGTTTCTAGCTCCTTCAGTATAAAAAAAAAAAATAGAAATGTTAGGTTTTTCGCTCGTGTACTCCCCTGGAGGTATTGGTACCGACATAAAACATAGCCTATGTTGGAGCAGGGATTGTCACCATCACTTTTGAAATCGCTTCGGTAGTTCCAGAGATTACCCCCTACCTACAAACAAACAATCGTCACTTCTTTATAATATTAGTATATATATATATATACGTGTATTACCAATTTGGCTCCCCTGTTGGGGAAATCTTGGCGCCGCTCTTGACTGTCACGCATTCAATTGTGCATTGCCACCAATGGAGAACACTTTGAGCAGTATCTCCAGTAGATTCTGGTATTTGATGTATTCATTTTTTATAGTAGACCGTTTTCTAATATAATAAATTGAAATTTATTTTTCTGTTTAATTTCAATGTTTCATTCTTCGCTTTGTATACGACCCCTCAAAGTCAGCTCAATTTTTTAGATGAAATAACCCTCTTTGGTGATACACCGATTTAACAATGCTGGCTAAAGGTAGCTTTGCCGTAAAAAGGACATTGTACCCTGATGTCGATCTCGAATTACTCTAATTCATTTTTTAACTGATCCCTGAATGAAAGACAAAATCATGTGAAAAAAATCTTAAGCTTTGAAATTTAATAACTGTGTCAATGTAATATGTCGTACAGAAGTGAAACTTTTTGTGTTATATTTGTTATGATATGTGCAAACATTTACTAAATACAGGGGTGATTCTGAGTAAAAAAAAAGGAATTCTGAAATTCACAGCAAATTTTCTGAAAAGTTACAACAGAGGGGGGGGGGTCCACTCCCGCCACTTTTTTTTGCGTCCCTTTGACGAAAATTGCGTTTTTTCGCAATCTTTTGATAAAATTTGCGGGTTTTTTTTGCGATTTTTGGACAAAATTTACAGTTTTTCACAATGCTTTTGACGAAATTTGCAAGGGTAGTAGTAGCCCTGGACATACTTTTTTCGATATTTCAGGACACATTTGCTTGGCACATCTAACCGTAAAAACCCTCAACTCTCTCTTCAACACATTTTATTATCATAAATAGTACACTACATACACAATTTTTTTGTTTTAAAAGTATAGGTACATTTAAAAGAAAAGTAATTTTACCAGAAAACTTTAACCAAGCTGCTAAAAATTGCAATTTTTGCATTGAAGGACAAAAATCGACTTTTTATTCGCTGATCAACGAAAATCGCAAAATATTTTCTTTTCTATAACTGATTGGTGAAAATTGCGATTTTTTGTAACTGATAGACGAAAATAGCAAGCTTTTTTTTTTTAATGACTAATCGATAAAAATTGCGATTTTTAGTAACTGATCACCAAAAATGTATTTTTTTTTTTGTGCAAATCGACGAAAATCAGTATTTTAAACGATAAATTGAAGAAAATTGACTTTCGTGAGCAATTTGCATCAGTAAAAAATTACACCTACCCCCTCTGTTTGATAATATCAAATGCCAATATAGCACAAAACTTGCAAAATTTCAGGAATTTTAGGACAGACTACCATATTTTAGAACATTTCAGGACGTTTTTATTTTTTTCAGGAATATCAGGAATTTTAGGACAAGTACTACCCCTGAATTTGCCGTTTTTTCGCGATCTTTTGACGAAATTTGTCGTTTTTCGCAATGTTTTTGACAGAAATCTGCCGTTTTTTCGACGAAATTTTCCGTTTTTTCACGATTTTCCGACGGAAGTCACGTTTTTCCCGCGATCCTTTGACAAAATTGGCGACTTTTCTTCTTACGAATGACGAGATTTATTTTTTTCGGCTAACATTTGCCGAAATACCGATACATTTTATGTCCGAATTTATGATCGATATTTTTTTTAATTTTCGGAAAAATCGGACCAGAATCACCCCTGTAAATATAACTATGGGGACCGTATAAAAAGTTAGATTTCGTAATTTTTATAAAATTGATTTTTTACTTTAATTAACACCACAACATGAATATTTACCTCAATTTAAACGCTTTTGTAATTGGAACTATATGTCTACAACCAACGGTTGAGAAATTAAAGGTCGATAGATAACTAACATTTTGCAGCCTGTATAGATATATTGTGGAAATCGTGAAAAATGCAGCATAGCAGCGCCACCTGTTGGACGATTTCCACCAAAAACTAATCAGCACAATTTATAAGGACTAACTGAACATAAAATTTTATTAAATTTCGTAACAGTTCTTGAGATAGAGCGCCCACAAAATTTTTGTCACAGACAGACAGACATTTTCTAAACAGTCAAATCGTGTTCAGGACCTTCTAAAACGTATAAATCCGTCAAAAACCGGAAGTCGAAAATTTTCAGGAATTCAATACTTTCTTCTTAACAAGAAATAGAGAAGAAAATAAAAAACTTGATTTTCTATTTTTTTTTTTTGTTTTAAATCTTTCAGTGGCTGCCATTTTGAAACAATATGACGGACCAAGCTGGTCAACGAACTCGGTTGAGAAAATGATAGGCTTAATAAATACACACACTTGGTTACATCGCAATCGGTTTGTAAATATGAGTGCTATCGAATGACATACATAAATCAACATTTGAACGTAGGATGGTTTTGGGGTCATGATCGGTGTAAATATACCGAGAATTTCCGGAAATGCGTTCCCCCGAACGGCAGCAATAGGTAGCTTTTCACTTTTTGTAATGAAAGCTACCCAAAGCATCAGGGGTATGCTAAAATTAATTAGTAGCAAGTGTTGTCCATATAAAAAAGGATAGTACATAGCAGAGCTCTCTAACCAGAGGCCTGCTTGCGACCCAACAGAGAATCTATGGTTTCCTTAAAATATTGCGGTTTTAATTTGTTATAACATTTTATTACAAAATGTTGTGCGTATAAGTTTATTGTTGAAAGAGTGCATTCATTGCACTTTTTGTTTTACATTGATCAGATCAAACGTTGTAACAAACTCTGCGCGACGGACTCCATGTCGAAGACAAAGTTGTATTATGATTTTTTGAGTGCATGATAATGATAAGGACTTTTATTCCAAGAAGAATTACAAATATTTCACATGCCTTACCTGAATAACCATAAAATTGTGTGACAAGTGATAATGTTTTGGTGATTGTGCTTTAAAAACATTTCTTAAGTAGTGGAAAGCAGATATTTCCATAGGACATTTTTACGATGTGTGTCCAAGAGCAGAAAAAAAGAAAGCTTAAAAAGAAATGCTCGGTTTAAAACAATTTCTAAATTATACTTTGTCTCTAGATTATTGTACCTTCTTAATGTATTTTCTTTGTAAATGCAAACTTTGCTTATTTTATGGGCTACTATTATTTCTTATGGTAGTAAACATTGTTGGATCACAGAGAAATTTTGGTTTTCGGCAGATTGGCAGAAAAATATGCTATTGGACACCCCGTATATAAATTACCGTAGCGCCAACAAACCAATCTCGCATAACCAGGGCTTAGTTTCTAATCAAAAAGTACCGGAGACCTAATATTATGCAGTACTAATAACCGTAGCGTGCCCCCCCCCCCCCATCTGTATATTTATATTTCATCCATTATATGTATTTTCAAAATTTAAAGAAATTTTTTTCTTTAGCAAAATAATATATCTATCTGCATTTACTTAGCTGTCAATTATTCCACTTTTTAGTTATCACTCCGGCCGAATAGAAATCTTTGCCTATTTTAATGTTAATAAATCGCAGAATTCTGCGATTAAATAAAATAAGGATTGTGATTCGGAAATAGTGTTAACACACAAAAAAAAATAGTTCGCAGCTATACATTTTTATGAAAAAATGAATGAAATTTTCAAAAATTAATATTTATATGCTGAAGAATTGAACAAAATTTTTCAATTTCCTATAAAAAAAAGTGCATATCTTAAACTATAATTGATTCCTTCCGTATAACAGTCTTTCGTGATGAGTTCTTTAAAGTCGGATAAAATTAAACATTTAACACTGTGATTGGAAAGATTCTATGCTTTTATAGAAAAAGGAGAACTGCTCAATTGCTTACTGTAAGAATAACATTACGTGGCAATTATATCCACTTAATAAATAGAAAATTTAATAACGCTATTTTGTACTCGCCTGCCATGGAAGATAAACTAAAAAAAAAACCCTCAAGCTGATGCTTGTTGACTAAAAACAGAAAATATCCTTTTCAGTTAGATATCTAAATTTTGGCTAAGCTTCGGTATTAGCCTGCTGTCCGCCATCTTGTTTTTTTTAAATCAAAACATATTTGTTATGTTTCTCATTTCCAAAATAATTTTCATCCATATTTACTTATTATAAACACGTTATTTAATTTTGACTAATTTATTTATATTTAATAATAAAAGTTAAAATGTTTTGATTTAAAAAATGAGATGGTTGACTCTGATCGATAAATCGAAACATTTGTTTTGTTTCTGACATAAGTTAAATCAAAACATTTTAACTTTTATTATTAAATATAAATAAATCAGTCAATAAAATTAAATAACTTGTTTACTTGTATAAGTAAATGTGGATGAATTTTGGAAATGAGAAACAAAACAAATGTGTTTTGATCTAAAAAACAAGATGGCGGACAGCAGGCTAATACCGAAGCTGTTCCTTAATTTTTAAAAAGATGATCGAATTAAAAAATATCCTAGTGTCACAAAAGAAAATCGAACTGAAGGCAAATTTACTTTTCGCTATCTATAAGTCGCCGCCATCAATCCGATATCACTAGAATAAAAAAAACATTATTTCTGTTCCCCTTCATTCTGATCACAATAGCATTAAAAAAGAAAGTTCTTTATTTTATATATATACTAGGGGGCTCCGCCCACTCGCTACGCTCACCAAACCCCCGTTCTGATTTCGCATCCTCTTAAAACCTGGTAATGTATCCTGTTTTAAAAAGATGACTTAATTCTGTAATCAGGTTATGCTTTTTCATTTAAATGGGGTATTTTTCGGTTACCATGACCATATCCACCACTGTCACGTCGTTTTGGGGATTGATAAGTAAGATCAATTACTAATTTGGAAATCAGCTTGTAATGATTCTGTTAAAAATGTTGCCTCTCAGACTTTTATAAGACACAATCCTTCCTTTAGTCTCTAGGTTAAACTTATCCATCTGCTTGAGAATAACATTCAGAATCACAGTACTGAAAAGCAATGTGGTTTTAAATTTTACTCCCATATTTTATGTTTTCATAGTTTTAGATAATTTCAGGAACAGACATATCTTATGCATGAATTCTTTTCTTTATTTTAATGCATCATCATGGATATTTTCATATTTTTACAATAACTATTATTTGTTTTAACTACTAATTCTATACACAATGATTTGCAAAATTTATTTTGTCTTTCTTACTCATTTAGTTAGCTCTTAAATCAAAACTTTTCTATAAACTTTTAGGACGCATGCTATTGTGCAGCTGCAGCTCAAAGGAACTAAAATTTTTCAACTACAAATAATATTGTTTGAAATTCTCACTTATGACCAGGGCTGCGGAGTCGGTGGGAAAAATGACCGACTACGACTCCTGAAATTTTAAAGGAACCGACTCAGACTCGGCTAAAGTACTAGTTTTGCCTGTTGATTCCTATTATTCAGATTGCTTCATTGCTGTCATTTGTTTTGAAACAGTAATAGTCGCTTTATTAAATGTCATTAAATAAAAGAAATATTACTAATTAAAAAAAGTGGCAGCAATCAAGCAATCTGAATTTTTAAAAAACCTCAACTGGCAACACTGCAACCTGCTGTTACATTCCTGTTTGACCTTGAGCATATAATGTACATATCAACCGATTTTTTTCAAGTTTCATTTTTTTGGATGAATTATGGGTGTAAGCTGTGATAGGTAGTCAAGACTAGGACTCATTTACTGCAGCGGCAAACTTCCGACAGTATTTTAGTATAAAAAGTTTCACCTTTTTTTAAATGCAGAATTTTCTTTTTTAAATAAGGCAAAAATATTCTTATAAAAATGCCTGTAGAACTTTGCCCCTACATTAATTGGCTCTGGTCAAGACTGAAAATATTTTGAACATCCCCCCTCCTCCTTCTCCCAGATACTCTATGCACATGCACTCACACAAAAACATAATATGCGTTAAATTTTATATGTGGTAAAATTTAAATATGTCAAAACTCTGCAAAAACTGCATGTAAAATATTTATATGCATGTAAAATATTTATATGCATGTAAATTGCAATCGAAAAGTTAAACTTGAAGCTATTAGATAGAAACAACAGTAAATCTAATAAATCTCCAAAATTTACTTTTTGAACAACACACACAAAGATCTATCAGATGAATCCAAACATATATGTTGGTATATCATTTTAAGACGATAACCAAAATATTTTATGCCAAATCAAACATATATTATACCAAAATATGGGTGGAAGGATGTTTAATTTTGGTTTTATATCTATTCCTGCAGACCCAAAAAATAGGAGACAAAAATGTTACAATTTAAGCATCATTTTGGGTCTCCAGAACCCGAAAAATTCTGAGAGAATGCAAGAAAAATAAAGATGAAAATTTTATATTTCCTGCATTAATTTTATAATTTTGGCTTTATTTCGGGTCTGCAAGACCTGAATATCAAAAGGAGAAAGATAACAGAAATTTCACTATTTCATCATTATTTTGAGTACTGCAGACTCAGGTAAAAAAAAAAAAAAAATTACAATTTCCCCCTTTTTTTTTTTTTTTGGGGGGGGGGGGGGGGGGTCCTATACACACGAGAAAAAAAAAAAGAAAATTTACAATTTCAGCATTACTCCTGGTCCCACAGACCTGAAAAATCTGAGGAAAAAAGGGGAAAAATTTCCAATTTTCACATTACCTCGGGTTCTGCAAACCCCCCAAAAAACTAGAGAAAGGACTATATACGAAATATAAACTAGAGATTTTAATTCAAAAGTTTTTAAATATGCTGTACACTGGACAGTATATTAGGCCTGTTTAACCTGAGTTTCCTTGTATATATAGTCCAAATATAAAAATAATAATTCAGTTTTTAAATTTAAAATTACATAGAATTGGTTTAATTTCACTTCAAACTGTCTAAAAAACAAGCTGGAGTCGGCCTGTTTTTTTGCGACTCCGACTCTTTTGCCCCAAAATAGGCCCGACTCCACAGCCCTGCTTATGACACCCCGCCTCCTAAAAAAAAAAAAACCCTCCTAAGCTTTTACATTATATGTGCAGCTTCACAGTCGCCACGTGGCAACCAAACTGTTTATGTCTAAGTCGCCATTTGATTACAGGGATGACCTTTTCCTGCAGAACAGCAGATTTCCGTTTTAACCCCTTCGGCCCTGGCGTCCTACTATTAGAACACATCTTTACATGGCCCTAAATTATTTATTTTTAAGAATTATAAGTTTAAAACCCGGTGTCCTACTAATAATACATTGCAAATTAACAATTAAATCTCATTTTTGATCACAGATGGCAGCAGATGCACCTGTAAGCAAAATAATGGCGCCTTCTAACAGTTTACCGGCAAAACGTAAGTAGACATTTTTAATCTTCTCAATAAAAATATTATTTTTAATTTACTACTTTTTTGTTAATTATATTTTATAAATTGAAGCTTTTTCTATCTATATTAGTCATCTAACTTAAAAAAATAATGAGAAATTGCGTTGCAAATGATAATCAAACATTTGTTCTAGTACTAGGACATGAGGCCTTAGTGCTAACAAAAGTATTTTCATGTTTGTTATATTATTAGTGGATCAGACGTCTATAGCAGAAAACTAAAGAATCTGTTTTTTAAATAACTGATTTTTGTCTATAATAACATTGTACTAATTTATATACAAATTATATTTGAAAAATATAATTAACCCTTAATTGCATAGTGATGTAAATTTCCATCACTGTTTATTTAACTTTTAATAAATAAATCAACTTCTTCGCCACCACTATATTTATATAGAATTATTAATCCAGTAAAATTCCCGTGAACTATGTTGCTGAACAAAGTTAAAAATCTATCTTAAAATTTCTGGTGTCTAATATTTAATATATGTATAAAAAATACAATTGTAAAAGAAAAACTCATGCAAAGAAGTGTTAATAATTATTCATTACATTATTTATGCAAAAAATATATCAATATAAGTAAAATCCCATTACAACGAAAAATCCCGTTATAACGAAATGCAAGCGAGTCCCGTTTTGAAATGTATTCAAATAATGTTAACATAATCTCAGTATAACGAAATATTCAATTTTTTATAATCTCGTTAGAACGAAATAATATGACACGGCAAATACTTTCAGTTGTACATTTTTATCGCTTGACAATTTTTGTTTTCGATGCCTAGTCTTAGGGACAATCAAGCTTATCTCTAAAGCAATCTCTTTTCTCCGAGCTTTTTTGTAAAATCGGTGTGCATAGGCATTTCACTGCAGAAGGAATGTTTCCTTTGTTCGCTCTCCCCTTTTTCTTGGAAGTCCAAGTAAGCTGTAACCAATGTAGGCAAACTTAACAAAACGTGAAATGAGTATTGCACATTCCCCCTTCCCTCTCCTCCCTACCTGAATAACTTTCGCAAAGGAATTTCCAAAGCTCAAAATCAGTTTGAAAATTTTCATCTTACCAGTAGGTCATAAAATGGCGGCTGTTAAGCGAAAACAGTTTAGTTTGGAAGAAAAAAAAGCCATAATTTCTGAAGTTGAGAAAGGAATGAAAAAATCTGATGTTGCTAGCAAATATGGAATTTCGCCGTCTACTTTATCCACTTTTCTAAAAGATAAAGAAAGCATTTTGAAAAAAATTCAAGTTAAAGTCTTTGATCCAAGCAGAAAACGAAATGCCCAGTTTCAAGATGTGGATAGTGCTGTTTACAAATGGTTTATGGATGTTCGTTCTAGAAACATCCCTCTAAGTGGCCCTTTAATTAGAGAAAAAGGTTTGGAATTTGCAAGAATGCTAAACATTGAAAATTTTCAAGCCAGTGTCGGATGGTTGAATCGATTCCGAGAAAGATACGGTATAGTGGCAAAATGCATTTCAGGAGAAGCAAAAGACGTCCCAGTTGAATTTGTAAACGAATGGCGTAAAGGTGAAATACAAAAAATAATCAAGACGTATAGTCCTAACGATGTTTTTAATGCCGATGAAGCCGGAATATTTTTTCAGTTAGAACCAAGAAAGACTTTAGCGTTAAAAGGAGACAAGTGTATTGGAGGAAAGCTTTCCAAACAAAGGATTACAGCCCTATTTTGCTGCAACAAATCAGGAACAGAAAAACGAAAAGTACTCATAATCGGCAAATCTGAAAAACCCCGTTGTTTCAAACATTTTAAGTCCTTACCATGCATCTACAAAGCCAACAAAAAATCATGGATGACGCAAGGATTCTTTAATGAATGGCTGATAAATTTTGATAAAGATATGCAAAAACAAAAACGTAAAATTCTTCTACTCATAGACAACTGCACAGCACACAATGATCCTCCTATATTGAATCACATTCGTGTAGAGTATTTCCCGCCTAACTGTACTGCAATACTTCAGCCTCTTGACCAAGGCATTATCAGAGCCGTAAAATCACGATACAAAACTAAGTTATTAAAACGCATTCTCTGTGATCTGCAAAATAACGTAAACAGAAAGTGCAACATGAAAGAGGCAATTGATATGATCTGTGGATCGTGGGATGATATAAGCCAGAAAACAATAGCCCACTGTTGGAAACACGCGCAGATTGACCAGGATTTAAATAAAGAATCGACGGCTCAAGGATCTAGCGATGTAGTACATGATGAGGAGCAGACAGTCGAATATGAGATCGAATCCACTTGGAACTCAGTAAAAGAAAAATCTGGTGTGTCTCAAAGCATAAGCTTTAAAGATTTTTTAACTGCAGATGACAATGCTGCAACTTGTTATTCATTAACAGAGACAGATATTGTGCAGTCTATTGTTGATGATCGCATTTTAGAAAATGATGAAGAAAGTTCTGAAGATGAAGAAAATGAGGTTTCAAAAGTTACATCTGCTGAAGCCTTAGAAAGCTTAGAAAGAGTGCGCAATTTTATTTCTTTACAGAGCAGTGTACCAGATAACATTTTTTCTAATATTAATCATGTACATAATTTTGTATTGTCCGCAGCTTCAAACTCCCTTGTACAAAAAAAAATCACTGATTTTCTGCATTAAATTTTTTCTTGTACAATTTGAAGATCATTGAAATGGTGGTAAGTCAATTTTTCAGTTCTATAAAAAATATTATACATTGTATTATACTAACTTTACGTTATTAGAAGGTACTACTAATTTTTATTACTATTTTTAATAATTAATTATCTACTAATTTGTATTATACTACTATATTTTTATAATTAACTATGATATGAGGATCTGAATTGAAATGTTTAATTTTCTATTGAATTCCGTTACAACGAAATTCCCGTTACAACGAATAAAATTTGCGGTCCCGTGAAGTTCGTTGTAACGGGATTTTACTGTATTATTTATATGTAATATTTTACTGAATGCATATAAGTTTTTTTTTTTCCAGGAGATTTCCAATTTAAAAAGTTCTCTTAATGATGCTGTTGAAATTTTAAATAAACTGGAGGATTCTGACCTAGAAAATGTAGATTTAGAAGAATCTGATGACGAATGGTTGCCACTGAAAGCAAATCAGATACAAAGTTCAACCAGACCATTGTTCAATTTAAGCCTGGTGTCCTATTATTAGAACATTTTTTAATTAGTTTACTAACTATTAAAATGTTATAATACTTCATTTTATAGTTATTTATGCCTATTTAAGCTTATTTAATCTGCCATATAATTTTTATCTGTTTAAAAAAAAGAGTCAGGGCCGAAGGGGTTAAAAAAAATCAAATTTGCGCACTATCCTGTATAATTTTGCAATATTTACAGCTTATTTACCCTTTTCTATAGTCCATAATCAAAAAATGATTTAACATGGATGCCACATTTCTGCGGACGCGCAAATTTTTCTGTTCTCTTAAAAAATGTCTACGATGTCCTCAGAATCCGAATAAAATTGCATTGATGGGCTGCAAATGAATTCAGCAGACACACACAACAACAACAAAAAAACTCGTGCCCAGAAGAGAATCACTTTGAGTCCCACTCGTTACATTTATATATCTTGGATTATTCAGATATGTTCTTACAGGTAAACACTAGAAATCACCATTTGATTTTTCCATGAATTGGTGGAATTATTCTCGAATTATAATTATTAGATTTCTACAAAAGCAATTCGTGAATTGGCCATGAAAAGAAATTGGGAATTTCCACAATCTTCATAGATCAGTGGCCAAATGAAACCACAAATTTCATCAACTGCTCATGAAATAAAACCCTAAGTTAAGTCGATCTGTTGAGAAATAAAACTGAATTTCTTCAATCAGCCTCTGAGAAAAAAATTAATAAAACGCAAATTTTGTCAATTGATCGGGAGGGAAAAAAAAAAAAAACATGTAAATTTTATCAATCTATTGCGAAAATACACTAATATCATCAGTCAATAGCAGAAAAAAAAAAAAAATTGTGACTATCTTTACTTTATCGAGCAAAAAAACAAAACAAAAAAACCCCCTTGATTTTTGTGTGTGTGTGTGGGGGGTATTCGCGAGTTTTGTCAAACATTCACGAAATAAAACTGCGAATTTAGTCATTTGCTCATAAATTAAAACCCTGAATCTCATCAAGCCACTGCAAAAACAGCATGAATTTCACAAATCGATCACAGGGAAAAAATATTTCGATAATCTGTCCCGTAAAGAATAAAGGATTTCATTTCAGCAATTAGGCGTAGAAAAAAGTGGGAATTTCGCCAATTTCAGAAATAACTCTACAATTTCTACGAATGATCACAAATTTTGTCAAGGAGTCTAAATCGACGAATTTTTTTCTAATTCCTTGACTATTTACAGATTTTGGATAAAATATTGAAATTACCTCATTTTATCCTGGTGGCATAGCAACCATTAGATTAATTTTCTTGTTAGTATGTAAGTAACTTTGTTTCCCTTCAGTGTTGTGAATGCTTACATCATCCAGGAGCAGGGCTGGCAAGTTTCTGCTGGGGTGGTTAAAACCACTGGTTATAACCGGTTAAAACCGGCATGGCAGAAACTAAGAGATAATAACAAGAAGAAATTGAACTGCAATGATTCATAATTCACACATGTATTTGATATGTAAACAATTAAATTAAAAATTAAAACTAAAGATTATGAATGTTATTCAAAGTAGCAAAAAGCTTCAAAATGATCATATAAATAAACTTTGTTTATATAATACTAAATTTCTTTTACTTGAAAAACAGAAATTTTCATAATGGTAAATCTAATGCTGTTATGCAACTATTAATATTATTATTTACAGTTGAATTTCTATTTAAAAGTAAAAAAATAAAGAAATCTACAAAATTTTTTATCATATTTTAACATATCACTGTTCAGAGAATTTTTAAATAAATAATATAATGCAATAACTTAATGATTATCTACTATATGGAATATGGTTATATATATATAAGGTTGGAAAGTTTTCAACTAACAGTCTTACATTTAAAAAAAGAAGTCAGATTTGTTCCTTTGAATACTGTATTTAAATGAAATGTTTTTAATCCCTTGGAATTACAAGATCCACATATAACTACAGCTCCAAGTTAAAAAATTAGAATAGAAAAAAAGGAATTGTGAAAAAGGTTTTTTATGTATTGCTTATACAAGAAGTAACACAGGATAAAAATATTGTAAGAATCTACATAGTTTGTAGAATCTTTTAGCACTAAAATTAAAGGAAATAATGCAGGTATATACAAATAATAAAGCCAGGGAAGCACGTTCATTTAACGTTGGCTAAGCCAGTTCTTGCTGGACACTAACTTGTGTGAAGTTGCTGAATCATGTTGGAAAATAAAATTGTCACCACACAGATCTTCCAACGATGGTATCATGAAATGCTAAAGGATTTCCTGATATACCTCAGAATTAATCGTTTCGTTAACCCTTTCGCAACGAGCATCCTTTACAGAATTTTTAATCTTTTAGCACCGGAATTACCACCAATTGAATCGCAGAAGTGCTATCATTAAATAAGGCAAAGCTTACAATAAAAAGTAACTGGTGGGAAGAATCCAGGATTCTGAGCATCTTATGTATCACATATACGTGTCACTCGTCCCCAAGGAGTTAATGATACATAGCCTTCCAGTCAGGGTTGGCTTGATTTTGCCCAACCCGAAAAAACCCACTTGAAAAAACCCTTGAAAAAACCCAAGTGGGTTTTATCAAAATCTTTATTTAAAATTCCACTTATCTAACTAATAATAAATATATCAATTTAAACCAAACATAATATACATTTTATATGTCACAGATATAGTTTTCCGAAAATTCTAAATGGGCATAATTGCTCTTAGAGTTTAATCTAGGAAAAAGAGATTTGTAGCTTTTTGGCTAATTGCAGCCAATAACTGTTAGCCAAATAAAAATAGCTTTAGCCAAAAAAAAAAAACTTTTATTTATACTACAAATTTTCTATATAAATGAGTATTATTTTTAATTATACAATATACAAACAGCACACCACTCTGTAAGATTGACCCTCTTGAGATTTGGCCATATATCACACATCAAATGCTTTTTTAAATGGAAATTCTTTTCAAACTTCCCCTTTCAAATTAATCATCATTAAGTTACTTAAATTTTTGATTTTCAGTCTATTTCTCAAGTCAGTTTTTGTTATATTCACGAGACTCAATCCCCTTTCACAATCTGCTGTAGACAACAGAATTGTTGCTAAATTCATACAAAGAAGTCACATTGGGAAACATGTCAGTAATGCCATTTTTATGGAAAAAGAATACAATCAGCTGGTTTCATTTCTTTACCCCTTGTAGCTAGAACCTGCCTGAACAACTTCCATTCATGAACCGTTTTGGTTTTATTTCCTAAGTTGGGATCATCAACAAAAAATAAACAAACCCTTTTAATTTCCTCAATACTTGTTTAATGCAAATGACGTCATACTATTTGTAAGATGCTTGTACAGAGAGGACGAGACAAATTTGAAATGAGTTGCCGAGACAGAGGTGGTTTGAGATTTTTTTTCACGCTGCAGGTTTATGAAAGGCAGGAACAACAAAATGGAAATTATATATATTTTTTTGGCTGTTGCTATTTGGCTAATCCACTAACTGCTTTGGGGGCAAAAGGTGCTTTCAGTTAGCTTTTTGGCTATTTGGCTAGCTCTAGATTAAACCCTAGCTCTATCTGAAACAAACTTGGAAAATTCACAGAGAAAAATAATTATCTTAAAAAAAATACATGTAAAATTATATAAACAATTAAAAATCAGGATTATTTGTCAATATGGCGAAAACAGTGGGGGGTTCAATCAATTCTTAAAAATTAGAGGCACGAGTATTTTAGTATGATTCAAAATATATTAAGCATAAAACTAAATTAAGTTGAACAAAACATAAAGGGTAGATCATTGATTCATTTCACTTTCTTTAGTGAAATAGTATTATAGTGCAGCACAACTCACCATAATAATGAATCTTTTCTGCACAGCTAAGAACATTCATTATCAGATGCAAGATTAAGATAGTGTTTTTTTTTTTTTTTTTTTTTGGCGGGGGGGGGGGGGGGGGGGGGGGGGGGTGGGTTAATTTTCTGAAAAATTATTGTATTTTAATAGAAATTTGGTAAGCTGCCTAATTTATTATTATTTGAATTTGCTGAAAATTTAAACACAATCGGATAGTTAAAAGTTTTTTTTTTTTTTTTAAATAAGTAAGGAAAAGAAAAAAAGTATCGTTAAGTTCTTGTTTTAATTATTATTATTTCTATTTGCAGTTTAAAACTTTAATTAAATCTCAGTCATCAGCAGCCAGCTGGGGAAAAGAAAATTGACCTGATAAAAATCCATCAATAAAACAAAAGAAAGATACACTGGAGTGTATTTTTTTCATTTTCCAATTAAAGTATTGATGATCCAAACAAATTCAATTATAAAATATTCTTACGTAAATATAGTATTTAAAATATAATGTAATATAAAGTTCTTTGTTAAATAATTCTTTAAAAATAATGATTTCTTATTCTTGAGATAGTTCTATTGTTTATACCTCCCCCCCCCCCAGCCTCCTTATCCAATTTCGCCAAAAGCAGAAGAATGGGCGATCGCAGACTATGACACAACATGCAGCTATTCTGTGCTATTGAGATGCAACCCTCCCCCCCCCCCTCCTCCCGTACATCAAGATCTCTGGAAGATTTAGGAATTTATGCTTACAATTTAGATGGTTTAAAATTGAATTCATCCCCCCCCCCTAGTAGGGCAATAATTCCAAACATTTGATAAAATTCTATTACATAAGAAAATTTTAATAAAACAAAAGTAAATGATTCACTGTTTAAATCTAATTTTTATCTATAAAAGAGAAATAAACAAAATTTTAGACTATTAATTTAATTATTTTGACTTTAAAAAATTTCTTTCAATTCAGTCATAAAATGTCTTTAAAATCATTACAAATTTTTAAACTATTTTTAATATTGAATAAAAATTCTAAATAATTATAATTAAATAATATATTAAATAAAATTTATTAAAGTATTAACATTTATTTTTTAAAACTTCATCCCATTAATTATATAGTTGTTACAAAACAAAGAACGGCAAGAAGAAAAATCCTCAAAACCACCTGTTTTAGTATTCTAATATTTTGAATAATGAAAATAATTTTATAAAAATAAAATATTCACTCAAAATTTAATATTTTACAGTTTTAATTTTCTTTAATAACATGCAAATGTATTAAAACATCCATCGCTGTTCTTTTTAAATTTTACTACAGTGAAATAAAGCTAAATGAAATTCCAAATATAAATGGAATTTAATTACTCTAATTTTTTGATTTGGAGCTGTATAATATTTCTATGAGAAAGATTTTTTACAGTTATTAAATTATGTTAAATTACAGAAAGTATTTTGAGTAAGTATTGATTATTTTTCTTTTCAGTCTTTAATTTAAAATAAGTATTGGATACAGTTTTCTAGTTTGAATTTTAAACTGAGATTTTAAATATTCTAATAATTGTTTATATATAAAATTACACAACCATAATATAACAAAAATTTTATCTGTTACATTACTCATTTTTCTAATAGAAATTTATTTATTTTAAATTAAAACTATCCATAGTATTTCATTTGTCATTTATCCTGAATAATATGTACTTAAGGAATTTAATACTACTAAAAAAGTCTCAGATTATGTCACGAAATGTGTTTATGCCAGTTTCTGCAGGTTATAACCACTTTCTGCCACTGGCACGGCAGAAACCACTTTCTGCCGGCAAAAACCCAGCCCTGTCCAGGAGTGATTGTGGGTTCACAAAAAAATACCTGAAACTTTAGTGAGAAAATATTTCTATATGGAGAGAGAGAGGAGAGGGAACATATAGAACACATTCGAAGGTAAGAAATTAAGAAAAATATGAATTATGTTTAACAATCATATGAAATTGATATTTTAGTTTTATTTTATGAATTTAAATATCAGAAAAAACAGAATTTTTGTACTGAAAATGGAAAAAAAATATCTGAATTCAGAGTTATCATGAGCAGACCACACACGAGTGCATCAAATGAAAATAAGGCATACTGACAATATTTTAAAGAATTTTATTTCTTTTATACATTCATTCAGATTTTTTCTTGAATGCCTTCTTTTTTGGCAAAATTGGCCTCTGACTTTTGATGACAGCTGTTGCTCGTCTCAAGGCAAGCTAAAAAGAAAATGCATACTATGGTATTAAGCAAAAAGTACAATTTTCAAAACAAGCACTAATTATGAAGTTAAAATTACAATAAACTGGACATAATATAAAAAATATAATGTATGCAAGGCATATTAACATGATTTATAGTTCTTTCTTAGAATTAATAATCTTTTCATATCAACAATCGATGGTGTATAATAAATAGCGACGATTGCTGACTGACAAAATTAGACAATGTTATCTAGTCTAACTGAATAGTTTTCCCAGGTTTTAGAAGAAATTAATCTCTAAATCTCTTTTGAAAATTAAAAATTTTGAAGTGTGAAAAAACATTGACAAAATATTACACCAGTTTAGCTACAAAACTTCATTCTACAAAGTTCATTGACTTTCTTTATTAAATATCCACAATATTTGTTACTAATAACTAGAGTTAAATTCATAAACCAAACCAATTACAATGTTGTAACGCACAAATAAGAAAATTGGCATAAAAAACCACATATGGACGTTTCAAGGATGCATTGATCCACTTCCTCAGTGAGAGAAAAAAAAAAAAAAAGGATTGATGCATCCTTGAAACAGCTGTATGCGGTTTTTTATGCCAAATTTCTTATTTGTGCGTTACAACGTTGTAATTGGTTTGGTCTATGAATTAAAATTCGCACAAAGTATTTAATCTATGCTTAGAGTTAAATGTTTCTTGCAACATGAATTTAATAAAACTAGATTTTTATCTAATTAGACTATCTATATGAAAATTCATTGTGCTAAACTGCATTCATTTTAAATCCATTTTGGTGGTTGTGCAAGGAAATCAATACACAGAAGCAGACAGACCATAACTTATTTTTCGGGGAAAAAAAAAAAATTATATATATATATATATATATATATATAAATAAATACTCAAAATTACTTTTTATCAACCAAACCTATCAAATTTAATTAAACTTTCTAAATTGTATTGACTTTAAAAAATTGTTGTAGATGCTGGTCTGTTAATATTGATCTAGCAAAGACATAGCTGTCATTCTTCTGTGTTTTCGTCAAATAAAAAATAAAAATATTTTGAAAAAAGAACTTTATTTTATTAAAATGTGTCTTGAGTCCAAAGCGCTACTAATTTGGTTTCATTTATTAAATACAGACTTGAAAAATAACAAAAGGGCAGATACGCAACCATGTCTTATAAAAGTGCGCTACTAGCTAAAATATGCCTAATTGCATACTAATATACTTTAAAAAATAGTTTGATTTATGAAAATCCACATATTTTCTCTCTAATCTAGAATAGCACCGAATTTTGATTAACTGCAATAACAAATTCTGAAGAATAATTTCAACATCAATCATTAGAGTAAAATAAATAGATTTTTATATTACTTCGAAATTAAAAAATGTTTTTTTAAATTCATTTTTTTACTATATTTTCAGTATATTCTAAAAACTTTTACGATTTGTGCAATAACACCTGGACAAAATTTTAAATGAAATACATTTTCATTATTACTTTATCAAAGCAATAAATTCTATTCAAAAATGCAAATTCTATCAAATAACAAGACAGAATTATGAAATTTGCCCAGGCGTTAAAATTTCAAATAAAAACTCCAGGTTTATTAGTTGTCCTTTAATAATCCATATTCATAATTTCTGGATTTAAAATGACATTTGTAGCCTTATTTGACATTCCGAAGTTAACAGTTAAAATTTTATGAAGATAGATCTGTTTATCTTCACTATCCATATTTCGAATATATTTTCTAGATTGATGATGATTTAAGAATGTGCGTACGAATATAAGTTTATAAGCACTATAAGTTCTTAAGCACATATCCAGGTTTTATCAGGGCTAGAGAATAGAAGGGCTGGTTCATCGGAGCTCCGAGGATGAAACAGGAAGTCAGCAGTGATGACGTAGTTAATAACACGCTGGCTGAGAGGAACCATCGCAGATAAACGGGATTCAATCGTATTGAGTTTGTTTTGTGCAAAATGACGTTTAAATAAAATCTTTATATTTATCGCTATTTCGGACATTAGGTTGTTATGTTACTACATTGACTTTCATGTTTAATATTACTGTTGATTTAAAGGAAAAATATATTTAAATAAAGAATTATTCTGCTTTTAAATACATAATAATGCTTTTATATTTTATACATTTTAAAATTACAAATATATTCAAATGCTTGCATTTCATACATTTTACATCTCTATTAACTTATTGCATAGCTCAATAAAAAAGGGCAATTTTGAATTTATACAACATTAGCAAGAAATTTCAGATAAGAAGAATATGCAAATATTTTATAACGAAAATTCTAAATTTCTTGTTATTTTACAAAATATTTTTTCATTCACTTTTTACTTATTATTAAAAAAATTATAAACGAAAATAAAATGTAAAATAAATATTAATAATTTAAAGGCTGTTAAGGAGATGACACATCAGGTGCTGTTATTCAGAAACCTTGTAATCGAATGGCAATTTCCATTTTTTTGGGGGGGTGGGGGGATTAGAAGATCTTTCAGAAAATACTGTCAAAGTGAGAGTTTTGAACCGAATTCCCGACGAGAAAGGTGGAAACGTGTCACGAGACAAGAATCGCTCACAACTTGATAAGTAATTTATCAAAAAATGGAAAACGTTATTCGATTCCAAATTGCTTCAATAGTTACGTCTGCCAATTTTATACTTTAAAAAATGATTCAGAACTTTAATAAATAATAATAACTTAATAAATAATCACATGTTAAAAAAAATAATTTTTATCTTGAAATTGCATTAATCTAATTATTTTTTCTATTTATTTGATTGTTCTTGGGCTTTTCTTTATGCTGACAAGCAATGCGGTTCTGTTTAGATGCCTTATTTTTTAAATGTTCTAACTCTTGAAAATAGAATAATGGCTTGTAATTAAATATGGAAAAAGCGTGTTTCAAGCTATGTGGTCATATTTTTAAGGATATTTACGCCTTTACGAAAATTATCTCTGTGAATGTTACGAAATATTAAGTCCACCTCTCTTAACAGTTCTCATGCAAGATGAAGATGGAACAGTTAAACCTCCTGCCGAGAGTAATGAAATCCAATTCCCATATTCTGGAATTTCAGTAAGATTTTAAAGGTCCAAGTGTTGCATCAATATATTTTAGTTTCATTCTATATATGCTATATGAAGCCTGCAATAAAAGCCAGAGCCTTCCGTTCAGTTTTGGAGAGAGTTATTTCAGAATTTGATTTCCATTTGAAAAACATTTTCAGGCATATCATTAAAATTTAGAAACTCATCTTCTGTCCCACTTTCGTCGATCAATATTGCAGGGTGCAATATTATCATTACCGTGATTATTCTCTTCGGATACCAATTTTATCGTGCTTAAACATTTTAGTCTAATCATGAGCATTTTGCAAAATATTTTATTTTTCTAAGTCTTTCAGATCGAGGCGTGACATCATCTTACATTCTTAATGGAGGGTATAATCTTGCTTGGAACAGAAGACTCTTATTTTTTTTCTTTTCAGGTAATTCGAATAATTGAATATTCGAAATGATAAATTTAGATTAGTATAGAAAATTAAAATACAAAAATTAAAAATAAAATAAATAACCCATGTGCTTTCCCGAGAACAGACAAAGAAATACTCAATTAAAGGTGTAGAATTGTATGGGCTCGTGAGGCTCCAGCCCCACCAATAATTTCTAAAATTGACACTTTTTTCCCCCTTTTTAATATAATTTTTTTTTTTTTTTTCTAGTATTTTATAAAATTTTTGAATGTTCCATTTTTTCCTATTTTTCTTTTATTACAGGGATAAAAGACAGTAGGAAAACTTTCACTTTATGTTCTATTCCTTTTTTATAAGAATGAAATGCTCAACGTTCGAAATTTTTATATAACAAATAAAAATAGCAAAAATTTGTTATTAAAATTTAACTTTTGCTGTGATTTTATTGTAAAGGATTCTAGAATATCAGCTAGTTTCCTTTTATGAAGGGTCTGTACATTCGAATTTTTATATTGTCTTAATGTTTTATTTAACTTGTGATTATTTATCAGTATACGATTATGTTTAATTTCTTTAAAAGGAAGTTAAAATAGCAACATTAAATTCGTAATCGATCTTTTTTTTTACACTCACATACACATATGTGTAAAAAAGAGTTGAGCCCCGAAAATTATTAAAAAAAAAAAAAAAATGTACGCCTATGTACTCAATGACCAATACTTCTCTTTAGGCAGCGTGAGGGTGTGAAATCCATGAAGTCACAGAGCTTCCGGCAGGGAGGGCAGTCAGTCACAAGGCGGCATAGGTCCTCTCAAAGGGATGACTTAGCCCTTATATTCTCTAGCCCTGGGTTTTATATACATCTATCCACTATACATAAAACTTTCTAGGAAGAGTATAGTATTTTTAAAATTTCTTTAACTGCTCTAGACATAATTTCTTCAATTTTGTAGTGAATGATTTCGACTAGCGGGACATTTAAGAGACTACGCTAGTCACGCGAAGAAACACTCCAGCTAATGTTAAGTCTATGAGAAGGTTATCGCACGATTTCTCGCTCACATTTTAATATTTTTAAATGATTTTTTTGCATAGGATAGCTGAGGTCGATCTCTAACATTGTTAGTTTTTACTTTTTCGATTTTAGTTACGTTTTTTTTTATAAGCGGACATTTTCAATTTTGGAACCGGTTTTGAAAGCGAAAGTACCCTTATATAAAAAAACTGGAACTAAAATCGAAAAAGTAAGAACTAACAACGTTAGAGATCGACCTCAGCTATCCTATGCAAAAAAATCATTTAAAAATATTAAAATGCGAGCGAGAAATCGCGTGTTAACCTTCCCATAGACTTAACATTAGCTGGAGCGTTTTTTCGCGTGACTGATGTAGGCTCTTAATGTAATAAAGACAATAATTCATTTTAAAAAGTCAATGTATTTCCTTCAATAGGCTTGGGAAAAGCACTTTGATTCTCTTTTAAAAAAGTACCAGTTTTTAGTCGACAGTTCATCTGTCCGATGTTTAGTCACATTTTTATGAGTTTTGTTTATACTTTGTGTTACATTGTTTCCAAACTCCAACAGTGTCTAAATATCAAACATAAAATTACAGTTTTCCTTTGAATATAATTGTATTGTAAAAGACCTTTAAAAATATCTGCGATGGCATCTTTACTTTATCATATTTATTCATAGTGGTAAATTTTTTTTTTTTTTTTTAATGTAACTCCTGATATGTAGGAGGGTATTGTCGATAAAATGTGTGTATATCAATAAAAAATGAAAGAAAGATCACGCATCATTCCAGAAATATTACACACAATTACTAACCTAAGTAATGAAAATAAGTAAAGAGTTGAATCGAAGATCATGATCGACTAAAGCCCTAGTGAAGAACCTGGATGACTTATTCGGGGGTTTTGTGTCATTTTCAAAGTTACTTAAAGCTATTTAATGCCGAATTTTAGTAATTTTACAATTCATTTCTTAGTATTTAATAAATACAGTATATTATTTTGTAAAGTTGTGTAAAATCGAAGAGAGTAGTAAATTAAGTATTAGATTCAGCATAAAAGAAAAATTATAGATGTTCAAAAATTCTTCAAATTTTTTTTTAAAAATCTTAAAATTTTCAGAAGCTACGTTCCAATTGGTTATTTTTGTATTAACCTTTTTTTTTTGTGTGTGTGTGTGCTAAAATCTAAAATTGATTTATATCTATCTATGTACATCACAGTTGCCAGATGAGTGGGATTTTATTAATTAAAGAGTGCTACCACATTATGAAGAGAGAGAGATATTCCCCTTATTTAATGACAAAATATATAGGACAAATATTACTATTCAAAAATACGGGTAGCATTCTGAATAAATTAAATCCAGCCAAACTGGAAACACTGATATAGTGTAAATGTGCCAGTAATGGACACTTTTAAGGAATTTGTTTAAAAATTATTTTTTAATTAATAGTTATAATTCTTATAATAGTTATTCCACTTTTTTTAATATTATAGTTTGCATTAAACCTTACAGTCAGTTGAAATAATCGAAAATAAAATATCTAAATTAATGTCCAATAATGCTTAAAGTGATAAAAAACATAACACAGAATATTTAAAATACTTTTTTTTAATGTAAATAACATATGTTTCGTTCACAACTATCGGTGACAGGGTTTTGGACACAACGGTTTAAACAGTACTGTCCAAAACTATATTTTGTAGTAAAATTGTATTTATCAGAACAATGCTAAAAGTTTAAAAAATTGGCAAAAAGATTACAATACAAAAATACCAATTTAATATTAACAACCTAATTACCTTAAGATATACTACCTAACAATAAAAATGCATGTTTAAAAAAACTTAAGAAATTTCTTTGTAACATTTTCTTGCACAAAAATTGAAACAAAATCACTAGTGTTAAGCAAATCCACCCCTCCCTCCCTATATTACATGTGTGGTATTATAAAGAATTTCTTATTATTATAACTCAATTTTAACAGAAACAGAACTTTTTATGTTACACAGATATTAGAAAAGTTTGAACTTTTTTTCATTTACCAAAGAATTAAATGGAATGTTAGTAAAATATATTGTGAGATATTTATATTTATTCATATGTTTAATAAGTGTGCAGTGGTTAAATGTGGATTTTTTTTTTTTTTAAAGGTTTTGGACAGTAAAACCCACATGTCTTGTCCAAAACCCCAACCCTGATCGGTGACATCTTCAGATCTTATTGATAAATACAAAATTCTCACATATTTGAAAATAGTAAAACATATACCACGAGATCGCATGTCTAAAGTTAGTAGGTGCTTAATTTGGCCAAAACTGGGAAACGTGAAAAAATTATTTATTTATATTTTTATTGTTTTTCCATTTATCGATCATCGCTTGCCAAATTTTAGCTAATTCAAAGGAAACGGTTTCGTTACAAATGCAATCTTTTCGCAAATATATTTCTATAGATTAATGGATAATGGATGGGAAATAAGCTCTTGATTGAAAAATTATTTTACTGTTATTGAAACCTATCTGCAACTGCTCCTTACTGTATTGTCTGGCTAAAGCGGTGGCTCTTCTGTCATGTTCGATGTCTGCCCCATGTTCTTTTATTCTTGTTTTAAATTTTCTGTTTGTCATTCCTATATAGTAAAGGTGAAAATAAGGAATTTCGCTTAGTAGCCAGTTACTGGCTAATGGGAATAATTTCTTTAATAGCCAGTAAGTACATTTATGTCACTGAATATTTTTTTTTTAAATACAATGACTTAAAAAGTAATTTATGTACTAAATAAAAATATTTAAATTTATGCACTAAATAATAACCCACAACATGATATGCATTACACATGCACAACCTGCAGCCAGCAGGCCAAAATCTCCACAAATTCAGACATTGTGTGTATTTCGCCAATTAGTTTCAGAAGAAATTGCAAATTTCGTCATTCGAAAGTGTAAAAATCCTGAATTTCGTCGATAGCATGTGTAAAATCACGAATTTTGTCGATTGAGCACGTAAAAATCACGAATTTTGTCGATCGTATGTATACAAATAATGAATTTTGTCGATTGGGCACAAAAAATTACAAATTTCGTTGATTGGTTGCGGAAAAATCATGCATTTTGTCGATCGGGTGTGGAAAAATCATGAATTTTGTTGATCGGCTACGTAAAAATCCAATTTCGTCACTCGGAGTGCAAAAATCATTAAATTCGTCGATCGAACGTGTAAAAATTATGAATTTTGTCGGTCAGGCCAGAAAAATCATGAATTTTATCGACCGAGTGCATAAAAATCATGAATTTCGTCGATTAGTTGTGGAAAAAACCATGAATTTTGTCAATCTACTACGTAAAAATCAAATTTCGTCACTCGGGAGTGTAAAAATCATGATTTTCGTCGACCAAATGTGTAAAAATCAGGAATTTCTTCAGTCGGGCTGGAAAAATCATGAAATTTATCGACCGAGTGTGTAAAAATCACGAATTTTATCGATCGGTGCGTAAAAATCACTAATTTTGTCAATTATGCATGAAAAATCATATTTTTTTTCAAACGGATGCGTAAGCCATGGATTTCTTCGAACAGGCACATAAGAGCCATGAATTTCTTCGAACAGTTGCGTAAAAATTACAAATTTCGTCGAACAGACGCAGAAAAATAGCAAAATTTAGGGAAAAATGATAATTGGGAAATCCTGTATTTGGCCGGTTCTTTCCATATTTTTTATCGCCAGTTTTTAAAGTTTAATCGACGAGTGGCGAGTGCTTATTTTCACCTTTACTATATAGTACTGTATTGTTCCATCTGCCTTGGTGAATGGGATTTCATAAACACCGGAAAGCTGGTTAGGTTCTAGTGGGTCTGTTTTTCTACATACTATGTTTTTTAATTTTGTGGAAGGTTTTGCAATAAGACAGATATTTTTGAGTTTCATTCATTAAAGGTTTTCTTCTTTTTATTATTCTCCATGCTCGTAATTAATTTATTTCATTATTTAATTGATTAGGGGTACAGAAATTAAAAGCTCTTCTAATTAAATGTCGAAAGGCAGAATCTTTATAGAAAAAAGGTGCTTGAGCGTTAATTGGAATAATGGATGAAATATTAAAAAAAAAGGTATTTTAAATATTCTGTGTTATGTTTTTTATCACTTTAAGCAGTATTGGACATTAATTTAAAGTTAACAGGTGATTGTATTATATTATTTATAAAATATCTAATTAATAATTTTATAGTTTTTGTTTATGTATTGTTTTTTATATAAATTTTAGCAAATTATAATTTTACATTTTGTTATGTTGCAAATTTTGGATAACTGCAAAGTAAGTTTGGTTTATATTCTAGGAAGGGTCACTCAAAGAGTTAAAGGGACGTAATAGAATTTTATGTAGCGGACCAGTGACTTTTTTTTAAAGAATTCTAACGCTGTGTTTGGATTTATCACACTAAGATGCTGTGAAAGACTTTCTTCAATTGCCTGGAAAGAGTTTATTATCATTCGAAATAGCATGACGGTCCTTTACAATACTTTCAGTGAGCCACCCATTGACCTTGGGTTCAAGACTCCTATGTTAAAGCATTACACTTCAAGATGTATTTTTAGAAAACAGACAATTTTAACAAAGCATTTTGAAAACTTTATTTTTTCCTTCTTGTTGCATAGAGTAGTAAATAAAAGTAATAAATTAGTAAAACAAAGGTCTTTCATACAAACATTTATCAGTTTCCACGAGGTTAAAAAAAAGGGCAGGGTGCTGCTGGTGAAAAAAAGACACCTTTTTTAATTCTTAAGAGCACTTTTCAGATTTTTAAGGGCACTTTTTTAAAATTGTTAAAGGTATTCTTTTGGTTTTTAAAGCCACTTTTGATATTTAAGTCAGGGCAAAATTGGGTCATAACATATGAAAGCAAATTTTTTAATGCAAAAAGGAGAAAGGGCATTTTTTTCTTCTTTTTTACTGAGGAGCAAGAAGGGTGCTAATTATTTTACTGGAAGGGGCAAAAACGATGTTAATTATTTTATGAGGGGCAAGAAGGGTGCTATTTTGTAAACCAAAGGGCAGGCAGGGTGTAGCACCCTTCTGAAACTTTGTCTGGGGGAAACTCTGCATTTATTATTAAACATTCAAATATATCCAAGGAAAATTTCTTCTACCGATTTTTAATTATAAAAATGTTATAAGTAAATCATGCACTGTTTAAGATTCAACTTATAACAATAGGAGAAAATGAAACTAGCACCAAACATTTCAACATACCATTTTTAGATCTTTCCTGTAACGCCTATTCTTGACAAAGTTCTTGATAACACGCATAGTTCTACTAGCAGTTCTTGTCAACTGAACTCTTTCTAAATGATCAGCTGGACGTCTGCAGTCTATAATAAATTGTAAATAATGAAAATAAGAAACAAAATTTAAACAGTACAAAATATTAGTTAAACATGGAAAACAATATTTTAGCCTTTTTTTTTTTTTAAGTGATGAATTAACCATGGTATAATGTTAAAAGATAAATATCATTTCAGATTGCTTTTCAATGCTACTGTATGTTATATCAAAACTACATTAAAATTAAACTCTGAGGTGCTACAATAAATTAAGAAACATGGCTCAAAATGTCGAAAATAAATAGACCATTTTTGTTATTTTATATTTGAAAAAGTATACATTACAAAAACAATTTTAAAAAGGCAGTAATAAATAGGGATGCAACGAATACTGATTTAGCTAAATAGGTGACCCCCCCCCCCAAAGATTATACAGTCGAACCTCGTTATCCCGACACTAATGACTAGAAAAAAATGTCAAGGAGTGTCGCAGTCATAAACACAAAAAAGAAATTGAAAAAAAAAGAATAAAAATAAAAATAGACATGGTACAAGCTCTCACACACAAAAAAAAAAAAGCTGAACTTTCACGCCCTCATGCAACCACCTTGACGGTCTTTTACGAAAGTCACTTTTTTTTTTTGGACCTTTCATGAAATTTGAGTTTTTCCCCCGTGATCTGTCAACGAAATTAGCAATTTTCCGAGAAATTCTTTGATGAATTTTGCGTTTTTTCCCTGGCCTTTGGACGAAATTCGCATTTTTTTCCGCGAAACTTCAACGAAAATTGCTGTTTTTTCGAGATACTTCGACGAAATTAGTCACATTCTCTCACGATCATACGATGAAATTTGCCATTTTGCCGTGATCATTCAATAAGATTAGCAGTTTTTCCATGATCATTTGACGTTGGCGTTTTCTCCGTGGCCCTTCGGCGAAATTCGCATTTTTCCTGTGATTCTCCAACGAAACTAATGATTTTTTAACGACCTTTTGTTCATGATATATCAACCAAATTAGCCATTTTCTGTGATTCTTTAACAAATTTCGTTGTGTTTTTTTTTTAAAATCGGCCTTTGGACAAAATTAGTCTTCTTTCTGAGTTTCTTTTACGAAATTTGGATTTTTTTTTGAGATTCCTTGACGAAATTAAGCCCTTTTCAGCAATCCTTTGATTAAATTCGCCGTTTTTTCGCAGTCTTTGGACGGAACTCGCATTTATTTTGTGATTCTTCGAAGAATTTAAGCATGTAAAAAATCATGCGTCCCATGGGACACGTAAGAATTACTTTTTGCCGCCATACATCCAATTTTTGGTTAATTTATGGGCTAGCTCGTCCACGTCATCGCTAATTGCTTTGGCGCGTGCGATCTGGCAGGTGGAAGAGAGGACAGGTGAAAGCGAGAACAAACTCAATTTGGTGGCCACTATTCGTTCTCCCGTATTTCGTCCCCCACCCCCACCCAAAACAAAGGTCAAATTTTTTAATGCATATTTGCAATGATACCAGGAATGGTAAAATTCAGCGCCGAAAAAACTGAATTCCATGGAAAAGTGGCATGTCTGTAAAAATCAGATTTTTTGATGACTTGCATTTTTATTGTTGTTAAATGAAATATTGATGAATTAAGGTTGGCTTATCCCTAGAGACGTAAAATTTCCAGAAATTTTGAAGTGGCAGGAAAAGTTTTTTTTCCTGGGTAAATTAATTTCTAACAAATGTTTCTCAAAAATAAGTTACATTTTCTTCAGAAATATAAAATAACCATTTTTAAAATTTCTGCACACTAATTTTTTTTTTTTTTTTTCTTTACTTTACATGAATATATTACAAAAAAGAAAAAAAAAAGTTAGCCTTTCAGTTTCAGAATTTTCTCAGTAGCTTTTCTTGCTTAATTTAACACCGTTGTTTGCAATATATTATGTCTCGGTTGAAATGATTTTTAAGTTACATTTGTTCAATTACCAGTAGGAAAACAAAAAAAAAAAATCTTATGAGTATGTACAGGGATGAGATTGACAAACAAGTGGGTAAGCGTGATCGATTATTATCGCTCAAAGGGTTTCGTTTAATATTCCTTTCAAAACACTTTATCCTTTCTTTAATAAATCCAAATAAATTTCATTCAGCAACCAAAAAAAAAAAAAAAAAAGGTTTTTATAAAGTAAAAATTTAACGGTCTATTTTTTCGTTTTTTTTTTTTTTTTTTTTTAAAATATCTAAATGCCCGCTGTTATATTCTGTCGTAATAATCTGTCATGCGGACTAAATGCGATATTTTAAAAAAATAATTTCAAAATTAAACATGTTCTACACCTTCAAAATATTAAAATATGCGAATATTTCCATAATCTGATTTTTATCACGATTCAATATGTTTCTCAAACTCATATATTTACTATTCTTTATTACTCATATTCATACTCACATTGTATTATTCTCAAATATTTGAAAAATTCGTTAAACTTCCAATAGGACGTCAGATTCTCTTTTTAATTCTCTATGATGTGATATCAACCTGCTTTGTGTACATACACATACCCCTTGTATTATTGATAAATCTTAGAAATTTTCCGCTTTATTACTACTATGACGTCAATCAATTTTATTTCATATTTATCTTTTTTTCAATTGGTGAAACTTTTTATTTCATTTTCACTTTTCACGTGAAAATCAATTATTGTAGAAAGAATTTCATGGATTTTTAATTTTTGGCATCTGCTATAATGAAAATTTTTTAATTTAATAAGAAAAGGCTGTTAGAATTTAGGTTTTTTATCTATATTTATTAAAATAATACGAATTTTTCAAATTTAAATATTTTCAGCTCTTCACAGCTGATATTCTGATTTATACACAAAGTTTCAACTCTGTAAGTTACATAGTTTTCTAGAATGGCTCTGTGACAGACAGACAGACAACGGAGCGGGAGCAATAGGGTTTTGTGAGATGAACGAAACTCTAAAAAGCAAAAAAGCTGAAAACTGCGCGAACTACGTTTGAGCAATAAGTTATGAATTTCAAACGCAACAAATATTATAATTGCTATTAAAAAATATATTTTAAATATATATATATATATATATATATATATATATTACATCAATTTAGCTTTGAGTAAATTAAAAAGAAATTATTTACTTACTCTAATAAAAAGTCTTACCAAGATACAGCACATTAATAAAACCCTTCAATAGCATGAACATTTTTTAAATAGAAATTTTGAAAAATTGTAAGACACTTTTTTTGAAAGAGCAAGTCAAGTACAGTAAAACCTCCATAACGGACACCTCTATTTAGCGGACACTTTTGTGATCCCCAAAACCTGTATATTTTTACATTTTTAATTCTCAATAGCGGACAAATTCTGTGCTCCCGAGGTGTCCGTTATTCAGAGGTTTTACTGTATATGCTAATAATTGCAACCACCTTAAGTCAAGGCGCACATTGAGATGCAGCCAACACGTGCGGGGCAGGTTCTCACGGCACGCGATTTTGTAAAGCATTGAAATGAACGGGAGAGCGCATATTGACTCACGCGCAGTTTTTCTGACGCAGGTCCTGCCTGCCACTTGTGTTTCGAACACAGTTTCAAGTGCGAGTGTGTCACGTTTTTCAGCGAAAATGAAGGAAAAACTGATCGAAGCTGTTCGCGCCTATCCTGTTTTGTAAAAATTTCAGTAAATAATGGACGTTGGTCCTAAAACTTTAAAAATAAATGTAATTTTGTAAATGGTTATTATTATATAAAATTTAAAGTTTTCTATTCTGTTTTTCAGAGTAATAATGATAAAAAAAATCTTGTTTAATATAAAAAGTTTTATTAATCACATGAAATTTATTAAAACTAGCTATTTTTTAAAGGTACTTTTCTGTTACCTGGGTGCCAGTGATATGTATATTTATGTTTATATATATATCACTGGCGTCCAGCTAACAGAAAAGTACCTAAAAAATTTGTTCTTAATACGTTATGGTAAGTGGAATTCAAAAAATTTTATTACTTCCATTTCAGTTACATCAATTTTAAGTGCTATGAACATTAAACTGAAAATGTCTTTTAATTATAATATCCATTACTGAAAATTGCCTAATTAAACATTTCAGTAATGGACATTGGTCCTAGAGTAATAATGATAAAAAAAAATTGGTTTAATATTAAATATTTTATTACTCGCTTAAAATTTATTATAACTAGCTATTTTTTTATGTTCTTATTAATACATTATGGTAAACAATTGCATGTTTTGATTTTAATCTGCTGCTAAATAATAAAATTAAATTTTTTAATTGTTTACCATAATGTATTAATAAGAACATTTAAAAAAAATAGCGAGTTATAATCAATTTTAAGCGAGTAATAAAATATTTAATATTAAACCAATTTTTTTTTTAATTTTATATAATAAAAACCTTTTTTTTTTTTTTTTTTTTTTTTAAGTTTTAGGACCAATGTCCATTGCTGAAATGTTTAATTAGGCAATTTTCAGTAATGAATATTATAATTAAAAGACAATTTTTTAGTCTAAAAATAAAAAATCCCTCACGGCTCGGCCTACAGGCACAGGTAGATTTTGAAGACGCAGAGCGTGGGGCGCTTGTTTGTTGGAAAATGCGGAAGAAATGACCTTTTTACCATGATGCGACAGTTGGAACCGGCAGGAATTTTTTTTTTTTTTTTTTTTTTTTTTTGTTATAAGGGTTGGTTTTATAAAAAACATGTCAATATAAAAGTTTTAAATAATATTAAAAGGAACTTATAATAAATTTAAGCGGATATGATATCTTGTGAATTGACGAAATTGTGAATTTTTTTCTTCTTAACCCCCCCCCCCCTCCTTGGGGTCATTTTTAATGATATCACTGACAAATTTTCGGCCATTTTCCTAGAAGTAATAACAACTTTAAACGGATTCGATACGTATCATAATTAAGAAGTTATGGTTTTTTTTTTCTGTTTTCACAAAAAGCCGTACTAATATATGCTAATAAGCACGCATGCATTTCAGAATCAGATAATCGGATTCAGAATTTAAATCTATGTACTGAGCCATGGCAAAAAATATCTAAAAATCCCAAAAGAGGAACTAATTGTTTCTTATTCTACGAAAAACGAGCCGTTTTACACGCGTGGCATACGTCAGCAATGTAAACAAACGTGAACGTGACGGAAAACTGAGTCGCAATATGCGCACACCCTGCCGCGCGCAGTTTTTTCCCGAGCAGCGTCGCTTCACCTGCGCGTGGCAGCTGCGTCTCAATGTGCGCCGCGCCTTAAAGAAATGATAGAACAGAGTTCCCACCCTTTAAAAAAAAAAAAAAAAAGCTTCTAAGGAATTAAAGAGTTTTTTTAAGGACATTATCAGTGGCACCAACTAGTCAGTGCCATTGTTATTCCAGATTCCAGGTCATTTTTACCAGTCAGTTGGAATCTAGTTTTTGGATTTTTTGAATAGATTTTTTAAAATTTAATTTGTTTTTGCATTCCATAGCGAATTTTCTACATTACTAAAAGAAATTTGGTTTCAATCTTTTAACCCAATGGAGTAAATTCTGACGAAATTTGCGTTTTTATGGCGATCTCTTGACTAAATTTGCATTTTTACGGCAATCTTTTGGCTAAATTTGCATTTTTACGACGATCTTTTGGATAAATTTGCATTTTTACGACGATGTTTTGGATAAATTCGCGTGTTTACGACGATGTTTTGGATAAATTTGCGTGTTTACGACGATGTTTTGGATAAATTTGCGTGTTTACGACGATGTTTTGGATAAATTCACGTTTTCACAACGATCTTTTGGCTAAATTCACGTTTTCACGACCATCTTTTGGCTAAATTCGCATTTATACGACCATCTTTTGGCTAAATTCGCGTTTTCATGACCATCTTTTGGCTAAATTCGCGTTTTCATGAACATCTTTTGGCTAAATTCGCGTTTTCACGACCACCTTTTGGCTAAATTCACATTTATATGACTCTTTTGGCTAAATTCCCGTTTTTACGGCGATCTTCTGGCTAAATTCGCATTTTTACGACGATCTTTTGGCTAAATTCACGTTTTTTCAGTGATCTTTTGGCTAAATTCACGTTTTTTTAGCAATTTTTTGGCGTTTTTCACACTTTTTTTGAAGAAATTTGCGTGTTTTCAGCGATCTTGTGATGAAATTTGCGATCTTTTGGTGATTTTTGCGTTTTTCACATGATTTTTTGACTGAATTCACGTTTTTCAGCGATCCATTGACGAATTTTTTTTTTTTTTTTTGGAAAATCTGAAAATGACGAAAAAGCAGAAAATAACAAAAAAGCCGAAAACCGCGGAAGAATCTCATGCCTGAGTATGTACCAATATCATTGCAGTTTGAAATTCAAATCCCCTCTACACAGTATTGCTTTGCATATAAATGACGCCATTAAAAAAAATAAATTATTGTACAAGTTGTAATTTTCCAACTGGACGAAAAATGTCCGGGCCAGGATCTCTTGGCTGAAGCCGCCACGCTCTACCAACTGAGCTTACCCCGGTTGAATCTGGAGGGCATAATTCATCCAGTTAACCTTATTGATCATAGCATCTGGTCTGATATTTTAATCAGTTCAACAGAATAGATCGCAGGTAATGGAACTCCAGTAAACGTTGGATACGTGATTACACTAGATTATTTTTAACACAATTATTTCAAATCGGTAAAGCAATCATTCAACCGGGGTAGCCCAGCTGGTAGAGCGTGGCGGCTTCAGCCAAGAGATACCAGGTTCGAATCCTGGCTCGGACGCAAATTCACAATCGCTCAACGTCCTACGCACTTGACGCCAACCTTTGTCGCCAAGCGCTTTGGCGAGAAAATGAACTTCACGCATGCGTGGCATTTGGCCGGCAAACTCAAAATCGTACAAGTACTATTGAATAGATAGATGTTTTATTACAATTGTACATCCTACAACATTCCTCCTACCTTTTTACCTCGAGTTTTATCATCAGCGTTAAAATGCTTTAAAAATAAATGAAAGCTTTCATTTTTTAAAGATATTACAAAGATTCAGTAGTTACTTGGTAGCTTAGGCTACCAAGTTCAGGAAAATGGATCATTTCCTGTTTTGTAAACAGTTACATTAAATAAAAAATAATTGTTTTTATAAAATAAGCTTAGAAAGAAGTAAAAATACATTTTATAATACATGATGTTATTTACATTTTTTACCTTTTATATTACTTTATTTAATCTCGAATAAACATGGATACTTATAGAATGAGATACATTCTAAAGGGGATAATACAGCACTCCAATAACACCAAATTCAATAAAATAATTAGGATAGTTAGGTTTTTACTTTTCAAATTCATCCTAATTAAGTATATATTTAAATAAATTTGTTAGTAGATTAGAGAAGAAACCTTATATTATCGCCATTCAGAACATGTTAAAATAATATATTTCAATAAGATAAGTGAAAATCATATAAAACTCAACAACCTTTTATTCATTTTGCTTTTGTGCCATTAAAAAACCATTAGACACACCTCAAAGTTACAGCCGCTCATCGTATCTCTTTTCATTTAATCAGTGTATGGTGGTACCCTCTCTTATTACATTAGATAAACCAATTCGAGACTCAAACCCTGGGATACAGAATAATATTCAATATATCTTATTGAATATTCAATAAATCTTATTGAATATACAAATATCTGATCTCAATATCTGATATTCAATATATCTTATTGAATTACTCAAGCATAAAATATTGCTTCGCAGTTCCACTGTCTTTCAGTGAAATTTTTACTGAGCTAAGAGATGGCTTTACGTAATTCATTTACATCTTCTTTGTTTTCTTACAAAAATTGCATGTTTATTTTTTTTTTCCAGCAATAGAAAACTGGATTTTTTTTAATACTAATGGTCATTTACAAAATTTTATTTATTTTTAAGATTTAATAGCCATTGCTGGAATGCTCAATAAGGTTTCTTCTCTAATCTACTAACAAATTTATTTAAATATATACTTAATTAGGATGAATTTGAAAAGTAAAAACCTAACTATCCTAATTTTTTATTTTATTGAATTTGGTGTTATTGCAGTGCTGTATTATCCCCTTTAGAATGTATCTCATTCTATCAAAATGCTTAGCAAACTATATAAGATTTTTTTTTGGGTGGGGGAGGGGGTGGGGGTGGGGGGGGGAGGGGAGGGGAGGGAATATTTTAAAAGTAAAAAAGCGTTTAACTAAATATAATAAATAAGTATCCGTGTTTATTCGAGATTAAATAAAGTAATATAAAAGGTAAAAAATGTAAATAACATCATGTATTATAAAATGTATTTTTACTTCTTTCTAAGCTTTAAAAACAATTATTGTTTATTTAATGTAACTGTTTACAAAACAGGAAATGATCCATTTTCCTGAACTTGTAGCCTAAGCTACCAAGTAACTACTGAATCTTTGTAATATCTTTAAAAAATGAAAGCTTTCATTTATTTTTAAAACATTTTAATGCTGACGATAAAACTCGAGGTAAAAAGGTAGGAGGGATGTTGTAGGATGTACAATTGTAATAAAACATCTATCTATTCAATGTACGATTTTGAGTTTGCCGGGCAAATGCCACGCATGTGCGAAGTTCATTTTCTAGCCAAAGCGCTTGGCGACGGAGGTTGGCGTCAAGTGAGTAGGACGTTGAGTGATTGTGAATTTGCGGCCCGGACATTTTTCGTCCAGTTGCAGAATTACAACTTGTATGATTGCTTTACCGATTTGAAATAATTGTGTTAAAAATAATCTAGTGCAAATTATTGTAGTTGTGACAAAAATATTATCATTTTTATATCTTCTACTGCTTAAAAATTGATAATTTACAATATTCAGGGGTCGATGCAGGTTTTTTTTTTTTTTCTTGGGGCTTATTTTGTGAAAAATAAAGGTTATTTTTGTGAAAAATAACATTTTGCAACAAAAGCTGAAATCCAGTTAATCAAATTCGAACCAAGCATTTATAAACAAAAACTTTTTAAAACCTTTTTGTTGAAGTTTTCCGCTCTAGTGAACTTGTTTGTTTACAAATTACACATTTTAAAACATCACAAAATAATAAATTTTTATGGAATAGAATTGGCCCATTTTATTGAATAGATTTTTGTGAAGGGGCCCTAAATAGGCCCCAAACTTTTTCCTGGATCGACCCCTGATATTACATTTTATTTTTCTGTACAATTAAAATTTTCTTTTCTTCTATATTTAGTTTTGGTATAGCTTTCCAGTCTAAACCTAAACCAACCCTATGTTTTGATTTCAGTTTTAGATTCGTAATATGAAATACATACGTTATGCATATTTATTTAATGAAATTTATAAAGCAGGTGGATTTTTTAATACTGTGAAAAATTTAGTCGAAAACAATTTTCATCAGAAAATTTACATTTTCTTTGCAAAGTTTATTTGTATGCATTTCTATTTAAAAAAAAAACAAGTTTTAAAATCTATATTTAAGGAAAAGGAAGAGAAGAGGGGGAACCCAGTGGCAGAACTATCTTCAAGTGTCTGCAACGCTAATAATGTTTTCAAAAATAGCCTGCAGTACGTAATATATCATATAAATCTATTCTTGCTGCTGTTGTAGTGCTAATTAATTAAGGCATCAGCATTTATCTGCCTTTCTGAGTAAAAAACAAATTCTGAAAGGTTACAGCAGAGGGGGGGAGGAGAGAAAATCCCCTCTCGGCAATAATTTTTCTTGTTGCAGGTCGGATTAATTCTGATTTTGATTCGAGTCTATTTCAGGCTGAGTATAGATTTTTGCAAATTGGGTTCGGGTTAACTTGATTTTTCAAAAGTTAGTTCAGTATATTGTTTCAGATAAAAAACTATGACTATATTAATAAGCATAGAACTTTGTGTGCCTGCTGTTTTCTAAAGGAATGCTGCATCTTTTCTGTGACTATTTAACAAAATTCACATTTCTTTTGTGAACCTTTGACGAAATTAGCGTTTCTTTTTTTTCCCCACCCGTGATCCTATGGCAAAATTCACATTTTTTTTCGTGGCCTTTCAACGAAATTAGCGCTTTTTCCATGATCCTTTGACGAAATTAGAATTTTTTCTGCGGCCATTTGACGAAATTTGTTTTCTCTGTGGCCCTTTGACGAAATTTGCATTTTTATCGCAATCTGTCGACAAAATTAGCTAATAACCCAGATCCTTTGATGAATTTCACGATTTTTCTTTGGCCTTTGTACAAAATTCGTGTTTTTTCCGTGATCCTTCGACGAAATTTTCTGTTTTTTCGAGTTCCTTCGATGAAATTTTCCGTTTTTTCGAGATCCTACGACGAAATCTACCGTTTTTTCGAGATCCTTCGACAAAATTTACCTTTTTTTCGTGATCTGTCGGCAGAATTCTCGATTTAATGACGAAATTAGCCATTTTTTTGCGAACTTTAAATGAATTTCGCATTTTTCCCGCGATCCTTCAATGAAATCAGCCATTTTATTCGCGATCCTTTGACGAAGTCTTACATTTTTTCACATAATTTACGCGTTAATAGAGCGCCATCGTCGTATGCTTTTTGTCTGCAGGTGCCCTAAAAAGCCTGCGACGCCTGTCGCAGCGTCGCGTACATTCTACCAAGGGGGAGGGGAAAAAAAAAAAAAAAAGCTTGAAAGACTAAATAATTTAACATGGCATGTTATTAAAAAATACTTGTTTATAATAAGTTAAATATTTCTGGCGATTATTATCAGATTACATGAAAAATCGCAGCTATGCCAATAAAAATAAATGCATGTTTCAAATTTTATATTAAATTTCTGGTATATTATTGAAATAATTTTGTATACAAATTTCATTTTGAACAAGCGAAGTTTGCATTTGTCTGCTTACTTTTTTTGTGAACATTTTGTATAAAAAATGCTGCTTTATTAAAAAAAAAAAAAAAAAAAATCAAAATTGTCATAAAAAATATAATCAAAATTTGCTGAATTAGAAATATAGAAATTATCATTATATTCAGGTTCATAATTAGATATTTTTAATAAAGCCAGGTCCTTCATAAATACAGTAGTAGCCAAAATTGTGGAAACCCCATTTTTACATTCCCTGTTGCATGCATGAAAAGATTTTCAGAAACTTTTTCAAATAACTACTTAGAAATTAGCTCTATTTCCATTTTTTTCTCATAAAGAAAATAGATTTCTAAACTTACGTTTCTTTTTCTTGTAAACTAAATTAATGCCGTTGTTGCTTGAATGAGGTTCGATCATAATTGCTTTCTTTTGAACTAAACCACAGTATCTTGGAGAATGGATATTTTTCATATTTAAAGGATCCTGCAAAAGAAAGTTGTAAATGTTAGATAATAGAAATTTACATGTATTATTCATAAATGAAAGGCAAATTATGATCAGACCAGAGTACCTTTCATAAAATTACTTTGTGATATGTTTCGGAAAAAACAAAAGCCAATGTTTTAAACTAGGGCTGTCTACCTACCTACCTTAATATATATACTAGCCGGCTTCGCCCGATAGGATAAGGATAGGCCCAATAAGATTAACCTCTAACCGAATGAACCTCCGACCCGGGTCCCCGCTGCCTTTGGCACCGTATACCGGTCGTGCTACGCACGCACCGGTTAATCCCTTAATTTGCACATTGAATAGTACAAACGTCTAACCGAACGAACATCCGATCCTGGTCCCCGCTGCCTTCGGCACCGTATACTGGTCGTGCTACACACTCACCGGATAATCCCTTAAAGTGCACATTGAATAGTATAAACCTCAAACCAAACTGAACGAACCTCCGGCTCGGGTCCCAGCTGCCTGCGGCACCGTATAGCAGTCGTGCTGCAGTACACGTTAGTCCCATCTTCCGCCACCAGGTGGCGCAATCTGTTTATACGATCATAACTGAAATCGTTAAGGCTTTCGATGTCAAGTCGAATGAGCCATACCCCGTCGTTTTCATGCCCGTAGGCGTAGATCTATGTTTTTATTAGGTAGCTTTCAATACAAAAAAGTATAAAGCTACCTATTGCAGCCGTTCGGAGGAAAGCAGTTCCGGAAAATTTCAATATATTTTCACCGATCATGACCCCCAGACCCTAAAACCACCCTCTGTTCAAATGTTGATTTATATTTATATATATATACACACACATATACATACAGAGTTTCCCCCTGGTTTAAAAAAGGGCAGGGTGCTGCTGGTGAGAAAAGGACACTTTTTGGATTTTTGAGGGCACTTTTTTAATTGTTAAAGGTATTTTTTTTTTTTAAAAGCCACTTTTGATATTTCAAAGTCAAAACACTCTTTTTAAGACAACATTGAGGCAATTTTTACTATGAAAGCAAATTTTTTAATGCAAAAAGGAGAAAGGGCACTTTTTTACTGAGGGCAAGAAGGGTGCTATTTTGTAAACCAAAGGGCAGGCAGGGTGCAGCACCCTTCTGAAACTATCTGGGGGAAACTCTGATATATATCTCCATATATATATATATATATCTGACCTATGTCATACGATAACGCTTGTATTTGTAAATCAATTTTAATGAAACTAATTGTGTGTATTAAGCTCACCAATGTCTCGACCGAGTTCGTTGGCCAGCTTGGTCCGCCATTTTGTTTCAAGATGGCGGCCACTTAAAAATTTAAAACTAAAATAAATATACAAAAAAGTTAAAAATTCAAATTTATTTTTTAATTACGTGTTAGGCCTTGATACAAGGATTCCAGAGCATTTTTTGGTTTACCTCTTTCTTAAAAAATGGATGAGATAGAGCAGTTTGAAATTCTCTGGTGGCTGACATTTTGAAACAAGACAGTACATTACAAAAATTTTCATTGTTGTAATAATTTTCCCAATCATATGCATAAAACTATATATTCATATCCGTTAACGCCAAACTTGGCGACCAAAATAAGTCTTCATAAATGAAGCCAATTTGGCTATTGCTCAATAATTTGGCGAATTTCTTATTCAAATTCAATATTAACGAATCTTTTGTAAATGGTTTCTTTGTATTTTAACTTGCTGTTTTCGTGTAACATTAGCTAAAATTTAAAAATGAAGATATAGGACAGCTACCTTCTCCTACAGGTACAGGCCGGAAGGACTTTTTCCATCCCCAGCGCTATCGCTTCGGGAAATTAGGTTCAAAATGTCCACTTTGACAGCATTCTTTGAAATATATTCTGCTTTTATCAAAAAATCCAGACAATACAGACACAGATTCAAAATTTTAGGAACATTTTTCCAAATTTTAAGAAAATTTTAGGGGCATTTGCGATATTTTTAACATTACAAGTATGTAATAACAGTATTTTTGTGCTAGTCAGGCACATGTGGTACACTGTCAAAGAATATTCCCATCATTCCAATGAATTCAGCCTTTGTTCCATGTGCTTGTGTTGTTTGTTGCGAATGAGGGCATTTAAATTTGCACAATAACCGGCTTCATATTACAAACCGTTTTGACAGCTTATACTTACTGCAATTATATTAATTAGAATTTTGAATTCCTGGATCATTGAGCCTGACCAGAATGATGGCTCTCTTTTGGATGTTCTTGGTGAACCTAGAGAACAAGAGGCAGGAAACGGGTGATGAGAAAAAAAAAAAAAATTCTGAAGCTAACAGAAAAACTTCTGAAAGGTTTTTTTCACACTTCTTAGCCGAAATTTGCATTTTTTCCGTGTTTTTATGACGAAACATTCATTTTTTCGAGATTCTTTCATGAAATTTGACTTATTTGCACGATGTATTGACAAAATTCCATGTTTTTTTTCGTGATCTTTTGACGAAATTAGTGTTTTTTCGCGATCTTTTGACGAAATTAGTGTTTCTTCGCGATCTTTTGACGAAATTAGTGTTTCTTCGCGATCTTTTGACGAAATTAGTGTTTCTTCGCGATCTTTTGACGAAATTAGTGTTTCTTCGTGATCTTTTGACGAAATTAGTGTTTCTTCGTGATCTTTTGACGAAATTAGTGTTTTTTCGTGATCTTTTGACGAAATTAGTGTTTTTTCGTGATCTTTTGACGAAATTAGTGTTTTTTCGTGATCTTTTGACGAAATTAGTGTTTTTTCGTGATCTTTTGACGGAATTCACGTTTTTTCGATAACTTTTGTCGGAATTCGTGTTTCTTTCACAACCTTTTGACGGAATTTGCTTTTTTTCATGACCTTTTGACGGAATTTGCTTTTTTCCCGCAACCTTTTGACGGAATTTGCTTTTTCCTGCGACCCTTTGATGAAATTAGTGTTTTCTGCAATCTTTTGACGAAATTTATATTTTTGTGCGATCGTTTGACGAAATTCGCCTTATATGCATGATTGATTGACAAAATTTCGCGATCCTTCAACGAAATTGGAGTTTTTTCCCCCCACAATTTTTTGATGAAATTCACGTTTTTTCCACTATTCTTAGACAAAATTATCTTTTTTTCCTTGATTTTTGGATGAAATTGAAGGTGTTTTTCACGATTTTTTTTTTAAAAATCGAAATTCACATTTATTCCACGATCTTTTTAAGAAATTCTAATTTTTTTTTTCCAAGATGTTTTTAAAAAATTTACGATCCTTTGAAGAAATTAGTGTTTGTCGCGATCCTTAGATGAATTTTGAGTTTTTTTTTCAGGATTGTTTGTCGAAATTAGCTTTTTCCCTCCCACGATATCCTTCGATGAAATTTAAGTTTTTCCCCCCTATTCTTTGTTGAAATTTGTTTTTTCCCGCAATCTTTTGATGAAATTTGCATTGTTTTAGCGATCTTTTGTGCCTCTCGCGCATGTGACCTAGCCCAATGGTTTTCTGGTGCCCCAAAACGGTAGGATACGAAATTTCGTCAAAATCGTTAGAGCCGTTTTTAAGATAATTTTTGCATATATATATATAACCACCCACAAGATTTGCTCGTATTAGAATATATGATTTCATGTGTTTATATAATTTAAGCTCACCTCTGATTTGATAGCTCTTTTTCACAACAGAAAAAATCTTGGAGGTTTTGAGCAGACAAAATGTCTGATTATTCAATTTTCCAGACCCCTCCCTTCACCATATGTTTCCAATATTTTCTTTGCATAAATTCAGAGAATGTCCAAAACTACTTGCGGAATTCCTCCTTTAGGAGGAGCTTTTCCATGCCTGCAAAATTCGTCATCCCAAATGCTGAAAATTCAGGAGGAATATTATGTTGGAAGTTCACATCGTGACCCCACTTCCAAGTACACAATTGTAAAGTGCACGTTAAAAACAAATTTAGAGAATCATAGGGTAGGGAAAAATGATTTCATTTTGTAAGCTTTAGAGTTCAACTGTGCTTTTTTGCTGCACATACTTTATATTAATACTAACTGTATTCTCAGATAAAATACGTTGTGATCAGCACTTTCAGCTATAGATTATCATCTATTTTGCTTTGTAAAATATGCAGTGCATATTATATGTATTTACAGATGATAAAAACAACTCATGAATTGCTAAGCGGATCTACTTATTCATTAGATATTACATTAATGCCCTGGAACATAAGGATTTCATACATTTACGCAATAAATTTAAATATAACCACACTTATCCACATATTACACATTTATTTCAAAACATAAATATAGACTTACGGTGCTGAAGTGTTTCTTAATATTCCTCTTTTTAACCAAAAAACTGGAGTTATTTCTAACTACCATCCATAACAAGTGACTCGACATCTTTCCTTCTCTATTTAAAAGAAAAAAAACACGTAATTTAGATAAATAAATTCTGCTTATCATATATCACCAAAAGTATTTTTCTTATATTATGTAAAGCATTAATGAAATACTTACATTTTACCGACCTCTTCCACGTGAAACAAATTACAAATGGCGATCAGAGAAATTTTCTTGTGAAATTGGAGTTGAGTTTAGTTGTTTATTGATGCTCACAGTTACATTTTGGAATTATGTTGGAGCATATAATATAGATCTTTCCCGCACTGATTAAAAAAATAGTTCATATGAAATCTGCATGTTTTTTGCCAAATGAGATTTGGTTCAGAGATCCAGATAATCTTTTCGTTTTCTTTTCTTTTCTTAGGATTTTTCCAAAAAAGTGAAACATCTATTTGCCTGCTTAGCATTGGCAATTGTTAAGTCAACGTTGTTTACTATTTTTGTTTTGAACTGGAATCAAAACTGCCTGGATCCGCGTGGCGCTGGCCTTTCATCATTTCGTTTCAATTATGCCGTCGGATCAGAATATTTTAATCAAGAATACAGATATTCTACCAAAACTGGTGCTTAATTCTTCATTTTTTTTATACTATTTCAATTTTTGTATTATTTTGATGCTGTAAGATGTTGGTTTTAGAAAGCGTGGTTTCGCGCAAAGTTAGACACATTATTGTAACTAGGTTTTTTTTTTTTAATTGTGCAAATGGCTAAAAAGATATATTTCGAGTCATGTGGGGAATTCAGTTTTAATATTGTGTGTTCCATATGATATAGTGAATATAATGTTAACTCGGGTTTGAATCAATTATTCGTAATTGAAGCACAGCAGGTTAGTTTGTGTTGTATCTATAAAATTCAGAGTCATACGACAGCTGAAAGCTGCTCTTATACGAATACCGAATTCAAAAGAAAATATTGTGCTGTCCTCTAAAAAACCCACAGTGAAATGTTTCCTAAAAAAAACCCACCCTAGTGCTACATCAAATATTCCACTAAAATCAATTTTTTTTGTTTTGTTCTTTTTTTATGCGCTATTTCGAATAATAAAAATAGTTAAAAATACCAAAGTGAGTGCTTATTTAGTTTTAAAATAATTTAAAGTAACAATTGTAGAATTCTGGCAAAACATGAGCTTCAGTTTTACAGATTTTCTTGTTATAACATAATTTTTGAATGATCTACATAAATTATTTTTTTTTATGTTAAATCATTAATATGTAATAAAATGCTTCCTTTTGAGCTGATTATGTCAAGTGTGGATTTTGTGGAAAAGTGTTTTTTTTTCAAATTCTCGCTTAATTGACTGCCATTTTGTAATAAAGTTATTAAATGAAAAAGGCTCAACATTAAATATTAGTCAGAACAAGCTGTAAAAATTTAGCCATGTTTAATTTTTTTTTTAAATTCTCTGTTAGACTTTAAATAGAGAAAATTTAATAAAATGGGTTTTTTTAGAGGACAGCACAATACTTCACAGAAATAAAATGTAGAAATAAACACTACAATTAAATTGCATTGAGAAATTATTTATCTCATTCTGAATAATGACCAACCCCTATACACTGTGACTGTGGCAGTACCTAGACCTACTATTTAACAGCACACCAGACAAATTTTAAAGTGATTTTTCTTAAGTAAAAGACATCGAAGAGCAAGTTTTGGCCTTGGGGGGGGGGGGGGGGGGTCCTTTAATACATCGACAGCAGAGGTGGCTTTGAGCTTATTCATTGACTCTAATTGATTTGGCCTACATGGGCCAAAATCTCATAATAAGTGTGATTTTTGGCCGCTGATTTTCTGTTGATATCTGATTTTTAAAAGTCTCATATTATGCTCAATTTCAATATTTAATAACCACTGATATATTTTAAAATAATAAATAATTATCAGATGGGCACAAACTTTATTGAAAAATAAATATGATATGGAAGCTTTTATTAGACAAAACACAAATTGTAAAGGTCAGTACTGTCATTTTTTGCAATTTTGTCACTTACTTTAATTAAAAAAGAACATTTTTGTAATGTTGTATGCAGTATTTTCAAAGACATATCAAACATATGATTAAATAGCTAGAAATTGGTTAATCTATTAATATGAATTTTTGAATTAACAATGAGACAGTAGTGACGGTTAGTGAAGAGGTACGCTTACCTTTTCCCCATTCTTTTCAATCCAGAAAATCTTCTTTAGGAACAAACAGCAAACAACGGTGACCTTTTAAAAACAAAATTCTGTTCTCCCTTACTGGAAACAGCACTGCAAATAACTGCATACTGCCATCTGGTAAAAATAGGAAGAAATCCATACACCAGGACAGTAGTGACCAAAAAAGTGAGGACAACTTTAAAGTTTAAACCCAACAAAATCAAATATTACACATTTCACTATTAGAAAAATTGTATTCTTATGCTCCATCAGATTCTTATTTATAATAAATGCATTGGTTTTTCAAATTTTTTTAATAATTATTGTTTGTTGATGGCTTTAATGATCAAGTTATGGGTTGAAGACAGGACAATAGGGACTTTTGAGGTATTTAAATTCCATTTTAACGATTAAAAAGGAGATTTTCACAGTAGAAGTAACATAATATTGTAGAACAATCACAGTGAAATATTTTAACATTAAATGGGAATTTATGTAACAAAGAAATGTCAAGAGATATACTGGAGACTGAGAAATCACACTTATGAGATTTTGAAATATTCTGACAGTGGCAATACATCGCCCAGTCAAGAAAGATTGTTGCATATAGGGTTCGCATGAGAACTTTGACATTTAAATTACTCAAGCCATGGATTGAATTTCAAACATCGGGTCACGTTATTACATATCTGTCTTACTAAGATCTGTGTTTGTGGTAAATTACATTCTAATTGATTGAGAAATTGTGTTCATTTCATTGTCAAATTGATGAAGTGGATACATAAGAAGCTTCGCTCACTTTTGACTCGCTGTCCTTCAATTAAACTACACTATATTCGCTAATAAAGTTAATATAGCGTGTATATAATGTAGTGAAAATTTCTTTAAAATGAAGTAATTCAAAATTATTTTTGGTATTTCTTTTTTATGGCAGAATAGAGAAAATGTTACATTGAATTTGGTGGTAAAAGCAAACTTTTCAAAAGAACTTTCTGACAACCTTTATTTACATTTTAAAACCTCATCTGATTGTCATGTTATATTTTTATGAAATAATTATCAGTGTATCAAATTTTAGATCAATTTCTTCAATATTTACACCAGTTAACATATACATTACGAAGCAGTTTTTTTTTTTTTGTGCTATAAACATGAATAAGCCATCATATATACTAATTAAAGAAAGTTTCGCTCTGTGTGTTTGTCTGCGATGGAAGTTAGAGAAATCTACCGCATGTCGAAGTCTGAAAATTTGGGTGAGGATAGTCCAAGGCATGTCCTGGGGCTCTGTTTTTAACTTTTTGATAATTAGCTGAGATATTAATTAAAAACTCATCAAACAGCAAATTTTTTAGCAGAAATCAGCAGACGTGTGCATGCATATGCTCAGAACCTGATTTTCGAGCAGAAAGAAATGAAGAACCAGATGCTGATGTCTTTTGTTTTAACCTCCTTCAGCCAAACCATTCAGGATATGGAAAGATGAAAGACATATTCTTAAAGTTTGTACTTACGTCTTAAATGCCTCAGTTAGTTTGAAAAATATAATTTTCGCCGTTGACATTTACCCCCTTACAGAAATACTTCCCTAAGTCACAATTTTAGAGGTACTGACAAACAAAAGCTATGCTCTTAAAGATGAGACCTTCTTCTTTTCGATGGTGCAGTCGGTTTTAAAAAATACTAATTATAACCCTTTCAAAAACATTGCCGACTGCAGGTTGCACCTCCCAGAGACATTCTTTTTTCTATGTTAAAAGAAACTAAATGTCCATATTTTTACATATTCTTTTCAGAGCATATTGGGAGACCAGATTTACATCTTCCCCCAAAATTTTTGAAATGTTAGGATGAAGAGAAATATTTATAAAAAAAAAATTTGCTTTGATGAAAATGACAAAACGTGGGCTGTTTCGATGTTTTTTCGGCTCATGTTTTCATTACTAAGTATGCATATATTTTCATGAAATTTTGAACAGTGTTTGGATACAGTTATATGTATAAATTAGTATTTTAGAGAGTTCGGTCAATAAGAATTATTTTTCTTTGTTATGTTAAAGGACCTGATGCAAAAACAAACAAACAAACAAAAAAAAAAAGCGAGAAAAAAACATATTTCTTTTATGCCTAAATATGAATGTTTTTTCATAAAATTTTTACATGGGCTGCAAAACCTTTATAGTTATAACCGATAAAAAATTCAAAGAGTTCGGACAGCAAGCACCTTTTTTTAAAAAAATAACTGAAATGACCCTATGTGAAATAACAAGAAAATGTCTTCTTGTGAGTGTTTTTACTACAAAATATCAATATTTTTTCACGATGATAAATTCATGCAAAATCGTGTTAAAGATAGAAAATCAGACAAATTTGAGGTTTATTTAAGGTTATTATCTCTGTCTCTGACAATTCCAGGTGGGTCTGCCAGCAGTGTTGAATTCAGACACTTTTCTCCAGGAAGCATTTCTGTGGCTCCGGGGGCGTTGGACATTATAAAGTTCTGGGAGGGAAATTCCACTTTTTAACCATTGAAAGCATAAAATCTCAAATCTTCCAGGGGGGACATTTCAAATCACCAATGAAAACACCTTTCTTCTTTCCTCAACTGTTTGTATTGCATCTCCAGGCTTTTTTTTTTTTGTTTCCCAACTTACACAGTTGCATATTTTGACTAGTTTCCATATTCTTTCAGGGGGTAAAAGACCTTTCCTTAGCTAAGGAGGAGAGGGGAGCATTGTCAAAGTTTCTTAAATTGCAGATTGAACCTCCCTGTTTCATCATAATATTTTACTGATGACAAAAATAATAATATTGATTCTTCTGTATCATCTAAAAAGAGTAAATTCCAGCAGTTTACATGTGAAGTATTGTATATTATTACATAGGATCATGGGTATTTGCTTAATTTTCTAATTTTGCTAATACTTCATCATCAAAAACATCATTAGATTTTTGGATTTTTTTATGCCATATGAAATGTATTTTCCTTTCTTCAGTTGTAGGTGGCAGCACATTACTTCCTGTTTTAATGATTTTGTTTTGTTTTGAAGTGTAGTACAGTGAGCTCTAAAATTAGAGTTAATGGTCTTTGATTTTTAAAAGTGTTATAATTAACTTTCCAATCATGTGTCAAGAAAGGATGCCTGATTTGAGGCTCTGAAAAGTCTTACATTTGATAGACTATACCAGCATGTATTACTGTAGTCTTACATCAGTGGGATGAGTGTACATTTTTAGATAAGGTGAATGTTAGAAATCAGCTCACCCACTTTTTTCAAGCATAATGACTTTGAATTTTTCTTTATACCTATTGCATTGATTTATACATAGTACCTTGTAAAGCTTTATCTTAAGAGGCTACTTCACTCATGCAAAAACATCTGCTCGCTAATGTTAATCCTATAAGAGAAAATTTTAAAAATATCTCATTTGCATTTCAATATTTTAAATTTTTTTTTCTTTGCATTGCGGAGCTCGATCTCTACAAAGGCCAATTTTTACTTTTTTGATTTTATTTGCAGGTTTTTTTTTTTTTTTTTTTTTTTGAGGCTACTTTCACCTCTGAAACCAGTTCCAAAGTTAATTTTGTCAGAATATTTCTGCCATATATCTAATTACGACTAGTTTCTTTGAATAAATAATCTCTTTAATGGTCAAAATTTTTTTTCGAACAATCAAAGAAAAGAAAAAGAGAAACAGGTTTAAAATTGTTCGAAATTTATCTAAATAATTGTCATTCAAATAATGTAAATACTGTAATATTGATATGGAAAAGATGGTACTGGATAGAGAACTTTTCTTAATTTAAAAGAAGATTTAGAAGACCTTTAGAAGATTAAGGAATCTACAAGACTACTTTAGAAGATGTGCCTGAGAATGAAATACCTGCTACATTATGGGAGAAAAATGCAGTGTTAGCAAATTATCAGCGAAATAGATGAAGACATTGGTACAGACAGGGGTACAGTACATGAAAAGAATGATCCAAATTTGTATTGGATATAGCCTGTACAAGATGATGATCACAAAAACTAAAAAGGAACAAATTATGATTTTCTTCCAATAATAGATGTTTCTTCAACAAGAATATTTATTTTTAACTGTCCAATCATGTCTTCATTAATAGTATTGCTACAGGTTTGTAATTTAAAGTTGATAAATAATAATTAAATAAAAATTAATGAAAATTACTACAATATTTCTATTAACTTATTAACAATGCATATTTTTGAAGTATGCAAGAAATTATAGTTTAAAATATAATAATCTTGGACAATTAACACATGCAATCCTCCCAAATGGTCACCTCTCCCCCCCCCCCCCCCCCAAAGTACCCTTTCTAGAAAAAGGCCCCTTTAGTCCCCTTTTTAGTAACTGGAAAAAAAAATTAAATTTACTATTATGGAAAAAATTCACAAAATGCAAAAAAACTTTAAAAATCACTAAAAGTTCAAAAATTATAGAGGACAAAATTTACTATAATAGGCTAAAACATTGTAACCAGAATTCTTTCAAGAATCTTAAAAAATCTACGTGGAATGTGGAAAAATGTTAAAAAAAAGCATGAAAAATCTAATTAGAAATCACTTAAAATTCAAAAACCTCACAAAATTTATTGTCAAAAAATCGTACCAAAATGCAAAAAAAAAACTGTAATTGCATAAAAAAGTAGCCAAAAATTCAAAAATCTCTGTATGAATTTCCAAATAAATTTTATTGAAAAGAGCATAAAATTTATTAAACTGGTCTAAAAGAGTCCGGATTCCTTTTCAGAATGTCAAAAATATTACCACAGAACGCAAAAAGGTGTAAAAATCACATAAAAAAATTGCTGCACAAATTCTGAATAAACTTTATTAAAATGAGGACAATATTTACTATAGTGGGTTAAAAAAATTGGAACCAAATTATTTTTACTTTTCTGAAAAAAAAAATCACTGCAAAATGTATAAAAATCACTAAAAATTCAAAAAATCGTAGAAGACAAAATTTACTATAATTAATATTGCAACCAAAATTCTTTCACACATGTAAAAAAAAATTTCGTGTAACACGGGGGGAAAAAAGCTAAGAATTCGTAAAAATTCAAATCAAAGGATGAAATCGCAGAAGGTCAAAATATATTATACATTAGGGCTAAAAGTTTGAAACAAATTCTTTTTACGAATGTCAAAAAATTACTGCAAATCCCAAAAAAATGCTGAAATTCATATAAAAAATTCATGAAAAATTTAAAAATCACTATACAAATTCCGAGTAAACTTTATTGAAAAAGGGAAAAAAAATTACTACATTGGGCTAAAAAATTGAAACTAAATTCCTTTTATTAATGTGAAAAATTACCTTGAAGTATGAAAAAAAAGGTAAAAATCTCATATAAAAAAAAAAAAAAAAAAAAAAAAAAATGTAATTGAAAAATCCAAAAACTAACTTTAGAGATATAGATACCTTCCTGCCAATTGCTCGATGTGCAACAATCTCTTCAGCACACAGACAAACTTCTATATTATTATAGATGTAGATTTGTTTTCAGTTTTGATGGAGAAGTATATATCAGCTATTAAAGGAAATGTTAATTACAATTTCTTCTTCTTTTTTTTAAAATACTCTCTTTAATATATATTTATCAGAAAAAAGTATTGGAATCATGAAAATAATTTCCATTTTTGATGGATTTGCACGTTTTAGGTTGACCTGAATGCAATTTGACAATTTTTTGAAAATTTCTCTCTGTATGTGATACAAATTTTGTCGCCATTCTATATCAAAAACAGAAGCATGGAATTTCATCAAATGCCATATTTAGTTGGACTTTATGTACATACAGGTGCTGATTATATTTTGGCATACATGAGGTATTTTAATAAGGCAATATCAGCATCTCTTTGGTAAAAATGTCATCAAACTTCGCATTCAATTACCCTTAACATAAATTGAAGCTGATTAGATTTTGGTGTATTTCACCCAGCAGGAGGCGCTACTGGGTTGTATTTTTTCATGATAGCCAGATCTTGGCATGTTTGGGATAAAAATTTCTCAAAATTTAATATGTAAGATAGGGGTGCATAACCTTTATAAGAGGAGGGCCACTCATTTAAATGACTGGGCTGTCAAGAGCCAGAATCTGACCCGTTAGTTAAAATCGCGATTTTACCGTGCCCGATCGACTAATTTACGATTTTTCCACACCCGATCAGTAAAGTTCGTGCTTTTTGCACGACCAATCTTCGAAATTCACGATTTTTACGCGCCCGAACGACTAAATTCACGATGTTTGCACATCCAATCTTCGAAATCCACGATTTTCGTGCATCCGATCAACTAAACTCACGATCTTTGTGCACCCGATTGGCAAATTTCCCGATTTTTATGTGCCTGATCGTCGAAATTCGCACTTTTTGTGGGCCTGGTCGACAAAATTCAGGATTTTTACAAACCCGATCGATTAAATTCACGATTTTACGCACCCGATCGAAGGAAATTCACGATTTTTATGCACCCGATTGGCTAAATTCCTTATTTTTAAGCGTGTAAGCGACTAAAATCACGATTTTTACTCGCCCGATTGTCGAAATTCACAATTTTTGTGTGTCCAATTGACTAAATTCACGATTTTTGAGCGCCCGATCGACTAAATTCACGACGTTTACGCTCCCGATCGACCTAAATTCATGATTTTTGCCCACCCGATCAACCAAATCCATTATTTTATGCACCCGATCGGTGAAATTCAGGATTTTTATGCACCGATTGTCGAAATTCACGATTTTTACTTTGTTCAATACTATAGAATTACAATTGCTCAATCAGAAGCCTCTCCCAATCAGTTTTAGACCCTTGCGATTATGCTCTCACAGATTTTACTGTTTAAGATTATTATGTTTATTTAGTACATACAGTAAAATCTGAATCTCAAAATGACCGGTGAAAGATTTCGTTTTAGGGAGTTTTTGTCTTAGCAGGTATAATTTTATGGTATTTCATAAAGACAATGATTTTTTTTTACATTTTAGTGAGGATTTCGTTATAGTCAGGTTCTGTTTTCATAGGATTTACTGTATTTTTATGTTCCGAGTTAGAAGCCGCTGTCCCCCTCCCTGTCCCACTTTTGTTTTTATGAAAATGGATCAGACAACACAAGCTTCAACCTACAACTAATTGTACATTTTGCCCATTCAATCACTGCTTAATTATTGGTCTTGGTAGGGAGAGTGGTCTCTGTTTTGTTGTCAATTACAACCTCCTTTCTTTTTTGGTTCACCAGCCACCACTGACTGCTATATTAGTAATTACATGTAAATAAATTGTAATAGAAAAAATATTTGTTTGAAAACATAAGAAAAATGAACGAAGACAATAACTCCTGTCAAGTGGACAGACAATCTGGATACATTATGTCCAACAAAAGAACTTTTCCCCCTCCAAGCAAAATCTGAAATGGTACTCTTATCATATTTATACATCTTTTTAGAAAGTATAGTCTTAATTAACATTCTAGCATTTCTACATTAACACTAATAAAGTCTAGATAAATAAAAGTTTCTTACCTATTTTTTACTGGAAATTAAAAGGACCTATAGAGAGTGTTAATTCGAACTGTTGGTACCGGAGAATTATCCCTTTAACTAATGATAAAATACTATTGATATCATTTTTTATAATAAACTCGTTTGAAAGTTTTAGATAGTTGGATAATTTTTACCTTGTTGTCTAACACAGAACACTGCTGTCACATGAAAGGTGAAAATGGGCAAAAAAATAATCCTGAACTAGTTAAAAATAAATGTAATTCTGTGTGCTTGCATGAGATTTTCCTGAAGCAAGAACTTACATCTTTTTTCCATCAGAGGGTGTATACACTTGAATCAGCAATAGTTTTCAGTGTTTTAAGAATTTAACACAGAATAAGGAGTAACATGATATACACAAAAAATTAAATGAATGTGTATATTATAAAAATTGGGGCTTTTAGTATAACATACATTAATTCTGCAGGAAAAGCAATCCTTAGAAATTAGGCCACATGGCAATACTTGTCATAGGTGAATTGTCTTCAAGGAAAGTCAGTTAGTTTTATTTCTATGTAAAGGCTAATTCCATGCGTGAATGTAGTGTAAGTCACATAGCCGCAAAAGTTTACCGTTCTTGGCCACCGATATTTTAAAAAAAAATTCTTCACTGTATTTAATTGTAGATATATGGCAGAGTTTCCCCCAGACAGTTTCAGAAGGGTGTTGCACCCTGCCTGCCCTTTGGTTTACAAAATAGCACCCTTCTTGCCCCTCATAAAAAGGATTTGCACCCTTCTTGCCCCCTTCCAGTAAAATAATTAGCACCCTTCTTGCCCCTCAGTAAAAAAAGTGCCCTTTCTCCTTTTTGCATTAAAAAATTTACTTTCATATTTCATAGTAAAAAGTGACTCAATGTTGTCTTAATGTCAATGTTGTCTTAATGTCAATGTTGTCCTGATTTTTAAATATCAAAAGTATCTTTAAAAACTAAAAGAATACCTTTAATAATTAAAAAAAGTGTAATAAGGATCTGAAAAGTGCCCTCAAGAACCAGAAGGGTGTTTGAGTACACACCCTTCTGGTTTGTTACTTCCCATACAATTTTTTTTTTATTCTGAAGAATAAAAAAAAAGTGCCCTTAAGAATAAAAAAAGTGCCCTTTTTTTCACCAGCAGCACCCTGCCCTTTTTTAAACCTGGGGGAAACTCTGTATATGGGATTGAATAGGTCAAAATTTCCTTTACTATAATACTCACTGGTAGGCAAACACTACAGCCATTTACATCTCTGTGACTGACACTACATCCACTCATGGAATTAGCCTAAATTGAATCTTACACAGCTACTTAATTTAGCTTTTAGCATAGCCTACTCAGAATCAAATTATTTTGTAAATGTGGTATAAAGTTATTTCAAAATCACAGTTTTACTGTAAGAAAAGGAATGGAAAGAGTAAAGTGAAGCTATATATAAAAATTTTATATGTATTATATTTTTTATTTCAATGAAAACATGATTTTTGAAATATGTATTTTTTAATTTTCAGTCAGAAGTACTTGATTTGATTTTCAGAAAGACAAAACCAGGTGCTGCTTTTCAAGATGGCTACTGTTTTAATCTCGTTCAGCTGAAAAAAAGTATGCTATATTTGTGTTAATTAGTGACTGACCAAAACAGTTTTTTCAAGCCAAAATCGAATTTCAGTTCTTTTACGAGTTTTAGACGAAAATGAAACTCAAATGAAATTTTGAGCTTCTAAAAATTACATATATAAACATACAAAAAATAGTATTTGTTAATTATTCAAAAACACACATATCTATCTACAGAGCCATTTTTACTTATGCATATACATGCATCTGCATCCTTTCAATAAGAGCAAAACCATAGTTAATTTTCATTAAAAAAAATTATAACCAAATTCCTTTTCAACTTTCAAGTTATTCATACAGTAAAAAGTTTCAAAATGCCTAATATTTTGCTTTAAACTTGATCAAAAAGAAATACAGTAGAAGATCTTTATACGCAATTCTCCATATAACGCACAACTTCTCAGATGTAAACAATGAATTTTCAGTTAAGAAACACCTGAATTCTTACATTATAAATAGTTGCTATTCTCTAGAGGACTAAATCTGATACATTAATTTAACTTCATCTTCTTAATTCAGAGCTAATTACTGAAAAAATTGCTATGATTTGATACAGCTATGTTTGAACAATCTTTATAAAGTAAAAATAACAATGTGTGGAATGATCTATATTATGCATAAAATTATAATATATAACTCCTGGTAATAAAGAATGCAATATAAAGATACTCTAATGTATTTTGGTATGTTTCACACATATTTTGCCATGTTTTATAAGCTAAATTTAATGATGTGTGAAATGGGATCTATATAGTGCAAAATTCTATATAACACACAACCTCATGTTTTTAGGTTTGCGTTATAAAGATCTTCTACTGTATTAAAATTTGGAGAACATCCAAAAGGGGGAAAAACTACATTACAGCTGTTTTCAATTATTTTTAATTTACTAAGAAGGTCATTTCAATTTTACATGCAGATTTTCACTTTTACAAAAGTAATTTTTTTTTTCACTACATTTCAGTCACAATAATTGCATTTTGTAGCAGTATAAGGCTTAAAGAACAGCAAAAAACTGAAGATTGCACCTAATGTTGCTTATTTAAGCTATCAAACTTGTTGAAAGGTTGTACAAATTTGCAATCTCTGTTACCGGACACAAAGTTGCAATTATCATATTTATACAAACAAACAACTCTCTTTTCCACTGTGTTTAATCAGGGGCCGATCCAGGAAAAATTTGGGGCCTATTTAGGGCCCTTTCAAAAAAATCAATTTGATAAAATGGGCTACTTCGCAATATTCTATTCCATAAAAACTTACTATGTATTACTTATTTATTATTTTGTGATGTTTTAAAATGTGTAAGTTGTAAACAAGCAAGTTCACCAGAGAGGAAAACTTCAAAAGGATTTTAAAAAGTTTTTGTTTATAAACGCTTGGTTTGAATTTGATTAACTGGATATCAACTTTTGTTACAAAATGTTATTTTTCACAAAAATATAATAAATTTCACAAATATAACCTTTACTTTTCACAAAATGGGCCCCAAGAAAAAAAAACCTGCATCGGCCCCTGTTAATAGATGTCCTCCTTAGCCAGGTTAATGCTGCATATTGACTAAAATCTGTTTAAGAAGAATTAATAAGAGTGACCACGTAACCTTTGTTACCAAATTACAAATTTAAAAGGTTTTTTTTTTTTTCAAAACTTTTTTTAAAATAATGCAATATTAAAATTGGCATTTAGTGATTATATGACCACTTATTGAGTAAATAAATCTATTGATAGATTGCAAAATAATCAAAATAGAAAATTTTCAGAAATTAATTATTACTTGTAACAGAGGTTGCATAAGGTAACAGAAATTACATATAGTAACAGAAAAGTTATCAACACCACCTTAATTTAGTGATTTTGTTGTCCTCATATATTAGAAATGATGTTTATAATTTACTACACCAACAATTTTCATAATTAAATAAATTAATAGCTAATTTTGAAGAATTACATCTACTATAACCTATGTTTTCTGGTAACAGAGGTTACATAAAGTAACCCCTGTTACTAAAGCCAACTTAAAATTACCAAAACCAACTTAATTTAGTGATTTTACTATCCTGATATCTTAGGAGTGATGTTTTAAGTTTACTACAAAAACCAAAAATTTTCTTAATTAAATGAATTGATAGCTAATTTTGAAGAATAACATCAGTTTCTGGTGATAGAGAGGCTACATTCAGAAAGAAAAACTAGTCGGATGTGCAAATCCCAAAACTTTCTTGTATCTCAATCATGTTAATATTTCAAAATTCGCTATCACATGGCCCATAAAATCCATATTTTTCTTCATTCTGTTGTACGTCAGTGCTTCCGAATAGTCGGGTTACATGGATGCATTCAGCCGATGTATACTAAACTAAGAAAAGTCCTTCTGGCCTGTACAGCCAGGAACAGATAGCCTCCCTATTCCTTGGTTTTAAGATTTTAGCTAATTTTACTGGAAAAAACAAAGCTAAAATGCATGGAACTCGATTAAAGAAGACTCATTCCCTGTTCTCGTTAATATTGAATTTGAATGAGAATATCGCCAAATTAGTCATCTATAGCCTAGTTGGCTTCATTTATGGCAACCATGTTTTTATCACCAAATTTGACGAAATATTTCGCCAAGTGTTGCCAAGCTTGGCGAGAATTTGATGTTGGTAAATATGAGTTGGAACAATGGTTACAACAATGAAGAAAATTTACCGAAACCATGTTGACTAAAACTCATAAATTAAACCCGTTTATGGATGAATCCTGCTGTCTTGTTTGAAAATGTCAACCACTCTAAAATTTCAAATTGCTATATCTCAGCCATTTTTTAAGATAGAGGCAAAACAAAAATTGCTCCGGAATCCCCGGATCAAGGCCGAACAGTTAACAGAAAAAACTTTTACGATTTCTAATTTTTTTTATTTGAAATCTTTAAATGGCTATAGCAGTGCCCCTTCCACCAGAATATCCCCAAATGCAACTGGGACCCGCAGGCCAGAGTCAAAAACATATGCAAAAAATTTGGTTCAGTTCTTGGCATAACTTCATACACTTTCCGATGATACAATAATGAAAATGGAACAAAAGTCGCTATTGCAGCGTCCCCTTCCGGCAGAATATTCCCAAATTCAAGGAGGACCTGCTGGTCATAGACAAAAATAGAAAAAAAATTTGGTTCAATTCTAGGCATAACTTCATACACTTTTCGATGATACAATGAGGATGGACAGACAGACATTTTGTAAAAACATGTTTTTCGGAATCTCTGACTCCTAAAACGTGTAAATCCATCGAAAACCGGAAGTCGAAAAAAATTTCTATTACTGTACTTTCTTCTATTATAGCTAGAAGAAAGTAAAAATTAACCTGAGATTCTGAGAACACACTTTATTTTGTTTACTCATCAGTCTAATTATTTGATAGTAGTGCCAAATGTGAATGAATTTTATTTATAGTTATTCTAAAATCACAACATAAGGGTGAATAATTCTGAGAAAAACACAAATTAGTCCAATGTATCTGATATTCATAACAAATATTCCAAAATGACTATTGTGACTACTTGCTTACTTATTATAAACTTTATTTGTGTTCTGTGATACACTCTTTTGACAAGAAGAGAAATAAATTATTTGTGGTAACAGAGGTTACAAAAACCTGGGACACTCACTTTTTAGTAAAAAGGTATAACAAACCATGGACTTGAAGGATTAATTTATGTAATATTTTAATTGTTATAGTATGTTTTATTATATTTATAAAAAAATGCTTGTAAATGAAAATGTTATAGTACTAAATAAACAATATATTTCAAATAAACTTCATCTTGGAACAACTAAAAAAATGTATTTTTTTTTTTTTTTTTTTTTTTTTTTTTGGCTCAGTAAATAAAGTTTTAAACATACTTAATGTATTTTTTTAATGAGCACAAATAAGATAGTATATTAAAAGTGTTAATGACAGGAGTAAAAATGCTAAATACTTTTCAAGGAAAGAATTATTTATTTTCACGATATGAAATCCGAGTGTAAAATTAAAACTACCCAAAACTTAAAATAATATATGTTTAGCCCATTTTTATTTGGTTATTTCTAATACTCAGAAGTGTTTTCAGTCTTGGCTTCGATGGACTTTTTGTACCCATGATCTAACTAAAGTTTCGGTATCCATTGAAAGTTTGGTTGTTTTTTGCACTAAAACTGAATATTCGCCAGAACTCAGATTTTGGGCCAAAACTCAAAAAAAAAAAACTTTCGGTCATTCACTAGCGTTAATATTTTTTAAAGGTTTTATTTTTATTGCTTTTGTGTATCTTTTTTAAATAATTTTTTTACATTAGGATTACTAATTATTGCTGTTTTTGTGTACATGATTTGTGAACAAGTTTTCCTTTTTTATATGACAAATTGTAAAAACTTTAATGTGCAGTGGTGGCCAAAATTGTGAAAACCCTTTGGGAAAAATGCTTTTTTGAAGTTTCATGGCTCATAACACCATATATATATATATATATATATATATTTCATAGTAATATCATAAAAACTATATACCATTGGAAAGATAATTTAATCAAGAATATCATAGCTTTAGACACTTAAAAATATTGTTATATATTGATTTTTGGGTAAATAATTAACTCTTATGATGTTTTCTTAATTTTATTATGCTTTACTAGCTCAAAAATTTAAAAGTAGCGAAGAACTTTAGCAACTTGATAGCAATCATAAAAAATAATGATAAAAATCCTCTTATAAGTACCAAAATATGGCTTTTTTTTTTTTTTTTAAATCCTATACTAGCTTTGATTGACACATTACCAAATAAAATGGAAACTGTCTGTCACTCTATGCATTGGCTACATTCAGGAAAAAGAAAAACAATTATCATCAACCTAACCAGGTTTTACTGCCTTTTTTCTGATTATTTGGCTAGAACGTTTGATAAAATAATTATAAATGAACAAACTGTATTGCATGGTTAAGAAGAAATTTGAAGTAAAATTGGAAGTAAATTAACAAAAGGATGTTTAAGTCTCGTGAAACAAGACTGGTGAAGGCAGGAAAAGATGCAAAAGACAATTGGTGGTAGAAGAGTAAGGTCCCTGTGTATAGGGCTGCAGAAAACAATCATCTTGGTGTATTCAACATGAAATGGTGCACTTCAATGGGGAACTGAATCAAAGTACAGTTCTGTGCAGAGTGTGGTATTTTGGTCTAAATGCTAGAAAATTCCATAAAAAAAACATTTTAACACTCCAAACAACTTGACCCTACTATTTCTCTGCCTAGTAAACATGCCTTTTAGCTCAGTTTAATATTTTCACCCTTTATTTGATTTTTTTCTTTTCATGCAATTTTAGCATTTAGGCCAAAATACTGCACTCTTCTCTACAGAACTGTACTTTGATTCAGCTCCTCATTGCAGTGCATCATTTCATGTTGCATACACCGAGATGATTGTTTCCTGTGACCTATACACAGAGACCTTACTTACTCTTCTACCACCAATTGCTCTCTTGCCCCTTTTCCTGCCTTTACCAGTTTGTTTTACGTGACTTAGACATCCCTTTGTTCATCCACTTTCCAATTTTACTTCAAATTTCTTCATAATCATCATAGCTTTCTACATTTAAAAATATTGTTATACATTGATTTCTAGGTAACTAATCAACTCTTTATGATCATTTCTTAATTTTATAATGCTTTATTAGCTCAAAAATTGAAAAATGGGAAATAACTTCAGCAACTTGATAGCAATCATAAAAAAATAGTGATAAAAGTCCTCCTATAAGTACCAAAAAAGTTTTTTTTTAATCCTACATTAGCTTTGATTGACACATTACCAAATAAAATGGAATCTGCCTGTCACTCCAAACATTCATATGCATTCAAGAAAAAGAAAAATAATTATCATCAACATAACCAGGTTTTACTGCCTTTTTCTGATTATTTTAAACTTTAAAAAAGCATGTTTCCCAAAAGGTTTCCACAATTTTGGCCACTACTGTATAATAATGTAAGTCCGTAGCAAAGTAGTTTTGCATACTGAAGAGTAGTTGACCGAATATTGTTAAAAATTTAAACTGATTTTTTTCTGACACCTTCATGAAGCCCTTTTCGTAATTAAATGCACAAAATTTAAATGCTAAGAAATCGAACAGCATTTTCTATAAGATCCTTAAAAGAAATGTATCAAAGTTGAGGATTTAAGGGTCATTCCATGTCAAATCACCCAGAGCATGGCACCCACCATCACCAATTTTGATAAAAGTTGGAGTATTTGTAGAACTTTTCATGCTGATTCCAAAAATATCAACCATATTGAAATTGATCAAATGGTTTAAGAGTTATGAGCTTTTAAAAATCTTCCAAGATGGCCGATTTGCCGCCATTTTGAATAGCACATGTGACAACATAGAAGGCTATAACTACTTACAGGTTTAACATAGAACCTTCAAATTTTTTTTGTTTTGTTCCGAATGAAGTAAACTTTCATTGAAATAGATTTCTGTGCAGTTTATTCCATTAAAATGCTTTCAGAAAATTATTTATTTGAATTTTTTTAATTAAAAAACGGTGTAACTTTAAAAGCTGATTTCCCCCATTGCTCTCCCTTCAATTTTCATCTAATTGTATACACAGACACCTCAAAGTGTGTTTTAAAGCCTGGTAAAAAAATTATAATGGGCAGTTCACAGACATTTTGTTTAAAGAAGAATTTCAATTTTACTGACCTTCCAAACGTAACGGAAAACACAAGATGTTTGATATTTCTTTTATTATCAGAAATATCATAATATTTACATCTAAAAGTTTGATAAGGTTTTATCTTACATAAAGATATTTTTTTATAAATGTAGTTAAAAAGAAGTGGAATCCCATGGAAATAAACAGGAATACTTATAATGAATTCCTGCAGGACATAGAAATGTTATGTCAAATTGAAATCTGTTGCAAAGTTTCAGTAAATGATAAATAAAACAGAAACAATGGAAACAAATTCTACAAATAGTCACATTTTATAACTAAATCATGCTTGTATATATATGATAAATTTACAACTCTTAAATAAAAAATACAATAAGTAAAAATTATCGTACTTTAAAATTATACAAAATGTTCAGTTGCTTATTGCAGCAGCAGGGATTGAAGAAAGATATCAAGATTTGACCCAGAAGTTGGTTTGCAGTTCTAATAATAGGGATGTATGTTACATATATGCAGCAAATGTCCCAAGAAAAATGTTCTTGGAGATTTTTTAAAGTTAGAATTTCCGGACTTTGATCCTGAAGATAAATTTGAATAAAACAGTGAGTATCAACTGACAAAGTAGACTTAACATCACATACATTATATTACATGCTTTACCTTCAAATTTTTTTTGTTTTGTTCAGAACGAAGTAAACTTTCATTGAAATAGATTTCTGTGCTGTTTATTCCATTAAAATGTTCATATTAAAATAAATACTTATTATATATGCTTATATTAATAAATGCTTATATTATAATAAATCTGGGTGATTTCATAAATCTTGTTCTTAAAAAGATTGAAAAGCTCTTACCCCATACATAAATATTCAAGTCCCAAGCATAGACATCTTTATACAATACCTCCTATATGGTTTATTTTAAAAAAGAAAAGAACTTCCTATTCCTACTCATGAGGTTCTCATACAAATGGATTTTAGTGAGAACTTTTCTTTTGCGCTGCAAGATGAAGCACAAGGCTATCATTGGACGCATGGATGCTGTACTTTATAAACACTTATACTCTATGTAAAGGAAAATGGAAGCAACTCAAAAAGTGAAAGCTTTTGTGTGGTTTCAGTTGATATGAACAATCATATACCAATGGTTTATCAGACTCAACAATTAATCATGCAGTATTTAAGTAACAGGATGGCTACAGATTCTAGAAATCTGAAAGGTTTATGAATCTGTAAAAGTCAAGAAATTTCATAAAGGTAGTTGAAAATCAGGGAAATTTGTCTATATGCGAAAATTTGTTTCCTCACGAGACTGATTTGTCGACAAACAGGTGATATTTAATCCAATAATAGTACGCGATAAAGAAAATTAAATTTTTATATATTTTTTGAAAGATGCACATATGAGTTTTTATTATTTAACACAAATTAACGTGATCAGATGTCCTCATTTTCTGTGGATAGCATTTATATTGAAGGCAATTTACCCATTTTTGAAAATTTTATGATACATTAGCATAAGCTGACCAAGTGGCTAGCTTAATCTGATTAGCTATCCCATCAGATATAAATATGTCTTAGAATTGAACATTCTTCAGAAAATGAAGAAATTTTTTGTTTGTCATATATTCATTGACAACTGTATGAAGTTGTTAGACTTAATTTTGAGTTTGTATTTATGAAACTGTGAACCAGTACTTTATGAATATTTTGCGATTTTTATATTTTCCCTTGTTTTTTCTCCCAAATGTGGAATTGGCAAGCTGGATAAGTGTGTTATGCGAGGAAGCAGCATATATTAAAAAATTTCATATGTATATCGTTAATAATGGAAATCAAGGAAATCTGAACTAAAGATAAGTCAGGAAAATCAGGGAACCTTTTTTTTTAAAATTTATGTAGCCATCCTGAATAATAAGTATCCCTTAGTTACAAATGTAGAATATTGTACTGATGGCTGTGCTACCCAGTATAAAAATTGCAAAACATTTTCTAACCTATGTTACCATAAATACGATTTTGGTGGAATAAAAGAAAAATGGAGGTTTTTTACTACAAGTCACAAAAAATCTGTTTGCAATGGGGTGCAAGAGAGACTGTTAAAAGAATTATGAGAAAAGCAAAGGCCGCTGCATGGTCAAACAAATGTGACTATGATATACGAATATTACAGACAAAACATTTAAGGTATAACATTTTTTATCATCACAAAAAATGACATGTTGAAACTGCAGCAATATGTCTCAGCGGAGGCAACTTGCTATAACAATTCCTGAAACACATGGTATGCATTATTTTGAATCTACAGCAAACTTATTAATAAGTGGAAAAGAATAATAACTGATGAAAAATTTTCTGTTTGTTCATCTTTTGATAGAAATGTTAGAGACTTTGAATATTCCATCGGTTAACAGTTATGTAGCACGTATATATGAATCGAATTAGTATTATAAGCTTAGTTTCAGAAGTCCACAAAGAAGAAGGAGATGTAACTTAAATTCATGCATCCACATGACCCATCACCTTCGTAATATCAGCCAGTAAATGACAGTTGTATTGTGCCTTTCAATCATATCCTTTGTGCAGTTGACATCAGTATTCCAACATATAAACTTATTGATATATCCAGTGCTTTAATAAACGCCAAGTTGGCAAAACATAAAATGAGAGAGAAATAAAATTGAAAGATAAAATGAACAAATTTTAACTTAAACAATTTTGTGATTTTTTATCACTATTACAATAGTTCTTTTTTTAATTAAATATATTTATTTTAAATTGTTATTAATTAAAATGTTATTAAAAAGGTGATTTTCTATAATTTTAAAATACTACAATAATTTTTACTTGACAATATTGTTTATTTAAAAGTTGTAACTTTATCATATTTGGTGTAATATACAAGATGATTTAGTTATAAAATGTGACTATTTGTAGAATTTTTTCCATAATTTCTTTTTTATTTATATATTACAGAAACTTTGCAAAACATTTCAATTTGACATGACAATATTTCTACGTCCTGCAGGAATTCATTATTAGCATTCCTGTTTATTTCATGGGATTCCACTTCTTTTTAGCTACATTTATAAAAAAATATCTTTATGCAAGATAAAACCTTATCAAACTTTTAGATGTAAATATTATGATATTTCTGATAATAAAAGAAATATCAAACATCTTGCGTCTTCCATTATGTTTGGAAGGTCAGTAAAATTGAAATTCTTCTTTAAACATAATGTCTGTGAACTGCCCATTACAATTTTTTTACCAGGCTTTAAAACACACTTTGAGGTGTTTGTGTATGCAATTAGATGAAAATTGAAGTGGGGGGTGGGGGGAAATCAGCTCTTGAAGTTACACCCTTTTTTAATTAAAAAAATGCAAATAAATAATTTTCTGAAAGCATTTTAATGGAATAAACTGCACAGAAATCTATTTCAATGAAAGTTTACTTCATTCTGAACAAAACAAAAAAAATTTGAAGGTCCTAGGTTAAACCTGAAAAGAGTTATAGACTTTTATGTTGTCACATGTGCTATTCAAAATGGCGGCAAATCGGCCATCTTGGAAGATATTTAAAAGCTCATAACTCTTAAACCATTTGACCAATTTCAATATGGTTGATATTTTTGGAATCAGCATGAAAAGTTCTACATATGCACCTAATTTTATTAAAATTGAAGATGGTGGGTGTCATTTTTAGAAAATTCTGGGTGATTTGACATGGAATGACCCTTAAGCCAATTTTATAGACCCAACTGTCAGAGAAAGGTCTTCATTGGGGAACAGTTGATTACAGCTCAAGATGTAATACATATATAGAAAAATGCTATTAAAGCACTTGAATATTAATGCCTGTAAATTTCATGTGCAGGTAAAAATGGCTTGTGAATGTATCAGAATGATTCTCATTGTTCAGCAATACTTTTCTTTTTCTTTTAAGGACTGGCTTAAACATATTTAATTAAAAAATGTTGCAGAAGATTCAAGATCATTCATACTGTTGGTCTCTCAGTTTCTGTGAATATTTTCAATATGTCTTGAATAATATGTAGAAATTTCTGTGTTGTTATGATTATGCTGATTCAACTGTTAAAAGTTTTGCTAAATGTGTACAGTAGAAAGTAGAACTTCCTTTTAACGAAGTCCCTATTTAACAAAGTTTTCTACTAAACGAAATTTTCTGCAGAACTTTGACTTTGAACACCATTAACATGTAAATTAATCTCCATATTATGAAAAGGATATTCTACATAACAAAGCTTATCCACTTTTGTGCATGTACATAATTCAAATGAAGAGGTTGCTGTTACTATTGATATTCGAATTTATTTCAGCGGATTGTATGAAAATGAACACATTTAAATAATTTCCATTCTGCTTGGTGCTAAACAAAACAAACTTTTTTTTCACATTAAAAAAAAAAAAACACTTGCTATGACCACTCTCCCACACCGAGACTCCAGCGCTGATGGTTGGGAGAAATCAAAAATCTCCTTTTTACATTCAATGATTACAGAAGATGCAGTGGACTAAAAAATATCAATTAGAGTCAGACATTTTCTATTCTGACCGTCGATTGCTGATAGACAATTGCTTTGTACATCCACACGAATGTGTTTCAAAATGCAAATTCAATAATATCAAAGTTATTTTTGTTCCTGCCAATACAACGTCTAAACTTCAGCCATTAGTCTAAGGAATAATACAAAATCTTGAAGTACATTATCGAAAAAGACAGAAAAAAGGCAATGTAGTGAAAACATTAGTTTGAGAATCTGTGTATCAGAGCTGGTGAAAGCTTGGGAATATGACGTGATTTCATCGACCGTACGCAACTGTTTTGTAAAAGACGCCTTCAAAATTGAAACTGAATCAAATTCTTCTGAATGCATTGCCTTTTTATCAAATATGAAGGGAAGACTTCATGAATTTAAGTTGACTTCTATTTAACGAATTTTCTTCATAACGAAGTTTTTAAGGGTAAGGATGAGACTTCTTAAATGTAAGTTTCACTGTATTTTCTATTTTAACCATACCTTCTGCTAATTCACAATTTATGTTACACAAAGTAATTTAAGGTTGGGAACTGGTTTTAGAAAAAATATTCCTTCTTATAAATTTTTTTGATCAATGGAAACACAAACTCCTCATAATAATATTTACTTGATCAAGGGCTATTTCAAGAGACATCTCATTATGAATCATGGTGGAGAGTAAACATTGTAAGGGGCTCATTAATTTTGAATGTAAGGAAAGATAAAAGTATCACAGAATAGTGGAAGTGAAGATTTTTCTGTACATTTTAATGGAAATAGCTTACCATCTTGACTTACAGAAAGTCAATTTGATATGTTTAATTATAAAAGGATAAAAAGAAAATTCTTAAATTTTTTGTGATGATGAGTTTTCTAAATTAAGAACGCACATTTAACAGTGATAATGAGTTCCAATATTAAATAAAATGTACATGAATTCCAAGTATCTGTAGATAATATTATGCTATTAGTAAATTAGATTTGATAAAAGCCATGTTTTATTTTTAGTATCAAGGCGTTAGAAAGAATACGAAAAATACATCTGGCTGTTAAAAATTTAAACATACAAATAATAAAAAAAATCAACTTTTGGGGCACACCTAAACCTATAGACAAACTTTTTTTTTCAGTAGTTCAACATTTCTACTGCATTTTCAATTTTAATCCTTTTGTTTTCAGAGTAATATATTTTCCCCCCCGAGAGAGCCTGTATGCACGGTGTACACTGCCGAATGCAGTGGAGCCCCCAACTCTAGGTTTCTTTGAATAAATTTTCATTTAAAAATATGAAATCATACAAATTTGAAAGAGTATGCTGCCATAGGCAGTGAGGCCTCAACATTTATGTTTGTTTGGAAAGACTTTAGTTTAAAAATGTAAAATCCTCCGACACTGATTTTAAGTATATGTATGGTTATTATCAAGGGCCCAGGCAAGTCAGCTAGTACATGAATAAATAAAATAAATGATTACAAATTTAGTCTTTCAATGTCAGAGTTTCTACAAATGTTTTTCTTGCTTAATTTAACACAATTTTTTGTATTATATGATTCAATTGTTAAAATAATAATTTCAGTTGCATTTTCGAGTTTAAATTGCAAATTAAAATTAATTTTAAAATTTAAATGAGCGGGAAAACACCTTATACCTTTCATCTGCTATCACTACAGTTTGAAAGAAAATTTTAAGTGCATTGTACAGTCAGTGTGAAAAAAATGTATATATACCTACCTACCTACCTTTATTCGCAGATCATTTATGATAAAATCACAACAAAGTTATCTTTAGATTCTGAATAATATCTTCTTTCAAAATATGAATGCGCTTTTTGAAAAAAAGGACCTCTACATAGAAAAATTGCACCAATTTTGTTTTTTTTAATGGTTACACCTACTTTTAATACTATATTTGAGTTCCTTGGATCAAGTCAGTCTGGTGAAAGTTAAATTTATATGCTTTTTATTAAAACTTCATAGAGTTATAAAAGAAAATATATTAAAGATATATCCTCAGATGTAGAAACAATAGTTTAAGATCTTGCAGGAAAACTTCCAGAATCGCACCTGTAAAATTATTGAAACAATCTATGTATAAAATAAACTTTCATCTTCCAAATTTTATTTAAAAGGATCTTTCACACAAATTTTTTAGTTGCTGTTTTCGATTTTCTTATGTGTGATTGAACAGTATCAAAATACAGGCTCTTTTCACTTTCAAAAAGTGAAATTTTGCTGTATCTTGAAAAATAATGGTTGGAATGAACTGTAAACTTACAAACCTATGTTTTTGACAGTGCTATTTTTCTATTTATGTAAAAATTGATGTGTCATATTTCATAATTTGTTTAACATGGAGTTATTAATATTTTTTATAATTAAACTATACTTTTGGTTAAAAAAAAAGTATCTGGAATATATATAGGTCCATTCAATGTATCTCATTGAAAAGAAAGATAATTTGATAATCTTTTGGGAAGATATAATGTAAATTAAAGTTTGTCATGCGAATTTAGCATTAGTTTTTTACCTCTTCTAATTCCATGAAGATTTAACAAAAATACATAAATTATATACTTTCCCAGGCTGATTTGATTTAAATAAAAAAGAAAAACTCAAAGTATCAAAAATGAGTGTCACACCTTGCATTCATAATATTCAAATTTTAATTGCTTAATAGGCGTATAGCCAACATAGTGAAAAAGTACGGGACTCGAACCTGGGTCATCAGATTTAATTATAGACCCAAGACAATAATCATATATATAGACCCAAGTGTTACACAGTGCTAGTTTGGCATGTGCATTGCTTGAAACATTACGACATGCATGGTATAACTTGATGCCAACATCTAGGATTTGAAATGGAAGCATATTTAGTTAGATATTGGACATTTTGATTTTTATACAGAGGAATTTTTATTTCCAATGATTTTCCATAAATTGTTGTATTTCAAACTCTGATTAATCTTGTTTGAATCTTATTCTTAATCTGAGTAATCTAATAATTAATTTTAAATCTGAAACAATGTCAAAAAAAAAAAAAAAATCTGATGACCTGGGTTCGAGTTCCGGCTTGGGTACTTTTTCAAATCTGATTACCCGGGTTCGAGTCCCAGCTTGGGTACTTTTTCACTATGTTAGCTATACGCCTATTAAGCAATTAAAATTTGAATATTATGAATGCAAGGCGTGAGAAATTTTCTCTGAAAAAAATTTCCAAGTATTAAATATGAATTTATTCAATTGTCGATGCTGGATTTTCTTTGATTTCGTGTTTGCCCCAGGGTTGGCGGCTCACGGAAAAATATTCCATCTTGTGCTGCGTTTGTAGCGTTGCCAACATGTTATGGTGAAAAAGTTCCAAGCTGAGTATCGTTCCCAAGTGGTTCAGTTGGTAGAACGTCAGTGCGCTAATCTGATGACCCGGGTTCGAGTCCTGGCTTGGGTTCTTTTTCACTATGTTGTCTATATGCCTATTAAGCAATTAAAATTTGAATATTATGAGTGTCACCATATGAAAAATCGAAGTTGATGCAATTTTTAATATGCAGACGACCACTATTTAAAAAATTGGAGTTATATTCTGAAAGAAGACATTATGCTGAGTCTAATGACATTTTTGTGTAATTTTATCATAAATGGTCTGTAAATAAAGGCAGGTAGTGTATACTGACTGTACATCCCATTTACACAGTACAGTAAAACCTCCATAACAGACACTCCTGAATTAATAGCAGACACAGCGAACACTTTTTCAATCCCCAACACCTACATGTTTATATGTTTTTACCTCGGAATAGTGGATACCACCAAATAGCAGACAGATTTTATGGTTCTGAGCAGGGTTCTCGTTGACTTTTGACCAACCTTAGAAATTTGGCTAATCAGCAAGAAAAACAGTAGCCAAAAAAAAAAAAAAAAAAAAAAAAAACTGTTAGCAAAATAGATTTGTTGTGAAACACTAATTATTCTTTAACACCTTACCTGTGTCGACCAAATCCAGTTCGAGCAATTGAAAATTGTCCTATTTGAAATTTATTCAAATGCAATTTGATTTGTGCAGTATTTAATTAGTTTTTATAAAGGCCAAATTCAGTTATTGTTCTCTTCGAATACACATTTAAACATATAATTCTCTATTTTCTTATTATTCTAATTATGCTTGGAAGTGGGGACCTAACAACACATGCAAGGGGTTAATCACCATTTTTAATCAGGCTTCGCACCTGGTGCCAGGACACTGCCAAGAAAACTCTTACTGCAGCTTTGGCTAATGCTGAAGTGAAGTGATATTGAGCAATGCATTTCTAAAGAAAGGTAAAACAACCAAACTGCAAAAGAGTGAAAATTGTTACTATGTGCCTCTCTGTCATACCTATAAATGTCCCCTTTCTATAGGAGGAGGGTAGAAAAGAAGGAGATTTGGATGGGTTGATTATTTATTGTTAATAGAGTGTAATAAATAGAAGAGAAAAATAAGTAAATAAAGAGTTTTAAACTTTGTGTGCTGGGAATGGAGGCAGAAATTTGGAGGAAAGGACTGAAAATTTATATGTTTGATTATTTATTGTTACAACTAAGTAACAATTATACCAAAAAATAAATGAATAAGTAAAACATTTTAAGATTTGAGAGTGGGAAGATGGACAAAAGGGAAGAAATGGAAAGTTTTGGAAGGGAGAGTTATTTAAATGATTGGTTATTTATTTATTAATTTTTTATACTACAGAGTACAAGTAGGACAGAAAAAATTAAAGAATTTTAAACTGTGTCGGTGCTTGGGGAAGATTGGCAAAAGAATTGGTATTAAAAAAAAAAAAAAAAAAAAAAAAAAAAAAACATTGCGAGAGTTTTAAAGTTTAACTTGTGTACTGGGGATGGGCAAAAGAAAATTTTCGGGAAGGGGTGAGAATTTCTATAACTTTAAAAAAAAAACATAAATCTGTTGATACACAAAAGATTATCATTTCTCCTAACATAGAGTTATGTAAATGTTAACACAATAATCACATTCAATTAGTCATTCATCAATGTGAATGAAAGTGTTGCCTGCATGTACACAAGACAAAAAAAAAAAAAGACAAATTCAGTTCTTCCAATTTGGCAATGTCGATTGTTTCATTCCTCACCAAATGAAGCATTTTATCACAATTTGGCACAATGATGATCGCCAGTGAGAACCCTGATTATTACGAGTGTCTGGTATTACGAGTATTTACTGTATTTTGTTTTAATTAGTATAAAAACACTTCCAAACAACCTCTTCTTGATACTACCAATTTATTTATATGCAGTTTATAGTAAGAACATATAAATAGTGCTCTAGATCTCTCAGAATAAGTCTAAAGATCTGTACTGAAGGTAAATACAGGTGAAAAGAATAAGTAATCCCAGCTGCATTTTAATTTAAAAAATAATATTTACATTTTTCTAAGAATTCTGAGTTATTAATTTTTTAAAAATATTACTAGTGATTACTATATGATTATCGCTTTAAGACCCAAGAAAGTTTTGATTAATCAATATGTAACCAAAACAAGAGTTTTCAGAACCTAGAAATATGCACATAGGTGATATTCAGCAGGAAAAGTTTAAACTATAAAACTAAAAGGCACTGTCACAATCATTACTGGTGGGTATTGAAATATTTCAAGCATATTAAGCAATAAAATAGGTAATGCTATAGATCATGATGATTGTGATAGCTGAGTCTTAAGGCATATGAAAATTTGAACATGGAACAGTAAAAATAAATGCATTTTTCAAATTATATCTAGTTTTATTGAGATTAAGTTATCAACCTTACCATTTTCACTAATTGATATTGATAAAAATTTGCATTTGAATTATCATTTTTAATGAGAGAAGTAGTATTTAATTATTTTACAGATTATATTTTCCAAGTTAATGTTTTCATGTGGGGAATTAATATTTTCATGAAGATGAAAAAATATGAAGGAAAAAACACCAGAATATAAAAATTTAAATTCAAAAAATATTATTATAAAAAAATTATATTATTATTATAAAAATTTAAATATAATATTTGAAAAATGAAAATTCCAATTTTTCTAAATGGAAATAAACTTTTTTGTAGGGAGGGGGAAAATTTGAAAAACTTTTTCTCACCACAAAATTTCCCTTTTTTCCCCCTAGCATTCACATCTCTACCACCAGCAGCATAGATAGAGTGTTTTTTTTCTTCACAGGTTTTATGAATAACAGTAAATACATGTGATTTAAAAAACCCTAGCTTAGCATATTAATGGAGTTTGTATTAAACTTCATTTAATTTTATAATATTCATAACATAGAAATTAATATAGCTTCATATAAACATTAACAATAAAATATTTAAGACTTTTATTTTAATAATGATTATGTGCAATATCAAAAGGTCTAATTGGATATATAGATGTTTAGTGAGTGGAAATTTTCTGCATATCTCTGTATGGCCTAGTGTGCATGTCCATGCCACCAAATGGGGAATCATTGGCTTTGAAAAGCTGCTTACTAAAACCTAAATTGATCAGTGCATTTATTTTAAAACTATATTTATTCCTCTAAACAATTGTTGTAAGATGTTGTTTTAATGTTTATTTGTTTTAATATGTGGATCTAATTCAACAAGTAATTTTGTATCTTAAATGGTTTTTGCTTAGGTGGCGTTCTTGGAAAAAACTCAGTTAGTGCCATCAATGAATGCTTACTAAATCATCGCTTTAATGAAGCAACTAAACTACTTTGGATCATGTGTCAGGATAGATGTTGTTTTGATTTGCTTTTCTATAAAGTAAGTTTATTATTACTCATATTATAAATTTTGTCATAATAGTCATAAAACAATTTGTGCAAAAGTGTTATTATCCTTCTATATATAAAAAAAAGTTTTGGCTTAAAAATGGACCAATGAAAATCTGCGTAGATATTCCGGGTTAGTCTCATCACTTTTTTATTAGGGACTTTTTTGAGGAGCGATTACTTTTTTTCTAGCCATCCTACGGATTCGAAAATCATACCACCAGACGCGAAATATAACAAGCTTTCAGAAATTCAAAAAATTATCACAAAACTCAAAAAATCCTTAAAAATCAAGTAAAAAATCTTTTATTGAAAAAGTCATTTTTTATATTGTTGCCAAAAAAGCACAAATGATTATATTTTATCTCAAATAAAAAATGTATTTGCGCGAGACTATTAAAAACAATAATGAAAGTTTAAAATAATAATTAAATGATCACGTGTTGAAAGCCGGAAATAAAGAAAATTACGTCATAAAAATTGTGTTTACACATGAATCCTTCTAATACCTCGAAATGTATCTGATTGGTCAGAGCTTTGTGACTTTTCTTAGGGGGAATTAACATGAAAGTAGAGAATTTAGATAGGATGGACACTATCAGAGGGGTTACCAAGAGGAAGAGACCCGAGTCTGTCGCCAATTTTAGTGCCAACTTGGCGATATATCGCCAAATTTGGCGGCCGAAATTAGCTGCCAAAAGTGGCGCCAACTTGACGCTATTTCCAATATTTCGCCAAATTTCCATAGATTCCTATTGCAATCCAATAGCGTTTACTCGCTTACAAAAAATCACCAAATTAAGATATTGCAATGCAACAAAAATTAATATTAGCTTATGAATAGAGCTTAATTGAACTATTTACATTATTTTTAAGCACAAACACTAGCTATTTACAATATTCGTAACACTATATATACAATTGGTTCTTGTTAGTTATCCTGTCGACCAAATTACTGTCGCCAAATTCATATATATTAAACGAGCAAGAGATTTTCCCGATTATTCATATATATTAAACGAGCAAGAGATTTCCTGATTATGAATGATATCGTAAACGACGTGGAAGATTTTCATGAAAATTGTCCCCTGTACTAAATCGAGCACGAAAAAAAGATCTAGCTAGGTTCCGAATACAAGAAAATTCGTTTTTACAGGGTAAAACAAACTCAGCCCTGAAAATGTTTTTTGTTATAAATGGAAAAATACTCAAACAATTTACACGAAACGTGTTGCCTATACTAATTTGAGCACGAGGTTTCGAATTCGGGAAAGGTAATTTTGATCTATTAAAAGGAACTCAGCACTAAGAATGCTGCTATATATCGAAAATGGCACTAACGATTTTCACAAAAATTAATGACTACACTAATTCGAGCACAAGAAATCGATCTAGCTAGGTCACTAATTCGAGAAAACTTGTTTTCTTTGTTTAAAACTCGACGTGGTATAAAAAACAAGTCTTGAAACAAAATCGAAAAAGTACAGAAAGTTCTTTGTCCAGATCGACTTTAGCTATCCAGTGCCAAAAAAAGTGGGTGCTTTTCAAACCAAAATGTACCAAAAAAAGAAATAAAGAAAAAAAACATTCATAAATATTAAAATGCAAACGAGATATTAAAACAAATATATCCCACAGGACTAAAGTGAGCCAGCGAGTATTTTTGTGTGAGTGTAGTATCCTCTTTAACTAACAATTGTGTTTTTAAACGGCCTCGACAAAATTTTAAAAGTGGTAAAAGAATTGAAAAAATTTAGTGATGCATAGTTACATAGATTAGATCAGTTTCTACTGACGTCACAAACATTCACCTGTCGAGAGGGATAATTATGAAAAATATTGTAAATAAATAAATATCCAATATTATTTTTTTTTCTGTTTTCCTTAATACATTTTAAAATTTATTTTAATAAAATATTGATAGTTGACACTTGAGTGAATGCAGCTTTTCCGATTTTTTTTTTTTCCAATGCCAACATTCACCCATTTGTTTATTTGGCGTTAGAGTCTGGGTCTGGCGATTACTTTGGCGATAGTTTATTTTAAGGAAAATGGTTGACGGGATAATGCGGAAATACCAAAATTGTTTTTTTTAAAACACTCTTTTATAAGCAACCAATGGTCATCTTGAAAATACCGCGAAATTTTTTTAACCGCAATTCATATTTTTTACGTAAAATATCTATTACAATGCATTAATTTGGCCTGGGCAAAGACCTCTATTATGAAAAATTCACTTCTTTTTTATACGTTTGCCAGGAAGCTCAAAATAATGAATTTATTTGAAATATATACTTTTTGCTCTGTTTATTTATCAACAAAAGAGAATCAGAAAGAAAAATGAAACATTATTTAAATTATCTTTTTACTCTTTTAAATTTATTTGTTATCGTGTAATCGTAAATTTATTGATATTTAATTATTAATTGATGAAAGCATATTCTTTATGTTACATTTTTTTTAACAATTTATTTTTTACTTTTAACTCTTTAAAATATTGACATTTGCCATTTCACAGTGCTTTGGTCTATTTTGGCGAGCATTTTATTGTCACATAATTAAATCCGTTGTTTTTCAACTCCCATACAATTGCACGAGTTACAGAGATATTTGGGGATTTATCACCTGTGACCGCCTAATTGAAAAAGAACAATCAATTTCAAGTGAATGTATCATATATATTATTTCTCCTGTCAACATCCCTTTTTTTCTGAAAATACAAAACGCAGAACGACGATTGAGATAGCATATGAAAGGATTTTGAAAACGCTTCTGACATAGCACACTTAACATTTCGTTAAAACATGTTTTCGATTAAAAATTAAATCGGCATTGTTTTCCTAAATGAAATGAAAGGTTTTCCTCAAAACATTGTTGCCAAAGAAATAAAATACCACATTATATGATGCTCAGCAATTATTATAAAAAACACCGCACAGGTTTATTTTATATTTATGATTAAAAAGCTAAATTTAAATTGAAATGTTTAGATTTATATTTCTATGTCCCATGTTTTTCCCGAAGCGGATGACGTCATCCTCTAATGCAGTTAAAATACGATTGTTAATTTTTTTTTTCTCGCGCGTGCCTTTAGCAATCTTGGATCAGTTTTTACTCTAACTTTGATCGAATAAATTAGATGATATTCTGGATTGACTAACAACTAAATGTTGTTTACAGATATTTTTATCCTTGCTTTTTCTTTAGAAGTTTAAACCTGCATCTAATAACTATTACATATTGATAAAAAATGGTACTTCTCTTTTATCTCGTCGACCACTTTTCATAACAAAAAGCTATCGCCAAATAAACGGGAGAACGTTGCCATTGGAATATCAAAATAAATAAATAAAATATAAGAATTTAAGGACACAATTGTTATTTTAATTAATGAAATAACTAATAAACCAGTAAAACATAATGAAAAATACACGCAAATGTCGAATTAAAAACCACTTGATGATTTAACAAACACGTATAATGCTTCTGACATCAAGTAAATGGGACTGCATTTTTGGTGTTTAATCTTACAATTTGGCGATAGTTTTTTGTTATGAAAAGTGGTCGACAGCATAATAGAGAAGTACCTAAAAAATATTAGATATCAGTGCGAAATCCTTGCACGGGCCCTCTGGTTAATTTATAATTAAGTTGTAAAAATATTAAAATGTTGTATTGTCATTGGCAAAACACTTTTCAACATAATTTATATAATTCTTGCCTATCAGGAATTGTGTTAAAAATCGATTGGAAAATTCCATGAATAAAAAAAAAGTAATTAAAATAAGCTAGCAAAAAAATAAAATAAAATGAAATAAAAAAATACCTGTTGAAAAAAATTACCGAGCGAGGATTGGTCTACTAGGTACTTGTAAGATTAAATGCCAATAATGGTTGATCGAAAATGTCACATTCACTTGACAACACGTGTTTACGTCATCAAGTTATTTTTATTTGGAAGTTTTATTTATATTTTTATTAATGTTATACTAATTTATTTGTTTTTTCGTTATTTAAAATAAAAATTATGTCAATTTGTATAATTTGGTGAGTGAGCCGGAAAAAAAGAAAATTACATCATAAAAATCGGGTTTACACATGAATATTAAAAATAAAAAAGATGAATTAAATGAAAAAGCATTATAACCAGTTAAATGAAAAAGCATTATAACCTGATTACAGAAGAAAGTCGCCGTTCGTGATATCACCATCATCTTTTTAAAACAGGATACATTACCAGGTTTTAAGAGGCTGTGAAATCAGAACGGGGGTTGGTAAGCGTAGCGAGCAGGGGGCAGAGCCCCCTAGTTAAGTAAAAAGTTGATTCTAACTATTAGTAGATAGAAATGACTTCCAGTTGTATTTACATGTTATCTAAAATTAAAGTTTTTTTTCTTAAATGATTATTTAGTCCTTTTCTGAAGGGAAAACCCATTTTAAATTTTTTCTTTCATGAATTTTACAAAAATCAATTTTTTTGCCACTAAATGGTGATCTAAGAAAGAAAACCTGCATTGCAAGGTTGGGTTTTTACCAGTAAAAACTGTTTTTTCTGAGGACATGAGAAAAACTAGGTTTTTACCATGAAAAACCTGGGAAAAATTGCTAAGACTTGGTGTGCAAAAAGCTGCAAAACTTGTATAGAATGCCAAGAGGTCACAGAAACTTGGATTGGTAGACCAATGCAAATATATTAAACTTATTGTTTATTAAAACTAAATTTTGTGATGGTGCCATTCAAAAAATTTCTACATGCTTTCGTATTTTTATTCTTGTAAGTTTCTATGTAATTATTAAACTAGATTTGTAAAATAATTATTCTTATTATAATTTTTGAATGTATTGTAACAAAATCTTTTTAGAAATTCATTATTTTTTTCATCAAAGTGAATTTAAATTAAAACAGTAATAAATAAAAACTTACATTACTAAAGATAAAACTTTTAATTATAATAAAAATATATTTATACTTTAAAGATATATTTATACTTTTTTATCTTTCTTTAGTCATTACCATTACCAGCTTTCGAAAAAAGAATATTAATGCAAGAATATTTTTCGCAAAATACATACTTTTATATTTCATGCACTTCAGCTAATTATAAAATATCTGACAATATATATGAAAATAAAATGAAAAAAATAGTCCATTAAAATACATATTTTCCTGTGCATGTTTTATGAATAATTTTAAGAATTTAGAGATTTAAAAAAGTGTTGTACATGATCTAAGTGCATGTTCTATGAATAATTTTAAGAAAATTGGTGATTTAAAAAAGTATTTTAAAAAATTAAATTAATTTTTATTGTAAAACATAAACTCGTGTAGATAAATTTTCATAGATGTGAAAGAAAAATTATATTTTTCCACTAGATGATAAAAACATGTTTTTCTGAAGGCAGTAAAAACCATCATATGGTAAATACTGGCCAACCTTGCTGAATTTAGTCCTATTTTTCAACATTTTGGTTTAAATATTTCTGAATTAATCCTTCTAACTCTGAAACGGTCAATAAAAATATGGCATGTCTTTTTTGCTTGTGGAATTTTTTAAAAAGTTATTATTCTTCAAATATGGATTCTGTCTAACTAGAAATTAAAGCTATATAATGTAGAACCACTATATACCCAGAAGCAGAAAATTCTCCAAGTGTCTGCGACGGATATTTCAGGGACAGAAAATAATCTGCAGGTAAACTATGTTAGAATTGAAGATTGGCTGGTTTTAGACAATTTAAACTGCTGTCATGTCATCCATCTATCAAAAACCTCAAATGCTACATTGATATGTAAAATTTTACATTAAATGTCACGCATATTACATGAAACAGTTCAACATTACATGTAATGTTTAAAAAGTCTATTACTGTATATCAATAATTAAAATCTAGTAAAGAATTATTGTTATAAGCAATTTTTTTTTTGTAAAATTTTTATTTAAAAATTTGTTGGATTAAATTGTGCTCACATGAACTGCACATTTTTTTCTCTTACTTAAAATATTTTAAATGTCCTACTAGGACATTTAATTTCACAATATTTTACCGTGGTTGATTGATGAATTTTATGATAATTTCTGCAACCAATCAGCAAATATTGTTATTTATCTACGATAGTTTGATGAAATTTACAATTTTTTTCCCATGTCTGAGTGCAAATATTTCTAGATTATTTTTCTCGCGACTGACTGACGCATTTCGCAATAGTTTCCTGTGACCTATAGATGAATGTTGCTATATTCTTCCATGTCTGATGGCTGAATTTCAGGATTGTTTTTCTGTTATTGATTGACTAAATTCGCAATAATTACTTGCAACTGATTGGCGATTTTTGCATTTTGTTTTTTCTTGGGACTGACTGGCGAATTTTGGGATTTTCTCCAAGTCTGAAGAATTTTGCAATTTTTTCCCATGACTGATTGGCAAATTTCACAATATTTTTATGCACCTGACTGGCAAATTTTCGTTTTTTTTCTGCGACCTATTTGTGAAATAGGTTGATGGCAAATTTTTTGTGATCCAAAAATGGGCAAGGGCGCATTTACAGCTATAAAAAAAAAAAAAGATAGGGCTCACTTTTTGTGGATTTTTTCAACTGCTTATCATGTCTTTTCTTTTTCGAACTTGCCGGCGAGATCTGCACGCATTATATGAGCAAAAGCTGTTGGCTTAGACAACATGGATGTCGAAGAGAAAAAATTGGTATTACCTTGCAACAAATGATGAGATGCATGCTAAGGTGTGCAGTAGGAGCATAATTATTATCTCTTTAAGTTATATAAGAAAAATCAATTCTTGATTAGGTAATCTTAGATTTCACAATGGTAGCGTATCTGCCAAGTTTTTCTTTTTAAACTGTGCTTGCCGTTTTTTCCTTTTTATATAAATTTCTGGGGTTTTTTTTTAGTTTAAAAAAAACATTTAATTTGCTACGACAGTTTTTTTACAAGTGTTAAATTTTCAACTGAGCTATTTCCTAAATTTTACTGATTAGCAGGTGCAGAATATGTTTTTACTCCTAACATTTCCCCCAATCCACATGAAAATTCCCCCAAAATTGTACGATATGTTATAGGTTTACATAGGGTTCTGTATTACATTAGGTATAGTAAATTTTGCAATATACAAGTCGCATCTTTAAAAACCTATAGACTGAACTTTTAACATGCCTAGTTATTGTAAAGGTAAATTAAGTTAATGCATGTAAGTTTTAATCTAATTATTATGCCTAATATTTATTAATAAATGCGCAGTTTTAACCAACAAATACAATGTTTTTGATTACCTGTTCTGATAAATTATCAATTATTCAGAAACTGCTATCTTCCACTTTCTTTATGGATGTTTTCAATCATTTCTGATGTTTTGTAGATCTTGAGTCTTTCTTGAAGAAAATCTAGTTAAATGATAATTTCCACCATGAAAATGTCTGTTTAAGTATTCTTTTAATAGTTCCGTAGCTTTATGCACTGTTTGTCATTCCATGATATAAACACTTCATGAAAGAGATTATCAGATTTTAAGGTTCTGTTATAAATGTGTTTTCCAATAATAGAGCCAACAGATTCACAAACACACTCACTGCAAATTTTCAAGGAGCTAAAGCATTTCTGGTACATCAGTGTACACATCAGGATTGGTAAAAGCTTCTTTTGTAATACCGCTGTCTGATCTAGAAATAGTGATGGTTTCTTTCCAGAATTTGGGATTCTTTTATTAAATTAAGATTTTAGAATGTTTTTCGGTTAGCCAGGCGCCAGTGAAATATATATATCTGTATATACATATTTATACATAGATATATACATACATATATACATGTATATATATATATATATATAACACATGGGCTGATAAGTTCCCAGTCTGGCACACAGATGGCGTTGCAATCGCCGAACCGATGTTTTTTTAGTAAATACTAACCTTTAAAAGGTAGTAGAAAAAATGCCATGACGATTCGCCGTGTGGATAAAACGTTAGAGTGGTTTTAGTTGAATGATTTTGTTGATAAACAAAAAAATGGATAACAAGAATTTCAACAATTGTTATTTGATGGGGAAAAAATACCGTTTAAACAAAAGCTTGGCTAGATAAGCGTTATCTGGACACTTCACCAGGTAAATCAACCATTATTGACTGGTTTGCTGAATTTAAACGTGGTCGTACGGACACCAGTGATGCACCACGCAAAAGAGGTGGTTACTCCGAAAAACATAAAAAAAAAAAAAGTCCACAAAATCGTTTTGGGGAACCGTAAAGTGAAGTTGCAGGAGATAGCTCAGACTCTGAAGATATCCAAGGAACATGTAGGTTTTATTTTGAATGAACATTTGTCTATGAAAAAGCTGTTGTCAAAGTGGCTGCCGCGCGTGTTGACTTTTGACCAAAAACAACAACGAGTTCTGAGCACTGTTTGGATCTTTTTTGTTATAAAATTGTTATTTATTATTAAATTATTATTATTAATCATTTATTAAATTATTATTATAAAATTATTATTAAATTATTTTTTAAATTATTATTATTAAATTATTATTTTTAAATTATTATTATTAAATTATTATATATTATTAAAGTTATGTTATTTATTAAAGTTATAAAGTCATAAAGTTATAAAGCTTTGTTAAAAAGTTGTGTTTTCTTTATTAGACCGGGAACTTATCAGCCCATGTGTTATATATATATATATATATATATATAAAACCCAGCAAAAACATGATTTTGGCCTGAACTAGCACCACCCCCCTCACCAGAAACAAGACAACACAAGAAAACACAGTAGAAAATATATGTAAAAATAAACAGAAAGAAGCTGCGGCCTCATCAGCAGTGGGTAAATTCAAAGGCAGCCAAGCATCCGAACAAAAAGGATTATATTGAATTTGTGTGTTCTAAAATTATGCTGCTTTGGCGCTGTTCACACGAATATATAGCTGTTTTGTTTATGATGTGATGGTTACTGCTTATATATATATATATATATATATATATCTATATATATATCTATATATATATATATATATATATATATATATATATATATATATATAGATATATACATTTCACTGGTGCCTGGCTAACCGAAAAGTACCTGTTTTTCTTCAAAGTTGTCCATAGATTAAAAAAGACTTTTCTCATTATTAAATTTATATTCTTTTCTATTTTTGCGCACCCACTCAGTGAGAACTTGTAGTGAGTTTTCCACCAGTGGTGGGTGTGAGATCTTCTTGTTTTGATTATCTTTCTAAAGATTTCTGTTTCGCGATTTTTTAATGTCAGAAAATTCTATCTTTTAAAATTTTTTGCTAAGGTAATTCATAAGAAAAAAACTTAGAAATTCGAATTATTGCAACTGTGTAATTGCTCCGGAACATTGGCGTTTTTCTAGCCCAAAAATAAATTTCGACTTTTTTGTCACGTGTATAAGTCGACCCCCCCCCCCTCCCCCTTCTTTGAAGCGGATTATTTTTCCAAAATTTCTCGACTTATACATGAATATATACGGTACATATTATTCTCAGATCGATTTTGTGAAAGTCGCCATACGGATAGATCTTTTTATTTGTAGGGAAAATTTTTTATATCTCGGAGAATTATGTAATTCATTGTTAAAATCGAAATCAATTGTATATTTTTCCAAAAAAATTTCCCCCGATCCTAGATCGCTGGATTGGACATATTCTACACCTCTGCTGATTAGATTAATCAACTACACAATCAGAATTCTGTTCTCTTTAAATAGCTGAAATACCATATTTTATAGCTCATGAAGAAGGAACAGATGTTCAGTGGCTTTCTATTGGGGAAATAAAAAATGTAAATCTAATGTCACATTTGTACATGCCAATGCCATATAGTAATGCAGAATATGCAGAGTTTCTCCTACATTTTAAAAAAGGGCAGCGGCTGTTAGTGAAAAAAAGAAAACATTTTAGATTTTTAAAAGTTTTTTTTTAATATATATATTTTTTAAGTAACTTTTATGATTTTTAAAGGCATTTTCAAAGTCAGAACACTCTTCAGGACATGACAATGAGTCAATTTTTATTATGCAAACAATTTTTAGCACTTTCCAACCTAGTTGAAAAGTGCTTATGACTTCGGTTTGTCTGGTCGTATGGCCGGATGGCCGTCTGTCCGTGCTCTAACTCCCGTAAATATGCTCGGATTGCTCTGCAATTTTTATATGTTATTGTCGTTATCTATGGCACGTTCCCTATTTCAACTGAAGTGTGTAGCACTTATAGTTTTCTTACAGGGACACTCAAAAGAATTCCGTTACATTGCGGTCTATGGGGAAAAATCATTTGCGGTTTATTTTAAAAATGTTTCACTATTGTAAACGCATTGAAATTTATATAGATCACTAAGATGCATTAGAAGAAGCTTAATATGGAATAGTAGGTGTATAGCACTTAGAGTTACTTTACAGGGACAGTCAAAATAATTCCGTTACATTACGTCTATGGAGAAAAATCGTCTGCGGCTTATTTAAATAATGTTCCACTATTTTAAACGCATTAAAGTTTATATATATTACTAAGGTGCATTACAAGAGGCTTACTACAGAATAGTGTGTGTATAGCAGTCATCGTTCATTGACAGGGCCACACAAAAGAATTCTCTACTGTCTGTTAACAATAATTCCTGGAAGTGCGTTTTAAGTTACTAAACGCGATTTTAATCTTAACTAGCTTTTTGTCTATTACGGGGTGTGTATAAATTCTGTAGATCCTATGCAGGGCAGCACAAAAGTTCGCGAACACATTTCCATTTATTGACAGAAACTCCAGAAGGAGAATTTAAACGGTGCTACGCGTTTCCTAACTAAACTAAAATTTAGCATCCTATGTATATATACAAATCTATAGATCATATACAGGGCTACATAAAAGTATTCGGATATTTTTCCGAATATTGTATATATTGAAAATTCCTGAAATTACGTTTTTAAATATGTTATGCGTTTTCCAAATTGTTTACTTAGATGTCATCTTTCAGCTTATTAAACGGTAATGATTTGTAAAATTATTTTAGAAGCGTTGGAAAGTGCTACATAATCTATGCTTGACGCATGATTTTTCGTTCTTGTTTAATACAAAAAGAGTAAGGGTGACAATTTTTTGACGGAAAGGCAAGCGGGGGACTATTTTCTTGGTGAGGGAGAAAGAAAGGTGCATATTTTTATAACTAAGAGGCAGGCAGAATGCAGTACCCATATGGAACTGTCTAGGTGAAACTTTGAATATGAACAGTTGTTCAGTTTAGTTCATAAAAATCCTTTTGAATGCTGTTCATCACTTTTTGATGATAATCTGGAAAATCTATTTGAAGCAAAGAACAATATTTCAAGTGTCTATTTTGAACAAAACAGCTTTATATTAAACAAAATCTGCTATTTATTTCCAAGTAAAAAACTAACTGTAAGAATTTGTAATACAAATATTTGATTTACATATTACATATTTTCTCTCTTTTACAACAGTTTTATGTAGTAAGTGCATATTTTAAAGGAAACTTATTGTTTTATATTTTATTTAAGAAATATTTCTAATTTATGTTGTAGACTATATTATTAAATAAATTCTTCTATTTATGTACCATAAAACGGGGTGAATAGAAACAGCGGGGTGAACAGGAACGAAACTTCCCGGTCATACAAATAAATTCAAAATAAATATACGTGAGGGCATTTTTAGTTGCCAATTTTTTTTTTTAAGAAGGTAGTATCATGAAGTGTTGGAAAAATCAGTTTTGTCATTCTGGCACCACTACTGGGTTATATTAAAAAAAACTGCAAGTGGATCCTTAAAAACCTCCTATTTTCAACATCTGCAAAACTTTGTATGTAACTACAGACTTTTTCATATTCTAAACTTAAGAGTAGTGTTTTTTTATTAACGATAGACCTATAAACAATATGCTGTATTAGATTTTATGTATTTCTAAAACTACATAATGAAAAAGTGAAAAATGTCTTGTAACATCATAGGTTTAAGATTTACGGGGTGAATCAGAACACAAACAAAATAAACTACCCAGAAAGTTATCGTCTGAAGATTCAAATTCCAATTATTCTGTTCAAGACAGTGATAAAGAGTTCATATTGCCTACTACTTCAAAAGAAGATCCAGATTTTGGAATCCCAGAAAATCCCAACTTTTGAGCAAATTTGCTCCAGATTTCCTTGTCGTTAAAGTACATGGAAAAAAGTCATACAGACTCTATGTGACCAAAGTCCTGTACCCAGAAGATGATGGTTATGTGGGAAAATTTTACAAAAGGGTCCCCCATACTTGGAGATTTCAAAAAACGGTGGAAGAGGAGGCAGCATTTCTTCCAGAAGATGTCATAAAGAAACTTCAGCTAAAGGATGACATTCAAACATCTGCTCGTTTCAAGGATATGATATTTTTTGTGAACGACGTGAGTGAATTGAATTTGTATTAAATTTCATCTTTCTAAATTCAAATTCATTTTCTTAGAATAAATTTTAATCTTTCTTGAGTTCAAAGTTTTTTTCTAATTTCTGAAAAGTCATACCTTTACTTGTATAGAAAATAAAGAATGTGTTTGATTTTGGTAGTAACTATGTCTTCCCATTCATCCCTTATCATTATTACTTGTTTCTATTAAACTAGATTAATTTTAACACAACTATTTCAAATTGGTAAATAAATCATACGAGTAGTAATTTTCCAACTGGACGAAAAATGTCCGGGCCAGGATTCGAACCTGGGATCGCTTGGCTGAAGCCGCCACGCTCTACCACTGAGCTATCCCGGTCGAATCTGGAGGGCATAATTCATCCAGTTAACCTTATTGATCAGAGAATCTGGTCTGATATTTTAATCAGCTCAACAGAAAAGATCGCAGGTAAAGGAACTCCAGTAAACGTTGGATACGTGATTACACTAGATTAATTTTAACACAATTATTTCAAATTGGTAAATAAATCATACGAGTAGTAATTTTCCAACTGGACGAAAAATGGCCGGACATTTTTCGTCCAGTTGGAAAATTACTACTCGTATGATTTATTTACCAATTTGAAATAATTGTGTTAAAATTAATCTAGTGTAATCACGTATCCAACGTTTACTGGAGTTCCTTTACCTGCGATCTTTTCTGTTGAGCTGATTAAAATATCAGACCAGATTCTCTGATCAATAAGGTTAACTGGATGAATTATGCCCTCCAGATTCGACCGGGATAGCTCAGTGGTAGAGCGTGGCGGCTTCAGCCAAGCGATCCCAGGATCGAATCCTGGCCTGGACATTTTTCGTCCAGTTGGAAAATTACTACTCGTATGTTTCTATTAACCCTATTAAAGTGTGAATCGGAACAAATAAAGATTATAACATTTGTTCCGATTCACCCCTACCTGCAGGGTGAATCGGAACACCATTAAAAAATTTTTAAATATACATAAAAACTGTAAAAAATGTTTTGTTTTTGCTTACAATTTCCAGAATGAAACAAGACCGAAGTTTCTAGTAAAAAAATAAAAGAATTAAAAAATCGATAGTTGCCTTTTTTTTACTTTAAAGGTGAAAAATGTTCCGATTAACCCCGTTTTACGGTACTAAAAGACTGTATCTTCTATTTTTTTTCTATTGAAATCATGTAAAATCTTTTATTTTCTCTTGGCAAGATTAGCAGGTTTGTGTTAGAAAGAATGAAATATCAGTTATTTAAATTTTAATTATTAATAGGAATTCATATAAAAAAATCCATTAAAATGTAAATTGTTACAAATTTCCTTTACAGGGTATTATGGTTGCATTAGACAATCTTATTTCCAGTGATGAAATTGAAGCTATCAAAACAGTTACAAGGTATTTTTCTCATTTTTTATAATAATATTTTTAGACTAATGTGTTTTGCAAATTGTTCTGGATTTCTAAAATACTAGCCACCTGTGATGCCTGTGACAAGCTTGATCTCCTTAAATGTATACTATGCACATGGATACCAACATTTCCATAAATTCCAGAGTTTCTTTACAAATGTAGGATAAAGTACGGTAATGCTGTAATAAAGTAGAAAATACACAAATCTGCACCTAAAGAAGGAAAAAAAAGTTCCCTATCAAATTTTGATTTCAGTTTCCCCATGATTCACGAAAGTTCCTCAGTTCATGGTGTAATTTTTCTGCAAATTTCCAAAATTCCAACAATATATATATTTTTGCTTTTTGTGGTATTCCTCAAATTCAGTATTTTGGAATTAATAGGTGTAAAAAAGAAAAAAATACTAACCAAAAATTAAATACTTTTGAAACATTTTTTATGTTTTTCAAAGTATAATGTCTACCGATCATTAAAAAAAAAATCCCTGACAGCTCAGCCTACAGGCACAGGTAGATTTCGAAGACGCAGACCGTGGGATGCCTGTTTGTTGGGAATTGTGGAAGAAATGACCTTTTTGCCATAATGCGGCGGTTGGAAACACTCACTTCGAAACTTAACTTGTTTGCAGGTGCAGCCGCCAGGGACTTTTATTTTTAAATTTTTTTTTGCTATAAGGGTTGGTTCTATAAAAAACTTGTCAATATAAAAGTTTTAGATAATATTAAGAGGATTTATAATAAATTTGAGCAGATTTGATATCTTGTGAATTGACGAAGTCATGAATTTTTTTCTTCTAAACCCCCCCCCCCCTTCCCCCCCCCCCCCCCCTTGGGGCCATTTTTAATGATATCAAAAATCGGTCATGCATAAATTTTCGGCCCTTTTCCTAGAAGTAATAATAACTTTAAACGGATTCGATACGTATTATGATTAAGAAATTATGGGTTTTTTTCTGTTTTCACAACTCCCCCCCCCCCCCTTCCCCTGGTTCGATTTTGCCCATTAACGAACTTGACCGAGATTTTATGCCATTTGATTTTATGTATCAGTTTGGAAGAGAATTTGTGCAGAATTATTGGAATTATCATGTCCATAAAAAAGTTACATAGATAGATAGATAGATAAAGTTTTGAACTGGGGTTGGTTTTGGGTTCTGGTAGTCATAATCGGAGTAGATCTGCAAAAATTTTTCAAAATTTCCAACTTAGGGGAGAATGTAATGGGTAGTATTTCTTACAAAATCTACCTAAAATGCAAATTTTGTCAATCTGTTGCAAAAAAAAGTTGAAAATCAATCAGTTGTAGAAAACAATCATAAATTTCTTTAATTGTTTATGAAAAATTATGGCAAATTTCTCAATTAGATGCAGGGAGAAAAAAATCACAATTTTCGTCAATAGCTTACAAAAAAAAAAAAAAAAAAAAAAAAAAAAAAGTGAATTTTGTGAATGATATTCCTGCAATTTAACTAGTTTATTCTTCATATAGTCTACAATATTGGCATCTATGTTGATACTTGTATTCTCAAATCAAGTTATTTGTTTAATCTTCCACCAAATCTGGCATTTTTGATAGGGATGGTAAGAATGCTTTGTCATCATGGCAGTATTATGTATATTTTTTACTTATTATGTGTTTCATCTTTCAGTATAGAGAATGGGGAAAACTCACTCACTTTGGCAGTTATGCTCCAGAATGTCTACTTGTATTTCAGTTACAACATGCAAAAACTTTTAAATATTGAGTAATTGTACGTAATCAGATCCACTGCAAATAGGCATACTTTAGTTAATGTGATTTCACACAATAAATTGTTTTTTGTGCTAAAATTGTTCTTACTTGATACTAACTTTGTCTGTGGACTTAATTATGTAATGTTATTATTATTATTATTATTTGTCCTTACTTAAACTTTCTGTTTAATCTATCAATTGATGTGCTTTAAACAGGATTAAATTCAGACATTTTTCTTTGGGAGGAATTTCAGCAGATCTGGAGGAGAATGTGCTTTCAGTCTACCTCCTGAATTCATCTTTTTAACAAGTATAATTTGACAAATCAGTTTTTTTTTAATACAGCCGTTTAATGATAATTAAATTGTTGTCAGCATTGCTCACAGCCTATGTGCTATGTGACACCAAACCTTGGCAATTTCATTAAGATTTATTGACTTGGTGCATCTTGTAGGCTCATCGGCTTTCTTGTAAATGATCCTTAATAACACTTAAAGCTCTCTTTCAAGAATTTATCAAAATATTCTGATGATCCATTTTTAAATTTGATTGCATGCAGAAGCAAATCAATTAAAATCAACACAATAGCAGCTCAGTTGGTGTTTGTTTACATTCTGTTGTTGCCATTTGGCAATGTACAAATAATGTCATTTTCTGTGCTACATCATTTAGTGTAATATATATAGATTTGTTGCCATTGATACTGCAAATTAATCAACAAATTTCTCCCCTTCCCTACCAAATTTCCTTCAGAGTTAAAATTCTTAAAAATTGTAAATTGATTTTTGAAAAAAAATCTGATTGATATTCTTAGTCTTTTAAAGGGCAAAACTGGAAAATTTCATTAGTAGCCAGTGGTCAGTAGTAGCAATTTCATTTTTTTTACTTAAAAGTGCAAAATGATAAACTTTTTTTAAATTCCTCATAATACTTATATAAAACTAAACTAGCGAGCTATGCCTGCTACACTGGTCAATTTCTCTTAACGCACTTTTAATCAAACAAAATATTGACCTTGTGTTTGAAAACCATATGGACCTTTACTTGGAATGTCCTTCTACATTTCTGAAAACAATATGAACGCCATTGCGTTATTACATTTTTAATGTGTCAAACAAAATTATGGCTGTTAAGGACGAACTCTTTTCATTGATTATTTACTGTAGGATTTGGTAAAGAACGATAAAAGGATATATTATATACTATAACCATCTGTGGAAACTCATTTAACTAACAGTGAAGGTTCCGTCAAAATCCATTCGGCAGAATATTTTTAAAAGGCTAAGCTTTCATAATCATCGGGTTCATCTGATTATAAAATTTTAACCCATAAATCTATAACTAAGCAAAGTAGAACAATATGTGAGATACTAAAACCATCTCTAATAAATTATATAACTAACAGTGCAAGTCCTGCCAAAATCCATTCTGCAAGGTTAGTAAACATTTCCTTTTTGAATCAGCGAAAAATGTAAGTTATAACTTAATATAAAGTATTTATGATTCAAAAAATTGTAAATTAAAATGTTTTGCATGTTTACAATTAAATAATAATTTTCAAAAAAAGAGATTCGCATTGAATAAATAATGAGTCACAGTGCTTGGCATGGTTTGAAATAAAAATTATTTGTACATTCAGAATTGAAATAAACGGCGCATTAGCATGATGTTGGTATAACGGAAAAATACCAAAAAGTATCCAAAAAACTTCATTCCAAATTAGGCCTGTTCTCTGTAGACTCTATTATGGTATAGGTCAGCTTTAAAAAAAAAAATGAATGATGTTACATCATAGTGTCTATGGGGGAAAATAATTTCCGTTGGATTTTAATGAAGTTAAATACTTCAAATATAATGAAATTGATATGCCTCACTGAGGTGGACTAAAATGTGCTATTTTTCGAGAATTAAATAAAAATCATGTGCTCATGACATCATAATTCACTTTTATATTTTAACAGAATAATAAGGATACTATAATTTGTGACTCGTACTATAGCCAGTATACATGTCAGGACACATATTGCCGTTATCATTATCTTTTTATGTGTGAATGTTTCACTATAGTACTCCATCATTATGAAATTTGGTAATTTTTTTAATTCAATATATGAAAAATGGCATAATCATTAAATTTGAAATCTATATCAAGAAAAATACAATTTTTTACCTTTCTAACACAGTTTGTGTAACAATTTTCCGACAATTACTTTTTGAGCTATTAATATTTTCAGTAACTTCAAATGTTTCATTTTCTGAGATTAATCTGTGGCAACGATTAGCAAAAAAGCCAGTTGTCAGCAACACATAGCTTTTTATTAAAGAGGATAGCCCAAATAAATATGAACATATTGTGACTGAAGGAATCATCGATGACAAGCAGGAAAATTTTACATTTGAAGATAATTTTTTTAATAGCCACTTTCTTCATTTAGGAGTCTGGTGGTGACCACTAATAATGTTGTCCATTGGCAAATAGTTTTTTTTTTTCATTTGTATGACCATCACTAATTTTGCCTTTTACGGTTTCTTGGAATATCTTTGTCGCAATACGATATTGAAGGTGGCTACGTACAGTGGGACTTGTCACTTGAGATAAGATGCCACGTGCCGGGATTGCTACCCCTAACATGCACGTGTACTTGTACTACGAAAGGCACACCACAGGTTTCTTTGAGACTCACTAAGAAAATGTTGTCCCAGGGAAATCTTGCTGAAGAGTATAATAGGAAAGTTTTACTTACAGTCTTATTTGTAATATTTAAACTCTAAGGTAATATATGAAGTAAGCAAAGCATAGGCACAAGTGGTGCGTTTATGCTGTAATTGACCAAGGTTTTAAAATGTTCAAAAGCAAAAATAAAGATAACTGAAAGTTCTAAGATATTAATGAAATAATAACAGACAAGAGGAATTAGACTTAATCAAGGTTTATTCAAATTACCAAGTTCAAAATAAAAATACATATATCCAATATACCAAAGTCAAAAACGATGTCACATTAACATTTGCTTATTATCTTCTTTTGTCAAAGACAGAAGTCATATAAACTTACAATATAAGTATCAAGACCCTTAAACTTATATCACATATTCTAAATGTGAAAACTGGAGCACCGATGGAAAAAGCACTTCAACAGAATTACCTTTAATTAAATTAAGTTCATTACCAATTTACCCTAAAAGGATAACAATTACTTTTAATTAAATGCTTTAATAAAGATTCAAAAGAAACATCTAATTTACTTTAACCACAAACTTTAAATAAACTTAAACATGTAAAAATTATATTAACATTAAAAAAATCCATTAATCTAAAAACCAAACATTAATTAAACATAAAACCATATCTTTCCTCACTTCCCGATCTAATGACTCTATCCTTCCAAATACAACCTCTATTCATCAACTTGTCAGTAACGGCCAACCGTACCTGCTCGACCACCACACAGTCGTACTTTGAGCCGCCGGACAAAACATGCCACTCCAGGGTACTATCTATACTTATTAAGTAACAAGCCCAATGGCAAACGGTCTACTGATATAAAGTGCTATCCCTTGAAACCCAAATCGAATAACCGTATTTGGTGTTTCAAATAGCAAAAACGGTAACAAGTAATTTCGGCTTCCGAAATTACTGATGCAAGAATAATAGACAGAACGGTGTCAACATACTTTAAATGGAATCACGATCTGAACTATTAAAAATATCAATAGCCTTTTGATGACATGAAAGTTAATATTATGAAAGTCTAAAAACCACAACATCAGGACAAAAAAAAAAAGCTTTACTCACTTTAAATAAAAAGCTTTATATCCAATGGAAAAACTAAATCAAAAGATATATGAAACTAGCTGCACGAAATTATAAGAAAAAGCTGCTCTTTTTATTAAATAACTATTGCTCCAAGAAGTTTCCTTTAAAAACATAATGACATCAAATGCTCCATCTCCAAAAAATGAAAGACGTGGTGTTCTTTAAAAAGAAAAGGCCTCTTTACTTGCAGACCCCATTTCATTGAAAAACATTATCTTCCATTTCAAATATAACACATCACCACTCGAATTAAAAAGCACTTCCTTAAAAACAAAACATCACTAGACTAAACACTCGTAGACGACACAAACACTAAAACAACGAACTAGACGGCTTCCAGCCAGCTGGAACATTCCCACTCACGATCATCCCATTCCTTAAATACTTTACCGCCTCGTGTAAAGGTCAATGACGTAACCTCCTCATCCTGCAGCAAACAGGTCACTTCCGGCCTCCCCAAAGGTTACGTGACGATCGATTACAGTCACAGGTAGATACTACAGGTAATGACAGATTATTAGAGCCATCTGTCACCAGCTGCCGTAATCACTTGTATCGTGACATAATCGATCTACCGAAAACCGCGAGAAATGAGGAGACGTGATTAATGTAAACAAGCGATAACGATGTCCATAGGAAGTGAAAAACGTGATGTAAATAAAAATTAAATGAAAGTAAATGGAAAACGTCTGGAGAGTTGGGATAACTAATATGGCCAAAAGGTAAGTAACTAAATAAAGATATTTTTACTTTAAAACTAAATGAATTACTTTAAATAAAAAATATACTTTCATACTGTTAACTGAAGTTATTGAACTGAAGGATTAATTACTCAAATGAGACTGAACTGATTACTGAATATAACTGAATAAACTATTAAATATTAAATAAATAGAATAAATATAATAAGTCATGAATTGATGAAATAGGTCACTTAAGTTATGATTTAAATGAGTGATAAGACCTAAGGGAAAACTATCCAGTTTTTCCAACATTATTCTGTAACTACACCATCGAAAGATGAGCGTTGTCGACATCAGGCGACTCCAACATCAGACTTGAGAGATTACACATGTTTATGAGCCGAAAGACGTAAAGAAACAAAATGCAGGAAATTGCTAGCAACATATATTTTTATTTTGTCATTGTATAATTCTTTAAGGTGGGCACTGATGAGATCGCTTATAATTATGATGGGTCATTGGAAGTGCCGTGATGATCACGGACATTTTGCACTAACTCGCGCGGCAATCGGCAGAGCCGAGGGAAAGGATCGAGCTCACACACTCTCCTTGATGATTTTACTGCAACTGAAAAATTCCGCCAAGCGGAGAAAACTTGCTGCGATGATCCGACAGGCGGTTCATCCAATCCACGACGAGGCAAACTGGATGCGCGCGCATCACCCGAGGACGGGGAAGAAGCGCTGCGCCACGATCGAAGCACATGGGGAAAAACTTGCTTTTTCCCTGCGTAAGTGTCGAATAAAAATGGCGGCTGCTACAACGTGAGACTAAATAAATAATAAATTGGAAATTCCGGCGTTCGTAAAAATAACTCGAAAAACGAACCGGACAACGTAGCAAAGAAAGTAATACATTAAAATGAAGGGAATTAGAAGTTATTAAAATTAGAAATAATAATTTAAATGGGAAATAATGAAAAACTAATTAAATAATTAAAATTAATGCTGAAAACGGGAATTAACCACGTGGTTACGCACGGGAAAAACAAATGTCCAATTTCTATTGTGACATTACACCCAAAAGAACGGAAAAAAGAAAAGAAAAAGAAAAAAAATTTCGAAGTGCAAATTTTGAACAGTTCCAAAAACAAAATGCTGAAATTTTGAATGAGCCAAAAAGGAACAACGGCAAAATTTTGGGCATGCGAAACATCATCAGTGGATACAAGGGGTTGACATGACGACTTGACAATAAGTCGTATAATAAAACATATGGTGTTAAAACCATGAAAAGATTTTCTACAGGTTACAACTTTCATAATTCGTTCATTATGAAACACTACAACATTTCAGAAATTAAAGTTATAACATGTGAAAAGAATTGATTACATATTTCTGTATTCATGATTGCAACTTACTTAAATTTAACAAACCTTGTTACTGTTATGACAAAAATTCTTTAAAAAAAAATTTACCACATGATGTGGAACCTTACACATAAATATTACTTAAACACAAGAATTCTTCAGCATAACATATTGAAATTATTAGATATACATTTATATTGACAAATAATAAAATTGAGTGCCAGTGTGATGGCAACAAAAATTAAATTAGCTAGCAAAGAAATTTTTTTTTTTTTTTTTTTTTTTTTTTAATACCTATAACATAAGTTTAACCTAAATTTTACCTAAAACATGGTGTTGCATTATGAGCATATTTTGGTATACTCATTTAAAAGTTTTGAATTAATTAAAAAAACTATTAACTATGAAAAAACAAAACTGGGATAAGATAAAAAAAATAAAATAAAATACCTTAAAAATCTTATCAAATGTGTAACTACACATTGAGATAAATGTTGCCTAGATGGCCGGTGCTATATTAAAACACCACACTAATTCTTACTACATTGAGTAATATTAAATTATAAAAAATAGTTGAAAAAGTAATTGTGATGAATATATATATATATATATATATATAAACTATTGCTCATGAAATTTCACTAAAAATTGATTTGAAAAAATATACAGCTTCATAAATAATGAGATGGCAATGATACACATAATAAATATACACAATACAAATATGCAGCCACTAAATATCTTAAAATACTATGAGTGATATTTGAAAATTTTAATACAATAAATTTTGTATAAGTATTGGAACACACTGAATTACACATTGTCAAGAATAACAAACAATATCCCTCGTAAAAATGAAGTAAGGCTCCCTGACACAGTAAAAGTGTGAAACTAAGGTGAAAATTTAAAAAAAACACAGAATTACACTACACTCTAACCTGACTGACAAATGACACTGACCACAAAAATGAAATAAGGAGCCCTGAAAGAGATGACTGTGTAAACTAACTTGAAAGTTTATGGATAAAAAAATGAAGTTTTGCAAAAAGGTTCAGTGTATTTTACACAAATGTTAAGTATGTGTCACAAAAAGTGTTGTTGTAATACAAAAAAAACAAAAAAGAAACACAGTATGGTTGGACGCCAAACAACCTATGACTGTGTGCGTGTAAAGGACCTGTAAAATGAAATTGATTGTAGCACACAACAAAACAGATGAAAACGACTGAAAGAGCTATTGAAATGAACACCAAAGGTGAGTACAACACCCAATTGTCATCTGTTACCTGGTAAAAGAAATTCCCAAAACAATCACCAAGTTTGGAAAACAAGCAAATGCTGCAACGGCTGATTAGAATTCAGCCCAAGTGGATGAGAAGGTAGGTAAAAAAAATTGAATAATTAAATTAGATTTTCTCATCGACTTGCAACCATGTGTCTGATGAAAACACACTAACAGAACGCAAAAAAACACAATACATAAATAAAATAGAAAAGAACTGACACAGTATGATGGTTGATCCCCGGCAACCAATCAACGTGTACGTGGAAAATGAAAAATGTAACATAAAATATATACAATATATACAAAATAAATGTTAGTGTGAATCTGCAAACATACATGAAAATTAACTATTGAAATTGCATGAAAAATGAAACATTAAATTACTGCACATTGCATGTTAGAATAAAGACACTCAACATTTAGAGAGCTGTAAGTGTATATTTTGAATTAAATATACGTGTTAAAAAAAAATTCACCACATAAAATTTAAAATTGTTATAAAAATATAAACAAATGTTTATAATGTGAAAATGAGAAGCATATTTCACAAGTTATTTACTAACTAAGCATCTGTGTACCTTGTATTACATTAAAAAAACTCTTATAAGCATTTGACTTTGCAATTTATAAAATTTTCCAACACATATATTGTCATATTTATATACTTTTCATTACCAGCACCAATAATTCAAATACATGAACTATGATATAAAAAAAAACAGTAGAGGCACTACACACTTAATTATTGTACCAAAAATTGATTTTTTTTTTTTTTTTTTTTTGTAAAGAAACAAAATGCAGGAAATTGCTAGCAACATATATTTTTATTTTGTAATTGTATAATTCTTTAAGGTGGGCACTGATGAGATCGCTTATAATTATGATGGGTCATTGGAAGTGCCGTGATGATCACGGACATTTTGCGCTAACTCGCGCGGCAATCGGCAGAGAGGATCGAGCTCACACACTCTCCTTGATGATTTTACTGCAACTGAAAAATTCCGCCAAGCGGAGAAAACGTGCTGCGATGATCCGACGGGCGGTTCATCCAATCCGCGACGAGGCAAACCGGATGCGAGCGCATCACCCGAGGACGGGGAAGAAGCGCTGCGCCACGATCGAAGCACATGGGGAAAAACTTGCTTTTTCCCTGCGTGAGTGTCCGATAAAAATGGCGGCTGCTACAACGTGAGACTAAATAAATAATAAATTGGAAATTCCGGCGTTCGTAAAAATAACTCGAAAAACGAACCGGATAACGTAGCAAAGAAAGTAATACATTAAAATGAAGGGAATTAGAAGTTATTAAAATTAGAAATAATAATTTAAATGGGAAATAATGAAAAACTAATTAACTAATTAAAATTAATGCTGAAAACGGGAATTAACCACGTGGATACGCACGAGAAAAACAAATGTCCAATTTCTATTGTGACAATCTTTGTATTTTTATTGGTAGAAAATTTGCAACTCTTTTGTTTTCATTTCTTTATATATATATATATATATATAATGTTAAAATTTTTGGAAAAATCTTTTATTTTCACTGGTATTTATCTGTCAGTGATGCCGTGGATGTGCTATAGTGCATCATTTAAGCAAAAAATTGGAGAAGGGATGCATTAAAAAATTGTGATGGATAATTGGCGAGGTATTAATGGATAATTCAGGATGCATAATTTTTCTCTTGCAAAGAAAACATATTTTGTGGGCAGGATAATTGAAAAAAAGGCATATTTTGCATTAAATACTTTGAATACAAATTATTTCTAAAAAGAAGATCCTCTTTTGTAAAAAAAAAAAAGGGGGGGGGCTAGTCTTGTGGAAATGTTTGGGTCCTGGAGACCCATGATTCCATAAGCCTAGCAACATTACTGATCTGTATTTATAAATAAAGATAATAACAATAATAGTAATATAAAACTTATAATTTCTTAGTTTTATCTGTTGAACTTGTGGATCCTGTCTTGTCAATTGAATTGATTTCAGTTTCAGCTGGTATTGTTTGACTTCCTGGCCATTTTAACACAATACAAGGGAGAATAAATGCATTATTTTTTTGAAAAATTATCACTAACCATCTTTAGAAAGCTGTTGCATTTACACACCTTAATATGTAATTTAGGGGGCTTTGCCCTCTGTTCTCTAATTGGTCAAAACATGCTTTAAGCACCATTATAAACTCCAAATAAATGGTACACATCACAGAAAATTGATTAGATTATTTTTACTAATCAAGGAATTATGTTTCTCACTACATTATTAATTTTCACTTTTTTGTTTACTATATGAAGTTGCTCCCAACCTCCTTCCCCTAAAAAAAAAAAAAAAAAAAAACATTTTAATCACTAAATTGTTCCAGGAGAAAACTGAAAGAGTCATTCAGCTGAGAATTATGTCTTCTTTCAAGTTATGTTTAGAAAATAAGCTTAGGGGGGTCGTCTTCATACTGCAATTGTACCAAACTCAAAATTTTCCATATGAACACCTAATAATTTTTACATCATATTTAGAATTTTTGGTAAATTTTACCTTAAGGTACCAAACAAAAAGTCATTTCGTCAAATAGTTTAGGAATTATGAAGATTTAAAGTTTGGAACTCCTAATGTTAGTCATTTGTAATTGTTGCAAAACAGATTGCAATGTGGGTAGTTTTTTTAAGCATAATTCAAAAAATAGTTGGCAAAATGTATATGAATACAGAATATGTATGTTATATTGGAAGCATATTTGAAGTTTCTTGAAATAGTTTTCTGTTAAGAAGTTCATAGGTTACAATTCATATTTTTTTCCAAAATTTATTTTAAAAATTATGTATTTTTTAATTAATTTTCTAAAGATATATGAATGGCGTCATTTTTACCACCAGTACCATTCTAGGCATCTAAGATTAATGCATCATTTATCGAAATCATTTTAAAATGTTTAAACACTATTGAATACTTATAACTACATAGAAATGATATAATTTTCAGAAAATTATATTCTATGCATATCAAATATCTTTAACTAAATAGTAGGGAATTCAGTCTTACATGTAGAATTAAAAGTTAGTGAATGTGATGTCATGATGACACAATCATATTAAAATATTTTTCTTTCATGGATGAAAATGATCTTTTCTTTTGAGAATGACATCATTTCTACCACTGGAATGATTTTGCCATTTCAAGATTAGGCCATCATTTAACACAATCATTTTAAAATATTTTAATTTTATGAATGTCAATAAACATCTATATATTTAAAACAATCAACTCACATAAAAACGGGTCCAACACACATGTGTCAGCATTCAGCCAATCAGCTGAGGGGCTGTTACTGTCCAGAAACAGATTCGGATTGATGAATCATATATCGCTATCTACATGGCTTATTGCACGCTAATCTGGTGATAAAAATTTCATATTTTGAAGGTATTTATTTTATTTATTATAATTTTTATAAATACCTAGGTGTCAAAACTGAATTTAGGCTCATTTAATGTTCACCAAACAAGGAAATTTTTAAGTATAAATATCTAGGTGTTGATTTCGATTCTAGCGTTTCGCCAAATCCAAATCAATCTAAATGGAAATCGCCTTTTTCCTTCTGTTTGTATAAATGGCAAATATTCTGTTGGCAATAAAGTCAATCGCCAAATTTTTCAGTATTACTCGCTGAGTGGTGAATCCTAATTTTTTACTATATCACAAACTGTATTTAGATGCACTATAATGACAAAATGGTTATTGGATCAGTAGATGGAAAAGTGTGTAGTGTATATAATGCATTTTGCATTAACTGACATCGTATAATGACAATTGTGTATGATTTATCACTGTTGTTCCATGGTTTTCCATTTACTGGCACAACAGCGCTAAATGTGTCAGATGAAAGAAATTCTGTGAGTGCATGTGCCAGTGAAACTTAGCCAATTGCTGTTCTCCAACCTAGCTTTAATTCAAGGTGAAATTTTTATTTATTTGAATTATTCTGCAAAAGTTTCAAACATTTTAAAGCAGCTATGAATTTTATTTTTATGGTACTATCAAGTTGTTTGCCTTCAAATTTTGACGGGCTCCATCTAGTTTTTCTTAATGTTTTAATTATTACATCATTTTCACTAGTAGGTGTATACTTCTGTTCTGAATAGTGTATTGTTATCAGGTAGATTGAATTTTCTGTTGTAGAAAGACATATGCCATGAATCCCAATGTTATGAACTACATACATACAATGTAAGAGAAACATTATTTTTTATAATACATAAAGTTAGCAACTTAAATTCAAATTTAAACTCATAGCTGCTTATTTAGGGTTGCTTAAGACAGTCTTATTTCTTTGCAGCCATGGCATATATTAACTTAAAGACATGTATTAGAAAAAAAAATACTGTTGTTCATAATGTTCTTGATCAACTTTAACCTGAAAAATGAGGTTAAAGCAATTAAAAATGTTCTTTAATTTTTTAATTATTGTACTTTTTGTTAAATTATGTTTTTGTAGTTTGAATTAAATCTTGTTCATTGATTCTACGTATATTTATATTACAGGGATATTAGAAAATTGAAATTAGTAAATAAATTAGAACTTCAACTTGAGTATTTAATTTATGTTTTAAAAAAAGATATGAATGGTGAAGAAGATTTATATTATTTGGAGGTAACTGTTTTTATTATATTTATCTTTATAAATGTGTTTTTAACTATCTTTGCTATGTTTAACTTATAAATGTGTGTTTAATTGTTTTTATTAGGGATGTAACAGATATTCAGACTTTTTGCCTAATATTCAGTTGACTGAATATTGTTGGATATTTAGCTGAATAAATTCAGGATAATATATAAATATATATATATATATATATATATTTTTTCAATTCTTTTCTCACATTCAAACTGGCTATTTTCTGACATATTCATGAAGCTGCTTTAATTCTTAAATGTGCAAAATAATCTATATATTTAAAACGCTAAGCGTTTTCTTTTGACAATTCGTGAGAACAAACTACTGCACCAAATTGAATCATTCTTTTTTTAAATAGAAGATATTTGGTCACAGATTTGTTATCGTACATTCGTATGTTCAAATGTTTTATTAATTAGCCGTAATTTTAAATTAAACTTTCACATCTGCGTATGACGTCATAAAGTCAATTGTCAAACGACGCTGCACTTCTGCCTAAAATTGAAGTCTGACTGTCTGACTCTAACCGTAACTTCAAGCTTATCTGGGCAAGGTAGAATTGTAAACAAAGATCAATTGCTTTATAATAATATCGGTACTTTTCCGTTATACGGACACCATGCCAAAATGTATGCTAATGCATAATGTATGTAAATGTATGCATGTATGTAAATGTATGTATATAAATGGATGTATGTAAATGTATGTATTCAATGTATGTAATTGTATGCTTGGTGACAATGGTGTTCGTATAACGGAAAAGTACCAAAATATCAATGTTACTAATTTATTTACTTTTAACATTTGCTGAAACAATAAAACTAATACAAAAAGATAAAAAAATATTAAGTTACTCATAACGTTGTTTTTAAACATTAATAAATTTTATTTATTAAATAAAAAGTAACCTTACACGAGTTAATGGAACAGATGTCGCAGACACACCGCGATTGGCGCGATTTTTCTTTGCGCCATTTTGTTGAGAAAATCCAATTTTCGCATATAATTTTATTATACACACGTATTTAATTGTATTTATAAATTATTTTTTGTTTTATTTTATTTATTTACACACATATTCACTTTTATTATAAAACACCAGGTTGTCATACAAAGCAAAAATCGCCATTTTAGCACCAAAAAGAAACTCTGTGCAGCTGCCACATCTGTACCAATTTAATCAAAATTGTTTGGGTGCACCGCATATTGCAAAATTAATTAAATCCATGATTATTGTTTCCTTCTTAGATTAAAAATAAGAAAATTTAATGATCAATAAAATACAATTATTTGATCGATCGGAATTTTTTTCTCTGTTCGGGCTATACCAAAAACAAACATTTTACAGGTAACAAAAAAAAAAAAAAAAAAAAAAAAAAAAATCGCCAGAAATGACTGTTTCATCAGCAGTTATGACAGTTGAAGTTGGATAAAATCTAATAATCTTAATTTTACAACGTTTATGCGAAACACCACAGGCGAAGAAGTACCAAAATTCTTATAAACCATATGAAATTGAAGAACCTAGGGATTTAATTTGTTTGAAAATACGATTAACGTTTCTCAAACTTTGACACTGTATTGTTCGTTACAATACAAATAAATTACACTTGAAAACATAAAAAATCTGTCTCATCTGCAGATTGTATATTATTATTGTACAAAAATTTCTCCTTCTTTACATAAAAATTGATTAGCTTAAAACAATGGATGCGTTTTAGAAGATATGGATTTGAAACAAACAATGTTCAAAGAGGACATTTAAAAAAAAAATTGTTAAACATTTCAAAACTTTTTTTAACGTCGAATTTCGACAGTGCTTTTTGACAGATGCAATGTACATGCGCATAGGAGGTCACTCGGCTGCATCATCACAGAGGGAGAGACGTGTGCTGTATTTACTATGTTCGTTTATTTACTGATTATGATATGAACGTAGGATTATGCTATTTATATGATACTTCATAGATCCATGCAATTTTCTTTCTTGCAATACTGAATATGGCGATAATATCGACCTGAGTTGCATTACACCGTTGTTTACAGATTGTTTGTTTGGAGTTTGCATTGAAAATAGTACTGTATTTCACTGGTGGAAAAAACTTTTAAAATACACTTTTTGAAACACTTTTTCATATTCTCCCCCTGTTAAATAATAAAGAAGTTCATTTTAGAGATATTGTTATAGAAAATTTTTCCCCGTCAAGTTTTGACGGGTTTCATCTAGTTTTTAATAATAACTGTTAAAAGTTTTGTTAAATGCATAATTTGTTATTTAAGTTATATAAAGTAATTTAAGACTGGGAACTGGTTATAGAAAAGATTCATCCTTACAAATTTGTTCACAAATAAGAACACAAATAAAATTTACGTGACCAAGAGCTATTTCTGGAAGTATCTCATTGTGAATCATGGGAAAGAATAAGAATTGTTGTTCATTAATTTTTTAATGTAAGAAAGGATAAAAGTATCACGGAATAATAGAAATGAAGAACTTTCTTTACATTTTAATTGAAATAATAATACTCACAGAAAGTTAATTTGATATGTCTAAGTATTAAAAGATAAAATGCTAATTTTTAATTTTTGTGAGAAAATAAGTTTACTAAATTAAGAAAATAATAAATTTAACTGCACATTTAAAAGTGTTAATGAGTTCTGTATTAGGTAAAATGTATATAAATTGTAATATCTATTATAGATAAAATTATACTGTTAGTAATTTAGATTTGGTAGAAGTCATGTTTTATCATTATCATCAAGGTTTTTGAAATATTACAAAAATACACCAAACTCTTAAAAATTTTAGACATACAAAAAATAAAAAACAATTTTAATTTGATAATTAATATATATATATATGTGATATAATATATAATTAATATATGTGTATATATATGTGATATAATATATAATTAATATATGTGTATATATATATATATATATATATATATATTAAACAATTAATATATCAGGGATGATTGTATTCTGGTTAAACATCAGAACTACTGTATTTTGTTCATATTCAAAATCAGAATTCTGTTATTCTGAGAGAACATTCATTGATATCAATCTTCAATGTTAATTATATCAATTTTATATGTTTCTTGGAGAAAAATATCTGTTTCTTTTTTAAAGAATAATTCTTATTTCATAAAGAATTTCTATCATTGTAAAAGTATAAACCTGGATTATTCATATCCAGCATAAATTTTAATGCTTAAAAAAAAATTCAAAAGTATATTTAAATATTTTATACTGTCTGTTCAATGCATTTCATTTGCGTTTTATTTATTGAATATTTAAAATGTAAAATGTTTTTATTTGAATATGGTATATATTTTTATAATATAATTATTACATTTTATGTAATACTTTTACTCGACTATACCTTTATTGTAAACTAGTTGGGCTTTGCCCATCTAGACGAACCTTTCAGGGGTGCTTATTTGCTTCGGCAGCATATAGCTCAGGCTTCGTCCAGGGTAAAGTAAATTTTCCATGCTAACAGAAAATAAATGTATAAAATATTATTCTAAAATATATGAAAAAAAATAATAAAAATATAAAAAAGTATTTAAATAAAGATTTCGCAATATAAATTAAAAAGATATATATTCATGATCCTCCTGAAAAAATTTCTGTGTGGGCCCCCAAACTTTCTCTACAAAAATTTTTTAAAAAGTGCAATATTACCTGCATAGCTGTCCTATAAACACAGGGTTGGGTTTCTTTTGGAAGAAATTGGTTTCTTCCAGGACAGTGAAAGAAACTGGAAAAAGAAAAACAGAAGAATCTGGAAGAAACCAGCAGAAACCAAAACAGATGCTCAAAATTAAAATACAGTCAAACCTCGTTAACATAAAAACGCTTAACGCGAATTACTTTTAGCATGAACTGTTTCCGATTGCCCCGTCCAGTTGTATGTAATGTATTTAAGTTCGGATAACATGAACTACTTTTAACACAAACAAAAAAAAATTTCCCCTTGAGTGTTCACGTTAACAAGGTTCGACTGTATATTAACTGTTTAAAAGAATTAAACTCAAAGCATAATTATATGAAATTTAAAATGGAAAACTTAATTAATATTAAAACTATTATTTTGGGGAAAACAAGTTATTTTGTAATAACAAACTTTAGGTTCAGCAGGTATTTATAGGAGATGATTTTTAGAACTTTAGAAGTAGGGGGATATTTTCTCATTGTTTATGCCATTTTAGGGGGGAGGGAAGAAAAAAACCCCTACCAATTCTTTTTTTTTTTCATTTAAAATGCATTATTTTAAAGACTCTATTATGAAACACATTAACTAAACAAATTTGTAATTATTTATATTGGCAAACTTATGCTGATTTTAAGACTAAAATTCTAAAAATTAACTCTATGGGTATGTTGAAATGCTTTTAAACTCTCCTTCAAGTTCTGCAGGACTTGAAAGAACTTTTGCATTCATCCATTCTAAGTTGAGAAATTGGTTGCAGTATCCTACTGCTGAGAAACTTTTGTTTTGTTATATCATGTTGCACTGTAGTAAAGAAAATGAGGATTACAAAGACTTTTTTTTAAATGCAGTAATTATTGTATATTAGTCCCCCTAATAAAATGAATATAAATTAAAAGCACCGTCTTTTATTTAAATGAATATCATTCTACAGTAGGTAAATGATCCATACTATTTACTACTAGTTACAGAGGTTTAAGGCGATTCTCAAATTTACTGCTCAACAACACGAAACTTTGACACATTTTCTGATTCGTTTTTAAAAGTAAAGGCATAAAATTGGCAGATTCCAGTCTTGAACACAAGAGCAAGGAATAGAGATGGGAATGCTTGAAAAAAAACCAGACACTTTGGAAAAAAAAATGTTTTTTTTTCTGGTTTTTTCCAAAGAGGTATTTTTTAATTTTTCCAATTTGGAAAAATTGAAATTTAATTTATAAAATAACATATTCAAAATGTTATTATGTCTGCAGTCTGATATTTTTTCATGTTCAGTGTCTCCTATGAAAATATTTATATAGAAAATATTATCTATAAGCAGTTTAGGAAGAACTTGAGTCCTTTAAAGGATACTTTACAATTTTTTCACTTTGAAACATTGAACCCTTCAAAAAATTCTGAATTTTTTTCTATCTCCAGTGTCCAGTCTGAATCCTCCAGAAATGTAATGATTTTAGAATAACAAAACATAATAAATCTCTTATCTAGCTGTATATACAGTAGTGGCCAAAAATTGTGGAAACCTTTTGAGAAAAATGTTTTTTTTTTTTTAAATTTTGATGGCTCATAACACCCAATATTTCTTAGTTATATCATAAAAGCTATATACCACTGGAAAGATAATTTAATCAAAAATATCATGCAATACAGTTTGTTCAATTCTAATTAATTTATCAAACGTTATAGCCAAATAATCAGAAAAAGGCAGTAAAATCTGGTTAAGTTGATGATAATGATTTTTCTTTTTCTTGAATGTAGCCAATGCATATGAATTAGGATGCCAATGTATATGAATAGGAGAATGCAAAAATTGTTTTCAACTAAATATTTCAAAGTATTAAAAAATCCACCTGTTTTATAAATTTCATTAAAAAAATATACATACATACATATATATATATTATTTTCATATTAAGAATCTAAAACTTAAACTAAAAACAAAACATAGGCAACAACAAACCTAAACACACGTTTAGGTTTAGACTGGAAAGCTATACCAAAACTAAATACACAAGAAATGAAAATTCTAACTGTATGAAAAAAAAAATTGTAGTACTGTATATTATTATCAAATTTTAAGCAATAGAAGATATAAAAATGATAATATTTATAATGTCACAACTACAATAATTTGTTTCTTTAAAATGGTGCATTTTATTTATATCATGCTTTCATTTATATACAAAGCAATACTATGTAGAAGGGATTGAAATTTGCTTTCAAACTGCAGTAATATTGGTTGAAACACATAAGATTTTTTTTTTTTTTTTTTTTTTGTAATTTTTCAAATTATTTGTACTGGTAATTGAAAAAATGCAATTGAAAAATCATTTCAACAGAGACACGATATATTACAAACATTAAATTAAACAAGAAAAGCTACTGTGAAAATTCTGAGACTGAAAGGCTAACTTTTAAAAGCTGACTTTTTTTTTTTCTTTTTTGTAATATATTCATGTAAAGTGAAAAAAAAAATATTTTCTTTAGTATGCAGAAATTTAAAAAATGTTTATTTTATATCTTTTAAGAAAATGTAGCTTATTTTTGAGAAACATTTGTAAGAAATCAATTTTTCCAAAATTTCCAATTTTTCCAGAAAAAAAAAAAACGGAAAAAAGCTGGGGTTTTTTCTGCCACTTCAAAATTTCTGGAAATTTTACATCTCTAGCAAGGAATACAGAAGAATTTAGAAGTTGCACTAATATTATCATTTAGTTCATCTAACTTTGCTGAAGCTTCCAATTTAAAAGTGATTGTATAACTTTGCAAACGTGTGTGCTTACTTCTCTCCATTTCAAATGTTAAAATAGAAAAAATATATTACTTGAGGAAACCACGACAAATTTTTACTAAATAAAGACAGCTCAGAGCCACTTGGCTTTCTTCACTTCCCTTAGAGAGAAGGAATAAATCTGATCTTGAACCGGCCAATCAAAATGCAGAATCAGTTGGACAACTCAATCTTTTCCCTTTATATTATTTTTTCTTTCTCTACTCCACCCCAGCAGCTACAAAGGGAGAGAGGAAAAAAAAAACCACTCAATACCAGTTTTCTTGACATGTTGTCATCCTGGTGTAGAAACGTCATACATGAAAATTTTGCATAATAATAAGATAAATAAAATCTAATAATCACTTAAATATACATGAATATATATTGTTATCAATTTTGTATATATCTGTAAATATTCCATTTGTTTAAATTTATTTTATTTGATTATTGTGAAAATTGCAGTATTATTAATGTATGTCCTATTGAGCATCATGTAACTCAATGCTAAAGGCCTCAGGTGCTGTGCAAGAAAAAACAACCTTACACCCTCATCTTTATAATGGAAGTCTATGGAAAAATCGGCAAGTAATGGGTTTATCGCCAAGTTGGCGATGGTTTTGGCGACTTATTTTTGTCGCCAAATTTGGCGATGTATTGCCAAATGTCGCCAAGTTGGCGACGGATTTGGCGACTTTCTGTGCTACCCCCCCCTTATACATTTACATTGGGATCCTTTCCCCTTGGCGAGTTGAAGGAAGCGGTGAAGAAGGAAATGTCAGCGATGGATGAGAAAATGACTGCAAACCAGGCTGAAATGAAAGAGATGTCGGAAGAAATGAAGAAAGATATGTCAACCAACCTTGGTGAGTTGAAAGAATTGACAGCGTGGAAAACAAATTTGAAGGAAGATTTCAGGAAATAGAAGAAAAAGTTCAAAAGACAGCCAATACCGTAGAAGAAAGAGTAGAAGAAAAAGTTCAAAAGATCCCAAAACCGTAGAAGAAAGGATAGAGAGTGTGGAAAAGGAGTTGGAAAATGTGAAGAAACAAAAGATAACTGTGGAAAACTATCCCGAAGATGTCAAGTATCAAGCTATGCTTCCTCGGGCCTCTATTAAACTCTCGACCTATGACGGAAAATCCTCATGGCCAGTTTTTAAGACACAATTTGGGATCGTAGCGGACGCCAATGGATGGGATTCCCAGACAAAGGCTTGCCAGTTAGCTGCTTCTCTACGAGCTGATGCTGCCGACGTCCTACAGACTTTGCCTGCAAATGAACCGCTGGATTTTGAAACGCTCGTCAGTGCCTTAGAATTGCGTTTTGGCGAGAAATGTATGAAGGAATATAGCAGACTCCAGCTCAAATCTCGACAGCAGAAATCCACTGAATCCCTGCAAGAGCTTGCTACGGATGTCGAGAGACTTTCCCATCTTGCTTATCCGGACTGCCCGACTGAAATTAGAGAAAGCTTGGCTCTGCAGCATTTTATTGATGGTGTGCGTGACCCTGAGATCCAGACAGCACTCCGGATTGCAGATCTCAATGATTTAAAAGGGGCTTTGGTTTACTCTCTGAAATTCGAGGCAGCCCAGCAAGCTACTAGGAAAGATCGACACTTTGTGCGAGCAGCCAAACTGCCTGAGACGTCGGATAGAGCTGTGGAGTGCTTACAGCAGCAGATGAATGACATAATGAGAAAGATGAACTCCTTAATGGCCAACAAACCTTACAGGAAGATCAAGTGCTGGAAATGCGGTGGAGAAGGCCATATCCAAATCGACTGCCCAAGACAACCCAGCACCGAAGGTAATAGCTCACCCGCTAACGGAGGAGCAAGAAAACTGATTATTGACCATCTTGCGGGGCGGAGGTTTCCAGATCTTAAGAAGCCTCATTTTCAATTATGTGAAATTTCTGCAAGAAGTTGCGGCGAGAACGGAGTTTTTCTAGTCGGAAGTGTGAATGATTTGCCCTGTAATATGATCATCGATACAGGAGCCAATGTGACCATCATTCAGAAAGATCTAGCTCAGCGGCTGAAAGAAAAACCCTTCTGGACCCCGCCGCGTGTTATTCTTCAAACTGTGACCGGAGATAAGATTGATATACATGGAAGAATGACACTGAAAATAAAGTTTGGGAACGCCACTTATCGCCATACAGTTTACGTGGCCGATATTTCAGATCCTTTCATACTCGGACTGGACTTTTTAAAAGAGCATGGATTTACACTGGACTTTAAGAATAATGAGTTAGGCTCTGCTCAAGAAGATGTCACTATTTTCAAACTTGGAAATGAGTCCGGGTCTATTCAACGGATCACAGCCAAGGCAGATGTTATCATCCCTCCTCGGACCGAAATGATGATACCTGGATTAACTGGAAACGAAAGAATTTTCCAGTATGGCTTGACTGGATATCCTGAGAAGAGCCCAAAAGGAGTGCTAATAGCATCAGCGCTGGTAGATCTGTCGAGAGATGTGATACCCGTGAGGATGGCGAATGTAAGTGAAAAGTCTAGAATTATCCAGAAGGGTGAAGTGCTTGCTACCTGTGCTCCAGTCACCTGTGTTTGCAAAGACCCGAGCTTGACGTTGTCGGAGCCGCCTACAAGTTTAACACCTGAAATTGGACGAAATGAGAATTTATCTCCTGAGCAGAGACATGCCGCAGAAAGACTGTTCCAGGAATTTACGGATGTGTTTTCACAGAACGAGAATGATATAGGTCGCACTTCTCTGACACGTCATAGAATTGATACTGCCGACCATCCACCGATTAAACAGCATCCAAGACGCTTGCCGTTTGCAAAACAAGAAGAGGTTTCTAAGCTCTTACGAGAGATGCAGGATAGTGACATCATCGAACCGTCATCAAGTCCGTGGGCCTCTCCCATCGTGTTGGTCCGAAAGAAAGATAGCTCCACAAGATTTTGTGTGGATTATCGTAAACTTAACGATATCACGAAGAAGGACAGCTATCCTCTACCAAGAATAGACGACACGCTAGATACTCTTTCAGGGCATAAATGGTTTTCCACACTGGATTTGAAGAGTGGATATTGGCAAGTAGAGATCCATCCTGATGACAAGGAGAAGACCGCATTTACTACTGGACAAGGACTTTGGCAATTCAAAGTTATGCCGTTCGGGCTCTGCAATGCTCCAGCAACGTTCGAGCGCCTCTTGGAGACAGTGTTAAAAGGCCTGACTTTTGAAGCTTGTCTCATCTACCTAGACGACGTCATCATTGGTGGCCGCACGTTTGAAGAACAACTAGAAAATATTCGAAAAGTGTTAACGAAGCTAAGAGCGGCGAATTTAAAGCTAAACCCTTTGAAATGCAAGTTCTTCCAACGCGAAGTAAATTATTTAGGACACATCATCTCAGCTGAAGGTGTTCGAACAGATCCTGAAAAAGTGTCTGCAGTAAAGAACTGGAAGCGTCCGGAAAACGTCCATCAGTTGCGAAGCTTTCTGGGACTATGCACTTATTACAGAAAGTTTGTACAGGGGTTCTCCAACATCGCAAGACCCTTGCATAGGCTCACTGACAGCAAGCAGAAGTTTCTATGGACACAAGAATGCGAGAATTCCTTCCAGCAGCTGAAAGAAGCTCTCACATCCTCTCCAGTCCTAACCTATCCACACCCCGACAAACAATTCATTGTGGACACGGATGCTAGTCATGAAAGTGTCGGTGCTGTACTTTCCCAAGAAATAGATGGCCAAGAACGAGTCGTAGCATACTGGAGCAAATGTTTATCGAAACCAGAGCGGAATTATTGCGTCACTCGTAAGGAGTTATTAGCTATAGTAAAAGCCATAGAACACTTCCATCACTATCTCTATGGCAGGAAATTTCTCCTTCGTACTGATCACGCATCCCTAACATGGCTGATGAATTTTAAGAACCCAGAGGGCCAAGTAGCCAGATGGATACAACGACTCCAGGAATACGACTTTGACATCAGGCATCGTAAAGGCTCATCGCATGGAAATGCTGATGCCTTATCAAGAAGACCGTGTCCCGAAAGTTGTCGCTATTGTACCAGAGCGGAGAACAAGTATAATCCCGAACATGTCATACGCCAGACGAAGACTTCACTATCAACGCCACCAGATCCCTGTAGTGATGAGAAGATTCGAGAAGATCAAATGGCAGACTCTGACATCAAACCAATCTTGGAGTTATTAGAATCTTCTAGCACGAAGCCCAGTTGGAAAGACATCTCGACTTACAGTCTTACGACGAAGCAATATTGGGCTCTTTGGAACTCCCTCCACGTCAAGAATGGTGTCCTGTTCTGAAAATTCGAATCGGAAGATGGGAAAACATCTCGGTGGCAGTTGGTACTTCCTCGATCTCGAATCCCAGAGGTCCTGGAAGAATTACATGGCAGTCCCACTGGTGGCCATTTTGGAGTCATGAAAACATTACACAGAGTCCGAAAGCGCTTCTTCTGGGGAAAAGCGAGAGCTGACGTCGAACAATGGTGCAAATCTTGCGATGCATGTGCAGCTCGGAAAGAACCAAAGAAACGTAGCCGAGGAAGACTACATCTCTACAATGTAGGAGCACCTTTTGAACGCATCGCCCTTGACATCCTAGGTCCTCTGCCAAGAAGTGCTGATGGCAACAAATACCTCCTTGTTGTCATGGACTATTTCACGAAATGGCCTGAAGTTTATGCCATCCCTGATCAAGAAGCTTCTACGGTTGCAGATGCCTTGGTACACCAGTGGATATCAAGGTATGGAGTCCCTCTCCAAATGCATTCGGACCAGGGGAGAAATTTTATCTCTGCTGTGATTGAGGGTCTCTGTCAACTTCTCGGAATGGACAAAACTAGGACGACGCCTTTACATCCACAGTCAGATGGCATGGTTGAGAGATTTAATCGTACCATCCTTAACAATCTCTCACTGCTAGTCTCAAGAAACCAACAAGACTGGGACCAAAAACTTCCCTTGTTTCTTCTCGCTTATCGCAGCGCCGTCCATGAAACAACCGGCTATTCCCCGTCTCAGATGCTTTTCGGTCTTGATCTTCGTCTACCTTGTGATCTGATTTTTGGTCGCCCTCCAGATGCGCCTTCATCGCCAGAGGGATACGTGCAGAATCTCCAGGCACGATTTGAAGACGTCCACAACTTGGCTCGAGAGCGGATCAATATACAGACGGAGAAGATGAAGACCAGGTATGACACGAAAGCCACGGGACATCAATTCAAAGAAAGTGACAAGGTTTGGTTTTATAATCTGACTCGACGTAAAGGACTTTCTCCCAAACTGCAATCGCACTGGGACGGTCCTTATACAGTCCTAAACAGACTGAACGATGTCGTAATTCGAATCCGAAAGTCACCAAGTTCGAAGCCTAGAGTCGTTCATTACGACAGGCTGGCTCCATACTATGGCCATAGTACTTAGTTCATTGATTGTAAATAGTGTAATGTAAATAATGTAAATTAGTATGACCATGGTCTTGTATATAAATTAATGTAATTATTTATTTTGCTTAGCATTATCATTATTATTGTTATTATTTAAATACTTGTATGTAATAATGTCTATGCTTTAATTTTATTTTATTTTTAAATAAGTGTATATTTTGTATAATTCAGCATTATGAATGTGTTTTGAATAGTATAGCATTTGTTGGTAACGGGTTTGCTTTCCGATCAAAGGTTGAACTGCCCGGGACGTGCAGTCCTTGAGAGGGGGGCAATGTTATGAATTTTGTATATATCTGTAAATGTTCCATTTGTTTAAATTTATTTTATTTGATTATTGTGAAAATTGCAGTATTATTAATGTATGTCCTATTGAGCATCATGTAACTCAATGCTAAAGGCCTCAGGTGCTGTGCAAGAAAAAACAACCTTACACCCTCATCTTTATAATGGAAGTCTATGGAAAAATCGCCAAGGAATGGGTTTATCGGCAAGTTGGCGATGGTTTTGGCGACTTATTTTTGTCGCCAAATTTGGCGATATATCGCCAAATGTCGCCAAGTTGGCGACGGATTTGGCGACTTTCTGTGCTACCCCCCCCCCCCTTATACATTTACATTGGGATCCTTTCACGTTGGAGTACTCTATCGAGAGTTGAAGGACCTTCTGGTAATTTCTAGCATTAGAAAGCCCTGGAATAATCTGGAAAGATCTCTGAAGTCTATATAAGGGACCTCCACCAGTTCAGTTCAGTTAGTTGTCTGTCAACTGTGATTGAATTCATACGAGATGCTTTGCATTGAGAACTGTGTTTCTTGGATCGATTTTGTCGTTGATACGTCGTATTGAACGCATTGTTTCTGTGTGAAATTTTGCTGTGCTTTTATTGGATTTGAAGATTACTGAATATCTTGTAATTTTCAGAAGATATTGGTGTTCGTATTGCACTGTTTATAGTGAATAAAGCCTTTTGATTGTTCTTATATATTGGCATCAGTCCTTTTGAACCCCGAGCTCACAACAATATATAGAGAGAGAGAGACAAAGAGAAAAATAAGTATTGATGTTTTTAACTTAAAATGAAAAATGTTGTTAGAAAAACCAAAATAAATCAGCTGCCCGTCCTCCAGTAGTGAAATTTCATATTTTCCGGCATGCCGGTAAATACCGTAAAAAATACCGGTAAATACGAGTACACACAATATATATATATTGTGTGATGATCTGCTCCAAAGCCAATTCAATTTACATGTATTAAAACCTAAAGTTTATTAGAATGCTGTTCTTTGTACTTTAGAAAATAGGTTTTCTGCATAATGTATTAAAAATAACAGTAAATCTTCTTTTTTTTCTTCATACAATTCATATGTTTAATATAAAGAAATATATTTTTTTTACAATTTTATACTGTAAAAAAAATTATCTGCTATTTAATGAATTAGGTACTTTCATATTAGCTGTATTCCATTGGTGAACTCTTGAGCTCTATACTATTATATATAAAAAAAAAAAAATACTTTTTTATTTTTGGTGGAAAATGTTTAGCAATTTTTTTTAGAATGATATCAATTCTTTTTAGGATCACATATTCTTTTCATTTCCAGCTTGTTTTTCCTCCAGATAAACTCCACTAGGTAGGATTCGAGGTGGTGACAATCTTTTTCATGATCCTTTTTGTTTCACCCTCTTGTGTTTCCCCAGATGTGCTCTATATTATGTATGTGTGTGGCAGTGGCAATATCAATGAAATTGTATGTTGATGCATTTTGCAGTGATTGTACTCAAATTGTTCTAGTTTTTCTGTCTTATACCCATACGATATGCAGTCAGAATAAATAATCAATCCTTCTGTGCTTTTTTTTTTTTTTTTTCTTCCCAATTAAAAAAAAAAGAGTTTAACAATTTTCATTTAAACTACAGGTTTAAAGACTAAAATAGTCATAAGCCAAAAGATTGCCATAAATTGTGAAATCCTTGGTGATTTTGTTGGAAATTAACTGCTGGCCTACAGCTAATACTAAAATACCTATGATGCATTATTAAATCATTAAAGAATTTTTAAGATCAAACAGTATATGGATTTGCAGATACTTCTTCCCTGTTTTGTTTTCTTTAAACTTACTTTGTTTTCTTTAAATTTTGAAGATTAAATTTTGGTGTTTATGAATTTATTTATATTACATAAATCTGCCTATAATATTTTATATGTATGTAATTCAGAATTATGTTCCTTACTTAGGGTAAAAATGCAAGGAAAAGATCAATTAAAATTATTCCATGCATAGAACAGCTTTATACTGCATATACTGCCTTGATAAATTATATAACTTGGGCAACCATTTCTCAAAGTAAGTGCAGACAAATTAAATTTATCTCATTTAATTATCATGATAATGATAAAGTAAAATATATTTAACTAAATAAAGCTCTTTTTTTTTTCCAGATGACAAGTTATCACAATCTAATAAAGAATTTGCTTTTGCTATTATTTATTCCTTCAAACAGCTAATATATAATCCAGGAATTTGGGATATTTTTGTTCTGAAATTAATTGAAGTATATTTTTATTGCTATTGTTTTCTTTCCCTTTTTTTGTGTGAATATATTTGTTGCATAAAAAATAATTTAATATAGATGTCAGATAAAATATTGAATAATTCATAATTGTTTTAATGATAAGGATTGTTTCCTAGAAATCTGCACAAACTTTTCTTGGTAGGAAAGCTGTGAAAAAATGAGACAAAGAACACAAATGGGTACTGTAAGGTAACTTTAATAACCACATTACTCTATAAAACAGTTATGCGGTTGCAATAAAACCGTTTCGTCAGAACTTATTGATTTGACTTTTGGTGGTACTTGCTAGACACCGCACAAAATCTATGTCCATAATTTTGAGACAGTATTTGATTATATTGATCAATTTCTGGATGTTATCTACTTTCTAGCCTCTAGCATTACTCTGTATAATAGTTATCATAATTTGCAAAACAGTTTAGACTTAAGATTTAAGACAGTTTAGAGTTAACATTCTGAAGAGAATTCTATCACTGGAATTACTCGACAATAATTTTCTTCAAAAGCTTCGCTGAATTTTGTTTAAGATAAAAACACTTCTGACGTCGTTTATAATTAATTAATTATAATAGAATTCTCTTTGTTAAACCTCTTAATTTTTTTTTAAATGTTATATTAAATAATTTACTATTTATCAGAAATCATTTCTGGCATATCAAACCAGTGAATAAATATCTCGATACGAAATAACGGCGTCTGCTCAAAGAAAAAATTAAAAAATACATATAGAGGACGATGAAATATTGGAGAACCTATTAAAAAAGACAAATGATAATACTGTCATGATATTATTATTCTTCAGCAATAGTTTTCTTTCAAAAAATTACATTCTGACGCTGGGCCGCCAGACTTCCTGTATTTAAGGGTCCGTCCGACCTCCTGACGAAACACGTTGATCTCTCTCTACTATTCCCTCAGACTGACAGGTATGCTGCAGAAGTCCCCCTCATCTCCAACCGACTACTTTTTCAAACTTTTAGCCAATGAAAATGCGTATTGTTGCTGCCTGATCCATTAAACATCGCAAACTTTATGTAAACCGTGGTTGATGGGTTGTTTAAAACACACGCAGACATGTGCAGTTACGTTCAATACCGATAACCGGCAGCCTACACTAGTGATCAGAAAGATTTTTCCGTATTATTACACAGATTGGCAACAGTCTGACCCAAATGAATTTTGTTTACAAGCGTGGGTAGGCTGAAAATATGCCGAAAGTGATGCCAAGTTCAATGAACTGGTACACAAAATGGCTGTTAAACTCTCAGGGCAAGCCAGAAAGATGTTTGTTTCATTACAAAACGAAGTTTAAGAAAGATGTCGGACTTTTAAACGCCATTTTTTCGGCAGTGCGTGCTTCAAAAATCGTAAAAAAATAGCAAATTAATTTCCTATTCAATAGGGCTTAAAATTGATTTAAATGCATGAAAATTTTGTCTAATGAATGGTTATTTTAAGTTTATTACTAGAAAATAAGATAAAAGCGATAAATATATTATTAATTAAGATTTTGAGTAAAAATAAATAACTTAGAAAATAAATGCTTATCTTCTTATTGAAAGATATATTGAATTAAAGATCATTTAGATATTATAAAAATAATTATTGAAATTAACGGTATTATAATAAAATAAGTATTTAATAATGATTTTAAGTGAAAAATACTGAGAGTTTCTTCATAAAAATAAATTTAAAAATTGGTCTAGTTTTCATAATTTTTTTTTTTTTTTAAATTGTCAGTAATTTGGTTTAAAGAAATTGGTGTTTGCTTGATTTAATGTGTTTTCGACCTTTAGAAGAACTATTTTGTTTTCTAGAATCAGTTTATCATCAAATAATTTTCCATTTAGTTTTCTGAAAAACTTTATAGTGTATTTAGAAAATTGAGATTCACAAATCTTTTAAATGATCGGTATTCTTTCATTTACATTTTTGCCTATCTTAAAATTGCAAGTGATTCTTCTTATTATTTATTTTTACTTGCAATTTCTTCAGTTTAAACATTATTTTAAATAATGCTTTATCATACTGACGGTATTTGACTATTTATTTAATTTTATCTTCTTATTGTTATTGTTTTTACAGATGCTAGAATATTATGGGCAATATGATGAACTAGAAGAAATTTTAAAGAAATATGTTGAAGTTAATCCAAGTCATCTTAATGCACATGTATATCTTTGTGTACATTTACACAAATACAATGCAGAGCCAGAAATATTTATTCACTTTGCAAAGGTATGTTTGTATTTGCTATTTACTTATAAGACAAATTAAATATATTTTTAAAAATATATCTATAAGAATAAAGTTCAACTGTCATTGAAACTCCTTGTGTAAAGAATTATACAAATCCCCCTGTGAACGAAGAAAAAAAATGGTTTTCTTATTTAGCATGTTACTATTTTTAACAAGTTACTTTGAAAAATGTATTATTATAAATATGTAACTGTCAAGTATTCTGATTTATTTATTTTTGAAGTTCTCTAATATTTTTAGTGCACTCCAAAAATTTGATATTTCACAGAAAAATCCAATTTTTAAGATTATTTTCCTCATTTTGACCAAAAAACTGACTTTAGAATTACTATGAATATATCAGAGCAGTAAAGAGACTGTTTTCAAAAATTAATTTTAACTTTTTAAAATTTTATATTGATGTGGTTTTTTACCAGATTATTGCATGTACAGTGATTCTCATTGCATATGTTATTTATTATTTCTGATTATTACAGAACTACAATATGTATGCAACACACTCGAGTAGATAATGTTTTAAAAGATTAAGTTTCTTCCAAGTTTATCTTGTAATTTATTAATCTTTGATAATTATTTTTTTTTTCCAAAAAATCAAGTATTTTCTTGAATTGAGAATTTTTAAGTAATATTAATTCTCTATATTCTAAAATCTAACTAATGTAACATTTTAATTTCTGTTGTGTCGCAAACAACACATTTTTATTCTACAAAATTCTTTAATTTTAGTTTTAATATCATATTTTTGCTAAATCTTAAATTGGGGTTTTGTTTTTATTCAAGATCGCTTTTCGATCTCGTTTGTTTACAAATCGCGACTTCGGTCCGGTTTGTTTACAAATCGCGACTTCGGTCCGGTTTGTTTACATTTTCGCAGCGTCGGTGGTTAGGGTTAGCGGTCACAGTTTATTTTGCAGTTAAACTTAAATTCATTATGCTTTTAAATTGTTTTATTTAATCTTTGGCACAAAATTTTTAATGGTTTTTCACACTATCCATCAGGTTTAAATCAAAATAAAGTTTCTCTGTGTATGCAATGTTTTAATCGGTTGGTTGGTTGGACGTTAAGTATTTGGTGCTGCGCAGGTTGAAATAGCGCGCTTTCATTCTGTGGATTATCAAATGTTTCACAAATAATTAACTAATTATGATTTTAATGTTGTTTATATAGTTATTTTTACAAAAGATAGGTATGCATAATTGTGTAATTATATAGAAGTTAATTTTAAGCTACTGGAGTTTAGTTTCGAATTTGAGCTACAGGAGTTATTATTTTATTTTAGGTATTTTTATTAAATTATTTAACTTTAATTAACATTAAAATTCCTTTTTATATTTTTGCTTTTCTATCCTGACATTTCTCTTTTCTTCAATTTTTGCACTGTTAAGTTCATGTGGCAACGCTCGTAACATTGATACGGCATCTCCCGCCAAAACGATCGGGAAGGTCACGTGGGGACGCCGCTTCAAAAAAGAGGATTGACGTCATGCTCCGCGGAAGGTTATGCTTTATCTTGGTATGCTTTATCTTGGTTATGCTTTATCTTGGTTGTATTATCCAATGGATAAATTTAAAAAGATAAAATTAAAATCAACTAAAATTGTCATCAAACATCAGGAAAAAGAAACAGTAAATGTCTGGATGTGCAATTTTATGCACATCATAACCTTCAAAAAGAGGAATTAAAATACATCCCACAGTTTTTGTTCCGCACTATATTTTTGGTGCGGTGGTATACGATGGTCAGAGTGGTGCAAGGAGATTCCGCGGGAGCAATGAATAAAGGATTCTCTTGTCAGCCAGCAACAAGGAAGGTGTGGTGACTTAGGAGGATAGCAGAATGCTTGACAAGTGAAGTGAGATGGGCCCATCGAATACAATAAGTTTTTTCTTCTTTCCTTTTTTTTTTTATATTAGCTGTTCAGCACGATGCAGCTAATTCAATCCTTTTTTATTTTTAATTAATCTTGCTTCTTTTATTTTATATATATATTTTTTATAGGCCAATTCTTTTTTTTTTTTTTTGTAACACAATGTGTTGCAATTTCAAAAATCTCCGTAGCTCAAATCTCAATCTTTTTATGATTAAAGGTTTATATTAATAATAAGTAATAATAAGATTATGTTTTGTTAAATTTAAATTAAGAGAAAAATGAATGTCTATTACGATTGTTTTATCAATTATAATAAGAAGTCTGTTCATCTCCTTGTATAAGAAATTTTAATCATGTGGAAAGTTCATGTTTGCAATTAATCCTTAATGCAGTAAAAATTTAGTGTCTTAATCACACAGTTATATATTTACAACTGTCAGAATGTTCAATAATTAAGAAGTAATAAGATGTAAAGATCGTAACTTTTATTATAATAAATCCCTTTTAATTATATATTCTTTTTGAGTCATTCCTGCAGTGCCTATCTCTCAATTATTATTTTTTATTATTTCTTCCCTTAGGGATTTAAGATTATCTTCATGAGGGCCTGCCATTTTCCATTTCTGATTCAAAATTTTCAATTGTTGCATTATGTTTAGTAAATTAATGTTTGATTAACTTCAGCAGTTTTTTTTTTTTCTCCCAACATGAAGATGATGCTAAATCATTTCAGATTCTGATTCACTGACCATGGCTTGGGTTATTCAATATAAATGTAAACTTTGTCTTAATTATTTAATTTACTTATTCTAAAACCAGGAGTTTTTCACAACGTGGCTCCTTCTTCTCCCAGTAAAATCTTTTAATTATCTATCCTAAAATTTTAGTCTGGTTATAAATTTCTCTTATTGTGCTCATTAAAGTAATATTTTCTTATGTAGGAAGGTTTTAATATTTTAATTCTTAAGTTGTTAGTCTAATTTGGGGTAACCTTGGATTTTCCGTTTTAATTATTTCTTCAGTGAGAATAATGAACAATTTAATTAATTTTTAACCTTGTTAATATTCTCTTTTGTTGTGGTAAGATACAACATTTCCTGCAGGAAATATGTTCGGACCTTGTGCACATGCCAAATGAGCTCTGCAGTTTTGTGGTCATGTGACTCAGCTCAGTTGGTTGTTTTTCTATGTTTTGTATTAGCAGGATTTATCCCAAATTTTTCATCTCATGTTTTGCAGTGGCTATATTCCTCATAATGGTTTTGAACTAGATCATCTAGCATAGATTACCATTTAAGTAATACATGTGATTTAATCCTGATAATAATTTTGATTTAGTCCTGAAACATTCACAACTTAACTGTAATTGTATTTTGCGATTTATATTTATGAGCTTGCATGCATTTTATGACGCATGATATGCAGGCTACTGCTCTATAGCGCTCTGAAAAATTTGTAAGATTATTACAATTTGCGTGTGTGTATTATAAATTCATATTCAGTTTATCTTGTACTGGCACATAAGTTTTCCTATTTATTTTGTAATATTGCTCAAATAAGCAGTAATCATGAAAACACATTTTTAAGCTGCACAGCTGCATGTGAGCTACTAACAAATTAGCAAATAATTTGTCAGTTGTCTTAGCATATGGTCATGCATTCCGTGCACCCCTCACTCCTTAATATGCCAGTTAGTGCAATACTTTTGAAATAACAGCAACAGTTGAGAGAAAATGCACAGAAAAAAGAAATGCCTTCTGTCTTTGAAATGAATTCCATTGATAATTCATTTCATAAATGAATTTAAGAGGAAAAATTTCAATTAAAACAATTAAGAAGACCCACTCCTGATTTAAATATTAAGCAAAAATCAGTAGGTGAAACAAATTGTACATATAAAATAAAATTTAATATGAAAGTTCATGATAATATAGTAAAATCTGCTAAGACAAAATTGCTAGTGATTGGAAAAAGATCTGATGTAGACAGCTGTTCTTCATAGCAAGTGTAATTAATTATATGGTTATTCTTTATGCTGAGACCATGAAATGTTTTGGTTTTTATAGGTTTCACTATGTGTTTAGATTTATGGTTTCAGTATCATGAACACTCTTTTTCTGCTGGTGTATGATTTTGCCTTCTGACATCAGGTGTGTTAAATAATATTTTCAAAAATATAATTAGTTTGTTTTGTAGTGCGCTCATTATTTTTACAACAAGCTGCCACTGATGATATGTGAAATGATTATCCAAAAACTATGTCGTCATTAGTTATAAGCTTGAAACAAATAATAATTTATTTTTTCAATATGCATTTTTAAAAATCATTATTATATTCCTAAGTAAAATACATAAGTATAATGATAGTTTCAAATAAAGTAAAATGCTTTTTTTTTTTTTTTTTGTCAAGATTTTCTGTATTAGTTTTGCTTTTACTCTATAAACACAATTTATTATTTTTTTTTCTTAAACATATTTTATTTTTTAACTTATAGATTTTAGCTAAACTATGTCCATCTGATGAAAGAGTGCTTTTGTTAGTTCAGAAGTGGGATGCATTAGGTAAATATTTTGCTTTGTTTGATTGTACACATATTTATTAATGTTATTGTTTAAAAATATGCAAATATTATATTCCAGGTGCAATTTATGATTCTCCTAGGAAAACTCATGTGAAATCTAAAATAATAATAAATTTGAGAAAGAAAAAAAAGTCTTATAGAAATGTAGTAAATTCATTTTTATGTTTTTTCTAAGCAATATATTACTGCATTAAATCTTTTTTTTTTTCATCATTTGTAAAATTGTAATTGCAATTTATTTTTTCTTGAGACGTCATTCATCATATAATTCCCACAGTACTTGAAAAATCCTGCACCCCCCCCCCCCTTTTTTTTTCCCAATTGCTTTAATTTTTAAAATTTCATTCTTAGCCTTACAAGTGTAAGCCTTGGAAATATTTTTTGTAAAATTGTAGAAACTGTTTAGTCAGTTCATTCTATTAATGCATGCAAAAGATGTGCTGTAGAACAGATAAAGGTGTGTTTATGACAGGGCTGTGGAGTCGGAGTCTGAGTCAGGCCTTTTTTTGGGCAAAAGAGTCAGAGTCATTAAAAAACAGGCCGACTCTGACTCCAGCTTGTTTTTTAAACAGTTTGAAGTGAAATTAAACCAATTCTATGTAATTTTAAATTTATAAAATGAATTATTATTTTATATTTGGATTATATATACAAGGAAACCCAGGTTAAACAGTCCCAATATACTGTCTATATGTACAGCCTATATGAAAACTCTAGTTTATATTTAATATATATTTCGTTACAAGATGTTATTTTTCACAAAAATATAATAAATTTCATAAAAATAAGCTTTACTTTTCACAAAATAGGCCCTATAAGAAAAAAACCCAGCTTCGACCCCTTTGTTGATATGCACATCATATGCTTCAAGGTTCAAGGTCTACAGGAATGTAACAGCAGGTTGCAGTGTTGCCAATTGAGGCAAACAGGCAATACTAGTACTTTAGCCATCCCGGAGTCGGAGTCAGTCATTTTTCCCACCGACTCCGCAGCCCTGGTTTATGAACATGCAAAAGTTTTACATATGTACTTATAGCACATAACTTCATGACTGGCAGAGTTACAACTGACTGTGTTATCAAGTGCAAGGAATTGTGATAGAAATTACTGGCAACACATTTGGATAAAAAGCATTTTTGCTACAAAACTGATTTAATGTTTAAAAATCATAAATTTAGATATGAACTTGCACAGTTGTTACAGAAGTAAGATATTAAGTGAGGAATGCCTTTATTTTATTTAATTTATCCCACTTTATTTCATTTTATATTCAAATTTATGTCATTCCCTTATTTTTAAAATTAAATTACATTTTTTTAATTTTGCAATTTTCATTTGGGGATGTTCAGCTTGTACTTTCCTTTTTGTATGTGAGTGTAAAATACACTTCTTTTGAATTTCTTATAAATCTTAAAACTTCTCTTTGAAATTATTCAGGTTATTACATTTAAAAAAACCTTTTTAACACTTTCCAACATAGTTGAAAAGTGTTTATACATTCAGTTTGTCTGTCTGTGCTCTAACTGTCATAAATATACTCAGATTGCAATGTAATTGATATACATTATTGAAGTTTACCATGGCATGTTCGGTATTGAAAATAGAGTGTGTAGCATTTATAGTTTGTTTATAGGGCACTCAAAAGAATGCTGTTACATTATAGTCTATGGGGAAAATCCTTTGCAGTGTTTTTTAATGATGTTACAAGTAATATACATCACTGAAGTACACTACATGATGCTTACTATAGAATATGGTATGTGTAGCACTTATGGTTTCTTTATAGGGGCACTCAAAATAATTCTGTTATATTATGGGGGAAAATAGTTTTCAGGGTATTTTATTCATGTTACACTATTAAAAACACAATGGAATTTATATGAATTTCTGAGGTGCACTAAAACATACTTTCTGTAGAATATGGAGTGGAAAGCATTTATCATTCATTTACCGGATTGATACACATTACTGAAGTTTACTACAAGATACTTGCTGTAGAATATGATGTGCATAGCATTTATTGTTCATTTACAGGGCACATAAAATATTTTGGATATAGTACTGTATCTGACGTACTGTCTATTAGCAATAATTGCTTGAAGTGAGTTTTCAGTTATGGTATGCATTTTTAACTAAATTTTTGCATGTATGTATAAATGCTATAGATCCTATACAGGCTACACAAAAGAATTCATAAGCATTACTGAGTATGAGCTTAATTGAGCGTGAATTTCTTAAAGGTAGTTTTTAATTGAGTTATGCACTTTCAAGCTGAACTATATTTAGTATACTAAGAGATGTTTGTAGAATATAAATAAAATCATATATATGGCCACACAAAGAACTGGATACATGGCCACCTATGGACGATAGTTTCTGGAAGTGTGATTTCAGTATTTTAAACATATTTTTGTCTGAATTAAATTTTAGCTTAATTTGTGGCATGTATAAAAATCTGTAGGTTGTACAAAAGAATTCAAATATGTTTCTGTCTATTGGTAGAAATTGCTGAATGTGAATTTTCAACCGCGCTGTACGTTTTCTTTCTAAAGTTTAGCATACTATGTAGAATATATACAAATATATAGATCATATTAGACCTGCTGGCTGCATGAAAAAATTGGAGTACTTTTTCGGCTATGGACGGTAATTAATGAAATCTAATTTTCAAATTTGTTATGCATTTTCTAAAGTGTTTGCTTAGGTATACCTTATTAAACACCAAAGTTTTTTAAAAATATTCTGGAACTGTTGGAAAGGGTTTCATAATCTATGGTTAATGCATGATTTTTCTTCTTGTTTCATATTTTAATAATTAATTTTAGTGTTATTTCCCTTCAACCCAATTCAATAACACCTTTTTTTTTGGCTGAGTTGTCCTCATAACAAAAGTTTTTTTTTCTTTAATTGTAATTTACAATTTTTTCGAATTTGTAAGGATTTGGCCGTTTATTTCTAAATTTGTCATTTTTAATGAAAGATTTGGGAATTTCCTTAACAATCATTCCTAATTTTAAATCAGTGTTGTTTTAATGAATGGTAATTTTGATAATTATGATCTGTATAAATTTATATTGTAAAAGTTTTTGTTATTTATATACAGTAAAATCTCTGTCCCAAAATGATCAATGCATTGAAAAAACATAAATAGCATTGTAACGGCACATGTAGCATGAAAAACGGCGACGTGGGACACATGCAGGGAACAGCATTGTAAATAACCAATAGCAACAAAGAGGAAAAGAAAAAGTTTGCCACAGTGCTTTTTAAAGGTTTTCCACGAATGGTGATTTGCTCATGGTGTTCTTCTAGGATTGGTGCTTGTGTGCCTTGTCTCTTTATTGTTATTGGTTATTTACAATGCTGTTCTTTGCATGTGCCCTATGTGGTCGTTTTTCTTGTTACAGGTACCTTTCCAATTCGTTGATCATTTTGGGATTCGAAAATGTGGGTGTTGCCATTCAAAAATTTTTTACTGTATTTTCTTTATGACCACCCATTGATTCTCTTGTTTATGTGAAAACTAAGATCTACAAGATTTTATCCAATGTTTAAATATTGGAGGGGGGGGGATTTTATTATTATTTTTTCAAATAACATAATGTCTTGCATCTTTCTAAAAAAATCCTTATGAGATGAATTGAGAGTAGTGCATTGTAGTGAAGGCTTGAAAGAAACTAGAATGTTGTTTTGTAGATTTATGCATTTTATTATTTAGAATTTCAAAACAGTTGAAGAATTATTATATTCAATTTGAAGTTTAAACTTTGTTATGATGTAAGTGAATATTTTTTTCTCATTACAGTCGAACCTCGTTAACATGAACCTCAAGGGGAATCAAAATTTTGTTCATATTAACAGTAATTCATGTTATCAGTATCAAATCTTTATACTCGTTTTTATTGGGAACTATGAAAACAATTCATGTTAAAAGTAATTCACGTTAAGCGTGTTCATGTGAATGCGGTTTGACTGTATTAGCAGAGCAGATCATAGGAATATTTAAGTAGTTTTGTTTGTTTTCTTACAGGTAAAAACTTGAAGAAATGTTTGAAGATTTTGTTTGCATTTCTAGATTATCCTATTAATGGGCGCAGAATACTGGGATGGCATTTATTATCTGCACATTTACATACAGCTATTTCAAGGTTAGATACATTTACTAAATTTAAATATGTAAATAAGCTTCTTTTTCACCCTTCCTTTCATTTGACTGTTTTTGCTTTATCATCTAAAATATAAGCTATCTACAAGACATGCATGAAAAATTTACTTGTCTCTCATTTTATAATTTTTCTTTTCTTTTCTTTTACAAAACAGCGATAAAACCTGCTAAGACAGAATTGCAAGGGACCAGAACAAATTATTTCTCAGATTTCTGCAAAAAAAAAAAAAAAGAGGAGATATTTTAAAATTTTCAGAAATTTAAGGATGTTAAAATTTGTGTGTGAGGGGGAGGGCAAAGAAAGAAGCTAACATTTTGAGGATAAGGAGGAGAATTTAATTATTTTTTTTTTAAAGAAAAAACAGAAATCAACCTGAAAAGCGAAAGATTCTTACTGCTTCTGCAACAAGGATAGTACGAGCAATTCTCCAGTATCAGGCAGCTACCTGGATAAGTAATTCATTGGCCCTGGGAGTTACTACTGCTGATATACAGGCAATCGGTAGAACAAAAGTCCATTAATAAAAAAAATTAATAAATTTAAAAAAAAACAGATTTTTTTTCATAACAGATGCAAAAAGAGTTGCTGCTGCACGGCACTGTTGAAAAAAAAAAAAAAAGATTGTTTTTTCTTTATCCCAACAATACAATTTGCTTCCCAAATCAAAAATCTTTTCTCTTCTGCAACATTGTTGCCATGTTACTATGATTTTGTCACAAACTCAAAAAGTTAAATTATTTCAAAATTTATTATTATTTATTTGAAATGATCATAAATATATAAAAACTGCTAAATATTGTATAGTTTTGAAGAGAATTTATCGAGTTTAGAAATATGTTAAACTACAAATCACCAGAAAAGATTAAACAAACTCTTTCTGCATTTCTAGAAATTGCAATTTTTTAACAACAACAACAACAACAAAAATCCTTTGTATATTAGTAGATAGAAAAAAAAACTATGTATTTGATATATTAAAATTTAGTAAGTTTTTAATCCTAGACATATCTCGCATTTATATTAACATTAGTTTCAACTGGAAGGGCATGTGGGCAAAATATGCAATACAAAAACTTATTCAAAGCAATATGACAAAAATTAGAAAGAAAGAAATGTATATAGGTATCAAAAATTAGTTTTTAATAGAATCAGAAATGTTAAAAATCTTTGAGCTGAACCATCATTTTGTTATCATAAAACTGATATATTTATATGTGTATTCAGCTTTTGTTAAAATTAGTAATATTTAATATTTTATTAATTATAGTAAAGAATCAAGTTTAATAGAACTTATTAACTCATATTGGAAAAAAAGAAACAGTTCTTGGACTTATATGCATTTCAAGTTGTCTAATATAAGCACTGACCCATTTGAACTTATACAAAAGAAAGTGAAAGTATTGACTATTATTCAATGTGGTAAGTTTTAGTATCTTTCATTGGTGTTAGTTTAATTACTATTGTATCAAAAATAAAAATATGATTTTTTCAAAAATATTGTTGACTGGGGTCTATTTTTATCATCTGTTAAAAAGAAAAAAATATATTTGCCCACAGAAAAAGTGGTACTTTTCGGTTAGCCGGGCGCCAGTGAAATTTATATATCTATGTATACATATATATACATATATATATACATACACACATTTATATATGCATGTATATATATATACATATATATACACATACATATATGTGTGTATGTATACATATATATGTATATATAGATATATACATTTCACTGGCGCCCGGCTAACCGAAAAGTACCGAAAAAGTTATAAAGATTAATCATTTAACTTGCCATTTTTGAAGCTATTAACTCTTTGACTAGTGAGTTTTGACTTAATCTATATAACTAGTAATGTGTAAGACAAAAAAGAAAAAAAAACATATTTATATATATATATACAGTAAAAGCTTGACTAACTTGCTTAGGAAGTGCCAATTGCCAGATACTTGAAAAGTCTGGATAGTTGAGCACTACAAAATTAGTAATAAAAGAAGGGGGTGGGTGCATTGAGGTAATAGTGAAACAAGAAAATGATATTTTGGCCTATTTTCCTGTTATTGGGAAGTTGGCCAAATAATAATTTTATTATTATTAAATTTGAATTTGATAAAGTTATTTTTGCTGAATTAAAAACAAAAGCAAATGATATTTTATGTTAGGATGTAATTTCTAAATTTATTTATTAATCTTTTATAATGTTACATTATTTATAATTAGACATCTCAAAGATTTTAATTTAGGACTAAGATGAATAACTAAGCTGCTCTTACTTCATCTTCATGTGCTAATAAAGTAAACCTCAACATGGAAGTTAACAAAACTAATGAAGTCAACTAACCAACTAGTATTCCTGTTAGACTTTTTCAAAGGTGCCTCTTTCAAAGGCCTGCTCTTTTTAAAAGTGAAAAATGCACTCTGCCCTTTTTCTAAAACCATCAACCTTGCGTCCCGTAATTTAAAAAGAAAAAATTGCCCTCTTTTTCCTTCTTTCCGGAAAAAAACATGTGGAAGCTTGGAAAATTGAAGTTCTGTTTGTTCTGTATGATTGACTTGTGTTGCTTGAATTATACCTGCTCCATGCAGGCCAAGAACAGAACAGAGAAAACTGAGCAAGACTAAAAATATTTTGTTAAGAATACATTCATTTTAAACATTTGCTGTATGGTTTCTATATATGAGAGTTTCAGAATATTCAGCTGATCATATGCCTTTATCAGTCATGAACTTTAAATTCTTTCCATAATTATTTACATTTATGTTGGCTTATAAAATGAAATTTTTTTAAATGTTACCCTAAGAGCAAAAGTTTGAGTGTTTTTGTGTTTTATATAAATTGAAGTATTAGATTTTTTTTTGTTGTTCAAAGGACAACATTAATCTGTAGGAAATACTGATGAAACTTTTATCACATTTAAAATAAAAAATCTGTTTTTATTCAGAAAACTTAAATATTTTATCACTATTAGGTAAAGAGGCATCAATTTACAGACTTTTACATTCACAGTTCCTTTTTCCATGTTTATCTTTTTTTTTTTTTTTTTTTTTTTTGGGGGGGGCAACAATATTTTGTTGAATTTTTAATTTTTCAGCACCAGTATTTCACAAAAGAGATCTAACTTAATAAAAATAATTCTGTGATTAAATAAAGTGGAAATTTTTATTCCAAAATTCTGGTAGGAAAAATCAAGGATTTTGAGCATTCTCCTATATGTCACTTATATGAGATGCTCGTCATGGATGGGTTAATGCTTATTTCATTCACTGAAGTGATTTCTTCAAAAAATATTTTCTTTAAATTGTTTTTGAGTTTCTATATTTGCAGCCTTTTGTTTTTCTTTGTCTCTTTAAAAAGGGCAACAACACTTATGAAATCCCATGGAAAACAGCTGATATTGAAATAACTTTTACTCAGGAATTACTGAATTGATTTCAGTACATTTAAAAAATAGTTTTTGCAGTAATTAAACTATAAATTAGGGTAACGCTACAAGGGTGTGGGGGGGGGGGAGTGAAAATATAGAATATACTTGATTAATACTTAATTGTTTTAAGAAGCTAGCATTTGTAGGAATGCTGAAAAAAATCTCATCCCAGGGTGTCTTTAGATACTAAAGCTGCCACTAGGTTGAAAAAGCAAAAATATTGTATGGCTAAATTAATGGTTGATTCCTAAACTGTAAAATCATTTTCAACATTGTTCTTTAATAATTCAATAAACATATTGGAATTTTTTTATATTGAATAAATTTGCAATTTTTTTTAATTGAGTGAAAATAAAGTAAAAAATGTGTGGTGTACATGCTTTTATTTATTTTTTAGATCATGAATACATTGAAAATGTAAAGGAAAAGTTCCCAGCTATTAAAGAACATTTATTACAAAATGGTGACTCTTCACCGACAGCTGAAGATTTTAGATCATTATACACATTAAATGACAATAGCAGATGTAGCTGATAAAGAAGTTTTACTTTTTAAAATAACATCTATAAATTTATGTATAGAAATTATTTATTTAAAATAAATTTTTTATTAAAAATGGCCAATTGCAATTGAGTATTCTTGGTTCTAAAAGAATTCTTGTTTCAAATACTAACATTATAATTTTATACAAAATGAAAAGTTTTTCTAATATTGTGAAGAAATAGCTTAAATTGTGACAGTGTCGGGTGAGGAATCACGCAGCAAACCCAAAGTTTGTAAGGTAAGATTCATAAAGTATGCATTTGTGAAATGGTAAGATAATGAAATTAGCAATGCGGCACATGTAGATAATAATAATGTTCACTAATAAAGGTCGACTTTCACAGTTATTTTCGCTGCATAAATTCCATATTTCTTGAAATTTTTTTATTCTATTAGATATTTTTCAATCTTTCCTATAGCTCTGGCCTGAATTTTTTTTATAATAATAGAATTTTTCTTAGTCCAGTCATGTCAATTTTATTGCTTGCTTTAAAAAGCCAATTTCAGAAAATCCCATGGGGGAAGCATCAATTTGAATTTACAGTTATTTCTTCAAATGGGGTACAATTTATTCCTGTTTGTGATTATTTTTTCACTAACTATGCAGCAGTTAATTTAAAATTGTGACTGGAGACTTTGTCTATATGAAGTTCAACCTTATTGATGTCTTTTCCATATAAAACTTAGATTTCTTCATCGAAAATGGGTTCAAAAATATTTTGCCGATAATAGAGTAAATTTACTTTAGCTTCACTTGATACTTTTTTGAGATTTAATTTACAAAATCTAGCAGCAATCATGAATCTCTTCAGAAACTTTCCTTTACATTCACAAACTCAATTTGCTGGGCTTTTTTTCTTCCATTGAGTGATTTAAAAAAAAAAGCATTGTTTCATTATAGCCACTTAACTAAAGCCAGTCTTTATCCAATAGGCTCTTACCATAAATTTTCATTTAGCATCAACTAGGTGTTTGTTACAGCGAATGTTAGGATAATGCCAACTTTCTTTGCATCGGTTTTCTTTTACACGGAATATAGGGCTTTCCACTATTTCTCAATAGCTTTCGTGATTTGCTTTTCCATTTTTCTTCATTCTTTGTCCTCTTCCTACCCCTGGAGACACCAGTTTTGGTCACTGAATTAGAAGTAGGATCTGATGCAACAGAAACAGGCCGTGTAGTATAGTTGAAGGAGTTTCAATGTCTAGGCTTGTTGAAGCCATTGCAGAAGAAAGCTTCATTCCCAGGCTTGAGTGTGACTTGTCTGGAAATAAGGAACTCCATATTAAACAGTCAATAGCACAGTTTCTTTTTTATACAATTATCACCATTAAAACAATCCCTAAACAAGACCAGGCCAGGATAGGTTAGACTTCACATCTGCCATGCAAATTATAAAAGCACAACTTACCCTCATCTTCTGAAGAAATAGTTTCGCTTTCCGAAGATAGATATTCCAATCCTGAATCAAAAAAGTTTGAAAAATCATCTATTTTCCTGTTGAATAACAAGTTGGAAATTGTACGTCAAACGTTACAAACGAGGTGCGTTCGTACGCACGTTTTAGAATTAAATTCATGATATCCCGTGCGTAGAACGGGTTAAACAGCTAGTTAAGTATATATTTTATGACACTGTTCATACAAATATCTTAACTAGTTATATAAATATTCAGATATATATGTATCAGCTAGTTATATAAATATTCAGATCTTGATGATTTTTAATTCTGTGAAATGAATTATATCGTCTGCAGATTAATTTCTGTAATAAAATAAGTATCTCGGTCGCTTGACGATTTAACATCCATCGGAAGCTCCTATAACAAAAAAGCACCAATTTAAAAAAAAAATCAAATTTATTAATAAATATTTTTATTAATATCTCCTAAAGTTTTGATTCGATTTTAATAAAATTTGAAATGTCTCGACAAAATTCTGCAAAGATAATATATTTTAAATTGCAAACCATTTGGTTGGGTAGTTTTTGCGTTGTTATATGCGGACAGACAGACAGATGGACGGACCAAACGACGACTATAGGTGCTACGTATTTATATAATTATGAACGCACCTAATAAACCGTGAAGTAAACAAACACAACATATGGACTTAATCCACTTTTACTTTGAAATTTCTTTCAATAGTTTCAGAGCAAATAAGAACTACTGTCATCTATCGGGAACCATCACAACTATGGACTTGAACCAAATACGTACTGAAAAGGTACAACTTAAGCAGTTCAAGATTAACAATCATAATAAATTTATGTTTCCTTCATGAGAAAATATGAGTTAAATCATATTAACCAGAATTTCATATTAAAATGTGTACAGAATGTTGTAAAAATTGAAAAACTTAATTTTTTTACCTACATCTTAACTGTAAGTTTCATTGTTTACATCTGAAATGATATGCGGATTTTAGGGTTGCAGATTTAAGGGAGTCTACTGTATTTACTTTCTATTAATATAAATAACATAACACATGAAGAATAAGCATACACATATAATTGAATGAGTCCACATTACAAGACATTTAATAAGTTTAATTTTAATGTTAAAATTTTACAAAAAACAAAAAAAGTAACTGATAAAAAAAAATCTGTTTTTAAAAATATTCACTCTTTTATTGCTTTTATCTTATCCACTAGTATTTCAAATTTTTTATTTGCAATAAGCTTTATGCTTTAAATTTTGTTATTAATTTCTGTAGTCGCCAACTGTATTCTTTCCTTTTTCGGCAGCATCCTTTTCTAATAAATCTTTTTCTTTTATTTTTACAGCATCAGCTAGAGCTGAACGTGCATTTTTATAACTGTGAATGAGTTTCTTTGGAATCTCATAATTATTAACATCCCCCATGGATGACTTCATTTTGTTGTGGACAACTCTTTGTGCAATCAGCGTATCCTCTTTAAGATTGTCAATGAGACATTCTGAATTAATTGAAAAACCTGTTTTTACATTCGCATTTCCATTAGATAATACCACATGACTATTTTCATGACCATATTTATACTCTCACAATCACCAAACTTATTAAATATATATATCTACAAAATACGTCAATTCTGGAATCTTGGCATTTAGAAACTTTAAGTTTTTCTTTGGTATTAATGTCAAAGCATACCTTTAAAGATTCTCTTTCAACATTGTTGGCTTCATTGTCACTAAGGCTCAGTAAGCGTCCGTGCAATTTATCTTATCTTTATCGCAAAGACCGAATGACCATCTCAAGAAAAGGTTGCTATCTATGACATTGAATCGCCAATGTAAGGACGGTAGTTTTTTCTTCTTTTTATGATTTTATTTTCATACTTTCAAGACTTTGTTTTATTTTTATACTTTGTGTGTAGACACAATATAGGAAACATATAGTCAACACCAGACAGCAAAGAAGAGATGATTATATTATACATAGGTTATACATAGGATCCTCATCCCCAGAAAAAAAAGAGGAGAAGAAAATACCGGATTCACCGATTTTGATAAGAAGAAATATATATGGCGAATTTCAACTTGTACTTTATTTTCTTGCAAAAATTTGCATGTTTTTGCTTTGGTAGTGATAGAAAACTTAAAATTTTATATACTAATGGCCATTTACAAAATTCCATTTATTTTTAAGGTTTTAAGACACGTGTCCATTACTGGAATGCTTAATTAGTCAGTTTCCAGTAATAGATATCCCATGGTAGACACTGCTAAAAATACAATTTCATTAATATTCATAATGCATAAAATCTTTTGAGTTAACTGAAAACCCAAGTAATAAAATGTAATTTTTAAACTGCACTTACCAGTATGCTATTGCATACCAAATTTTTTATAAATAGCTGCTTTTAATTAATTTCGTTTGGTTAATAAAATTTTCAATATTTTAATCAAATTGTTTATCTTATAAATCAATTAATTTTTCTATTTAAATCAATTAATAACTCTGCCTTGCATATTTTATTATCTGGCAATCAATGAAACAAATCAGGAAGCAGAGAATATTGTTTAAGGGCTTAGAGAAAAAAAAAGGCTCAATCCATCTCTCTTTAATAAAAAAAATAAGTTGCAGAAGTTATTAAATATCTATTATTTTCTGTCTTAAATTTTTGATTATTCACCTCCAACAAAAAACAAAAAATTGTAATTTTAATTAAATTTTTAGCAGCAATGAAACTAGTAAATCTGCTGATCAGTGACCTCAAATGTCGTTTCTACAGTTTTATTTGAAATTATTTATTATTAAAAACATTCAATCCGCAGTATCATTCTTTTATATTTGTAATACTAATTACTACAAATAATATATCAAGTAGTTTCGGAAAGTTTAACTGTTAAAAATAGTGGGAATTGTACAAATCTATGCAAAATTATTCCAATACTTTTTGTTTTTTTTCAGTTTTTTTTTTATTATTCCTCTAACGTCTTTTTAACGTGCAAAAATATATTTTACATCGGAGAAATTTACATCGGTTGTTGAAAAATACACTTTGTGGAATATTCTAATCTTCTTTAATATGTACTGTTTTGAAACTATATCTATTGAATGATCTCAGTGCTACCATTTACCAAATGTAACACCAATTTATTTATGATTGTAGACCATATAAACATTTTTGTTGCTACATTCATGCCCTATCTCATTCAAGTCCACTTTCCCTGCATAATAAAGTAAGGTACGCAATATGACTGTTTATGCTAAATGAAAAAGTTTATTTTAATAATAATAATTTCTACGGAATATTTAACAATATTTTTGCCTCTTTGATGCTGTTGAAGGATTATTTCAAAGGGATACCCTTATCCTAAATAGTTGATATATCAGGATCATGTTCTCTAGAGCAGGAGTTCCCAAACTTTTAGACCGACGTACCACTAAATCGAAGTTCATACTTCTGCATACCACCAGGTAACAAACGTAAAGCTAATATAGAAACACCTGTAAAAAGGAACCTGCTTAAAACGAAATATATCTTTATTTTTCGTGTTTCTGTCATATCAGGTTTTGTTGTATTTAAAAATGAATGATTACATTACTAAATTAGTACTAAGATTGACTGCTTCATAATAACATTCAAGTAAAAAAAAAGTATCCACATTAAATTTTAATAATGCATACAATATATAAACAAGTTGGAAATTGTACATCAAACGTGACAAATAGGGTGCGTTCGTACTATAGCTAGTTATATAAATATTCAGATCTTGAAGATTTTTAATTCTGTGAAATGAATTATATCGTCTGCAGATTAATTTCTGTCATAAAATAAGTATCTCGGTCGCTTGACGATTAAACCTCGGAAGCTCCTCTAACAAGAAAGAACCGATTTAAAAAAAAAAAAATTCAAATTTCTTAATAATTTTTTTTATTAACATCTCCTAAAGTTTTGATTCGCTTTTTAAAAAATTGGAAATGTCTCAACAAAATTCTACAAAGATAATATATCTTAAATTTCAAACCATTCGGTTGGGTAGTTTTTGCGTTGTTATATGCGGACAGACCAAGCGACGACAATAGATGCTACATATTTATATAATTACGAACGCACCTAAAAAAGCACAAAAGAAGCAATTTCGACCACGTGATTTGCAGAATTGCACTTTTTTTCCCCCTGAAGTAGCGTTAAAAGTATCTCGTTAAAAGTTCTCGCTACAAACTACTGATTTTTTGTATCACGCTAGTCGATACACTACAATGTTAAAAATGTAGCTCGCTACACTACAAACTACTGTAAAAAGTAGCGACTGCAGTAGTTTCGCTACTTGTAGCGCGCTACTTCTGACCCCAGATTATATGTTACTGATTATTTAATTTTTCAATTCATTTCATAATTTTTCAATAATTTAAGTTGATGGAAACAGCAGTTTGGTAGTTTTAGTGTAAAATAATATTTGTTTTAAGTGTTGTACCAGCCAATGTATAAGAATGACTTTTTGTAATTTTTTTATAAATTAAATCTAACAGTTATTTTAAACATTTTCATTCGATGGGTTCCAACCATATATTCTTGTAATTGTACATACAAAAACCAAATTTCATTATTTACCATTGTAAAGCAACTGAGTAAATTGTGATCAGAAACACTGGTTACAGACTAAGTCACTAGCTCAGTAGCAAGAGTTCTGTTTTATTCTAAGTCCAGCTTGCATCCAGTAGTGTACATGTAACTCAACCACTTGAATCTCAGCATGCCAGAACACAACTGATAAGAATATTATATGTTAAAAGAAGTTATTTATTTTATAGTTTATGTTGTAGTATATAAACCATGTTAAATTAAATTCAGCTGAAACTTTTATCGTCTCTAGAAGGAAATTTGCCAGAAAATTTATTAAAAAGTATTTTAAGATTTTTAAAACAATTAATAAGGTCTTTTTATATTATTACTAGCTGACTTGCCCGGGCCCGTGATAATAATAATAAAACAACTCAAGTTTTCGATATCAAGTCGAATGACCCAAACCCTGTTGAAATCGAGCCCATAGAACCAAGAAAAGGATGAGCCCCCAGGCAGTGGCATGTGCTCTCCTCCCCCCGTGTATATTTAATGAATTATTTTTAACATTAACATGATATTTAATTTACGGATGAAATCCCCGGCCTCTCTCTAAACTTAACCACATATCTTTAAGAGTAACATGATTTTTAATTTACAGCTGTAGTGAAGTGAGTAAACATAAGTTGATGCCGAAAAAGAAGATTAATATTAAAAAACAAGTTGGAACTTGTACGTCAAACGTGACAAATGAGGTGCATTCGTACTATAACAAGTTTCAGTTAAATTAATTATATCGTCTGTTATTATGATATGATTAATTTCCGTAATAAAATAAGTACATTTTGCATTGCCAACATTTTATCATTTGTTGACATTTACTGAAAATTCCAATGAATGGGAAACTTAAGTCTAGCATTGAAAATTTCAGAACTTGAAATCCATATTTAGACTCTTTTTTTTTCCATTTAATATCTATTTCTCTGGAAACATCTATCTAAAAACTGTCGGTAGCTTATATGATTGCTATAATTAAACAATTTTAGTATACAAATTCGGTTTTTAAATTCAGTAATACGGAAATAATATGACTCCATTTTAAATAGGACGTAATCACCATGGCAACCTAGTGTCATTACCTATCATGTGATATCATATAGATTTTTTATCATCATGATCATTTAATAGAATTGATACATCTTGGTCGCTTGATGATTAATCCTCGGAAGCTGCTATAACAAAGAAGTACCAATTTTTTTAAAATTCAAATTACTTAATAAATATTTTTATTAATATCTTTTAAAGTTTTGATTTGATTTTCATAAAATTTGAAATGATTCAACAAAATTCTGCAAAGATTATATATATATTAAATTTCAAATCATTTGGTTGGGTAGTTTTTGCGCTGTTATATGCGGACGGACCAGACGACGACTATAGGTGCTACCTATTTATATAATTACGAACGCACCTAATGGCAGTAGTTGGGGCTCTAAGGAAATGTTTAGTAGTTTAATAAAGTAACTGGAGTACCCTCGAAATATGTTAATGAAAATTGCAAGAGAATCGGATCCTTTTTTAAAGAATCTACACCAATGGCCCCAAGAAAGAGATTAATATTCAAAATTTGTGGCAGCTGAAGTCCGAGAAATTTTCTTGTGATGCACATAGCTGGAAGTCTTAAGAAAAAAAAGCTAGTGAATCGGATGATTTTTAAGACGAGTTATAATAGGGGGAATTCCCCCAAAAAGAGGGAATTGATAGTTTTGAGCAGGACCCTAAGAGGAAAACATCTTAAAAGATCCTAGTACTTAGCGCTTTAGATCTTTAATTAGTCGAAATTAAGCATAGGGTATAAATTAATCATTAGAATAAAATTTTAAAGAAATGCTTAAAAAGGGGCCCTAGAGCCCCAATAAAAATATGAGTATGGTATAAATTAATCATTAGAATAAAATTTTAAAGAAATGCTTAAAAAGGGGCCCTAGAGCCCCAATAAAAATATGAGTATGGTGACCCAGGGAGAGAAGTCCAAGACTCAACTTCAAAGTTATGCATTGAGTTGGTGACACAATTAGGAAGGAGGGTGGAAAATGTATGGCACACAAAAATTTCAAGGGCCCCAGGCGGCGAGGATCATAACTGGAATGTAGAAATAACTAAATAGAGAAAATGCCCCAAAAACAAAGAATCTCGGATTAAAAAGGGGCCAGTTATTAACATTTTAGGTAACAAAAACTTCAAGAGGCCAGAGTCTTAACTGGAATGTAGTAATAACTAAATTGAGAAAGGAGCCCCAAAAACAAAGATCGGATAAAAAAGGGTCAAGTTATTAAACATTTTTAAAAAATAAAGAGGCTCAGGGGGCCCGAGTCTTGTCCGAGAATTTTTTTTTTGTCATTCATATAGTAGCTGGAAGTCCTAAGAAATTGTTAGAAAAAAAAAAAAAAACTAGTGAATCAGATGATTTTTAAGGGAGCTATTGTAAGGGGTCCAAAAGGGGCCGCTGATAGTTTTGAGCAGGCACCTATGATGAATGGTCCTAACTGGAATGTAGAAATGGGAGAATAACTAAATGGAGAAAAGGCCCCAAAAACAAAGATCGGATCAAAAGGGGACAAGGTATTAACAATTTAAGGAACAAAAAATTCAAGGGACCCAGATCTTCGAAATTTTTTTTTTTTTGGTGTAGTAGCTGAAAGTACTAAGAAGTGTTAGAAAAAAAAGCTTGTGAATTGGATAATTTTTAAGTGAACTATAGTAGGGGTCCAAAAGGGGCTAGCTGATAGTTTTGAGCAGGGCCCTAAGATGAAGGGTCTCTAATTGGAAAATAGAAATGGGAGAATAACTAATTGGAAAAAAGGACCCAAAAACTAAGAAAATCGGATTAAAGGTGGCAAATTATTAACAGTTTAGGATTCAAAAACTTCAACAGGCCGCAGGATCTTAACTTAAACATAGAAATGTGGAAAAAACTAAATGGAGAAAGGGCCCCAAAAATGAAGAGGATTGGACAAAAATTGGGCAAGTTATTAGCAATTTATAGCAAAAACCTTAAAGGGGCCCCAGGTCTCAAAAAATTAAAAAACCGAACCTCAGGTGCATGAGAACCTGCTTTGGACTATCAGTACCCACATTTTCACACTTCTACATTTCGCTAGTCATCGCACACAGACAAACAACTTTCTTTTATTAGTATAGATTAGTAAATGAACTTTTAACTATGGATAATTACAAATTATGAGATAATCTAAAAAAATAAATAAAATCAAAGCAGCTTTTTATATTTAAAAAAATATATTTTTAAAAACTTGTTTTAAAATCTTAATTTGAAATTTAAGAAAAAACTTTTAAATAATATTCATTATGTTGCATATCATTTAAAGTTCAGAAAACAAGCTTTAAAAATTATACTAAAACAGTTTCTTTAGCCCAACTGAATTACTTGCAACAATAAGATAAAGAAAATCATCTATTAACCAATTTTGAAATAAATTTTTACCCTGTAACATCAGGCATCTAGTTTCTAAATTTTTAAATATGCTATGATACTATTAAGTATCCCAAATTTCATTGAAGTATTAAGAAGTTAGGTTGTCTGTGTCAGAGTAACAAACAGAGTTAGGTTGCAGAGTTAAGTTGTGTGTTAGGTTGGAAGTGTTGATTTGATGCGGAATGATTCAGTAGTTTGTTTACCAAGATACATAGATTTATTTATTTGCTTCATAGCTACGAAACCTTCCTCACAATCCCCCCCCCCCCCCCCAATCAAACGAAAAATTCATTTTGTGAACTTTACAATGAAAAAAGATTTTTCTTTCATTAATACTTACATGTACATATAAGTTATATAGATGTGTACAATTAAATATTTGAAATTAGTACAGTAGCTTGCATTTTAATTTAAAACTCAGCATTCCATGATTGTCCAAAAATGAAACTTTCAGATATAACAGAAAATAAGTATAATAGTAACATATATATATATTAATTAAATATCCAATTTTGAGATCTAAAAGGTCAAAATGTTTGAACTCGAAATTAAAAATTCACGATTTTTATCCATTTTTGAAGCTAATAATTTCCAAAACCAAGAGAGATAATGACTTATCTCGGAGCAATGATCCTAACAATTGAGCTTAATATCATAAAATTCTGAGATGGTCAGGTAAAAAATATCACTTTTTTGTGTTGATTCGACATGGAATGACACTGTACGAATTGCGAATAAACTTAAGGTTTTACATTATTAAATCCGAGTGTTGATACACATTACTGCAGTAGTGTAGCTGAGGGGGGGGGGGGGGGGGAATTAAGATAGGTTTTTAACCAAAATTATTTCACATATTTTTACCCTTTAATTTTTTTTTTTTTTTTTGTGTAAATGTTTTCTTTAGTAAAATATTTTATTATATCCTAATAATGTAAGAAATAGATTCTGTAAATGTTTCTAGGAGTAGGGATGGCTTAAATACTTTGCACCTTATATGATTGCGCACTTGAGAAGAAGAAGTGCAAAATGATTAAATGGGGTGGGGGGTGGTTGCCCAATTGAGAAACACTATAAACTGGAATTATCTCACTTAGTTTGTCAATAAATAAGAATTGTTGACCCCTTTTCTGTGTGTGTGAATGCTTTGAAGAAATTCAGCAAATAAGTGGGGAATGGAAAAATTCATGAGTGCCACTCGCAGATGGAGGCTCCTCACTGCCTAGCCTCCAGCTTATGAAACAAAGGGATCTGCAGGCGACACATTTCTGATAAAAGAACATTTCATTATTTCTCTATTGGTTTACACACTAATTTTTGTGTTCTTAGCAGTGTTCGAAATTAGCAGTCGTTAGTCGTCAAATGTAACCACATTATAGCATTTGATGACTGCAAAACTATTCCCGGGCATCATAAATTCTAATGTGAGACAGTTTGACAGCGATTTTTAGCAGAGTGTACAAATCCAAATGAATATATTAATTTATGCAAACTTCTAAACTTTATATTGAACCTGCCATTTAGCACTGCTGAATGTGAAAATGGATTTAGTCAGTTTAATTTAATAAAAAATTATACACATAACCGTTTATCCACTGATATTGTTAATGATTTATTAACGATAAAACTGTATAGACCCACTTTAGCAGATTTTTGTCCAGATAAAGCTATAAATCCCTGTGAAATGATGTAGCTGAAGGACGGTCAGACATCCTGATTTTACTAACTTTATTAAAATTAGTAGATATTGTTTGACTCATCTTTGCAATCTATATGCAGTCAAGCATTGTTAGCATTAAATCGCTTAATGTGAATTTTTGCTTAACATGAATTGATAATGCAGTCCCAACAGATAAGATGGTACTATTATTTTAACGGTTAACACACACACACACAAAAAAATATATATGGTCTTTTAGATTTCATGTTAACAATATTCATCTGTAATTATATTATATGTACAGTGGAACTTCCTTTTAACGAAGTTTTCTACTTAATGAAATTTTCTGCAGAACTTTGACTTTGAACACCATTAGCATATAAATTAATCTCCATATTACGAAAAATATATTCTATATAACGAAGTTTATTCCACTTTTGTACTTGTACAGAATTCAAACTAAGAGGTTGCTGTTGCGATGGATATGCGAATTTATTTCAGCAGATTGTAAGAAAATGAACACATTTAAATAATTTCCATTCTTTTTGGTGCTAAATAAAACAATTTTTTTTCATACTAATAAAAACACTTGTTACCATTACTCTCCTACACCGAGACTCCAGCGCTGACAGTTGGGGGAAATCAAAATCCCCTTTTTACCTTCAATGATATAGAAGATGCTGTGATGCAATGGCGTCAGATGCATTGAAGCAAAAAATATCAATTAGAGTCAGGCAGTTACCATTCTGACCTTTTATTGCTAATAGACAATAGCTTTGTACATCCACAAGAATGTGCTTCAAAATACAAATCAAAGAACATCAAAGTTATTTGTGTTCCTGCCAATACAACTCCTAAACTTCAGCCATTAGTCTAAGGAATAATAAAAAATCTTGAAGTACAGTATCGAAAAAGACAATGTAGTGAACAAATTAGTTTGAGAACCATAAGTTTGAGATACCATGTCTGTATCAGAGCTGATGAAAGCTTGAGCCAAAGCATGGCAATGTGACGTGATTTCATTGACCGTACACATTGTTCTGTAAAAGACGGCTTCATAATTGAAACTGAATCAAACACCTGTTTGTCATGTTTGAAGGAAAAGTTTCAGGAATTTAAGTTGATTTCTATTTAACGAATTTTCTTCATAATGAAGTTTTTAAGCGTAACAATGAGACTTCGTTATATGGAAGTTTCACGGTATAATTTTTTTTTACTAAATTTAAGTGCAACTATCAACAATGGATAAAATTTTGTTATGTTTAATTTTGCTTAACATGGTTAAGTGCATTTTTCTATTAATTTGAAAATGTAGAATAATTAAAAAGGCTTTATCAGTTTTACAGTTGCTTCAATTATTATAATATTGTAGATTATGAACTTCAATAATTTAAATAAAAACAAAATATTCATGATTTTCTATAAAGTAGCATATAATGATACAATTATGTGAATTTTAGAAATTGCAACTAGAAATTTTTATTTGATGCCTAAGATATTTACTTCACACCTACCTTTCATTTCCCAATTTCTATCACTGTTCTTAGGATTCCATATGAATAATTTCGTGTAATAGACGGCTTCTGTGAGCCAGTGCAAAATTGATTTAGCTATAGAAGAAACTGTTAAATAAAGATATTATTCCTTCTTTATTGGAAATTTTAATTTTCCATCAAAGTGGTATTAAGAAAAGCCAAATAATAAAATATGTGGGTGACCTTTTCCTAAATTTTCTCTTCTTAAAACGTACAAAAAACCAAAGCGGGACTTTTCAGTTTTCCTAGAACAACTAGTACAAATGGCTGTATGGAAATACAGAAAAATAAAAATGATTATGTTGGCCTTGTGTGTATATATAGTGTGCGATCTTTAGAAGGATTTGACTATTTAAAAAATCTTCCGCGAGCGTTATTAAGGCATGCAGCATCCAAAGATCATTTAAATGCTCATTTAGCCTTGAACAGAGAAAAATGTTCAAAGTATCTGAACTATTAAATGAACATTGAAAATTTCAGAAAACTAAATACAGTGAACGAAGAAGTAAAAAAGAATAGGGAAATATTTAAGTATTTTTATTAAGAAACATTTTTATATTTTCTATGTATTTAAAAATCAATGTATTCGTGCATTTTTTTAGATGTTTTTTAAATCATTTTAAAAACAGAAAAATGTCAAAAAAAAAAAAAAATCTTGAACTGAGAAAATTAATTTAAAGATTACAACTCTGAATCTTTTAAAGGGAAATTGATTCAGTAAAAAAGTCTTTCTCACCTACTTATAATCATCGGATCTTTAGGTATTTATAATCATTAGTTCATTCTCCAAAATATACCAAGATGTTTAATTTTATTTCTAAACAAAACTAGTCGTTGGGGGCCACCGTAATACTTACCCATCATGGATATGCATAATGTAAAATATTAAAATAAAAATGTGTAAACTACTTATAAAATGCATTGCAATTCAAATAAAATCGTGGCTTGATGACGTCACAAACTTTAAAGGCTCGATTACTGAATTGCTTGAAAGAGGTTTTTCCTTATAACTCCAAAAATAATAATCCTATTAACTAGCGGTTTATTGCATCTGATTAAGCGTCAAATTTCCAATTAAAATATATCTTTGAAGTGAAATTTGGATGAAATACAGGGTCATGAAAAATCGAAGAGTGTGGAAAATAGGATTCCAAATATCTCGGCAACTAATTATCCGATCGACTTCATGCTTTATTCAAAATTTATGTTTTTTTATTGTCTTTTATATTCATTTCTTAAAATAAACAATTTCGAAAATTTTTATATACCTTTCATCAGAACGAATATTTCGAGAGTCCGAAAAAAATTGTTCCGGTTAATCGAGGTTATTGAAATGAAATAGGCTTCTTCCCATTATTACATACTAAGTACCTACAAAATTGCAAGTCTCTATCTCAATTTTTTCGGGAGATAGAGCGTTTACAGACACACAGACGGACGGCAAAATTTTTTTTCTAAAAATATGTTTTTCGGAATCTCCAGTGTCTGAAACGTGTAAATCCGTCAAAAAAAAATTTCGATTTTCAAAACGATTACAAGACTTACCCTATACTACGTATGATGGGTAAGTAAAATTGGAAAATTTATATTTTCATCATTTTTTGTAAAGAAGTTTATATTTGAAAGGTCGATTTTTTTTTTGTTCTATCATTTGAATGACAGTGTTGTTTTCATAGGTAATCGGTCTTCTAATGCAAATTAATAAGAATAAATTTTTTAAATCACACTTTTATAAGCATTCCATGTTTATCTTAAAATTCACACTTTATTGCATGACTGCAACTCACCTAATTTTTAAAAAATTCTGTTACAATATGTTATGTTGGTATGGATCCTGATAATTGAAAATGGAACAGATGTGTTACACTCACGCACCGATATTTGGCGACTTTTTGATTGGCAATACTTACAAGACGACTCTAAGCCAATAACCTAATACAATAGCCAGGTTACCATTAAAGGAAAAAATCCCCAAAATTTGGCGACTTTTTTCCTTTTTATAACGGATTTTTAAAAAAAATGGTGCGTGAGTGTAAGACATCATAGCCTTGAAAATTCACAGTTGATTTAGGCTTGGCAGAAAGTGCAAAGTGGGGATTTTTTTACTTTTAATGTTTAGTGTGTTTCTTTCCAAAATATGCATCAGAAAAAAGTATTATTTAAACTATCTATTAAGGATTTCTAAACTGTTTTTCAACGTATAGTCATAATTTATTTAATATTGATTTAATGGTAAAAGTATTTAAATTATTACACTTTATTTTTTATTTATATTTTCTACGTTTTAATGCTTAAAATATTTCTTCTTTGCATTTTCTCAGCCATCTGGGATATTTTGGCAAGCTTGGTTTGGTGCATAATTAACTCCATTGCTTTTGTAACTCGTAACAATCGTAACCATATTATTTGGTGGTGTATCGCCTGTGGACGGCTAACTGAAAAATACCTTAAAATTACTTTATTAATTTATATAAATAAGTTCTAAAAATATTAAAATGCTGTTTTGTTATCGGAAACATACTCTTGCACATAATTTTTATCATTCTAGCCTATAAGGAATGAGTGAAAAATCAATTAGAAAACTCCACCTTTACATACAAAAACAAAGTTAAATAAAAGAGTAATAAATAAAATTTAATTCATGTCTTATGAATGAAATCGTTATTGAGTAAAGGCACAAGTAGGGGAAGATAGGGATAGTTGAGCCACTTTTTAAATTTAAATTTTTTATACAACAAAATAAAATATAGTTGAATTTTTTTTTTTCAACTGAAAACTATTTTTAATTAATTTTGAACTATTTTTCTTTGTCTAATAAATTTTTACTTTTTCTTTAACCTAGTGGCTCAAGTATCTACATGAGCCATGGTGAAGGGATACTTGAGCCAATACTAAAAAATACCAACAAAAATAATATCTTTTCTTTTTATTGTTTTATAAATGTTTTACATAGGGATAAATTAAGATACACTAAGTCCTTAAAAACCAGCTGTGAAAACAAAACTAGTAACACAATCATTTTTTGTAGTGATAATTGGTGGTCGAAGGTTGGTTGATTTATGATGGCCGATTATCTACACGAGGGATATAGGCCCTAAGGGATCCTAACGCGTATTTGTGGCAAGGTTCGAAGAAAACAACGGAAAACTCCAAACGGTTAGGTCGACAGGCGAGATGGTGGTCGAAGGATCATTTCAACTTGGGTTTCATCGATGATAGCAACATCCTTAGTTGGTGGCCATTTAAATTTGGAATCAGCAATTCTTTGAGCAAATTTCAACTTCAATCTATCTTCTGAAATATTAAGTACTTGCCCAACAAATCTTTTCACAGTTTTCTTTCCTGTATATTTTATCAGCAACCAATCATCAATAGTGGGTTTTGTGTTGATATCATCACTATCATTGTCTGTATTTTCACCTGATATTGTTGAACTCATGCTTTTAATCGAGTAGCTGTCAGAATCTGAACCAAATGTATCGTGCCACTCTTTCAAGCACTTTTTTAATTTCACTGGAATGTTGGGGACAATGGAAGCCATTTCTGTAGTAAAAAAAAAAGTTACAGTAACAGAGGTTACAATTTCAGCATACAATATTTAATCTTAAAATATTACATTAAAAAATAAATATTTTAATATTTTGGGCCTAACTAGTTAAAATATTAGAGATTATAACCAGTAAAACCAGTTAAAAAAGTGATTTAATATTAGTTAAAAAGTTAAATTGAAAACTGCACCTACATTTATCTAGACAGAATATTTTGTTAGTCGAAATGAAAAAAAAAAATGGATATTTTCATTAAAAAAATATACATTTTTAAACATATGTTTTCAAATCAAGTCCTTATTAATTACTTTTTAATGGAAGAAAAAATAAAGAGTTCTCCATTTTACCCAGAAAAAAAATCTATTTGTGAACATGAAAAGGACGTAATTTTTTTGTCTCACACATTTGTCTAATTTCCTAGTAGGGATGGTTGAGCCATGGCTCATGTATCCCCAATTTCAGTGGCACAAGTATCCCCATTACCACCATTTTTGTTTATCAGACTTTTGCTAAGTAATGCATGCAGCTATTTGAATTATTTTAGATTCAAAATACAACTGAAATTATACTTATTAAATCTTTCTATATTGTTGCAACTTAAAACAAAACTTTGATTACAAAAAAATATAAAAAACACTCACCTAAATATTTACTTCAGATAGGGAAAAAGCAACTATTAATCACTATACTTTCAAAATGGTACAAAGGTATGTGATCTTTTTTTTTACATGTGCTATAAATATGTTAACATGTTGCCAATTTTAGAAAGAAAAATTAACCTTCTGTAGAGAAAATAAGGGTGGCTCAAGTATCCCCACTCTCCCCTATAATAGATGAATTCCAAAGGTAAAGATAACGCAGAACAGCTTTGTGATTAGCCTGCTGTCCGCCATCTTATTTTTTAAATCAAAACATTTGTTTCTCATTTCCAAAATAATTTTCCTCCATATTTACTTATTATAAACACATTATTTAATTTTATTGACTAATTTATTTATATTTAATAATAAAAGTTAAAATCTTTAACTTTATTATGCCAGAAACAAAACAAATGTTTTGATTTATCGTCTGCAGTCAGCCATCTCATTTTTTAAATCAAAACATTTTAACTTATTATTAAATATAAATAAATTAGTCAATAAAAATTCATAACGTGTTTATAATAAATAAATATGGATGAAAATTATTTTGGAAATGAGAAACAAAACAAATGTTTTGATTTAAAAAAACAAGATGGTAGACAGCAGGATAATCCTAAAACTTAGCCGCAAAATTTTATAAAAATAAATAAAAATTCATTAAAGCCATCAGAAAAACGGGCAGACCATATACCAAACTTTTGGAAGTTTATTATCAAATCAAATTCCTCTCCCATTGTATCCAGGATTTGTTATAAATCAGACATGCTATTGCAGAGATCATCAGCATACATTTTATGTCTAAGCCGCAGTATCGTAAGTTTCGAGGATGTAACCGAAGTTAGGCTGCTACTTTTAAACAACAAGCTCATAAAGTTTGTAAATAGTTTATATTTTTTTAAATCAGGATTAACCATCATGATCAAAAGAAAGTAAAAGAGAAATTTCATCTAAATGGACAAAGATGTATCTGTTTCTTTCTTTGGGCTAATCAAAGTAAAAATTAGTATGGTAAATAAAATTATTTACAGTAATTAAAATTTGCAAACAAGGTGCACCCTTGTAAATTTTTAAGATGCAGTTTTTATTTATACAGTCGGACCTCAATATCTCGAAAAAAAATCCCTGACGGCTCGGCCTACAGGCAGATTTCGAAGACGCAGACCGTGGGGCTCCTGTTTGTTGGGAATTGCGGAAGAAATGACCTTTTTGCCATGATGCGGTAGTTGGAACCGCCTACTTCGAAACCTAACTCGTTTGCCGGCGGAGCCAGCAGGGATTTTTTTTTTGCTATAAGAGTTGGTCCTATAAAAAACTTGTCAATATAAAAGTTTTAGATAATATTAAGAGGATTTATAATAAATTTAAGCGGATTTGAAATCTTGGGAATTGACGAAGTTATGAATTTTTTCTTCTAAAACACCCCCTTTTTCCCCCCCTTGGGACCATTTTTAATTATATCAAAAATCTGTCATACATACATTTTCGGCCCTTCTCCTAGAAGTAATAATAACTTTAAACGGATTCGATACGTATCATAATTAAGAAATTATGGGTTTTTTTCTGTTTTCACAAAAAGCCCCCCCCCACCCTCCCCCCCTTGGTACGATTTTGCCCATTAACCCCTTGGGGACGAGCGACACGAATACGTGACGCATAAGATGCTCAGAATCCTCAATTATTCCCACCAGTTATTTTTTATTATAAGGTTTTCCTTATCTAATCATAGCATTTTTGCAATTCAATTCGGTGAAAATTTCTCTTTTGACAAATCGTTGGTAACAGATTAAAAAATTCTGTAAAGGACGCTCGTCGCGAAGGGGTTAACGAACTTGACCGAGATTTTATGCCCCTTGATTTTATGTATCAGTTTTGAAGAGATCTGTGCAGAATTATTGCAGTTATCGTGTCCATAAAAAAGTGACATACATATATATATATATATACAGGGTCATTCATAATTCCCTCCGGGGTTTCGAAACGTTATAGTAAAAAAACGAAGACGAATATGAAAAAAAGAAACATATGAAATTATTCCGAAACTATTCAAGTTTTACTTACATACATTACAGGTGTTCTATGTGTGAACCCTTGGTCACACGGCATACATCCATGCGATAGTCCAGTTCCTGCCATACTCTGTTTCTTTAAATCTGAATCAGTTGTGTCAGTTCAACGGGCCTTTCGTAATAAATATCGAAAACAGGGACCAACTGACAAAACAATTCATGTGTGGTACCGGAAATTTAAAGAAACGGAGTATGGCAGGAACTGGACTATCGCATGGATGTATGCCGTGTGACCAAGGGTTCACACCTGTAATGTATGTAAGTAAAACTTGAATAGTTTCGGAATAATTTCATATATTTCTTTTTTTCATATTCGTCTTCGTTTTTTTACTATAACGTTTCGAAACCCCGGAGGGAATTATGAATGACCCTGTATATAAAGTTTTGAACTGGGGGTGTTTTTGGGTTCTGGGAGTCATGATCAGCGTAGATCTGCAAAAATTTTTCAAAAATTCCAACTTAGGTGAGAATGTAATAGGTAGTATTTCTTACGAAATCTACCTAAAAATAAATTCCCCTGCATTTTTCCCACGTATTTTATTTAGTTATCTCGAAATATATTTTTCAAAACCCTTGATATACCAAAATTTTTTCCACAGAAATTAATTTTATTTTTTACCTTTGACTAATATCTGCTGCAGAAACAGTTTGATCTAGATGCCGGTTTCACATTCTTTTATCCCTTTTGTTGATACAAAGGAGTTAAAAGATGAGAATGGAAGGCTTTATAAACCGCAACTAACAAAACTACACTGGAAAGTATGCTGAAAGAAGCGATCCAGTCACACGCTTGCTGCATTGCATTCGCCAAATTATTTTGTGGTAAACATAAAATAACACCAAAGGATGGGGAGGATATTTCCTCGCGCCATTCATCTGTTTTGAAACAAGTTACTTTTTTGACGATAAGGGGTTTGTTTGTTTCTTTATTTCTTAAGCGATCAGCAAACACGTGTTCCTAAACATTCGTAGATTCATTTATCCAATTTCTGGAAAATGGCTGGTGAAAAGCATAAATTAAACGTGCTATCGATTGAAGATAAAATTAAAATCTTTTGTGGATATGAAAACAAGCTAAAAAAGAAAATCGAAATTGCTGCTTATTTTAAAATCCCTTGCAGCACTCAACTCAACAATAATAAAAAACCGTGAAACAATCGAAAAAAATTATGAGGGTGGAAATAGGGAAATAAAAAAAGAAAATTTGGAATTCAGCCTATCTTGAAGTTGAAGAATGTATTCGGAAATGGTTTGTTCAATGCTGTGATCAAAACATTCCTTTGAGTGGATTGACGTTACAGCAAAAAGCAAAGGATTTTGCAAAAGAACTCGATGTGAACAGTGAATTTAAAGCAAGAAACGGTTGGCTGGAAAATTTCAAAAAAAGGCATAACATTGTTTTTCGGAAACTTTGCAGTGAAAGTGCATCGGTTGATGTAACTACCTGTGAAGAGTGGCTTACAGAACTTTCTTCTCTTTTAAAAGGACTACAAAGCAGATGATATTTTCAACGCAAACGAAACTGGATTATTCTACCAATGTTTGCCCAACAAAACAGCTGTGTTTAAAGATGAAGAATGGCGAGGTGACAAACAGAGTAAGCTTCGTATAACTGTGCTTTTGGCAGCAAATCAAAGCGGTAAAGAAAGCCTTCCTCCCCTTATGATAGGACGAACTAAAAAACCGAGGTGCTTTGCTAAAATTAAGTCATTTCCAATGCTCTACGGGTCAAATATAAAAGCTTGGATGACAAGCGCAATTTTTGCTGATTGGCTCATAGAAATTGATTAAAAAACTGGCTAAAAGTAAGACGCATTCTCCTCTTCATAGACAATTGTAAAGCTCATTCTAATCTTATGACGTTAAAAAATATCACTGTTAAATTTTTGCCGCCAAACATGACTTCAAAGTTACTACCACTCGACCAGGGGATAATCCGTAGCTTCAAGGTTGGTTATCGAGCGCAAATTGTGAGAAGACTCCTGGATAACATCAGTGAAGGTAAACCTTGTAACACACCTATCAACATCTCACAGGCAATGCGAATGGCTGACTATGCATGGAGAAATGTTACAGAAACAATAAGAAATTGTTTCGTCAAAGCAGGATTTTTAGAAAATGTAAATTCCAGTGAAACAGAGGAAGTTGATTCCATTAAGCAAGCAACTGAAGAGGGAGAACTAATTCTAGAACAGTGGGAATCAATACAAAAGGCATATCACACTAAAATTTCATTCGAAGAATTTTTTAATGTAGGCAATGAGCTTGAAGCGTATGGCATGATGACAGATGAAGAGATGGTTTCAAGCATTAATGCAGACGTTTCTGATGAAGAAATCTAAGAACTATGCGATCAACAAGAGCACGAAAAAATTACCGTGAAGGAAGCCGAGAAAGCAGTTGACCTGATGCGGAGATTTCTCGAAACAAACGAAAATATTTGAACAGAAGCGTTTGGTGCCATTGCTATATTAGAGAAAACTGTGCAATTGCAAAAAGATTCTGTGAGATGACAAACTTCAATTAACGATTTTTTCTTCAGAAAAAACAATGTGGTACACAGTGGACCACTTTTTCAGTTAATTTTTTTTTTCTATTTAACGGACAAACCGATATGAGTAAAAATATTTTTCAATATTCCTTAAACCTTTATACATTCATCATAATTTTCTCAGAACATACATTTCAAAACATTTTTCAAAAAAAAAAAAAAAATATGCATTTGTAAAGTGGACCAGTGTACCCCAGAAGTGGGGCACATTGGTCCACCCACCGGGGTACAGTGGACCGCTATTAGGTATTATCTGAAATACAATATAAATCAATTTCTCATTAATCTAATTCTTTATTTCCCCTTTACCCCCAAAGTAACATAGTAATATAAATTTACAAGGTAACATTTTGAAACAAAAACAAAAAAATTATATATTTTGAAAATAATAACAGGAACAATCTCAATTTAGTTGAAGCTATTACTTAAGTACAAAAAAATCAGTGCACATTAAAATTTGCAAATGAAATTCCAAAATACTTATGAGTAAGATTGAGCCAAGAATTTTCATGAAACACATTTGGGTCTAGGAGCAACATTATGAAATCATTGACATCGATAACAGATTCATCTACAGTTTCGGGAAAAATAAACTGATTTCCATTCAATTTGCATCTCATAAATCTCACTTGAATAGAATTAACACCAATTACACTACAGTTATATTTATTAAAGGCGGTAAATACAAAACAAAATGTTACTTACTATATGTTAAAGTAAATTATTTTTTTTTTGTCCAAGTTATTTTACAGTTAAATAACTACTTTAAAACAATATTTATTTATAGAAAATAAGCAATTATTAAATATTTTGAACATTCTGCATTACAGGAGCAGAGTTCATTGTGGACCACTGTGCTCCACTGTGCCCCATATTGAAGTTCAATAAATAATAATATTAATATTGTTTATAGCTTTCTTTTAAACATATTAACTTTAAAGTTAAATAAAAACAAGTATCTTAGCTTTGCAAAAATGCTGTTTTATCTTATTTATCTACAACCTTTAATTACTAAAAAAATAAAAATATGATGATGAAAAATTTTACTTTTAAGAAGCTCAAAACAACCAATCAGGATAAAATAGTTTAATCTGAGCTTAACATATTTTCTGAAGGCTATAAATAATCAGTACAGTGCTGTTGTTTATTAGGATAGAACAGAAGCTTAAAAAAAATTTAAATAAATAAAATATTAGGGGGTGGTCCACTGTGCCCATAGGTCCAGTGTGTACCGGTCTCCCCTATTTCTTGATGAATTGGATATTGTATTTAATCAAAACAGATATGTGTATAACACGATTTTGAAATTATATTAAAACGCAGAAAATAGTAATTTTTAATTATTAGTAGATTGTACATATAGTTTTTAATGAATCTTATTTTTTACAGCAGAACACAATTTCTAAGATTGAGATTTTTTAATTTTGTCAAAACCTTGATAACTCGAAAGCTCTATATCTCGAATTTTTTTCTCTTCTCCAGAGATTTGAGATATCAAGGTTATACTGTATTATTAAAGTTTTATGATTTAATCAAGCAAAAACATAATTCTTGAGATAAAACTTTTAATTAAAAATCTTTAAGGAAATTTTTAAAATCACACCTTTCCTACAATTTTTAACTTTTCACATTTCTTTTTCATACTTTCCTTACAAATCTACTCTTTAACTGTAAGCGCCACATTTTCAAAAAGTTAAAATGTCATGACAAATTTTAAAATACAATAAAAATGACTTTTTACTTAAATTTTTTGTTTTTAGAAAATAAACTAATTATACTTCTAAAAATATTTTCAATTCTATGAAATGCACTTTAAAAGACTGTCAAGAAAACAACTAGTCACTTGAAAAATATTTGCTGAAGTTTTATCACTTAGGACTTAAAGAGGGTGGTAATCGCAGCTATCGGTACAGTAAAATTGTCCGTTAAACTAATGCGAAGGTGCCATTGAAATAATTATTTATTGTGAATGCATTTGAAAGTGGCTATTCAAATTTGGATAATTTTTACCTTGTTGTATAAACACAGAACACTGATGTCACATGAAATCTGAAATTGTGCATAATCATTATGAACTAATTAAAAATACATGTAATGGAATGGGCTTGCACGGGATTCTCCTGAAGCGAGAAGTTATCTTTTCTCCACCAGATGGCGTATTAGAGCGCTTGAATTGCCAATATGGAACTCCTGGAAAATTCCAAAGTGTCCACACCTTGTAAATGAAACATAAATTAAACCAGATTGTGGAATCGGGTTTAATTTAGGAGTTTTAGCAAATGTGGTTTCTTGCAAATTTACTTTCATTGTTGCCCTCTCATACGCTTAAAACTACACAGTCACATCTGCTATCGTCAAATTCGTGTCAAGCTTGGTTATATTTGGCAGAATAGCTTGGTGATAACAGCAGGTTACCATAAATGAAGCCAACTTGGCAATAACTAAGTTTTCGAAATTTCTATTGAAATAAAGTATTGACGATAACTAGGAATCTTCTATAATCAGGTTCCATGCATTTTAGCTTCATGTGTTAGCTGAATTCTTAAAAAACAAGGAAGAAGGAAGCTACCTATTGCTCCCGGCACAAGCCGGAAGGACTTTTTTTTTAGTCTTGAAAAAAAAGATGTAGCTATGTTTTTTTATTTAGGGGGTATGAGGGCAAAATTTCTTCCTGCCCCGGGCACAAAAAAAAGCATAGATATGCCACGGCACTAATGAATAGCATTGCACTAAAAGAAATTCAAGAGAATGTGTGCATCTGTAAAATCAGGACTTTAGGCATAAAGAGCAGTTGTTCCACTTAACAAGTGTCTTGAAACCCCTGGTAACACTACTCCCCCCTCTTTATACTTAACAGGGAAGTGTCTTATAATAAACCTACATACAAAATTTGAAGCAAATTGGATAAGTCTGCATCTGAATGAAAAACCCATTTATCTAAATTAAGGGGGGGGGGGGGATTAGCCCCCTTTTATACTTAACCAATGAACATCCAAATCTAATCAGGGAAGCACCTTATCACAGTGAACCTATATACAAAATGTGAAGCAAATTGGATAATTCTGCATGAAACACTCGTATCTAAAACAAATCTCAATCAATCCAATTTCTCCTTTTATATTTAACCAATGAACCCCAAAAACCAATATGGGTAGCACCTTATCACAATGAACCTATAAACAAAATTTGAAGCGAAGTGGATATTTCTATCAAGAGTTATTGTGTTACGTACATACAGAATCGGTGGGCACATTAGCTCTTAGGCCAGGGCATGAAATTTCAGTTTAAAAGGTACTAGCCAGACTAAAATTTTTGCTCGCCAATATTTTACATTCATTCAGACAGTAACATCGGCCACCACACCTGCCCAGAAAATGAACTATTTATGACAAACTGAATTTAAATTGACCGTTGTAAGCTGTCTGTTAAATCCAGAATATTTTACATTCATAAAAAATATGAAAATTTTTTTAAATGTTAAAAATTAGGGAGAAAGCAAATAATTTTTACCATGTTTCAAGCAGCTGATTTCAATCTGATTCACTTCATGCAGGAGTGAAGAGCAATCAGATACGACCTCGGAAGCGAAAAAAGTAGCCTTGGCATTTGCGCGGTGCAAAAGCGGGGGAAGATTTGAGATTTTATGCTTTTAATGGTTAAGAAGTGCAACTCCCCCCCCCCCCCCCCGAAGAACTGTACAACATCCACCACCAGAGCCACTGAAATCCTTCTTGGAGAAAAGTTTCAGAATTCAACACTGGGCTTTTGATAGCCTGTGAGCTAAAAAAGCTTTGCAAAAATTCCCAAAAATTCACCAATATTGGAAGAAAAAAAAAAGTTAGCTAAGCAGTATCAGCTGATCAGGTATTTACCAATATTGCCGTGCTACCTGGGTATTTTCTAATTCCTTTTCACATCTGCTCACTTAATCTAAGGTGGTCTGGGATTAACCTTTGCAAAAGTAACTTTTGGACAAATTAGAACAGATGCAAGGGAGAAGAAAGTCTAACATTGCTTTAAATTATTTTAAGAAATGGTCTAAAAAATTAATTAATTCAGTCTTAGTTAAACAGGGTTTAATTATTTTAAACCCAAGCCCTTTACATTTCTGTTGACAAATAAAATTATACCATAACCTCTGCTAATATTATTTATACATTTTGTATTACAATGTTTTAAATATATAACGATAACCATAAATAAATTCAACATATTACAATATAATTTCAAGATACTGTAATTTTATTGATAGAAGCTACAAAATTTTTATTTTTGTAAGCACATGACTTCAGATTTTTACATGATCCAAAACAACCTTTAGTTTACAGTAAGTATAAATAGTGGGGGATTGGGTAGCAAAAAAGAAAAATAATGTAAATCTTTAATAAGTGAAAAAAAAATTCTTTTAAAGTTTGTGGATAGATATAAATAAAATTCTGTTCCATCGGAATTTTTAGATTAACATCTTCAAGTTAGGTAGCGTTTGAATTGCAAAAACTAATATTTAAGCGAAACCTGCTTTTTGGCATTTTTCTTTGGCACAGTAATAACTTTTTGAACCCGCTTTTGAAGACTGCAGAGGAAAAGCATCTAAGGTGTCCGCAGTAAAACCACAGTTAGCACATGAGATGGAAAATTTTTCCGGATTTTTCAGCACTTCAAAGTTATATTTCGTACCAAAGGTAACGTAATTAGGGGTATCAAAATCGTCTTTACATTTCTTGCAATCCTGCCAGCTGCCTTCATGATTTTCTGCAAAGTGATGAGAACACAGCGTGTAGCGGTCATGATTTCGATAACAACTATTTCTGGCATATGAAAACATAACATAAGTGTCTGTATCATCACAAATCCAATTATTACAGCAAGGTGTTTTCGTTAACTTTTTTTTTTTGCCACACAATCCGCATTTGGGTTTATTTTCAGCCATAATGATTTTCACAGTTTAGTACAAAACTTTTCTAGATAAAAAACGAGTCGCTTATATTCTTAAAAAGAACAATAATGTTTCCACCGATCCACTCCACGTAAAAAAAATGGCGGGAAACTTTAAATAGAATTTGGAGTTGAGTTTAGTTGTTTATAAGGAAAAGGCAACTGACGTCACTGTTGGTAAAATTACTGTAAACGCGTTTGAAAATGTTAGATATTAAAATTCGAATAATTTGTACCTTGTCATATAAACACAGAACACTAATATCACATGAAATCTCAAAAATACATATAATGCAATGGGCTCGATCGATGCTCTTGTTTTTAAAAAAGCGATAAATTTATCTGTTTGCAAAAAAAGATCAAAGATACTGTTCAAAACATAACTGTAACTCATTTTTAAATCAATGAACAACTAAACTCAACTCCAATTTTATTGACAATTTCCCGCCAAATCCAATTGTTTAACGTTGAGTCGGAGTGTACATAATGGTACCATGGTGATGTGATTGATACTGATAACTTGATTCCTTTTAAGAATATTTAAACGACCCATCTAGAAAAGTTATATTTTAAAACTGTGGAATTTGTTATGGCTGAAAATAAACCCAAATGCGGACTGTGTGGTAGAAAGAAAAGGTTAACGAAAACGCCTTGCTGTAATAATTGGATTTGCGATGATGCACACAAATATGTTCCTTTTTCATTCGCAAGGAATAGTTGTTATCGAAATCATGACCGCTACACCCTATGTTCTTATCACTTTATTGAAAGTCACGAAGGCAGCTGGCAAGACTGCAAAAAATGTAAAGACGAATTTGATACTATTGATTACAATGACTTTGCTACGGAATATAACTTTGAAGTGTTGAAAAATCCCGCAAAAATTTCTGTTTCATGTGCTAACTGTGGTGTTACTGCAGATACATTAGATGCTTTTCCTCTGCAGTCTTCAAAAGCGGGTTCAAAAAGTTACTACTGTGCCAAAGAAGAATGCCAGAAAGCAGGTTTTGCTTTATAAACTTTAAAAGAGAAAGCCTTTTTTTTTTCATTCTTTATTGCCCCCTAGGCTTAGATGCTTTACACTCACGCTAAAAAAAAAAAAAAAATTATCGGTTAAAAAAAAGAAAAAAGTCGCCAAATTTAGGGGATTTTTTTCTTTAATGGCAACCTAGCCATTGTATTAAGTTATTCGTTTGGCGCAGTCTTGGAAATCGCGCCAAACAAACAGTCGCCAATCTTTTGTTTACATTTTAGCGTGATAGTAACACATCTGTTCCTATAACTTTTAGTTAAGAGGGGTATTTTTATTTTATCTTACTGTAAACCTAAAAGTTGTGTAAGATCATGTAAATATCTGAAGTCCGATTGTGCTTAATAAAATATATGTTTTCAAATTTGTAGCTTGTATCAATAAAATTACAGTATGTGGAATTTAGGCACAGATGGACACAGGACCGTAGCCAGGGGGGGGGGGGGGGGGCCCTGGGAAAATTGCCAAGGTCACCAAACGAAATTCTGTTTCACAAATCCAAATGAAACTGTTCAAAAATTTAACTTAGTTTTGGGATTTTTTACAGTTTTGCGTAAATGAAATTGTAGTATTTGTTCAAAAACTGCAAATAAGTGCTTCAATATGCGCGCATCCTATCTGCACATACTCAGAATTAGCAACCTTTTGCTGATGCAAACATCGACTTTTGCATTAGTTATATACTGATTTTTTTTCATTTTGCAGCGTTTTCCATTATTAGCATAAAACAAAGTTATTCTAATGAGTTTGATAGTAAATATGATGCTTATGATAAACATTATGTTTCCTATTTGAGTCATCCTAGTTTAAATATATATATAAGATCTTTAATTTATAAATGATACTAATGAAAAAAGCTAATAGCTAATTTAAATACAAGTGGTTTTAGCATTTGAATAATTTTGAAATGCAAAATACATCCTTGATTTTTCTAATGTTTTTTATCATATAAAAACATAATTTTAGAATCTTTAAGGGTAGGGAATATTCAGAAAAAAAAAAATTAAGGTTGCAACTCTTTTGAACTGTGAGCTTTTTATTTACTTACTGGCATCATCACTTATTATTTCCCTAGTATAATTTTACACTGAAAATTTTCATTCTGCAGCCAGTGATGTAGTTGTAAAAAAAAAAAAACAGGGCATAGTATATGCTAAAGAGCTTATGCCCTAAAGAGTATATGCTATAGTGTTTTTGAGAAGTGGGTATACGGTATTCCTTAAAAGAATCCAGAAAATGTACGGCGTATTTACCGTATATCCTCCATTACATCCCTGTCTGCAGCTTTTACTTTTCTTAGAATGAAATAGTTATTACAAACAGTTTAATTTAATTACAAACACAGTGCCTACAATATGAAAAAATCCCACAGCGTACTGCTAAGATAAATGAAATTTAAAATGACGGTATGGAACACTTTATCATTATATCGCTAAAATTTTCTATGAAAAGTCCAAAGTAATAGAACTGTGTATATTTCTTTTTCCAGAGATGGAGGCTCGAAATTTGTTAGCTGCTGTCATAGTCACCGTAATAATCATTACGAACAAATTAAAAATAGATGCAATGCTATGTGCTTGCACGAGAATTTCCTGAAGCGAGAACTTTCCCCATTTCTCCACCACCAGGCGCTTGAATCGGTAATAAAATTTTCAGCTTTAAGACCTTGACACAGAATAAGGAGTTTCATGGTATATAACACAAAAATTTAAATGAACGTGTACATTATAAAAAAATTGGGGCTTTTATTATAACATACAATAATTCTGCAGGGAAGGTAACCCTTAGAAATTAAATGAGATGAAATGTCTTCAAGGAAAAGCGAAAACTATAGATTGATTACAATACAAAAGTTTTATGAAATTATATAAATTATTTTTTCTTTCAGGCACAAATTCAAGTACAGTAGAAAGCCACTAATCCGCAAAGCTTGGTTCCAAGTGTTTTGCGGATTACAGGCCATGTCTATTAAATCTTTGTTTACATTTTTTTAAATTCATATTTTGGACAAATTTAGATTGCTAATACTAAAAAATAAATAAATTACATATTTTAATATATAGATAAAGTAATAACTATGTAAAAAATAATTTATTATTTTTTAAATTTCTTAAATATGGCATCAATTGTTGTCTGTTTTAAGACATTTGGTTTATAGTGTTGAATTTTATCTTTAAGTAAGAGTTCAAAAGCAATATATATATATATATATGTATTTTTTTTATGTGTTTTTCAATTTTATAACTACGATTTAATGAAAAAATAAATAAATTATAAAATATATTGTCTAAGTAAGGATTTTTTATCATTAAAAAAAAAAAAAATCATAAAAACTCAAATTGTATTTTACAAGTACTGTATGAAGAAATGAATATATAAAATAATATACAAATTAAATGTGCTTTCATTTTAAACTATAAAGAAGAATGTTATATGGTATATAATAGCTATATATAAAGATAAGAAAAATGTTAAAATTGGTGAAAAAAAAATTCAAAATTTTGTCACCATTGAAGCATTTTTCAAGAATTAAATTTCTTTGTTTACATTCATAAATTGATTGCGGATTAGCGGCGCTCTACTGTATTAAAAATAATAGTACATTTTTATAGATTATTTTGCATTCTGATCCAGTGCAACTTCAGCTCATACCAACTTATTTTAGTCTACACACATCTTTTTTTTTTATTATTCTACAGAATGAACAGTTATTGCTTTAACTCAGTACTTAATGATCATTAATACTGTTCGATAATGATAGCATAAATGAAAAACACTGGAAAGCATTATAAGATATGCATGGTTTCTTCTGTTGGTCTCTATAATCTGACTACAGTTTCAATATGCATTGAAAGTTCCTTTTTTTTTCCCACTAAAACCGAATATTCGCCGAAACTCAGATTTTGGGCTGAAACTCAACAAAAACAAACTTTCAGTCGTTAACTATTGTTAATATTTTTTAAAGGTTTTATTTTTATTGCTTTTGTGTATTATTTTTATAGTATTTTTAATAATTATTTCACATTATAATTACTACTTATTGCTGCTTTGTACACAAGTTTGCCTTTTTTATATGACAAATTGTACAAAAAGCTCTATATAATTGTACATTAGATGGGTCAGGAAAATTTTTTAAAAGTTAAGGTATAATAAGGTGTGAGTCCGTATCAAAGTAGTTTCAAATACTGAACAGTAGTTGGCTGAATATTGTTGGATATTTAACCAAATAAATTCAAAATAATATATACAGGGTGATTCAAAACTTATCGTTCAAATTTCGTGGGGAGGTAGGGAATAAGTCAGGAAAACGATTTTACATAGATAAGCATGTATGCATGCATATGTAGAGGGCGCTGTGTGTACCCAACCTTTCATTGCATCCCAATCATTGTTTTGACTTTCCTAAAGCTAGTATTATTTCTTCGATTTCCACTTTTCATTTGGACTTCCACAAAGCCTTTTACATCTTTAAAGTCTCCTTTATTCAACACCTGGAAACTTCTTGTTTAATTTTGTTCTTTCCGGTTCTTTTAACCTTTATTTTTTTTTTTTAAATTGGTTTGTTTTTTACTTTTTGTTTTCATTTTTATTCTTTTTTGTTAGTTTATTTTATTGTTTGTTTTTATCTTTCCTCGTTCATGAATTTTAAAATTTTGGTTTCACACCAGAAATCTTTAAAAATCTTCTTAATCAATATTTCTGCTGCTATTATCAACAATTTTGTACGTTTTGCAGCATTTACTGCACTTGTGCTTACCAGTTTTGTTCATTATTTCGACCCAAAACAATTGTTGCGAGTTTCTGCATTTGATGATGTTAAAGTTCTTATTTATCTTTATTAATCAAAACCAGTTGTGGTGCATTTTACTGAAGTGGACAGCTGGCCCGACCACTCTCGCTGTCATCAGTGTACGAGCTGACTTACTATTGATGAGATGAATAGTTTTATGCATCAAGAGTTAGCGGAAATGCATCTCGCATATGGGGCAGCTGGCAAAAGCGGCCGCCGAGCTAGTCAAGTTTAGGAAGACCGATACCCCAACAGAAAAATACTGCAGCATCAAATGTTTGCACGTGTGCATCGCAATCTGTGCAAATGTGGTTCATTGCACAGCAACATGCAGGATATGGGGAGAAGACGACTGACGCGGGCTGTCAATATCGAAGTACAAATCTTACAGTCCATTGAAGATAATCCAAATACCAGCACATGAGCTATTGCTCAGCAGCTTGGGGTCTCTCAGTCAGCAGTGTGGCAGATACTGCACGAGGAAGGTGTGCATCTTTACCACCTGCAAAGAGTGCAGTTACTGCAACCTAACGATTATCCGAAGCATGTGGAATTTGCACATTGGTTCATGCAGAAAGGTGCCGAGGACCCCAGTTTTCCAGCTTCTGTCCTTTTTACAGATGAAGCATCATTCAGTCGTGAAGGTGTGTTCAATGCACACAATTCACATGTGTGGGCTGGAATCATTGATGATTATTTGTTGGGACCTTACTTGCTACCGCCCCAATTGGACGGCCAGAAATACCTAATCTTTCTCGAGACAGTGCTACTGACTTTTCTGGGTGCTGTTGCTGTGCATATTCGGCAAGATATGTCGTTTCATCATGACGGGCTCTACCTATAGCACAATTGTTGTGCGTGATTACTTGAACCGAACATTTGGAGCTCAATGGATCGGCAGAGGTGGACCGATTGGTTGGCCACCCAGGTCACCGGATTTATCGCCCATGGATTTCTTTTTGTGGGGGTCCATGAAAAATTATATGTACAAGACCCCCATTGACAGTGAAATGGACCTTGTTGCACGAATACCGCAAGCATTGTCTGTAATATGCTAGGTGTTTTTGTAAATGTTCAGCTGTCAATGCAATGGCGCTGTGAATCCTGTGTTTGTATAAATGGTCACAATTTTGAGCACCTACTGCGAGGCTGTACTTCACCTTCTTGAAATAAAAGTCACATTTGTTACCACTTAACTGTACTGTTTCCTTGTGTTCACTTTATACTTGTCCATTTTGTTCATGTAGATGATGTTTGCAGACATACTGTCGTATGGGAAATCTGTTTCCTGACGTATTCCCTACCTCCTCATGAAATTTGAACGATAAGTTTTGTATATGTGTTATGTCATAGGCTAATTGCGAAATTTGGCTCTTTGCAAAGAGCCGGGTTAATTGGAGAATTGTCTCTCTTTCTCCAATCAGCCTGATATTTTTCAGACTTATTCCAAAGAACCTAGACAGCATTAGGTTAAGTGAAAAATCAAAGTTGGTGTAATCCTAATAATATTATAAATGCAATTGTGTGTGTGTGAATGTTTGACTGAAGTAAACATAAAAACAGAGGATTTAATGACCCTGTATCTTTACGTATAGATGGATTATAACTCAGAAATAAACATAGGGTAGATGTTTATTATTTTCAAATATTTTTCTTAATAATTCAAAATTTCACTATTTTCATAGAGAATCAATGAATATTTTTCCGTAAAATTTAATTAACCATTTTACCCTACTAAACATTATTGTTGCCAATAAATACAAAGCCTGGAATAATATTTTCCCCACTAATTCATTTTCAATTTAACGATTTCCATGTGAAAAATGAAAATTAAAAATAATTGAAAAGAAGATGAATTGCTGTAATATTTGAAACGAAAATATGGAGTGTATGTTATTATACATGAAATATGAATGTTGGTTACGTTGAGAAGAGGTTTTCTAGCAAAAATTGTTTCAATTAAAAGAAAAATATTAACAATAATTATATTATTAAGAAAATATTTCTGGACCTTGAAACTATGAAAAGGATGCTCCTTGGCTTGAACAAATATGACATCATATTGGAAATAAAACATGCATTTTCAAATATTCGTAATAATACAAGGAGCATGAAAATCAGCATGTAATGAAAGTATATGGATAAGGAAGTCATATTTAAAATGAAAAACTGAATTATTTTTTATCACTAATCTCTATAATAAAACCGTAAGTCATGTGACTGTCATCAACAGTTCCGGAATGTCCGTTTCACTTTTTCATATGCCAGGCGGCCATTTTTATTAAAAATTTTTTTTTCGAATAAAACTTCATAAATGTGACATTTTTAGAAAGATCGTTCAAAATAAATTAATATTTGAGAGATGACTTACGTTCAATTATGTATATATTCTCCAATAACTTCAGTTGAAATTAGCTTCGCAGTTCAAATTCTCTATCCATGAAAGTAAACAAAAAAAAAAAAAGATTCATTCGTCGTGAAGGTTTCATACTTGCCAATTTTTACACTTTAGGTGCAAAATTTACACTTTTTGACCATTTTTTACACTTTTACACTTAGGATGTTTATTTTTACACTTTCTTGCAAACTTTCTTCTAAGCTCTACTCTACTCCCTAAAATTAGGAAATACTTTTTAACTTCTTTTATTAATGATAGTTGCTGAATGTAAAAGAATATTTCATATTGTTAAAAGCATGAATCAAGGGTTCGTATTCAAAATATACCATACGAAATCTTTTAATTTTCATTGTATTTAAACGGAAGTCGTGTTTTGTGTAATGTTTTTGCTTAGACTTTTTAAAAAAAAAACAACAACAAAGAAGCTGTCTGTATATGTTTCATATCAAAATATTAGTGTATGATGTAACAACATTCATCTGTTACAGGCTTAAATGCTGTCTATGTGTTTTTTATATAATGTGTTATATGCTCTTATGAAAGAAAAAATTGCAAGCAATGCACTTCATGCGTTATTTTACACTTTGCCATTTTGAAAAGTTGGCAGGTATGAGGTTTAAAATATTAAACCATTAAACCATGGAGATAATCGTTCGTAAAGTTAGTTTTCCATGACAGATTTTTTGGAGCGCTGCCTGGTGTCAAAAAAATAATTCGTACCAGTGACACAATCAAAGTTTACCATAATTATGTGCTATACAACTCAACTTCATTCTTTATCTTTACTTGATGTAAACAAATACAACTCATGTAATGATATTTAATGAAACAAATTGTCAGTTATTTTGGTATTTATGTATTATACGTGAAAGGAAGAGAGACCACCGAAAATGATTGTTAATCACCAATCATATTTACCATTATTAATGACCAATCGCTTTCAAAACAGTAATTTAATATACATTTACCAAATACATAACATCATTAAGTACTTTTGTGTTATTTGGGCGCAAATCTCGCCAATAGAATTTTGAAAATCGCCAATACCAGCTTTTATTTTTCGCGTGTGCAAATTAGAAACGATACTTTTATTTTGAAATCAAATGTTCTGATGGAACAGCTGTCGTAGACGCACCGGGACACTATATTAACTATAGAGTTGCAATATAGAGAGAAAAAACGGGTTGCTGTAATTAGAATTATAGGCGGTAATGTTGGTGTGACATATTTACGTGATTATCAAAACTGGCTTCCAAAAGTTCAATGTTTCACCAAGCCATACTCGAAAATTACGTGTTATAATATGCACTCCGATTATGTCACATTATTCAAGACGTTTTAAATGAGAATAATGATAGATTTTCTTCTTGATTCTCCCGTAATCAAGTCTACAGCCAAAGTTAGCGAGAAACAAACAAACAAACAAAAAAATATTGGCAACAATATGGTTCGGTGTAAATGGTGGATATCATTAAAGACTTTCACAAAATAGACTTCATTGCACCAAATCGTATTAACTAAAATACGCCATTTGGCAATGGATCCAATTACGGAAAACTACTTAATATGTTTAAGAATCTCCTCATTAGCAAGCATATTGCAACTGATAAGCAAACGGATATGAAGCATAAATGCTTAAGTTGGTTAAGCGGTTTTTGTCAAGAAAGATGAAATACATAACAAAAAAAAATATGCGAAATGCTACCATGATCGAAAAAGTTTTTGATTTGTCTATTAGAATCTTCCGGTTTGGCGAAGGATTACGGAAAAAAAATAAATTATGAATAAAAGTAACGTGTTACAGTGCTTAACATACATTTAAGGGAGACCAAACTGGTCGCCAGTGGCGGCTAGTAATTAATAAGCTTGAATGTCGGTTAGATAGAGATGCGAGTTTTCTGCCAAAATCCAAGTTATGATTCCCAGGAAAAGAAAATTAACAAAAATTATATCATTAAAAAGAGATTTTTCTGGGAACAAAGTGATGTCATAATTGAAATGAAGTGGGAATTTTCAAATATATTTTTAAAAGAGCGTGAATCAATTTTATACAAAGATCAGTAAGTATTGAAAGTAGATGAGTTTCACGCCATATTTAAAACGAAAAATTGAAATATTTGTTTAACTGTACTGATTATTAAGCATGAAAATATCAGTTACATACAGATGAGAGTTTTCTGCCAAAATCCACATCATGATTGTTAGGAAAAGAAAAATGAACATGAATGTATTATATTAAAATCTGATAATCTGTTTGTATTTCGCAACTACTCCTCTTAGATTATCGAATTAGTTAACAACCAGTTATCCTTGATCTGAGGATGTCATATAAACTCTCAGAATTTAAAATTTTTAATTAAATTCCAATTTTTTTTTTTTTTTTTTTTTTTTGTAAATGTTAACGAAAGTTTGCTAAAAATGGCAACTAAATTACTCCATTTTTGTGGATAAAAAGGATAAATAAAACCGATTAATATATTTTTCATGCCATTTTCTCATTAAAACTGAAAAAAGAATTTAATTTCAATTTCAATAAATGGAGAAAACAAAATCTTGATTACAGTATAATTTTCAAAAAATAAAAACATTTCCATGTATCCAAACTTTATGAATCAAGTTATTCTGCAGAACAAAAATCGTGTGTCAACATATTGTCATTTAGGAATCAAGATTTGTTTCAGCTATCGATTAAAACAAAGAGGCAAATTTAAGCTTCTTGCATTTAGGTGTACAAATTATTGTTCCCTATTCACAAGAATTCAATTTAAAGAAAAAGCATATACTATTTCCAACTAATTATTTTTGAAGGCTGTTAAAATGTTTCACAAAATCCTTAAAAGTAAAAGGGTTTATCAGGTAAAATTGACATTTGGTTTTACCCAATTCGTCGATTTCCATAACTGTATGTTACCACCTGGGAGAGAACAGCAAAAGAAGTGGTAAATTTTTTATTTGTCTATTTATTTTTTTTTGAAAGGGGGGGGGGGATAGATGATTGATTATTTATTGCTACAATAAAATAATAAAACAGGGCAGAAAAAAAATATGAGAGTTTTGAGAACTTTACTTTGTGTATTGGGGATGGGCAAAAGAAAAGAAGAAAATTTTTGAGAAAAGGTGGGGATTTCTATAAACTTTTTTAAAAAGCTACACTGTTTCATCTGTTGATATGCAAAAGATTCTCATTTCTCCCAAATTAGAGTGATGTAAATGGCAGCACAATCAATCATTCAATAATAGTTACTATTACACAGAATAATTTCAAGTGACAAAAATTGCAGCGACTTGTCAGTTTTCCAAGCATTTTATTGGTTGTTCTGGGGAAGGCTTTTCTTTCATCAGTTTTCCATGCATATCATTGGCTGTTCTATGTGATATGGATCCTCATCTCTTTTGATCAACACTACAGAAGACAAAATTGCTCAAACAATAAAAAGTTGCTTGTTTTTCGAGCAACTCTTTTGAAATCATAGGTTTAACATGTTGTCGCCTGAAAATAGTGGCACCTTTGATGCCTCGTGTAATAACACTTTTACTTGAATGAAAGTATTGCCTACATGTACAAAAGAAAAGTCAGCTCTTGCAATTTGGCGATGTTTATTGTTTAATTCCTTACTAAATGAAGCATTTTATCGCAATTTGGAACAATGGCAATTGGCAATTATTAACACCTTTATCATACCAATAGTTGAGAAACTGTGGTTACATTAAATTAACACCTTTATTGTACCAATAGTTCAGAAAGTGTGCTTACATTAACTTCTAGTAATGAATTTGAAGACTAAGTAAAACAGACAGGCATATATTTTCCTGTTGCAAATCGCAAATCTACAGTTTAAAATAGAGAAAAAAATTAATTTTGAAAATTCAAAATACTTAGAAAAAGCATTACAAAACACTTTTGTTTTGTTAATTTAAAATACAAAAGTATTTATAAAATGTATTTCAAATACATGTATTTTTTATATTGCCCAACTCTGGCAACAACAGGATATTTAAAGTGAATGTAGATAATAAAGCAAAAAAACACTGTTGTGCCAGACCATAAAAACTTTTTCGATACTTTTCCAGCATAGAAACCTTGGTATTTTTAAAAAAATCTTGGTACAATTCAGTGGGATTTGTTGTGAAATGAGATAAACAACTATGAAAACAAATCTGATGCACTTTTATTTTATATATATCATTATTCTTTTTTATATATAATTTACTTCTGTTTGTATATAAAAATAGATAAATTGCTTGCCCTCTGAGCATCTGAGAGCTTTCCTGCATTTTCATATGATGTTTGTAACACTAAAATTAATTGTCTTTCCCCGTTTGTTTCTAAAATACATTTCATGTCTCTTTATTTTACATACATCTTAAAATACAATTCTGTTAAAAATATTTTTTTCTAAAGCTGATTTAAATTATTTTTGCGAAATGGAAAATATGAGCAAAACACTTAGAGGGTTAAAGAAACCATATAAAATAAACTAGTTCAGAATGCTAAAAATTCATCTTTGTAAAACAGTATAAAAATAATGTAATCAATTACCTAAAAGATGACTAAAATACTTTAATAGGCGTTAAAAATTTACATTAAAATCATCTAGTACTTTCTGCTACTTACCCAGCCTTCTTCAGGATTCAAAACAGAACATCAGGGAGAGTCGAAAAATATTCATCCGGGTTCCAATGGTCAATACCATTAAACAGGAAAGAGGTGGGGGAAATTTATTACACTTTATTGCTTTTTGATTACACCAAGCCATATATTTGGAATATTATAAGATAATATGTCACTGAAATGAACGTTATTGAATAAGATAATATGTCATAGAAATAATAAACAAGAATGAAAAAGCGTGCAATGATGTATTATCTTATAACATTCCAAATATATGGCTTGGTTTAATCAGAAAGCAATAAAGTGTAATAAATTTTCCCTTCTTCTTTCCTGTTTAATGGTATCGACCATTGGAACCCGGATGAATGTTTCTCAACTCTCCCTGATGTTCTCAGTTTTGCAGCGTGCCATTTTAACGAGTGAGATCCAGACAAGCAACGTTAACATTGTTTTGAATCCTGAATCTTGATGAAGGCTGGGTACGTAGCCAAAAGTACTAGATGATTTTAATGTCAATTTTTAACATCTCTTAAATTATTTTAGTCATGTTTTAGGTAATTGATCACACATTATTTGTGTATTTTTAAACCATATAAATATTGAAAAAATTGCTTGCATATATGAAACCATGGATGTATAATAGATGGATACAACATGCAGGCTTTTTAACTCTGTCTGCTATGGATTCAGTTAGAGAGGGGAATCTTGGGTAGTTGCAGTCAAAGCAGGTGTACAATAATAGGCTGTTTATCACACTTTGGCGTAGTTTTCTGTTTGAATAATTTTCATTTTGACCGAAACGATCGGCGGTGTAAAACTAAACAATATGGAACGAACGTTTAATGTTTTTGCTTGTGAGGATAAATTTCAGACTTTCTGTAGTATTTCTTAAAACTACCATTTATAAGTTTAATACATTGACGGACAGTAGGAACAAGTGAAGTTCGAAAATTGACACTGGTCTTCTACTTGTATGCCGGTAAATGCACATTTGTACTGCTATAGCCGTCATGCCACATAGTGAACTTCGCTTTGACGGCTATAGCCGCAAGTGTCCGTCAACGTGTTAATTGAATGATTACCTGAAAAGAAATATATTCGATTGATATTTTTTTTGTATATAATTTTAATGTAAACCATTCAAGTATTATTTATAACAAAACAGAACTGAAGAATTCCGAATTAATTTTTTTCTTTTTTTTTTTTTAAATTTTACTTTTATATTTTTGCTTAATCTAAAACTGTAAGGATCATATTTTCAAAAAATAATCAGTTTAAGAAAATAAAATGTCATTACATATGTAACATTAAAAATGACACTATTTACTTAACATTTATATTTGTTAAAAAATACATTTATATTACTGTAAATCTGATTCTTAATTCAATTAATACCCTAATAATTGAGCTTAAAAAAATAATAAGTCAACTGAAAAATGTATGTTTAAGTTTTAGCCTTTTGAAAATATCGTAATATTGGGGGAAAAAAAAAGAACTTAAGGATTGCAACTCTGAAATATTTAAAGGAAAATGTATGCAGTACAAAAATCTTTTCACACACTTTTAATTATCAGATCTTTACAGCACTTTGTGAACATATTCTATATATATTTAAAAACATTTCAAGCTATAAGTGGGGAAATTTATATTTTTGCCATTTTTTTTTATAGAGTAAACTGAGGGTAAGGGAACTGCTTAAATTAAAAAAATACATTTGAATTAGCAAACAAGTTGTCAAATCATCATACATTATATTGCCAAAGGTGACCGGTCACTTGCGATTTTAGACGTTTTGTTAACTATCTAGAAAAATACATGAGGAATTAACCTGAAACTACAGGTGTGTAAACAGTATAGTATAGGTTATATATTTCCGTGAAGATTTTTTCCCGAAACCTCATAGGGGACTGTCAACAAATTGAAAAAGAACTAATATCTTTTGGATAACCCTGTAAAAACTAATGTAACAAATTCGTTCAAACTAGAGATTATTAATAAGTGGCTTATTGTAATATACTGTGTTCATTTTTATGAGGATAGCATGTATACTCGTAGAGAAATTAAGATTTTTATAAAAACAGTCCCAAATTTCACCAGGTTTTTTGCTTATAATTTGCAGAGTTCTTAATATAAAAAAATGTTCTCTTCAGAAAATATGACAAACAACATTGTACATAATACTCTGCAATCAGAATTAAAAAATAATAAAAATTGGATGAAAAATGAGCAGGTTTACTAAAAAATGTTTCACTGCGCATACGCGAATGCAATCAAAATATAATATGCATAATGTATTAGCTAAGTATATAGAGCAACGTTTGTGAAAGTCTCAAAATCATAGCTTGAAAATTCTGAAAATTATCGTCGATAGAATAAGCTCGAAATCCATTGTTGCCAAACAGAAGCAAAAAGATGAGGGGTTGTATCAAATATCTGTTGATTAGTGCCAAGACAGCGTACACAATATTGCACGTACTACTATATTTGGATACAACCCCTCATCTTTTTGGGAACAACGGATTTCGAGCTTATTCTATTGACGATAATTTTCAGAATTTTCAAACTATGATTTTGAGACTTTCACAAAAGTTGTTCTATATACTTAGCTAATACATTATGCAGATGCACATTATATTTTGATTGCATGCGCAGTGAAACATTCTTTAATAAACCTGCTCATTTTTCATCCAATTATTATTATTTTTTAATTCTGATTGTAGAGTATTGTGTACAATGTTGTTTGACATATTTTTTCAAAATAACTTTTCTTTTATATTAAGAACTCTGCAAATTATAAGCAAAAAACTTGGCGAAATTTGGGACTGTTTTTATAAAAACCTTAATTTCTCTACGAGTATACATGCTATCCTCATAAAAATGAACACAGTATATTACAATAAGCCACTTATTAATAATCTCGATTTTGAACGCTTTTGCTACATTAGTTTTTACAGGGTTATCGAAAAGATATTAGTTTTTTTTCAATTTGTTGACAGTCCCTTATGGGGTTTCGGGAAAAAATCTTCACCGAAATATATAACCTATACTATACTGTTTACACACCTGCAGTTTCAGGTTAATTCCTCATGTATTTTCTAGATAGTTAACAAAACGTCTAAAATCGCAAGTGACCGGTCACCTTTGGCAATATAGTGTATTAATCCTTTTTTTTTTCTCCTCCTCTCTCTCTTTATTGCACACTAGGCTAAACAAGTGCAAGGAATACGCCAAAGAGTTGAAATACTTGCAATGCCAATCGCCAAGTTTTAGCAGCCAACAGATGACATCGCGTGACATTGTGTTTCCCGGCATGCAACACGGTCGACGTTGTCGCTTTCGCCCGGCTTGCTTTATCCATTTATAGTACATCCATGTATGAAACAGTGAATAGGTTGCCAAAAAATATGCATGAAAAATTCCCTTCTCTCACCAAGACTCCTATACTAAAAAAGTACTACTTTATCATTAGGTAAACAAAAAAAATGTATTGAATTTATAGGAAGATTAAAAGTGTTGCTTAATGCATTTCATGCCCATAGATTTAACATTGGAGATCTGACTGATCTCTTTAAGAGATTTGTGACTAGTATTTAGTTTAGTGAATTAGGATTAATATTTTAGTATATGACTAAATAAACTAGAAAAGAAACAGAAATCATTAATATCAAATTATTCTTTATTGTATTAAAAGGTACAAAAGAAAGATTAATAATAATAATAAAAAGATAAACAAGAAGATGGACGGATTTCTTTACTATAACCACAATGCAAAAAATAATACAAATATAACAGCCTGGACTTTCAAAGGGATAAAACATCTTAAAATGTTACAAAATTGTTATCACAGACAAATTTGTGAGATTCATTTAAAATTAACTTGTGGATATATTATACAGAGGTGCCATTCTCTGTATTTTTAAATGTATAGTTAAACTTACACCTATATCTTACAATTTTATTCAGAGTCATTAGCTCGCCATAATGTATAATATTTTAAAATTTAGTACAGTCTGTTTAATAAAACATTATACATTACATTTAAAAAATGTTATGGTCAGATAGATGACAACTCTCTCTCTCTCTCTCTATATATATATATGTTTTGATGTTAGCAGACTATGTGCATTAATTTTAATTCACTTTAAACTGAACAAGTAAAGGAATAGAATTAAAAAAAAAATAACATTATGCAACAGAAGTAAAATATAGTCGTAGAGTGATTTACAATATAATAATGGCATAAAAATATATTGAGTAAAATGAATTTTTTTTTTCAAATATGTAATTTTATACATTTTAAAAAAGTGTGCACATACAGCTATAATACAATTTGAGAAACTTTTCAGTTATCAAAGAACACTTGGTGATTACACATACCTTCATGAATTGCTATGCAATGTCATTTACACATACTTTTTATAATAAAATATTATAATGTGTTATTATCCTACATTTAATTTTATATAAATATTAAAACATAGTGATATGCATACATCTATCTACAGGAGTCGATGCAGGTTTTTTTTTTTAGGGGTTTATTTTGTGAAAAGTAAACATTTTTGTGAATTTTTTTATATTTTTGTGAAAAATAACATTTTGTAACGAAAGATGAAATCTAGTCACTCAAATTCGAACCAAGTATTTACTAATAAGTTATTTAAGTCCTTCTGCTAAAGTTTTCCTTTCTGGTGAACTTGTTTTGTTTGCAAATTACACTTTTTAAAACATAACAGAATAAAAATAATGTAGAGTATGTTTTTATGGAATGCATTTTTGTGAAGGAGCCTAAAGTAGGTCCAAATTTTGCCAGGATCTGCAGCTGATCTATCCTTAAGTTATGTACTATCTTCAGATATTATGTTAAAAAAAATTAATATTATTTTTATTTTTCTTAACAACAATAAGCCATTCATTAATGTTAATAAAATGGAAATCAATGTGCAATAACATGTAACACATTTTTCTTAGTTGTGAATTTATATATATATAGTATTTAGTAAAAGTCATTTTTTCCTTATTAAACTCCACATATCAAGAAGCTTATCATTCATTTCACTAACACAATTTTATGCATTTCCATTTAGTGCCAGGTAGCATCCCTATAATTGAAAAATACCCAATTTAACATATGAATAGTTATTTTATGTCCACATATGCAGTACTTAGTTTATATTTTTATAATATAAGAAATTTATTTGCTGACAAACAAATCTAACAAATGGACAAAACATTCAAGAGCTATATTTATTAACACCTTCACAATGAGCGTCTTTTACAGAATTTTTAATCTTCAGAATCACCAATGATCCCATACAGGGCCTGATTATCCAAAAGGCACAAGCTTCCTTGTTAAAATTTAAGAGGGAGCCCAAAATGACTATGGGATCTTTAATTCCCTTTTTCTATTTTTTACATTACTTTTTCAATTTTTTTTGGAGGAGAAAGTTTGCCTAATGCAAGAGAAAATCCACACTACTTCAGGAAACTTATTTAACCGGGTAATTTGAATGTGATCAATAGGCTGTTAACCAATCACATGGCATCGTGATGTACTGGTTTGGTTTGAACCTTATACATACAACATAAAACTATATATACCACAAATATACTTCATCTACATTATATACAGGGAACATAAAAAAGCTATTTCATGAAATATTTGGACTTAGCTAAGCCCCTCCTAGGAATAATATTTGTTGTATTGAAAAGTTTCCTTGAATGTAAAATTTAGAAAATGTTTCCTGGGTGGAGGGGGGGGGGGGGCAAACTAATAATGTGCTTCCCCTAGATTCAGAGGTTAATCGGACCTGATCCCAAAAAGAAATTTTTGTCTAATGTAATCACTGAAATTTTGCAATTAAATAAAGCAAAATTTTCCGTATTAAATTTCTGGTTGGAATAATAAAGGATTTTGAGTATCCTTTACAAGACGTATATGTGGTGCTTGTCCCAAAGGTGTTAATATTTACTGAGTTATATGTTTTTTCATTTTAATTTGTTTTGATACAAAAATACATTACATAATAATAAAAAAATACATTTTTTAATTTTCAGTTAATTATTAAAAGATGCATTTATTGAATAATGTTAAAAACACAACATTATTTAATAAATGTATATGAAAGATAAAAAAATAAACAGTAAATTAATAGCATTATTTTTATTTAGAAATGGAAAACAACAATGCATTTAGACACTGAAAATTACCTTAATAAATAATGAGAGAAATTGGACAGATTTCTTGTTATCCTATCCAAATAAATCAACAGATTTCAAAGGAAAACTCCTTAAAATTAAAAATGATACATTTTTAGTACATGAATTATATAAAATATTTTTTATTGATACAACTTTTGCATTATAATTAGCTCTATATAATTTTTTTAAATAAAAATAATAAAGATTTCTAATTATGCATGCTTCTTTCCTTTCCCAAAATAAATGAATATTTCAAAACAATACAAATACAAAAAGTGAAAGAAAATTGTGCATATACATTGATGTCAAAATCAATGATCAAAATGCATTGGTGATTTCAAATATTAATAAAATGTATCAACAAATATGTGTTATTTCTATAAATTCAAAAGTAAATATTAATAATAATCACCTTTAGGTGAATTAGATACATATGATAGTTAAAATGATGACAACTTTGTCATTTATTTAAAAACAATAAGAACAACATGATTGTAGGAACTATGAATAATTTTCTTTAGTAAAGAAAACATGAAAATAATCTTTAAGAAAAGATTAAACAAAGATGGGTAAATTTTTAATAAAATAGATTTATATTTGAATTTGATTTTATATATTCTATATTATAATATGCAAAGATATAAAACTGTCATAGCACTTCGAGAAATGTGTTTTCTCCTTTCCTGGGCTAATTTAAATGCATAACATAAGAATACCTTAGTATTTTTAACAAATACAATAAATAATTAAAACTGTATTAAAACAATACAGTATAAAAAGTAAATTGCATAGTTCAAGAAAAAACAATTAGAAGCATTTATCATCATTTCACTCATTCACTATCCCCTTAACCCTATAGAAAAAACACTGCCAAAAAAGGTTCATAATAACACCCTTAAAATCTTGGCTGCATATTATAAACCAAATTGCTGGCACGACGTCTGTGTTCTCGGGCTCTTTTGCAGTCTGCGAAAAAGTAACAAGCAGAAAACATGTGGAAAAACATGGAAACAACAGCAAGCCCATATGCCCAAGAAAGGTGGTTAAAAGATGGATATTGTAGCCATGAACGATCATAGCACATGCCTCCAAACACACTAACACCAAGAAACATGATGGCAGCTATGGAAAAATAAAAAATAAAATCTGGTTAATACAAAATTTTGTTAATGAAACATATAAGAATATTGATTATTTCATTTTTTTTAACTTACGATATTTTCTTTGTATAAGGAGCCTTGCTACTTTTTAAAATGACATTGGCTTAGTTTGGACTTAATAATGTGAAATTTGTTGCCAAATAATATAAACAGCCATGAAAACAAACAGTTTGTTTATGTAGGTATTAAAAAAAAAGAAATGGCACTAATTACACATTTTAGGCAAACTAAAGTAAAACCTCTGAATAGCAGACAGAACTGCAGAATTTGTCAGCTATTTAGAGGTTAGAAAAACCTAAAGGTGCTGGAGATTGAAAAAGTGTTCGCTAAATAAAAATGTCTGCTATTAAGCTTTTAATGTACTTCTGTTTGCATGCGTATATTAGATAAATTACGTCAGTATATAAATATATATATATATTAACCCATAATCCTCATCATTGGTCCCCAGGGATTCCTATGCATACTTCACATGGACAAAAAATTGACAACATGACTACAGATTAAATGAATTGTGTAAACATTGAATCAAGTTATGCTTATGTGCATAAAACAGTGCATAGGTTACCAGAAATTACTTTTGAAAATTTTTCTTCTTTTGCCAAAGTGCCTATAAAGGAGAAATATTGATAATTCAGAAGTACATTAATAAAACTTTTTGTTCTTCAAATATCTGCGAGTGCTCATGTAATCATCTGTTACTTAAAATAAAATAGTTATTGAGCAACAAAACAAGGGGGGAGGAGGACAGCCAATTGAATTTTAGGAAGTACGGAGCGAGTAGCAAGATTATATAAAATTTTAAGTTGGTATTTTAGGAATTTTTCACAAATTTTAAGAGCAATTATTACGAATTATAAAGCATTTTTTTTGTGTGTGTGCATTATACAAATCATCATACATAACACTAAACAACACCTATTAAATAATAATAATAATAATTCGATTTACACTTTAATCTGCTTTCAACCACATTTGCTTTTGCAGGATGTTATAATTTGATTACCTATTTATTGTTAGACAATTACAATAAGACAAAAAAAAATTTTAAAGTTAAAGTTTTAAAGATTTTAAACTTGGGAAAACAGACATTTTGGTGGAAGAGGATTTAAATGATTATTTATTTATTGTTACTGCAAATTAACAAATTGGGCAGAGAAAATTAAAAATATTAAAGTGTTTTAAAGATTTATTTGAAATTATGTATTGAAGGGAGAAAGGTATTATTTAGATGACTACTTATTTTTACAACAAATTAAAAAAAATAAAGGGCAGATTTTTTCTTTACAAAAATGAATGAATGAATTTTTTTTTTTAGAAAAACTTTCAGAAGGGGGGGGGGGGAATTTGAATGATGCAAATGATTGCAGCATTGCTTTTATAGCAAGTTATTTGTTGTTACAGCAAAGAAATAATTAAGAGCTAAAAAAAGTTTTAAAATTTCTTCACTCACAAATACATTTTGTAGTATTTTTAACGATATAAGTATTTTTGTAAATTATTTAAGCAACACAATTTTAAATGTCTTAAAAACATTAAAGAATTTTTAGGATTTTAAAAATTTTTTTGCAGGGAAAGAGCGAGGGGCAAAGAGGGAAAGTGACATTTGGGTAGGATTTAGATATATTATTATTTACAAAACTACTACAAACAAATAAACTGAGTAGAAAAATTGGAGTTTTAAAGATTTTAAGTTTTGTACACTGGCAGAGACAAAGTGATAAAATGATCATTTTGTGTGGGCAAGGTGGGGGGGGGGGGAGAGAAGAACTAAAAATTGTTTTCCTCGGTGGTTCAAGGAGGCAGAGCCCTATATTCTTGGATTCTTTCAGTATTTAATCATTTTAACTCACTCAGAAAAGATAAGTTTTGTAATTTTTTTTACCCTTAGCCATAAAAAAAAATTAATTAATTAAATTTCAAAATCCAGGGAGGGGCAATGATCCTTCCTGGATACACAGGGTCCTATAAAGAATTCTATTAAATAAAATGAAAATTTTCATACTCCTGTAGAATTGTCAATATACCATTCTGAAACAATGTTTGATTTCTTCCTTGTCTTTTATTTAATTATTTATTGTTACTAAGTAACAAATACGGCAACAATTTTTCCAAAAATTAGAGTTTTAAAATTTGTAAGCTGGGAAGGACAAAGTGAGTTCTGTTTTGAATTGTATATAGAATGAGGGGATATAAAAGATATTATAACATTAAACTGTGATTAAAAAATGTATGTATCCTGGTATTTATAAGCTAAGCATACTTAAGAAAATGCAGGAAAACCGACAGTGAAATTGTTAAATTTTGAATGATGTGGGAGTGAATGAGTAGAAATTTCAGAAGAGAGGAAGCAGTATAGATAGAAATTGTAAAACATCAGAAATCCATCAAAACACGGAAGATTCTCTACTTTGAAAGAAAAACAAAGCATTTACACATTTCAATTTTATATATATATATATTGATTTTTTTTTTTTTTTTGGGGGGGGGGGGGGGGGTAATGCAAAGTTTAGTTTAATTGTAGAGGTACCTAAAAATTTTAAGAATTTTAGGTGGAATATAAGCTTTGCAAATACTTTGCATACATAAATTCTCCAATTTATAACAGAGTGTTACTGAAATATAAATAAGCATTATATAAGCAATAGAGACTCAATTGTGACGTCAGTCAGTATGTTTTGGTTGAAAGGAGAAAGAACTGACTTTAAACAAATAGTTTCTATGTGTTATTTTCTACTTAATATAAATCATAGAAAATCTTATCATTGTGTTTAAAATATTAAAACATTTTGCAACAGATGTTTCATTTTTTTTTTTTTTTTTTTTTTGCAATTGCTTTTAAATTAGTTATAGATCTAAATTGAACTATCAGCTACAGAAACTAATAAAACAACTGTGTTATAGATGCTTTACAAAGTAAATGAAAAAAAAATCTATCATGATTTATCTCTAAACAGTGTTATGAAATAAAATCTGAGTTAACTTGGGTTTTGGGATAGAATGTTAGTGAGTTAAATAAAAAGAAAAAAAAAACACAATTATTTGAAAAAAAAAAAATACAAATAAGTTACATAAAAAAATCCTTACAATTGTTGAATTAAAATGATTGAGAGTATCATGTTTTGGGATTTGAAATTTTAGAATACATTTTTACTTACCTGCAATAGTTTCAAGAACACATGCAGCTGCAATTATAAATACTTCAAATTTGATCAGAAAACGCATGAGTACAACACTTATGAAAGACAGAGAAAGCAAAGAAAATATAAGGCCTAATGACATAACCGCTTGCACAAATATAAGCCAAGCTAAAAGAAAAGAAAGAAAAGAACAAATATATAACAACATATAAAACATTATGTTATTATTGATTGCAGTCATATTTCATACAGTGAGATGAAAAACTGTTCAAAATGTATCTTGTTTGTACAATACCATCTACTTATACAACAATAATAACATAATAATAATTCTATAAAAACTTCATTCAATTTATAACATTTCTCTGTTCTTGGAAGGGAAATAAAGTCATATATGAACAATGTCTATATCATCCAATTAACATCAGATAAAAATCTTTTAAAATTTGTCAATAATTGATTCTTTATTATTAAGCAGAAATATTTTAAATATTATGAAACAAAAAGAAAAAAAAAAGAAAGAAAGAAATTAATACAAACAAAAAGTTTACTAGAGCACAAGCTCAAATGGGTATTTATTTCTTTTGATAGAATCTAAACAATCAATGGATACAGATAAGTGTACTTTTAAAGCTAATAAACAAAAATGAAAAAGGATCCCTCTTTTGTATTTACTTCAGAAGAAAGACAATAGCCTAGCTGTAAATGATTACCCATGAAGAAGAAACAAAAAAGTAAAATATTTCAAATAACTATTCTTTCAGATAAAAAGAAGAGGAGGAGAGAAAGACAAACAAGTAGAAAACTAGTTTTACCAGATCAAAAAATTCAGTCTCAAAAGAGTCCTACAAAAAATAAAAAAAATTGCTCTATAGAAAAAAAGAGAAAGTTCTTATGAATTTTAAAATAATTTTTAAACTGTCCAGTTAAACACATGCAGGCATACATATGAACATACAAGCATGTATATTCAAATAGAGTAATTAATTTCCTGAATCTACATTTTAAAATTAGATTTAGGGACAAATATGATTTAAACTCCATTTGACATTTTTAATAAAGCTTATAAAGACAAGGTTTGCTCAAATTATCAACTTGTATGATATTTAGATAGAGGGGGTGGGGGGGGGATATATGCATTAATAAAGTATTAGTCATTTTAAACTATATTACTGTGAGGAAGAATGCTTCGGGAAAGCTTTTCTAGAAGGCAGTTGCTTGGTCTCTAAATTACAATCAATTTAGAAGCAAATTTCTGCACAGGGAAAAATCCATAAAAACATTATACAGACACTTTCACTTGGATCATACAGTATTGAAGCTGTACACTTTAACATCAAGTTTATGGAAAAGAAAATCACTGGACTAACTGAACAACAGCATTTAGAAGATAACTGAATTTATTTTCAATCCTGATAAGTGTATTTGGTGTTATTAAGTTGAGTGGAATAGTGATATGTTTTTTTTAGGTCAGCTGAATTTGGGTAGAAGATAAATTGCATTAAAAAAAATAATAAAGTTTGAATAAAAAATAAGTTTTTGTTTTATACTCATGCATAAAAGAAGAAAATAAAACTGATATTTTTTTCAATATAAAATTTTGATTTTTTTTCTATTTTTCAACCTAAATTGAATTACTGAATGGATATAGAGCACTGTAGTTTTTAAAATTAACTAGATTTCTACTTTGATGATATTAAAAACATAACATACCTTTTTATGCATTAATTAAAACAATTATAATGAGTAATTACAGAAATAATAAAAGTGGCAAATAACAATTTTACTATTTAATTAAAAAAAAAACTAATAAAATATTTTGACAGCTTTTTGGGCATGAGTAATGTTGGTTTATGAGGCACACAGAGTTAGAAGAGTAGCTTGACATAAAACATTTATTTGAACACTATCACAATGACAAAAATATTTACATAGCTGGAATGCGACTAAGTGCTGATAACTTTCTTAACTAAACAACACACTCTCGCTTACAGAGCAAGAGTCACTATACATATACTATATGTGTGAATAGGAGAAAATTAACGTTATATTACAACAATTCCACCTTTCTTACAATGTGCATTGCATTTTAAACACCTAGTCCTATTAAACCACAACATTTCTTTTGTTTATAGGCATTTAAAGCTTTTGTTAGAATGTCTGCTGCCATATTTTCAGTTTCTAGGTATTTAACCTCTATTTCTCCATTGTCGTATATTTTGCGCACAAACTGGTGATGAATGTATGTATGTTTTGGGCATGAATGATAAATTGGATTTCTGACTAATTTTTGTGCAGACGGGTTGTCACAGAATATTAAAGTAGGTGCAGATACTGTTTCAAGAGCAAGTTCATTTAAGAACCATCTGAGATGCAGAGTCTCATTAGCAGCCTCTGGTAAAGCCATATATATATATTCTGCTTCAGTTGTGGATAATGCAACAGTTTGTTGCTTCCTCAATTCCCAAGATATAATACCACCGACATATTTAAAGATATATCCAGTATAGGACTTTCTATCATTGACATCTGAAGCTCAATCGGCATCAACAAATGCAATTAAAGACTCAGAATTACGTTTAAAGATCAAACCTTGATCTTGAGTACCTCTTAAGTATCTTAAAACTCTTTTTGCAGTTATCTAATGAGGTTTGCCCGATTGTTGTTGAATTGACTTAGAAAATTCACATCATGCATTATGCCAGGTCTAGTTGTGTTTAGAGATCGACCGAAATTTCGGCTTCGGCACAAAATCAGAGTTTTGCCGAATATTCGTTTTCGGCGAAACTGCTTCCAAAATTTTGGCCTGACCGAAACTGTCTGTATTTCAGAATTTCATTCCTTCTTTCGGAAATTTTCAACTTTACACATTGATATGAGTTATATCGGCCACACTGTTTATTGTGAACTCCACTGTTAACCATTATCCATCATGACTGATTCAAGATGCGAGTGTAAATTATAAAGCAAGCAATGCATATATGACTAAACTTAAAATTAAAAGACGCTTATCACGTGATCTTTAAAAGCTGCAAACTTAACAGTAATAGAAAATTTTTACTTTGAAACTCCAGATTGTTTCAAATGCTTTATAAGAAAGGTGTTGTTAAAACATATTAAGATTTACGAAATTTATTGAAAAGCTATATCGAGGTATATATTTTTTATCATATGAAATTTGTGTAATTGGAAACTATTTCTGTCTTATTGATAAATTAATTACGTTTTATTTTATATGAAAATAAATAGTTTTGGATAGAGGCACAGAGAGTCAACAATGCACCGGAAATAAAATTTTCAAACAGGGTGCCATTTCAATACTTCCTTAGAGAAGCAGGGAGTGGCAAAGCTTTTTTTAAGTAAACATGTTATTTAAACTAATGTACCATAAAAATGTTTGTACAAAATTTTAAATAATTAATAATAATATTCAGCAATATTTAAATATGTATCTATATTTAAGCGTCTATTAAATTAATAATATTTATAATTATAAAATGGTTAAAACATATTCAACGTTAATTTCTTAAAAAACAAACTTTTAAGTACTTTGTTTCAATCAATTTAAATGCAAAATATTAACGAACTGAAAATATGAATATATAATATATTTAAAAATTAAATTTTCATTATTGAATTCGTTTTACATTATTTAACTACATTGTTAATTAATTATTGATAAGTGCCTATAATTATTGGTTGTTATAAAATAGTGAAATAAAAAAGTTGTACTATTTATGTTTCATTTTTGTTTGAAACATATACACACACATGTATATATACGTGTGTTTGTTAGAAATGTGGTTCAATACACGTATAATTAATAAATTAATTGGTAACCTAATTAGTTATTATAAAGTAATTATTAATTATTTGTTATTAATTAAATAATTAATTAATAATTATATACAGTTATGTATGTATTAATCAGTTTTAAAAATTTTTTAACACTTTCGGTTTTGTTTTCGGCCGAAAGTGGGAAGATCACCGAAATCCGGTTTCGGTTGTGGTCTTGAAAACCTGTTTCGGTCGATCTCTAGTTGTGTTTGATAAATACATAAGAGATCCTATAAGTTGACGATAAGGAATATTATTCATTTCAGGTTTTTTTTCTTCAGTTTTGGGACACATATCTTCAGTAAGCTTCACATTGTTATTGAAAGGTGTAGATATTGATTTTGATTCTTTCTCTCATATTAAATTTGCTCAGAATGTCTTCAATATACTTCTTTTGAGTAATTTTAATACTGTCCCCATTTTGCATGAATTCTATGCCCAAACAACAGAACAGTGTAAGAGACCTAAATCTTTTATTTTAAATGATTTTGCTAATTCATCTCTAATATATTTATAATCTTGTTTACATAAGAATTATGAGATCATCAACATAAACAATGATAATAGCTTCAATTAGAGATTTAGAAAAATAAACACATTTATCAGTATTCAGTGATTCAAACTTCGTTTTAATTTTCCATCTAATTTAAAGAACTAATGACCACCTGATTGTTTTAATCCATAGACGATTTTTTTTAATAAACAAACTTTGTCAACATTAAATTCATCTTTAAAACCTTCAGGAAATTCCATGTATACTTCTTCAGTTAAATCACCATTTACATAAGCCATAATAAAATCCAACTGATAAGCTGTGAAACCATTTTGAATACCATAAGTGATTGCATTATTTGTAACAACTTATTTGTCTCAATTTAATCATAAACCAGAGAAAATACATTACATTTTGGCAAAAAAACAGTACTAAGATATTTAAAAGGTACAAAAGATTAAAAAAAAATATTTTAAAACAATGAGTTTGGTTTTCTGAATATTAGTTGGAGAAATGCAGAAAATGATGGTGAATCATTTTCTGGAGGAGTAATTTTATTAGGTAATTCATTGGTTTCTTGGAAATGTCAAACAAAAATGTAATGTGTTAGTCTTTCAACTTGTGAAGCTGAGTTATTTTCTATTTCTGAGATTTGTAAAGATATTATTTGAACTATAAATTTATTATCCGAGTTAAAATGTGTTACGAAGAAAAAGGATAGGGTAAAAAGTTGTTATTCAGAAGTAGTGATGTATAGGAATTTTGAATAAAAACCGCTAAATATTTAAATTTTGAATTTTCAAATAGAAGAGAAAGAAATTTGGCACATGATCTAAAAGCATAATAGTTTACTTTTTGGCTAGCCGGGCACCAGTGAAATATATATATACATATATGCATGTATATATTTCACTGGTGCCCAGCTAACCAAAAAGTACCCGTAATAGATAGTGGTATAAAGAAATAATAGTACATCAGTTATATATATAAAAATAATAAATAATCAAATTCTCATGGTGATAACAAACATAAGTTTATCTTACCTGAACTCTAGAAAATACTGCTACCCTATAAACATTTTACCACGAAAAACAAATACTTTTGCTAGAGTTATCTTTCACTATTACTTTCAACTTTAATTGAAATTTATGTTTTTGAAATATTAGGTTTAAATTGATATATTTATTTTCATTCTTTAATATATAAATATATTCGTACTAAAGATTAAATTTTATGAGAATATTTCAATATTAACAAATAGTTAGACCTCGTTATCCCTACACCCGGTTTTCACGTCAGTTATTCAAACTCTTGATTTTCTGTATATGATTTTAATGTAAATAAACTCTGGATTTTTCGTCGTTGAATAATTTTCAACTCTGGATATCCTGGTGGTTTAGGAAAATTGTTCATTTTTTATAATCCATCTTGCAAGCACGAAAATTAAGGGGTAAGAAAAGTCTTAGCCAAACTCTTCACAAAAGTGTCTAAAATACCCATTGAGATAAAAGAGAAACTTTATTTCAATCCTTTATCTAAATAAACATACCCACACACTATGAATGACCCACTGAAGTCAGTGAAGGAGAGATTTCTTCCCCTCTTCCTGTGCGTTTTGACTGTAAAAGTAATCTTTTAGAAGAAGCGAGAGAATAAGCGTTCTACTGGAAATATGGAAACCAGATACACTTGAAAACAAAGTGCCGTGAAACTTTTGAAGGAAAACGTAAACCAAGAAATATTAAAATATTAATAAATAATCCTTATGAAGCCAAAATTAAATATTTAAAAAATGGAATTTATATTTAAGTGGGGAATATGAAAAAATATTAAGATATATATATATTAAGATTGAAATAAAATATATTAAATAAAAATAATTTAAATTTAGATTTAATAAAATATATATTTTAAAATATTTAAATTAAATGAATATTCACCCAGTAGCAGAAACCGTGTAGCACAGCAGCGATGATGCAGATTATTTTAGACTTTGCAGATCAATCTAACGAATAATTTAATGAACATAGAGCTTGAAGCTGCAGCGGTCGTCCAGTAGTCTCAGAGCCCTGAGCCCAAACCTTCCCCCTTTTCGGTGCATTAAATTTGTGTAATTCGGTGTCTTTATCTGGTATTGAAATCAGCATTTAAAATTTTCAAGAGAGTCAAGGTGTCTGGAAAAACCATAGGGATGTTGCTCCTTCACGAATCGGCAATTTCCCAGCCCACCCACCCCCGAAAAACATAGAGCTCAAAGCCGCAGTGGTTGCCCGGTAGTCTCAGATCCCCCAAGCCCAACCTTTCACTCTTTTGGTGCATTAAATTTGTGTAATTCAGTGTCTAAATTTATCCGGTATTGAAATCAGCATTTAAAGTTTTGGGCTATCTAATAAAATTCTGGGCTATGAAAAATTGTTAAAATTTCTTTTTTGTCTCTAGATTTATTGCATTTTCTTCTTATGTTTTCTTTGTAAACACAAAATTTGCTTATTTTATCAGTTTAGTGTAATTTCTTTTGATAGTATGATTGGTCTAGCATTCACTTAGGTCGTAGATAAATTTTGGTTTGCTGCAGATTAACACAGAAAATTTTGCTACTGGGCTTATGACGTAACAAAATGTAAACAATTTATAAATGATGCAATAATTTTAAACTCAAATAGCTAAGCAGCAATCCAGTGGATTAAATGTACTAGGTCATCAAATAAATCAAGGTACAGACCTACATTTTCCTTTTATCAAAGATTTATCATTAGATAATGTTATTACATTAGAGTTAGAGTACATTCAAAGTAAAAAATATTATTGTAGATTTTCTCACAAAAGGTATTAACAAAGACAAATTGGCATATTCCATGAAAAATATTTCACTAATTTCTTAATTTAATATGTGCAATTTTGTATGTATATGTGTTTGTATTTTTAGAATTGTTTAGAGAGAAAAAAAATATATAACACTTGCAGAAGGGGTTGTTGGGTTTAAAGCAAGCAAACCATTTTTTATGCCCATTCATTTCCCAGTTTTTGGATCTTTACACTGCCTGCTTCTTCTAGCAGTGTGACTGTGGGCACAATTTTAGAGATGATAGAATTGCTGTGTGCTAAGTGATAAATTTGCCTGTGTGGAATTTAATTATTATTGTTTAATTGTTAAGTGCTTTGTGCTTGTTTAATAAAAATGTTTTGTTTCAAGATCTGTGAGTCTGAGTGACTATAAAAGAAACAACAGGTTTAAAATTTTGGAAGAAGTGAGTTTTACAGTTTTTGAATGCCCAATCTCTTGGTATGGCTTTCATTATACAAACCCACCTCAATAAAAAATTTTCCTCTATCTTGGCTGTAGTAACTTTTTGCAGTAAAAATTAGTTCATTGAACATTTATTATTTTCTTCTTCATCTAACTACTACTTTACAATTAGTTATAAAAGAATTCATCTTCAATATATTATCTTCAGAATGATGAATCAGAGGTTGTTAAGGAATTTTCTTATATACAGTAATAGATCTTTAGAGTTTAGAACGCAATTCTCTATACAACACACAACTCCTGAGACAAATTTTGAAGTTAAGAAGAACCTGCAATCCACATTGTAGAAATATTACTACCCCCTAGAGCAGCCATACTCAACCTGCAGCCCGCATGTGGCCCGGCAACATTTTATGTGCAGCCCGAGACACATAATCATTATTTTCTACTTTTAAAAATTTCAGGTACGTAAAAATAAATTATTTAAGACCTTTACTATTGTTTCAGATATTTTTATGGAAATATGTCGTGCTATTTATATTAATTTAAAATTATATAAAACATTGTAAATATCATTTGCTTAGTAAAAAGTTCTTTTTGTGCATAGTCCTATTTGTGTTACAGTAGTATATGTATTTTTAAACATTCAAACTAATCAATCATAATTTAAAATTAATTAAATTTGGTCTTATTTTTTAAGATTAAAAAATGGTTTTGCATTGAGATAAAATCTGATTTCTTAAAGAAAACAGAGTGATTTTTTATTGTTAGAACTTGGAAATACTTCATTCTTATATCACGTTTTCTACTTATTAAATAGCTACGAATGATCATATAAATTTTATTGCTTTGTGGTATTGTTTTGTTATTTTCTAATTTAAATTATCTTTGTGATTATATTACATTTCTCTCTTTCCCCTGTTATTATATACAAGCGTAGTCTTTTGCAGCCCTCCTAACATAGCAAACATGTGTCTTGCGGCCCGCCAGAAAAAAAGGTTGAGTACGGCTGCTCTAGAGGACTAAATTTCAAACATTATTTCATCTTTATTTCTCTAATTAAGATATTTTTTTTAATGAAAATGTAGCTATTATTAAATTTAAAAAATTGAAAATAAGTATTATAATTATTTTGTCCAGGCACATTTGATTTGGATCACTTTTATAAGGTAATTTAACAATATGTAAAATGATCTATGTTATGCAAAAATTTATAATCTGCATATGTTTTGGTCCCAAGGAATGCTACATAAAGATATCGTATATTGATATGTTCCAGAAATATTTTGCCATGCTTACCAGATATATTTTGCCATGTTTACATATGAAATCTATGTATATAAAAGCCGTTCTTGGTATGTGTATATGTTCCTTATACAAATCTACAGTTTTTGTCCGATTTGAACGAAACTTGACGTACATATGTTTTAGAACATGAGTATAATTACTGTCGACTTAAAAAAATTCTCAGACCATTCTTTACCACCTTTTTTCAAACATCTCCCATAGTTTTTCATTACAGAAATCTATTTATTTTTTTTCAATTTTTAATACAATTTCTTTCCCGTTGCCATTAAAAGAAACTGCATATGGACAATAGTTTTATAAACCAATAAAATTTCAGATTATCTCACTATAAATTGAAATCCGAAACTGACGTCAATTTTGGCAGATAATGTGATTTTTTTCACATATTACACAGATTATTATAAATACATTTAAACAACACAATACATTTATTTAAATATGTTTGGAGATAAAAATAAATAACTTAGCTCTTAATTTTACAAAGGTAAATTGTTTCCACTGGTTTGTTAATATTAAAGTAAATTTTCCAAGAAATAAAAATATATTTTTGCATATACAAACTGATTCAATTTATTCTACATAATCAAAAATCGTCTGTCAAATATTGACATTTAGAAATCATTACATCGTAACTTTTTTCAGCTTGAGCTTCAACCAAGGAGGCATATTTAAGCTCCTTGGATTTAGGTGGACAATAATTGGCCACTATTAATAAAAATTAGATTTAAAGAAAACAATACAGTATTTTCCATTAATCATTCTTTAAAGATGGGTGTTAAAACAAACAGAGTATGGTTTATCGAAAAAAAAATGATGTAATTTTTTTAATGTAAAACATCCATTTTAATTTTAAAAACTAATATATTTTTTATAAGTTCAACAAAGTGGCGACATTTTTATTTCACTAACTTCTAAATTATTATCCAATTCTTAAAAGAATAATATATTTTTGAGAAATAATGTTTTGCATCAAAAATCACAATTTCAAAATGCAATTTTAGCAAATTCTGTTTAAATTACATTGAAAATATAATTTCTGAGTTAAATTTAGTATTTAATAATATTAATGTTTTTATTTTTCAAAGAGTACAATAGTATAGGATTTCTTTAATCGCTTTCATGTTTTAAATAGATAATGTGCATGTGATGTCACACACTCAAGTAAAGGCATTTTTCTCAATTAATTGTACGTAAAAAGTAACAATTCTTGCAGAGTTAGTAATTCATAATGAATTATTTCCTACACATAATATAATGTATTCTAACAACTTGAAAATTATGAGAAACTTAACGAAACTTCAAGCAATTCAGCCTAACGTTTTGCCTACGTTAAGTTGACAAACATGTGCATTATCTAAAAACGAGCAGGGAAGACCGAGCTATGCTCAGTCAAAATTAGCTTTGAGTTCAAATATCATGACCCATGACCAAAATGACCCACTAATCAAATTTTCTCAAACATGTGACCAGCCCAATTGTCTTCTTGTGCCCGAAACCTGTAGGATATAAAATTTACAAAATTGTCTAAGCCGTTTTTTAGATACAATTAGCTTGACCCTGACCTAGGATGACCCACTAATCAGGTTTCCCTGAGTATCTGACCTAGTCCAATGATTTTCTCGTGCCCAAAAACCATAGGATACAAAATTTAGTGCAAATCGTCTGAGCCATTTTTAAGATAAAAATAGCTTGACCCATAATGACCCACTAATCAAAATTTCTCAAACATGTGACCTAGCCCAATAGTCTTCTCGTTCCCTAAAACTGTAGGATACTAAATTTAATTCAAATCCTCTGAGCCGTTTTTAAGATAAAAAATAGCTTGACCCATAATGACCCACTAATCAAATTTTCTCGAACGTGTGACCTAGCCCAACAGTCTTCCTGTGCCCGAAAACGATAGGATGCAAAATTTAGTCTAAATAGTCTGAGCCGTTTTCTAGATAAAATTAGCTTGACCCACAGTGACCCAAAAATGACCCACTAATCAAATTTTCTCGGACATGTGACCTAGCATAAGGATTTTCTCTCATGCCTGAAACTCATAGGATACAAAATTTAATCAAAATCGTTAGAGCCGTTTTTTAGATAAAATTAACTTAACCCGCGTTGATCCAAAAATGACCCACTAATCGAAAGTTCGCGAACTTTGTGACCCAGCCACCCTTCTGATGCCCGAAAATGGTAGAATACAAAATTTAGTCAAAATCGTTTGAACCGATTTTTAGATACAATTAGCTTCACCCTGACCCATGGTAACCCAAAATGACCCACTAATAAAATTTTCTCAAACATGTGACCTAGCCCAATGGTTTTCTGGTACCCCAAAATGGTAGGATACAAAATTTTGTTAAAATCGTTAGAGCCATTTTTAAGATAAAATTTGCATACATAACCACACACAAGATTTGCCGTATTAGAATATATGATATGATATAAATGCATATTTGTACATGATTCATGAAGTGAAAGAATTTTTTTAACTAGACAAATATCGGTTCATAGGAAAATCTATCTTTGGTGAAAGTGTTGTCATATTTTAAATTATGTGCCGGTTTTCATTCAGAAAATATAAGTGTTTTATAGCAATTACACAAAGTAGCCTAATTTCCACAGAATGTATTGGTTGCCAAAGCATAAGATTAACATCTTTTTACTGTACAATCTTCCAGAATATTAAATTTCAATAAAATTTAATAAATATATTAAAGTTGATGTAAAAGTTGTTAGCATATGCAATTTTCATTGAAGAATGGAATTTGCAGTTGACATCGTTCACATGAAATTTAAAGAAGAGTCAATGCCACTAATTAAGTAAGAAAATAACCTCTCCTATTTTTTAAAGGCACCATGATTATGGAAAAGAGCAAGAGATAAGCCAATTAATAATCCAGGTATTATTAGTTACCTTTCTTCGATACTTATATAATTCACTATAATTTTAAAATATCTAAATCTATAGTTAAAAATATCTCTGCAAGGTAATATTTGCCCCTCATTGGAATACATTACTGCCAAATTTTGAAACTCCCTTAATCCTAAACTACAGCACAACAATCAATATGACAATTCTCCATAATTGGGGTGCTTTTTTCAGATTGTTTTCGCCATTCAAATAAATTAGCAACTTTACTGCTTAACAAATAAACATTTAGGCTTTGAAAGTTTTTGAAGCGGGATAAACATTTTGATTTTATTGGTAGATCTACAGCTGTTAAAAATGTGGCAGTGTGAAATAAAAATACCATAAATATATGAGTGATAAAGGTATTTTTCTACTTATTTCATTTATTTTCAAACTTTTATGCTTCATCACGTTTTAATTTCTTTTTCAAATATCATATCATAAACTGTTTTGGAAACGAAACATAATTTATGTTGATTTTTAGATTATTCTAATCAAATAAAATTCATACCTACAGTGACATGTTAATTAACAAATTTCCTCAAAAATATTTACCAATATAATCACTTTGAAAAATATTCCCTGACACGAAAACTTAAATTAAATCAACTTCTATGAGTGGAATAAATGTAGAATAGAGTAAATAGAAATGCTAAAATAGAATAACAAAGAAAAAAATTTGTTCCGCACTTAATCAAAGAGTATGAAATTTCAAGCTCATGAAAGAAATTTAAATGCGCATATATATATATATACTATATATAAACAAAAACATGCAAATTGTGCTTATCAAAAGTATTATCTACTATAAAATATGATAAAGAGTTTGTTAATTGTATATGTTGCTTAATTAATGCATTAATTTTCTTTAAATGTTACGTGAACAAAGTCATGGATAACAGCTAGTGATCTATATAACACAAAACCTTGTGTATTTAAGTTTGCGTTATAAGATCTAGCATATTTAAAACTTTTTGTAATTTTTTACTTTTTTTAACTGGTAACTCTCAGTCAACATCTTTTTCGTAATTTGATTCAGCCAATAAGAGAGAAGATAGACTGCTATTATTGAAATGTTATAACTTTCACCATATTTTTTAATGTTCCTAATTCAACTACTTATCTTGCATAATATTATTTTTTAAATTCTTAAAAGATAGCCTCTCTAATGGATTTTTTTCCCTTTGCAGCTTGATCAAAGTTATTAAGATTATATTAATTGTTCTACATAATCCACATAAAAAAATAAATAAAAAAAAAATATTGAATATATAGTATTGAGTCTCTGTTAATTTCATATATTTGTTGATCATTATTTATAATTAATGGAGGACACACGCAAAGCTTTCACACTACAATAGTTGAAATTATTTGCTGATTAAGTTTTTATTAATTTTTAATAAACTGCAACTTTTAATAAAACAACATGTAACAAAATGAGAATGTTACTATATCAAAAGCCTGTTCAAAATCTTTCGTATGATATCTCATTCACCATTGTGTATTTTGTATGAGCATAAAAAAAAATGTTGACATCAGAAATAATATATACATGATAAGCAGGGATCATTCTAGAACATGAAAAAGGGCAGGGTGCACATCACATAATAAGGGCAATTTTGTTGAAAAGGGCACATCATTTCATAAAAAGGGCATTTTTGTAATAAGTGCATATACCAATATACTGGTGGGAAGGAAAGTCTGGCAACAGCTTAAAGTACTCCTTAATTTAAAAAATCCAATAACATTTCTAATTTCCATAACTTCACCCTTTGAAAAGTATTAAAAATAGCAGCAAAATGAAACTTATGTTCTCCATTTTTATTGTAAAACTGTTAACTGTTTACTAACTGTTATTGTACAGTCATTTTGCCCTTTTCCTACGATATTCAAGAACCTCTCTCTAAAATTTTTGTTCACCAGATAACTTTTTCTCAGTTATAGCAAAACTGGTTTTAAAAAAGCTACAAAATAAAAGTTATAAAGCTACTTTTCAAGTTTTTTATAGAACTTACATAAGTTATCATGTGGTCAAAGGCCAGAATGCCTGATCTAATACTATATTTCACTAGACAAGGTGAAATTAATCAATGACGCTTAGTTACCCTTTATGTCTTGATAAATGGAAAGATGAAACACTCAAAGTCAAAGATTAGACATACCAGGGCACTTCACACAGAAATAAAGAGGGAAAGAGGAGTACTCCCTGATGTACTATACTAACATTCTAAAAATAAAAGATTGGTAAATAATTTTTGAAAGTACAAGGCAGGATTCTACCCAAGAATAAAAGGGGCAAGGAGGGTAGAATTATACCTGGAAAAGGGGCAAGGAGGGTGGGATTTTATCTAAAAAGGGCATGAGGGCGGGCCGCCCTTCTGAAACTCTCTAGAGTGATCCCTGTGATAAGTCTTTAAGGCATCAGATTATACAGATTAACTTATGCTAATTTTCATCCTACACCAGGGACGTGCCGACCCAGTCTGCCATGTGTGCATCGCACAGAGGCGTCTGGTTAGTAAAGGCGCCAAAGATTTAATGCAAGTAAGAAATACCTGAAAAAAAACTTTTTAACTTTATTATATTAAAATTAATTGCAATTTCTAGAAAAAAAATTATGTTTTATAAATTTACACCAAAACTTTATCTTTCACAATGTCACTGTCGAAATCCAAGCAGGATTTGTTCAGTTTATACATTTTAATACCATTATTTCGGAATAGTAATCTTGTTATTTAAATGCAGAATTTCTGATATTAAATAAGTCAAATAATATTATTAAAAAATAGTGGTAATCAAATTAAAATACCGTACTAATATTGTGATTGTTTCAACCCTGTGCATGGCTGTAATCAATGGGTTATTCATACAATTGTTTTTGGTCTGATCCTAGTTCTGGTAAGTTTTATCTTGTGTCCTTATGTAAATCCTAGTATAAACAGTTTAGAATAATTAAACTGTGATTTTAGTTTTTTTTTTTTTTAAATAAAAGTCAGAGGTTTCTCTCATTCTGGGCACATTTTTTTTTCAGCGCTCCTAACCGTCTCTGCATTTTATTTTTCTATATTTGATAAATTGAAATTTTATTTTCTTCATAAATGCATTTACAATGGTTATACGGCACCAACTGAATTTCTGAACGCAGGCGCGCTCCTGTGCTACACACATACTAAACATTGATTTAGACTACTGTGCCTCATTGACTGCTCAGATAAAGTGTTAAAAGTAGAAATTATTCATATCTTGTAATATAAAACTCTTAAATTACACACACACAAAAGAAAAACAAATACGTTATTAAAAAATATATAAATTTGAGTTATATATATATATAAAAGTTGGTCGAATATGTTTCAACCAGAAATGAGATTTCACCGCTTTTTTGCATACTAGTATAATCTTGCAGAAAATGTTTTTTTTATTTAATCTGAACATTCTGCGATTTAACAGAACGTTTTCTCTAAGACTAAGATTATACTGGTATGCAAAAAAGCAGAGAAATCTCATCCCTGGTTTCAACCCTAGAATCTTTTCTATAGAAAAATTTTACTGAAATATGTCATAAACTGAGATTAAATTATTAACTTTGGTTTACTCTTTTTCAGAGAGAATTGTATCCCAGATGCTATATGTGCTTGTACACATTCTACAGTTATAAAAGAGTCCTAACATATTAAGTAAGTTGTTCTAGCATATTCTACAATCCAAAATTAATATTTGCTTATTTCTTCTCAAACATAGTTCTGTAAATACTCAACATTTCTGGCTGGTGATTTTTTAGGTTTTAAAAACCTTACATATAATTGAAATTCAGTTCAGCAAGAGATTAATATAAAGTTACACCCAGGCTTTACTCAAATAGTTATATTCTTAAGGATTTTAATCAATCACAAACAATAAAGTATGGTTGATATAGATATTGCTCGAGTTTTTTTTCTTTCTCAAAATAAAATAAGTAATTTAAGGCACTTTAAATATTTATTATTTGAATAAGATATTTGTTACATCAGAAATTTAAACAAAGCATAAATTATTTTTATAAGACATAATTTGCTAGATCACAAAGTTGAAGAAAGCAAATTTTAATTTAAATTTTGTTTGCTTCATTAACTGAGCATTTGGCATGATCTGCCGAATCCTGAGGGCAAGAAACTAAGGTATTGGATTGTGGCATCTGCTGTGAGATTAAAAAGATGTAGGACTTCATGGATTGCAATCCCTATATGCCATTCATTTACATACAAAACTGAATTTGCCTCATAGGAAAAATAAATGTATTTCAGAAATAATACAAACTTTAATAAATAAAAAAATATTTACCAGGCTGCATCCAGTCTCTAATATTTTGATATTTATAACTAAATACCCAATGGCATCCATCAAATAGTTCATCATATTGATAAGAAGGATGTCTGTAATTTCTGAAGCAGAAATTCCAAAGACCCATCCGCACAAATTCAGCGTAGGTCTCAGGGTATGATTCAAGCCAATATGGGCTGCAGAATGAAATGAAAAGAATCAAGGTTGCAAGGAATGCTAAAATGGCTCCTATTAATAGATACCATGATGATCTAGCTTTTGGGGGAGCTTCTGCCATGATGCGATATCTACAAATTAAAAAAAAAAAAAGAAATTTAGAAATAATCACAATTGCTAAGAAAGAACAAAATTCAACACTTCTTTATTATTTATGGCTTCTGTTTTTCAAACTGCACCAAAATCAGGGGTGGAGAATTTTTAGAAAATTTTACCAGCGAAGGATTTTTATTTTATTTTATTTTTGTATTAGCCAGCAAGATGAAACGTTATACACTCAAAAAATCTCGTAACAAAACTTATGTGACTGTAAATAATTTATTACAATGCATTTTCATAATGATATTTTTATGAAATGTTAGTGTAAAATTAAGAAAGATTACAACAGAGGAAAGTTTGCTTTTTAAATTCAAGTTTGAGATTTCACTGCAAAAATTGCATTGTATAATAAATCAAAATTTACAGGTAAGTTAAGGGAATCTTTACTTACTCCCTAAGAATAAAATACAATATTTTATTTTTATTTAGTGCTGTGTTTTCATTGCAGCAATTTAGAGAAATGTGAAATATTGCTAATAAATAAATATAGATACGAGTATATAAGATTTTGGTAACAGTAATTACCAACAATTTAAAAAAAAAATCATTATCAAATATCCTTGGATGATTCTACATCGATAGATACCTCAAGTGCCAGTTAACTCTACCGCTGACCGCCTGAAAAGTAAAGCTTGTGTGTGATGGAAAAATGCATTTTTCTCAAAAACTATATATTTAAGAAAATCTCTATAGTTTTCCTGCAAGGTTTAAATAAACTTCTACTACCCCTATCTTTTTCATACTTTTAGTTTCTGTAGATTCGGAAAGTAGATTAGTTTCAGTAGATTGCCGTGCATTTTCGACGATATCTCTGAAAATATATTACTTAAAATTAAACAAATATATTTTTGAGTTCAATATTACGAGATCTTTCATATGATAGACAAAAATAAAACTTTTCTTTCAAGTAATTTAATTAGCCCCCTAAATTTTTTCCAAACCTATTTGTGAATGGCTAATAATCTGAAAATATGGGAATAAAAGGCTTTTATAACTTTCTCAAGTTTGAACTTTCCACATCCCATAGTTTATGAGGAAAAGGGCAGTGACAGATGGATAGACAGACACAGGAGTGATCTTATAATGGTTCCGTTTTTACTTTTTAAGTACGGAATCCTAAAAATAGTAATTAGGCAGTTTTTAAAACGACCTAAAAATTCAATTTTTTCGTCAGTGGTGAATAGATTTATGTAATATCTCTCATCCCTGACCGAGACTATATTATGCTGTCCCCTAAAAAAACCCACACTGAAATGTTTCCTAAAAAAACCCACCCTAGTACTACACTAAATATTTAATTAAAGTCAATTTTTTTGTTAAAGTTTCTGTTTTATGTGCCACTTAGAATAACAAAAATAGTTAAAAATACCTAACAAGTGCTTATTTAGTTTTAAAATAATTTAAATTATTAATTGCAGAATTCTGGTAAAACACGAACTTCATTTTTATAGATTTTCTTTTTATAATAGAATTTTAGAATGATCTATATAATTTTTTTATGTTAAACCATTAATATGCAATAAAATGCTTCATTTTCAGCTGATTTTGTCAGGTGTGGGTTATTTTCGGGTAACATGGGTCATTTTTTGGAAAACTGGGTTTTTTTCAAATTCTCACATAATTGGCTGCCATTTTGTAATAAAGTGAAAAATGCTCAACATTAAAATCTTAGTCAGAACAAGCGTTAATTATTTAGCCATGTTCAATTTTTATAAATTCTGTATTAGACTTTATATAGAGAAAATTTCAAAAAATGGGTTTTTTAGAGCACAGCACAAAATAACACAGTAAACCCTCTTTAATCCAGACTAATTGGGGTTCTAGGCTGTCTAAATTAAGGAAAATCCAGTTAAAAAAATCAATCAATAAAATCAGCCCATGCACAGATAAACATCCTAATACAACAGGGATCACCAATCATATTTGAACCCATGGGCTCTTTTTCTAGTAACCTAGGAAGTTTCTATAAACTTATAAGTATTGCACCGATGGTTGATAAATACTGGTTTTGATAAAAAGAAAAAGTAAATGGTTCTCAATCTGTACAGCTTTTCCTAAAATCTGCTGTGAACAAAATATTAAAATATTTTGTTCTTGGAAAAATTTTCTACTACCCCTAATCAGGCCCACTTACATAAAATAAATCGGTCAAGTGCAAGTATAACTCACGCTCAAAGAGTTCTGTACACTGAATTTATTAATTAATAAACTCCTACTCTACCCTTAATTTTTTCATAATTAAGTTCCAGTAGATTCGGAAATAGGAGGGAGGGGACATATTTTTCCAGTACTTTCGACAATCTCTCTAAAAATATAATACCTAAAATTAAAAGAAATATATTTTTGAGTTTGATGTTACGAGATCTTTTGAACGATACATAAAAAGATAATTTATTTTTCAAGTAACTTAATTAATATCTCGACTAATTACCAACAATTTAAAAAAAAATCATTATTAAATATCCTTGGATGATTCTGCATAGATAGATACCTCGAGTGCCCGTTAACTCTACCGCTGACCGCCCGAAAAGTAAAGTTTGTGTGTGATGGAAAAATGCATTTTTCTCAAAAACTATATATTTAAGAAAATCTCTATAGTTTTCCTGCAAGGTTTAAATAAACTTCTACTACCCCTAATTTTTTCATATTTTTAGTTTCAGTAGATTCGGAAAGTAGATTAGTTTCAGTAGATTGCTGTGCATTTTCGACGATATCTCTGAAAATATATTACTTAAAATTAAACAAATATATTTTTGAGTTCAATATTACGAGATCTTTCATATGATAGACAAAAATAAAACTTTTCTTTCAAGTAATTTAATTAGCCCCCTAAATTTTTCTCCAAACATATTTGTGAATGGCTAATAATCTGAAAATATGTGAATAAAAAGGCTTTTATAACTTTCTCAAGTTTGAACTTTCCACATTTCATAGTTTATGAGAAAAAGGGCGGTGACAGATGGATAGACAGACACAGGAGTGATCTTATAATCGTTCCGTTTTTACTTTTTAAGTAAGGAATCCTAAAAATAGTAATTTTGGACATTGGTTTCTTTTTTTATAACTGACAGTTGTGAAGTAGCTTTGTTACCTTCTGCTTTTGAAAATTTTTATAAATAGGTATTGCATTTATATTTAACATCTCTATCTATATATATAATTGTATTTGTGAACCACACTACTCTAATGTTGCATATTGCACTGTAGATCATATATTTGAAAAGAGAACATGCTGATAAAGATGGTTATAAAGTTAAATTGGGTACTTTTCGGTTAACTGGGTGCCAGTGATATATGTACATACAGAGCCGTCCTTAGCGAGGACGACTTAAAGCGAGGCCCGGTGCAGGGATTTTGCGAGGCCCTTTCCTTCCAGATTCTTAACATAATCTTATCTACACTATCAATAAAAAAAGAATGGTTTTCACCTATATACTATAACCCGGGTTCGATCCCCTAGCTACTATAAAGAAGTAGCATTTGTTTGTGCGTTTGTAGGGATAATTTCTGGAACTACTAAACCAATTTCAAAAGTAATGGTGGCAAATTGATGGTGAAAGAACCTCTTCCAACATAGGCTATATTTTATGTCAAGACCACTATCTTTTCTTCACTAAAATCATAAATTTATATTAAAGATTTTCTATTATACGTTCTTCTTTTTATTAAAGAAAAAATATTTTGCGTCTGGGTGCGAGGCCTCTTTAGGCGCGAGGCCCTGTGCGGCCGCACCTGTCGCACACCCCTAAGGACGGCTCTGTGTACATATATAAATATATATGTGTACATATATATATCACTGCCGCCCGGCTAACCGAAAAGTACCTTAAATTGTTCTGATCTACAAACTGAAATCGAGTTTTCGTTCACAAACAAATAATGAAGATATTTTAGTATGATTTTCATTATCTAAACTTTTCTTGTTTGAAATGTGATAACATCATTGGAAGTGACTGAATTTTGATCAGTGACACAATATATCTACTATCAGTCTGCATTATGAATACTGTAATGTCTAACTCAGTGTTGTTTGGTTATGAATGGTGAGAATTTTCAGTATTTCTCGTCATCATACTTTACAGAAATACATGTAAAATTGTTGAAAATATCATTACAATATCTTTATTATTGTTAAAATAAACGGAAATCCAAGTTCGATCTAGATAATGAAAACCTAATAATTTCTTAATTATTCTGCTATTCTGCATATCTTTATTAATTGAGAGTTAAAAGGTTGAAGGTTTTAAAAATATTTTCTACTACACTAGATAAAACTATTAAAAATCTATATTTAAAATAGTAGATAAATTTTCCATTTAGAATTACAAGGACATAAAATTATATGGATTAGTTCATTTACTTATTTAAACACGCAGAGGGCTTTAAAATATTACTTGTGAAATTAAAAAACAATCTGGTATTCTTATAGATCGTCCATCCATACGTAAATTAAAGCATTATTTTTCAGGCATGGGTCAAGCATCATGCAGACAACGAGCATAAAAACATAGTTTTTAAAGAATTTTTCCGAAATAATTTTGTAAAATTTGAATGCTTCAAACGGCTTCTCAGTTAACAGATCCAATTTATTTTTTTTTATACGAGAAAATTCTTTTGAAAACACGAATACATTTCAACCGAAATTACATTTAAAATGAAAAAATTTATTATAAACGTTAATTGTGGCAGTAAACATACAATTATACCTACATTACAGGACACGCCTAAGTTTAAAAAGATTCACATTACAATATAAATAAACAATAAACAAAACATACGGTTAATATATTAACCGTTGCAGTTAATATCTGCGCCTCTCCACAAACAGAGAGAAAAAAAAAAAAAAGCTTGAATATGCCATCGTTTTAGGATGATTATTATTATTATTATTTGCACATTTTCATCTTTCATGTGAGATTAGTGTTCTGTGTTTCAAGGAAAGGGCATATTTGCAAACACTTCCGTCAACCCACGTGCATTTTTGCCTTAGCGATCGTTATAGAAATCATTATGGCTATGTTGACCAATCATATCATAGATCTGTTAAACTTACACCAATCAGATCGCCTGAACTCATGTGTATAGTAGGAATCATAAAGACGGACAGGTATTTCTTGCTTCCCCACAGAAATTTATCCCCGAGGCTAACGAAAAAGAAAGGCTACCGCGGTGCTTTACGCGTATCTTTTTTTACAGACTGTGGGAGTCACGTGATGCTCGAATGCACCAATGCGGGTGTACGAAAAGAGCAACACGTCACTCTAGTGGTCTGTAAAAAAAGATAAGTGGAATGCACCGCGGCAGCCTGTCTTTTTTCGTTAGCCTTGTTTATCCCAGAGGCTAACGAAAAAGACAGGCTACCGCGGTGCATTCCACTTATCTTTTTTTACAGACCGCTAGAGTGACGTGATGCTCTTTTCGTACACCTGCATTGGTGCATTCGAGCATCACGTGACTTCCGCGGTCTGTAAAAAAAGATTTGCGTAAAGCACCACGGTAGCCTTTCTTTTTCGTTAGCCTCGGTTTATCCCATAGTCACGTCGCCCCACCAGTGGCTGAGAGGTTCTGCTCTCGAAGCTGGTAGACGGGAGGTGCTGGGTTCGATCCCAATCGCGCTCGTCGGCCTAATCGTTCGGAGTTTTCTTCGAGCCGTGGATTTATCTATGCGTAAATACAGGTTAGGTTCCCTTAGAAAGACCCCCACAAAGGGCATTCCCCGGGCCTATATCCCAAGTGTAGATAATTGGCCGTCAATAAATCAACCCAACCTAGAGCTCCTATAATATAAGCCCCTATTATAGGAGCCTTAACCCAACCCATAGTGACGTCAGCGGCCCTTTTCTTATTTGACAAGGTAAAAAATATCAGAATTTAAAAATCTAAAACTTTTCCCTAGATTAATTTAGGGGATGCTGCAAACAGAAATGTCGCTGCTGGCAAAAAAGGCGGCTGAGAGGACCGTGGACATCGCGCGTACAACAAGGGTTCATCAGGTGATTTACAAGAGTATGTTTAATTTCAAAATCCTCTCGACAAATAAACTGTATTTTAAAAAATATTAAAAGTATTTTTGGGAAACCAGTGATTGGCCCTCAATCATTTTTAAATGTAAATAATAGCAATAACAATAAAATTTTAAAAATCTCATCTGGGTAAGTGGAAGATGGGGCTCAAAACCAAAAACTAATTTTCTTTTAAAGTAAATAAAATAAATGTACTTCAAAAGTATTTTTTTTTAAGCCCAGGCATCTCTATTAGCATGTGTTGCATAGCAGCCCTCTTATGGCTGACCCTGTATGTCCTGAAGCATAAATTAGAAGCAACCAGCGCACAGTGGGGCAAAATCCCGAAAAGCTGGCCAAAAGTCGAAAAATAAAGTTACTAATTTGGGAATTTTTATTATACAGTTGGATAGAATAATGTTTGGAGCGTCAGAATCTATATTTACAAATAGGTTTTCGCTTTTCTCTGACAACCTGCATCATTTCAAAAGTGGTGCTTGGGCGAGTGTCATCTGATGCACACAAAAAGCGCCAAACAACGCTTTCTTTAAACACGTGCTACATATTTCCATATCATCCGATTTTAATGATTAAAAATGGATTCACACGATAGTAATGTGTACATTATTTGGATGTGTTACAAAAATTGTTCTAAGCATAAGAAAAAAAATAATTTTATGATTATTTTTGATAATTTTTTTTAAATAAATATATTATTTTTGTGCTTTCAAACATCAAAAAGTATAAAAGTTCCACGGTGTTCCGTAACGAAATTTAAGGAGATAATAGCCTGAACTATTATCTAATAAATTATAAAAAAACCAACTGCTAAAAACTGCTATTTTACGTTTCGTGCAGGTTTTTGCAACAACAAGTAGAAATGTCACTTTTACTTGCCGTCTACGTAGTATAGGGTAAGTCTTGTAATCGTTTTAAAAATCGAAAACATTTTTTTTTTTTTGACGGATTTACACGTTTCAGACACTGGAGATTCCGAAAAACATATTTTTAGAAAAAAAAAAATTGCCGTCCGTCTGTGTGTCTGTATGCCTGTAAACGCTCTATATCCCGAACAAATTGAGATAGAGGCTTGGAATTCGGTATGTACTTAGCATGTAATAATGGGAAGAAGCACTTTGAATTTCAGTAACCTCGATTATCCGGAATTATTTTTTTCGGACTCTCGAAATATTCGTTCTGATAAAAGGTACATAAATTTTTTCGAAATTGTTTATTTTAAGGAGTGAATATAAAAGACAATTAAAAAACATAAATTTTGCATAAAGAATGAAGTCTATCGGATTATTAGTTGCCGAGATATTTGTAATTCTATTTTACACACTCTTCGATTTTTCATGACCATGTATTTCATCCAAATTTCAACTCAAAGATGTATTTCAATTGGAAATGAGACACTTAATCCGACGCAGTAAACTCTTAGTTAATATAATTATCATTTTTAGAGATATGAGGATGTTTCGTTTACGCAGTTCAGTAATAAAGCATTTACAGCGAGGCTAACGAAAAAGAAAGGCTACCGCGGTGCTTTACGCGTATCTTTTTTTACAGACCGCGGGAGTCACGTGATGCTCGAATCCACCAATGCAAGTGTACGAAAGGGGCATCACGTCACTCTAGCGGTCTGTAAAAAAAGATAAGTGGAATGCACCGCGGTAGCCTGTCTTTTTCGTTAGCCTCGATTTACAGTTTATGACGTCATCGAGCCACAATTTTATCCGAATTCCAATACATTATATAAGTAGTTTACACATGTTTTATTTTTATATTTTATATTATGCATATCCATGATGGGTAAGTATTACGGTGGCGCCTAACGACTAGTTATTAGTCGCTACAAAAATTCTGAAATTGTAAAAGAGAAGTGCTTGTGTTAGAAGATAATTTTATTGTCAGAGTTGCTGTGGTCTTCTTACAAAGTTGAGTGGCAGTAGTTCTTTGTGCAAAGTTACTTTTTCGAAAATGGCAGCGTTTTTGTTTTATTGACGTGTATAGTTATCATGGAGATAGAAAGAAGATCTCTATCTCCCTGATAGTTATATTCTAAACAAGAGTTTTGTAAAAAAAAAAAAAAAAAAAAAAAAAAGTGGGTTTAATTAAAGTGTGATACAGTTCTCTTTTTTCTCTTTGTAGAGCTCGAGCTCAAAGTAAAAATTTTACTTATTTACAAATTGAAAAATTAAAAAAAAAATTGCTATTTGAACAAGAAGGTTGTAGTCTAAGTTTCTTAAAATGTTTTACAATCCTTTGAAAATCAGTTTGAAACGGGAATGAGTTGTTATTGATAAGAATATAAAGACAAATATTCTGTGTGATTCTTAAGCGTTTGCATGGTCGATATTATTAATATATAGAAACCGTGGGCTATCCCTTATCTATCCTCTCTTTTTATTTGACATTATTTTCCAAAATGACCGGAAAAAAAGTGTTTATGTCTTTCTGCCGCAGTTGTACAATGATATTTTAAAAGAATAAGAATTTGAGTTTTGTCAGATTTCTGCCAGTGGTTGGGTATAATTAAAAAAGTTCCCAATTTAAACCGATTTTGTGGGATATGAAAAGCACGAAATGTTGTCATGAGGGAATGTTTACAATGAATACTATTTCTCCATAAGAAGAGATTTTTAAATGAGAAAATTATTCTTGAAACAATTTAAAAATGTTATTAACAATTTTCTACTGCATGCTTTCGGTATCTATACTAATTCGCCATTTTTGCTTTTAATTTTAACTTTTGAATCGTAATTAGCATTCTTCAAAGCACCTGTATCCGAAATTTCATACAAATTGAATAGCTTTCAAAACATTTAAATTTTTAGTCCGCCATATTGGATTTCCCATTTTAATTTTTTTAATTTTAACTACGGAATTGTAATCAGCATCCTGAAAAACACCTGTGTGTGAAGTTTCGTCCAATTTGAAAAACATTTTCATATTTTGGCCAGCTTTTCGGGATTTTGCCCCACTGTGCAGCGGGGAAGACCGTGCCGCGATCAGTTTTTAAAATTAGATTTGTGTTAAACTCGATATAACAATAAAATCTCACATTATTATTACTAGAAAGCATTTTATTTTATAATAGTATTATTTACAGAAACAATCAATATTAAAACCAGAGGCGCCATTTCAGAACTTTCTTGGGGGGGAGGAGGCAAAGTTTTTGGTGGAGTTCGTGTGGCTGTACCCCCCCCCCCCTCCACAACCTCTCCGAACGACAAAAGTTTAGTGAATCGTAGATACAAAGGCAGTAAAACTTCTCATACGGAATCTAAAGAAACCTCTGAAAAATTCCGTTTTAGACAGGTTTTCGTCTTAGCAAGTAAAATTTAAAAATATTATGAAAAAATAAAAGTTTCGATGAAAAAAAGCCATACAATTATACTTGCTAAGATGGAGACCTGTCTAAAATGGAGCTTTTTTCCAGTGCTTTTCATCTCCTTCTTTGCAGGTTTCACTGCAGGGGATCCATTTCAAGAGTTTCTTGGGGAGGGGGGGGAAGTTTTTTTTTAGGGACAGGTGTTGAAATAGCGTGCACGATTGCCCAAATCGTACACATAATAGAAATAGGTCCCCACAATAAAAAATGCAGTGTGAGATTTTGCCTTTTTATCATAACTTCTTTCACAAACATGTGATTCTTCAGCGAATATTTTTTTAATTTTAGCTGTTGTCCGCGATTTTTTTTTTTCGTTTTTTTACGCAAAAGCAATTTGTCGACCGATCGCGGTAAACATCTCGAATTTCACGAACTGAAATTTAAAAAAATTGTTAATTTGGCAAATTGGTCGCGGGAAAAATCGTTAATTTTTTCAAAAGATCGTGGAAAAAGATTGCGAATTTCGCTAAAGATCACTGAAACAAATAACGATTTTCGTCAATCGATCGCGGGAAAAAATCGCGAATTTAGTATAACTATTGCGGAAAAAAATATCGCGAAATTCGTCAAAAGATTGAGCAAAAAAAAAAAAAAAAAAAAAAATCACGAATTTAGTCAAACAATTGCGCAAAAAAAGGGGGGGGAATTTCGTCAAAGATCGCGCAAAAAACTATCAATATTTGTCAGTTGGTTGCGGAAAAAGACTGAATTTCAACAAACGGTCGTAGAAAAGAGTCGCGAATTGTGTCAAAAGATCGGGAAAACAAATAGCGAATTTCGTCGATCAGTTGTAAAAAAAAAAAAAAAAAAAATGTGAATTTCGACAAATGGTCGAAAAAAATTCGTCAGCGATCGGAATTTCTTTAACGATCACACAAAAAAGTAGCAATTTTTTCAGTTGTTAGTGGGAAAAAACTCCCGAATTTCAACAAACGATTATAGAAAAGAGTCGCGAATTTCGTCAAAAGATGATAAAAACAAGTAGCAAATTTCGTCGATCGCTTGCAAAAAAAAAAAAGTCGTGAATTTAGACAAATGGTCGAAGAAATTAATTCCGTCAATAATTCACAAAAAAATAGTGAATTTTGGAAAATTATCACAAAAAAATAAATAAATATATGAAACAATCACGGAAAAAAGTCGTGAAATTCAATCAGTCGCGAGGTAATCAGAACACGAATACCATCAAGAAGTTACGAAATCTGCAAATGTTGTGATCCATAGGTATAAGAAAATTTTCCTTAATTTTCTGCCAGTAAAAATTTTCCACAATCATTTCTTGCCTTCCTCTTTAGACTATGATCTAAATTTCATACAATTCAGAAATCTGCCAAATCTCTCAGGTCCCTTGCTCTTGCATTGGGTCAGGCAACATGACCCAATCTGCAGTTCAGATCGAGCCAGGTTGACACCAGGTTTTCGTTGTGGGTCAGGTTGACTTGGGACATTTGCCTATGGTTGAGACATATATGTCATGTCTAAGTGGACTATTACTTACCCATCATACGTGTATAGGGTAAGTCTTGTAATCGTTTTGAAAATCGGAAAAAAAAATTTTGACGGATTTACACGTTTCAGACACTGGAGATTGCGAAAAACATATTTTTAGAAAAAAAATTTTGCCGTCCGCCTGTGTGTTTGTAAACGCTCTATCTCCTGAAAAAATTGAGATAGAGACTTGCAATTTGGTATGTACTTAGAGAGGCTGTCAAATCGGCTTGCAATATGAAGCCGGTTATCGCTCAAATCATTAGGCCCAAGGGCTGACTTCATTGGATGGGGAGAGGTTTTCAAAGCAAGCCGTCAGTTGTTTGGGACAACTGTAGTGTTGCATTTTCAGCATCACGCTAAACATAAACATTTCATATCTATTTATTCTCTGAACTCTGTGATTAATAATACAAGCATCAGTAAGATTATTAGGAAAAGAAAATTGAACACAAGTCTATTATTTTAAAATCTGACTGTCTGTTTGTATTTCGTAACTACTACTCTTAATGCAATGCCATTTACTTAACACCATCATTGATCTAAGGATGTCATGTAAACTCTGGGAATTTAAAATTTTGAATTAAATTCCGAGATATTATTATTATTATTATTATTATTTTTGTAAATTTTAACGAAATTTCTCTAAAAACGGTAATTAAATTACTCCATTTTTGTGGATAAAAAAAAAGAGGAAATAAAATGGATTAATACATTTTTACACCATTTTCTCATTAAAACTGAAAAAAGAATTTATTTTCAATTTGAATAGTTGGTGAAAAAAAAAAAACTTGATTACAGTAGAATTTCTGAAAATTAAAAACATATTTCCACATATTCAAACTTTATGAATTAATTTATTCTGCAGAACAAAAATCGTCTGTCAGCATATTGTCAAGAAATCAAGAGTTGTTTCAGCTATAGATTAAACTAAGGAGGCAAATTTGATGTTACATGCAAACATAACACTTGCAATTGCAAAGCTTTTTGTAACCCCAAATTACATGCAAACGTAACATTTACATGTAATTTGCACCCAAATTAATTTTTATTTTAACCCTAATAAATGTTAATTTGCACTGAAAATTACATGCAAAAGTAATGTTTACATATAATTTTGGGTTGCAAAAAGCTTTGCAATTGCAAGTGTTACGTTTGCATGTTGTTACTGTTACATGCAACTGTCTGCAAACGTAACACATGTAAATGTTACGTTTGCATGTAATTTTGGGTTGCAAAAAGCTTTGCAATTGAAGCTCCTTGCATTTAGGTGTAGAATTATTCCCCCATATTCACAAGAATTGAATTACAAAGCATATACTATTTCCAATGAATTATTTTTAAATGATGGCTGTTAAAACGTTCTTCAAAGTCGTTAAAAGTAAAATGGCTTATCAGGTAAAACTGACATTTGTTTTTTGACAAATTGTACTTTTTTAAAAACTGAGTTATATCAAGACCCTATAACAAAGAAATACCGTATTTTCTCCTATGAAATATGATAAAGAGTTAGTTAATTATTTACGTTTGTAATTATCAGAGGTGAAATATTTTGCTTGATTAATGCATTTATTCTTCTTTTAATGTTACAAGAACGAAGTCACGGGTAACAGCTAGTTTGTTTATATATGTGAAAAAACAGATTTCAGTCACTTGGTAAAGTTTGCCTTCTTTCTGTTAACACATAGTGAAATTAAAAAAAAAAAAAAAAAAAAATGAAATATTAAAAACATATTAGGTGGACTGGAAAGTGATCTAATGTCATTTTTTAGGTGTGTTCGTAATTATATAAATACATAGCACCTATTGTCGTCGCTTGGTGCATCTGTCTGTCTGTCCGCATATAACAACACAAAAACTACCCAACCGAATGGTTTGAAATTTAAGATATATTATCTTTGCAGAATTTTGTTGAGACATTTCAAATTTTATAAAAATTGAATCAAAACTTTAGGAGATATTAATAAAAATATTTATTAAGAAATTTGAATTTTTTTTTAAAAATTGGTGCTTTTTTGTTATAGGAGCTTCCAAAGTTTAATCGTCAAGCGACCGAGATACTTATTTTATTACAAAAATTAATCTGCAGACGATATAATTTATTTCTCAGAATTAAAAATCATCAAGATCTGAATATTTATATAACTAGCTATAGTACGAACGTACCTCATTTGTCATGTTTGACGTACAATTTCCAACTTGTTTACATTAAATTCAAACAAGTAAATTTTTAACAAGTTTTTTTTTTTAATCAATGATGTAATCATCCTCATTATCAACAACCTTTTGCCATCTAGTGTGCAAATTTTCAATTCCCGATCGATAAAAATCAATTGGTTTTTGAGCAAAATATCTGGAGATGGCATTATGGATATCATCCAAATTAAAATTTTTTTGATCTCATAGAAAGTGTTGTAGCGATTGGAATAAATGGAAATCTGATGGTGCAATGTTCGGCAAATATGGTGGGTGAGGCAGTACCTCCCATCGTAATTCATTAATTTTTTCCAGGGTTCATCTTGTGCAGTGTAGTCTGACATTTTGGTGTTGTAGAATAATGCCTTTTCTGTTGACAATTGCTGGCCACTTTTCAATTAAGGATTGATTTCCTCGATCCAATTATTCAAAGTAAAGGTCTGCTTTCATAGCTTGTCCAGGTTTCAGAACTTCAAAATGAACGATTCTGTAAATTCTCCACTAAACACACAAAAGCACCTCTTTCAGATGTAAACCTGGCTTAGCAATACTTTTTGGTGATTCATTCAGAGAGAGACACTGCCTTTTGCATTTTGGATTATCATAGAGGACTCATTTTTCATCTCCAGTGATAAAGCAATCAAAACCATTGTATGTACCGTTGAAGCAATAAGTTGCCATGTGGTGGATCTGTTAGCTTTGTTTTCTTCGGACAGATTATGCGGACCCAAACATCTGCTCTACTTACTTTACCAATCTGATGCAAATGTTCTTGGATGGTCAACCAAGGTTAGTTAAGAGTGTTTGACAGTTCCTCAAATGCTTGACATGAATTTTCTTCCACTTCTGGCCTTAACACGTCATTGTCTAAAGTTGTTAGTCTTCCTGATTGATACAAGTCAGAAAGATAAAAATTACTGGGTTTGAACTTAGAAAACTACCTTTGGCATTTACGAATGTCTAAAGCACTCGGATAAACCAAAAATTGCAAAAAAGATTTTATTATTTACAATAAACAAGTCTCTTCAACTATAAATCATGCCATGTCTTTGGCATGATTTAGAAGTACACAATGAGCTGATAAATGATAAAAAAATATTGACATGTGCAGAAACAACATTACTTTCCGGTCCCACTAATATATTTATTAAATGTATTTATGCTTATAAACAACCACTAATGATAATAAAGAACCTGGTTTAGTTTCAATTTCTAAAAATTTCAATAACCACAGCTTAATATATGCATGTTAATTTTATTATAATGAAAAATACTTTTATAAAATTGATAATATAAGAAAGTTGTGGAAAAGTGGAAAGAAATCAACCTTATTTTCTATTAACTTTTCTAAATTGTAACATTAATTCTGATGCAACTAGAAGAGTCGCACATAATGAGTAAAAAAATAGATAACAAAATCTGGTTAATAATGATAGAATAATAATCAATGTTCAGCCTGGTTGTAGAAAGCCAGAAGAGATAGTTCATTCAAAGCATCAAAACACTTCTAAGTTTATTATTATTGGATTTGTATTATGCATAAATTAAAAAAATAAATAAATATTGATAATTATTTATTTATTATAAAATATATAACAATATGACATTTTTTTTAAACATAGGTCTCATTTTAATAATATTATTAGAAAAATAATGATAATCCATGAGTGCAATACCAAATACATTAGTTGCATAACAAACAAAAATTCCTATTTTCACAAAACAGTACTGATTTTTTTTTTAAGCTGGGGTACTGTTTTAGAAGTTTCTTGAGGGGCGGGGGCAAAAATTTCTTTTTAATCTTGTTGTGCACGTCTGAAAAGCAATTGATACAATTTATTCTGACATATATTTCATAAATTAGACAAAGTACTCGTTAATGATAAATGTGTCTAACTTTGAGAATGTTGCAATATCAAGATTTTAGCAAATAATATTGATAATCATTAATTTATCTGCTTAGCTTGTTTATTTAATGATAATGTTTCTATTTTAGTCAAATATGACATGTTTTTTTAGCCTTTGTGCAATTCCTAGTTATTTATTTATTTATTTTGTCTTACCTGCGATGATTGTTACATCTTGGAAAGTCAAAATTCTTGGTGGGTGACTTCTGTCTTCCCCTATCCCCCTCTAAATGGTGCCCCTGTTTTAAAGTAACATACTGAGACATTTAAAAAAAAAAAATTATATTGTGTTTCTTCTTTTTTGTTTCTAATCTCTGTATTTTAATAAATTGCATGTTGGGTCATTTGTTGCCTCGGTGTGCAGCCTACCGAAGGGATACAGAATGAGTCAGTGTCAACAAACTTGTGGCACAATGCATTTAGACTACAAAATTTCTTTTAATTTTGTTGTGCGCGTCTGAAAAGCAATTGATACAATTTATTCTGACATATATTTCATAAATTAGACAAAATACTCGTTAATGATAAATGTGTCTAACTTTGAGAATGTTGCAATATCAAGAGTTTAGCAAATAATATTGATAATAATTAATTTATCTGCTTAGCTTGTTTATTTAATGATAATGTTTCTATTTTAGTCAAATATGACATGTTATTTTAGCCTTTGTGCAATTCCTAGTTATTTATTTATTTATTTTGTCTTACCTGCGATGATTGTTGTATCTTGGAAAGTCAAAATTCTTGGTGGGTGACTTCTGCCTTCCCCTATCCCCCTCTAAATGGTGCCCCTGTTTTGAAGTAACATACTGAGACATTTCTAAAAAAATTTTTATATTGTGTTTCTTCTTTTTTGTTTCCAATCTTTGTATTTTAATAAATTGCATGTTGGGTCATTTGTCGCCTCGGTGTGCAGCCTACCAAAGGGATACAGAATGAGTTAGTGTTAACAAACTTGTGGCACAATGCATTTAACTGAATCAGTGAAATACAGTGACTATTCATTTTAAAAACTATTTTATAAACAAAATAAAAATATACACAAGATGTTGAAGATTACTTACATCTTTGCTTTGGCAAATTAACATCAAACATTAAAAAAATATGTGAGAGGAAATAAGTGCACATCACATTAAAACATTTGTTATCTGTAAATCAAACATTGACTATAAAATAAAATTTATGTTTACATGCATCCATTTCTTATTTATTTATTTTTTTGTTTCCATTTTAAAAAAAAAAAAAAGGGGGGGGGGGGTTGTACACCAGGTGCATATAATTCTTCAAGAGATAGGCAAGGCATATAAATTTGAGAATCTCTGCTCTGGAACATACAAAGACTAATATAATACTACAATAAACAGTTTAGAGAATATTAAGATTATTTAATTTAGTTATAATATTAATAATTATTAAGATATTTTAATTATAATTCAATGAAGAATTTAGAATAATTTTACACATATTTTTTTTTTATAAGGTGCAAGTTTCATACACCATGAAAGCTATATCAAGGTTTCTGCAAAAACATGATCATTGGACAATTTCTTTAATTTGTTGAGGATTGTATAGTATTACTGTAAAATATTATCAGATAAGATATTAAAAAACTTGTAGCTCATTTAGAAATAAGAACAGAAAATAAATAAATATTATTTGAGAAGTAGAGATTTTGCCATTTGATCAAAACTGTACATAGTAGCAATAATAGAATATCATCATTCTTAAAAACAACAACAATAAAAATCAGCTATATTCTTTTCACCATAATTCTATAGACTGTTGTTGGAGGTAAAATAATAACCATCTTATTAAATGAAAATACTGAAATGATTTGTGAAAATGTTAATGAATGAATAACTCATTCTTAAAAATTAAATAAACTAAAAAAGTAAAAAAGATAATTTTTCCTTTTAAATTATTTAGAATATTCAGGATATCACTGAGAAAATTTATATAGCCACTGAAAAAGTAGGAGTTTAATTATAAGTTAAAAATACTTTAAATTTTTTCTTGCACCATCAAAATATATAATTTTGTTTTCCTAATGAAAATACTGCTACAACCCCATTAACCTAGTTATTGTTATTTTTCAAAAATATTTTTAAAAATTCAATATATTTATGAATTTGAGTTTATTTTATACATATTCATTGACAAGTAAAATCTTGAACAGAAAGTTATATTTTTGCAGCTTGAAGGATAATATTCTCAAACATTTTCTTTAATAAGAATATTCTTAAAAGAAAAAAAAACCCCAGAACTTTGACTCTTTCAGCTTGATCAAAATATTAAAAAAAATTAATGCTTTTAGATTCAAATTCAAATTCTACAGAAATATTATGTGAACATTTTAAAATGTATACAATATCATACATGATAACATATTTATTTTGAAAACCTTAGACTTTTCATAACATAGTTAAGCATGGAATATTAAAAATTTGTATATAAAGAAAGCTGTACCATAATATAAATTTCTTATGCACAAAATAAGACAAATAATAAGAATTAAATGACCGTCCAAAATTAAGAGTACACAATTTAATTGAATAAGCTATATATCAAATTCAAATTTATAAAGACAAGGAGTGAGCAAGGCACCTGTGAAAATTTTTTTACCATTTCTAATGAACTAAAAAAATAAAAACAAGTGGGTAAGTGTGATCAAAGATCGCACAAAGGGTTTCGTTTAATTCCTTTCTGAATAGTTTATCCTTTCTTTAATAATTCCAAATAAATTTCATTTTCAAAAAAAAGAAAAAAAGTCATGTTTTTTATAAAGTAAAAATTTATTTTTCAATTTTTCTCATTTTTTAAAATATCTGAACCGGCCCGATAGCGGGCGACGTCCGCTATTATACTTTGTCATACTAATATCTGTCAAGTGAACTAAATGCGATATTAAAAAAAAAATCAATTTTAAAATTAAACATGTTGTATAGAATATATTCAAAATGTTAAAATATGCCAATATTTCTATAATCGGGTTTTTATCATGATTCAATACGTTCCTCAAACTCATATATTTACTATTCTCTATTACTCATATTGATACTCTCTTTGTATTATTCTCAAACATTTGAAAAATCCGTTAAACTTCCAATATGACGTCAGATTAATTTTCTTTAATGACGTCATATTAAGCTGCTTTCTGTATTTACACATACTCATACTCTTTGTATTATTGAGAAATGTTTGAAAATTTCTGTTTTATTACCAATATGATGTTATATTAATCTTTTTTTCAATTGGTGAAACTTTTTATTTCATTTTTATTTTTCACGTGGAAATCTTTCAATAGAAAATTAATTATTGTAGAAAGAAATTTATTGTGGATTTTTAATTGTTGGTAACTGCTATAACGAAAAATGTTTAAATTTAATAGGAAAAGGCTTTTAGAATTTTGTTTTTTTATCTCTCTATATTAAAATAATACGATTTTTTCAAATTTTAATATTTTAAGCTTCATGGTAGGTATTCAGCTATAAATACACACATTTTCATGCCTGTAAGTTATATAGTTTCTGAGAACCAGCTCTGTGACAGACAGACAACAAAGCAGGAGTAATAGTGTTTTGTGAGATGAATGAAACCCTAAAAATGTGTAACAATATTTACATTATTCTCAACTTTAAAGATTTTTTTCTTCTTTTCAGATTATCTACAGAAGAGTTTATAATGTTAAGGAGGTTTTTTTTTTAAATGAATAATTTTTTCCATTTGCCCATTTAATACAGGGATAGCAAATGAATGCGCATAATATATAGAAATTCCTTCAGAGAGCATAATTTTCTTTATTTGCATTACAGTATACCCTGATGTAATGCCTAAATTGATATTTGCAGTGTTGTTTTGAACAAGTTCCAAGGAAGTCTTAGAAATTATCATAATGGTCAAATAGTAGTGTAAATAAAGACTAGGAAAGTTTACTATGTGAAAGTAATAAATATAAATAAAGAGAATTAAACATAAGTAAATAAACATAATGTGTGCATCAGACTTTTTTTCCCCATTCAGTCGGTGAGTAAAGTAACATTTTACGATTTATTTAATTTTGTGCAAAAGCAAACAACCTTATTATTTCCACCACATACCATATAATTAGAACCAAATCTGGACAACCTGTCAGACCCCATTACTGCCAAACCGTACATATTAGTATATATGCAATATATATTATATAAAATTATTTAAAAACAGATTACACATTGATACAGCCACAAATGTTATAAAGAAGATTTCAAGGATGTAGTACGTATTACATTACTTTTTAACAATGAATCAATTTCCATTTCATTAAAACCTGCTTCTTGAAGTGCATCTATGGTATGTTGTCCTGGTAAAGGCTTGATTAAAGATACCTCACCAGGAGTACTAGATAATCTGGGAGCAGGCACTGGTACAAACATAGTTCCATCATTCACAAATGACTTATTTTCAGCATTGTGTTTATGCTCATGGGCTTCTTCTAAAGGTACTACGGGAGTAACACAAGCATCAGTGAAATCAAATATTCCACACCATTCTTCTTGTGTTTTCGATAAAAATATTTCTTCAAACTTTTTTTTAAGCTCTTCCCAATCAGAAAATTGTGAATATTCATCTTCAGGCAAACCAAGTCCTAAAATAAAATTTACCATAATTGAAGACTCAAATCAGCAAACATAAATACAGGCATAAAAAAAAATAATGATAAGAAAAGTAAAATAAAAGTATATTTTAATGATAATTATTCTCTGCAGTAGACATTAATTAAAATGCTCTAACATGGGAGTATGACATCTATATTTTAAAGCAAAAATGTGTTCTCGAATTTAGAAAATAATTCTGTTATCAGCAATGGTAATTATTGAAAAAAAAAATCTATTACATAATTTTAGTAATATAAAAATAATTATTTTCAAGTTTATTCAGAGAATTTGTAAACTATCAAGATTGAAGTAATTCCTGTTTTAATACAATTTTAAAAACAGTTCATGTAAAGCTAAAATTTAATAAATACTTATACAGCAATAAAACACACTGGTTTATACCTAACCATTTTAAAAATGATCAAAAGTATCAACTTATTGGCAACATAATATTCTTTTTAGAAGAAAATTGTCTAAAAATAAAGTTAATTTTTGAAACAAAAATTATTAAAATGTTAATTCTTATGCTATATTGCTATTTTAACAATTAAATATAAATATTTTAAACAAACCTTTAACTAAAGCATTGAAAAACTGAGGCTCCAAAGCACCTACTGCCATAAATTTATTGTCTTTAGTTTGGTATGTCTGGTAGAAAGGAGCTCCTCCATCTAATATATTTTCCCCTCTGGACTGGGACCACATAGGCACTGGATAATCTGGATGACGAGTAGTCCACAACCAGCTTGAAACATAAGCTGAACCTTCAACCTAAAGAGAGAAAAAATACTTTTTGCAACACAATGTGAAGATGAAGATAGAAAAGAGCAATCAAGTACAGATGAATAATGTTTAAAAAGTTTTAAATTACTAAATGAATTATAAAGAATGCAAGGCAACCACTATCTAGAGAACCGAAAAAATGGAAATAAGAATCAAGAAAGAAAATAAGGATGGTTTAGTACTTGACTGGCAATTTGCTCAATTAGTGATAATTTATACTCGTTTTCCTGGATTTGGTATATTTTGCTACCATTGCAAACCTTTACTAGTTTGTTTTATGCTAATCTACACAGGAGTGGTCCTTGGACAGGGCAACCACCTGGAACACTAAATCGTATATATGATTAAAACTTTACTTTGGCTTCTTTATAGATCTTTTAACAACAGTCTGTTTTATAAAACTTGTAACTATCAGTATCTCAAATTAAAACACATTCAAAGGCAAAAAGATATAAAGATAATACTTTATGCATTAAATATTAAAAATTATTTATATTTTAGGGGATCAGGTACCTAAACTAATAATTGTCTAAATGAATAATAAGGATGTTCCTATTTTTCCCTTTCTTCTTCTAACATCTTTAGGTTTAATACAAATCTTTTTTTTTTAGATATATATATATATATATATATATATATATATAGATAGATAGATAGAGAGAGAGAGAGAGAGAGAGAGAGGGGGGGAGGGAGAGAAGGAGGGAGTTTAATTCGCGACCGATTGATGAAATTTACAGTCTTATTTCGTGAGCGATTGATGAAATCGGCGGTTTTATTTGACAATTGATCGACGAAATTTTTCTGTGACTGTTTTAATGAAGTTCACGGCCGGTTCACTAATTTGTGGAAGAATCGCATGCCGATATCTAGTGTTTAACTATAAGAACCTATATGCTGTATTGCTGAGTTTTTTTTTGGTTCAAGAAGAAAACGGGAAATTTTCAAATCCACGGAAATGTGGCATCCATGTTTAATCATATTTTTAAATTATGGGCAATAAAAAAAAGAAAAGCGGTAAATATCGTGGAATTATAAAGGAAAATCTGAAGATTTGATTAAAAAAAAAAAAAACACTGAAATCTGCCTTTTGGCGAAAAATGACATCCTTGTAAAACACATGGCGACTTAGTGGCCAACGCAAAAAATTTAGTCGCCATGTGGCGACTGGCAACCGTGAATCTGCACCTATACACAGAAGTATAACTATGCACTCAGTGTGCTGTTAAAGTATAACTATGCATTTAAGTATGTCAAGAAATAAAAAAAACCATGAAATAAATACTGCTTTGAAGTAGTGAGTCTGATTAAACAACTAATTTTTAAATTATAATAATCAATCTTTTCATAGGCTATCACTTTTATGCATTCAAGGACTAAAAAAGATAAAATACTAAACAAGTACAGGCTTCTGTATAAGTATATGTAATATTCAACATAATAAATAAATACAATTCACTCCATTTTTACTGAGTAGATTTTTTTAAAAATAATAGCTTGTGACAAGGGGTAACTTTTGCGAAAAAATTAATTTCTGCCATAAACAAGAGTTGACGAAAAGTTATACCGAATCACAAAGTAATTTTGAATGAAATTTTTTTTTTGTGCAACAATTGTGAACAATGAGTATAAATTAAAGAAAACAGGAGATAAAATTAATAAATCAATTATAAAGTAAAAATTGTAATTTTTTGATAAAATTTTATTGATTGATGGTGTATGATAAACACAGATAATAATTATTACCATATTAGCATCAATAACTTGTCCTACACCAGTCTTTTCTCTATTTAATAGAGCCAAGCAAATTCCCAAGGCACATATTAAACCACCTCCAGCAAAATCACCCATTAAGTTAATAGGATGGTGTGGCTTTTTTGGATTTCCTAACATTGAAAGGACGCCTGAAATTGAAAAATATCCAATAATTAAAATAGATAAAAAAGTTATACTTCATATTTATCAAAATTTTGCATATATTAAATATTACCCATAAATGTACATAGATGCTTATTAATAATCCACTTAAAACTTCAAATTAAATTAATTCTGAAAGTTTTGTGTTACTTAATCATAACAAATTAATTGTTTATCAAAATAAAGTGGTAAACAAATAGAAAATAATGATGTTGTTGTAGAAAAATACAACTTTATCATTTATTACTTTAAAATTTACACTTAAAATTTAACACATAATAAATTTACTTTAAAATCACAGAAAAACAGTGAATTGGATATAATTAAAGCAATAAGAAAATAAAAAGTATGCACAATTCAAATCAAATAATTAAATAAAAAAATACGAAACCAAAATTTTGAATATCATGCCTTTATCCATAATTGTGCTTGTATATTCCTGGAATGGATGGATATATTTTGCTATGAATGATTGCATACAATTAAACCACAAGTGTTGCAGACATTTGTTTAGTACATCAACAATAAGCATCAATTCTTGGAATCATATCAATCAGTGTGATATATTCCTTATTTGCCATTCTTAGTATCAGGATATTCATAATACAACATAAAAAATTAAATAAAACATTTAAACAACAAATGAATGCCGCCTAAGATAATATATTTAAGCTTTTGGCAATTACAAAAATAACAAATACAGATATTGATATAAATACTGATTTTGACAATACAAAAATAATATGTTTGTTAGGATGATCATCTTTACAATAGATATTATTCTGCTTTATATAAAAAATATAATAAAATTTAATAGCAATTCGAGTCATTTTATGGAGGTAGTAATAAGTGATAATATATTTAAATATATTTTTGTGTCTCAACAGTAAAAAATACATACAACATGATGACTACATTTAAAAAGGAAAATAGCACTGTGTATCTTTACAGCATGTGATATATTTTCATGGAGATTTGGCCAATGTTATAACAGTTAGAGGCAAACATGCCATTTTTGGATGATAAAAAAAATTACGTAGGACCACCAAGGCTTTTCATATAAAAAATAATTACAAAATCAGAGCATTTATTTAAAAGTTATACCTTGACACACATAAAAAAAAAAGTTGAATCATATAACCTCCTTCTTTTGAAGTCAATTAAAGAGTCATAAGTAGGAGGGTCTTTTGCAGAAAAAAAATAGGTCAAAATTCCCAAGAGATTTGCACAAAATTATTATTATTATTATTATTTGTGCGAATGCATTTTCTGCAACAAACATACAATCCTACTTAAGATTTACTCAAATTATTATTATTATTTTTTAAAATTTGGTGAGGGAAAAATATTTTTATAACATTATGGTTTGGGAGGCAGCATCACAATTTTGCAACCAATTTTAGCATCAATGATTTTGGCAACTATGGTAGATTAGATAGTGCAGATCATGAAGCTGACAGTCAGCTGATGCACAGTGGGGGGTTTTGCCATAGTAACATCACACACCCTGCTACAATTTGAAATGAATGGCAACCTGATTACTGATGTTACTATGACTCAGGGACATCATCAGTAATCAGGTTGTCATTCATTTCACATTATAGAAGGCTGTGCGATGTAGCTATGGCAATACTCTCCTGTTGGAATGCCAACTAATTGGCAGTTTCATTATCTATAACCATCTAATCTATCATACATACTAAAATCATCAATGCTAAAATTGGTTGCAAAAATGTGACTCTGAATCCTGGACAATTATATTTAATTGTTGAAAGCTTGACACAGTAAAAATAGCATCCATATAAGTAAACAATCATGTAACTTTCTAATAATCCTATAAACTTCAATTTAATGATATTATTAGGATAAGTGAATAGAATTTTCATATATATATGATAAAAAATGATGATAAATTTGGCTGATGGAAAAAGGCTTCATGGTGCAAAATAAAAATAAACTAAAGGGGGACACGATTAAATGTTCAAAAGGGAACACAAGTTAAATTCCTAAACCTGATCGAAATAGTGATTCCGTACCAATAAATGTTGGCCACAATAACAAACCACCTTAGCATCCCGAGCAACAACCTGAAATAGCTGAAAACTGAAAGTACATATTATAAAACACTTCATGCTAATTAAACAAAAAATAATAATACTTTAGAGATTATTCTCGATTAATTTATTTATATATAAAACATATTTTAAGGTTACACAATTAATAAAATATTTATATTTTAAAAGATGCATTCAAATTAATATATTTCACGGTTGTTCACACATCATACATGTGGGCTAAATAACTGCGTTTAAATTATGAACATTTAAATCTTATATCATCCATGGACAATTAATTTTAATTAAAAAACATAGATACTTAATATTGGTACTGAAGAAAAGCTTGTTCTAGCAGAAAGCACATTTTTACACTGAACATCATCTTACACTGACGAACAGAAGATTTCTTTTGAAGATTCACGATTATTACACTTTCACTATTTTTTAGATGTCGATCACATACTTAAAATTTGTAGACAGATTTTTCACACACAAACAAAATACACCTCTATTTCTTCACCTTATCACATATTAAAGTAAAACACAGAACTAACTAGGGTGGCTCCTCACACGAGAAAAAATCTCGAATGAATGGGAAACCACCCTTCTTTCGCTTGAGACTTTATACCATCCAACACACCGCTCGTTGAAAAAAACACTAGTCATTCACATGCGTTGCCATTCCGAGTGAAGGAAGCTTGGTCGAAAAATATCCGGTATTACCACTACCTCGCGCGCCGATGGAAGAAGATACAGCGAGAGAAATTCTTCGTATGCAGGCGTTCGCCAGCTGCTGCGAGTTTAGTAGCGATGTTGCGAGATGTTTGTTGGTGCGTTCGCTGATTTATAAAGGCAGATGCGCTGACACGGAAAGACAGTTCTTTTTGCATATTGCGCTGAACTTTAAAGGCTTTTTTGATGACTTGACTGAGTTGTGAAAGGGGTTTTTTAACATCTCCCCCCACCAACAGCAAAAAAAGAGGCGAACACTGTTCTGAAGAATAGTTGATAATTGTTGAAAATTGATGTGAAATGTCCTGGAGTATGCGAAAAAGTCAAAGTTTCACAAATGCATACAGATGAAGAAATGTTCGTGAAAAAATTTTGCAAAAAGTCACTGAAAGTTTCACAGCTGCATACAGACTTAAAGAAATGTTCGTGAAAAAAATAAAAAATTTTATACACAATGCTACTGTAATCATTAGAATTGTATACACCACACATTATATGATACAAAAATTCAATAATTATATTTAACCAGCATGAATATGAAAATATTTACAAAAATACACACACACCAATAAATATAAACTACAGAAATACCTAGATTGCTTTAACTTTCTGCAATATATTTTGAGTTGTCACATTCAACATTTTCAAACTACTTTTTATTGTACCATATATTATTCAATTTTCTGAATTAAGTTCAATGAATATTGAAATTTACTTTGTAACTTAAAAAAGATTTCACAGATATTCTAAACAATTATGAAAATACATATGAGGAAATCATTCACATATTTTTCTTTTTGACTCAAATACAAAATTAAAAAGGTAAAGTTTAAAAAAAAATATTTCAATAAATGTTATTCACTAGCAAAGTGATCAATTCTACCAGTATATTGAAAACAAACATTGAGAGAGAAGAAATAGAAAAAAAAATTTTAAAAATAGAATTTTGACTTGAGCATAGTATATATATACTTTGAAGTTTCCGAACATACACATATTTCACAAAAATATTAGAATCACTACTCAATTCTTATTTACCTCAGTTTTGTTACAAATGTTATCATTTAATGGTACTTTTGGAAAAATTTTACTGACATGAACTTTTTTTACATATTCATGACCATCTTCATTAATTTTTATCAAATAATTATCATTTCTCAATTTTTTGTCAATTACATGTGGTCCATTATATCTAGGTTGTAATGCAGTATGATGTTTAAAATCTACAAGAAAAACTTCATCACCAGGATTTAAGGAAGGTTTACTTCTGCCCTTCACATATTGTTGGTGATAATTAAAATAACTAGTTTCATTTTCCTTAACTAATTTTCTAGTTTCCTGAAAATGACTTTGTAATTTTGTTAGATATTTACTATATTCTTCAGCAACTTTTGGTTTTTCAAAAATATTTAGAGGTATATTGAGTTCTCTGCCCAAGAATAGTTCAGCCGGTGAAAATTGAGTTACTGCATGCTTAGAGGAATTATAATGAAGTTTAAAAAATAATAGTCTATCTGACCACTCGAATACTTGATCAGAAAGTGCTGCTATGCTGTTTTTCATAGAAAGATGAATTTTCTCGATTAAACCATTACTCTGCGGATAATTGATTGAACTCTTTCTATGCTTAATATCCATAGTCTTAAGATAATCTTCAAATTCATCTGAACGGAAATATGGTCCATTATCAGTCAAAACAGTCCTAGCGATCCCGAATTTGGAAAAATATATATTAAGTTGATTAATTATAGTTTTAGAAGTGGTATTGCTTAATGGGATAGCCTCAAGATACCTGGAATAATGATCAACTATTGTTAAAATAAAAAATTTGTTGTCATGAGATCTAGGAAGTTTGCCTACAATATCTAAAGCTATTATCTCACCTGGAGCTAAATCAGCTTTTGGAATCATTTTAGTGACAGTATTTTTAGGTTTAGGTTTAACTTTTAAACATCTTTCACAATTGCTACAAAAATTTTTAGTGTCCTTAAACATTCCTTTCCAAGAATAGATTTTGCGAACAAAATTGTAGGTTTTTTGAGTGCCAAAATGAGGAGCATGAGCAACTTCCAAACAATCCTTAATTAAAGATTTTGGAATTAAAATTCTACTGAGATACTTTTTTTTCTTTAACAGCTTCTTGGGGAAAATTTTTACCATTACAATTTTAGTTTCTGAATCAATATAATAGTTATTTGCAGTTTCCTCATCATTATCATTTAATTTTTGAATAATTTCCCTAATAAATTCATCATTTTGTTGATTATTTACAATATTATTATGATCTAAATTTGAATTACTTTGAAAAATATTTATATTATTTACATTTAAGGTTTCATCTTTATATGCTCTAGATAAATAATCAGCAGGGTTAATAACACCAGGAATGTGATCTATCTCATAATGAAATTGATCCAGATATAGAAGCCACCTAGCTACAATCTCACTCTGATTGTCCAGTTCCATGTGATATGTTAATGATTTTGCATCGGTATATATGGTAAATTTTTTTTTATATAATTCTTCACGAAAATGCTTGACAGATGCAAATATTGCGTACAATTCTCTTTGGATGGAAGGATATCTAGACTGAGCTGGATTGAATTGTTTTGAAAAAAATTCAACAGGATAAAATTTCTCATTGTATTTTTGCATTAAAATTCCACAAAATGCAACTTTAGAAGCATCAGTTACTAAATACAATGGAAGATCAGAATTAATGTTTTTAAGAAGGGGTTTATTTAGAATTTGATCTTGTAAAATATCAAAAGCTTCCTGACACTCTGAAGTCCAGACAAATGGAACATTTTTACGGGTTAAATTAATAATTGGCTTAGCAATTTCAGCATATTTATAAACCATGTGCCTAAAATAATTTAAACAACCAATATACTGTTGAACTTGCTTTACATTTTTGGGTATGGGAAATTTTGAAACTTTGTTTACATTATCCTCTGAAGGAGAAAAACCATCAGCACTGACATTAAATCCTAAATAAGTTATTTCTTTCTGACAAATCTGAAGCTTTGCAGGGTCTAAAGTTAAGTTGAATTGGATGAGCTTATCGAATACCTTCTGTAACCAGGCTTTAATTTCAGATATGCTGTCTGCAGCGACAATAATGTCATCAAGAAAGAATTGTAAATTTGGTCCTTTTAAGCTAGATAAACATTTAGAAATTAGTGTATGAAAATATGAAGTTGAGTTGCGACTTCCAAAAGGTAGGACTTTTGGCTGGTAGTTACCAATCTCGCAGCAAAATGCTAATTTTTCCCTATCTTTTTCCTGCAATCTTATCTGAAAAAATGCCGACTTCAAATCAAGCACACAATAATACCTTTTGCCAGCAATACTGTGCAGAATTTCTGAAATTTTTGGCAAACATATAGTGTAAGATTCAGTGATGCTATTTAACAGTCTATAATCCACTACCATGCGAAATTTGATTTCTTCAGGAGAGGTGCCTGGAATTGGTTTCTTTTTGACAAATATAACAGGGAAATTATAACTGGAGGAAGAATGTTCAATTAAACCAGCATCTAACAATTTTTTAATCTCTTCTTGTGCAAACTGTTTGGCAATTTTTGGAATAGGGTATGGTTTAGTTTGAATTGGGAAATTGTGCATTAATTTAAATTCGGGTTTGACTGCATCAGTTGAACCAAGAGTTTTATAACTTTTAGAAAATACTTTAAAGTTGTTCATTAATAATTCCAAAATCTCCTTTCTCTCTTTTTCATCTAAATGTTTAAGATTAAAATCAGATTTTGAAAGTTCGGCCTGTCTCAAATTACTAATCTCTTCTAAATTTAAACTATTGATTTGAAAAATTTGGTCCTCAGTGGGTTGGATTTCCTCGTCATCTTCAAACATTTCTACATTTCCTAGTTTTTGACCTTTACGTATATATGATGCAACATTAGTTTTATTCTCAACAATTGTCAAAATATATTTGTTGTCCTCAACAGTATGCAAAGAATTTTCAATATGGCACTTCTGCGAGACTTTTAATGGGGTTAACATGACTCTTTTAGAATTATGAATACCCTGTGGAAATTCCAATTTAATTATCTCAAATGAATTAGGTTTAATTTTAATGTTATTTATAGCTTTAGCAATTACATTAATTTGAGGTTTATCATTATCCTTAATTACAGTATTTTCTTTAATCTGCGGAGAAGTTTCTTCAAATTCAAAATGGGTTTTGTTGATGGAAAGTCTTTTATTGAATGTGTCAATTAGAATTTTGTTTCTCTGAATGAAGTCATACCCTAAAATTATTTGGTAGTTACAATTCCAGTTACTCTGAGTGACAAAAAATATGTTATGAAACCAACGGGTTTTCATTTTGAACTTTATATTGACTGCTGACAAATATGGGATAGTGGTATTATTAAGGGTCTTAATTTTGACTGCTCTAGAAATATGCTCAACTTTCGCTTGTTGCTTAATTTCTGCTAAGATGCCTGGTTGCACCAGCGAGAGATTTGCACCGGTATCGAGAAGAGCGGGTACCTCTAAATTACCAAATTTAAGCTTAATAATAGGAAGGTGATTTGTATTATTATCAAAATTACACGACATTACATGGAGATTTTCAAGATCTTCACAATTATTTTGAATTGTTACATTATCAAAATTTTGAATTTCATTTACAGAGTTTAAGTTTTCATTTAAATTTGAATTTTCTTCTACAGATTTTAAATTATCATTTACTTCTAAATTTTCCTCACTAGAATTTGAATCTGAATTGTTACTAGATTTTGAATTTTCAATTGATTCTGAATTATTTACAGATTCCAATAGATTTTCATCCCTAACAATTTTATAATTATTAGTCCTTGTAAAATGGGATCTATTTTTACTACAAGAACCATCTATAAGTTTAAATGATTTCTACGCCTATATGGGTGATTTCTACGGTTATTTCTATAATTGCCAAAATTCCTTCCACTGCTGTTACCTCTAGAAATAGGAATATGGTTGGGGTTATGATTGAAATTATTGCTGCGGGAATTTCTACCCTGTGGAAAATACCAACATTTTGTTGTCACATGACTTTTTCCACATATATGACATTGGACTCTTTCATTTTGACTTTGTCGAAAAGAATTGCTAGCATTATTTTCAGATTTTACTCTTTCCAATTCTTCCTTTAACTGTTGAATTTGTTTGTTACCCTCTAACTGGCTTTGCATTATTGAATTTAGTTCAAAGTTTTGACACATATTGTTGTTAATACTGACTTCTTGAGCCTCAAGAGCCTTTTCTACATTAATTGCATGCTTACATGCCTCTAAGTAATTTTTTGGACCTAATTTAAGAATTTCGACCTTAATTTCAGGCCTAACAGCATCCAAAATTTTGTTCAATTTGATGGAATCAATGAATTCATTTGAATCCCTAGTTTGTATATCTATCTTTGATAAATATTTTACTGCATAAGAGTTTATTTCATCAATTAAGCTCTGAATTGACTGATTTGGTTTTTGCCTGATGTTATTAAATTTTGATTGTATCTCATCAAATGGTTGACATCTTTTGAATTTTTTAATTAATAATTCAGCCAATTCATCAAAATTTTGAATGTTAGCTACCTGCGGGGAGTCAATTAGAAATTTTTGGGCAGCATCTCTACAATTTAATTTTAGAATTAAAATTCTTTTATTTACGGGCCAATTTTCTAATACTGCTACATCTCTAACCTGTCCGACAAAATATTCAACATTTTCATCAGAAGTTCCGCTAAAAGTGGGAATGGATGAAGCCAAACTTAAATCTATGATCCCTTTACGAGCCATAGTAAATAACAGAAATAAATGTCAAAATATAGACTTTTAAGGGAGAGGAGGGGGGAAGGGGAACTTAAAATTTACACATTCCTAACATGCAATTACACAATATCAATATTACAATACATATATAAAATCATAAATAGCTTAAGATATATAAATCATGCACTTAAAAAAATCACAGATAAAAATATAATAAATGGTGTGTATATTTTTGTAAAAATATACTCAGGAAGCTATTGTGGAGACCAGATTCTCAACCTATTAAATTTTACTTTTGCACGCGGCACCAAATGATAAAAAATGATGATAAATTTGGCTGATGGAAAAAGGCTTCATGGTGCAAAATAAAAATAAACTAAAGGGGGACACGATTAAATGTTCAAAAGGGAACACAAGTTAAATTCCTAAACCTGATCGAAATAGTGATTCCGTACCAATAAATGTTGGCCACAATAACAAACCACCTTAGCATCCCGAGCAACAACCTGAAATAGCTGAAAACTGAAAGTACATATTATAAAACACTTCATGCTAATTAAACAAAAAATAATAATACTTTAGAGATTATTCTCGATTAATTTATTTATATATAAAACATATTTTAAGGTTACACAATTAATAAAATATTTATATTTTAAAAGATGCATTCAAATTAATATATTTCACGGTTGTTCACACATCATACATGTGGGCTAAATAACTGCGTTTAAATTATGAACATTTAAATCTTATATCATCCATGGACAATTAATTTTAATTAAAAACATAGATACTTAATATTGGTACTGAAGAAAAGCTTGTTCTAGCAGAAAGCACATTTTTACACTGAACATCATCTTACACTGACGAACAGAAGATTTCTTTTGAAGATTCACGATTATTACACTTTCACTATTTTTTAGATGTCGATCACATACTTAAAATTTGTAGACAGATTTTTCACACACAAACAAAATACACCTCTATTTCTTCACCTTATCACATATTAAAGTAAAACACAGAACTAACTAGGGTGGCTCCTCACACGAGAAAAAATCTCGAATGAATGGGAAACCACCCTTCTTTCGCTTGAGACTTTATACCATCCAACACACCGCTCGTTGAAAAAAACACTAGTCATTCACATGCGTTGCCATTCCGAGTGAAGGAAGCTTGGTCGAAAAATATCCGGTATTACCACTACCTCGCGCGCCGATGGAAGAAGATACAGCGAGAGAAATTCTTCGTATGCAGGCGTTCGCCAGCTGCTGCGAGTTTAGTAGCGATGTTGCGAGATGTTTGTTGGTGCGTTCGCTGATTTATAAAGGCAGATGCGCTGACACGGAAAGACAGTTCTTTTTGCATATTGCGCTGAACTTTAAAGGCTTTTTTGATGACTTGACTGAGTTGTGAAAGGGGTTTTTTAACAATATAATACATACGTCTTTTTCAAAAAAGTAAAAATAAATTGTTTTTATATAAGTTAGAAATTAAACAAAATACATATAACACTAAAAATGTATTTCTTCTTAAATCAAATTTAATTTCCAAATCACAGGAAAAAGATGTAACTAAAAGTAAATATCTAAAATATACGAGATTTGTGTAAAATTATATGTTTACTTTCTTCAAGGAAAAGTGCACAAAAGGAAATGCTCTTACTGTATGTGTATGCAAGAACTAATTTCAATTGTAGTAGTTGCAGCCATTAAATATAAAAAAGAAATTTACATTTTCAAAAGGATAGAACTGAGTAGTTAATTTCCTATCTTCATTACTTGAATTTATCAAAACTATAAATTATTTTCAGTAGGCATTACTGAATAATCACAGACATGAAATGTATTACTTTCTTATGTGTTGATTTTCTTGCAAACCTACTAAAACTACTGTCAGTCAGCCACAATAACTTTTCTTATAGATAAGAACTAGTCCTTTTTTGTTATAACTGTATTAAACCCCAACTAATATATTACATGTATCTCATGGAAGAACATTTTTTTTTTTAATATTCAAAGAAATAACTATTTTCTTTGACAATATTATATCTTTCAATTTTATTGGCATCATTTTGTTACAAATTTAAACTTAAAACTATTAACTTTTGAATAATTAACATGTGAATTTTAACATTGCTATCTAAGCGTAATACCAACAGAGTAAAAAATGTCGTACTTTTGTGTTAAATGTGTTAACTATTGTTTACTAAACTTCAATTTATATAAATATAAATTATCATAGATTACAAGCATATAAATATTAAAACAATATTTATATAAAAAATTATAAAAAGAACTCGAAGCAAATTTTGTGAAAATTGTATCATTCAACAATTAAAAATGTATAATGCTTATATACATAAACGTGTATGTTGACGATTTCCAAAGCTAATATTTTTGGGAAAGAATACCAATTTACAATTATTTAAAAACTGTTGCGACTAGTCAGGTGTAATTCTGTTCCATTGCTTTTGAATTGGCATAAAGCCGATCAGTCTGGAGTTGTTTGTTAAGCAAAAATTGTTTTGAAATAGTTGTTAAAATTGAATTGTCAAAGTTAAAGATTTGTTATTTTGTTTAAAATATATATATATATTATATACACACACATATATAGATAATATTGAATATTTTGTCAATAAAAAGTTTATTTCATTGATTTACAGTCCATCATTTGAGTGAAGTTTATTGGCTTGATTAAAAAAAGATATGAACAAAAACTGATTTCAAAAATTTCAATTAAACATAAATTGTAATGTTGAATTAAATAGGAATTTCAAAGAAATTGTATTTTATTTATTTTTATGGACAAATGCATACAAATAACATTTCAATATTTTTTATTTCCTAATATCAACCTGGGTATTTGAAGATCTAGATGACTCCATAATTGGAGCTTTATTGTATTTATTATATCTGTAGCTGACAAGACACATGCATTTAGAATAAGTTATTATCTGTTTGGAGGTGGGGGCTAAGTTTTTCATAATATATATTTAATTACAAGGGGAAAAAAATGGAATTCACTATTTATGTTATTCAACACGAGAGGAGAAAGTAACAAATAAATAAATATGGAATAAAAAGCAATCTCACTCAGATGAGTATCAAATGAAATATGTTATAGAGTCATAATTTTTAAAGTTTCAGGTGAAAAATCAAAGTTAAACAGACACAAAATGATCACAAATTCAGAATTTCTCATCGTCTGACAAATTTTGGCACCTGCACAACTTTGGCAGTGTCACATGGGCTCTTATTAATGACAGCTGAAGTAACATTAGTTATACTCAGGATTTGGAATTTAATAATGGGAAAAGCATTTTATGAATTACTAAGTACAAAATGTTAAATGATTTTATTATATTGGATGAAATTTGAATTAGTTTGGGTTAATCAAAATTTATTTCCATTTTCGATTCAGGATGGCCTAATAAGGTTTGAAATTCAAAATATTTTTCTGTAAGTCTGAATTGTTTTTAGAGTCTTTTCATTTAATATTTTAGCAGTAAGGTTTTTCCAAAAATAATTAATCATATTTACATGGCCAATACACAGAGCTGGCGTATGAATTTTCTGTATGGTGTACTAAAACCTGTATGGTGCCTTTTTAAAGAGAAAGAGAAAAAAGACTTATGCATAAATTACAGTACACTTTTCAATTTTACGCGTACACTATATTACTATACAACATACAGTAGAACTCCAATTATCCGAATCAATTGGGACTGGACCCCATTTGGATAATCAAAAATTCGGATAATTGGATTTTTTCCGAAAAAGGGTCTGTTTTAATGAAATACTGTATGTATGTTGAAAATGGGAGAAAAAAATATTTTTAAAGAAAAAGAGCTTTTAATTAATTAAATGAAAAGGCAACACTTTTACATGTTAAGCGTACTTACAAGTGCTGTACATTATTCAATGTCGGCAAATGCTTCACTAGCTGATGGTCCCGTGTCTGCTTCAACTTCGACATTAAGGTCATCTTCTTCCTCGACACTTTCTCCTCTCACACGTTCAATAAGTTCATCACCATTTGGAATTTGAAACACAGGATCTGACGATTCACACACCATCCACTCTCCTATATCTCCAGCACTAACTTCTGAACATCCAGGAATTTTCAAAAGAATGTTTCTGAATTCCTCAAGTGGCATGTCATCCTCATCTTCTCCTGTCTCTTCCCTTTCCCTTTCTTGATCTTCCTTTTCCTCCTCTTCTTCAGTTCATGTGCCTTTCAACTTGTTGAACGTCTTAATGTGACTGCCTTAACCAAGCTCCAAGCTTCTGCCACCATGTAAGCGCAATCTTCCAGCCAATAATCGAACTCACTATTAGACGGTGACTCCTCATCCCAATAATGTTCTCACTGCGCCTACACTAGCTTCGCGGAGGGAAGGACAATAGCGCGCGTAGACAGAATCATTATTTTGTGAATCGCAGTACGTTTTCGTCTTAATTCCTTTTTTTTCTGAAATTCTAAAAGCGATTCGGATAATCAGCGATTCGGATAGTCGGAGTTCGGATAATTGGAGTTCTACTGTACCATGTTGCATTTGAGCCTATAACAACACAGTGCATCAAAATCTCATTAAAATTACCTCATATTTACATTGTCAAAGATTTTTAGATAGATTATGATTTATAATGAATTTCAAATAATAATTATTAATACAAACTAATGCCTTGTGTATAGATTTTTTTCTTTAATTAAATAAATGGCCAGTTTTAAATTTGAAAAATATAAACTGTGTGAATCTACAATTTAATTACAAATCAAACTGAAACTATTTACAAATATTTATTTACTTACGTACTATTTTTTTTTTTTTTGTGTGTGTGGTGTAATTTTGAATAATATACCCATTTGTTAAAATAATTATTTTTAGAAATAAATTTCTACAGGCTAGATTAGAGTTCTGCACTGGTCGTGTTATACTCGACTCCAACAACAAAAAAAAAATCTCATCAACCCAAAACCTGACACACTTCAACCAAAATCGACCTGAACTTGAAGTGAAAGTAAATGTATCCATATTTTAATACAATTATGGAAAAGTAGTCTACAATTATATCTCTAATATCAAATTTTTTTCTGTGTAAAAATGAACATATATAAACTCATTATATTCAAATATATAGTTTTTTTTTTTCAATTGAAAAATATACAGGACTTACTTTGGAAAAATCAGGCCAACCCAAAACAATCAAAACTCAACTTGAACCAACTTGAAACATTTAAAGTCAACTTAGTTTTTACTAAACTAAACTTTCGATTCTAAAAAAAATTATAGAAAATAAAAGAGAAAGTGAAAGAATTCACGATGCAATTTATTTAAAGATAAATTACATATAAATTCATACCAATGTTCCACACAAGAAGGAGGAGGCCTGCCCAAACCTATGGTGATCAAATTCAAAGTTTCATAGACAAAATATGGCTTTAGAGAATTTTAATATAATCACATATCCTCTATTAATGATTATTATTTAAATTTTCCCCAAATATTTTAATAATTACCGAAGTGTTCAAGAGTGTTACCGAAGCATGTTACCTAATTGTATTATCCAAGAGACTACCCAAGCATGCTCAAATTTATAAAAATAAGGAGGTGCCCTTTGGGAAAGGCACTTGTGTGCATTGCACACTTCGTATATGCTATGAGCCGGTTTTGCAAACACATATTCTCTCAGACAGCCTTTTGGCAATAACATCTGTTCTGTATTATGAGACAGCTCAGCAAAATATATCACTGATACAGGAACTCCAATAAATGATGGATACAAAATTATACTTTAGTATTTTGACTCAATCATACTGATTAGTAAAGAAATTGTACATATTGAAAATTTTCCTAACTGAATGAAAAAGTGTCCAGACCAAGATTTCAACTCATATGATTTCTTTACCAATCAGTAAGATTAAGTTAAAAGAATAAGGTGTAATTATATATAAACACTGTTTATTGTAGTTTCTGTACTTGCAGATTATTCTATTGAGTTATCTTCATATGACAGACCAGATGTTATAGCCAAAAGTTTGTCTGAGTCAGTGGCGAGGCTTGAATTTTTGCTATGGTTATCACTGGTTCACAACATTCTAGTACCCCTACGCCAAAGTAGTAACTGAAATGGGGATTCGCCCCTCCCCATTTTCTGAAAAATAAATTAGGAAGGTTATATTTATATATTTTCATATAAAAAAAAAGGCATTGTACCCGAAAAAAAAAATCTGGCTCTTTAAGCACCCACAGCCATTTCTGCGTACGTTGTTGATTTAAAAGGTTTTTTCCCTTGTAAGTATTTCTTATAAAATAGAAAACATAAGTTTAAGACATTTCATTTTATTTCGTTGAAGTTAACATGAATATTGAAATCACAAATATTATTTTTGATAATGCAATGTATGATAATTCATTTATAAATCTATTCCATTCTTTGTGATTCTGTGACAAACTTCTTAATAACAGCATGAATTTTTAATTTATAGTGTTATTTAAGAATTAAATATAGCCTTTTCTATTTAATAAAATATTTTTTCATCAGAATAACACAAAAAATTGAATAAGCATGGTAAAAACAAACACATGCTTTTTCTTTAAGAAATGGATTTGTTCAAATTACCGATGAGAAGACCACTGTATTTGCTTGGCTAGCTCCATCAGTTTGATTGCGTGCTGTGTGCATGCTAAACCAGATTCGGATATCTGGGCAAATCTAGGAGGAAAGCAAATACTTTTCCGCCACCTCATTTCAAATCTCATAGAAGGCAGCACTAGACATTTTAAGAAAAAGGAAATTGGAAAAAATAATTATACTATTATCCCACTCTGTTGTGGATAAAAACTAAAAAAAAAAATATATATATATATATTTTAAGATATGCTTGCATAGATTTTATTCTATGTTGTCTTTATTTTTCTATGGTCATCGTCGAATCTACAGATGACTGAACACGTCGCCACTGGTCTGAATGAATTTGTGTCGGCACAGTCACCCAAGTAGTTCCATTGGCACAGTATTGGAAATTTAAGCCAGAGGTCCTGGGTTTGAATCCTGACCTAGACACTTTTTCACACAATTGGAAATTATTCAATTCGTATGATTTCTTCACATGATCAAATTAAAATTATTAAGTACAAGGTGGCCATAATTAAACTGATGGTACTCAGAGTGTTCTGTAGCGTGATCTAATTGCGAGAATGGCGCAAAATTTTGCAGGAAGAATAAACAAGACGGGGGACGAAGGATTCCGCAAAAAAAAAATTTAGTTCCAAAAGTCACTGCTAGGGGAATATGTGGTGCAGTGTATTCGGAAAAGAGAGTTTCAAAAAAGAAGAATCAATACTGAAATAAAATTACCGTTTATTTAGCACATCCAACTCAGGTTTGATGTGGCTGCCATTTTTGTGGACCACATATTGCATTCTGTGCACAGCATTTACAACAGCAGAGAATACCATGTCTGCAGGAATCTCCTGTACAGTTCGCGATATGTTATCTTCAATGTAGCCAGGTCCTGGACACCTCTGTGATAGACCTTGGACTTTAGGTAAACCCATAACCAAAAGTCGCAGGGTGTAAGATCAGGAGACCGAGGTGACCATGCAGTTGGAAAACAGCGGCTAAATGACTCTTTCTGTTGTGAATTTCTGTCATAGCAGCTGCTGTACCTGCAAAGCAATATGTGGTGGGGCTCCATCTTGCATGAAAATGATTTTCTCCAGGCACTGTCTTTGATGAAGTGCCGGAATAACAAAGTTGTTTAGCATTTGGCAATATTTGTCTCCGGTAACAGAACAAGTTACAGGTCCTGTCGGAGTAATGTTCTCATAGAAGAATGGACTTTACCCATGAGTGGCAACAGCCACGCCTCTGCGGATGTATGCCCCCCTAAAAAGACTGTTTATTGGACGAAGGAGAAGCTGTGTTGAAATGTTCTTCACGCCTATTGGTGTTTTTCTCTATATACCCACAGATGACATAACATGGGTAAAGTCCATGGACCTATGATCATATCTGCTGTGAAACCACACCAAACAGCTATCTTTGGTGAATGCAAAGGAATTTCCTTGAATGCTCTTGGTGACTTGTTATCCCAAATTCGGCAGTTCTGAGTATTTACAGTTCCATTCAGGTAAAAGTAGGCCTAGTCTCCCCATAAGATTTTCCAGGGCCAAGCATCATCCAACTCCATTCTGACAAGACAAGTGTGAGCAAAAGTCAATCGCTTATCATGGTCGGTGTGACGTAACTCTTGTACACGGCTGATTTTGTACGGATAGAAGTGGATAATCTTTCGTAGGATTTTCCATACCGTACAATAAGGCATATCCAGTTTCCTAGCTATCCCACGAGTGCTGGAAGTGGTAGCAATATTGTCTGGTGCTCTGTCGACAATCGCCATTGCCACTTCTTCGATTGTATCCTGTGATACGGGTTTTCGTCCTCTGCCTGACTGAACATTTAGAAAACCTGTTTTCTCAAATATTGCTTTTAAACCATTAACTGACAAAGGACCATTATCCTTACGCATTTTTTTGTGGTTTCTAAAAGCACGAAGAGCGGCTGGCGCATTGCACTGGTTGAGGTAAAAGAATTCGACTAGTAGAGCTCGCTCGACTAAAGAAGTAGACATCATGAAAGATAACTTTCAATGAAATTGCTTCTAACAGTAGCACATTACCTTTTAAAGCCGAACAAGCTGGCACTGGGCCAAAAGATGTAACGTGAAATTTGATTAAAGAACTTCTTCTACTGCTGTTGCTTTTTTTGGGGCTCTGTAAGTGAAATTACAGATAAAGAAACTTTAGTAGTGTTTATGTAAATTTTTAGCTTTTTATAAACTTTTACCATTTTGAGCTTGGATTAAAATGCTAAATTCGTTAAATAAATGGTAATTTTATTTCAGTATTGATTCTTCATTTTTTGAAACTCTCTTTTTTGAATACACAGCACCACATATTCCCCTGGCGGTGACTTTTGGAATTAATTTTTTTTTTTTGCAGAATCCTTCGTCCCCCGTCTTGTTTAATCTTCCTACAAAATTTGGCACCATTCTCGCAATTAGATCGCGCTACAGAACACTCTGAGTACCGTCAGTTTAATTATGGCCACCTTGTATACATATATATTTGTTTTAAATAGTTACATTCCAATATATTAATGGCATAGACTGATTTATAATAATACAACAGTTTACATAATATTAAATTACATTGGGCATCAAACATTAAAAAGCATCTTAGTATTTAAAATTTACAAAATTACTTAGCGGAATGAAATTTTAGACCTAATTGTATAAGTTTTTAAATTTTCAGTGCATTTTTGAAAATGAATAGAAATTTAAATACCTGATATAGCAATATAATTGATGTCATGTCCAGCCATTCGAGAAAAGGGTCCATTTTGTCCAAACCCAGTCAATCTTGCATAAATAAGCTTTGGATACTTTTTACATAATTCGGTGGGTCCTAGATGATACTTTTCCATAACACCTGTAACAAAACAAGATTCAAATGAATTAAGTGGGAAAAGTGGATTGTAAACAATTTTTAAAATTAACAATTTAAATTTCCATGATTTGTTTTAAATAGTTAAAAATAATGGTACATTTTGAAGAACTAAAAATATAATTATGAAATATTACTTTACCATATTGAAAACTGATTTTGATAATTATATATATTATTTTTGGAAGAATTTTAATTTCATTATAACAACCTAAATTTGTATGTTTCATTTTTTTTCTTAAAAATACTAAGTTTTATTTTAACAGTCATTGTTTATTATATTAAAAATATAAATAAGGAGAAAGAAAAATCATATAAAACAGTTGGGTTATTGTAGACTTTCCCTATATTATCCATTCTTGTAATAGGCCATCAGCATGAGCTAAATAATACATTCTTCTGTCTATCTGAATCAGTGGCGAGGCGTGAGGTTTCGTGATGGTCATCACTAGTTCTCAACCTTCTAGCGAAGCACCCATTACCGCATCGAAAACATTTCACATTTTCTGTTTATGAAAAGTGTTTTTTACAATTGATGTAAAAAAAAAACCCGTAAGTTTAACAAATATTTTATTTCCTGTAAATGAACAAAAATATTACAATCTGCATCTTCTTTTCTTTTAGGTAGATTTCGTAAGAAATACTACCTATTACATTCTCCCCTAAGTTGGAATTTTTGAAAAATATTTGCATATCTACGCCGATTATGACTCTCAGAACCCAAAACCACCTTCAGTTCAAAACTTTATCTATCTATCTATCTATGTCACTTTTTTATGGACACGATAACTCGAATAATTCTTCACAAATCTCTACCAAATTGATACATAAAATCAAGGGGCATAAAATCTCGGTCAAGTTCGTTAATGGGCAAAATCGAACCAAGGGGGGGGGGAGGGGGGGGGAAATGGGGGCTTTTTGTGAAAACAGAAAAAAACCCATAACGTCTTAATTATGATACGTATCGAATCCGTTTAAAGTTATTATTACTTCTAGGAACAGGGCCGAAAATTTATATATAACAGATTTTTGTTATCATTAAAAATGGCCTCCAGGGGGAGGGGAAAGGGGGTTTTAGAAGAAAAAAATTCATAACTTCGTAAATTTTCAAGATGTCAAATCCGCTTAAATTTATTATAAATCCTCTTACTATTATCTAAAACTTTTATATTGACAAGTTTTTTATAGAACCAACCAACCCTAATAGCAAAAAAAAAAAAAAAAAAAAAAAAATCTTTGCGAACAAGTTAGATTTTGAAGTGGGCGGTCCCTTATGGAACCCAACTGCGGTATCATGGCAAAAAGGTTATTTCTTCCGCAATTTCCAACAAACAGGCTTCTCACGGTCTGCGTCTTCGAAATCTACCTGTGCCTGTAGGCCAAGCCGTCAGGGATTTTTTTTAATACTATGACTAACACTTCATTTGTAAATGTAATCCAGTCTCCGCGTTTTGTGGAAAATCATCTCAATAAAAGGATTATAAAAATTTCCTTCTGTTTCAGTAGCTCCAACATTTCTTTTTTTAATTGTAACAAAAAAGATTATTCATACGATCTTGAGTTTAGGTGGATCTTTTATAGGTAGGGATTCTTTTTAAAGCCAACATTTTCCAAACGTCATCGAAAATTCTATGTTTTTCCATTGTTATATGAATCAAAAAGCAAATATACTATATTATACTATATACTATTAACCTATATATTAAGCAAAATAACTACAGTTGTTAAGTAAGCCTTATCTTTTGTGATCTGGATAGCTACTTTTAGTATTATTAATGTAAAAGTAATTTTTCCAAAAATTAAGAAATAATTCGGACTCGAAAGGGGTAAAAAACAGGAATAGTAGATGGTTAATTCATAAAATAATCGCATTAATGTACCCACAACATATTAAATATGATAATTTTGAGAAAACATTTAATTTATGAAGAAAAATATTACTAAATTGTTCAATCAATCTATTTATACTATTTTGAAAAAAAAAAAAAAAATCCTTAAATTATTCATCTGCTTTAATTTAATAGCCTTATTAAAGAATAAAATACCGCACTTTGTAGTATTTAAAAAAACAGATTTCATTTGGAATAATTCAAAAAGGGAATAAGCGTAAAAATGAAATATACGCATAAATTTTCCTCTGAATGCACGAAGAACGAATTCATAAAATTTAGAGATGACTAGCTGCGATGTTTCTTGGAAACTGGTAAATACTTGCGCAGCCTAATTGGTCGCGAGGGGTTGAGAATATGAGTGCGCAAGCAAGACCAGATTCGGCAATGTGAGCGAATCCTTGTAGCAAATTAGAAGTTACAATCCAGTTTGGCCACTACATTTGAAAAGCGACAGATGGCAGCACTAAATATCAATTTAAAAAAGCGGAATTACACTACTATCACATCGTCTTTAGCCCAAAAATTAAGGGGAAAAAAATAAAAAACACTTAAAAATATGTTTGCATAAAATTAAAATGGTTTATGCTGTCTTTATTTTTCTCTAGTCATCGCCGCATCTACCGATGACCAAAGGCTTCGCCACTGATCTGAATATAGTATAAAAATTGGAGTCTAGCTATAATTAAATAATCTAGCTTAACAATAATTGGCAAGCATTGTATGAGCAGGCTTGACATATGTGGTCGCCAGTGGAGAGCAAGTTTTTTTTATCTGGTGACCAAGTTATTTAATCTGGCGGTTTGTTTTTCTTTTTTTGTCTTTTTCTTTTCTTTTTTTTTTATATACAGCAATTGACTAAGAAATGAGCACAAATAGCATTTAAAGTTTTTACCTTTTCAGAAAATAAATTGTCCAAAAATCGCCGCAAAATGTGAAAAAATACTAAAAATTCCATAAAAAATTCTGGGAAAACTAAAAAATTGCAGAGAGCAAATTTTACTTTATTGGGCTAAAATATAGAAACTTGATTCCTTTTACGAAACTCAAAAAATCACTGCAAAACACAGAAAAACGTAAAAAATCATTAAAAATTAAAAAAATTGCAGAGGACCAATAGACATTGCATTAATTGACATTAAACATAAGTATAATACTGAGTTAAAAAATTGAAACCGGATTCCTTTTACGAACATCAAAAAATCACCGCAGAATACGAAAAAAAACTACAAATTGCATAAAAATTTGCTAGGACATAATTTAATTTTCCTTTAAATAATGTTGAAAAATTGCAGCAAAACTCGGAAAAAAAACCCGCTAAAAATAGAAATAGAATTTATTATATTGGGCTAAAAGATTGAAACATGATTACTTTTAGAATGTCAAAAAATCACCGCGAAACATAAAAAAATGCTATAAATCACATAAAAAAATAAATTAAAAAATCTGATGGTATTCTAAACTATGTAATTAATAATTCTAAGCTATGCTTGTTACATTTTTTTTCAATTAATTCTTAAAAAAACTTTTGTGCTTTTTGAAAATCAATAATGGAGGGAAAGGGAAATATTTTTTTCTGGTGACTAAAATTTTTTGCTGGCTACCAGATTTTTTCAATTTTGTAAAGCCCTGTGTATGAGACATACAATACTATCTGGCTAACAACATCTTGAGCTACAGTGAACTTATGAACTCATTTTTCACTATATTCTTTCAATATATTTTATGAACTCAAAACAAATCTAAAAATTTTTAGCCTTTTTTTCTTCAAGAGAAAAAACAGGAAACAAAAATCATGCATTAAGCATAGATTATGAAACACTTTCCAACACTTCCAGAATATTGCAACGGAACTTCACTGTTTGAAATGGTGAAACCCAGATTTCAGCAATCACTGCCTATAGCCAGAAAATTCTTTTGTGCATCCCTGTATATGATCTATATATCTGTATATACACAGGGCCGTAGCTAGAGGGGTGCCAGGGGGGGGGGGGAAGGCTCAGAACCCCCTGAAAAATTTTGAGCCTCCCTGGGAAAGTTGCCAAGGTCACCAAATGAAATTCTGTTTCAAAAATCCAAATGAAACTCTGTTCAAAAATTGAACTTAGTTTTGGGATTTTTTTTACAGTTTTGCATAAATTAAATTGTAGTATTTGTTTAAAAACTGCAAATAAGTGCTTCAATAGGCGCACATCCTATCTGCACATACTCAGAATTAGCAACCTTTTTTGCTGATGCTAACATTGACTTTTGCGTTAGTTATATACTGAAATTTTTCATTTTGCAGCGTTTTCCATTATTAGCATAAAACAAAGTTATTCTAATGAGTTTGATAGTAAATATGATGCTTATGATAAACATTATGTTTCCTATTTGAGTCATCCTAGTTTAAATATATATATAAGATCTTTAATTTATAAATGATACTAATGAAAAAAGCTAATAGCTAATTTAAATACAAGTGGTTTTAGCATTTGAATAATTTTAAAATGCAAAATACATCCTTGATTTTTCTAATGTTTTTTATCATATAAAACATAACTTTAGAATTTTTAAGAGCAGGGAATATTCTGAAAAAATTAAAGGTTGCAACTCTTTTGAACTGTGAGCTTTTCATTTACTACTTACTGACATCATCACTTATTATTTCACTAGTATAATTTTACACTGAAAATTTTCATTCTGCCACCAGTGATGTAGTTGTAAAAAAACCAGAGAGCATACGCTGTAGGCAGAGGGAGTATATGCTAAAGAGCTTATGCCCTAAAGAGTATATGCTATGGTGTTTTTGAGAAGTGGGTATATGGTATTCCTTAAAATAATCCAGAAAATATACGGCATATCCACCGTATATCCTCCATTACATCCCTGTCTGCAGCTTTTAGTTTTCTTAGAATAAAATAAAGTTATTATAAACAATTTAATAAGAAACACAGTGCTTACAATATGAAAAAATCCCAGACAGCTCGGCCTACAGGCGCATGTAGATTTCGAAGACGCAGACCGTGGGGCGTCTGTTGATTGGGAATTACAGAAGAAATATCCTTTTTGCCATGATTCAGCAGTTGGGACCGCCCACTTTGAAAACTACCTGTGTCTGTAGGCAGAGCCGGCAGAGATTTTTTTTTTTTTTTTTTTTTTTTTTTTTTTTTTGCTGTAATCCTATAAAAAACTTGTAGATAATATTAAGAGGATTTATAATAAATTTAAGCGGATTTAATATCTTGTGAATTGATAAAGTTATGAATTTTTTTCTGTTTAAACCCCTATTTCCCCCCCCCCCTCGAGGCCATTTTTAATGATATCAAAATCTGTCATACATAAATGTTCGGCTTTTTTCCTAGAAGTAATAATAACTTTAAACGGATTCGATACGTATTATAATTAAGAAGTTATGGGTTTTTCTAATTTCACAAAAAGCCCCCCCTGGTTCGATTTTGCCCATTAACGAACTTGACCGAGATTTTATGCCCCTTGATTTTATGTATTAGTTTGGAAGAGATTTGTGCAGAATTATTGAAGTTATCGTGTCCATAAAAAAGTGATATAGATAGATAGATAAAAGTTTTAAACTGGGTGTGGTTTTCGGTTCTGGGATTCATGATCGGCACAGATCTGCAAAAATTTTAAAGAAATTCCAATATAGGGGAGAATGTAATAGGTAGTATTTCTTACAAAATCTACCTAATATGCACTAATTTACTTTTATATATATATATATACTTTGATCATATATATATATCAGAAATTACTATCCATAGATGGCAATGCATCGATTCTTAGCACAGCCCTGTATATGAATTTATTTACAAAATTCTCTTAGTATACCAAATATAGCTCAGCTGAAAAATACACAGCTCAATTAAAAATCAGTCTTAAGCAATTTACTTTCATACACAGTAATGCTTAGAGATTATTTTGTGTAGCCCTGTATATGATCTATAGAATTTATACACACCACATAACATAGTATGCAAAAATTTAGTTAAACATAAATACATATACTACATTAGAAAACACGCCTCCAGTTTTTATCGCTCACAAGCTATATTGTAAGAGAAAACTTTTGTGTGTCCCTGTAAATGAACGATAACCGCTACGCATGTCGTATTCTACAGTAAGCGTGTTGTAGTGCACAACATTAATGTATATAAATTTCATTATGTTTGAAATAGTATTACATTATTAAAATATGCTCCAAATAATTTTTCTTTAGGCAATTATATAACCCAATTCTTTTGAGTGATCTTGTAAATGAATGATAAATGTTTTGCACTGCATATAGCTAAACTGTATAAAGTCTGTCTGTCTGTTAGTGAAGGCTAGGGAAATCTATTGGACATAGAGGTATGGAAATTTGGATGAGGATAGACGAAGGCAGGTCCGAATGCACCTGAGGTTCAGATTTTTCATTTTTTGATAATTAGCTGAGATATTAACTAAAAGTCATAACGAACATTGCAAAATTGCACACTGTCACAGTTTTCTGCACCAAAACAGCATTTTTGCAGAATTTTAAGCAGAAGGAAGTGAAGGATGGAAAAATAAGCAAACAAAATACTTTGAGACTTGATATGGATAAGCATTTGAAATAATTGAGAAAGCCCTATCACAGGCTACCCTTAAAGCCAAAACTGTGAATAAAATATTTTTCAAACTAAAGCGTCTAATTAAGATGTCACAAGGAATACTTAATTACATACCAATGATAAGTAATTTTTTTAGAAATTAATAAAAATGTTTATTTAGTTTTGTCTCTTTTAATGTGTTCCCTGAATTAAAGACAATAATAAAAAAAAAAAAACTTTGGAATTATTAAATTCAGATTTGATTGTACATTACTTTGTGGTTTGCCTATATTTTAAAATTATTCACATACAGGAACATATAGTCACAAAAGTACATAATCTAGAGATAATATGAAAATCTTTTATTTAATAGAAAGCTTGAAATGACTACAATATACACAAATATATAAGTTTCAGCCATTGTTATTTATAATGAACTTCCCTGCATTCTACGTACATCTTTTAATTAAAAAAGAAAAAAATCAGGATGACTTTGCCAATCTGTGGCCTTTGATTAAATCATATAGGTCAGGACCAATTTTGTTATGACAGTTCTGGTCATAGCTTCAATTGAAATACTGGTTTAGTGGATGTCTACTGTAACATTAAAGTTAAGTACTTCAAGTTTAGAAAATTATTACTTTATTACAGTGGTTCCCAAACTTTTGGGCTCGCGGAGCCCCTTAACCCCATGGTACTCTATGGTTTACAAATTAATGTTTTTTTTATGCCTATGGAGCAGAGAAAGATCTGATGGATAAGAGTCTGAACCAGTAGTTTACAACATGGGGCCAAGGTTCTCAGTTTAGCCTTTTTCTTGATACAGAAATTCAGAATTGATAATAGAAATTTTGCTGAATAAAAGTTTAGATTGTTAGTGTGATGACAAAATTATAACCAATATATATTTTTTAATTGCTACAGATAGGAAAATGTGGCATCAAAACATAAGAATCTTAGCCAATTGAAACAAAATTTTAAAGAGGGGTTGTTAAGTGAAACAAGATGTTAAAAAAAAGAGGCTTTTTAATCGACAAACATTGTTTTACTATGAAAAATAGTATAGAAAATTGAAATATACAAATAACATAAACAGATCATAGAAATTAAAGTTATATAAAAAAGAAATATATATACACAAATGTAAAATGAATCTAATGAGGGGCTTTAAATGATACAAGATGTTATAAAAAAGATGTTTTAGGTGACAAACATTGTATTACTGTGAAAAACAGTATAGAAAATTTAAATATACAAATAACATAAACAGATTAAAGAAATCAAAGTTATAAAAAGGAAAGTAAATATATATACACAGGGCTCGAAAAATAGCATTCCCGGGATCCCAGGGAACCCAGAAATCATTTCTGGGAACGTATTTTTTCCACTCAGGTTCCCGGCCGGGAACCTAAAAATTAAATATTGTATATATTAATTATTTGTTCTGTATACGTTTGAATAAATTAGTAAATGCAGTGGGCAAATGTAATGCAACATTTCCTTTTAAGTTACACATCTATAAGAATATGAAGGGAGGAGGTGCTTTTGGATAGAGAACAGTCAAAACATTAATTGATAAACCATAAAACTAAAATTTTTGCTTATTATTCAAAACTGTGTCTATGTGACACAATATCTTCATTCATTAAGCTCTGAATTTATTAAAAAACTGGGAACACATAATTTTTTCTGGGAACCTACACTTTTCATGTAGGTTCCCAGCTGGGAACCTTAAAATTTTCAGAATTTTCGAGCCCTGATACACAATATACACAAATGTAAAATGAATCTAGTGAAGGGCTTTAAATGATACAAGTTCTTATAAAAAAGACGTTTTAAGCGACAAACATTGTTTAAAAAATAAATACAATTATGAAAAATAGGATAGAAGATTCAAATAACTAAAATATAATAAAAATAAAATAAACAGTTTAAGGAAATTAAAATTCCAAAAATAAAAATAATACAATATACAATATATACAAATATTAAATGCCAATATATATATAATGTTACCGTGAAAGACCGAAATTGGAGAATGTCGACTTTCACCGGTGAATGTCAACAAACACCAAATACGTCGGTGAAAGATCGAATATTTCATTACATTCTTGTACATTCGGACCCTCACCGGTGTATGTCGACAATCACAGATATGCTCTGGTGGAGGTAGAAAAGAGAGGAGCTTGAATCTCTTTCTCCCTTGAATCACATAATTTAGTAAGTTTTTTATTACTATTATTTTATTTTCTCATTTAGAACATACTGTATCATTAAGTAAGTTTTTAACTTCTATTATTTTCCTTTCTGATTTTGAATGTACTGTGTGTTTTAAGTTCTTAGTCATTCCTCTCAGAAAGACAGGCGAAAAATTTATTGCGACTGATTTACGGAGGAAAAAATATAAATCTCGGACATTCACCATTAGTGCATGGTGAATGTCGACATTTACCGGTGTAAGTCAGAAATAAGGGTATTTAGCAAATATTTCGGACATACACCAAGCGACTATGTGTTTGTTGACATTCACCGGTGAAAGTCGACATTCTCCAGATTTCGGTGTTTCACCATAACATATATATATATTATTCTGCACAAAGTGTGACGAGCAATAACGTATAAAAGTTTAGTGTGATTCAGAATACTCTATTTCTTGTAGCTTATTTTGAATCGAATTTTTAAAATACATTAAATGCAGAAACATAAAATAAAGTAGATCAAACCAAAAATATTATATAGAAAATGAATACATCTATAAATCAAATTTTTATATGATTTAAAAATATATATTGTAGTATTTTTCGACCAGTGATAGATGTATTTATTTTTGACACACACACACACAAATTACTATATACTTTCGAAAAATGTTCTCTTGCAATATGCTAATTTCTTTCATGTTTTGTTTATTTTCCTGGAATGCCGTGGAGCCCCTGAAAAGTATAGGTGGAGCCCCAAGGGCTCCGCGGAGCACACTTTGGGGACCTCTGCTTTATTAAAATGTAATTTAAACAAAATATACTCATAAAACCATTTCACTCATTTATAGTATTCATCCCCTTCCTGAAAACAGTATATATAAATATATTACAATAAAAAAATTATCAGTGAATAAATAAAAAAAAAAAAGCTTTTCTTTGTTAGTATTTTTTAGAATGATATATTTATACATTACATTTTTTATTTAAAATGCATAAAATCATTAAATTCCAACTTAAATAATTATTTCTACAGGGTGGTTAAAATTAAACTGACCGTACTCAGAGGTTCATAGCTCCGGTTCTACTAATCGGATCCGAATGAAACTTCAAATATATGTTATGTAGGTCATGCGACCAAGGTTTTCATAAAAAAATAGTTTGAAATTTGCTACCAGATGGCGCTGTATGGCTAAAACCACATGCAAATGAGTAGCTAATGTAATTTCGCTATAAAAGCGATACGTATGGTTCAAAGAAATCATACGTCCGCAGTGAACATGCCAATGAACAAAAAGGAACGCACATTGATCGAAAACTTTTTTATCAGAATGAGAGCAATGCTTCGGCAGCACTCTGTGCTTATCGGCAGATGAAAAATGTCCGTAAATGAAGTTAGAGGCACGTTTTGTAGGTTTGAAGAAACTGGTCCTCTGGATGTTGCACCGGAAGCGGATGAGGAGCAACTGAGTCGGCGATTGTGGAGGAAATTGCATTCAGAGCCGAAGCATTGCTCTCATTCTGATAAAAAAAAAGTTTTCGATCAATGGGCGTTCCTTCTTGTTCATCGGCATGTTCACTGCGGACGAATGATTTCTTTGAACCATACGTATCGCTTTTATAGCAAAACTACATTAGCTACTCATTTGCATATGGTTTCAGCAATACAGCGCCATCTGGTAGCGAAATTTCAAAGGTTTTTTTACGAAAACCTTGGCCCCATGATCTACATAATATATATTTGAAGTTTCATTCGGATCTGATCAGTAGAACCAGAGCTATGAGCCTTTGAGTACCGTCAGTTTAATTTTAACCACCCTGTATATAATATGCTTAAATGTATTAATGTGACTGGTGCTAATTCTTCGAAATACTACATAAACAATTTTAGTCATATGACTATTTTCAATATGAATTACTATCTCGACAACATATTCAAATCCTAACTTTTTTGAAAAGTGAAGTGTGGATGAATGGACAGACAACTATCGTTATAAACAAATTTTACTTCATTTCAAAACATTAAGGGTGTATTCAAATCCAAACTTCTTATTTTGAGACACATTTGTAAATCCATTTTTGCTCTAAAATGCATCCAATTGGCAAGTTCTCTTATTCAGAAACTTTATAATGTCCCCACTGTCTCGATTTTTTGATAAAGGCAGAATATATTTAAAAAAATGCTGTCAAAATGGACATTTTGAACCGAATTTCCCGAAGCGATAGCGCTGGAAACAAAAAAAAAAAATGATCGTACTGTGAAAATAATTGTCTGTAAATCAATTTCTAATTAATTAAACGAAAAATAAAAACATGGGGGCCTTATAAATGTCTTTATAAATCACACCGCCAAGTTTCCTGTTGTTACTTTTAAAAATGAGTCTAAGAATGTGTCTCAAAATTTTGAGTTGTTGAGCGTGGAAAAATATTTTTTTTGAATACCGCCTTAATGAAAATATTTTTCATTATTATAAGAAATGAAACAATTACCTGGACGAAAAGGCTCTAACAATACATCTGCATTAGAGCACAATTTAGTCAAAACAGATGCTGCTTTGGGTTTCTTAAAGTCAAGAATCATAGACCTTTTCCCTCTACATAGAGTATCAAAGTTTTCATCAGTATTTGGCTAAAATGAAAAATATGCAAAATTAATATAAAGAGAAGTATTTTATACAAAAATAGGTTTTAATTTGTACATAAATACAAGAAATTCTAGTTAAGATCAATAACTTGGATTAGTCAAATTAAAATCTGTAGCAAAGCAATGGTGGAAGGTTTTTTAAAGTAAAACAGAACTTAAGATAAACTTATAAAACAATAGAGCAATTATGGTGCAGTGAAGAGAGAACAGTATTTAATATTAAAAACCCTTTTTTAGAATATAAAAAGTTTATAAGGTCTTATCTTTAGTAAAGTGCTGTCCTCTAAAAAAAAAAAAAACCTATTTTTTGAAGTTTTCTCTATATAAAGTCTAATAAAGAATTAAAAAAAAAATAAACATTGCTAAATTCTTACAGCTTGTTCTGACTAAGATTTTAATGTTGAGCATTTTTCATTTTATCACTTTATTACAAAGTGGCAGCCAATTAAGCGAGAATTTGAAAAAAAAACCCACTTTTCCAAAAATTAACCCATGTTACCTGAAAAAAACCTGACATAATCAGCTGAAAATGAAACATTTTATTACATATTAATGGTTTTACATAAAACAATTACAAATTTATGTAGATCATTCTAAAATATATAACAAGACAATCTGTAAAAATGAAGCTCATGTTTTGCCAGAATTCTGAAATTGTTAGTTTAAATCATTTTAAAACTAAATAAGCACTCCTTAGGTATTTTTAACTAATTTTATTATTCTAAATGGTGCATAAAACAGAGCAAACAAACAAAAAAATTGACTTTCATGAAATATCTGATGAAGTACTAGGGTGGTATTTTTTTTTTAAGGAAATATTTCACTCTGGGTTTTTTTAGAGAGGACAGCACAATAAATAGGAAAATCTCCATGTTATAATGAATCTATGCAAAAATAAAAAAGTAAGTTTGTCATGCAGCAATTTAAAGCTTTTTTTCTTTCTTTTTTTTTAAAAAGTTATTCTGTATAATGTAAAAAAAAAGTTTGACTTTTATTTTTTATGTGGCACATATTCCAAAATCCCCTCCCCTGAAAAAAAAAAAAAAAAAAGCCATAGTAAAAAATTAAAGTTAGGTTATCAAAGTTAAACTAAAAACACATTTAGAAGAAAAATGAAAGTAAAGTTCTATTTGACCTTCTTTTGGTTGGAAGTTACATAGTTATGATTTTAATGAATGAAACAAAACATAGAAATAGCTACGAGTAATCTTGAAATTAGGATGTACAAAGTAAGCACTCTTTACGAAGAAGCCACAAACAATATTTGTGGCCTGTTATGAATTTCCTTTTCCAAAGCCACTTTTTGGCAATACAAAATATATTGGTGCAATAAAGAGATCCCAGAGCAATAAGAAATTAACTTTTATTTCACATGCTATGTTAAAACATATGAATTGGTTCATCATTAAGGCATTAAAGGACTAGAGTTTAATAATACGTTTTCTACAGAAGCAGAAAATCTATTTTTATATTTGCAAAAATTATCAAAAATCTTACATATCTTCAGAACCATATAGGGTAGATGTGCCAGTAATGGACCCCCTTCCAGTAATGGGCCACTTTCAAAGTTTTTGATTTATAAAAAAATAACCAATAAAAATTTAGCCTTTTATATATTTTTTCATAATTCCTCCTTGCTTGTTTTATAATCTGGGTTATTGTTGACACTCTTAATCAAACCAATCAGGAAGCAGAAAATAATGTTTCACAGTTCCACAGATTTTCTGTGAAAATCTTAATGAACATGCTAAGAGCTGGCTTCACTTAAACAACTGATATCTTTTTTATTTTCTTGAAAAAATTGCATGTTTTTGTTTAGACAATAATAGAAAACTTTGAATTTTACATACTAATGGCAATTTACAAAATTTCATTTATTTTTCAGGTTTTAGGACCATGGCCCATTACTGGAATGCTTAATTAGTCAATTTCCAGTAATGGACACCCCATGTGGACATTACTGAAAAAGCAATTTCAGTAATGTTCATAGTGCATATATTTTTGTTATTTAACTGAAAAGCTAAGTAGTCAAATTTTAATTTTTTAATTTTACTTACCAGACTGTAATAATACATTTTTTTTTTATTAATTTCATGTAATTAATAATTTTTTTTAGATTGCTATCAAATTATTTTTTTGTAAACCGTACCTTGCATATTTTATTATGTGGCAATTAACACCCATCAGCAACAACACCCATGTGGCAACTAACACCCACAGGAAGCAGACAATAATCTTTAAGGGCATGGAAAATGAGGGGCTCATGGGGTTCACATTTTCCCCATTTAAAAAAAGACAAATTTTTAAGTCATAACGAGTGCTTAAAAATTTATTTTCTGTCTTAAATGTTTCATTATTCAGCTCTGACAAAAGAACTACATACATAAAAAATCCCTATAATATTAAATTTATAGTAGCAATGAAAGTAGTAAATCTGCAGATCAGGGGGCTCAAATGTCAGTTCTGATATTTTATTTAGTATTTAAAAAACATTCAACCTACACTTTCATTTATTTGATATATTTTATACAAATTGCTAAAAGTAATATATAAAGCAGTTTTAGGAAGTTTAACTGTTAAGAATAAAAAGAAATATGATTCCATGCACTGGTACTTCAAGACACTTAAAAAAAAATCTTTTTCTTTTGTTAAACTAACCCTTCTAAACCCCCTCCTCAATGACTTAATAATTTGATAGATATAATTCTTTGAAAGTTAGTATTTTAAACCTTCTATCTAAAATAATTAAAATATTGATCTTGTGATAGTGGCAATAATTAACTTAAACAGTGAATTATTCTCATAAATATTTTATTAATTATTGATATCCTAATTGTTAAATTTATTTTAAAATGACTATTTTATTTCATTAATATGCTTTCATGAAATTATGGTTTTAAATACAATCATAAAATCAATTACCTATTATTTTTTGTGGGGTGTCCATTACTGGGTGACCCATTACTGGAAGAGAGGTGCCCCATTACTGGAATTTAGGGTGTTTTGATTTATTTCTGTTATTTACAATTAAATTTTGATCCACATTGGGAAATGTGACTATGAGCATGATTAAATATTGTTGATAGATTAATATAATATTAAAAAAAGTGGACTATAATAATTATAACTATTAATTAAAAAATAATTTTTAAAGAAATTCCTTAAGGGTGTCCATTACTGGCACATCTACCCTATTCTGTTAAATGCATATGGGGCACATACATCTTAAGTTTTTAGTTTTAGATACACAAAAAGGAATTTCCAGATGACAGAGACTTTTCAGAAAACATACTATTTAATTTTTAGATAGACAGAGTTTACCCCAGGTTAAAAAAAGGGAAGGGTGCTGCTGGTGAGAAAAGGGCACTTTTTTTTATTCTTAAGGGCACTTTTTTATTTTAAGTGCACATTTTGGATTCTTGAGGGCACTTTTCAGATTCTGATAGGCACTTTTTTTAATTATTAAAGGTATTCTTTTGGTTTTTAAAGCCATTTTTGATATTTAAATGTCAGGACACTCTTTTTAAGACAACATTGAGTCAGTTTTTACTATGAAAGCAAATTTTTTAATGCAAAAAGGAGAAAGGGCACTTTTTTACTGAGGGGCAAGAAGGGTGCTAATTATTTTACTGGAGGGGGCAAGAAGGTTGCTAATTATTTTACTGGAGGGGGCAAGAAGGGTGCTAATTCTTTTTATGAGGGGCAAGAAGGGTGCTATTTTGTAAAATAAAGGGCAGGCAGGGTGCAGCACCGCTCTGAAACTGTCTGGGGGAAACTCTGGATAGAAATATTGAAAATGTGTGTTACTTAATAATATAAATAGAAGTAAATTTTAAAGCAGGAAATCCTATTACAAAAATAGGCTAAAAAAAAAAAAAGTTTTGTGTAGAAGAATCACTGTAATCCTCTAAAAGTTATGATACATTTACTTACTCTATCTATTCTAAGTACACTTGCACCATGATCTTTCAAAATTAATCCACAGAACGGTGCTGGAGCTAATCCGGCAAGTTCAATTACTTTTACACCTTTTAGAGCCATATTTTTCGAAAAAATATACTAGGAATGGACTACACAATCTTTTCTTGATTCTTGAAAGTGTGTGTTACTTAATGTGGCTATAGGCAATACAATCTTTTCTTATCTTAGTATCACGAAGTCATGAATATTAATTACCATAAAAATGTTTAACAGAATGTTTGATTAAAAAAAGATTTGTTTAATACCTAATGCATCATTAAAATAATTTTATATTTGGCTTAATAATTATAAATAAATTATAAAAGGAAAAGGAAAAGTTTCCTTTAGGATATTTTTGTTCTCTTCCTGTAACAATCAGCAAATAAATAACAGACACAAATTCGTCTGCTAAAATTCAGGATTCATTCAAAAGTTAACTCTTGTCGCAATTCAGCTAAGGTTTTCGCTTTAGCTTTTAAATTTGATTAAACTTTAAAAAATCTATAGAGGGCGCTAATCAGAGACATCGGTACGGGAAAATTTTTCCTTTAACTAATGGTAAAGTGCTATTGAAATCATTATTTATTATAAACTCGTTTACACGTTCTAGACATTTAAATTTAAATAATTCTTTACAGAACACTGATGTCACGAGAAATCTGAAATTGTGTTTAAAAAAAAATCATTATGGACAAGTTAAAAATACATGTAATGATATGTGCAGGTAGGGATTTTCCTAAAGCGAGAACTTGGATCTTCTCTACACCAGACGGCGTTTTTCAAGCTTTTGAATCGCCAATCTGTATTTTGTGTAATTTTCGCTATGTTTAAAAATAATGCAAAAATGCAGGCTTCTCGTTGGTCAATCTCATTTAAAAAAATACTCCATATCTAGTTGAATCCCAGCGTGTATTCGCAAACAAGCGCATCACAATGAAAAAAAAAATCCAAAATAGAGAACGTATTCTTAAGTAGAAACTGGTACATCTAGAAGTTCGGGATGTAGATTTGCCATCGTTTGGACAAAACCTTCTGTTTGAGCACAGTCAGAGCGTGACCTACGTTATACACAGTAGGCGAGGCTAACGAAGAAGACAGACTAAGACTACCGCGGTGCATTCCACTTACGGCCGTATTCTCCCATTCCACCGAAGTGGAACGAAACCGGAATTCAGTTCATCCGAAATCAGGCCTGGATTCCGGTTCGGTGGGAAAGAGCGATTCTCCCCTAGTCCGATTCCAGATTCGGAATCATCGATATTTCTTCCCCAACATTCCAAAGGAAGTGACGTTTCAAATTCATAAGACGTGTGAAAAACCAATCAGAATGAACGTAAACATATGCAACTGCACATGTTTATTTATTTTTTCATTAACTAGTGACGATGTTCATAGTTACTATGATTTAATCAAAATAACATTTATTTAATAAATTTGAGTAAAGGAATGAATACCTAAAGGAAAATAAAATGTTTTTCAATACTGCAGGGGATATTTCTGAAAAAGATTAAAAGGGGGAGGGGGGAATGTCCGTTTTTTTTTTCTTGGTGTATTTATTCTTACGTTAAATATGAAATATTTAAATCGGATGATTAATCTAACACCTAATCTAATTTCTTATTACTGAACTGTTTATATCTGAGTTTTAAAGGCATAATTATTATATATTCATTTGTTATCATTTTTATTAATTTTGTACTTCGATCAACAAATAATTCATGATATTGGATCCAAAATTTAAACCAGTATATTTCACGATTTATGGAGAACATATTACAAATAAATAATAAATTATATTAAATAAAGTGAATTTCTCAATGCAGTTTTTGAATCTTTACATAAGTTTAATTTATTTTTCTATTTTATAATTTATCTAAAGAATAAATCTATACTGATAGTATATATATATATATATATATATATATATATATATATATATATATATTATTATTATTAGTGTAAATTTACTCACTAGCTATATTATTTACTTTACAAATGCATCAGTTAAAAATAGCTACTTATATATTTATTATACAAGTTTGTGGATTTATGTTAATACTATTTAGCTAAATCATTATTTTATCTTGCCACTTTAAAACTTCTTGCTAATTATGCTACTGCAGGGGGACTCACAATTTAAGCCATTTTCACAACCCCACATATTACCCAAGCTCAGTAACCCCCCCCCCCTCCTCCCACCCTATAAAAAAAAAAAAAAAAAAAAAAAAAAACAGAATCCTGCGTACTCTACTGTACTATTGACATACTTTTGTACGTAGCCTTAGAATATTTGTGTATGTCATTTTGATGTACACTTCTTATTGAAATAACACACAGATGCAGATAATGCTAGCATTCTAGTATTAAGTACATTTTGTGTTATATTAAAATTGTTCCTATTCTAGTTTACATGTATTCTTCATTTTTTTTTAAGTATAGTTTTTCAAATAGTCATTCCACATTTTATTCTTGTTAATGCAATTTTAATTATCTTTAATATAGTGGCGCAGGAAGGATCTTCAAATAAGAAGGGTTATTGAATCATTATTGATTATAAAATGAATAAATCCATTTTTTACAGATTAATAAAATATTTTGAGTATGAATGTGTAAAAAATTATATAATGAAAAGCACAAGTAGTGAAAATAAATTTTATTGAGCAGTTTTAAGTTTTTAAGTTCTTGAAGAAGATGCATTCTAAAATATCTTTAGCGGTTTATGTTTTTTATGTTGACTTTTACACATCATGCATCACTTTAATACAATGTTTAGTTTGCATCTTATCAATTTTTAGGTGCTCCAAGATAGGCTTCAAGGCTTCAATTCCCCCCCCCCCCCCCTCCTTTCTTTGCTGTACCAACCAGTGTTTAATAAGCACCTTGTTTAATTTTGCTGTGGATTATTATTCAGTTAAATTGAACAATAAAATTATATATATGTATGCATATACATTTGTACATAAATTACGTGTGTGTATGTGTTTCATAACCTACTTCAGGTAGGGCAAATTTTCATGTGCTAAAAATTCACAAACAACATTCTAATGCACCAAATGTTTTTACACAAAAGATATTGGAGCTTAGGCTGCACGTACAAAACACTAATTAATAAACAAATGACTAAATTCTCTGTCATGGCATTTCATAGGTGATATTCAATACAATTAAAATTCTTTTGTCAATGTATTCACTTATTGTTTGGGTTGAAAATTGACTACTTTAAATGAGAAAGGTTTTTGTTTTTATCATCCAAGCTTTTTAAAATTTTCTTTTGCATATTGATTTAACTAAATAAAATTAACTAATTCACATAAGACTTTAATAAAAACTGATATTTATTCACATAAATAACAAGTTGGAAATTGTACGTCAAACGTTACAAACGAGGTGCGTTCGTACGCACGTTTTAGAATTAAATTCATGATATCCCGTGCGTAGAACGGGTTAAACAGCTAGTTAAGTATATATTTTATGACACTGTTCATACAAATATCTTAACTAGTTATATAAATATTCAGATATATATGTATCAGCTAGTTATATAAATATTCAGATCTTGATGATTTTTAATTCTGTGAAATGAATTATATCGTCTGCAGATTAATTTCTGTAATAAAATAAGCATCTCGGTCGCTTGACGATTTAACATCCATCGGAAGCTCATATAACAAAAAAGCACCGATTTAAAAAAAAAATCAAATTTCTTAATAAATATTTTTATTAATATCTCCTAAAGTTTTGATTCGATTTTGATAAAATTTGAAATGTCTCGACAAATTTATGCAAAGATAATATATTTCAAATTGCAAACCATTTGGTTGGGTAGTTTTTGCGTTGTTATATGCGGACGGACAGACAGACGGACGGACAGACAGACAGACGGACGGACAGACGGACGGACCAAACGACGACTATAGGTGCTACGTATTTATATAATTACGAACGCACCTAATAATTAATATTATATGTACTTCAGTTAAGTTTTTTCTTCCTTTCATAAAGAATCAGGGTTGGCAGGTTTTTGACATGTGTCAGTTTTTGACGGTTTATACCATGGTGTGAACCATGTTGTCAAAAACCTCAGATACTACATTGATATCTAAAATTTCACATTATATGTCACACGTATTACAACATTACAGCAATGTTTAAAATATCACTATTATTGTATATCAGTAATTAATATTTTAGTAAAGTATTATTAATAACTTCAATTTTGTAACTTGGTAAAATTTTAAAAGTAAAATTGTGTATTCTTAAATAGTAAATATAAGATTTGAAAGTGTTGTTTGAGCTGTACATTTTTTCTCTTACTTAAAATATCTTAAATCTCCTAATAATTTAAAACAATAATGATATTGAACAATATTAGAATGCCATCAAATAATACATATTAACATTAGGGCATTTCTTAAATCTTCAGTGTTAGAATTCATAAAGAAAAAAAAATTTCAACTGATCAGAGATTTCCCCTCCCCCCCCCCCCCGTTTTTTTTTGTTTCAGATCAAGATTTAAGGATTAAATTAGCTATATATCGTAAGTTCTGATAAACTCAAAACAACAATGATAATTTAAAATTTTTATCATTCAGAGTTGAAAAAGAAAACTCGAGCTAAGATTTAAATCTATTTCTATAATACAAATGCTGTTAGAAAATGAAATGTTGAATTTTCTGTAATTTTGATTTTTTTTTCTTAATTTATAATTCTTCTTTTCTTTAAACCAATAAAATCACACACAAAGTATTTTTTTTTTTTATTTTTTTTTTTTTTACTTGTTTACTTGTTGAATTATTAAATAACACATTCATTGACGATGGCTATGATTGCTAAAATTTCATAATAAATAATATTTTTGTGATAAAGATATTTCATTAAAATAAGTTCTGCACATACTTATAATTATCATAAATGAGAAACCAAAAACATAATTCAATCTAATTTATATAAAGACAAATAGTTTTTTGTAATGTTAATTAACTTTTATTTCTGTAGGTATATATTCCTTTGACTTTTCTTTAATGTACAAAGTGGCAAACTATTACATCTTAATTTTTCAGAATACCTGTAACATGTCAATTAAATGATCTGTCTTGGTTCAGTGATTCAAAGATAGTATTTTGGGTACTTTTCCATTATATTCCAACACATTTATGAAAGGAAAAAAAGAAAATCTCTTGTTTACACAAGAGCAAAATTTGATGACATGCACCATGTGTAAAGAATTTGCAAAAGCAGATGACACCAATTTTGTGAATGGATGCCCAGCTTTGCACACACATACATATACAATCTATGTACAAAGTCGAACATTGTTGTTGACATTAAATCACTTAGCACTAATAAATACCAACGGATAAGATGGTACTATTATTTTAATGATTAACACACACACACACACACAAAAAGTGGTCCTTTTGATTTCATATTAACAAGATTCGACTGTAATGAAATTATAAGTTTTTTTTTTTTCTTTTTACTAAATTCTTAGGTGTCATCAGTTAAGGGATAAAATTTTGTTACTGACTTGGTAGGAAGTTATCCAGTTTTAATTTTGTTTTACATGATTAAGTGCATTTTTCAATTATAAATACAGTAATACTTAAAAATGCTTTATATCAGCTTTACAGTTGCTTAAAATAATTTTAATCTGGTAGATTAAGAACTTCAATTTTAAACAAAAGCAAAATATTTGTGCTTTTCTGTAAAGGAGTATATAATGCTAAAAATGAATATTTGACACCTACCTTTCATTTTCCAATTTTTATCATTTTTGGCACAATTTGTGTTTTTTTAAAATAACTAGTTAACAATGTAGTGTCCAATGGATTCAATAATTTATTTTAACGTTATATTTCTAATACATTCAATAATTAACAGTAAATTAATCAGAAATTAAATTAATATTTATTTTTCTTATATTATACAGATCTATTGCATACATTGCTATCATTTCAGTAGCAGAATAAAAAATAAGTATTATTCAAGAGCATGTTTTCAAATGGAACAATTTTTCAATGTTTTCCCAAACAGTTAGCTTTTTATAGCCTCGAACGAAAAGAAAGAATGTTGTCCATTATTGCATGATAGTCATTTAAAAATATGTTAAATAATTTTTGTAATTACTTTTTTTGTTGTGTTCTCAGAGTTTGTAGTGTAACATGCTATTTTTTAGAAAACCTAATTTAGCAAGTATAATGTAATAAAAAAACTAGTTTGTAGGGAGCAACAATATTATTTTTGATGCTACTTCATTAAATTTATTTCACTGTCCTCTCTTTTGGCATAGCAGTGGGACTCGTATCATATTGCAGATTTAAAAGTTGTACTTCTTCGAGGCAAAGATGTATCAACAATCCTTCCAAAAGTAGCATTTAGTCCAAAGGCATCAAATTCTACTTGCTTGCAAAAGATCACTAATGATAGTCACTTATTATACAATAAAACTACACACTTGTGATCTTCTGAGAGCAATCAAACATCTATTCAGGATTCAGGCACCACAGGATCCACCAGATCTACTAATCTCCTTCTGAACTTTTTATGGAATGATATTGTATTTGTTTCTAGAAGTAATATCAGAAATAAAATCGATGCACCCTAGAAACTAGTTTTTTTTTTTTTTAAGAACATTATTCGCTAAATATTCTCTCAAAACAGCATTTTACACAACAAACTATGAGAAAACTAGGGTCTACGGCAGTTTCCCTACTTCTATCATAAGACTTTTGATCACTTTATCAATATATATCAGTATTTGCCTAAAAATTTATAAATATACACTTAAATCGAAGAATCTTCCACAGAGAGCATTCTATAATTTTTGATAATGGAAGTTTTAAAAAAACAGTAATAATAAATATATGCTTTTGAAAAAAAAAAATCAAAATTTTTATTTTATTAGATAAATACATTTAAACAGATGACTTATGCTGTAAGATAAATCTATATGTTGGAAGATAAACACATCTAAATCAGAATTTAAATAAAACTTTTTTAACTCTGAAATACATTGAATAGATAAAATGAAGTAAAAGAAAATAAACTTTTAAGATAAATAAGTTTCCTTTCAATGTTCAAAAAATATTTATTATTATAGGGACTTTAAACTTATCCTTATTTTCATTGGGTCTCATTTGCCAGCATGATTTTTTTTTATACAAGTGAAATTCACCAACTGGAAGTTTTTATTAATAATTATGAACTTTGTTTTTGCCAAACCAAAGACTGCTGACTCCAATAAGTTTTTACAAATCATTCAAAAGAAAAATTTTATATTTGTGTAGTATTCACATTAGGTAAAGTTTGAGCTTGGGGGTGTGATATTTAACTCGTAAGCCTTGCTGTTGGATCTGATACTCATGCACGTATACTTCACAGTGGACAAAAAATTGAAAATGCAACTTACAAATTATATTTGAGCTAACAAATATTACACACTATATGTTATACTAGGGTTTCAACATCTAAAAAATCTTTTTCTGCTTTTTAAAAAACACAAGATTCCAATAAATTCTAAATTACTATTGTAAAATGATAAAAAGATTAACTGCACTACCAAAGATTTGCTTTAAAAAAAAAAAAAAAAAAAAAAAAAAAAAAAAAAAAAAAAAAAAAGTCTTATTTGAAGAAATTATTATAAAACAATAACATGTGATTTTTTAATAATTATGTTATTTTCTACCTGTATTCGTTAACGTGCAACATGAACATAAAAATTTGAAAATATAAACAAATAAGCGACTGAGCTTATTCCACTTGGATATTATATTATATTGATGCAAGTTGAGAACTGTGAAAGTTGTTTTCAGAAAAGGCAGCAAGTATTTTTCAGCCCATACACAGGCTGTTTTCAAGTAAATAGTTAGAAATAAAGAAACTCAAGATTTTGAATTTAGAATCAAAATAGCATTAATTATTTATAACATTGCAACTGTTTATTTAGCGATTTTTTTTTTTTTTTTTTTTGCATAATATAAGAAATAAATAAAGACTAAGTTAAATATAAAATAAAATAAGTATGTTTAGCCAGTATGAGTAAGTCAATGAAGATTAATTTAAATTGAAAAAATATAGTAGAATGTCCTTCTGCAATTAAAAGCCTTCAATAAAATGGCATTATTTTTATATTATGTAGTGCATATAAAAAGTAATTTTGCCCCCCCAAAAAAGGGGGGGGGGCAACATATTTGATTAGGGTTAGTTATTTTATATGTTGAACAGGTAACTGTACTGGTTACATCTCAAGAAAATAACAAATCTCCAAAAAATTATGAGAGTGATAAAATTGGCACCAGTGGTCAATTAAATATTTTATGACAAATTTGAACCAATTTCTGATTTATTAGCAATTAGTATTTAACAAATAAATATTTGAAAAATAAAATTGCAATAAACATTGACATTAAGACATCTATTCATGAAGTTAAACTCATTTTACTTTGAAAGAGAAATATAGTTCTTAAAAATATGAAAATAGTACTGACAAAAAATTTCAAATTTTAGTTATCACTTAAAAAAAATAGCCAAATATATATTTTTTAAATCATAGCAACATGTATACTAGCCAAAAGTTATTTTGATAGTATACTGATAAATGCAGAATTCTTTTTGCAAGGCTGTATAATATTTTTAGATTAAAATTCACAAAGCTGCCATATCATGTGGATATTTTAATTCAATGTAAAAAATCAAATTTTCACCCCTCTTTAATTGACACTTGCTATTAATTTTATAAATAATTCCAGAGATTGGATCATATATTTTTTAAACAAATACACTTTAAATGGTGCAATGCTACTGCTACTGTAGCATTTAAATTCATTTTTAAAATATCACACGAAAATTTGCATGTGATAATGTAGGATACAAGACTTATTAAGCAGTGAAATGTGAAAACATAAGGCAATTATTTAACTTTATTAGATTACATTACAATAATAGGTTTTAAAAAGTTCTAATACACACAAGCATATAAAATATCACACAAATAAGTATAGATATGTACAGCACAGGTTTTTTAGTTATGTACAAAGGTTATTCAGAAATATGAAATTTAGTTTAAAAAAAATCTTCAAAATATCTAAAGATGCATATTTTAAACAGATCCAATCAAATATTACCAAGTCTTTTAAACAATTCGGGGCATAACAATATTTAGATTCTAAAAAATAGAGATACTTTTAATACATGTCTCTAAACAAACAAATATACGGAGTGAAAAGGAGACAGAATCTGTCATAGAAAAATTTTGAACTTATTACAATATATAATAATATTTTACTTCAGGAGATAATAATATTTATTACTTACCAATTTGAAAAGAACGGAAAATAAAAATATTCACATTTTAATTATCCAACAGGAATTAATAAAAAAAAACATATAAAATAAGAAATGAACTCTACAAATGTTACACAAAAAACATCAACAATAACTGCTTACGTCCACCATTATTAGCAAACAGAGATTCCACCTTCCAAAACGATATTCCGGCTGCCTCTGAGCAGCCGAAAGAAAGTAAAGGATATTCCACATTTCCGAAATGCCTGAATTCCGGATTTTGAGGGGAGAATCGCGATCTTCGAAATAACACCTGGAATCATCGAATTCAGTACGATATTCCGATTCCGCGTGAGGGGAGAATACGGCCGTTATCTTTTTTTTACAGACCGTTAGAGTGATGTGATGCTCTTTTCGTACGCCTTCATTGGTGCATTCGAGCAACACGTGATTTCGGCGGTCTGTAAAAAAAGATATGCGTAAAGCACCGCGGTAGCCTTTTTTTTTCGTTAGCCTCGCACAGTAGGTTAATGACGTTTAACTTAAACCGTCACACGGCGTGGATCATCTTTACACGGCGATTGGTAAAAAGCGTCGCGCCCATCGTTTTATGGCAATCGCCGTGCAAAGATTATCCATGTCGTGTAACGTTTTAAGAGTCATGAACCGGCCGCATATTTCAGACATGTATATCGCGGAAGCGATTTTTGAAATTGTGTTCGATTCAGCACCTTGGCGAAAAATTTTGGCGAAAAGCCTTGGCGAGAGCGGTGTTTGAGAGGAAATTCAAATATGGAACTCCGATAGCTCGTGTCTGGTCTCTGGCGTTCCTTTCGCTGTCGTCTGTTGATCTGTCGTGGATTCGGCAAAACTGTTGTGTTTACTGATTTTCTATTACTATGTCAACTTATTTTTGCGTCTGTTTTAGAATTTTATTCGCGTTACACGTTTGTTTTACTAATAACAATAAATAAAGAATCGCTACTCCCACCGCCTTTTTTTTTTGTTTGTTTCTTGTGGGTTTATGCTGAACGAGCATATCATTTTTTTTTCTGAATTAGCTGTATTATTGTTATTGTATCAGGATATAGTAATAATATGTTTATATTTTATTTTTGTCGTTTTATTCTGTAGATTTTCGCTGTAAAAGATATTTTGACACATTTAATATCTTTCAACGGATGGTGTGCTTTGTTGTCAATTGTAAAATAAAAGGCTTAAGAGTAAAATTGAGCATAAATATTTCTGGAAAAATTTTAAATATCTTGTCACAAGACTAGAACCAGAAAATTTCATAAAAATCTTTCAAGAATGCAAGTTAAAGAATTGTTTATTAAATATAAACATTTGTTAATAATAAAAGTTGATTTTGTACTTAAATTCTGCCTTTCAATATAACTTACATGTTTCTTAATATTAAAGGTAAAATTAGAAATAAAATGCAATTGAAAAAACTTTTAAAAGAAGCGAAATTATTCCTTGAAATAATTTTTTTTGGCTAATTCTGGTGTTGACATGAGAAAAAAAAGGTTTCGAATTTTATTTCTTTCATGCTTAAAACTTTTTTTATTCAAAATTAATTGGTGAATTCAATTAAAATTTAATTATACTTTTCATATTTTTATTTTAAATCTTTAGATGAAAAAAGTGTGATAAATGTATCATAAACTGTAATACTGTAAAAGAAATATTTCAAAATTGTCAGCAAATACTGTATAGATTTTTAAGAAAGGTACTATCCAGCAAATTTATTTTCTAATAGAGTAAAGCCTGTATAACAAAATCTTGCAATAAACTGAAAAAAAAAGAGAGAGAGAGAGAGATGGTCCAGCGCCCCCCCCCCCAATAAAAAAATAAAATTAAAGTACTTTTATAGGTACATATAAAAGTACCTATAAAGTACCTACCAGTAATAAAGGTACATATATTACTGGTTAGCCGGGCGCCAGTAATATATGTACATATATAAACGCATATGTATAGACACACACACATATATATACATACATATATGTGTGTATGTATATATATGTGTGTGTATATATATATACATGTATTAACACTGGCGCCCGGCTAACCGAAAAGTACCTAAATAAATAAATACAAATATTATACAGTCATACCTTATAAGATGAAAATAACCTGTATAAAATGGAATTTTTCGCTGGTAGTTGGCACTTCAGGTTTTATTGTATCATACTTATGGCCGGGGGCCCTGTATAGGAATTATTCCCGTGGCCCATGGTTTCTTTGTGTGGCCCTGATATCAAGACACATTTTAATGGCTCAAACAGAAAAAATTACATGGTGGAAGGGTGTTTGTAAGTCAATAACATACCAGGTGAATGGAATGGATGCGTTGAAGTGCTTTTAATCTGTCCTTTTATTTCTGCATACTCAAATGGGTTGTTTCTTCTTTTGTATTAATTCATTCTAAACTGAGAAATCTATTGCAAAATTGCTCTGCAAAAAAAGAAATTGTTGTACTATGGTGAACTATGATAAAGAAAATGAAGAGTGCAATGACATATTTTAATAATGTAATTTGTAATTATCAATATTAAGTAATATACAGTATGTACTATGTAGCAGTAGCAATGCTTACATTTGACCACAGTATATCAGTATTTTTAAGTAGATTTCCTAAGAAATACTACCTATTGCATTCTCCCCTATGTTGCAAGTATATATTTTTAATAATGTCAAATCTATAAAACTGCATATCATAATGATATTAAATTGCAAATTATAAGCTGCATATGGGCAAAAATCAGTTTTACATCCATGGAAACTAATTTTTCTTAGAAATAGCAAAATTGTTTTTCTCTCATCGTATCCTTTCATCTAGTAGATGTACCTGAGATTCCTAGCTCCTGTCATAAAATAAAATAAAAGTATTTTGGTGCATTTTTCACTCATATGAATTATTTTGTCCTAATAGTTAAGTCACAATAATTGCTTGAAAATAATGGTTTATTAATTATTAAGTATCTAAAATTTATTTATAAACTAAAATGGTTGTTGGCTGTTGTTGTAAATGTTTTAGTTTTGGTAATTTCATGCTCAGTTATTTTATCATGTAAATATTAAAATGCACAAAAGATTAACAATACGCTGTGATCTAAAATACATCCTGATCCTTCAAACTATCATATTAAAAAATATATAGTTTGGAAACCAAATTTAAAATTAAATTCTTGCAACGAAAATTGTTGCATGCTGCATGAAATGTATAAATAAATGAATGATTGAATGTATTATCATAGGCTTTTGGCAAAATTCAGGATTTTATAAACTTTCATTAGTGTGGAGTGAATTTTCTATTCCCTCTGGATTTGCACTAATGGCTGGTTTCACCAACACAAAAGCCCCAGAATTCTTCCCCCCTCGTTCCCTGTCACACACAAGGAAAAAGTGCTAATTTGGGTAGACAAAAATCAGTTTTTAAAACTTTTTCAATATGTTAGGTAATTTGCTTAAATAATCTTTAATAACGTCTGCAATTGCTCTGTGTAGAAGGCTATATATTTGTTGGCACATGTTTAAATTTATTTTTCTGTTGTAGAGTGATTTCTTAGAAGTACATTATTCATTTTACATTTCTTTGTTTAAAAATGTTATTACTTTTGTAATTATTTAAAGAAATAACTATATAATAATAGTTAAATTAGTTAATAAAAATTTTAACTATATAAAATAGTTAAAACTCAAATTACATTCCAGCAGAGAAAATACAAAAGTGATTTTTAATAAAATTTCTTCTTGTAGAAATCTTGAATTGTAGAGAGTTTCCCTTTATCTTAAAATGCGAAATAGGGACACATCTAGTTATACATTATTTTAATAGAAGACATCACAGAATTGTACCACTCATTGGTTCTTAAACATTTTGCTTCTGATGAAGCATAATGAATACAAGTGTAATTGCAATTGTATTTTCGCTAGCATTCAGTACGGAATATAAATAAGTGGTTTTAAAATATTTATTACCTAATATTGCTAATATGATTTAAATATGTTTAGATATAATCAAATAATTCAAGTAATATATCATTTCCTAAATTTAATTATGACTTTGCTATATGATTCATCAAAAACATTTTGAGCTCTGTCTCTGAAATTTAAAATGTCAACACTTTCCCAATATAATTTGATAATAATAACAACATAATATCCCCCTTTTTTTTTCTTTAAAAAAAATCAATAATAATAATAACAAATAGACATATATACGAGAATACTGAATTTAATGGAATTTATTTTCTAAATTTCACAATATTGAATCTATATCCATGATATATGTATATCTACACTAAAAAAATATAAGAAAATGAAAGAAGTATCGTTTATTGTTAACTGATTATGATACACTTTCCAGATTTGTAACTGATGATGTAACAGGAAATCTTTAAACTGAATGAATCATTATAATGGTTTAATGAACAGAGTAAAAATTATTAAAATATGCTAAAAAAAAAATGGAGGGGACGAAACTTTGATACATTTACGAACTCATTTTTGGCTGTACATGCATGAAATTAAAAGAAAATACTAGTTAAGTGCCAAAGTATCGAATAACGTTTTTCATTTTCTGTGAATACAGATGTCGATGCAGGTTTTTTTAAGGTTATCTTAATTTTTAAAAGGTCTGGAAGGGGTTTTAACCATAACCTCTCCCCCCTCCTTTTTTTTCTGTGTCAGTGAGTGCATATAGTCGATTTTGAATTACAATTCATAAGTGAATCTCTGAAATCGCACTTATAGTATTAATAATATGAAGAAATGAAACTGTGGATTGAAAGTTTCAAATATAAAGTAAAATGAAGATGTGATTTGAATAGTGGGTGTTGGGGCCTCTGATCTGCAGAATTGCATGTTATAATCAATATTTGTACTGCTTCGTTATGTATAGAAGTGTTTTTTCACAGATGAATTATCAAACATTGCAAATAAAAAAGTGACATCCTTTGGAACAGCATTTGTAACTTTAAAAAGAAAGTTCCTTCATCTGAATGGGGAGTGCCTGAGATTACCATTTATAAATGAAAATACATGCTCTTTACTAAAAAAAAAAAAAAACTGTTGATTGAAAATTTAACTTATTTAAATCAACTGATTTAAACCAGGTCAAGCTTGTAGTATGTAGTTAAGATTTTAAATGTAGTTTGATATCCTGCTATTTAATTATAGGGTAGATGTGCCAGTAATGGACACCCTTAAGGAATTTCTTTAAAAAGTATTTTTTAATTAATTATTACAGAGTTTCCCCAGGTATAAAAAAAGGCAGGGTGCTGCTGGTGAGAAAAAGGCACTTTTTTATTCTTAAGGGCACTTTTTGGATTCTTGAGGGCATTTTTCAGATTCTTAAGGGCACTTTTTTTTAATTGTTAGAGATTTTCTTTTGGTTTTTAAAGCCACTTTTGATATTTAAAAGTCAAAACACTCTTTTTAAGACAACACTGAGTCAGTTTTTACTATAAAAGCAAATTTTTTTAATGCAAAAAGGAAAAAGGACACCTTTTTTTACTGAGGTGCAAGAAGGGTGCTAATTCTTTTTATAAGGGGCAAGAAGGGTGCTATTTTGTAAACCAAAGGGCAGGCAGGGTGCAGCACCCTTCTGAAACTGTCTGGCGTAAACTCTGTTATTATATTCCACGTTTTTTAATGTTATATTAATCTACCAACAATATTTAATCATGCTCATAGTCACATTTCCCAATGTGAATCGAAATTTAATTGTAAATAACAGAGATATATCAAAACACCCTAAATTCCAGTAATGGACACCCTCTGTTCCAGTAATGGGACACTCTCTGGTCCAGTAATGGACACCCCACAATAAATAATAGATAATTGATATTATGATTGTATTTAAAACTAGAATTTAAAGAAAGCATATTAATGAAATAAAATAGCAATTTTCAAATAAATTTAACAATTAGGATATCAATAATTAAATAAAATATTTATGAGAATAATTCACTGTTTATATTAATTGTCACTATCCCAAGATCAATATTTTAATTATTGAGACATAGGGGGGGGGGGGGGTTAGAAGGGTTAGTTAAAAAAAAATCTGAGTACTACTGCATGGAATTTTATTTCCTATTATTTTTAATAATTTAAACTTCCTAAAACTGCTTGATATATTATTTTTTGTAATTTATATAAAAAATATCAAATAAATGAAAGTATGGATTGAATGTTTTTTAAATACTAAATAAAATTATTTCAAAATAAAATAACAGAATTGAGATTTGAGCTCCATGATCTGCAGATTTACTAGTTTCATTGCTACTATAATTTTATTTTATTTTTAATGTATGCTCTAGTTGTTTTGTCAGAGATGAAAAATCAAACATTTAAGATAGAAAATAGATTTTTAATAACTTATGTGACTTAAAAAATTGTCTTTATTTAAATGGGGAGAGCTTGAGCCCCATGAGCTCCTCATTTTCCTGTGCCCTTAAACATTATTATCTGCTTCCTAATTGGATGTTGATTGCTGTATTATAAAGTATGCTAGGCACGATTTAAAAAAAATATTATTACATTCTAGTAAGTGAAACTTAAAAAATTAAATGTAATTACTTAGCTTTTCAGTTAAATAAAAAAAAATTATGCACTATGAACATTACTGAAATTGCTTTTTTAGTAACGTCCACATGGGGGGTGTCCATTACTGGAAATTGACTAATTAAGCATTCCAGTAATGGACCATGGTCTTAAAATCTGAAAAATAAATGAAATTTTGTAAATAGACATTGGTACATAAAATTCAAAGTTTTCTATTACTATTAAAACAAAAACATGCAATTTTTTCAAGAAAATAAAAAATATATAAATTAAGTGAAGCCAGCTCTTAGCATTTTCATTAAGATTTTCACAGAAAAACAGTGGAACTGTGAAACATTATTTTCTGCTTCTTGATTGGTTTAATTAAGAGTGTCAACGATAACCCAGATTATAAAACATGGAAGAGGGAGTAATAAAAAAATATATCAAAAGCTAAATTTTTATTGGTTATTTTTTTATAAACCAAAAACTTTGAAGGCGGCCCATTACTGGCACATCTACCCTATATAATGAAATTAGTTTTAATCTAGGCTAGTTTATTTAGAGATGAGTTTATTCTGTAATATTCTGAGTTTATTCTCTGATATTGTAGAGTAAAACAGTAATAAATTAAATAAAAAGTAGCATTTATAATAGTTTTTAATCATTACATTAAAAAAAATATTTTATTAATTGAAAACCTGCATTCATAATATTGTTTGAATCATTTTATTTAGAATTTTTTTTTTTTTTTAAATATTACTTTTAAAAAGCTTCACCAGCATTTCATATGTTTGAATTTCTTTTACCAAAAGAATCATTATTCAAATTTATTCTTTATGCAACCATATTTTGAAACCATAACGTTTCATTATTAACCAATAGATGGCGCCTGTAGTACATAAATAGGTTTGTTTACAAACGATAACGTTGTTTACATTTGTTTCTTTCTATCAAGTAGTTGTGTTTTATTAGTAAGATTTAAAATATCATATCTTTAATAGAAATCGGTTTATTTACTTATTTTATAGTACAAAAATTGAATCTTTAATTTAACTTCTTACTTTTTAATGACAATTTTTTAACTGTTTTATATGTTTTCAAAAGTAAACACACTCAATTGCATGAACAGTTTTATGCCTAAATTAATAAATTTACGTATAATGGCTCAGTAACACGTGGTAAGTTTTGCATATGAGCAATGTTATTTAAATTATTCATAGTTTTACAGAATTTCCCTTTTTTGTTTTGTTTTTATGCTTTTTAAAATGGGTTGTCCTGTTTGCTTTCAATTTTCAATGTATTTGAAATAACGTTTTTTTTTTTTTTTTTTTTTTTTTTTTTTTTTTTTTTTTTTTTAACTAAGAGCAGCAATAGGTGGGTGCATTTTTTATTTAATTCTGTTTGCCTAAGTCCTGTTAAAATTTCCCACATGTTTCATGTGACAGCAGAAAATGTAGAACAGTTTAAATTGTAAATGTATTTAAAAAATATATACATCACTTTATTTGACAAATTTTTCTGTTTTAATGTTTAGAACTATAACAAAATAGAACATGAGTGAATTTTGAAAAACAGTCTGCTAAATCATATACAAATATCATATGAATTGTAAATTAAAAAAAATAAGCAGAATTAAAAAAAAAAAAATCATTCTGCTTGTTTATAGAGATTAAGTAAAGGCTGTTTTTGCCTCAGAATTTATCATTAACCAAATTAGTTTTCTTGTTTATAAGATAATTAGGGTGATAAGTAAAGTTTGCCAAAACTCTGTTTCAGTGGGGGGGGGGGGGGGATGGTGCAAAAAGATTTTTTAATTAGATCTAATTCTCATAAGTGCTTGCTTATGTAAACCAATAACAGCCCATTGTGTCTTCAGGTATTCTTTATTTATGTTATCATTAATTGATAATTCAAACAGTTGTAGCAGTATTAATCAAAACAAAGCACTTAGTTATAACAATAACTGTTTATTATTTGTAGTGATAAAAATAAAACCAGATAGTATCACTAAATTTTACTATAATAGAAGTTGTATTGGATCTGTATGCAAAACAATCTTAAGATTTCTTTTTTTGTTTATAATATCTTTGATGCTTTCATTTGTTTCTGCATGAATAAAGAATATGATGAATTCCAGTTAACTGAAAGTATGTATTGAAGTGTGATTTTGGCCAAATAAGCCTAAATTATATATCTCAAAATACAGTACAATATCTTTATTACATTCCTTGGTGCAGAAGTTGTGCAGATTATAAATTTCATTGTTAAATTTGCTTTATAAACATGTTCCAAATGTGTCTGGACAAAATAATTATATAATAATTCATTATTTTCCCCTTTAAAATTTTTTTATTGTAATAGCAATTATTTCATTAAAATGCTCCAAATTAAGGAGATCAAGTTGAACTAATGAATAAAATTTAGTCTTTTAAAGAGCAGCATTTTTTTTTTTTTTTAAACAATGTGGGAATGCAAATGCTTCTTAAATACAGAATTCATTGTTTATGTCTGAGAAGTTGTATGATATATAGAGAATTGCATTATATAGACTCGTGTTATAAAGATCTTATACTGTATTATACAATATAACATCTTTGTTCTGGACACTTCAGTAATCCAAACATTTCAGAACAATTATTCTTTTAGTTTTTATTTTCAACTCAGAATTTTTTTCTCTATTTTTTTTTTTTTTTTAAATTGTTATTACTTTAGACTAAAGGTGTCACTTCAAAAATGATTCTGTATGTGTCCTGTAATAGCAATAAAAAAAAATAAAGCTTATCTAAAAAATTTCACTTCCAAATTTGTCGCAATTTGCAAAAAAAAAAAAAACTCTCTAAAAGCCACACACATAACGATGGAATCGCCCATTACACTCTTCTTTATTTATAATTTATTTTCTACTTTTAACTCTTTAAAATAGCGCTTTGGCATATTTTGGTGAAGATTTGTCACATAATTAAATCCATTGTTTTTTTTCAACTCCCACACAATTGCACGAGTTACAGAGTATATTTGGTGATTTAATCCGCGTGGTCACCAATTGAAAAATGTCTTAATATTAATGTATCAATTTAAAATTAAGTTGTAAAAATATTAAAATGTATTGTCATTGGAAACACACCTTTGTACATAATTTATATAATTCTAGCCTCTCAAGAAGTGGGTTAAAAATCTATTGCAAAAATCCATGCATAAAAAAAATATTAAATCAAATAAACTAACAAAAAAATATTTTGAAAAAACTACCGAGCGAGACTATCTATTGGGTACTTAGTATTTCTCTTATCATGATGATTTTGGATTAAGAAGTTATAGTATATAAGCAATAAGCATAATAGAAATAATAAAGTATTTGATTGTTTAAGTTCCTTAAGAATGTAAACACTTATTTATTTAACAATTTCCAAATGCCTTAAAATCACTTGCATTTGGCAAAGAAAAAATGTTTCTTGTCAAATCGCATCTTTTTAGCATAAAATATTTAAAAGTATTTTTTTACATAAATAGTTTCATTGGAATTTTTTTTTCAAACTAATTTAAGTATGCGCTTTAAGGAAACCTTGACAATCATTATCTTCTTTTCAGATGTGACAATACTGCTTTTCATTTCTGCATAAGTTCCACTATGAGTCAGCTTTTTTTTCCTTTATACCTACCTACATATACAACTTTGGACAAACGACAAAATTTATAATTTTTCATTAAACAGGGCTACAACCCTTAATGAATGTCTTATAATGGACAAAAATGAAATCCGCTGAAATTAAATACCAACAAAACTATAAATATATAGTTTTTTTAATTGCCATTTTCCCAGTGGTTGATCAATCGAAAATCTAAAAATTAATCTTTAAAATATCATTGGCCTGTGATTAACAATAATTCTTATAAAAATATTAGTTGAAATAAGCTAGATGGAAGTGGATTAATTTAACTTATTGTAATTGTCTCCAACTAATCAAAAACTAAATATTTATACTTTTTAATAAAAAAATTTCATATAATGGCTTCTCTTACAGCAGATGGTTGACAACAATGTAATAACAGGTGCACTAATATTCAAACAAAAATATTATGTCTAGTGCTACATATAAAACTGGTTTCTGTTTGAAATGGCACAATATATCAAAAATTTGATCAACTACTGGCGGGGTGGTGTCACCCTACGTATTTGTATACGGGTATATATATATATAATAGTGCTAAATTTATAACACTTCCGGAGTGAACTCATCCGGATCATGATAATCTTCCTTTAAAATCAGCCATTTTATTTTTAATTTTTTCAATAAAACTGCATAAAATTAACCTTTAAAGAAAGATGTGAAAAACAAAAACAACTTGAGTTATGAGCTATATCAAAATATGCATGTTTTTGTGCATGTCTACGAAAGCTGGCTCAATCCTTTTTTGTCAGAAAATGTGACTAAAAGTGTGCTATTTATCTGTTTGATTTGTGAATATTCTCACCAAAAGAGTTGCTTCTACATTTATACAAAGTAATCTTGAGCTCTATGAGCATGTCAGTGCGTAATATCCACAGCCAACAAAAGAGGCAAACTACAATACTTCTATTTCACATGATTAAGATAAACTAATTTTCATACATTGTTGAACTGTTATGTTATCAAAATAGACTGAAAAGTAGTTGGAATGGTGGAGTGAGCTTGTCTCTTTTGCTGACTGTGCTAATTATGCTACAGTTGGTATGAAATAGAGATGAGATGGGCTCAGGTTCTGTTTTCATAACAATCCTTCTGAGTCGGGCTCAAAGTGAAAATTTTATCTATTCAGAAATATAAAAAAATCCCTAACGGCTCGGACTACAGGCACAGGTAGATTTCGAAGGTGCAGGCCGTGGGATGCCTGTCTGTTGGTAATTGTGGAAGAAATGAGCTTTTTGCCATGATGCAGCAGTTGAAACGGCCCACTTCGAAACCTAACTTGTTTGCAGGCAGAGCCAACAGGGATTTTGTCAAAGAATGGCCCTACATTTTTTATTTTCCTATAAATTTGATATTCCTTGAATTACAAAACAATGACAACATTTATATGACTGTAGTGCCTGGGAAATTGACACAATATGCAATTTTTATTACCATTATCGGAGAGGTAATTTTTATTTATCAGAAAACCTGAAACGCTATTTGATTTCTTAGTATTTCAAAAGAATATTTCCAAATTCGGATGCATTTACTAATAAATGAATTATATCTTGAGTTATAACCGATTGTCGTCACAGGAAGACAGTTTTTTTCCCTTTCCTCTGGTGTCGTGACAGTAATAATTCTAGTGCTGACAGAATGGAAACTAAACTTGAAGAGGAGATAAAATTGCAATATTTCTAGAAAAAATTTTGTTTACATCCAAAATATAAACATGTCTGAACCTGAAAATGGACTTTCAAAATATAAACAAAAACATTATGAACGATGTGGATTTAAAAACTCTGTTTTCATCCTGTACAAAGTATTTTTATTGAAGCTGCAAAAGAAAGTTACCAACTTGATAATCTCAGAAAACGAAAAAAATTCATTTTCACTCATTTTCGAGTATTAAGAAAAGTATTGGATTATTTGAATCGAAACTCAGTTTTCTTCTGATTCCGAAAATGTAAATTTTGTGAAAATCAGACCTTTTTTACCTAAAAATAACCTTTTTTAATTTTTGACTAAAAACTGACCCGTTTTGAATCAAATGATCCAGACATTTGAGGAGGTGGTATTAAATTTACTTCCACTTCGTGTAAATCTCTCTATTTAATTTCCGAAAGACAAAGCGTTACCAGAAGAAGGGTTTCGTACAGCGATTTTGCATTCCGTATTATTTGTTGACGGACCGGGCAATGCCGAGTGGATTTGCTAGTATTAAAATAAAAATTTTAATAGTAAAATTTAAATAAACTTTCTTTTTAACCCCTTTTTTTTTAATTAAAAAATGCTTTGAGTATTTTCTTAATATCTTAATATACATTATGTTATTTAAACACAAGTAGATATATGAAATGATCATTTATAATAAAATTATAGTCAAATGATAACAGAAAATTTTTAATAAACTTCCTTTATTTGAAAATTCAAGTTACAGAAATAAAACAACAAAATATTGTTCTATATTATAAATATTATCATATAACAAATTTATTACTGAATATAATGATATACTACATATCATAAATAAAATACATAAATAACAGTTTGGCATGCTAATGATGATGGCACGATACTCAGCAGAAAACTATTTTATTAGCCTGCAAAAACAGGTATGTATTAATCTAATGGGAGAAACAAGTTATTAGTAATTTTCAGTTATTATAATTAAAAAAATGAAAAATAATAACATCAAAGCCAAGCACTGGCATGCTTAAAGAAAAGAAAGAAAAACAAATTTCAGTCTATTATTAAAATACATAAATTAATCAGCGAGATGAAAAGAAATGTCTCATTCAAACTGCTAAGAATATCTGTGGATTTGAAGATATCAGAAATACAAGTAGTTTTAACTCCAGTTCCAATAAAAAGAAAAAATATTACTATATTATATTTTATTTATAAATGCAGTATGTGTTACAGCCACTCATTAATTAAACAGGGGTCGATGCAGGTTTTTTTTTTTCTTGGGGTCCATTTTGTGAAAAGTAAAGGTTATTTTTGTGAAATTTATTATATTTTTGTGAAAAATAACATTTTATAATGGAAGTTGAAATCCAGTTAATCAAATTCAAACCAAGCATTTATAAACAAAAACTTTTTAAAATCCTTTTGGTGAAGTTTTCTTCTCTGGTGAACTTGTTTGTTTACAAATTACATTTTAAAACATCACAAAACAATAAATAAATAATAAATAGCAAGTTTTGTCAAATTGATTTTTGTGAAGGTTCCCATTTTATTAAATTGATTTTTGTAAAGGGGCCCTAAATAGGCCCCAAATTTTGCCTGGATCAACCCCTGTTAAAGAAACTTATCGATGGAAAGAAAATTGGCATGATAGGGTTGTTTTCAGAAAAAAAAACTCACTAAATATTTAAAAAAGTGCATGGAATTATTCATTAAGTGGGAATTGGGGGGAGGGTGTGTTAAAGCAACTTTTAACTTCAAACTGATTATAAATTTCATAGCATTATATTTTTTATCACATTTGCCATTCATTAAAGAAGCAAAAAAGTAGAATTATATCGAAATGTACGTAAAAAAAAAGTATTTGTATATGCATAAACTTTTTTAAAAAAATTAACACATTTCTTGTAATCAAATAAAATTATAAAGTGGTGGTGTTACTGCACAAACCTTTATTTTTTTCCCCAAGTTGGGGGGGGGGGATAAAAAAAAATAGGGCTATATCTGAATGAGCAATTTAATAGGAAGCTACTACAGTATTATCTTTATTTTTTACAGATAAAATGCGAAAATGCTACTTTCAAGGTTCCATATGTCTATATTAAAATGACATGTTTAAAGGAAATCCAATGTTAAATATCTTCTTTAAAAAAGACAACTATAATTGTTATTCTAGTATGTTTTTAATGTTTTTTTAATCGTTTATGTAATATTTTCAGGAATACTATGGCTAATATGACACATAATGCAGTAAATAAATAAAAAATCAGAAAATTTATCCCCAGTGTTGAATTCAGACATTTTTCTCCGGAAGGGATTTCTGTGGCTCCGGGAGGGACATTATAAAGCTCTGGAGGGGAAATTGTACTTTTTGACCATTAAAAGCATAAAATCTCAAAACTTCTAGGGAAGAGGGGGGGACATTTTTTCAAGGGCCACCCCTTGAATTCAACACTGTTTCCTCCTTCCCTTGATATTCAATAATTTTTTTTTAAAACTTATATCGGAAAACATACAACACATTTGCATTTATTATCTCGAAACATTCACTGCTGTAGTTTTGGGATGGTCAATAGCAACGCACACCTGACAATGTTTGAATTTCAGTTTTCAAAAATTGCATTTTTGTTAAATCACTTGGAGTAAACAATAAAGTAATTTGAGTAAAATAAATTATGAAGAGTAATAGGTGAATTCCATTTTTAAGAATTAATTTTCAGCTGCCTGTATTACAAGCAAAGCAACAAATTAAATGTTTAATTGCTTTACATAATTTATAAACTTATTTTCTCATGGATTTAGGGAGACAGTAAATTAACAATTTAATTAATAAAGAAGAGAAATATGAAAATACGAAATATGAAAGTACCAAACAACAAACAATGTAGAATGTAGTATTTTAAAATCTCTCTTTATTATGCAACAAACTAAATATACGTTGAAAAACTACATACTTACAGTCAATATACTTCATTGATTGACATTATATTTACCACAGTTCCTGCTTGACAAATTTGGAAGCAAAAATAGCACACGTCCAAGGCCCAAATTAAAATTTCTTGCAGAAGATCACAAATGATAGCCAATTACTACAGTAAAACTACGCATGAGTGATCTCCTGAGAGCAACATATCCTGGGACCAGTAGATTCACCAGACAATCCCTCTTGCACCATTCATGAATTTTGAAAGTTTTCAAACTTTTTCTGAAAAAAAAAAAAAATGAAGTTTTCCAACTTAAACCAATCCTTGTTGAGAAAGGGAAGGGGTTGGGGGGGGGGGGGGGTACAATAATTCATGTAATGTACTACTGATTAATTATTAAAGGAAATTTCAAAAAATAAACAACTAATAAAATTTTTAAAAGAATAAGGAATGGTTTAATAATTAGTAATAACAACAAAATGTAAAAACTGTTTACTTAAAAACATGTTTGTTCACCTTAACAAAAGTTAAATTTTATATTTGTGTAGTTATCCTGAGTGTTGTTTTTTTTTTTTGTAGGGGGGGGGGGGGGCAGATGGCTAAGAAACTAAATACAATCTAAAATCTCTGCAATATTTTAGATATATTAGGATTGATTCATTGAAAAAATTAACACATTTAAAGCTGATGAATAACAATGCAAATCATGTACAGGGATTGCTATGATCAGTCAATTATATGACAGAGAAGATAGAAGTTTAAAATATATATATATCAGATTAAGATAAGCAATCATGGTAGTGGGGAATATCAGGAAAACAATATTTCTTATTTTCATGTTGTCATACAAGAGTACACATATAGTACACACTGCACCCTATAATTAATGAAATGTATTAATAATATAATGAATTTAATAATTTTTAATTTACTTTAAATTTTATACATAATTTAATAAATAATTGATTAATAATATATGAATTTAATAATTTTTAATTTATTTTATTTTAAATTTTATATATAATTTAATAAATAATTGATTAATAATATAATGAAAGAAATTAATACATTATTACATTACATACATAATTAGAAATTTAAGTTGAATGAGCAAGAATATCGATTTGAAAATCACAGGTTTTAAATTAATTTATTAATAAGATTCAATATTTTATATTGGATGTAAGAATTTATTTTTACAGTACCATAGTATTTGTTGAAACTATTCTATAGCAGTTGTTTTACCAGATGACTTAAAGACAAGAACATTGGAATAAGTAATTGATATTTCCACTTTAAATGTTGCATGAAATGTATACGTAGAAATAAAGCACTATTCAGTGTTTTGATATCACAGCAAAAAGCATGGTTAAAACAGAGTAAAATATCACTGCATTAAAAACATGCTAATTCTGCACGCAATAGATAATAATAAGGAACTGCATTTGATAAAAATAAATATATTTTTTACATTACATGTGAATGCTTATTCCAAAATTAAATAAGAACCTTTCCAATCAGTCTGATCATTCATTTTATATTAAATATGTCCAATCATTCATTTTATATTAAATTTCAGAAAAACAAAGCAAGTCTGCAACAAAACGACATAATTTATATATGCAATAACAATATTAAAAAATTACCTTTACATGTTCGGCTTTGCAAGTTTTATTCGAAAGTTCGTATTTGTAGCTTTCTGTATTTCTTGCACAAAAGAGCACACTTCATCAGAATTTTGGAAGGACGTTCTAATAACAGCAAATTGTTTAGCTGTGGATTTTTCGTCAACTGTAAAATTATAGTTTAGACTCTCCAATAATGATACTGTGAACTCAGCTATTACGAAAAAATAAAGATAAAGCTAACGGATTCAAGCAAAAATCACAATCACCATGCGGTAAGCACATGTAGTCGTCCAGTCCAGATGCTGCTGCTGCTGCTAATCTGAAAATCTTGTGCAACCCTACGCGCAGGACTCTCGCCAAGGTTTTTCACCAAACTTTTTCGCCAAGGTGCTGAATCGAACACAATTTCCAAAATCGCATCGCGGAAACGATTACAGCTTCTAAGCCAATCAGCGATCTTTACCGATGTCAACACGCTCATTGAGTTACTCCGCGGCCTACGTTATACACGGCCGGTGCATGACGTTTAAAACGTCACATGAAGTGGATCATTTTTACACGGCGATTGGTACAAAGCGGGGCTATCCCAGATAGCAAGCAGGGTTCCGAAAATGGTCCTTTTTCATTTTCTTTAGATTTTTCTGCAAAGGTATATTATCTTTACCGTATATTACGGTCACAGTAATGTTTTCAATATTAGATTTTTGGAATAACCGTCAGAAAACCTACGTTCTAAAATCATAATGCGCGCATTCATTTTCCGCGCATGCGCAACTTATTTCGAGCTACAAATTGCCCTTCTGCTTGCGTTCACTCACTCATGACTCATTGAAGGTGATATTGACGTGCTAGCAGGTCACATATAGCGTCGCTCTGCGAGTGCCGGCTTTGCATTTGCAATCATGTTCCATCTAAAGTATGTTGAAATATTTTGTATTAATTTAATTTCATAAAGCTTTACCTTATTGTAAGAACTACATACATACGCATATTTCTGTTGTATTTCTTGAAATTTCCATTTATAATATGTTTTTTATTCTTAACGAATTAATGCGAGTTCTTTAAACATATTTTCATTGCAAAATACAATAGATAAAGAATAGCATTTGTTTATCTTTTACAATATATTATTATCGTTTATGTTATCTATTGATGCTCCCCAATTTTAAAATATTAATCTTATAGTTCATGTGCTTAAAAATTACCGTCAAAAGTTTGAAATATTCCGTAATAATAATAATAATAATAGATTTTGTACTGGTATTTAAACTGTAATTTAGTCAAAGTTAATTATTTTTACGCATACGTTTTATTTTCTTATATTTTAATAATTTATGTTGTATAAAATTTCATTTTAAAATATCATTCAATGACAATTGTTTTTATATTATGTACGTTTAATATACAAAATTTTTATTGTATGCGTTGCTACAATATTTTAAAGTGTTGTTATTTTTATTACTTTGTTTAATACATTTTATTTTCATGAAGTTTAAAAAAATGTGTTTTAATTTAATTATTTAAATTTTTGACGTTTCAATATACATACTAATAATTATGAAAGATTTTGAAAATGAATTTTTATATTTTAAAGGGGAAAAAAGTCTAATTAATCTTAACAGATTATTATTATTTATTTTTAATTACGGAGCATCAATAGATTTAATTCAGAAATAAATCATTCTGAAAAATTATTGTTCTTCTGTATTAAGTAAAATGAAAACATGCTTAAAGTAGACTAAAAATAAACAAATAGGTAATATGCATATGATATAAAAATTTATAAATGGAAATTGCATATTTGTTTCTATTTTTTTTCTCAGTAATTATATAAACACCAAAATTTGGTTTTATATAGTTCTTAAATGAAGTTCTTAAATCTTTATGAAATTAAATTATGCAGTAATGTTTAACTTACTTCAGTTTGTCAATCAACTAATAAATGAGAGTAATTGCATGATAGTGGGCTGACCATTATCACTTTCCAAATATAAAAACACAAAAGTTAAGACAACATAAAAACTAAGACATAAACAATTCCAAACTGAAACATTTAAACTATTGTGAAACTTTCCGGATAATGTAGTAGGGCTTAAGCAAAAATATAATATACAAAAAAAATTTCTTGTTGCCCGAATTCACTTTAAAAGGAAAATATTATCCCCGGTATATTTTAGACTATTTTTAAAACTGATTAATGGTAACAGATACAAAAATAATTAAGTTATCTATTTTAGTTAGTTCTGTCAAACTCAAACAAAAGTTAGAAAACTTCTGTAAAATTAATCCTCACAGTTCATTCTAACAAAATGCATATATTAGATTTAAAAATTTTTAATGTTATCAACAATTAATTTTTTTAGAAGCAATATATTAATTAAAATATAAAAAATAAAATATATTCAAAATTTAGCAATTACATAGGAAAGGAATTTTAGCAAATAAAAAAGAAATATATTAATTAAAATATGTAACTTACTATGATTTCTTAAATATAATGTGGGCTAATAAAAATCCTTATTTTCCATTTTTTTTTCTTCAGTATATAAAAATTAAGCTAAAATTTAGTTTCCAACAGAAACAAAGAAAATTTCTAAGTCAGGTTATTTTGATGAAAACCTAATGCCTCTGTCAATTAAGATTTAAAACTAACAGATTAATCAAAACCTTTCTCGTTTCCTTTATAGATGCTTATAATAAAAGCATTATTATCTACCTTTGATTGTAATTCTTGTTACAATGGTTAATAAGAAATACGTAACTAGCCTTACATTTCTACCTTTTGGTATGCTTGTCCTAAAACACTTACGAAGTACCTCAGATTGTGTCAACTAGCAACCTTTTATAATCCTTTTTACAATGTTTGCAAACCTTTCAGACAAAGCCTTTAAAGAGCATCTAGTCATTTACATGTTAAGGTCAGAAAAATGTTTTAAAAATCAAAAATTGTTATCTGGGATGATGTCTTACACTCACGCACAGTTTTTTTTAATCGGTTATAAAAAGGAAAAAAGTCGCCAAATTTAGGGGATTTTTTCCTTTTATGGCAACTTTGCAATGGTATTTAGTTATTGGTTTGGCGCGGGCTGGAAAATCGCGCCAAACAAAAAATCGTCAAACAACGTTGCATGAGTGTAAAGCATCAGTTCCCAAAGCGGCGTGCCTGCCGTTTTGCACCAATCGCTGTGTAAAAATTATCCACTCCGAGGCTAATGAAAAAGACAGGCTACCACGGTGCATTCCACTTATCTTTTTTTACAGACCGCTAGAGTGACGTGTGCTCTTTTCGTACACCTGCATTGGTGGATTCGAGTATCACGTGACTCCCGCGGTCTGTAAAAAAAGATATGTGTAAAGCACCGCGGTAGCCTTTCTTTTTCGTTAGCCTCGGAGTGGATCCAAGGCTAACGAAAAAGACAGGCTACCGCGGTGCATTCCACTTATCTTTTTTTACAGACCGCTAGAGTGACGTGATGCTCTATTCGTACACCTGCATTGGTGCATTCGAGCATCACGTGACTCCGGCGGTCTGTAAAAAAAGATACGCGTAAAGCACCGCGGTAGCCTTTCTTTTCCGTTAGCCTCGATCCACTCCATGTGACGTTTTAAACGTCATGCACCGGCCGTGTATAACGTAGGTCACGGTTACTCCACCCACTGTCAAATAGAAGCGTCTTCCTTCGGCTTCAGAACAAAAAAATTCTGTCAAATCTCCTGTCTGTTTATTTTTGTCAGGTTGTTTTTAAATTTAAAAGATGCAAAATGGATGTTATTCTTGAAGATAGCAATTTTCTTCCGCATCGATTCCCTTTTAAAGTAGTAACATCTAGATTTGTTTCTGTTGATGATTTTGAAGTGGAACTAAGGGGAGGAATAAAAAATGATCAGGATTTTTTTTTATGTGGTTGAAGGACTTTGAAGAAAAGACTAATACAACATGGATACAAAAAAAAGTCGCAAGTGTGGGGAGAGTTCGATGTATGCATTCAATAGAAACTATGTATCTCATCATTATTCACACAGAAAAAAAAAGAAGGTAAGTAAACTTACAAGTATTCTTGAAGTAAATACCCAGATAGCAAGCAAGGTTCTGAAAGCGGTCTTTTTTCCCTTTCTTTCGATTTTTCTGCAAAGGTATGTTATCTTTACTGTATATCACGGTCACAGTAATGTTTTCAATATTAGATTTTTGGAATAACCGTCAGAAAACCTATGTTCTAAAATCATCCTTTACGCGTTCATTTTCCGCGCATGCAACTTATTTCGAGCTGCAATTTGCACTCATGACTCATTGAAGGTGATATTGACGTGCGAGCAGGTCACACAGCATCGCTCTGCCAGTGCCGGCTTTGCATTTGCATGTGCAATCATGTTCCATCTAAAGTATGTTAAACTATTTTGTATTGATTTTATTTCATAAAGATTTACCTTATTGTAAGAACCTGCATATAACAGGCAGCTTCCGTACTACGAGTACGGCAGCGATTCAAGTCCTTGCCGGTACCATGTCTCTGGATCTACAGGTGGAGAAGGAATATGCCTTCTCGTGCGTGCCTTTAGGATGGGGTGTGACCTCGAAGTGGGACGAGTGTCAATTAAGGCTGTTGATATTCAAGGTAGTGCTGAAAGATGGGTGGCACATCCTGCAAGGGCCCCGTTTATTGACTTCGAAAACGCCCCTATTCCCTTGGAAGACTCCGAATTTCATCGAGGAGTTTGCTTTTTCATGGACGGATCCAAGACTGCCGAAGGTGTCGGCGCTGGCGTGGCGATATTTGTAGATGGGACACAGACCCAGGGACTATCCTTCGGGCTATCGCCCCATGCGACTGTGTTCCAGGCCGAGATTCAAGCAATCATTAAAGCACTGCAAAACACTAGAACGCACAAAAGCATAGCCCTCTTTACGGACTCGAGGTCTTCGTTGGAAGCTCTTTCAAATCCGGAATGTCTTAACCCGTTGGTTGCGCAGGTGCATGCGTTGAGGGAAGGCATGGATATTAGTTGGTTTTGGGTGAAGGCTCACATTGGAATCACTGGAAATGAGGCTGCCGATCAGTTAGCGAAGCTTGGTGAAGCCTCAGGAGTTATTTCAGTCCCAGTTCAGTACTCCCGGCGGGCTGTAAAGAGTTTCGTTCGAGCAGTTTCTCCGATTCTGGCAATCTCGTTGGGAAGGGGAGACTACGGGCCGAAGTGTCTTCCGGATATACCCCAAGGTATCGGAAAGATGCGCCTGTACTTCTCCAATGATAAACTGGGCTCTCACGGGACATGGGCCCTTCCCCGCATATTACCGACGATTCCGTGTCAGACCAATACGCTGTGCCTGTCAATTCTGTTGTCCGCAAATTCCAGCCACCAGTGAGCATCTCCTGGTAGAGTGTGCTGGTACGAAGCCGCTTAGAGAAAGGTTTTGCCCGAGGCTATCTGAGGCCTCAGTTCGGTCTTACTTTTTAGAACCGAACATGAGAAAATGCCTCTTAGCTTTTCTCAAAGCAATGGAACCCCACCTCTGTGTGTGACATTAATGGTGTCTCCTTCTCTGAGCTTCCTGTTCATGAAAGCCACTACTTTCACCGAATTTTCCCGGTTCATGGTTCTGAAAAGAAGAAAGAAAATCAAGGCAAAGTTTTTGGTGAGATTCACCTTGTGATTGTAAATATGTAAATAAAATATTCATCTTCTTGTGTGGCAATTTATTGTAGTTTAGTCTTTTATTTCTATTTTATTATTATTATTATAATTATCATATATTGTTTAATCCTATGTGAAGCATATATTCTGAAGTCCAGTTGTAATTAAAGCCCGCTCTCGTGTGGGCACCACCTCCCTTACTGTACTTGTAAAAAGTTATGTTTTAATAAAAGTCTGAATTTGTTGTTGTGAAGTTTATTGTGTCTAGTCTCAAGAGACTTTAGGGATTTATTAAAAGGGTATGTTGGGACTGCCCTAGTACAGGGGAGGCGGCGAGTAGTCGGTGAGTCATCCTGCTGGAGAATGTGTTCTCTAGCGACACGTACAGCGATAGTGAACTAGGATGGCATCACTTCGTTGCATGCTCGACGCGGTAAAGCAAATCTCATAAAAAAGTCACCTGTAAAAAATGCAGCCAAGTCTCGTAACTCATTTACCGTAAAAAGTACTGAGATCGTATAAAGCCAAGTTTAACTATCTTATTAACCCTGAAATTTTCATTCACAAATCACTCCTTGTCTCTACATCTTTAGTTAATTATTATTTTGTGACTTGGCAATTACGTAGCACGAGAATGTGATGTATATAGTTAGTCTTAATCAAATAATACTATAACATATTAAAGTGTAATAACTTCCCTGTGCGTATATAATTTGCCTTAATTAAATTATCCCATCCCATCCCATAACATAGTAAGGTGTAATAACTTCCCTGTGCTGCGTAATTGCCAAGTCACAAAATAATAATTAACGAAAGATGTAGAGACTAGGAGTGATTTGTAAATGAAAATTTCAGAGTTAATAAGATAGTTAAACTTGGCTTTATACGATCTCAGTACTTTGTACGGAAAATGAGTCACGAGAGTTGGCTGCATTTTTTACAGGTGACGTTTTTGATGAGATTTCACTTCTTTTTGTAAGTAATCCTCCTTTTCTTGATTTTGGGTTCTTTTCGGAGATCATCCACTGATTTTCGCTAAGCCCACACTCTGTCCCTATTATTTACAGGTATCAAAAATTTGAAGCTTTAGTTTCGTTTGCAAAGTACTGTAGATAAAAAAAAGATTTCAGGTTCCTAGGTAAGCACTAAGTTATGGGAGGGGGAGTGTCAAAAGTACTCTCAATTGCTTCCAGGATAGGTGCTATCCATCTGAGATATTACTCGCAGCCCTAGATACTTGATATTTAACATAAAATAACTTTTTAGTATAAAAAGAAAGCCAAAATTAAAATTTCAGGAAATTTCCACTAAATCAAACTATATTCCTTTTTTCGATGTTTTTTTTTCGTTTTTTTTCGTCTCTTTTTTATTATTTACGGATTTTTTAATTTTTCCTTACTTTGTGTACTAAACCCTGCCTTTCTGCCAAATGTCAAGCTTCTAGGATTACATAATTGAATTATTTTCAAATTTTCGACTTTTTATAAATTTATTGATTTTTAGATTTTAATTCTAAGTTACCTGATTGTCATGCCAATATAGTAATTATTTGATCCGTCTTCTTAGGATCATTTAGGTTCAATTTAGAGATAAATCAAGTGAATCTTAGAGTCACCATGATTTTATTTAGAAAGGACTATCAAGCCATAACCAGCCAGTAATGCCGGGAGGGTAGGGGGAGCTGTGAAAATTTTTGTGGGGCTAACATCATTTAACAATCCATATTTCATATGTGAAGTAAATAGAGTACAACCTGTAAAAGAAAACAAACCTGTTTATAAAGAAGTCGCTTATATCGTAGCCAGTCTATAGCGGAACTTTTCTATAACGAAATTCGTAAACGAAAGAAAAGAAAACCATAATCCCGGGGAAATAACATAAAACAATTAGGGGCGTTGTACTAGCTAATAGGACAATTATCTTAAAACTAATGTTTCTAGCAGTACAAAATCAAATTGTTTTCGAATTTTCGATTTCTTAAAGATATTTCGATTTTTCGATTTTATTTTCGAATTTAACGAATATTTTAATTTTTCCTTTTATTGAATAGTAAATACTACTTTTACACCAAGTTTTAAGTTTCTAAGACTACAAGATAAAATTATTTTCAATTTTTGATATTTTCGAATTTTTTTTATAATTTTCTGGATTTTTTAATTTTTTCTTATTTTGTATCCTTTATTACAAATTTCAAGTTTCTAGAGCTACAAAATCGAATTATTTTGAAATTTTCGATCTTTTTCGAGTTTTTTTATTCTATTTTCGAATTTATTGTGTTTTAATTTTTCCTTTTTCTGTATCCTAAACAATAAGTTTACGCCGAATTTTAAGTTCTAAAGCTACAAAATCGAATTTTTTTCAATTTTTCGAATTTTTTATTTCGAATTTTACAGATTTTTTTTTTTTTTTCTTTTTTTTTTTTTTTTGTATCCTAAATACTACCTTTATTCCAAAGTTTAAGTTTCTAGCTTTACAAAATCGAATTATTTTCAAATTTTCGTTTTTTTTTCGATTTTTTTATTTTATTTTTAATTTTTGTTGTGTTTTTCTTTTTTTTTCTTTTTCTGAATCATAAACACTACCTTTATACCAAATTTTCAGTTTCTAAGACTACGAGATCATATTATTTTCAATTTCTCTCTTTTTCTTTCTTTCTTTTTTTTTTGAAATTTTCGATTTTTTTTAATTATCCATATTTTTTAATGTTTCCTTATTTAGTATCTTAAATATTACCTTTATTCCAAATTTCAAGTTTCTAGCGCTATGAAATCGAATTATTTTCAAAATTTCCTTATTTTTCGATTTCTTTCGATTTTTTATTTTATTTTCGAATTTTATTGCGTTTTTATTTTAACTTATTCTGAATCCTTAACACTATCTTTACCGCGAATTTTAAGTTTATAAGGCCAAAAGATCAAATTATTTTAATTTTTTTCAATTTTTTTCGAATTTTTCGAATTTTTGTTTTTTTTTCGAATTTTCTGGAATTTTTTAATTTTTCCTTATTTTGCATCCTAAATACTACCTTTATTCCGAATTCCAAGTTTCTAGCGCAATAAAATTGGATTATTTAAAATTATTCGATTTTTTTCGATTTTATTTTCAATTTTTTTTTTGTGTTTTTGATTTTTCTTTTTCTGAATTCTAAACACTACCTTCACACTTAATTTTAAGTTTTTAAGACTACAAGATCGGGTTATTTTCAATTTTCAATTTTGTTCAATTTTTTAAAATTTTCGAATGTTTTTTGTTTTTTTAATTTATTTTATAATTTTTCCTGTCTTTGTATCCGAAACACTAGCTTTATTCCAAATTTTAAGTTTCTGTGGCTGCGGGATCTACCCAATCTTTTTGATGACGCGAGAGTGAGTGAGTGTGTGAGTGACAAAAAATCGAAACTTTGAGTTCATATATCGTCTGCACTAATTTATGGGTATTTTTTGAATTATCCATATTTTTGAATTTTTCCTTATTTAATATCTTAAATATTACCTTTATTCCACATTTCAAGTTTCGAGCGCTATGAAATCGAATTATTTTCAAATTTTCCGTATTTTACGATTTTTTGATTTGATTTTCGAATTTTATTGCGTTTTTTATTTTAATTTATTCTGAATCCTAAACACTATCTTTACTGCGAATTTTAAGTTTCTAAGGCTAAAAAAATCAAATTATTTTAATTTTTTCAATTTCTTTTTTCGAATTTTTCGAATTTTTGAATTTTTTTTCGAATTATCCGGAATTTTTAATTTTTTCTTATTTTGCATCCTAAATACTACCTTTATTCCGAATTCCAAGTTTCTAGCGCAACAAAATCGGATTATTTGAAAATTTTCGATTTTTTCAATTTTGCTTTCGATTTTTTTGGTGTTTTTGATGTTTTCTTTTTTTGGATACTAAACACTACCTTCACACCGAATCTTAAGTTTCTAAGACGTATTATTTTCAATTTTCAATTTTGATGGAATTTGTTGAATTTTCGAATGGATTTTTTTTTTCGAATTTTCCGGATTTTATAATTTTTCCTTTCTTTGTATCCTAAACACTACCTTTTTTCCAAATGTCAAGTTTCTAGGGCTACGGGATCTACCTGATCTTTTTGATGACGCGTGAACGAGTGAGTGAGTGAGTGACAAAAAATCGAATGTTTGAGTTCATATATCGTCTGAACTAGAAAAGACAGAAAGTTGTAATTTTAAATTTTGGTCCTGTGTGCCAAATACTCTAGAAAAACGAAGTTTCAAATTTTTGGGATGCTCCAGCGCGGAGATATGGGGGGGGGGGGGGGGTCAAAAGTGCCCTGAGTTGCTTCCAGAAAAGTATGCTTACGGCTGTCCTCTCTAGACTTGGCGGAGGCACTGCCGTGCCTCCAGATTACTATCGCTTCCTCGATCAGTCAAAAGTGGAATAAGGCCGGCAATGGGACGGGAGCCACGCTCTAGCAGGCCGCACTAGTCTTATTGTAAGAGCTACATACATACGCATATTTCTGTTGTAGTTCTTGAAATTTCCACTTATAATAAGTTTTTTTATTTTTAACGAATTAATGCGAGTTCTTTAACCATATTTTCATTGCAAAATACAATAGATAGAGAATAGCATTTGTTTATGTTTATCTTTTAAAATATATTATTATCGTTTATGTTATTATCTACTGATGCTCCTTCATCTTATAGTTTATGTGCTTAAAAATTACCGTCAAAAGTTTGAAATGTTGCGTAATAATAATATATTTTGTACTAGTATTTAAACTGTAATTTAGTCAAAGTTAATTATTTTTACGCATACGTTTTATTTTCTTATATGTTAGTAATTTATGTTGTATAAAATTTCATTTAAAAATATCATTCAATGACAAGTGTTTTTATATTATGTACGTTTAAGATATAACATTTTTATTGTAAGCATTGCCACAATATTTTAAAGTATTGTTATTTTTATTACTTTGTTTAATACATTTTATTTTCATGAAGTTTAAAAAAAGAAGTTTTAATGAAATCAAACTATTTAAATTTTTGACGTTTCAGTATACTTCCTAATAATTATGAAAGATTTTGAAAATGAAGGTTTATATTTTAAAGAAAAAAGGGAAAATAAAAAAAAATCTAAATAATGTTAAGTGATTGTTATTATTTATTTTTAATTACGGAGCATCAATAGATTTAATTCAGAGATAAATCATACTGAAAAAATATTGTTCTTCTGTATTAAGTAGAATGAAAATATGCTTAAAGTAGACTAAAAATAAACAAATAGGTAATATGCATATGATATAAAAATATTATAAATGGAAATTGCGTATTTTTTTCTAATTTTTCTCAGTAATTATATAAACATCAAAATTTGGTTTTATACAGTTTTTAAATGAAGTTCTTAAATCTTTATGAAATTAAATTATGCAGTAATGTTTAACTTACTTCAGTTTGTCAATCAACTAATAAATGAGAGTAATTGATAGTGGGCTGACCATTATCACTTTCCAAATATAAAAACACAAAAGTAAAGACAACATAAAAACCAAGACATAAACAATTCCCAACTCAGAAATTTAAACTATTGTGAAACTTTCAAGATAACGTAGTTGGACTTAAGTAAAAATATAATATACAAATTTTCTTGTTGTCCGAATTCACTTTAAAAGGAAAATATTATCCCCGGTATATTTTAGACTTTATTTTTAAAACTGATTAATGGTAACAGATAATAATAAGTTATCTATTTTAATTAGTTCTGTCAAATTCAAACAAAAGTTAGAAAACTTCTGTAAAATAATTCTTACAGTTCATTCTAACAAAATGCATATTAGATTAAACAAAATTTAATGTTATCAACAATTAATATTTTTTTAGAAGCAATATATTAATTAAAATATATTCAAATTTTAGCAATTACATAGGAATTTTAGCAAAGGAAGAAAAAAGAAATATATTAATTAAAATATGTAACTTACTATGACTTCTTAAATATAATGTGAGCTAATAAAAATCCTTATTTTCCATTTTTTTTCTTCAATATATAAAAATTAAGCTAAAATTTTGTTTCCCATAGAAACAAAGAAAATTTCTAAGTCAGGTTATTTTGATGAAAATGTAATGCCTCTGTCAATTAAGATTTAAAACTAACAGATTATCAAAACCTTTTTAATTTCTTTTATAGATGCTTATAATAAAAGCATTATTATCTAAATATGAAATCCTGTGACTAGCCTTACATTTCTACATTTTGGTATACTTGTCTTAAAACACTTACAAAGTACCTCAGATTGTGTCAACTAGCAACCTTTTATAATCCTTGCTACAATGTTTGCAAATCTTTCAGACAAATCCTTTAAAAAGCATCTAGTCATTTACAGGTTTGGGTTAAGAAAAGGTTTTAAAAATCAAAAATTGTTATCTGGATATTGTCGAGAAGAATGCTTTTGATTTTAATTAAAATATACATAATGTAGTAACAATAGTAAAGTCTACAGAATATATATCTAATTCATTTTTCTCATTTTAAGTAGTAAAAACTATATGTAAAAATTGTATATAATTATATGCACCTAAGCAAGGCTGTAGCTAAGGGACGATTTTGGGGGTTCAAAACCCCCACCTCTTTTCTCGAAATTTTTGAATTTTGAGCAATCAAAATTTACCTGTGCTTTAAAAAAAGTATTTATAGTAATTTATAATCTAACAATTTATTTACATTTCTTACGCTAGGAAATATTTTGAAACTTATTTGTTATAGGGCAGTTGCAATTGACGTCAGATTGGAGGTTAAACACTACAAATAGGCAGTTCTGATTGGTGGAAGTACCCTGACCTCTAAGTGAAGTACAATGGTTTATCAGCTGGTTGAAACTTCTCTATATCCAAGGTGGTAGCTAAAAAAGAGGGCGGGGAAAACCAAATTTCCCCAGGTTTGTAAGTTTATACCCCCCTGCCTGAAATTTTTAATTTTTGAGTAGTGGATTTACCACAATTTTTGCAACTTATTTACATTTCTTACACTAGAAAATATGTTATTTTAAACTTATTTGGCGTATTGATTACTGTAACTAAGGAGAGGATTCAGGGTTCAAACCCCTTCACACCCCCCGATTTTTTTTTATTTTTGAGTAATAAAGATTTACCTGTCTTTTTTAGGAGAAAAAGTATTTTACATTGTTTTACTATAATTTAAAGGACTTCAAAATACGTTAAACATTGCAAAAAGTTCTCTTTTCTAAATTTATTTATCCAGCAAATAAATCGTAAAGAAATTATTTAAAGCTTTCTGTCTACGATTGCTTCCCTGCTAGCTTTAACCACACGTAATATAATAGGACTATACATCGACTTAAAAAAATTTAAATATAAAATCCAACATAAGTATAATTTCTAATTGAAGTAAATAAAATCCAAAGTCATTCTGAAATATAAAAAAAAAATCTTCCACTTTCATGGCGACCAATGTAAATAATAAACACACACGATCGATCGTACACGTGTTCACTGTCAATCAAACTGTGCGGGCGTGTATGTGACCGTGATGATGACGCTCGCTGACTGGCTTACGAGGCTAACGAAAAAAGGCTACCGTGGTGCTTTAGGCGTATCTTTTTTTTTACAGACCGCCGGAGTCACGTGATGCTCGAATGCACCAATGCAGGTGTACGAAAAGAGCATCACGTCACTCTAGCGGCCTGTAAAAAAAGATAAGTGGAATGCATCGCGGTAGCCTGCCTTTTTCGCTAGCCTCGAATGGCTTAAAAGCTGTAATCGTCTCCGCGATATACATCTCTGAAATATGCGACCCGGACGTGTATAACGTAGGTCGCGGTCAGGGCATATGCTGTGTAAAGAACTTACTTACAGATTACTTATTTTTCAGTGTAAAGAACTCACTTTCACAGAACTTATTTTCTCCAGGCCACCGATAGATGGCAGTACTCATCCAATGAGAGATTAAATTGAACTGTTTGGCAGAAGAAGAATCTCAGAGCGAGAGTGAGCGGTCGGTGAAGGTGGACGTGTGAAGGTGAAGTTATGTATGGTTGAGTGGGACGAAACAAAAAGTGTCAATGTGTATTAAATTTTGTGTTGTGTGTTGTAAATTGTGCCTGTGGAAATGTCTAAATAAAATGAAAAAAGGACAATGTGGCTTCTTAGTAACATTACATCAACCTCTTAAGTGTTTATCGTCGATCTTAGGCGCTACAATCCATTTGGTGGCAGTACTGGTGCGATACCTGGGTGATATAACCAGTGTTACTCTCTAAAAAGATGCAAGTTCGTCTTGAAGCGAGTAAGCCAGTTTCAATTTTTTTTTTGTATTTTTTTTAGTACCTTGAATTGAATCTATTATCGATTATAAAATTTCTTTTTAATCTGGATTAATTTGATTCATTTATTTTGCTTTCGTAAATTAATTTCAGACTTTAGTAAAAGTTGTGAGTTAATTGGGGCAAAAATTCAAGTACTGAAATATACTGGACTTATTCCCATCAAATAAAATTAATCAGAATATTGAAAAGTTATTAAATAGTTTTCTTGATGATAAATAGTGTGAATTTCGAATTCGTAAGCTATTTTATTTTAGAAAATATTAAGAATTGTTCTGAAAGTAAATTTTAAGAATAAATAATACAGTTTATTTATTTTTTGTTGGGGATAATTATGATGTCATAATTCTTTTGAATTAAAATGGTTTAATGTGTAAAATGGTATTTCATTCTTTGAAGGAAATAGAATAAAATTTCCAATCTTACCAATTTGCCATTTGGATAAATGCCAAAATTATAAAGCGCTGGTTTATTCTGTTTTATTTTAGAGTATTTCTTTATTTGGTTATTTGTTTATTCTAAAAATAGAATAAATGATTTTTTGTTCTTTTATATCTGAGTTGAAAATTGTCAGATTTGATATTTGTTTTGTTGTTGTAAAAGGGGAAAGGTAACAAACTGAGTTAAAAACTGAAACAGTAATAATTCTGTTTTGTTTGTTAGATTTATGTAAAAAGAAAATAAAAACTTGATGAAGTATTAAGTAAACAGAAAAGTGTTATTTTCATTTGCAAAAGAACTTGAGTTGAATATTTTAACATTTATTCTTTTTATGTAAAGAAAAAAAATGTTCCGTGGATTATTTTAAATATTATTATTTTTTTTTGCGAGTAATTGGTTATGCTTGTATAAAAGGTTTGAGAATTAAGAAAAATTCTCGTATTTACGTGGTTTTCATTGGTTTAATTTTAATTGCGTAATTTAATTATTGATTTGAAATAATTTTGTTTATTGAACATAAAGTACAGTTGTGTATTTTGACAGTTTAAAAATATTCTTTTATCTATCTGAATCGTATTTTTGTGATAATTACATATGCTTATTTAATTTGTTTAAAATATTTGCGTAGTGTTTAATTTACTAAGAATTTTGGGTAAAACGTTATATTGTTCGATTTTCTTACGTGGTTAAGATTTTAATTTGTTTAAAAAAAAATAATAATAGGTCTAAGCAGAGGATTTAATAGAAGTGGAATTTAGAATTGCTTTATTAATTGAAAATTATTCTATCTGCTTGAAATCTTTGTTGTTAGTTTTAAGTAGGGGAGACTTGGGTGTGCTATAATTAGAAATTAATCATTCTGATTTTGTTTAGTTTAGTCAAAAATTGCGATGGTCTTTTTAGCAAAAGCTAGAAAGACAGATTTACTGGAAATTTGTGATGAATTAGCGTTGAAGATTGATCCTGTGAGGACGATTCCAGAAATAAAAAAACTGATTTTAGAAAGTGAAGTTTACAAGGAAGAAGAGATTAAAATCATGCTAGACCGAGTAATAGAAGATAGGAAAGCGCAAGAAGAGAGAGAGAGAAAAGGGAGAAAGAAAGAGAAGAAAGAATTCGGCAAGAAGAGAAAGAAGGAGAAGAAAGAATTCGGCAAGAAGAGAAAGAAAGAGAAGAAAGAATTCGGCAAGAAGAGAAAGAAAGAGAAGAAAGAATTCGACAAGAAAGGGAAGAACGTATGGCTAGGGAGGCTCAAGAACATGAACTACAGTTAAAGAAACTCGAGCAATCGCAAAGAACTTCTACACAGAACAACGGTTCAGAAAGAAAGGCTGATGTCGGACCTAAGATACAGTTGGCACAAATTGTTCCAAAATTCGACGAAAAATCTGATGAGATGGGTCTCTTTTTAATTAATTTTGAGAGAAGAGCAGAGATGGCTAAAGTTTCGAAGACTGATTGGGTTGCATACTTATTAGCTGTTTTGCCCACAGAAATTACGAACATGTTAGCCAGGGAATCTCCCGAAGATGCGATTAACTATGATTTCGTTAAAAGTCTTATCTTAGAAAGATATAAGTTGAATAGCGAGAAATTAAAGCAATGTTTTTATCGGCATCATAAAACGCCAGACAAGTCTTGGAGGAATTATTCGCAAGAAATCGCTAGTTATTTTAACGCTTGGATTACAGAATTAGGTATTGAAAAGTTTGATGAACTTAAAAATCTAATTATTACAGAACAGTTAAAGTTTCGAGTCCCTGCGGAAACAAAAGAACATTTTCTTGATAATTGGTTACGTTTTGTGACGCCTTTAGATTTGGCTAAGAAATTGGATGACTATGAAAGTATCAAAGATAGTTTAAAAAAGAAAGAACTTCCGAAAAAGAACACGTTTAATTCTCGACCCCAGTTTAAGAATTCAAATAACATTGACTACAAGAAAGAAGGTAAGGATAATAAGCCAAAATTTCAAATTAAATCAGAATCATTTTCCGGGAACCATAAAGAAAGAGAATTTGATAAGAGGAAAACATTACGTTGTTACGAATGTGGATCCAGCAATCATCTTCGTCCTCAATGCGATAAACTTAAGAAATCCACAGAAATCATCTCTCATGTTAAGGTTGGAGTTGGACAAGATTCTTCGATAACGCCTTATCTTAGTGTGGGGAAAGTAAACGGCGTACAAATGGAAATTTTGAGAGATACAGGTGCGACAATAGATTTAGTTGCACAAAGGTATGCCAAACACATATGTATCTGAACGAAAAAGTGTGGGTTCGGGTGCCCTTACACGATGGTCTATTCTGTTTACCTCTCGCAGAAATTGAATTAGACTGTGAAATGGGGCATGTGATAACTAAAGCTGCTGTCTCTAGAGACTCTGTAGATTTAGGAAGATATTTATTAGGAAATAAAACAGCTGCTTTATTCGAGCATTGTAAGAAAGAGAAGGCAGTGAAAGAGCATATGATTAATGCTGTTCAAACCAGAGCTCAGAAGAAAATTCTGGAAGCAGAGAAGGTTTCTCTTGAAGAACCTGAAATGCACGAAATTTCTGATGAAACTTCTGCAAAGAATCATAGCAATAATATAGAAAATGAAAACAAAAAAATGGATGCGAAAAAAAATAAAGATCAATCTGAAGAAGAGAAGTTGGAAATCAAAAAAGACTCAATTTTGCCAGTATGTCAAACTGTCTCAGTACAAGAGCTTATAAAAACTTCTCCTAAGACGTTTTCCGAAGAACAAAAGAAAAGAAAAGAGCTAAAACCTCTTATTGAAGAAGCTAAAAAGAAAAATACCAAAGGTAGCAAATTTATTTTGGAGAAAAATATGCTTTTTTATAGAAGGAAAGATAGGAATGGTACTGAAAGAAAATTATTAGTTGTCCCAGAAAGATTTCGTGAGCTGTTAAAAATGTTTTGTCATGAAACGGTTGCAAAACATTTGGGTGTAGCTAGAACTAAAGATGCTTTGTTTAATACCTTTAATTGGCAAAATTGCTTTAAATATATAGAAAATTATATTCGCAAGGCATGTGCTGAGAACTTTATGGTTGTGTCTTCTGTAGTTTCCTGGGATACTTGTTGCAATGAGCTTTCAGACATTTATATGCTTCTATTAAAGGATCAAAGTAGATGGGTAAAGGTAACTGCTTATCAGTGTCTTGGTACTTTCATTTCTACATTTGCTGAGCCATCTAAAACCGGTTTATATTATAATGAAGGAAAATTGGTCGTTTGTGATGTTCCAAACTCTCCTCCAGTACAAAATTCTCCTAATGACAGAACTGAAACTGTTCAACAAAGTGCTGATAATAATTCCTCCGATGTAGACAGGACTACTGTTTCAGAACCCTGTGATAGCATAGTTCCTTTGAGCTGTTCTGAAAAGTCTCCCACTTCTGTTTTGGAATTTCCGGCTATCTCGGACCATGTAGGAAACTATTCCACTGTGATAGAAGTAAGTTTTCAAAGCCAGTCTGCCAACGACCGTGTGATAAATGATGCAATAGATGTCTCTTTAATGGAGAATGGTTCACAACCGTTGTCACAACCTCGTTTGAGGCGAGTTGAAAAAACAATAGGGCTAATCATGTTTGTTGCCTGAATGATTTTAACGAGTCTGGGGATTCAGTGAGAGAGTCGTATATGTGGTATGATTATTACATGGAAAAACAGAGTCCTCTTGTTAACAGTGACTGTAGTGAAGCGAAAGAAACTGATCCTGTTGATTTTGATACAGTTTAGAACTCTGTTGCTATTAACGGTGTCTGTGTGAGTGAAGTGCTGTTTGAAACACTAACTTGTGAACCACTATCGATAATAAACTGCAGTATGAATAAGCTAATTACTGATGAAAATGAAGAAGACTGTGAGAAAGCAGATAAATTGTGTTATTCTTTAGACGTATCTTAAAGTAATGAAAATCCTATATATTTACATTCAGCTGGTGCTATATTAGACTTAGATTCTCAATCCAGAGTAGAAGAAGATGAGGAGGATTGCAGTAGTACAGTTTCTTTAAATGATGAAAGTGCCTTTTACAGCTTCCAGTATTGGCGCATTCCTCTTCCAGATGTAGATCCTACAAATATACGTGAGCCTTGCGTAGACATAGATGTTTTTTTTAGCCGGATAAAGGCTCAGACTAAAAGCAACAATATGTTTGATTCCAGTACTTCCACACCAGATCTAGATTTTAGATGCAGCTTTCGATGCAGTCGACTCAAAGAACTCGATGCAGAGAACTCAATTTTAAAGCCAAGTTGTAGAATTGAAATAAAAACTTTAGAGTTTGATAAAATGTTAGAAAATAAAAAAGGTGAACCTCCTCCTTTGCAGAATACTATTACTGCCTATGATCAGGATATTGATCCCCCTGAGTTGTTTTTGTGCTATTTAAATATGATTGATGCGAACTGGGCTGAAATTGCTCAAAATTGTGCTTATAGTTTATCAGCAGTTGCAATTACTCTTGGGCATAAATTTTGGCCATGCCTCAAAGAAACGTTTGCTCTTTCATCAGACTTGCAGGATTTTATAATGATGAGGAAAGTCCGCCACACTGTTGCCTCTTCCATATATCAATTAGCTGTGATACTTGGTCCTAAAATAACATCCCAGGACTTACTGACTATGTTTCCACGCTTCATTAAAGATCTGGGTGAAGTTCGCATAGGGATACTGCAACATATGTCCAAATCCCTGTGGGAAATTCTTCCTGAAGAGCGAAAACAGTTTCTTCCCAGTCTTTCAGAATTTCTGGTCTCAAATAGTGATACTGAAAGCAAAAACAAAAACAGAGGAACTATTCCTAGACTTTTAAGTTGGGCCTTACTTTTACAGTCCTTCAATTATGAAATTGTTCATAAAAAAGGAAAACAACATCAGAATGCTGATAGTTTGGGTCGAGCCATAAAAGCCTAAATTGGATTAGAATGCTAATATGTAAATATGATAATTTGTATGTCAGTTAATTTTGAATTTATTGTTTTGAATATGTATAAATTATTTTTCAATTGAGTCTTGTCTTGAGTATAATGCCTGTTTATTTGTAAATTTTAGTGGTATTAATTACATTTATTTTTTTTTCTTTTCACGGTGGGAATAAGTCAGGTGTGGTTCAAGGTACTAATCTCTTTTTTTTTTTGGAACTAGTGCTTGAAGAACAATAAATTAGAAAGAAACTTTTCCCTGTCAAGACCGTGAAAAGTTTTCTCCAGGTGGGGAGGAGTCTGTAAAGAACTTACTTACAGATTACTTATTTTTCAGTGTAAAGAACTCACTTTCACAGAACTTATTTTCTCCAGGCCACCGATAGATGGCAGTACTCATCCAATGAGAGATTAAATTGAACTGTTTGGCAGAAGAAGAATCTCAGAGCGAGAGTGAGCGGTCGGAGCTGGACGTGTGAAGGTGAAGTTATGTATGGTTGAGTGGGACGAAACAAAAAGTGTCAATGTGTATTAAATTTTGTGTTGTGTGTTGTAAATTGTGCCTGTGGAAATGTCTAAATAAAATGAAAAAAGGACAATATGGCTTCTTAGTAACATTACATCAACCTCTTAAGTGTTTATCGTCGATCTTAGGCGCTACAGTTGAACCACCACTAGGCAGCACCTCCTAAATTGGAATAATCTAGGGCACAGTCCACAACTAACTATACTAGAGTGCCTCTATATGAGAGTGGCGACATATGCGCAGACGCATGCTCAGACAGAAATTTTTGACTCAAATATGACAAGCCTAAATTCTTGAACTAGGCGATAACTGCCTGGACAAGTTCGATTAGACGAAAGAGACATTTGCTTGACAATATTGGCAGGTTCGCCAAGATGCTTGACAATTCTGTTTTGTATAAAGGTGTCTTAACTAATCAAATTTTATATTCCATATGTCACCACTCTCATATAGAGGCATTCTAACCATTCTGATTTCAGTTTTGCTACGGAAACAAAATTGTTCAGTGTGGAGTTAACGAATGCGTCCAGAGATGTAGTGTTCGCGAACGAACTCATTCAAATGAACTATTCCGCAAAAAGAAACATTTCTAATCTGACACGTTTAATGTGAACAATGTTTGCTCTTTCTCTCATGTGCGCGATGACTTTCTATATCTTTCCCCGTAACACTAATTTTGAAAGCAAAATATATTAAGTAAACAATTTAAATTTATTTATCTACCTTTAAAGTAATCTTTTAAACGTTTCTAAGTATTTTCATGTGTTTGCAGGGTTGCCACGGGACAGGGAATTTTTCAGTGAAAGTACCAGTATTTTCTTACAGAAAAACTCGCCTTTTGTTCTTGCACGATTACATGAGGCGAGTTTTTCTGTAAAAAAAAAACACTGGTATTTTCACTGAAAAATTCCTTGTCCCGTGGCAACTCTGGTTTCTGTAATTGGTTTTGCAATAAATGCACTTTTTTCTTATGAAACGGCGATGTCTGAATTATGTAATGATCGAATTGCCGATGATTTCCGGGGTAAATTTATTGTTATAGATAATTTGATCTCCTAAAACATGTACAAATATATTTATTAGAATGTTATTTGTTATGTAAAAATAAAACGTATTTAGTACATATAATATTAAAATTATAACTAAAACCTGTCCCACTTACATGTATGCGTGAGAGAAAATGACGACCTGTGCGTTATCGTTAGGAAACTTCGTGAATTTTTCATTTAAAAATATGATTTAAAACGGTTAATAAAACCCCACTTAATTATTTTAAAAACATTTCTTCAGCGTATTTAATATTTTTTAATTTTTTGAACATTTACTTCATAGTAAAAATACTTAAAAAGATTGTTTAAAAACAATGTCCGAATCGCGTAACAATCGAAACGTAGATAATTTTTTCAATATATTATTACTAGGGGGCCTACCCCCTGCGAGCTACGCTCGCCAACCCCCGCTCAGACTTCAAGGCCTCTAAAAACATGACAGCGTGCTTTGTTTTAAAAATATTGGTAAATCTGTAATTGGGTTGCTATGCTTTTAACGTTTTAATGGGGCATTTTTTGATTATCATGGCCTCATACACAGCTGTTGCGACAACTGACGACTGTTTTCGGGATTGATAAGTAAAATCAATTACAACTTGAAAACCAGCTTGTATAAAATGCTTAGGTTTAAATTGTGGCTACCTCTCGGACTTTTATAACAGCAATCTGTTTTCTATTCTTCCTTTGCGTTTAAGGATGAGAAAAATTCCATCCGCTTGTGAATAACATTAAGAACCACGGTTTTGAAAAGTACTATGTTATAGACATTTTCAGTAACAGGTTTTATTTTCTCTCTATTTTAGTGCACCATCATGCATATTTTCATGTTATTTTAAATATGTAAATTATTTATTTTAATTAATATGTATATACGAATTTTATAATAATTATTTATCATAAAAAATTAATTAAATATTTTGTGCATGCATGGTGCATTTATTCGGCATCAATTGATGAGATATTTAAACAAATTTGCTATCCGCGATACTTTTACATCATGTTATGTCACTTGAATATTGTCCATAAGAAAATCGGGTACTTTTCCAGTATAGGATCCTTTGCTTTTAGGTTTGGCGTAATTCGAGCTTATTCCAGTGGATAGATTCGTTCATATACATAAATTTGTTGCCAAAAGTTATGAAAACAAACCCAATGAACTTTTGGTGCTTTTCTATTATAGGGTTCTTGACGCTTTTTTAAAAAGCTTGGCGGAAAAAACCAAGCAGGATATTTTATTCTCCTTCCGTTCACTTGGGCAATTATTATTTTATATATTCGTTTCAAATATCCGAATTAGTGATTTTATAAATTCGTTTAATTAAATTTTACAAAAAAATAACAAAATGATATCAATAAATAATAATTACTATTAATTACTTTTCCCCCTTTCTTTTGCGTTTACACAAATGACGTCATTTGGACGAATTTATTCAAAATATTTTCAGTTTATAAATTAAATTAAACGCTGACAGACGATTGAATCCTGACGATAGAAATGTGATCTTTTTTTTTCAAATTTTCCTGAAAAACATAATTTAATCACAGTCTTGTCTTCATTATCGATTGAAATAAAAGATAAATTCAATTTCAATTTGAAAATGACGAATAAAAAGAAATCAATAATCCCTATCGGGATCCTGTTCAATTTTTTTACCTTTTTTGTCACAAAAAAACTGTCTAGTTGCCATCATTACAGAAATGTCATTAAAATTAGAAAAAAATTAATATCTCGAAAACTAATTCCAATTTTAAAATTCTGTTACCAGTTTTGACATCCGCGGATTTTTATGGACAATTGGTATTAATTTCACCATCAAGCGTTTAATATTTTATTAAAAATAGCCCTGAAACATAATCAGTCGTTTAATCAGCCGTTTCATAAAATCGTTTCATAAATTCGTTTCATAAAATCGTTTCACAAATTCGTTTCATTAGGATTTTATATATATAGGGTAGATAAGAGAGCCAGCCTATTGATAGAGAACGTAGATAGTTTTTTCAATATATTATTATAAAAGAGCCAGCCCATTGTCTCAAAACACACACACACACAAAATAAAACTAGGTCTTCCCTCAAAGGGATTAGTCTGAGCGATATTGCTGAGAACATAGATTGAATGAGGCGGTATCTTTAATTGAATGCGCACTGGTACAAATTCAAATGATGAAAATGAGAAAATTAAATGTTAGAATTACGAAGTACTATATATATATTCTTATACACTTAAAAAAATACAAAAGCAAACAAACAAATAGAGAAAACCATGCAAGACAGCTATGCAGGTGTGTAAAATTGGAAGTACACCTACATTAAATATAATGCAGATAATAAGACACTAAAACATCTATATTGGAATTTTAACTCATTGAAATGATGTAAAGGACATGAAGAGGTGCTCCGCACCAGCTTAAGTACCTATAAATCTAAAAAATGTGAGTATGAAGGATGTTTTATATGGTGTGTGGTCTCCTGGTACAACTAAGACTGTTGCACATCTGCTTTTCATGGATGCGATGAGGTTGTCGATAGGCGTTTGGGAAATTCTGTTCTACTCTTCAAAAAGTTCTATCTCCAGGGTTGCCACGGGATAGGGAATTTTTTAATGAAAGACCAGTATTTTCTTACTGAAAAACTCGTCTTTTGTTCTTGCAGAATTACATAAAGAGAGTTTTTCTATAAGAAAATACTGATATTTTCACTGAAAAATTCCCTGTCTCGTGGAAACCCTAATCTCAAAGTCCCGAAAGTAAACAAAGGCATTGTTCTTGTTGCAATGCGTCGTCTGAGTGTGATCCAGACAAGGAGAGTGCCAAGCTTGGGAATCACAGATTTTGATTATTTTTATATATGTTGTAGAGTAGAAGCCCCTTAGTCTCAGGTTCAATGGATTTTATACAATGCTCCTTAGTTCTGAAGAAATGGGTGTGTGTGTGTGTGTGTGGGGGGGGGGGTATGTCTAATATTATAACACAACTTAAATACTTTTACTTTGTAACGAAATAACTACGTTGGTCGTAGCTTAGTTGATATGGCGTCTACTCGTTGATCTGAGGGCCCGGGTTCGAGGCCAGAACGCACTACATTTATTTATCTCTCTCTCTTTTTTTAAATTTTTATAAATATATTTGTAATTATTATTTAATAATCTCAATTAAAAGTTTTGTTAACATAATTAAATTTTAATTTAGCATTTTTGATTTTTAAACCATTATTAAACATTTCTCATCATTTAAAGAGATTAAAAAAAATTAGATCTATTATTGGCTAGTAAAAATTCAAAAATCGTTACAAAATCAGCATATTTACTATCGAATTATATTATTCTTCTCCCATCGCAATAGAAAACGAAGATATTTCAGATGCTGGATTATTTGTTAAAAATTCATTGTTTTGCAAAAAAAATTTACAGTACTTCAACGCATTTGTGACATCGTTTTTCTGATTTTCATCGAATCCCGACACTTCAGATTGATCTTCTTGTGAACTACAGCTCGCTTCTTCCATTTTTAAACGATTAATAAGCTATAGAATAATACGCACTTGTGCGTTAAAGATTGAAAACAAGAATCACTTAACAGCACCAAACTAAAAAAAGAAATAACCAAAGTCTGTTGTGGCGCCCTCTAGTTACAATAAAATAAAACATAAATATGTTGTAATTTAATTCTTATGTTAATGTTTAATATAATTATGCTTCTTACTTTAAAAACAGAGTAGTATTATCACCGCATTGACTTCCCTTGTTAAAACAATTTATAAGTGATGTTTCTTTACAATCACGAATGGACACAATTGTTCAATATCATTTAATCTATAAAGTATAAATGAAATACAGTTTAAAAGTGATTTTTTAAAAAATTAACCGTTTTATGACGTTTTATACAACGATTTAATTACAGATAAAAATAAATAGGTTAACATTATAATTAGTGCATAATATTATAATTTTTAATTGAGATTATTAAATTATAATCAAAGGTATATTTATAAAAAAAAAATGAGAAAAACAAACGTAGCGCGTTCCGGCCTCTAACCCGGGTCATCGGATCAACGAGCAGCCACCATATCAACTGAACTACGCCCAACGCAGTTATTTCGTTACAAAGTATTTAAGTTGTGTTATAATATTAGCCCCCCCCCCCATTTCTCGATAACTAAGGAACGTTGTATAAAATCCATTGAACCTGAGACTAAGGGGCTTCTATCTTACAACATATATAAAAATAATCAAAATCTGTTGTTACAAGCTTAGCACTCTCCTTGTAAGTCAGACCGTCACCGCACGCCAAGGCGACACAAGTCAGTTTGAATTTCGGAATTTGTCCCATGACTCCGCAATTTGTTGCTTGTCGCCTCGGTGTGCCGTCTGCCTGCCTTTCGTAAATATACTTGGATTTCTAAATTACTGATATATGGGATTGAGGTTTATCATAGAGTGTTCACTATTGAAGATGAAGTACATAGCTGTTATTATTTGTTTACAGGGACACACAGAAATTTGCGTAACGTTATGGTCTATGGGGAAACTCGTTTGCGGTGTATTTTAATGATGGTACGGTACTTCAAACAAAATGCAATTGATATGTATCACTGAGGTGGGCATGATTTCATTTTGTATGGAGTAAGTAGAATTTATAGGTAATTTACAGAGAAGCACAAAAGAATTCCATTACATTATGATTTAAAGGAAAAATTCTTGTAGTGAATTTCAATGATACACTAGTTCAAACATAATGAAACTGATATGCATCACTGATGTACACTTCAACACGCTTTCAATATATTAATGAGTGTGTTGCATTTATCGTTCATTTACAGATATAGTCAATGTAACTCAGTTACAGGACTGACTATGCAAAAATTCTTGTCGTATGCGTTTTGAGCTTGGGTAAATTTTATTATATTACGCGGCGTGTATAAATTCTATAGATCACATATAGGGCTGCACGAAAGTACAGTGATACCTCGGTTTTCGTCGATAATCCGTCCGAAAATAATCGGCGAAATCCGAAACCGACGAAAACCGAGTCAATTATATCCATATGAATCTATGTAAATCCAATTAATTCGTTCTAAACACGCCAAAATACACATAAAAAACACATTTTATAGAGAATAAGTATAGCGTTTAATACTAAAAACAATAAGAAATTAATATAGTGTTCTTAGCGTGTGGTATCAAGGCACTGTATCAGGGGTCACTTCCCTTTTTGGTCTTTTGGCAGTAGGACTAGCTTCAGAGTCAGACGACCTATGTCGCTCAAAAAAGCTGTCCAAAGTGATCTGTTTCTGCTGCCTCTTTAAGATTTGCCTGAAATGGGGAAAGACATTATCATTAAACAAGTTACTTACAAGAAATTTTCTTTGGTTCCATGATGAAGCACTCGCAATCAATAAAAAAAGCAAAAAACATACATAGGAAATAAACGAAATCCAAAGCAACAGACGAAAACCGAAACAATTTTTTCGCGGAAAAAATCGGCGAAAACCGAAACCGACGATAACTGAAGTCAACAAAAACCGAGGTATTACTGCATTTGTAAGTATTGCCATCTATGGGTGTGAGTTGCTTAGAGTGTGTTTTTAACTGTGTTATGCATTTTTCAGCTGAACAATATTTTAATATACTAATGGATGTTTGTATAATATATATAAATTAAAACTAAATATATATGAATACAGGGTTGCAAAAAAGTCGCATACATTACCGGCTGTGGACAGCAATTACTGAAATTGGATTCTTAACTGTGTTATTGTTTTTTAAATTGTTTATTTAGATATATCATTTTTTATAAGGAAAGGGCATCTTTACAAACAAATAGTTCCATCAACCAATCTACCACTACATTTTTGCCGTAGCTATCATTGCAGGAATCGTCTTGGTAACGTAGGCCAATCAAATCTCCCCATCTTGTGTGTACAGTAGGAGTCATAACGAACGAACAGGCTTTTCTTGCTAACCAACCGTAATTTAACCAACAGTGACGTCAGCTGCCCTTTTCTTATGTGAAAAAATGAAATTCCTTAACAACATTCTGATAGTGTTGGAAAGTGTTTCATAATCTATGCCTGGTGCATGAGTTTTTTTATTCTTGTTTAAACAGTTTTTGGTCAATTTGTTTTCCTCTCAAAATAAATTATGTAAAGTGTCCATATACTTTGGAATGCGATTTTCCCGAGACGTTCTCAAAATCATATGTATGAATGCATTCATTAAATTTTACTGTTATCTTCATTCAGGTGCAAGGATTCAAAGAGTTAAGAGCATCTTTTATATTTCTTATAAATGTCATGCTTCCTTGTCGTACCATCTGTCAATGATTCTCATGGCCCCGAAAAATCTTTTAAAGAAAACATCAACTTTGACAGTGTGTTTTGAAGGGTGTTTTACTTTTGTAAGGGGGAAAAAGCCTTGTTAAATTTTTGGGAACCCTAATAAGAATATCTGATATTACGGATGAAAATGATTTCGTAACTGTATTGGAAAGTATCTAATTTGGATTTAGAAACGGTCGTAGCTTATTACTTTTACTAGCAATAAGTTATTATGATTGGATCATAAACTGGAAACACAGTATTCAATTATGTTACAAACTGATGTAACAAATGTAAAAAGATTTCTTCCCTATTTTATTATTTATGTTTCAACGTAAGGCGATCTTGACGACAAATTATATTTTTATGCTTCATGACTCGGATGCTAAAGAGATACTGTATTACCTTCCTAAAAGTTATTTGATATCCGGATGCAAGATAAGTGGAGGTTTAGAAGACCTTCTCTATTGAGTTATGTCTAAATTTTGAGCATTATATGCAGAAACTTTAACTTACTTGCACTCGTAAAACAAACCATTGTTATCTAAAACAATTTTATCCTTTTAAGACATCGCTAGCCTTTTACTGCTAAAATTTTCCAATATTTATAAAAGAAAAAATGGTTACTAATCAGGTCTCAAAAAAAGTTAAGAAAAATATAATAGTAGAAAAATAAATAAAAAAATAAAATAAAATAAAATAAAACCAGTAGACTCGCGCGAGGCTTTCGCACTGCAATAGTTGAGAATATTTGCTGATACGTTTTTTTCGCTAACTTTTAATTAACTGCCATTTAAAAAAAAATCAAACAACATGTTTTTACGAAATGTTAGCGTACTATGTCGAAAGCCTGTTCAAAAACCTGTCGAATGATATCTCATTTATTCCTGAGCGTTTGGTGTGTGCATAGAAAAAGTGATGTTGACATTAAAAAATAATATGATTTTTAGTCATAAACGCTCGAAATGTAATTTATCTATTTAAACTTTTCAGAGTCAAGCAATTGTGTTTATGTCATGTGGAATTCACAGCAGAATTTTCGAAAAAAAAAAATCATTTGAAAATAAAGAAATTCAGTTTTAAAACGTTTTATACCCAAAGTTATAAAAGTAAAATTTTATTTAAAAATTTTGGTACAAATTTTAATTAAAATTAAGTAGTATAAAAAATATACCACCGCCTTTCAAGGGGCGAGGAGAAATATAAGTACCAGAAACATTAGAGGGCTATTATAAAAAAATGTCTAACAGTAGCTAATAAGTACATACTGTTAAATTTAAACTTTTAAACCATTGTTTAAGAAATAAGAATTGAAATTTAAAAGATAAGTTTTAACTAAAATTTAAATTTCAAAAATAACAACAAATGTCCATTAGATTAAAAAAAATCAAAATCTAGAAAGTCAAGGTTACCAACAACTACCTAAGTCTTGGCCTATCCTTACGAAAATGCATACTTTTCTTTTTGTCTTTTTTTTTGTTTCTATGTAACATACACTATGTGGCCAAAAATCACCGGACACTTTCGATTTTGGAAGTTTTCTTGAATATCTACTTTACAATTTCTTCTGAAACTTCAGGAATATAAAGAACATGTTTGACCTTAGATTTTTCAGCGAAGGCTTGATCACGAGGTCAGTTAGGGACCAACAACAGATTGAATTAAAACATAATATTTGCGATCACCCTGTAAAATAAAATGGTATAATGATGATAATATGGATGTCGCATATGACTATGTGGATCTTGTATAACATTTGTGTTCATTTGTGTAAGAGTTAGCGTGTGCATTCATGGAGTTATAAAGATTTCTTTAAAAAGCGTAAGAAATTTTTGCATGTCTTTTGTTTATAGAATGCAGGATTTTCAACCAAATTTACGCCACTTCCAGGAAATTTGGAAAAGTAAAGTAGAAACAACATACTGCAATTACAATACAAATATATCATATATTTCATGAAATATGAACATTTGTATGAAATAATTTTTAACTGCGTATGCGCGAAAGATAGAAAAAACTTTTTTTGCATAATTTAGTAGATAACTAACTATATAAGACAACTCAAGTAAAAACTCTATAGTTGAATATTCAGAATTAACATTCAGAAAGATATCGTCGCCATAAAGAATTTCAGTTGCTTTCTAAAAGTAGCTGGATGATAAAGGATTTTTCATAAATTGTCATTTTTAATTTTTTATTTTTTCACTGTCATTTGTTATTGATGTTTCAGATTTTCTTGGAAGAAAAAAAAGAATAATCAAAATCCGTTCAAAAGCTACGCATGGACATATGTTAAATACATATTCCTTTGTTGGAAGTCAGTTAATAAAAAAAAAAGACAATTTCTAGAAAATCTCTTATTACCCAGCTAGTTTTAGAAAGCAACTGAAATTCAGCTCACTATATCCCGATATCTTTCTGAATTTTCACAATATTTGATTGGCCTTTTTATACGAGTTGCCTCATAGATTTGACTATTAAATTATACAAAACAAAACAAAAAAAAAGTTTGTTATCGTACGCGCATATGCAGTTAAAAAATGTTTCATACAAATGCTCACATTTCATCAAATATTTAATACATTCATTTTCTAATTGTTATGTTATGTTTACTGTACTTCGACAAGTTTCCTGAAACGGGCGATAAATTTGGTTGAAAACCATGCGGAAATTTCTTAATTTTTGTTTTAAAGAAATCTCTATATCTTCATGAATATGTGTGCTATTATTACACAAATGAATATATATCATATGCTGTGGAAGATCCACGTTCTACAGCTACAGGTCATTTAGAGTATTTTATTTTACAAGGTGATTGAAAATATTATTTTATTGTTGGTCCCCTAATTACCTTCGGAAATAAGCCTTCGTTGAAATAAATGATCTCAAACATGTTCTTATATTCCCGAAGTTCCAGAATAATTTGTCATTTCTCTAGATCAGTGGTTCCCATACCTTTTGACTCGCGAAGCCCTTTTTAGAATGAATTTCTATGACGGAGCCCCTGAAGTCTACAGTACTATATGGGGCTGTACATATTATAACGTTATCAACATTTTGGTAATTTTGGACCACCTCCCCCCTACGATAACATACGTTATCATTTCTCAAACACCCCCCGCCCCCTCTGAATGATATCGATATCAATGTCCGATTTTCTACTTTTATCTCTTCTTTTTATACATTTTAGTTATACACATATACTGTTAGACATTTATTATTAGTATACATTTTTGTTTCAAATGAAGAAAAGACGTTATATATGGTGATTTCTTTTACAGTATATACAACGATGGATAAGTTCCAATTTTAAGTTTCGTAAACCGATTTTTTTTTTAATTGGGTAAATTTTAGAATATTTCATTAAAAAAAAAAAAAAGGCACTTGCGAATTTTTTAGTTACAGATTTAAATTAAAATTTATGTTACTTCAAATTCAATTACTTAAACACTGCTAGATATTTGAGAAAGTTATCTTACCTCTTCTTACCTTTTCCTTTTCTTTGCAAGCGTACACAGATCTTCTAGTTTTTTCTGAAGCACATTTCCAAAATTTGGATTGTTTTAAAGTCACTCCAAAACAAAGTTGGTTCTTTATGGCATGCATGTTTTTTTATAATCTGGGTACGCTGCTTCAAAACATTTATGAAGTTTGAAGCTATAAAAACTTTTTTTTTTAATTCATGATGGAACATATCAGGAGCTTGGAGGAGAAAGGGCGAATCCCAATTGAAATGATTATTAGAGTTCGCCCTTTCGCTTCTAAGCTCCTGATATAACTGCAGAATGAAGGAAAATTGAGATTTTATGAAATATCACAATGGAACAACAAAAAAAAATCATCTGATTAATTCCACGCGTTTGCCATTTTAGTATTGCTTTCTTTGCTTTAAATGTGTTGGTTTCCTTCAAATTTTATTTATCTTGCTAAAGCGGCGGAGCCCCTGGAAAGTTCACGCGGAGCCCAGTTTGAGAACCTCTGCTCTAGATCATTGGTTCCCAGCAAGGGCGCCCATATGATTAAATTTAGGGGGGGCTGAGAAAAATCTCAACTTCCACCAAAGCTATCATACATTTTAGTAAATATTTAAGGTACTTTGCGTTTTTTTACTATCTTTTGGCAAAATTTGAGTTTTTTCCCGCGATCTTTTGACGAAATTTGCATTTTTTCGCGATCTTTTGGCGAAATTTGCGTTTTTTCCACAAATATTTGACTAAATTTTCGTTTTTTCCACAAATATTGGAATAAATTTGCGTTTTTTTTTCGCGATTCTTTGACGAAATTTCGTTTTATTCCGCGATTCTTAGACAAAATTTGAGTTTCTTTTTCCGCAATCTTTTGACGAAATTTGCGTTTTTCTCTACGAATCTTTAACGGAATTTGTGTTTCTTCTGCGATTCTTTCACGAAATTTGCGTTTTTTCCGCTATTGGACAAAATTTGCATTTTTCTCGTGATCCTTAAACGAATTTGCGTTTTTCTGCGATTCCTTTAGAAATTTTGCGTTTTGCCCACGATTCTTTGACGAAATTTCGTTTTTTTCGCGATTTTTTGACGAAATTTGAGTTTTTTCCCGCGACTCTTTGAAGAAATTTGCGTTTTTTTCGCGATCCTTTTTGAGGAAATTTGTGTTTTTTCACGATTCTTTGACAAATTTTTCATTTTTTCCACGATTCTTATTTACGTTTTCTCCACGATTCCTTGACGAAATTTGCGTTTTTATCGCGATCTTTTGACGAAATTCGTCTTTTTCCCGTGATCCTTTGACGAAATTAGCGATTTTTTTCTGCGAACGATTGACGAAATTGGTGTTTTCTATGATCATTTGTCAAAATTTGTGATATTCTTCCGTGACATTTTTTATGTTCGAATTTTCGGAACCAAATGCCTTAAATTTTCAGACAATTCGGAACATAATCTCCATCACCACTGACCTGAGGGTACTGAATAAGGGGCTCACAACCATAGTAGACAAAGTCCATTTTGAAAAGAAATAATATAGTCCATTGAGAAGGTGCATGAAATCTGTTTTATCCACTCCCACATTAAACATAGTCTGTAAACAGATGACATATACAGGGCTGCCACGGGAGACTATTTTTCTATCCTATTTGCACCACTATTAAAAAAAAACAGATTTTGCAGTACATTTACTTTCTTCTATCTATAATAGAAGAAAGTATTGTAATCGAAATTTTTTTCGACTTCCGGTTTTTGACGGATTTACACGTTTTAAGGGTCAGAGATTTCGAAAAACATGTTTTTACAAAATGTCTGTCTGTCTGTCCGTCCGTCCGTCTGTGTGTCTTCATTGTACCATCTAAAAGTGTATGAAGTTATGCTTCAAATTGAACCACATTTTTTTTTCTAGGTTTTTGTCTATGGCAAGCAGGTTCTATCGGAATTTGGGGATATTTCGACGAAAGGGGGCGCTGTGATCGATATTTTTGTTCCATTTTCACTGTTGTATCATCGAAGAGTGTATAAAGTTATACTTCAAATTGAACCAATTTTTTTTTCTATGTTTTTGGCTATGGCAAGCAGGTTCTATTAGAATTTGGGGATATTCCGACGAAAGGGAGCGCTGTGATAGCCATTTAAAGATTTCAAATTCAAAAAGATGTGCAAATTCAAAAAAATTAGAAATCCTAAAACTTTTTTTCGTTAAATGTTCGGCCTTGATCCGGAGCAATTTTTGTTTTGCCTCTATTTTAAAAAATAGCTGAGATATAGCGGTTTGAAATTTTAGGGTGGCTAACATTTTCAAACAAGACAGCAGAATTCATCCATAAGCGGGTTTAATTTATGAGTTTTAGTTAACATGGTTTCGGCAAATTTTCTTTCATTGTTGTAACCATTAATCCTATTACATGCTTATCACTATTTATTTATATTCGCCAACGTCAAATTCTTGCCAAACTTGGCGACAGTTGGCGGAATATCGCCAAATTTGGCGACCAAAATAAGTTGCCATAAATGAAGCCAACTTGGCTGTAGAGAACTAATTTGGCGATATCCTCATTGAAATTCAATGTTGACGAAAACTGGGATTGAATCTTCTTTATTTAGGTTCCACGCATTTTACCTTCGTGTTTTCCAGTAAAATTAGCTAAAATCGTAAAACCAAGGAATAGGGAGGCTATTTGTTCCTGTCGGCTCAGGCCAGAAGGACTTTAGTAGTTTAGTATACACCGGTTGTTCGCATCCCTGTAATCCGACGATTCGCAAGCAACTGACGTGCAACAGAATGACGAAAAATATTGATTTTATTGGCGATGTGATAGCGAATTTTGAAGTATTAACATGACTGAGATAGAAGAAAGTTTTGGGATTGGCACATCCGACTAGTTCTTTTGCATTCTTTTCCACAAATCAAGCCATGTTCTTGCTTCCGACTCCAAATTCTCAATATTATAAAAATGAGATAGCTCCTTGATTTCTTTGACAAAAACATTTTTTTTCATATTTTTCATCATATTGGGATGAAGTAAAATTGCTTTGAATGACGTTTCATTTCGATTCAAAAATCTTGACTCAAGTGATATAATTAAAGAGTCTAAATATGGATTTAGAAATGCTGCTCTGTAATATTCAAGAGGAGTGGCCATAGGAAGGTTCGAACGATAAGATTCTAACGGTAGACGTTCTAAACATTTTGATTTCGATTTCTTACAATAACAATTCTCCATTAGCTCCATGAAAATTTCTGAAAATTCTACTTCTGATTCCATTCTGTGCATAAGAAAAATCTCAAGAAGTTCCATCTTTATGTTCTGATAAACAGAATGCAAATCTTAATCTACAGATTGTAATATGTTTACAACTGGCTCCAGATAGAAAAAATATCGAGAAATTATTTTGAGATGTACAATAAACTTTATGACGTTGCAGCATCTAAATGAATGGCTTGTGAGCGTGTTTCTTGGTTCGTACTATTGTCTAGAGAAAGATTACAGAGATTTTCTTTAACAGTGGCAAAACAATTAGAGAAATATAGTGTGGACTTATACTTTTCTGACCACATTGTTTCACATAGACCAGGAAAGTGTGATTTACAAGAAGTCGACGAAAATTATTTTGTCTTGTTCTGTAGACTTAAGATAGAATTTTCGAGTTCGGGCTGCGTACAATCTGACACATTCAGGATTCTAATCTTTATTAGATTCGGGAAAAAGAATTTTTCAATTAAAAATTGCACTGTACCGTTCACATCTTATTATTAAATCTCTCTCTAATTTCTCCGCGTTTTGTTCATGCAAAATCAATTTTACCTGTGAAAATAGATCCTGTCTATAACAAAATCCTTCCTTATGCAGAAAAAGTGTTACCGTCTTGTAGGAAAAAACTACACAGTAACAACAGCTAAGATAAAAATCGTCTAAAACGGAATTTGTTTCCTATCTTGTGGTTTTTCTCTTTGTTAGAAGCAGACTATTGGAAAGGACTAATTAAAAACTTATGAAAACAGAACCTGTCTAAAACAGAATCCAGCTTTAAAAGAAAAAAAATAGGGTTGTGACAAAATGAATTCCCAACAATTATACCTGCTAAGACGAAAACCCGTCTAAAACGGATATTTCTTCCGGTGCCTTCTGATGTTGTCGAGTCATATTTTATTATGCTTTGTTCATACAAGATACATTTTCATATCTTGCAACTGATTTATATTAAAAAAATTTGACAAAACCAAAATCTAGGGGGGGGGCTCAAGCCCCCCCTTGCCCCCCCATATGGGCGCCCTTGGTTCCCAGCCTTCTTGACCCGCGGAGTTCTCTTTCGAATAAATTTCTATGACGGAGCCCCATTAGCCTACTGTATTTCATGCGTTACAAGTCAATGGTATTTAGATGTATTGACACAGACTGAAGAAGACAGGGTAGCTAGTGCAATTGTGCAATGTCCCTGTAATGAAATTATATATATATATCGAAAATTTGATAATAATAGGCAATTTATTATTTATTCTTAATTACCATTAATACGCATGGTATTATTTAACTAGGTCATACATAAAAGTTTTCAAAATTCAATAAATCCAAGCATTTGTCTTACAATATATTTTACATTGAGAGTGTGACGGTTTAATGTCAAACCTGTAGTAGCACTGCTTTGCAAAGTTTTTTGATATCATACTCGGTTCAGTCGCTCCTAATTGCAGCCGAATGTCTGGTTCTGCATTTAAAAAGTTTCTTTACTTCGTTTTGGTGGCTATGTAAGCGGACAATTCCGCTTCACAGAGAAATGTCGTCGAGAACGATAGTAAAACCAGTTTTACATTTTCGGACAAGATTTTTAATTCATCTGTCAAATTACACCAAAATTCAGGTAGACATTAGTTTTGAAACGCGAATTTTAGTTCACTGTGAGATGTCAAATCAATGAGGACCACATATTCCACCGAGTTTCAATAGCATGGTTTTCTGTTGACACTGAACACATTCAGAACACATTAAAAATCTCCAGCACTTCTAATGAACTGTTGAAAAAGTGTGTTCAAATGAGTCTTTAAAGATTCGAGATACCCTGAATTTTTTTCTGCATTATATCTTGAAGTTGGATGTTATTTTCATTCATGAATCTTTTTAGCAATAGGTAAACAATTGATATTTTCCTTTACCCCGCAAATTCCAACCAATACATCAGTTTCCTCTTAAAAGTTGACACTTTGTCATTGCTTTAAAAACTGTAACTGTTTCTTCTTGCAATGATAGATTCATTTCGCTCGTTTTGCTAAGCATATCAGCTAAATATGTCAATTCGGATACCCAGTTTTCATCATTTAAAATGCTTACCAGTTGAGCATTATGGTCCATTAAAAATGTTACTACCTCTGCACGCAGTTCTATCAAACGTATCAAACGTGTAAACTCTCTTTCTAGAGATTGTTACAGAAAGTCTGCTTTCTAGAGGTCATGCTTTTTATATAGCTTATTATTTTAATGGAATTATTCAACACTATTATCAGTTCAGGAGACATATTTCTCGAAACTACCACATGTCTAAGAAGAACACTGTTGCTGCTTTTAAATTATTTGCCTTATCCTTAATTTGTGACATTGGTTCCAGCATTGTGACCCACCTTTTCGTTCACATCATCAGCACATAAATCTGCACAGTTTTCCCCCATGATATTTCAAGTGTTTAATTTCATGGGATATTTCAAGGATTTAAGTGTTTCATCCCTTGGTGAGTTGATTTGTTGGGGTCTGCAAAATAAGAGTCCTCCTGATAGCTTTGCAAGTTATGTGACAAAGGAACATAGCAGATTAAACTAGCAGTTTTTAATCGCATTTTTTTAAAATCAAAACCTGACACTATCAATTACAGGGTTTAAATAAATGCCTCAGCACTGGCATGGACTACTGGGTAACTTATCAGATAGGAATCTTCCAGTAGTTTTTCATTATTTGTTTCACCAAACGTTGGTATAGTTCTTTTTATAAAGTTAAAATTTCATTGCACTTCCCCTTGAAAGAGTGAAATAGTTTGTCTTTCCAGTTGGAATTCACCCCATCCCCGGCAGTTTAGCAGAAATCATGGAGCTGTTTATTAATACTTTACCACAAATCAAGCAGGGAGACCGATGGTAGACGATGTGCGAAATTTTACTTTTGCAAATTTCCGTTAAAACGGAAATTTCTTGCTTTCTTATTTCGTACTTTTTGTTACTCAATTTTTTACATGCTATATGTGAGAAACGTAAAGGGAGACTCGTAGTATGAATTAATATCAGCACCGGATACTTTATATAGAAAATAACAACTGGTGTAATCAAAGCGTTAAATTTGTTGTAAAAAGTTTATAAGTTTCTAGCTAACCCGCCCGGCGTTGTCCGGGCCCGAGATAATTACAATCTCAGAGAAAGGCGTTAACCCCTCCCTCCCCATACCCGCAAATATAATAAATAATTTGTTCAAGAAAACCACCGTCACCTACATTAACGCGATCATTACACAAATAATTACATATTTCTGATAATTAGAACATAACGAAGACGCTACGCTAAAATAGCCGGCAGATGACACCCCTTCCTGACCTCAATTTCAAATCTATATCTTAGCTAAATTTTTGTTCATTAGTAAAAATTGGCAATTATTTCCTTTCATTTTCGCAAACTAAATGGAGGGATCGGCCAGAGAAACAGATCTCTTTGTAGTTCAGTTTTTAATGAAAGCAGATCCCTGTCTGAAACTTTCCCGGATTGTTTTCACTGGCGCCGGCAGATTTTTGGCAGTTTTTTGCAAAAATTAAGAAAAATTACCGACGGATTTTTTCAAAAATCACATAGTCAGATGCAGAATTTTTTTTTTTACATATGCTCAGAAAGTTTCAAATTGATATCTCAATTAGTTTTCTTAAAATTCGCTAATTAGTAAAATAATTTCGAATTCGTTCATTTCCGCTTGCAAATCCAATGCGCCTGTTCGTTTCTTTAGCCATTTTGATTTAAAAGATGTCACTTTAGAAGCGATGGTTAATGAGAATCTAATTAATATCTTGGGTAATTATCAAAATATTAAAAATCTGAGACTCCGGTGCACATGGCCAGACCTTGGACCTAAATTTTCAGACTTCTAGGTGGGCTAGATTTTGCTAGCCTCCCCCCCTCCCCACACATAGCGAAACTTTTTTTTATTAATATAGATAGATAGCGATTTTTGAAACAACAAAATTCTTACACGCTTTTAGAATAATCCCGAAATTTGATTGTATTGTGCTGTCATTCAAATCGTATTTATTTCCCAGGACCGCTGCGGAGTCTTTGGAAAGTGCATGAGGTCCGTATTTATTTTCAAAGTGTCAGATATGTCTTTAATTGAAGCAAAGGGTAAAAGTAAAATCAATTTCCTAAAATAAATTTTCTACAAAACTTTAAAAAAACATCGTTGAGACAAAAGCTATAGTTCTATATTTTATATTTTTAAATCAGTTATATTAACTGTTAAATTTGCGTAAGTCTCGTTAAACTATTTTATGACCCTTTCATTTATAATATTCAAAAGAGGTAAATAAGAAATTTCTTACCTGAATGGTAGCAACATTTGATTTAATGCAGCACTGCACACGGTTGTTATATATTAATTTTATTTATTACAATTTTATTATTGTTAAGCGAAGATATGTGAAGAGGTACTTAGATCCAGTAAACGGACTTGGTTTTATCTTGAAGAAATTTTAATGAAAAACAATATTGAAATTAATAGTAAAGATACAATATTTATGTACATTAAGCAAACTAATATTTTAAAGTTATTGTTAAATAGCTTAGATTAAGACAGGAGCAGCAATCTCTTCCAACAATATTTAAGAGAGAGTCATGTACGTCTTTTAGGTAGCTTTCAATACAAAAAAGTCCTTCCGGCCTGTACCGGGAGGAAAAGGTAGCTTTCCTATATCTTCGTTTTAAAATTTTAGCTAATGTTACATGAAAAAAGCAAGTTAAAATGCAAAGAAACGTTTACAAAAGATTCCTTAATACTGAATTTGAATAAGAAATTCGCTAAATTATTGAGCAATAGCCAATTTGGCTTCATTTATGAACACTTATTTTGGTCGCCAAATTTGGCGATATTTCGCCAAATATCGCCAATTTTGGCGAGAATTTGGCGCTAACGGATATGAATATATAGTTTTATGCGTATGATTGGGAAAATTATTACAACAATGAAAGAAAATAATTTGCGAGTAATCGCGTTAATGTGCTGTTTTGTTTCAAAATGTCAGCCACCCTAGAATTTCAAACTGCTCTATCTCAGCTATTTTTTAAGATAGAGGTAAACCAAAAAATGCTCTGGATTCCTCGTATACTCCTAACACTAAATTAAAAAATAAATTTGAATTTTTAACTGTTTTGTATACTTATTTTAGTTTTAAATTTTTTAAGTGGCCGCCATCTTGAAACAAAATGGCGGACCAAGCTGGCCAACGAACTCGGTCGAGACATTGGTGAGCTTAATACACACAATTAGTTTCATCAAAATTGATTTATAAATACGAGCGTTATCGTATGACATAGGTCAGATATATATATATATATATATATAAATATATATAAATCAACATTTGAACTGAGTGTGGTTTTGGGGTCTGGGGGTCATGATCGGTGAAAATATATCGAAATTTTCCGGAACTGCTTTCCTCCGAACGGAAAATTTCGATATATTTTCACCGATCATGACCCCCAGACCCCAAAACCACCCTCCGTTCAAATGTTGATTTATATATATATATATATATATATATATATATATCTGACCTATGTCATACGATAACGCTCGTATTTATAAATCAATTTTGATGAAACTAATTGTGTGTATTAAGCTAACTAATGTCTCGACCGAGTTCGTTGGCAGCTTGGTCCGCCATTTTGTTTCAAGATGGCGGCCATTTAAAAATTTAAAACTAAAATAAATATACAAAAAAGTTAAAAATTCAAATTTATTTTTTAATTACGTGTTAGGCCTTGATACAAGGATTCCAGAGCATTTTTTGGTTTACCTCTATCTTAAAAAATGGCTGAGATAGAGCAGTTTGAAATTCTAGGGTGGCTGACATTTTGAAACAAAACAGCACATTAACGCGATTACTCGCAAATTATTTTCTTTCATTGTTGTAATAATTTTCCCAATCATACGCATAAAACTATATATTCATATCCGTTAGCGCCAAATTCTCGCCAAAATTGGCGACATTTGGCGAAATATCGCCAAATTTGGCGACCAAAATAAGTCTTCGTAAATGAAGCCAAATTGGCTATTGCTCAATAATTTGGCGAATTTCTTATTCAAATTCAGTATTAACGAATCTTTTGTAAACGTTTCTTTGCATTTTAACTTGCTGTTTTCGTGTAACATTAGCTAAAATTTTAAACGAAGATTGATGAGACAGTTTTTGCATTGTGTTAGTTAAGTTCAACTCTGACATTTTAGTTTGGTGCTGCTATCCGGTGCCACAACCTAGTTATGTGGTGTTTGAAGCGCTTTATCCTAGTTATGTGTTGACATATGTTGACACTATGAAACACTTAAAGTTGTGCATTTAGTTCACAGATTTATTTTGCATGATTTCACAAACTTACTTTGCATATTTTACAGTTTTTTCATATCTTACAGTTTTGGATGGGATACACTATAAGATGATTTCTCCATTATGTCCAACATTAACTATAAGCGAAATTCTACAGACGACTATAATCTAAAGAAAATTTGCTGAAAAATGAGTATGTGAGGTGTTTAGAAGTAAAAATTACTATCAATGTTAAAGAACCATTTGTGTTAAATTGGTTTTTTTAATTCCATTACAGTAGCACATCGCTATATGTTGCATGCTAAAATGCAAAAAAAAAAAAAAACAAAAACAAAAAAAAACACGATATATGCGAAAGCGCGATACAACAGAGAAGATTGCAATTAAAGAAGATGATGACCTACAAATAAATGCTATCCGTATGTCTTCAAACTTTTAATTTATACGCATATTACGATTTTCTTAATAAAATTAAATATAAAGAATTGTATTTATTATAATCCAGATGCTTAAAATATTACTTTAAAAGTACATTTAAGGCATATATATTTTTTACTTTCTTCTATCTATAATAGAAGAAAGTATTGTAATCGAAATTTTTTTTCCATTTCCTGTTTTCCACGGATTTACACGTTTTAGAGGTCAGAGATTCCGAAAAACCTGTTTTTACAAAATGTCTGTCTGTCCGTCTGTCCGTCTGTCCGTCTGTGTGTCTTCATTGTACCATCAAAAAGTGTATGATGTTATGCTTCAAATTGAACCAATTTTTTTTCTATGTTTTTGGCTATGGCAAGCAGGTTCTATCAGAATTTGGGGATATTTCGACGAAAGGGGGCGCTGTGATCGATATTTTTGTTCCATTTTCACTATTGTACCATCTAAAAGTGTATGATGTTATGCTTCAAATTGAAACAAATTTTTTTTCTATGTTTTTGGCTATGGCAAGCAGGTTCTATCAGAATTTGGGGATATTTCGACGAAAGGGGGCGCTGTTATCGATATTTTTGTTCCATTTTCACTACTGTACCATCTAAAAGTGTATGATGTTATGTTTCAAATTGAACCAAATTTTTTTTCTATGTTTTTGGCTATGGCAAGCAGGTTCTATCAGAATTTGGGGATATTTCGACGAAAGGGGGCGCTGTGATCGATATTTTTGTTCCATTTTCACTATTGTACCATCTAAAAGTGTATGATGTTATGCTTCAAATTGAACCAATTTTTTTTTTTATGTTTTTGGCTATGGCAAGCAGGTTCTATTACAATTTGGGGATATTTTGATGAAAGGGGGCGCTGTGATAGCCATTTAAAGATTTAAAATTCAAAAAGATGTGCAAATTAAAAAAAAATTAGAAATCCTAATTTTTTTCCTTTAAATGTTCGGCCTTGATCCGGAGAATCCGGGGCAATTTTTGTTTTGCTTCTATCTTAAAAAATGGCTGAGATAGAGCGGTTTGAAATTTTAGGGTGGCTGACATTTTCAAACAAGACAGCAGAATTCATCCATAAACGGGTTTAATTTATGAGTTTTAGTTAACATGGTTTCGGCAAATTTTCTTTCATTGTTGTAACTATTAATCCTATTATATGCTTATCACTATATATTTATATTCGCCAACGTCTAATTCTCGCCAAACTTGGCGACAGTTGGCGGAATATTGCCAGATTTGGCGACCAAAGTAAGTTGCCATAAATGAAGCCAACTTGGCTGTAGAGGACTAATTTGGCGATATTCTCATTCAAATTCAATGTTGACGAGAACTGGGATTGAGTCTTTTTTATTTAGGTTCCACGCATTTTACCTTCGCGTTTTCCAGTAAAATTAGCTAAAATCGTAAAACCAAGAAATAGGGAGGCTATCTGTTCCTGTCGGTTCAGGCAAAAAGGACTTTTCGTAGTTTAGTATACATCGATTGTTCGCATCTCTGTAACCCGACGATTCGCAAGCAGCTGACGTACAACAGAATGACGAAAAATATTGATTTTATTGGCGATGTGATAGCGTATTTTGAAGTATTAACATGACTGAGATAGAAGAAAGTTTTGGGATTGGCACATCCGACTAGTTTATATTCGCGATACGCGAAAAAAGAGCGAAATATCCCAATGATTGATAAAAGGAGGTCCGCTATAAAGAAAGTCTGCTGTGTTAAAAATATTTATTTTGGTTTAAAAAAAATATTTTTAAATTTCATCTAAATGTGAAGTAACATTTATCCAGTGTAAATGTACAAATTATAAATATATTTATTTATTAGCTATTAAGTCTTATTTCTTTCATTAAGAACTTTTCCATCGTCGTCAGAAATGTGTTGCCCACTTAATACTAGAGAAGTATCCTAAAAAGTACACTGGTGTGCAAAACTTAAGCAACAAACACAAAAGGCTAATTTCTGAACACGTGAGTACTCAAAAGGAAATTCTATAAAGAGCAAGTGTAGAAAAGAGGTACTACCCTAACAGCACGGCCAGTCGATATGGAGTCCCCTTGACGTCACACATGGTTAGAAGTGTCACAATCGCTACGGTGAGTCATAATATGGGATATTTCACTGTATCATTATTACTCTCAAATGATTGTTAACACTGAAAAGTCACTGTGACTGTCGCTTTGTGATGGGTCACCAGGTGACATTACAATGAAGTCACCTTGTGATTCTTAAGTCACTGTCAGTTGAAGACTGAACTTTGAAGTCATTGTGAGCATTGCATTGTGATGAGTCGCCAAATAATGTCACAATGAAGTCGCATGGTGACTTTTCGGTGATCGACACTCTATTGTGAAGTCATCATTGCACTCCTTTGTGAAAAGTCACCAGATGATTTAATTTTCTGTCACTTGGGAACACAGCTATCATGATGACTTTACAGTGGAGTGTCAAAATGACAGTCACATGAGAGTCACAAGATGACTTCATTGTAAAGTCACCTGGTGACTCGTCAAAAAGCAGCAATCATGGTGACTGTTCAGTGGAGTGACCAAATGAGAGTAAAAATGAGACGAATGACAGATATCACATTTTTGTTCATTGTAGTGACTGTGACAATTGTGACCACTTGTGATGTCAAGAAGACTTCACATCGACTGTCTGTGCTGTTAGGGTAGTACCTATTTTCTACACTTGCTGTTTATAGAATTTCCTTCTGAGTACTCATACGTGTTCAGAAATTAACATTTTGTGTTTGTTGCTTAAGTTTTGCACACTAGTGTAGCACTGTACGCTGACGTTATAACGATGGTGGCAACAATCTACGCATTACTTTAGCTTTTATCGCTTATTCATTCACTTGTAAATATCACATAATTTCAGTTTTTACATCATCGAATACGGAAAAAATCTTGAATGATTCTATTCGGCTTTCCGAACACTTTACAGAGTATCAGAGTATCATGCGTTCGTTCAAAAAAATAGTAATTAAAAAAAAAAAAAAAACCTACATCCAAATTTTACAAAATTGCAATGTTTCCGCTTGTGAAAATGACCTCAAATTCTAAAGAAAACTTCGCCTTCATACAAAAATCTTAAACTTTTATATAAAAATTATGACATAATTTTCAATAAATTTTCATTTAGACAGTGTTAAAATCAAGACATATGTACTGATAAAAGACAAAATCTTTCTCTCTCTCTCTCTCTGTGTGTCTGTCTGGGATGGCCAGCGAAATCTAGTGCACCTTGAAGTCTGAAAATTTAAATGAGGATAGTCCAAGGCCTGAGTCTCTCAGAATTTTAATATTTTGAAAATTTTCCGAAATATTAACTAATTTCATTAATCATCGCATCGAAAATGTCATATTTTTTATGAAAAGGTTTAAAGAAAAGAACACCTGTTCTGGATTTGCAAGCGGAAATGAAAGAATTTGAAATTTATTTACTAATTAACAAATTTTAAGAAAACTAAGTAAGATATCGATTTGAAACTTTCAGAGCATATGTAGAAAAAATTTCTGCATCCGACAGTCCAATTTTTGTAAAATTAGGCCGGTAATTTTTCTTAATTTTTGCAAAAAATTGCAAAAATCTGGCGGCGCTAGTCCAAAAAATCCAAGAACGTGCTAGACAGGGATCCGCTTTCATTAAAAACTCAACAACAAAGAGATCCGTTTCTCTGGCTGATCCCTCCATGTACTTTGTGGAAATGAAAGTAAATGATTGCCAATTTTTACTAAAGAACAAAAATTAAGGTAATAATTAAGATATAGATTGGAGTTTGAGGATGGAAAGGGGAGCCATATGGCTCCCCTTTCCATCTTCAAACGGCTACGGCTCAAACGGCTACGGCTCAAACGGCTCAGGCGGCTATTTTAGCACAGTGTCTTTGTTATTTTCTAATTATCAGAAAAATATATTTCTTATTAATGATCGCGTTAATGTAGGTAAGGGGTTTTAAATTTCCGTATGCTTTTATCAGATTAATAAAACTCTGTAATATTTTCTTTACTTAAAAAAAAAAGTTTCACTAAATTAAGTTACGTTCTAGTGAAACATGACTGTTGTATCAACATAAGATGAACGTGAACAATAAAAATATGTAATTGACTAATTGGATTAAAAAATAATATACTCATAGGTTTTCTTTGGTCACAAAGCGGTTGAAAAACGGTTTAACAATGGTTTAGATTTAGACAACAAATTCGTTTTCCGATTTGTACAAAAAATGCTTACAGCTCTTGCGACAGTGGCCTGTAACATATTCATAAAATGGGAGCTTAATCGAAAGTATAGTTTGGGCGCTATCATGTTCACACACACACACGCACACATACATACATACATACCAATGTAATCGAAAAACACCAAACACGGACTCTGTGGGCTTGAAAATGTCAGGAAATTCTTATACACACATACATATGGGAAAATAATGAAAACGGATTTAGGGATCTTCAAAATGTAAAAATATACTAATATTACCATAATTGGGTTTTTATCATGATTACAATACTTTCCTTATACTATATGTGTACGGAAAGTAAAAATATGTACTTTAAAATGAAATTTGTTTGAAAACTGTAATTCAATTTACTGATTATTTTATGCTTTTTTAAATAGCTTTCAATCATAATTTTCTTTTTTAATTTTGAAAGTTTTGTTTATTATATATTCTAGCAATAATTTACTATCATTGGAAAAAAACAGGAAACAATATTTGTTCACATAATAGATTCTTTATCTAATAAGAATATGTTCTTTGGTTTATTATTTATGCTCCATTGAAGGCGACCAATTTTATGACAAATTACATTGTTATTCTTCACGACTTGGCTATTTAAAGAATTCTGTACTGCCTTCTTAAAAGTACCTTCTTTGTTATTGTATGGCAAGATAAGTTAGTGATTTAGAAGAAGCTGTATGCCGAGTTATGTCAGAAATTTGCTCATTATCCGCATACCCGTTGTATTTCCCCTTCTCCGTATGATTTACTTATACTCGTAAAATAAGATTTTGTTATCTGGAATAATCTAATCATTTCAAAAATTCTATAAAACATTTTTCAGAACAAATTTTTTAATATATATATATATGTAACGATTTCATCACTGCCATGTATTTTTTGTTATTTCATGAAATATATTCCAAAGCCTGACTCCTTCAGGTATTTTATTTCTTGGTGTAGTCGTGGATAATTAACAACAAAGTCTTTCCTGGGATCTGACTTTATTCTTTTTTATATACAGTATGATTCTTTTCTAAGTCAGACCCATGAGTTTGAGAGTTTATCGCTGTTAAAGGCTCAGGATTTAGGGCATTGAGCCTAGCAAGTTAATTTAGATATTTTCAGGACGGCCGAGCAGCCTTCATTTCTGATAGGAATTTGTAGATGGGGGAAAGGTTCAAAAAACTAAAAAGCCCCTGAAAAATCCCTGCTCTCTGTTTTTATTTGGCATTTCTCATATTCTCCAGCAGAGGGCGAACTAATCAAATATAGGCGTGAACTTACTTTTAATTGGGTAGAAGGCTTGATTAATGTGGTCTTATGATGCAATAGGTCTTGCTCATTGCATCAACAACAGTCATTTCTAATTTCAATTTTACTGGTTATTTATGAACCAATCATATTAATAACTGTCAAACAGGCAAAAGTTAATTTGGATATACAACCTAAAATATACTCACCAATTTCTTATTTTGACAATAATTTGAATTTATTGTCTGGACATAATTATTCACTTTGATTTCTTAATCTGAATGCAATAACTGTCGTTCTGGGAAAAATTTATTAAACTTTATGATCTAGAAGTAATTTTGAACTGCAATAATATATTGTTTATAATTTGTTTCCTAAATAATCATGCATCACAAGAACAACTCAATTTGTTCATATTACAAAATATTATGATGCGATTCTGATAAGAAAAATCTACTTTGATTACATTCTTGGTTCATATAATAGCTGTCATGTTGATGAGAGCTGATTAAAATTTATGGCTAAAGATCTTTATGCCTGGTAAATCAGTTTTAAGTACTGGTTTTTTGCGTGTTAGAAAAAATGTTTTGGGGATTTTAACTTTAGCAATGTTATGGCTAATATGATGATGAAACCACACATTTTATTTGTGGTAATTTAGACATTTGGGACCTGAAGATTCTGTCTAAATTCCACAAATTTCAATTTTTAATTTATTTTCATCTTCTTCTTCTTTTTTTTTAAATTTTTTTCCCCTATGTATATGGAATCTATATTCAGAGTGTTGGGGGAACACTATTGTTGTCAATTAATTATTACATTCTAATTCATAATTTCATAGTTTTTGTTGGTGTTTCGGTAATGTTTCATTTATGGTTATATATATATATATATAGATATAGATATAGATATACATACAGAGCGCGAAATTTCAATAATAAAGGTAGTCACTTGTCTAAAAATACTGGCCACCACGATTTTATAACACCTGAAAATCTTTTATTCATTCTTAATTTGCTGTTTATTTCAGCATTTTTTTCAGTAATATTTTTTGAATTCGCATAAAATGCAAAAACTATAATTTTTTTAATGAGAATTATTCAAGTTGTATGCATGATTTGATAAAAAAGTTGTAAAACTTTTAATCAAATCAGGGATACAAACAGGGCTAACATCATGACATATGGCAGCATTACATTAAAAGAAATTAAATGTACAGATATACTCTAAATATGGAAAATAAATGCAGTATACCACTGAGTTTAAAATAGCATTCTATTCTAAAATTAAAAGCATTTTTCTTTTGTTTATATATATAATCTTATGTGGTTAGGTAATCATTCGGGTGAATTATGGAAAATTAAGGGGTGGGAAATACTTTTTTCCTATGGAAAAATAGAAAAAAGAGGGAAATATGTGGAAGGTTATGAATATTTTTTTGCGAGAGCAAGTAAAATGTTGTTTCGAGATTTCTAGTCGCCAATGGCAATCTGGCGAATAGAAATTTCGCGCCCTGTATATATACAGGGTGATTATAAAAAGACTATCCCGATATATGAGCCCCTAACTATCATACCGTTCACAGGAACTGAATGAAATTTTGGTTTAAAGTATTTTGAGGTATGCGCTCAAGAATCATGTGAAAAACAACAGTTAAATTCTAATAGTTACGGTTACAGTGACAAAATTTCGAAAATTTCAAATGGCAACACCTATTTTCTTTTTATTGGAATGTGATCTTCATAGTGAAAAACCATAAAAAGCGTTGGAACGGTACATGTAGTACGAAAATTGCCGGCGCTAGACAGACTAAGAAGAATAGTGAAAACAACCAATAAGAACAGAGAAGAAGCAACAGAAAACAAAACATTTTATTGTGTCTCATACATTTTCCATTTCACACACGACGACACTTTACATGCGGCAGATGGTGGATAGCACTGAACAATAAAATGTTTTACTCTCTGTCCTTTATTGGTTGTTTTCACTTTTCTTCTTAGTCTGTTTTCGTGCTACAGGTACCATTTTATAATCACCCTGTATATATATATATCGAAAAATGTTTCCAATAATCATGAAATGAACTAAAATGAACTCAGATTTTTTGTTCTTGTCACCTTGTAGAAATTTTAATTTTCAATCCTTCACACTTTTTTTTCACAACAGCAAAAGAAAATTATTTAATTATAATAGAAAAATAAAATACTTACTAAATAACAAAAAATATATAAAATTAATTTTAGACATTTAGGTCATTCGGTAGGAGAATGATTAATTTCTTTGGAGAATTTCTCGGAGGACGTACATCTATCTGCTTGTCTAGTGGCTAAAGTACTGTGTCCTGTCTCTTCATCAATAGATGCCGGGATGGAATTCTGGTTTGAGTTTAGTAATCTGCAGTAGTTCTGAATTAACTTTAAGCTGTAGTTACTAACCATCCAAAAAGGGTAGAATTCATAATATGTAAAAACTTATCACCAAAGTTGGCAATCATATGAATTTATTTACATTTTTGATTACTAACCACTATTCTCATGCGACCGAACGCCATATTTTGAAAAATCGGCTTCGACTGACAACTTTTAACGATTTTTGCCACCTTATTTAATCGCAGAATTTCTCCGATTAAAAAAAGCGAAGATTACTGTTAGGAAAAGTGGTAACAAATACATTTACAAGTTTAGAAAGAATCACTGAATTCAAAGTTGCAATAAATTAATTTTGAAATTTTAGTTATTAAAGTAGCTCTAAAACAAGACTATTAAGTGACATAAATAAATGAATTTACAAGTTCACTCTACGATTCCAATTTTGTAAATTTATCTCTGTTCTAAAAAAAAAAAAATTAAAACCAGACATCAAGCATATACTATGAAACACTTTCCAACACTTCCAGATTTTTTTTTTATCAAACCTTCGCTGTTTAATAAGGTAAATAAGATACCTAAGTAAACATTTTAGAAAACGCAAAACACATTTAATAAAAGAAAACTGCCCAGTTAAACTGACGGCATTGAGCTCACAGGCTATTCACACTAACTGTATATTATACTCTTATTTCAAATTCTTTGAAATAAGCCCTCGAAAAATGGAGAAATCGACAATATATTAAGGGAGGGGGACTATCCCCCGTTTCTCCCCCTTATAATTAACCAATGAACCCCTAAAACTAATCAGAGAAGCGCGTTACCACAATGAACCTATATACAAAATTTGAAGAAAATCAGATAATTCTGCATGAAAAACCCATTTATCTAAATTAAGGGGGGTTAGGTCCCAAAACTAATCAGAGAAGCGCCTTACCACAATGTACCTATATACAAAATTTGAAGTAAATCGGATAATTCTGCATGAAAAACCCATTTATCTAAATTAAGGGGGGGGGGGTAGTCCCCGTTCCCCTCCTTTACACTTCACCAATGAACCCTCAAAATTAATCAGGGAAGCCCCTTATCACAATGAGTCCATATACAAAATTTGAAGAAAATCGGATAACTCTGCATGAAAAATTCATTTATCTAAATTAAGGGGGGAGGATTACCCCCCCCCTCCGTTAGCCCCTTTATACTTAACCTATGAACCTCCAAAACTAATCAGGAAAGAACCTTATCACAATGAACCTATATACAAAATTCGAAGAAAATTGGATAAGTCTGCATGAAAAAAACCATTTATCTAAATTAAAGGGTTTAGCCCCCCGTTCCCCCCTTTATAGTTAACCAATCAACTCCCAAAACTAATCAGGGAAGCGCCTTATCACAAGGAACCTATAAACAAAATTCGAAGCAGAACGGTTATTTCTGTCAAGAGTTATCGCGTAAAAGTATTGTTGTGAGCTCGGGGTTCGAAAGGACTGATGCCAATATATAAGAACAATAAACAGGCTTTATTTACCACAAACAGTTCGATTAGAACAGAATTATCTTCTCAAAATACAAATATTCAGTAATCTTCAAATCTAATAACAGCACAGCAAAATTTATCACAGAAACAATCCGTTCAATACGGCTTATCAGAGACAAAATCGCTGACAGAAACGTAGTCTCAATGCAAAGCCTCTCGTATGAATTCAATCGCAGTTGACAGACAACTAACTAACTGGACTGGTGGAGGTCCCTTATATAGGCTTCAGAGATCTTTCCAGATTATTCCAGAGCCTTCAGATGCTAGAAATTACCAGAAAGTGCTTTAACTTTCGATAGAGAACCCAAGCAAGAAAGGATCCCAATGTATAGGTGTAAGGGGGGTGTGGTTGCACAAAAAGTCGCCAAATCCGTCGCCAACTTGGCGACATTTGGCGATATATCGCCAAATTTGGCGACAAAAATAAGTCGCCAAAACCATCGCCAACTTGGCGATAAACCCATTCCTTGGCGATATTTCAATAGACTTCCATTATAAAGATGAGGGTGTAAGGTTGTTTTCCTTGCAAACCATCTGAGGCCTTTAGCATTGAGTTACATGATGCTCAATAGGAAATACATTAATAATACTGCAATTTTCACAATAATAAAATAAAATAAATTTAAACAAATGGAATATTTACAGATATATACAAAATTCATAACATTGCCCCCCCTCTCAAGGACTGCACGTCCCGGGCAGTTCAACCTTTGATCGAAAAGCAAACCCGTTACCAACAAATGCTATACTATTTAAAACACATTCATAATGCTGAATTATACAAACTATACACTTATTTAAAAATAAAATAAAATTAAAGCATAGACATTATTACATACAAGTATTTAAATAATAATAACAATAATAATGATAATGCTAAGAAAATAAATAATTACATTAATTTATATACAAGACCATGGTCATACTAATTTACATTATTTACATTACACTATTTACAATTAATGAACTAAGTACTATGGCCATAGTATGGAGCCAGCCTGTCGTAATGAACGACTCTAGGCTTCGAACTTGGTGACTTTCGGATCCGAATTACGACATCGTTCAGTCTGTTTAGGACTGTATAAGGACCGTCCCAGTGCGATTGCAGTTTGGGAGAAAGTCCTTTACGTCGAGTCGGATTATAAAACCAAACCTTGTCACCTTCTTTGAATTGATGTCCCGTGGCTTTCGTGTCGTACCTGGTCTTCATCTTCTCCGTCTGCATATTGATCCGCTCTCGAGCCAAGTTGTGGACGTCTTCAAATCGTGCCTGGAGATTCTGCACGTATCCCTCTGGCGATGAAGGCGCATCTGGAGGGCGACCAAAAATCAGATCACAAGGTAGACGAAGATCACGACCGAAAAGCATCTGAGACGGGGAATAGCCGGTTGTTTCATGGACGGCGCTGCGATAGGCGAGAAGAAACAAGGGAAGTTTTTGGTCCCAGTCTTGTTGGTTTCTTGAGACTAGCAGTGAGAGATTGTTGAGGATGGTACGATTAAATCTCTCAACCATGCCATCCGATTGTGGATGTAAAGGCGTCGTCCTAGTTTTGTCCATTCCGAGAAGTTGACAGAGATCCTCAATCACAGCAGAGATGAAATTTCTCCCCTGGTCAGAATGCATTTGAAGGGGGACTCCATACCTTGATGTCCACTGGTGTACCAAGGCATCCGCAACCGTAGAAGCTTCTTGATCAGGGATGGCATAAACTTCAGGCCATTTCGTGAAGTAGTCCATGACAACAAGGAGGTATTTGTTGCCATCAGCACTTCTTGGCAGAGGGCCTAGGATGTCAAGGGCGATGCGTTCGAAAGGTGCTCCTACATTGTAGAGATGTAGTCTTCCTCGGCTACGTTTCTTTGGTCCTTTCCGAGCTGCACATGCATCGCAAGATTTGCACCATCGTTCGACGTCAGCTCTCGCTTTTCCCCAGAAGAAGCGCTCTCGGACTCTGTGTAATGTTTTCATGACTCCAAAATGGCCACCAGTGGGACTGCCATGTAATTCCTTGAGGACCTCTGGGATTCGGGATCGAGGAAGTACCAACTGCCACCGAGATGTCTTCCCATCTTCCGATTCGAATTTTCGGAACAGGACACCATTCCTGACGTGGAGAGAGTTCCAAAGAGCCCAATATTGCTTCGTCGTAGGACTGTAAGTCGAGATGTCTTTCCAACTGGGCTTCGTGCTAGAAGATTCTAATAACTCCAAGATTGGTTTGATCTCAGAGTCTGCCATTTGATCTTCTCGAATCTTCTCATCACTCCAGGGATCTGGTGGCGTCAATAGTGAAGTCTTCGTCTGGCGTATGACATATTCGGGATTATACTTGCTCTCCGCTCTGGAACAATAGCGACAGCTCTCGGGACACGGTCTTCTTGATAGGGCATCGGCGTTTCCATGCGATGAGCCTTTGCGATGCCTGATGTCAAAGTCGTATTCCTGGAGTCGTTGTATCCATCTGGCTACTTGGCCCTCTGGGTTCTTAAAATTCATCAGCCATGTTAGGGATGCGTGGTCAGTACGAAGGAGAAATTTCCTGCCATAGAGGTAGTGATGGAAGTGTTCTATGGCTTTCACTATAGCTAATAACTCCTTACGAGTGACGCAATAATTCCGCTCTGGTTTCGATAAACATTTGCTCCAGTATGCTACGACTCGTTCTTGGCCATCTATTTCTTGGGAAAGTACAGCGCCGACACTTTCCTGACTGGCATCCGTGTCCACAATGAATTGTTTGTCGGGGTCTGGATAGGTAAGGACTGGAGAGGATGTGAGAGCTTCTTTCAGCCACTGGAATGAATTGTCGCATTCTTGTGTCCATAGAAACTTCTGTTTGCTTTCAGTGAGCCTATGCAAGGGTCTTGCGATGTTGGAGAACCCCTGTACAAACTTTCTGTAATAAGTGCATAGTCCCAGAAAGCTTCGCAACTGATGGACATTTTCCGGACGTTTCCAGTGCTTTACTGCAGACACTTTTTCAGGATCTGTTCGAACACCTTCAGCTGAGATGATGTGTCCTAAATAGTTTACTTCTCGTTGGAAGAACTTGCATTTCAAAGGGTTCAGCTTTAAATTCGCCGCTCTTAGCTTCGTTAACACTTTTCGAATATTCTCTAGATGTTCTTCAAACGTGCGGCCACCAATGATGACATCATCTAGGTAGATGAGACAAGCTTCAAAAGTCAGACCTTTTAACACTGTCTCCATGAGGCGCTCGAACGTTGCTGGAGCATTGCAGAGCCCGAACGGCATAACTTTAAATTGCCAAAGTCCTTGTCCAGTAGTAAATGCGGTCTTCTCTTTGTCATCAGGATGGATCTCTACTTGCCAATATCCACTCTTCAAATCCAGCGTGGAAAACCATTTATGTCCTGAAAGAGTATCTAGCGTGTCGTCTATTCTTGGTAGAGGATAGCTGTCTTTCTTCGTCATATCGTTAAGTTTACGATAATCCACACAAAATCTTGTGGAGCCATCTTTCTTTCGGACCAACACGATGGGAGAGGCCCACGGACTTGATGACGGTTCGATGATGTCACTATCCTGCATCTCTCGTAAGAGCTTAGAACCCTCTTCTTGTTTTGCAAACGGCAAGCGTCTTGGATGCTGTTTAATCGGTGGATGGTCGGCAGTATCAATTCTATGACGTGTCAGAGAAGTGCGACCTATATCATTCTCGTTTTGTGAAAACACATCCGTAAATTCCTGGAACAGTCTTTCTGCGGCATGTCTCTGCTCAGGAGATAAATTCTCATTTCGTCCAATTTCAGGTGTTAAACTTGTAGGCGGCTCCGACAAGGTCAAGCTCGGGTCTTTGCAAACACAGGTGACTGGAGCACAGGTAGCAAGCACTTCACCCTTCTGGATAGTTCTAGACTTTTCACTTACATTCGCCATCCTCATAGGGATCACATCTCTCGACAGATCTACCAGCGCTGATGCTATTAGCACTCCCTTTGGGCTCTTCTCAGGATATCCAGTCAAGCCATACTGGAAAATTCTTTCGTTTCCAGTTAATCCAGGTATCATCATTTCGGTCCGAGGAGGGATGATAACATCTGCCTTGGCTGTGATCCGTTGAATAGACCCGGACTCATTTCCAAGTTTGAAAATAGTGACATCTTCTTGAGCAGAGCGTAACTCATTATTCTTAAAGTCCAGTATAAATCCATGCTCTTTTAAAAAGTCCAGTCCGAGTATGAAAGGGTCTGAAATATCGGCCACATAGACTGTATGATTGTAAGCGGCGTTCCCAAACTTTATTTTCAATTTCATTCTTCCATGTATGTCGATCTTATCCCCGGTCACGGTTTGAAGGATAACACGGGGCGGGGTCCAGAGGAGTTTTTCCTTTAGCCGGTGAGCTAGATCTTTCCGAATGATGGTCACATTGGCTCCTGTATCGATGATCATATTACAGGGCAAATCATTCACACGCCCGACTATAAAAACTCAGTTCTCGCCGCAACTTCTTGCAGAAATTTGCCACACTTGATAATGGGGCTTCTCGAAATCTGGCAACCTCCGCCCCGCGAGATGGCCATTAATTAGTTTTCCTGCTCCGCCGTTCGTGGGGAGCTATTACCTTCTGTGATAGGTCGTTTTAGGCAGTTTCTTTGAATATGGCCTTCTCCACCGCATTTCCAGCACTTGATCTTTCTGCCAGTTTTGTTGTCCATCAAGGAGTTCATCTGCCTCATCATGTCCTTCACCTGCTGCTGTAAATGCTCCACAGCTCTATCCGACGTCTCAGGCATGTTGGCTACTCGCACAAAGTGTCGATCTTTCCTTGTAGCTTGCTGGGCTGCCTCGAATTTCAGGGCATAAACTAAAGCCCCTTTTAAGTCACTGAGATCTGCAATCCGGAGTTGTTTCTGGATCTCAGAGTCACGCACACCATCAATAAAATGCTGCAGAGCCAAGCTTTCTCTAATTTCAGTCGGACAGTCAGGATAAGCAAGATGTGAAAGCCTCTCGACATCCGTAGCAAGCTCTTGCAGGGATTCAGTGGATTTCTGCTGTCGCGACTTGATCTGGAGTCTGCTATATTCCTTCATGCATTTCTCGCCAAAGCGTAATTCTAAGGCACTGACGAGCGTTTCAAAATCCAGCGGTTCATTTGCAGGCAAAGTCTGTAGGACATCGGCAGCATCAGCTCGTAGAGAAGCAGCTAACTGGCAAGCCTTTGTCTGGGAATCCCATCCATTGGCGTCCGCTACGATCCCAAATTGTGTCTTAAAAACTGGCCATGAGGATTTTCCGTCATAGGTCGAGAGTTTAATAGAGGCCCGGGGAAGCATAGCTTGATACTTGACATCTTCGGGATAGTTTTCGGCAGTTATCTTTTGTTTCTTCACATTTTCCAACTCCTTTTCTATACTCTCTATCCTTTCTTCTACGGTATTGGCTGTCTTTTGAACTTTTTCCTCTATTTCCAGAAATCTTCCTTCAAATTTGTTTTCCACGCTGTCAATTCTTTCATTTAAAGATGTTATTTTATTATCTATTAATTCTTTCAACTCACCAAGGTTGGTTGACATATCCTTCTTCATTTCTTCCGACATCTCTTTCATTTCAGCCTGGTTTGCGGTCATTTTCTCATCTATCGCTGACATTTCCTTCTTCATTTCTTCCGACATCTCTTTCATTTCAGCCTGGTTTGCGGTCATTTTCTCATCTATCGCTGACATTTCCTTCTTCATTTCTTCCGACATCTCTTTCATTTCAGCCTGGTTTGCGGTCAATTTCTCATCTATCGCTGACATTTCCTTCTTCATTTCTTCCGACATCTCTTTCATTTCAGCCTGGTTTGCGGTCATTTTCTCATCTATCGCTGACATTTCCTTCTTCATTTCTTCCGACATTTCCTTCATCATTTCTTCCGACATTTCCTTCATTTCAGCCTGGTTTGCAGTCATTTTCTCATCCATCGCTGACATTTCCTTCTTCATTTCAGCCTGGTTCGCAGTCATTTTCTCATCCATCTCTCCTAATTTCTCCAATAATTTAGTCAGTTGCGCCTCCATTGCTCTGGTAATCGGCATTCAACCCCACTCCTGACACCAAATGTTGTGAGCTCGGGGTTCGAAAGGACTGATGCCAATATATAAGAACAATAAACAGGCTTTATTTACCACAAACAGTTCGATTAGAACAGAATTATCTTCTCAAAATACAAATATTCAGTAATCTTCAAATCTAATAACAGCACAGCAAAATTTATCACAGAAACAATCCGTTCAATACGGCTTATCAGAGACAAAATCGCTGACAGAAACGTAGTCTCAATGCAAAGCCTCTCGTATGAATTCAATCGCAGTTGACAGACAACTAACTAACTGGACTGGTGGAGGTCCCTTATATAGGCTTCAGAGATCTTTCCAGATTATTCCAGAGCCTTCAGATGCTAGAAATTACCAGAAAGTGCTTTAACTTTCGATAGAGAACCCAAGCAAGAAAGGATCCCAATGTATAGGTATAAGGGGGGTGTGGTTGCACAAAAAGTCGCCAAATCCGTCGCCAACTTGGCGACATTTGGCGATATATCGCCAAATTTGGCGACAAAAATAAGTCGCCAAAACCATCGCCAACTTGGCGATAAACCCATTCCTTGGCGATATTTCAATAGACTTCCATTATAAAGATGAGGGTGTAAGGTTGTTTTCCTTGCAAACCATCTGAGGCCTTTAGCATTGAGTTACATGATGCTCAATAGGAAATACATTAATAATACTGCAATTTTCACAATAATAAAATAAAATAAATTTAAACAAATGGAATATTTACAGATATATACAAAATTCATAACAGTATGTATATTACAATTTAATTTAATAAGAAAACAAATAACACAGTTGAAAATTCACCTTTAGCAGTTGCTACCAATAGACCGAAATATATTTAAATTCGTTTGTACAGCGTACATACTGTATATTACCTTAAGGTTTCTGTGCAAGCCACATATTAAGCTAAAGTTTAATTCAGGCAAAAACATGTCTGTAAACTACTGAAATCACACTTCCAGAAATTATGATACACTAGCGGCCATGAATCCAGTTCTTGCCGTGGCCCTGTATACGATTTTATTTATATTCAACAAACATCTCTTAGTATACAAAATATATTTCACGTTCAAAATGCATAACTCGATTAAAAAACTCCTTTAAGCAATTTACGCTCATACGCAGTAATGCTTACGAATATTTTGTGTAGCTCTGTATATGATCTATAGCATTTATATATACCACATAGTATGCAAAAATTTAGTTAAATTAATACCCTACTGAAGCGCATTTCCAGCAATTATCGCTTATAGACAATACATTGGATACAGTACTGTATCCGAAATCTTTTGTGTGTCCCTGTAAATGAACGATAAATGCTATACGCATCATAAACAGGTATCTTGTAGTAAACCCCAGTAATGTATATCACATTATATTTGAAATAGTGTAACGTAATTAAAATAGGCTGCAAACAGTTTTTCTCCGTAGACCATTATGTAACCGAATACTTTTATGTGGCCCTGTAAATGAATGATAAATGCTTTACACTCTATATTATACGGAAAGCATATTTTAGTGTTCCTCACAAATTGATATCAGTTTCATTATGTTTGTACTAGTTTAACATGATTAAAATGCACCGAAAACGATCCCCCCCCATAGACCACAATGTAATGGAATTCTTTTGAGTTTCCCTATAAACTAATTACAATTGCTACTCGTACCATATTCGATAATAAGCATCTTGTACTGCACTTCAGTGATGTAATCAATTTCAAGATATTTTAAATAGTGTAACATCATTAAAATACACTGCAAAAGATTTTCCCTCATAGACCATTAAGTAACGGCATTTTTTTGAGTGCCCCTGTAAACGAAGTATATAAGTGCTACATACTTCATTTTCAATACTGAACATGTCATTAGATATATCAATAACATATATCAATTGCATGGCAATCCGAGTATATTTAAGTGAGTTAGAGCACAGATAAACGTCCAGACAGACGTACAAACAGACAGACGACCAAATAGACAGACGGCCTGACAGACAGACGGTCAGATAGACAGACGGCCTAATAGACAGACGGCCAGACAAATTGAATTCATAAACACTTTTCAACTATGTTGGAAAGTGTTAAAAATTTACTAACGCTGCAGCTTCTGCTGCCGTAATTAAATTTATTGTGACCAGGGTTCTTTCTCGTCTTATATTATAACAAGAACGAAAAATCCTGCGTCAAGCATAGATTATGTACCACTTTCCAACGCTTCCAAAATAATTTTACAAATCATTACGGTTTAATAAGCTGAAAGATAACATCTAAGTAAACAATTTGGAAAACGCATAACATATTTAAAAACATAATTTCAGGAATTTCCAACTTATAAAATATTCGTAAAAATATCCGAATACTTTTATTTAGCTCTGTATATGATCTATAGATTTGTATACATATTACATAGGATGCTAAATTTTAGTTCAGTTAGGAAACGCGTAGCACAGTTTAAAATTATCCTTCTGGAGTTTCTGTCAATAAACGGAAATGTGTTCGCGAACTTTTGTGATGCCCTGTATATGATCTACAGAATTTATACACGCCAAGTAATAGACAAAAATTGAGTTAAATTTAAAATTGCGTTCAGCAACGTAAAACGCACCTCCAGGAATTATTGTTAACATACAGTAGAGAATTCTTTTGTATGTCCCTGTAAATAAACGATGACTGCTATACACACAATATTCTGTAGTAAGCCTCTTGTAATGCACCTTAGTGATATATATAAATTTCAATGCGTTTAAAATAGTGAAACATTATTTAAATAAATCGCAAACAATTTTTCTCCATAGACGTAATATAACTTTTGACTGTCCCTGTAAAGTAACTGTAAGTGCTATGCACACCATATTACATATTAAGCTTCTTGTAATGCACCTTAGTGATATATATCAATTACAATGTGTTTGAAATTGTGTAGCATCATTAAAATAAACCGCAAATGATTTTAGACCGTAGACCGTAATGTATCGGAATTCTTTTGAGCGTCCCTGTAAAAAACTATAAGTGCTACATACTTCAGTTGAAAAAGGGAACATGCTATAGATAACGACAATAACATACAAAAATTGCAGAGCAATCCGAGCATATTTACGGGAGTTAGAGCATGGCCAGACAAACCGAAGTCATAAACACTTTTCAACTTGGTTGGAAAGTGTTAAAAACTATTGCACATTAAAAACAAGAAAGTAAAACCATGCATCAAGCATGCATTATGAAACACTTTCCAACACTAACAGAATACTTTAACAAACCTTCGCTGTTTAATAAGGTAAATAAAATACCTAAGTAAACATTTTAGAAAACGCAAAACCCATTTGAAAAACAGATTTCGGAAATTACAGGCCATAGCCAGAAATGTACTCCTTTTCTTTTGTGCAGCCTTGGATATAATCTATAGATTTGTATATACTCTATATCTATATAGTATGCTGCAATTTAGTTTAGTATAAAAAAAAAAGATAACACAGTTGAAAATTCACACCTTCAGCGGTTTCTACAAGTATACGGAAAAATATTTGAATTCTTTTGTACAGCGCTGTACGTAAGATTTTTAGACGCACCATATATTAAGCTAACGTTTAATTCAGGAAAAACACGCTGAAAACTATTGAAATCATACTTACCAGAAATTATCATAAAGAGGCGGCCATGTATCCAGTTGTTTGCGTGGCCTTGTATATGATTTTATTTATATTCAACAAATATCTCTTAGTATACTAAATAAATTTCACGTTCAACATTCATAACTCGATTAAAAAAACCCTTTAAGCAACTATATAGATAAACAGTAATGCTTATGAATTCTTTTGAGTAGCCGTGTATATGATGTGTATCATTTATACATACCGCATATAGTATGCACAAATTTAGTTAAACGCATACCTAACTGAAACCGCACTTCCAGCAATTATTGCTTACATCGAATGCGAAATCTTTTGTGTGTCCGTGTAAATGAACGATAAATACTATGCACATCATATTATTCATTGATATACATCACTCAGTAATGTATAACAATTTCATTATATTTCAAATAGTGTAACACAATTAAAATATGCTGCAAACAGTTTTCCCCCCGTAAACCATTGTGTAACCGAATACTTTGGTGTGGCCCTGTAAATGAATAATAAATGCTTTACACTCCATATTCTAGAGAAAGCATGTTGCACCTTAGAAAATGATATCAATTTCAACATGTTTGTAATATCGTAACGTGATTCAAATGCACCGCAAACGATTTTTCCCCATAGACCAATATATAACGGAATTCTTTTGAGTTATCCTGTAAACTAATTATAAGTGCTACATGTGCTATATTCGATAGTAAGCATCTTGTAGTGGACTTCAGCGATGTATATCAATTTTAATATATTTGAAAGAGCGCAACATCATCAACATACACTCCAAAGGATTTTTCCCCATAGACCATAATGAAACGGTATTCTTTCGAGTGCCCCTCTACACGAAGTATAAGTACTACATACTTCATTTTCAATACCAAACATGCCATAGTTAACCGCAATAACATATATCAATTGTATGGCAATCCGAGTATATTTACTCGAGTTAGAGCATGGACAGACGGCAGACAGACGGACAGACTGATGAACAAACAGACCGACAGACAAACCGAATTCATAAATACTTTTCAAATATGTTGGAAAGTGTTAAAAATGGAAAATCTTGGTTCTGTTAATTGTTAAAAGCGCGTTTTTTCCATTCTTTATTTTTTTAGGGTTTCGTTCATCTCACGAAACCCTATTACTCCTGCTCCGTTGTCTGTCTGCCACAGAGCCATTCTCAAAAACTATGTAACTTACAGAGTTGAAACTTTGTGTATAAATTTGAATATCAGCTATAAAGAGCTCAAAATATTAAAATTTGAAAAATTCGTATTATTTTAATAAATAGAGATAAAAAACCAAAATTCTAACAGCCTTTTCTTATTAAATTTAAACATTTTTCGTTATAGCAGATGCCAAAAATTAAAAATCCATGATGAAATTCTTTCTACAATAATTAATTTTCTATCAGACGATTTCCACGTGAAAAATAAAAATGAAATAAAAAGTTTCACCAATTGAAAAAAAAGATTAATCTACTATACTAATAAAAGAAAGTTTCGCTCTGTGTGTGTGTCTGTTGGCGATGGATAGGAAAATGTAGCCCACCTAGAAGGCTGGAAATTTAGATTTAGGTAGTCCAAACCCTGTCCTGGTGCTCTATTACTTCAGAATTTTAATATTTTAATTACTTTCTGAAATATTAATTAAAATGCACAAAGAACTCTCATTAAAAATACGCTTTTATTCTCTTGGGTTGGTTGGTTCACTGGTTGGTTGCATCGATTCTTCACAGAAGTAATTAAATAAACCAGAGTAGCGATGCATAAATAAGGATTTCTAACTAAATAGTGTTAATATGGATTGAAGTTATCAGCGTATAGGAGCTATGCGAATGTCGCGCCACCTGTACATGACAAATTACACTTACGTCCCACTGATTGAAATATTTTCCAGAAAGTGAAATTCTTCCACATTTTTCTTCATGACAATTAGTCGTTTTTTAACATGACATTTATTATTATGATGCAGATTGTTAATACAGAAAACTTTATTTAACAGATTCTTTTTTATATTTGCGGGAATGAAGAGGGGCAAGGGTCTAATTACATTTAAGCTTCAAGGTGTATTTCTAGAAAGCAGTTACCTTAATTTCCGAATAATAGTGTAAGCCAAATTTCAAATTAAGTTCCTAGCTTAACCAAATGAATCAATCATTAAAGATGTATTGTGATCCTCCTAATTAGTTATTTGCTGAAGGCCACTTGAACGACCCCCCCCCCCTTACTCCCGGCCCGTCCTTCAAGGTTTTTTCTCTAACTCTGCTCCGTTTCCATATCTCAGCAACTATCTTTCCGATTTCAACGCAAGTGACTTCAAACATTATAATTAATTTAATAGTCACCCTTTATATCATTAAACTAAATTTATGAGTAACGGTTACCACTATTTACGAATAACAGTTTAAGCCAAATTTGTAATTAAATTCAAAGCTTAAGGAAACGAACGAATTTTGAAAGATGCATAGTGGTCTCCTCCTAATTAGTCATTTGCTGAAGGGCACTTGAACATCCCCTCCACCCCTCCCCCGGGACCTCCTTCAAGGTTTTTTCTCTAACTATGCTCCGTTTCCATATCTCAGCAACTATTTTTCCGATTTCAACGAAAGTGGTTCCAAACATTATAATTAACTTAATAGTCACTCTTTATAACATTAAACGAAATTTATGAGTAGCGGTTACCACTATTTCCGAATAATAGTTTAAGCCAAATTTGTAATTACGTTCCTAGCTTAAGCAAACGAACGAATTTTGAAAGATGCATAGTGGTCCTTCTAATTAGTCATTTGCCGAAGGACACTTGAACAACCCCTCCCCCCGGCCCTCCCTTCAAGGTTTTTTTCTCTAACTATGCTCCGTTTTCATATCTCAGCAACTATCTTTCCGATTTCAACACAAGTGATTCCAAACATTATAATTAACTTAAATGTCACTCTTTATAATATTAAACTAAATTTATGAGTAGCGGTTACCACTATTTACGAATAATAGTTTAAGCCAAATTTGTAATTAAGTTCAAAGCTTAAGCAAACGAACGAATTTTGAAAGATGCATAGTGGTCCTCCTAATTAGTCATTTGCTGAAGGGCACTTGAACATCCCCCCCCCCCCCCCTACGGCACCTCCTTCAAGGTTTTTTCTCTAACTATGCTCCGTTTCCTTTTTTCTCTAACTCTGCTCCGTTTCCATATCTCAGCAACTATTTTTCCGATTTCAGCGCAAGTGATTCCAAACATTATAATTAACTTAATTGTCACTCTTTATAACATTAAACTTAATTTATGAGTAGCGGTTACCACTATTTCCGAATAATTGTGCAAGTCAAATTTGTAATTAAGTTCAAAGCTTAAGCAAACGAACGAATTTTGAAAGATGCATAGTGGTCCTCCTAATTAGTCATTTGCTGAAGGGAACTTGAACACCCCCCCTACCCCCCCCCCCCCCCCCTACGGCACTTCTTGCAAGGATTTTTCTCTAACTACGCTCCGTTTCCATATCTCAGCAACTATCTTTCCGATTTCAACGCAAGTGATTCTAAACATTATAATTAACTTAATAGTCACTCTTTATAACATTAAACGAAATTTATGAGTAGCGGTTACCACTATTTCCGAATAATTGGGTAAGCCAAATTTGTAATTAAGTTCCTAGCTTTATAAACGAACGAATTTCGAAAGATGCATAGTGCTCCTCTTAATTAGTCATTTGCTGAAGGGTACTTGAACAACCCTCCCCCGCGGCCCCACCCTTTATAACATTAAATTAAATTTATGAGTAGCGGTTACCACTATTTACAAATAAGAGTTTAAGCAAACTTTGTAATTAAGTTCCTAGCTTAACAAAACGAACGAATTTTTATGCATAGTGGGCCTCCTAATTAGTCATTTTCTGAAGGACACTCAAACATCCCCTCCTCTCGGCACCTCACTCAAGGTTATTTTCTCTAACTGTGCCTTATTGCAATAACTGGGCTAATAATGTTCCAATCTTCTCGAAACCAGCTCAATTTTGTAGTGCGCCTACTAAACAGTAACGTAGGCAGCGGGGACCTGTCTCAGAAGTTCGTTCGGAAAGAGGTTTGTTTAGAACAGAATGCTCCCCTGGCGGTGGTAGGGGGAAATAACAGATTTTCTAGAGCGTACGAGCATGCCGGGTATAAGGTTCCGAAGCCATCGTAAACCGTGGCCAGAGTTCCGCTTTTTAAGAGATTTAAGTTTATTACATGGGCTCGGGCAACGCCGGGCGGGTCAGCTAGTATGAAATAAAAATGATTGACGTCATAGTGGTAATAAAACAAAAAGATTTCTCATTAATACAAGGAGTATGAGTATATGTGTATGTACACAAAGCAGATTAATGTCACGTCATTAGAGAATTAAAAAGAAAATCTGACGTCATTATCGAAAGTTTAACAGATTTTTCAAATGTTTCAGGATAATACAAAGCGTGTATCAATATGAGTAATAGAGAATAGTAAATATATGAATTTGAGGAACGTACTGAATCATGATAAAAACCCGATTATGGAAATATTCGCATATTTTAACATTTTGAAAGTGTACAACATGTTTAATTTTGAAATTAATTTTTTTTTAAATATCGCATTTAGTCCACATGACAGATATTATTATGACAGAATATAACAGCGGGCTGGTTTAGAAATTCGAAAACAAGAAAAATAGACAGATAAATTTTTACTTTATAATTTTTTTTAATTTTTTTTTTTTGGTTGCTAAATGACATTAATTTGGATTTATTAAAGAAAGGATAAAGTGTTTTGAAAGGAATATTAAACGAAACCCTTTGAGCAATCTTCGATCACACTTACCCACCTGTTATTTATATTTTCTATTTTATAGTGTTTAAAATATTTCATTCTTGCAATTTCACAGTCAATTGGCATATTTTAGCAAGCATAGTTTAGCGTATAACTATGTCCACCTCTGTTGTAACTCGTATACAGATGTAACTATAAAGGACATTTAGCGATTTATCATGTGCACGTCTCACGAAAAAAAGACTTAAAATTAACTAGATGGAACCCGTCAAAACGTGACGGAAAAAAATACTATAACAATATCAGTAAAATAAGCTTCTTTATTATTTAAGTAGGGCTTCGTATGAAACAGTCCTTCAAATATTTTATTTTAAAAAATCCCCCCCCCCCCCCTCCCAGTGAAATGCTATTTCCGATGCAAACTCCAAATGAACACTCCGTAAACAAATGTGTAATGCAAATCAGTTTGACATTACCACCATATTCCCCAAGACAAAAAAAAAAAAAAAAAAGGTCATGGACCTATAAAGTATCATACAAATAGTCCTATCATAAAGTATGATACAAATTTCCTACTTTCATCTCATATTCAGTAAATAAAATAACATAGTATAAGCACCCCTCCCTCCCCTGTGATAATGCAATCGAATAAGCTCCTATGCTCATATGTATTGCATCTGCCCAAAGGCACAGTTGAAATTCGACGTGAAAAAAAGTTTTAAAATGTTTAAATTAAAAGTTTTAAAATGTCCTCTTTAATCATTGTTCGTTTCAAATCCATATCTTCTAAAACGCCTCCATTGTTTTAAGCGAATCAATTTTTATGTAAAAATGAAGAATTTTTGTTAAAAATAATAAATTAATATGCAGATGAGGGATAATTTTAATGTTTTCAATTGTAATTTATTTGTATGGTTTCTTCAATCCCTTTACATAATCAGGATGATTATTCCTTTTCCATCACAGTCGGTCTCTTATACAGTTAAATATCCAATGGATCTTTAAAAAAATAATAAATAACAGTTCCTAGCATATTCTGATTCAACATATACATCAACGAATTCAACATATCAATTTTATGTTAATCATAAACTAAAAATAGTTTTTTTTTCTTTTGATAGATTTTATATTAGCGCCAAAATACTCTATCTTATGGATAATCTGATCTTATGATTTATCAGGTTTTTATTATTTTTTTTTCACTTTTCATGAAGGTTAAGGATACCTATTTTCAATTGTTGCAACTTTCCAAGGGGCTATTTTACATTATTAAAACAAACGGATGGTCATTGTTGAGATAGAATTGAAAAATATTTCATGCTTGAAAATTATTTAAAAAGTCGTTAAATTAAGCGGCAGATTTCAAATAAATTTCAATCGAAATTCAATTTCTAATTGAGGATGTAAGAATTGAAATTGTAAAATGTAGTAAAAAAATTAAACTTTTAGTATTTAGAAGTGATGTAAGCGCGATGAAAGCTAAAGCGATAGTGCCGTTTGTTGTCACAACCGTTATACATTTCTAAATATTGCCACTGTGTTTTGGTTGGCGTCCAAAAGTAGACTACCATTTTTTGACATCGAAAGAAAAATTCACAGTGAAAGAAATAAGACTTTGCCGCTAATTTGGAACTGTTAAATGAACTTATAACAAACCTACCAAAATAATTCCTATAAAATATTAGCCTTACATTGTTTATTCTAGCTAAAAATACAATCATTATTTCAAGTTTTTTTTTTCCTGAAATTCTTTACTTTTGTGAATTTTTTTATTAAAAAAAGAAATCTTAATAATTTAAATCCTATAACTTAATCCTATAATTTAAAAAAAGTAATTGGTAACATGTAATCAAGGTATGCAATCAAGATGAAGCAACCAATAAAGGCTCCAGTTCTAATCTTTAAAATTAAAAATTGAAATATCAGTTAATATTACGCCATGTTGACACAATCATATAAATTTTTCTTTTTAGTTTTACCAATGTTAAAATGCATTTCAAGCTCAGCATAACGTCATTTTCACCGGTACAAACTTTTCACACGTACATTTATGCTTAAGCACCATGCATACAAATAAAAATATATTTTGCATTTAATTGTAATGAAATAAATGGCATCAACAAAGTTATAATGCTTAATGATAAAATGAACCCAATGGACAATATTTCCGTGACGTCACAGTAAATATGAATTTTTATTTGCTTATAAAACACACGCACGGTGGAAGATTTGCTGATTCTAGCTGGCCAAAAGTCGATTTTTCAAAGTTCATCCAACTGGAATTTTTTTTTTACCACATGTACCTTATATGTGCAGGTGGTGGACACTGCAGATGTTTTTGATATAAATGCAACCGTACTGCCAGTAGGTGAGTATGAAGGGGTGCAACTCAAACGTGAAAGGTTCCATTCTCCTATTGGTTGACAAAAAAACCGGAAACACTTGATTTTTAGGGTGCGACTCAAACGTGAAAGGTTCCATTCTCCCATTGGTTGACAAAAAACCGGCATGCATTGTAGCTAACATAACATCGTTTTGTGCTGCTGCCCTCTGTGGACAGGATAATAAAACACAATTATGCCTTAATACTTCGTACTAAAAAATTAAACTGTGTAAATTAACTTGTAAATTAAACTGCCTTTTACAAAATAAATTTTGGGATAATATAAATTTATTATACAAATAACTAAGTACATTTAATGTATACATAAAATATATTTAATTTCCATTAAATACATTTTATGTAAATTAAAATGTATTTAATGGGATATTTTTAATTAATTGATGTTTGATTATTAGAAATACTAATTAATTATGTACGAGAATTGTTTTAACAAATTATTTAATATTAATTTGTAAAATTTAATACATATTTCTTTGCATTTCTTATATTATAATTTATTATTATTATAATTTTTGTAAATAATTTAAATTAAATATTTATAAAAATAATATTTCCCATAGTGATATTTTTATTCTTGGTCATGAAATCATGACTGGTAAATTATAATAATAATAATAAAATTAATTAAAAAAGAAGAAAAATTAAAGAGAGATGTTATTGTATTCGATTAGTTTATAAAGTGGCACCTAAAAATAAATTATATTTTGTTTAATACATTTTTACTTATTAAATATCAATTAAAATTTTTATTAAGAAAATATAGATTTTATACAGGGCCCCTAGATCAAACTTTTGTTGTTTCTTTCCAGTATGACAGTATAGTAATATACAAAGATTAATCATTTAATGTTTTTTATAATCAGTATAATATTGGTGTATTATTGCTGTAGTTTTAACATTTTCTTACTCTTACACTGCAATCCAATAAATCTGACATAATTTGTTCTCGTAAAAGTGAAAATATATACAATAGACATATGCATGTATGATATACGTATGAATATATATATGTATATAATTATATGAATATATATACAGTCAAAGCACCTTATAACGAAATCGAAAGTGTCCGAAGATTTGCTCTTTATAACGTGCTTTCGTTATAACGAATTATTTCGTTATATAGTAATAATTCCAATTAATGTGGTCTGAGCTTAATCTCAGTATGTAGAAGTCCGGATACGGGAGACAATCATATAAAAGGCGGTTTATTACAAAAATATATCTAAAAATCGCTTATTTAATAATAAAAGAAAAAGCTATGCCTTATGTATTACTAAATAAGTTGTATATTCATATTAAGCCTTCATAGGATGGATAACTTTTACTACAAACAGTAAAAAGAAGAAAAGCGTTGATTTAAAAAGAAATTTCAAGATAATTATATTTTTATGAATATAATACTTACAATTCATGTCACAATTTTTTAATTTGTGATTATAGATCTGGATGACTGTATTTCAGATAATTAGAGCTTTAATATATTATTTTAACGGTATATATATAATATATATTACTATACTACATATGAAAAAACCGGACAAATTTAAATGTAACAAAAAATATTCCTTGTTAACTAAAAAAAAAAGTGAAAAATTCGCTATATCGTTTTTTTCTCTCATTTCATGCTCGAATTCTTTTCGTTATATCGTGCTTTTCGTTATAAATATTTCGTTATATTGTTTCGAATTCAGTATTCTTTAACATACAGACCAACTAAATGGTTATGAGAATTTCGTTATATAGTGCTTTTCGTTATATCGTAATTCGTTATAAAGTGCTTCAACTGTATTTATATACATATATTTATATTTACATATATTTATATATATGTACTATATAAATATATGTAATATATAATTATATGAATATATACATGCATACATGTCTGCATAATTTTTATATATGTATGTCTGTGTTTCTAACATAGTCGAAGATTTTATATGATTTAGATATTATTTGCTACTCCAGTTTTCAAAAATTTATTGAGATCACAATGATATTTTATTATATTATTGATGTAGGCATATACAATAAATTTAATAAGAAGCATACGTTTCTATTATGTATTTTTAAAAACAGATAATATTTATAAAAAAAAAGTTTAGTTTAATCCTAAACATACGTACATGTAATGTTTGGGCTTCTACAAAGTGTATCATCCAAAACTAAAATTCATTGTTTGAGTTATCCGAAGTTTTTCCTTAAGATATATTGTCCTATTTTCTTAAATGTCTTATTAATTACTTAATGAAAATGGAAGATAATGTATTACAAACCACTGAGTGAAAATATTAATTATATGCATTTAAATAATAATATTTATTAATATTAATTATATATTTAAGTAATAATAATAAATATTAATTATATATGTATATACCCACACACACATATTTAAATAAACTATTAAATATTATTAATTATATATATTTAAGTATAATACTAATTACTAACATTAACTATATATATTTAAATATAATATTAATTAAGATTTATTATATATTTACATAATAATTTTAAAAAAATGTATACTGATCTTTAAGTCAATTAAATAATCTTTATTAATTAATTCCGTAAAGATCCAAACAGAACTCTAAAAAAGGATTTTTTTTTTTTTTTTTTAATCAGAGAGGACAAAACTTAAAACCTACAGTTTACAAGTCCGGTGCTTTAACCACTACGCTATATCGTTCACATACAGAATGTAAATACATAAATGTCACATACAGAAAGTAAGCAAACTTGTACGAAAATATAAAAATCGGGTGCGACTCAAACGTGAAAGGTTCCATTCTCCCATTGGTTGACAAAAAACCGGCATGCATTGTAGCTAACATAACATCGTTTTGTGCTGCTGCCCTCTGTGGACAGGATAATAAAACACAATTATGCCTTAATACTTCGTACTAAAAAATTAAACTGTGTAAATTAACTTGTAAATTAAACTGTCTTTTACAAAATAAATTTTGGGATAATATAAATTTATTATACAAATAACTAAGTACATTTAATGTATACATAAAATATATTTAATTTCCATTAAATACATTTTATGTAAATTAAAATGTATTTAATGGGATATTTTTAATTAATTGATGTTTGATTATTAGAAATACTAATTAATTATGTACGAGAATTGTTTTAACAAATTATTTAATATTAATTTGTAAAATTTAATACATATTTCTTTGCATTTCTTATATTATAATTTATTATTATTATAATTTTTGTAAATAATTTAAATTAAATATTTATAAAAATAATATTTCCCATAGTGATATTTTTATTCTTGGTCATGAAATCATGACTGGTAAATTATAATAATAATAATAAAATTAATTAAAAAAGAAGAAAAATTAAAGAGAGATGTTATTGTATTCGATTAGTTTATAAAGTGGCACCTAAAAATAAATTATATTTTGTTTAATACATTTTTACTTATTAAATATCAATTAAAATTTTTATTAAGAAAATATAGATTTTATACAGGGCCCCTAGATCAAACTTTTGTTGTTTCTTTCCAGTATGACAGTATAGTAATATACAAAGATTAATCATTTAATGTTTTTTATAATCAGTATAATATTGGTGTATTATTGCTGTAGTTTTAACATTTTCTTACTCTTACACTGCAATCCAATAAATCTGACATAATTTTTTCTCGTAAAAGTGAAAATATATACAATACACATATGCATGTATGATATACGTATGAATATATATATGTATATAATTATATGAATATATATACAGTCAAAGCACCTTATAACGAAATCGAAAGTGTCCGAAGATTTGCTCGTTATAACGTGTTGGCGTTTATTAGAGGAGAATAAATCGATGATTTCTAGTATATTGTTTTAATATGTGAATGTTGATGAAATTGAAAGAAATTGTACATTATGAGTGCTTTAGAACAAGGCATGTACTTTAATTTTTAATTTATATGCATAATTTTTTCATTTGTCAATAGTTATTTCACATTTAATGTTTTTATTGACTTTATGTATCCTATCCTAATAATATTATAAATCTGATTGTGTGCAAATGTTAGGCTGAAGCCAGCGTCAAAATGGAGCATTTAATAGGGCTGGTTTTTGGACATAGGCTGGTTTTTGTTTATTTTATTCAAATATTTTTCTTAATAATTCAAAATTTCGTTATTTTCATAGAGAATAAATGGACATTTTTTCGTATAATATTTTAAAATGGTTAAATTTACTTTATCGTTGCTAATACTTTATCGTTGCCAAAACTAATTTAAAACGCGGAATAATAATTTTTACTCAACAATTTAGTTTCAATTAAAACATTTTCCCGTGAAAAATGAAAATGAAATAAAAAATTAAAGAATTAAAAAGAAGATTAAATAATATTATTAGAAATAAAACGTACTTTTTTTAGTTTTTGATAATAATACAAGGTTTCAATATGCGTAACCATAGGAAACAGGCGTATATGACGTCATACATCGCAAATAAAGCGGATAGGCTTTGATTGGTGAAATAAAATGATCTTGGGTTTTTTCTCCACTTTTTTTTTCTTTTGTATGATAAAATACTTGGCGTTTTACCGTCTGCGCACGGCTAATATAACTATACCGTATTTTTTATTTAAATTTTGAAAAAGTAAAAAGAAGTTTCAAAAGAAAATGGTTAGCAAATGCCAATAATATGCTCCGCAAAATTATCTATGTCGAAAATGATGTTATGGATAGCGAGAAATAGCTATTTTCATTCTTAAAACTAAAAAAAAATAACTCGATTACCTAAAAAAAAAATGACGAATGTTAATAGTTCCATTTTTGTTGATAAAACATAAGATTTAATATTATTTCGTTAAAGTAACATAATTTCCCCTATGCCAGTATTGAAATTAATTGCCTGGAAAAGAATATTAACAAGAATTATGTCATTAAAATGGGATTTTTCTGGAGAAAAAGAGACGTCATATTTGAAATAAAACGGGAATTTTCCAATATGTTTTAAAATGAGTGTGAATCCTTACATTAATAATACAAGGATCAATAAGTATAAAAAGTAGATGAATTTCACGCCATATTTATAACGAAAAATTTAAATGTTTTTTTTTTATCTATACTGATTATTAAGCATGAGTGTCCGTTATATACAGATGAGAGTTTTCTGTTAAAAATCACATCATAATTTTAAGAAAAGGAAAATGAACACGAATATCTATTATATTAAAATCTGACCGTGTGTTTGTATTTCGCAACTACTCCTAGACTATCGAACGCAACGCGATTTACTTAATACTGGTTATCATTGATCCGAGGATGTCACACAAACTCTCAGAATTTAAAAAATAAATTAAATGCCAAGATTTTTTTTTTTTTTTGTAAATTTTAACGAAGTTTCTCTAAAAACGGAAAGTAAATTACTCCATATTTGTGTATAAAAAAGGAGAAATAAAACAGATCAGTATATTTTTTACACCATTTTCTCATTAAAACAGAAAAAAAGAATTTATTTTCACTTTGAATAGATGGTGAAAACAAAATCTTGATTTCAGTAAATTATCCGAAAAATTAAAACATATTTTCACATATTCAAACTTCATGAATCAATTTATTCTGGAGAACAAAAATTGCCTGTCAACATACTGTCATTTAGAAAACAAGATTTGTTTCAGCTTTACATTAAACCAAGGAGGCAGAATTGAATTTTTAAAAAATCATATACTATTTCCAATTAATATTTTTTTGAAGGATGGCTGTTAAAACGTTTCACAAAGGGGTTAAAAGTAAAATTGTCTATCAGGTAAAATTGACATTTGTTTTTACCCAATTCGTCTATTTCCACGATTTTATTTGGCCCTTTTTGCATTGGTTGCAATTTCATTTTCGCGATTATTTGGCACAAAATTTTACTTTTTTAAGACTGAGTTATGTCAAGGACCCTATAACAAAAAATAAACTAATTTCTCCTATAAAATGTGATGAATAGTTAGTTAATTATTAACGTTTTTAATTCTCGGGAGTGAAATATTTTGCTTAATTAATGTATTTATTCTTTTTTTAATGTTGCGTGAACGAAGTCACGGGTAACAGCTAGTTTTTAATAAATTTCATTTTGAAAATTCAAAAAGTTATATGATAAAGCTAGATAAATCTCAACTTTTAATTTTAGTAAATACTTTAGAGTCTTAGATATTGCATAAACGTTTACTTGTCTGCTTCTATCTGCTTCTGTAGATTTTAAAGTTGTTTTTATCATACAAAGTCTAAAATTATTATTGTATTTTTTATTCTAAGAACACTTTTATTTTTACCAGGGTCATCAGAATGTAAACCAATCACACGAATAAGCTTTTATATTATTATACAGCAGCAACAAGCTTCCACATTTAACGAAAAAATCGAACTGGCTGAAAATGTTTTGTTGACAAATGAAAATTATAACGAAGTACAAATGAAAGATTTCAAGCAGGAAATGATTATACAGAAGACCCAGTTTAGACAAAAGTGGACTGCTGTACATAGAGCACATGAGAAATTTCTGAAAAAGTATGAAACTTGGCTGCAAAGCAGTTTTGAAATACCTCGTTCAATGAGTACTCGTAACTTACTGAGGAAAGCCAGAATGAAGAATTATTCGATGGTGAATTGTCAGAAAATTTCTACGCAATTTTCTTATTCCTTTGTATATATAAGTATTACTCTTTAATATTTATTTTGTATCCCAATTTCTAATAGATTATTATAAAAAATTACATTTATAATTTGGTATCATATAATAAATATAATTCTATCGCTTAAATCTTAATAATATTATAAAAGTTCATAAATATTGTCCTTTTTAGTTATCAAGTAAACGATTAACTCATTCATTACATGTTTTAAAGCTTTAAATAATTTAAATATTTAACTGAATGGTACATGAGAGTAATATAATAAAAAGATTCACATCAGGGTGGCTAGTGGTCAGGGTAAAATACAGTAAAAAAAGTGATAAACACCAGTATATATTCTCATAGAAAAATTCATGTCGATTATTCGATCAAATAATTAAAATGAATTTTTCTATAAAAATATACTGGTGTTTTTAACTTTTTTTGACCGTATTTTTCCCTGACCACTAGCCACTCTGCACATCTAATGTACTACATTAATAATTTTTAATTAAATATGATGATTTCTTATTAAACTACCGTTTAAAATTTCATATATTTTCTTTAAATCAGCCTAATATATCGTTTATATAAACGAAAAATAGATTTCATCAAATAGAAGTTGAAAAATAATTTTGGCCAGCTAGAATCGGCAAATCTCCCACCGTGACACGGATAAATATTTTTACTGAAATACTTAAACATTTTAACTATATTTTAACTTACAAATTAAAAAATTCGGCCTAAAAGTCACGTGCTTTTAATATTTAATATTTATTTTTTATGCTCGCAATCATTGAGTTCAGAAAATAAACTCTGTACGTCGCAACAGTGGGCGTTAATCCGATTGCCGACTTTATGACGTCATAAGCAGAAGTAAAATTTTAATTTAAGATTACGGCTAATTAATTAAATTTTCGAACAAACGAATGTACGATAACAAATCTGTGACCAAATATCTTTCATTTAAAAAAAAGAATGATGTAATTTGAAGTAGTAGTTTGTTCTCACGGATTGTCGAAACAAAACGGTTATCGTTTTAAATATATAGATAATTCATTAATTTTTAATTAAGTTCTAAAAACCTTAGAATGTTGTGTTGTCATCCGAAACACATCTGTGTACATAATCTTTATAATTCTAGCCTATTCGGAAGTGAGTGAAAAATGGATTACAAAATTCCATCTTTACGTACAACTAAGTTAATCTAAATAAAAGAGTGTAGAAAGATATACAAACGAATTGTGTAACCTCCTTTGTTAGAAGTTTAAACCTTTCGCGACGAGCGTTTCGTAGACAATTATTAATCTTTTCGCACCATTAATTCAAAATAGAAATTTTTGCCGAATTTAATCGCAGATATTCAGTGATTAAAAGAAACAAAATTTAGTTTTCGAAATTACTGGTAGGAAAATTTGAGAATTGCACGCATCTTATATGTCACGCATACGCGACACTCGTTGTGAAGTGCTTAAAGGATGACTTTTTTTCTCTTTACTGTTTTATACTTTGCATTTAACATAAGATATCCATTATTAAACGAGGCGTGTTTTTTTTAAAGTAAGTTTGATATTGAAAAACACAAGGCCATTTTTTTAACAATTTTATTTTTACACAAAAGCCTGGAACTTAATCTACTTTTCAACAAAATTCCCTCCTATATTAAGGCACACTAATTGTATCGTACGACGAGCTTTTCTATCCCATCCCCATAGCAATCTGACGCTTGCTGTGCTAACCACTGCATCACCCTCTTTTTGACGTTGTCGTCGTCGATGTAGCGCTGACAGCCAAGGTTTCTCTTTTAAATCAGAAGCAAGTAGTAGTCACTTGGTGCTAAGTCAAGGTTAAACCCAGGATCTCATCTCGGCATATGGTTAGGAACAACTTCATCACCCTCTGCATAGCCCTGATCTAGCGCCAAGTGACTACCACTTGTCCCTGCACTTAAAGAAGCAGCTTGGTGGTCAACGTTGCAATGACGATGATGATGTCAAAATGGCGGTGATGCACTGGTTAGCACAACAGGCGTCAGATTTCTGTGAGGATGAAATACAAAAGCTGGTCGTACCATATGATAAGTGCCTTAATGTAGGCAAAAATAAAGTTGAAAAGTAGATTAAGGTCCAGGCTTTCATGTAAAAATAAAATTGTTAAAAAACTGGCCTTGCGTTTAAAAAAAAAATATTAAAACGGTACTTACTTAAAAAGCACGCCTCGTATAATCTTAAATCATAATACTGCTTTATAGCTATATTTTCAACATGCATTAGAATATGTACATTTCTGATACGGGAAAACATTTTACTTTGAACAAAATCCTTTTCATGATTTAAAAGTTCTAGAAATGAAAAGAAACATTTTTTTTTTCAAATAAAAGAATCAAATTTAACTTAAGGAGGAAAGTTTTTACCTTTCAACAATACATTACTTTTATGGAAGAAAAGCTTTCAGTAATTCATTTCGTTTCCATACAACTTGCCATTATGAGTTCCATTTTTTCCAATTGTATACCATTCGTGAAATATCAAATCTAATTATCTAACTAGAGATTATTAAAAGAGTAAAGTTTTAAAGTTCATCTTATGCCATTTCAATTAAATTATTGTGTGTGTCAACAGAAATATATAACAGACTTTTATTTTAATAATTTACATCACATTCATTTATAGAAACAAAGAAAATGACAAATGAATGTTGTCACTTTTTTGTAATAAAAATTTCATTTTCGCTCAATATAAACAAAATAGGAAAACACATCGGAAGAACGCAAGATCGAATTTACAATTACATTTTAATGTTTGGAAGTTGCTTAGAAAAATTAATTTTTAAAAGTACTCGTTTTTTTCTATCACGTTTTGAATTATTAGGATAGGTTTTGGCTAGCAGTTATACACCTCATTAAATTGGTTAATTTTTCTGGCTATGTAATTCTGAATCACCAATACAAAAAAATTCATAAATACTATACCCTTTTTATATCTTCCTTTTCTGCATTATTATAAAAATATCTTTCTTCGGCTTTAGCCTATAATTGTTTTTGTACTTCTATTTTATATTCTTTTGAGCTACTTGTACAAGGATTAGAACAGATGAAGCTAATCTAATCCTACTTTAAAAAACTGTTTTTCTTATTATCATTTATATTTGCCTAGTCATGGGTTTCTTGTTCTTGAGATAATTCCTTAGATTTATCTAAAATAAAACCAAAATACTACTTTAATTGACTCACCATGTAAATGGATATAATTGCTAAAACGCAAGTTGAGGCTTAAATAATTGAATCATGATGTAATTGTATATAATTGCCGAAACATAAGTTGAGACTCACCCACCGTCTCCTGAATACTAGGCCTACGCGCTGACACAAAAATGGCGGCTGTCGTAGGCGGATTTTTTTCAGTGTTTGTACTGTCCTCTGAATTTAGACACCAGCGTTTTGCAGAAGTTGTCTTTGACTTATTTAATCTCTCTATATTAAAAAAAAAGTAACCACCGCCGCCGCAGCCGCAGTCACAGTCGCAGCCGCAGCCGCTGTCAATGGAGATTTGGTGCCTTGAAGTCTTTCTCGACTAATATCCAGAAAACTATTTCATATAAAAATTTAAAAACTGGCAGTTTTATAAAGAAATGTTCGATAAACACGCTGAAGTAGACAGTTTTTAAATCGAAGAATTATTTTAAGGGGTATTTAATATTAAAGTTGGTCAAAATAGTTGTCTTAAAAAAGTTTTATAGAAACGAAAACTATGCTCAAGTATTTAACCATAATTTATAAGGATATAGTTGACAATCTTGCGGTGTGCAGACTGCAATATTATTTTTTTAATTTAAGTAATTTTTTGAGGTTATATTTCAATTTTTTATTCAAAATTTTCATTATTTTGGTGAAGATTTATTTCATATTTCATAAATTCTATTATTTGAATTGTTGCCAATTTGTAAAATAGCGCACATAATAATATTCTCTTTCAATTTAGAAATGTATTTACACGTGATTATTAAAAACAGAAATAAAACTTTAAAATAATAATTAAATGATCACGTGTTAAAAGCAGTAAATGTAGAAAATGACGTAATAAAAATATACTTGCGCGTGAATATTAAAAAGAGAAATAATTAAATTATTACGCGTTTTCAAAGCATTAAGTAAGGTAAGATTAATTTATTTCGACAAAATATTTTACCTATTATTGCAAATTTTAAAACAGCGTAATTAATATTTCCCTTCAATTATAAACTATATATTTACGTTTAATAATTACGTTTAAATCGACGAAATAACTAATAAATTGGTAAAATATAATTAAAAATACAGATAAACGTTGAATTAAAGATCACTCAATGACATAACTAACACGCGTAACGCATCTGATGTCAATTGAATGCAACGCCACAGATATGCACTTTTGGCTTTAAAACCTATATTTTGGCGACAGTTCTTTTCTTTTATAGAAAGTAGTAGACGGGATAATGGAGAAGTACCCAATTTTTTATAGCATCGTTATAAAATTTCCTGATGCAGCGACATTGCTTACCATTGTTGCCATTTTGCACAAGTTGATTTTCAAATGTTTAATTAATCTTATTTTATTAATCACGAAAACAGTTGATAGCTGTTTCGACAGCAGTTGATTCGGCTTTAAAATCCCTTAGTCAAAGGAAAATGAATGGAAACCCGATTACAGCAGATAGTCACTGGCCGTTTAATTATAATTCAATCTTCCTTAATCGTTTTAAAGAGTCAGAGTGTTTTTAAAGTTAGCGGTGTCAGAAGGGGGGTTGGCGAGCGTAGCTCGTAGAGGGCAGAACGCCCTAGTCTTAAAAAAAAAAAAGTCGGAGAAAACTTTTAGTCATTATTGGTATTCAAATTCAAGGGGCCGTACAAACGCTAAAAAAATCCGCCTACGACAGCCGTAATTTTTGTGTCAGGCCTAGTATTCAGAGGGGGGGGGGGGGGGTCATCATGGAGAGACGAAAAGTTTTTAGTGTCTTTCTGTCTGTTAGTGTGCATGTCCCGCGATAACTGTCGAAAAAAAAAAACAAAAACAAAAAAAAAAACAATTGTTTTAAAATTGGATGGTTTTGCTGGTGAGGTATTTTATTAACTGTATAATCTTTTTTTGTTCAATTTGGTCGATTTTTTCGAAAAAATTTGGAATTTTTTCTTTCATTTCTTAATATTTTTCTATGGGACTCAGAAGATTTTTAAATTTTATTATACATTTAAAAAAAAAAAAAGACATTTGAATAAGTGAGATAAAACACTACGATGGTGTTAATGTGGTTCTCAAATTCCCTGCTCAACAACGTGAAACTTTCTGACTCATTTTTAAACACAAAAGCATAAAATTGGAAGGCCTGACTATTGAAGCGATTTGGAATCGAATAGCGTTTATTATTATTTTTTTTATAATTTTTTTATCGAGTTATAAGCGATTCTTGTCACGTGACGGCACGTTTTTCCCTTACTCGCCCTGACGCGTCGTGAATTAGGTTCAAAACGCCGACTTTGACAGTATTTCCTGAAAGATCTTCTGCCTTTACCAAAAAATAGAAAACACCATTCGATTACGTAGTTTCTGAATAAAAATATCTGCCATTTTCATGCATTTCCGAACAAAAATGAATTCAGAAATGTGTCAGAAAGTAGCTCCTTTGTATTTGAGAAAAGACTTAAAAGAGCTTTATATCGAAGAAAATTAAATTAATATAAAAGGTCGGAATACATTAAAACTTATCAAATAAATCGATGTTTCTGATCTTGTATTATTATTTCATTTGAACAATCTTCAAACAAAAATCATTCCGAGCGTCAGTCAGTACAGTAGATCTCAAATTTTATCAAAACAATCAAAATATCTTAAACAAAAACATATTGGGAGGCAGAAAATCAATCCTTATATATATCTATCCTTTTCTTTTATAACTAATATAATATTTGAAGTCTGAGAATTAAATAAAACCCACGCATTCTTTTATACTTTAGTTATTACCCAAAAACGAAGTCATTATTTTAAACTTTAAAGTTTTCGTATAAATGGAAATATTAATGATTTATTTTGTAATAGATTTTTTGTATTACAGTAATACCGTTTCATTTTCCGAAACATTTCAAATATTTCTTTGAATGTCATGAGCATATGTTTTTTCTTAAAACATAACTAGATATGTCTGTAACAAGTTATATTTAAAGCAATAATATAAAGAGTTTTCTACAACTGAACACGTACAATAACTGGATTTATTTTCATGTGATACAAAACTTGTTTCGAAGTTAGATACATAAAGGTAAACAAACCTTTTCCCTGTTACAGAAAACTGTTATCTACTATACATTTCACTTAGCAATGCTTTTATTGGAATATAGATAAAAGTTTTATTAACTTATTTTCCTTAACATAGAAATTTATACAGATTTTTTTTTTAAAGAAAAAAATCATCTTTAAAGTTTTAATGTCTTATTTTACTTTGTAGAAAAATAGATTTATATGGAAAACTTAAAGTATTATTTCTTTTCTCTCTTAGAACAAGGTTTAGTTCCTTCGTGGCGAGCGTCACATATACGCGACGTAATCGGTGCTTAGAATTCTTGATCATTCATACCAGAATTTTGGAATATAAATTTCTACTTTATTTAATCACATAATTATTGCGATTAAATTTGGAAAAGATTTATTTTTCGAAATACTGGTGCAAAAAAATTAAAAATTCTGACGCTCGTCACGAAGGAGTACAAAGATTAAATATTAGGGTGGATCAAATGAAAACGGAACAGGAGCCACATAATTAAATGACATAGTTTATTTCAACACAATCGCCAAATCTACACAAGCATTTGTCCCACTGTCTCACCAAATGGTGAATACCTTGTTCATAGAAGTCCTTTGGCTGAAATCGGAACCAGTTTCGAACATTGTCCATGATTTCGCTGTCCGAGTAGAAACGGAAACCCTTCAATGCCTTTTTCAGCGGACCAAAGATTGGCTAGTCACATGCCGAAAGATCCGGGTATACGGTGGGTATTCCAAGACTGTCCACCGGAACTTCATCAGTTTCCCTTGCGGAAGTGCTCGTGTCCGTCCTGCACACGAGTCAATGACAGTGTGTGTTCTCCGTATACTGCCTTCATTCGCCGAGAAGGAGTAGGAGACAGAGTAACAAAAAAGTTTTTCAAGCAAAAGTAATCAATAGTTGGTTAATTTGTAAAATGTTTTTATCAAACACCCGTTTTGTACATATTAACATTATTCATATGAATATTATTTTCAAATAAAAGTACATCTAAAAAAAAGTTATTTGTGTCTAAACTTGCATAATCCTTTATCCTAATCCTAATAATATTATTAATGTGATTGTGTGTGTGAATGTTTGGCTGAAGTAAACGTCAGAACGGAAGATTTAATGGCCTGTATCTTTGCATACATATGGATTATAACCCAGAGATGAGCATAGGCTATATTTTGTTTATTTTATTCAAATATTTTTCTTAATAATTGAAAATTTTATTATTTTCATAGAGAATAAATGGAATATTTTTTCGTATAAAATTTTAAAATGGTTAAATTTACTTTATCGTTGCTAATACTTTACCGTTGCTACCATTAAATCTAAAACTGGAATAGTAATTTTCACTCAACAATTTATTTTAAATTGAAAAATTTTCACGTAAAAAATGAAAATGAAATAAAATATTTAAGATTTAACAGAAGATGAAATGATGTCATATTAGAAATGAAACGTGCATTTTCAAGTATTTTTTTATAATACAAAGTGCATGAATACGAGTAAATGTAGAAAGCAAGCGAATATGACGTCATATATCGAAAATCGAGGCTAACGAAAAAGGCAGGCTACCGCGGTGCATTTCACTTATCTTTTTTTACAGACCGCTAGTGTGACGTGATGCTTTTTTTGTACACCTGCATTGGTGCATTCGAGCATCACGTGACTCCAGCGGTCTGTA